>CM075515.1:12892500-14272500 GCA_037950675.1 Hypophthalmichthys molitrix | reverse complement strand
TCCTGTACTGATTTGGCCCCAATGTGTTTGCTGAATAATGAACATGCCTTGATGGCCCATGACCAGCTCTGGAAAGGAATCATTTAAGCTCTATGCTGTACTAGGCTTTTTATTTATTTTATTTTTTTTTAAACTATAAAATGTTATTAAAATCAACTTTTAGCTGTCTTAAATCCAAGCACTTAACTGTTGAGGTTAGAAGGGGAAAAACCCAGTATCTCAGTCATGGTGGCAACACAGAATGGGGGGAAGGTTATGGCTAGTCATGAACTAGGATGTAATTTGCCAAACCCAGTTCTCAAATCTAACATTTGCATTGATCACCCTCCATTTGGGGTGTTAGTCACAGAGAGCAGTATCTCACAAGCCCAAGACTTCGGAGCTCATTAATGTGTGTGTGTTCTTGTTCTTAAAATAACCCTTCTATATATATATATATATATATATATATATATATATATATATATATATATATATATATATATATATATATATATATATATATATATATATATATATATATATATATATATATATAAAATGCTTCTCGCTGCGAGACCTGAGAGGAATTTTCCTCTCATAACTCAGTGGAACAGTGTTTAGACAAATGAGCCTTTGGACAATAAATTCTAATTGCTGCAGGCACCTCAAACAAGCAGTGGATGGGAGATGGAGGAAGTTCCTCCGACTTTTTCTTTTTCTTGGTACGCAGCGCCCCCTGCTGGCCAGGAATCTGTGTTTTGGTGCAATGGGCAAAGTCCCAGAGAAGTTATTTTTAGAACAGCAGCAATAGCAGGGATGCCTGATCTTGGACCGAGTGCCAATATTAGGTCTGCAGCTGGAACGATGACCGTTTCAACAGTTTTGCCTCTTTTCTCTGCGTTTAATGTCTTATGTCTCTAATTACAGAAAGTGCATATAATGTGGAAACAAAAACCATCGCAGTGGACTACAGTCAGGCTGATATCTATCCTAAAATTGAAAAGGGTCTTGCTGGACTGGAGATTGGAATCCTCGGTAAGGTTTTTTTTTCTACGTGGAGCCTTGAATGTCTTGAAAGTAACACAAACCTTCAAAGTTGGAAAGCTGACATATACACAACTTTCATTCACGATTCCCTGTCAGTGTTGTTTGAAATCGCTTTTATTTGGCCCCATATTCTGTGTTTTTTTTTTTTTTTTTTTTTTTTTTCTTTCTTTCTTTACCTGAAATCGTGATTTGAGGTTGGGGTTGGTGTTTTTTTTTTTTTTTTTAATGTCTGTGTTTAGCGCTCACGTCTCATTCCTGATACTTTATCGCCACATAGTGGTGGTTCTCGGAACATTTCAGATAAACATTCTCAATCGCATTCAACCAGATCCAATCTTATTTTTGTCTCTTGATTCATAGTTAACAATGTGGGAATCTCCTATCCATACCCCGAATTTTTCCTCCACATCCCTGATTTGGAAAACGTGAGTTTCTTCTTTTATCTGAGGAGGTTTAAATATTAGTAGCCTCATTACTCATAAGAAATATTCACCTGTACATTTCCTTTTGCAGTTCATCACTACCATGATCAATGTCAACATCACCTCAGTGTGCCAAGTAAGTACTAGTTGCTGAAGGGTTTTGGAATTCTTAATTTGGAATTCGGAATTCTTAATTTTGAAATTTTAAATTTGACAAGGTAAAAGTACTGCAACGTGACCACTTTGATGTACTCCTCCTATTCTACCTGTTCTCTCTCTCCCTGTGTTTTGCTGATCTCCACCAACGCTTCCCGTGTTCACCACCCACGCTCTCTCTCTCTCTCTCTCTCTCTCTCTCTCTCTCTCTCTCTCTCCTCTCTCTCTCTCTCTCTCTCTCTCTCTCTCTCTCTCTCTCTCTCATATGCAATATTAGCATTTCAGATTTTGAATGTTGTCTCAAGTCATTTTTGAAGCATGTGAGTCTTTTTCTAACTCCTTTTTTTTGGTCCCCTTTTCTTTTGCCAGATGACTCGTTTGGTTCTGCCCAGAATGGAGGCAAGGTGAGTCCTGAAGCAATAACTGGTGTTTATTATTAAAACATCCTCCCAGCTTGTGACTGGAATTCCGAACACGACCGCTGTCACTAAAAAGGGAATTCAGTGCAGCTTTTCAAAACAGGGTTTTTCCTCCCGAGCGTCGCTCCCCTCCTGTTCCCCCCACACTCTTTGTGTAAAATTGTAAAGCAACAATGCATCGATCCGATTGGCTACCCTGGAGTCACATGCAACTCTGGGGCCAATAACGGAGCTGGGCAAATTTTGTAGAAAAAGGTCCAACCCTCTGCACTCCCCAGCACTCTGCTGCGGTTGCAGGGGTACTGCATGAGAAAGCTGGTGCCATGGCAACACGCATGGCGACCATCATTAGACGTGTGTTGATGTGACTGCTGCTTTCAGGTTTCCACAGCTGGAAAAAGACCCTATTTGATGTCAATGTCAAACGTGATCGGTTGAAATAAAGTTAGCCTTTTTTCATTGCAGAGCTAAAGGTGTCATCCTCAATATCTCCTCTGCCAGTGGCATGTTCCCCCTCCCACTGCTGACCATCTACTCCTCCACCAAGGCAAGTGTCTTCACAATGTTCTTCAGAGAAATATAAGTGGTCATAATTGTTTCAGAAAGAACTTAAAAGTAGTTTACTGAACAATCTGAAGTTAAAGGCACAATATGTAAGATTTTTGGATTAAAATATCCAAACACCACTAGAACAGTTATGTTTTGTTTACTTGTGTACTTGTATCCCAAATGTTTCCCTGGATTTAAACATTCTTGGAAACAAGCAGTTTTAACCAGGACACGGACTGTGTCCGTGCGTCGCCTATCAATAACATCATAATCGCATAATCGTTACCCTCAGTTTATGTCGTGGAAACACCAGACGCTTTAATATATTATGTTTTATTAGACAGGTGAGCAACTGTTTGGATACATTTATAGACCGAAAACTAATTATTGTTATATAGCTCAACATGTTTAGTCTTATTGTTTGAATCTCGTTTTCTTGATTTATATTAATATGATATTCTAAAATCGATCTAGCTTACTGCAGTGTGCAACAAGTTTCTCATAGCAGCTGCCGAGCTAACACTCGGAGTAATGTTATAACATAATTTTTAACACACTCAAATGTATCTAATATGATAAACAGCACTACTTTACCCCACATATGCTTGACCGGAAGAAGCAGAAGCGGCGATAAGAAAAGTTCCGCTTAGCAATCGCTCTAGCGGCCTCGTTTCTGCTCCCACTGCACTCGACCCTGCTTTGCCTCATACTAAAGTAAAGTTAATAATCTCATCCATGAACATGCATGATTTCTGCCCGAGTCCTACCTCGATTCTTTTCCACTAGGTGTGAGGTGAAGATGACATCTCCCATGATTCCGTGCTCAAACTCTGCGTCATCAAGCTACACCTTTGTTTTGAATAGGCGACCTCTAGCGGTGCAAAATCTACACATTGTGCCTTTAACTTGGTCACAATTGTTTATTAGTATTGGTCGATAATGTATATTTAATAGTTTGTGCACATTTTTTTGTATTTTTACATTTAGATTACCTTTGCCATCATCTAACGCTCACTTAAAGTTGAATCTTTAAAAACATTAATTTAATAACACTATTAAATGTGCAAATCTCAAAGTGAGTATACAATTTTCATACTGTACACTATAATGTTATGCCTAAATTCACTTGCTGCATTTAGAAAATATTTATTTTAGGTTTATTTATTTATTTATTTTTTTGGAGGATGATTTTCACTTGTTATTTTTCTACAGGCTTTTGTGGACTACTTCTCACGTGGACTTCAAGCAGAGTACAAGTGCAAAGGGATCATCATCCAGGTGTGAAAACTGTCGTTAAATGCTACTTTACTGCTGTAATGTGCAATATTACAGAGTGAAACATTATTAAATGTAGGGAAGAAGTCATAGAAATCATTCAAGTTTGTGTATATATAATATAATATAATATAATATAATACAATATTTTATAATATTATATACACACACAATGTACAATATACATAAGCCTATGAAAAAGCTCTGAAAATAACAAATGTCTCTGTCCCTGCCACAGAGTGTGCTGCCTTTCTTCGTGGCTACCAAGATGACGAAGATCAGGAAGCCAACCCTGGACAAGCCCACCCCTGAACGCTATGTAGCTGCTGCACTAAACACTGTGGGACTGCAGGACCAGACCAACGGCTATTTCCCTCATGCCGTCATGGTACGACTGCCTGAACGCCTCTCTTCAATTATTAGCTATGTTTCCATCCAAAGTTGCGAATATAACTTTGCTTTATTCGCAAATGGTTTATGCAATTATTCCAATTTTGCACACGTTTCAATTCCATCGAGAACAAAATCGCCACTTCCTGATAAACTGCCGCTGAATATCACTAAGAGAAATGGAAGTTGCTGCAGTAGAAGCCACTGTATATAATAATTTTCGTATATAATAAATGACTTGCGCCTCAGAACGCGCAGATGGAATGCAATAAATGCTGATCAGGTTATGTTGCTTTCGGAGCAAGTTTGCCTGCTGTTTGGGAACGTGTAAGACAGTTCTGGGAGGTAATTATAGCGAACCACTTTGATAGACTCAGTCATTTCAGAATGACCAAAACAGCATTTCAGATGCTGTGCAACAAGATCGGTCAGCTGGTTACTCTAGTTATGCCGTCCCAATGTAAAGTCAAGTCTTTTTGGATGCGAATTGAAGAATTTATTTGGTAAATGTGTTTCTATCGTAGTTTATGTGCATCTTTACCTTTCCATCCAGCTTTTTTCACTTTTTTTTTTTTTTTTTTTTTTTTTTTAAAATGCGATATCCCAAAACAGTGTTGGGGGTAATGCGTTACAAGTAACTTGTTACGTAATCAGATTACTCTTTCAAGACACTAGTAAAGTAACGCATTACTTTTTCAATTTACAACAAAATTTCTGAGTTACTTTTTCACATTTATTGACTGACAGCTCTCCATGTTGAGAGAAATAAAGCGCAGAGGCATTATGTGCGCTATGTGAACATGATGGTTATTGTAGTTCTAGACTAAATGTGAACATGCATTTACTCATCTCACTTGCACAAAAACATTCAGTATTCCTCAAAATGAATAAAAACAGTGAAATGCATTCTCAGATTTTTACACAAACCTGTAATAATTAACCATATTAAATTAGACAGATATACTTTATGTATTTAATCTCCCTTTATTAACCAATGTCTTCGCTGCTGACCTTCAATGATCTAATTCAACCACACTAATAATCAAACATTACTTTAGATTAGATTTAGAAATAAGAGTGTTGAACTTCCCTGTATCCTATTCTTCTTCAATTCAGAATGGCAGCACAGCTGAAAGGTTTGTTTGAGCTGCACCCTCTATGGTACAGGTGTAAAAAATATGAATTTTCTTCAGCCTGAGGCTTATTCATTTCACTTTTGGTGTTAAAGGGCCTTAACATTTGCCAAAAATAGAACTTTTTTTGTTGTTGTTGTTGATGTTTAAAAAAACAAACAAACAAGCAAGTCCAGCCCAGGAGAGAAAAAAGTAACGCAAAAGTAATGTAACGTATTACTTTTCATAAAAAAGCAACTAAGTAATGCAATTAGTTACTCTTTTTAGGGAGTAACGCAATATTGTAATGCATTACCTTTAAAAGTAACTTTCCCCAACACTGTCCCAAAATATGCATAAAAACAGGTGGATTGAAACCTAGCATGTTTGTCACCCCCTAACCTTGTTTCTTATCTTTGTGTTCTGCAGGGTTGGGTGATCGCCGTCCTTGCCCCTATCAAGCTGGTCATCTGCCTGGGCCTGCGCTTGAACAAGTCCCAGCGCGGCGGATACCTCAGGAGGAGAAAACTGCGATAGGTCGAGGACATTGTCTGATGGAAACAAAACAGGACAAGATGTTTTATAAAATATGTGCTGAGATTTGAGATTCATTTTGAATCTTGCATCTTTGAAGTGCTTCCTCTTATAACACATGATTGATTCTTTTTGTATATGTGTGTGTGTGTATGTTAAATGTGTTGTTTTTTGATAAAAATCTGGACATGATCATGTTCCACAATGACTCGTTGTTGCTGAAATGGAGGACCAATCTTTCTTTATAGGGTGAACAAAGGGTTACATTTTTGGAGGGAGGGTTTTGTAAGCAGAGGGCTATTTATATGGTGGTGGTGTTTTATATTTATTTAATTACTTATATATATATTTTATCTGGGATAATCTACTTGCACTCTTGTTAACTGCCAAAAACTTGTTTGCAATCGTGCCTTATAGTGATAAATGGGTGTTGGCCTTTCTTATCATGAATTTAACATATTTAGCAAATCAAAGGTGGCTAATTTTTGAATGCTGTACTGTATTGATATGAAACCAAAGGTCTGATTTAAGTGTATTTTTGTACATTGGCCTTTTCAGGCTGGAAGTTTACCTGTCAGCTTTGGTTTATTTAAAACCTGTGCCTTTTTATAGAATATAAAACTTGGTCACGTTTATTGAATGGAGATCTAATGCACGTTTACATGATTTTCTCTGCTGAAGACTTTAAGGTGTGGTGGAATGTCACCAGTTTGTCTTGGGTTTCATCCAAAGATGGATTTGAGGAGTACCTCCATTGCTTGGATCTCTGTATGATTGTTTATGGACCAGTGCCAGTCAAGTATCCAGGTGGTTGATCCTCATTTGTCGCCCCTGGTTAAAATCGTGAATGTTCTCATTCCAGACGTGTCGAAGAGTGGAACACATTGTGCTGCTTTACTGATGCATGACAATCTGAAGTGCTTGTTTGTTAATAAAAATGACTTTTCTGTAATTATTTTGTATTTGTCTTTTTTTTTTTTTTTTTTTTTTAAATAAATTTTATGAAACTGAAGGTTTTTGTTTCATTTGTATGTTATTAGATTTCTATTAAAGGGGTAGTTCACCCAGAAATGAAAATTGTCATCATTTACTCCCCCTCAAGTTGTTCCAAACCTCTATAAATTTCTTTGTTCTGCTGAACACGAGATCTGCTTGCTTACAAACATTCTTCCAAATATCTTCCAGGTTTGGAACAACTTGAAGGTGAGTAAATGATGACAGAGTTTTAATTTTTGGCTGAACTATCCCTTCAAATTTACTAAAAGAACATTAATTTCTCCTGAATGAAGCACAAAATTTTTCAAATGTAATGCAGAACAGATCTGCAGCAATCAGTGTTTACACTTACACAATAAAGCTGCAAGGTTTAAAGCTTTGCCAACATTTTACAACCATATCCTACTTTTTAAAAACCTAATCTTTCTTTTTAATCTACCAAACAGCAGAAGATATCTGACTTTGTGTAAATAGCAAGGCCTGTGTTTATCAGGTGTTTAACTGTGTTTATCAGGTACTTGACATTTTTCACAAGATACTTTGCCTAATGCCTATATAAAATTTAGGTTAAAAGTTAGTTGTATGTTTAAAAAATGAGCAAATACTTTCCTAATGTAAGTATACTTTTTTTTTCAGTGTCATTCTGTAGATTTCTGAATATTTCCTACATAAGTTTTCAGATGTAATATTACAACAACTGGAGATAGTCTAGTAGGCTATCTATAGTAAACGTATTGCATCTTAAATATACAATATTATATTTGTATAATACACTTATTTGATGTTGCATATTATTCAAATAGCAATGTACTTACATATGACAGGGGGTAGGAACGATCATCTCAAGGTAGGAAATATTTCATCGGTCATTGTAGTAACCCGGACACGTTTCGATGAACACCTGAACTGATTGTGTTACCATAACACAAATGTTCAACGCTTTGAAGAACGAGATAAATTGACGCGTGTGTAAGTATTATTGAAGTTGTTAATGTTTGGGACAAAGCTATCAGGTCATTAAAACACTGATTATAAACATGTCTCTGTCTAGGAAGTCTGCAAATCTAAGTATACACTAGATGTGATCAGTCCATTACATCAAACATACTTATGCATTTTATAATATGGCTCTCTATATGCTCATCTTACTTTTGAAATGGTTGGGTTTATAAACTGACCTACAACCACATTTCAGAAAGAAATAGGAGTGCTATCCTTTAATGAGTTATTTACTAAAATTACCTGAAGATGGCAGCACAATCTTTCTGTAAGCATTTGTGAAACTGGGAGAAAAATGTCCTTCTAAGGTAGGTACTAAAGCCCACGGACGTCATGTTTTTGTCTTGTAGGCTAAGATTTGAGCTTTTGATGAGTGATAAAAGGCAGCGAGCGAGGGTCCAGGGCTCCTGGGCCAAACCTCTTCACAAACCACAACAGCCAACTGGTATGACAACTTTCTAAACATGTAGGCTACCTATTATAATACATGTAGAGCAAAATATCTCTCTTATTTAATGACATTAAATTATATTTACATAATAGTATCTGTTTAGTATTCTACAGTCTTGGGGAAAAAGTGATTTCCAGGCCTGAAAAAGTCAATAAAATCTTGAAAAAAGTCAATGAAAAGTGATTAAATAAATCATTTATATTTGTATGATTTTTACTGTAAATGGTTCAATCTTATGCAGTAATAATGAATTTGAAAAGTTGTGGAAATGTCATGGAAATTAATAAAATCTTAAAAAGTCATTGAAACGTTATTAAACAAGTGATTTTTTATTTTATTTAAATTAAGTGATTAAGTAAATTATTTTTATTTATATGATTTTTAACGTAAATGATCAAATGATTTAAAAAAAAAACCTTTTTCAGTAATAATGAATGACTTGAAAAGTTGTGGAAAAGTCATAAACTAATAAAATCTAAAAAAAAAAAAAAGTAATGAACTTTTTTAAATAAATTAAGTAATTTTTTTTTTTTTTTTTTTTTTTTTACATAACTTATTAAATAAATGATTGTCCAAAATCCTTATATCAAATGAGTTGAAAAGTAGTGAAAAAGACATGAAAATTAATAACAGTCATGGAAATTTTATTAATAAATGATTATCTATTTAAATTAAGATATTAAGTAAATGGTTTTTATTTTTATTATTTTTAACATAAATGATTACATAAATAATTTTCCAAAATCCTTTTGCACTTAATGACTTATGTTATGACTTAAAGGTGCAATATGTAATATTTTTGCAGTAAAATATCCAAAAACCACTAGGCCAGTGTTATTTATTTTGTTCACTTGAGTACTTACAATATCCCAAATGTTTGCAACTATTTGTAAATCGTGAGAAAATTGCAATTTTAACCAAGGCTCCGGGACGTGTGAGGAGTCAATTGTGTCATACCCGCGTTACCCTCGGTTACCGGTTTTATTTTGTAGAAACCATGGAAACACCATAGACGCTTTAATATTTACATATTTAATAGGCAAGGGAACAACTGTTTTGATATATTGATAGACAGAAAACTAATTGTTGTTATATAGCTCAACACCTTCTTGATTTTTTTTGCGAGTACCATGCTTTACCAAGCCTCAGAGAAAAACACTATTTTGTCAAGTAGCTAACATAGCATAGTCAGATGCAGCTTTATTTTTAGTAACAGTAATACAGCATTTTCTCCATCATACAATACGTTTTAAAATGAATTGCATGCCATTTATCAACACAAGCCATCCAGCATTTAATATGATATTCTAAAATCGATCTATCTTACTGCAGTGTGTCTCAAACAAGTGTCTCTCAGCAGCCACTGAGTGAACGCACAGAGTAACGTTATAACATCATTTTCAACACTCTCAAATGTATCTAATATGATAAACAGAACTGTGTTACCTCATACTCATGAACGGAAAAGAGGAAACGGCGCCGGCGACTGTAGCATAATAAAGGTTCTGCTGCTCGTGAGGCGTGTGTTGAGCAATCGCTCCAGCGGCCTCGTTCAGCTCCCACAACACTCATTACTACAGTATTCATACTACAGTAACGTTAATAATCGTATCGAGTCCTATTCTTTTGCACCGTCCGTTGAGGTGGAGACCACATCTCCCAAGATTCCGCTCTCAAACTTGGCGTCATCAAGCTATGCCTTTGTTTTGAATAGGCTTCTAGCGACCTCTAGCGGACAGAATTCTTACATACTGCACCTTTAAGTTAAACGTTTGATTATATGACTAGAAAAGTCATGGAAATTCATTGTTGAAAAGAACCTGGAAAACCCACACTGTGAACATTTTCCATTACCCAGTACAATCATCATAAACAGATCATTTACATAAACAGCCTGCTTAAATACAAGCGTCAGAGAGAGGATGAAATGTTATATAAAACTAAATTACGTGGCTATTTTTGTTTAAAAAAACATTGACTAACTTTATAAATGGACTTCATAAGACAAAATAGGCAATATAAGTGTAGTACAGTGTATCAATGTATTGTTTTCTGCTTCTGTTAATTTTAGTGTGATTTCTAAATGGTTCTTTAATTTAAGATTATTTGTATTTTATGTTCCAGCTCAAGATGCCCAGTCAGGGTCATGGAAATACGGACCACGGTCATTTGAGTTCAGTCAGCCAGCTGACGTACGAGCCGTTCTGTATCTTTTATATCTTGTTTTCTTGGACAGCGCTCACATCTGAGTGTGTCTAATTTATCCTGTGTCTTTTTGTCAGCCCATCAGAGAGATTCCCGCAGAGAAAGTGATCGAGTGAGTGACTCAGTCCCAGGGACTTTCAAGCAATAAAACCCTGTTGATTGACGCGCCACATATATATTCACTGTGTTGTTTTTTTCTTTTTCTCAGAAATGCCGGGGACTATGAGATTAGTCGGGGGCCTACTGGAGTGTCCCGGTAAGAATACTTAGATTTAAAGCAACGTAAACTGGCGTAAAAAAAAAAAATCACCTTCAAAAGAACATTTCCTGCATTTAGGTAATTGTTTACTGTGTTTCTGCCCAGACTGCGGCTCATACCGGGGTTTCTACAGCAGGAGGAGGCAGACTGGATGTTTAGTAAGCTGCTCGCTGAACTGCCCTGGTCACAAAAGACCAATTATAGGATGATGGGTAAGTTTCATGTAGAAGTACTGTGAATTGGGGAGGGGGAAATTGTTTTAACCTCTGGAGATTATGTTCAAGATTAACCCTGTAAAGCCTGACATATGAAATAATAGTCAGAAAATCTTTTTTTTTTTTTTTTTTTTTTTTTTGAAGTGGAACAGTTTATTGAAACTTTTAGACAAAATATTAAAAACATCTAAAAAAAAAAAAAATATTTGATGCATCATGCTCATATAGTATGATATAGTGAGCAATTTGGAACTCACACCTTAATTATATTCAAAGGCCCAAAGTGAGCAAAAAAAAGTGAGCAATTTGGTGCATTTGCTGATATTTATATGGTCAGAAAGTATAATGAAATTCTGATAGTTTGTAATGTAAATCAATGAGAACTTTATAACACTATAGCAGTATACTTGCATAAAATGCATGTGAATATCAGTTGTCACTCTGTATCTCCCAATAATATGTCTTAGTTAGATTATGTTTAAATGCTTAGTTTTATGATCAAAGCTCTGTAATTTTCATTGTGGGGGCGAAACATATAATGCAATGCTATACAGTGATGATGACTGAGAGATGTACAAATAAACATTTCTCAAAAGCCAGATGGATTATATTAGATACACACATTTTAACATGATTTTTTTTAAAAATGGTGAATGGATAAACAAGTAAACATAAGTTGCTTCAGTCCAGTAAGTGTTTGTCTTGAATTACTAACAATAATAAGGCTATTCTTACATTTACTTTATAAAAACCAGTAAATTTTTTCACAGCTAAAAGACACATCAACCACGACCTGAAGGTGGAAATTTTTACAATTATACTAAAAGGCCTTTAACTTTTTAAAAACATGATCAACACTGTTAAAAACTGTGATGTTTATGTTAATAATTTAGAGGCCTGTTAGAAATTTGTCTATTAAATATGACAGACAGTAGGCTTTGTAGGGCAAAAAGCGCCCTCTAGCTGCGAAAACTACATAGTGTACCTTTAATTTCAACATTTACTCTTTCAATTCAGTTCTATGCAAAGCATGCTGGGAAGTAAGAATCCACCCATGCAGTTTCACTTAATGCAAAAAAAAAAAGATTCATGTAGTTTGAACACAAATGATTTAAGTAAACCTCAAAATTTACATATATAAGTGGACTGAACACAATGAAATTATGTTGATAATTGTTAAAATGTTCAGCAATTGTGTTGTTTTAGCTCATTTCAATAAAGCAAATTGAAAAAGCATTTTTCATTTTGAGCTTTGGTGCTAATGTGGGAAAACGGGTTCGAATCTGACTCAAGACCAAAACAGGAGAATGAAAATAAGCATGTGCATGTTCTTGCACATGTATGATGACGTTCCCACTCGGACGTGTTCACGACGTGTGCTTCCCACAGTGACTCACTCTTTCCAGTCCTTCTTCATCAGTAAATTGGCAGGAATGCCACTGCCTCCAGTTCCCTCGTCTGTTTACCTTCTCCAGGACCGACATCATTTGAAAAAGCCCCAAATGTACCAAATGTTTAAACATTTGCTTTGGACAAGGAGTAGCTCACGTTGACTGTGACTGATCGAGACTTGTTGTGACGAATATGTTCTGGTTCCGCAAACTTTCGGCCCTTATTTGGTGCACTGAAGATCATCATCATTAAGTCACATTTATTTATATAGCGCTTAATACAATACAGATAGTTTCAAAGCAGCTTCACAGTAATAGATAGGAAAATAACAGTGATGATGTTGCAAAATTCATCATTCATTAAAAAACAAATTCAATTTTAGCTGTAAAGCAGATCTACAGAAGACAGTCCAATGTTGATTCAGTTCAGTAACAGTTGTCAATGTTAGTTCATCAAATTTGAAACACATTCAATTAAGCTATAAGCTGTTCTTCAGAAGACAATAATGTCATTATTCAGTTCAGTTCAATGTTGATTCAGTTCGGTTATTCAGCTCAGTTTAGTTCAATGTTGATTCAGTTCGGTTCAATAATAGTGCCAATGTTGCAAAATTTATCAATTATGAAACAAATTCAATTTAAACTGTACAGCATCTCTTCAGAAGACAATAATGTCATTATTCAGCTCAGTTCAGTTCAATGTTGATTCAGTTCGGTTATTCAGCTCAATTTAGTTCAATGTTGATTCAGTTCGGTTATTCAGCTCAGTTCAGTTCAGTGTTGATTCAGTTCGGTTATTCAGCTCAGTTTAGTTCAATGTTGATTCAGTTCGGTTCAATAATAGTGCCAATGTTGCAAAATTGATCAATTATGAAACAAATTCAATTTAAACTGTAAAGCATCTCTTCAGAAGACAATAATGTCATTATTCAGCTCAGTTCAGTTCAATGTTGATTCAGTTCGGTTCAATAACAGTGCCGATGTTGCAAAATTGATCAGTTATGAAACAAATTCAATTTCAACTGTAAAGCAGCTCTTCAGAAGACAATAATGTCCTTATTCAGCTCAGTTCAGTTCACTGTTGATTCAGTTCGGTTATTCAGCTCAATTTAGTTCAATGTTGATTCAGTTCGGTTCAATAACAGTCCCAATGTTGCAAAATTGATCAATTATGAAACGAATTCAATTTCAACTGTAAAGCAGCTCTTCATAAGACAATAATGTCCAAATTTAGCTCAGTTCAGTTCAATGTTGATTCAGTTCGGTTCAATAACAGTGCCGATGTTGCAAAATTTATCAATTATGAAACAAATTCAATTTCAACTGTGCAGCATCTCTTCAGAAGACAATAATGTCCTTATTCAGCTCAGTTCAGTTCAATGTTGATTCAGTTCGGTTCAATAACAGTGCCGATGTTGCAAAATTGATCAGTTATGAAACAAATTCAATTTCAACTGTAAAGCAGCTCTTCAGAAGACAATAATGTCCTTATTCAGTTCAATGTTGATTCAGTTCGGTTCAATAATATTGCCAATGTTGCAAAATTTATCAATTATGAAACAAATTCAATTTAAACTGTACAGCATCTCTTCAGAAGACAATAATGTCATTATTCAGCTCAGTTCAGTTCACTGTTGATTCAGTTCGGTTATTCAGCTCAATTTAGTTCAATGTTGATTCAGTTCGGTTATTCAGCTCAATTTAGTTCAATGTTGATTCAGTTCGGTTCAATAACAGTCCCAATGTTGCAAAATTGATCAATTATGAAACGAATTCAATTTCAACTGTAAAGCAGCTCTTCATAAGACAATAATGTCCAAATTTAGCTCAGTTCAGTTCAATGTTGATTCAGTTCGGTTCAATAACAGTGCCGATGTTGCAAAATTTATCAATTATGAAACAAATTCAATTTCAACTGTGCAGCATCTCTTCAGAAGACAATAATGTCCTTATTCAGCTCAGTTCAGTTCAATGTTGATTCAGTTCAATTCAATAACTATGCAGTTTGTTAAATGCATTCAATTCAGCTATAAGGAGCTCTACGGAAGGCGATAGTGTCATTATTCAGCTCAATTCAATTCAGTTCAAGTTCAATATCCAGCTCATTTCAGTTCAGGTTGTGTTCTCATTCGATAGTGTCAGTGCAGTTAAATCACTAACATTAACTGAATATTATTGAATATGAATTGTCTTTAAAACCCCAGTAGATGTTAAGCAGTATTGAAAGTACAAATAGCTGAACGTACTTCATATTCAATGTGTTTTGCATTTCAGGTGATGCGTATGAGGAACCCAGACTGACTTGTTGGTATGGAGAGCTGCCGTATACATATTCACGCTCCACTATGGAGGCCAATGCTCAGGTATATCGTATGATCTCATGTTTTTACATTAGCTAGTGAGAAAACAAAAACAACATCTTCTAGTTTGTAAATTAAAGTTTCTCTTTCCATATTCTCTCTTATTATAGTGGCACCCAGTTCTTACCACTCTGCGTCTGGCTGTTGAGCAGAAGAGCGGCCACACGTTTAACTCATTGCTGTGTAATCTGTACCGGGACGGTAAAGACAGTATTGGCTGGCACAGTGACAGCGAGCCTTCATTGGGACCCCAGCCCACCATCGCCTCTCTGAGTCTGGGTGACATGAGAGTGTTCAGTCTCCGAAAGCAGCCACTTCCTGTAAGTCTGCGAACATGTCACAGTCATACTAGGGTTTAAATGATGAACTGTGGCGTTTACAATAAGGATGCACAATTCATTAGGGCAGCATGATTAATCATAATAAAACCAAAATCATGATATGGCTGGGAGCTGTTGTCGACAAAGGAGCTTTATGGTTCCCTGCTGTTTTCTGCTGGACAAAATCTTGATGGTTTAAGTTTGTACTGAAAAAATTAAATAATAAATTACTTAATAATAACTTAATTTTTAATCATTTCATTTATTTTACAGTGAAATATTACAGTATTTTTATTTAGTTATAATACTAGTACTACTAATAATTATTATTATTATTATAAGTTTTTTTTTACAGTGGAATATTGTAGTAGTAATATTTCTAATTTAGTTTATTTAGTAGTAATACTAAAGTAAAAAAATGTTAATAATTAGGGCCCGAGCACCGATGTTGTGAGGACCCTATTGTAATTGCTCAGTCAATTATTCTTCTCCGAAATGAATCGCATTTTTGAGGGTCTAAACGTGCTTGAAAACTCATGAAACTTTGCAAACGCATCAGAAGTGGTGAAAATTTACATCTGATATGGGTTTCAGAATTAGGTGTGGCAAAATGACTCAATAGCGCCACCTACAAAATTTCAATTAAGCGCCCTTCGCACCACGTTTCATGTACAGGTATGAAATTCGGTAGACACATGTCCGTGGCGGCCTGACGAAGTTTGATGTTTCGCCAGGAAACAGGAAGTTGTTGTAACTTGGGCATACAATGTCTGATCTGCCTCAAACTTCACATGTTTTATCAGAGTCCTGATAGAGTCCTGGCCTGAACACATCTACATGGCAATATTCAGTTACAGTCATAGCGCCACCTGTGGGTAACAGGAAATGACATGTTTTACACTGTGATTAACTCCTCATAGAGATTAAACCAGATAAACACCATATGTTGTCAGTCTAATCTTAATGCCTTAGTGATGTTAAATTGTGAAGATCTAGAGTTTTCGATGAAGGGTGTGTCCGTGGCGGCCTGACAAATTCTGATGTTTCGCCATGAAAGAGTAAGCTGTTGTAACTCAGACATACAGTGTCCGATCTGCCCCAAACTTCACATGGCAACAGGAAATGACATGCTTTACATTGTAAATCACTCCCAGAGTCACATTTGAATATGCCACGAAGTACCAAACATACTAGAAACACGTTAAATCATGAAACACTTGGCTAGGTGCTAATGTTTGCGATTAACGCAACGAAATAGGAAGTTGTTGTAACTCAGTCATACAATGTCCGATCTGCTCCAAACTTCACATGTTCGATAATAGTCCTGGCCTGAAGACATCTACATGGCAAAATTCAGTCACAGTCAAAGCGCCACCTGTTGGCATCAGGAAGTGTGGCACTTTGAAATGACTTTGCCATAATTCTCTTGTATTTACTCGCTTACATGCATGTCGCCCACTGTTCACTGTTTTCCTAAGGCCAACGGGTGGCAGTGAGCCCGGGTGTGAGGGCCCTTTCATCGCTGCCTGCAGCTTTAATTATTATTGTTGTTATTTTTATTATAGTCATATTTATATATAGAATCACAAGAGTTTTGTCCAAATTGTGTAGATGTATCAACAAGCTTTTTTGCAGTCAAAATTTTTATCAGAAAAAAACACTAATAATTAAATAACACTGTTCAATGTAATGTTTAGCAAATCTCAAAATGAATATCTATATTTGTACATTATAATGTTGTATTGCCTAAGTTCAATTGTAGCATTTATTATAATATTTTATTTTTAATAAATTTAGCTTTTAACTATCTGCCATTTATCCAATTTTTTGACATAACCTGAAAATAATTATCGACTTATCAGCAGAATTTTAATATCAGTTCATCTCTAGTTTAGTAAAACTGCAAATCTTAAAGGCACAGTTCACCCAAAAATGAAAATTATGCCATGATTTACTAACCCTCAAGCTATGCTAGGTGTATATGACTATCTTCTTTCGGGCGAACACAATCGGAGATATATTCAAAAATATCCTGGCTCTTCCAAACTTTATAATGGTAGTGAACAGGGGGCGTGTTTTGAAGCCAAAAATAAATGCATCCACCCATCATAAATATAATCCATACGGCTCCAGGGGGTTAATAAAGGCCTTCTGAAGCAAAGCAATGGGTTTTTGTAAGAAAAATATCCATATTTAAAACTTTATAATCTAAAAAAAACTAGCTTCGATGCGTACGGCCGTCTGCCGGAAGCTAGTTATTTTTCTTAATAAAGTTTTAAATATGAATATTTTTCTTACAAAAACCCATCGCTTCGTTTCAGGAGGCCTTTATTAACGCCCTGGAGTTGTATGGATTATATTTATGATGGATGGATGCACTTTTCTGGGTTTCAAAATCCCCCCCCACTACCATCATAAAATTTGGAAGAGCCAGCATATATCTCCGATTGTGTTCGTCTGAAAGAAAATAGTCATATTGATCTATTTTTGGGTGAACTAACCCTTTAATGCTTTTATCAGAATCCTGATTGCATTGTTAGTGAAAGTTTTAGTTTAGTCATTTTCTCCTTTTTAGCTCTTAGAATGAATCAGACTGCGTTTGCTTCTGATGTTTGTGTACCCTGATTATGTTTCCATTATGCGTCTCATTTTTGGTTTGAAGGGAAAAATGTTTGTAAAACATTATTTGAGCTTGTTTTCCAACAGGTGATTAAATGTTTTGTCTGCTTCAGCTTATTTGAAGAACGGATGTTAGTTGAATTTGAGGTCACGGTAGATTCGGTGTATGTGTTCCAGGAGGACAAAGGAGACTACAGCTATGTGGAGCGCATACGCATCCCGCTGACCCACGGGACCCTCCTGCTCATGGAAGGCTGTACGCAGGAGGACTGGCAGGTACTTCACATTTATCTGCTCTGAAGAAATCATCTGATTTTGATAATCATGACAGAATCAGGAAACCAGAATCAGAAATCGAAACATTGTTTTCTTGTTGCACCACAAGCTCAGACGGCAACAGAAAAACACTTAGATTTAACTGGTATTTTAGATAGTGTGCAGTGATTGTGTCTTAGGCGAGATCAATATTTCAATGTGTTTATCAATAAATTGAATCATCCTCCTGGAAATCATTTGAGCCAATTTGCAAGAACTTTTACAGAGAGTTTATTTAAGATTTAATGTGACTCTAAGAACTGGCAGGAGCATTTGTTTAGTCTAATATGAGCGGTGAAGCTGCCAGTTAATAACAGTCTTCTAAATAATGCTGATAAGCCAGACTGTGAAGAAAGGCTGAAAATGGTTAAATCAAAGGGTTAGTGTTCCTTTGTTTTGGCTCCACAGTACATTCTAGAAAACTGATGACACGTGATTGGGATGATCTGGAACGGTCACACGGTTTGCTGTCGAGAGTCTGTTAAGTGCAGACGCTGCTGTAATAGTGTGAAGGGGGAAAGTGACCGTGTTTCTTCACAGCATACTGAAGCAGACAGTGTTTCCAAGAAAGACTTTGCAAAACAGTGCACATAAAATACTACAGACACTGGAGGAGAATTTACAAAACATGCAATATTTCAGAGCAGAAACCTACCCACTCGCAATCTAGATGACCGGGAGCTAAATGTAAATTATTTATAATATTATGATAATGTGATGATGACTAAAGCCGGGTGCACACTGTGCGATTTATAATAGTCCTTTACAGTTGTTGCTTGTAAGACTGTACAAACATGATCCTCATGTCACACTGGGATCTCAGCTGTCATTTATGTCAGACTGTACAATAGTCAAGACGCATTAAAAACAGACGCGCGCATGAAAACATGTCTGAAGTTTTACATCATCAACCCACACATGTTCGGTGACTGTGAGCTGCATTTCATGGGACGGAAATGGTGGCTAACAAAAAAATCTCTAGCGTTAATTTTGATAACAGCTTGTCTGGAAAACCAAGTGAATTTGTCGGTCGTCGTAAGAGAAGTCGGACTGCAGGACTGTGCGGCAAATCTTCTGACACTGCCAGAATTTCGTCGGAGGAAAAAGTGTATCGCAACTGTCATTATTCGGCTGTCGGTGAACATGTCAAAGTAACGAACAGTCTACAGATTTTAGCCTAGGATCAGGGGAATCTTTTAGGATTTTCAAAATTTGTCTCAGACGACCAAATCGTGGCCAAAATCACATAGTGTGCACCTGGCTTTATGAACTTTATTCACAAAACTAACTACTTGCCGTATGCAAAATAATAATAATAGTAATAATAATAATATAATAAAATAAAACTTATTTATTTATACAATATTAAAAATATATATAAATTGCAATTTCATTTAATGGTTCTTTACATTTGTATACATTTTTTTTTCATTTCATTTAACAGGATTGCTTTACGTTTTTGTAAAAAATTATTTACCCACTTTTTCGTAGTTTTATTTAACAGTTTTGTCATTTCATTTAACAGGGTTATTTAGCAGTTTTGTATATTTTTGTCATTTCAATTAACAGATTTGTTTTTTGTTTTACATTTTCTATTGATCATTACAGCAGTTAATCATCAAATGATGATCAAATAAAGAAACAAAAAGTAGTATAACCAGTCATATATCCATACCCGCAGATGAGATGTAGATTATTTTAAATGTAGATGTAGATGCACTTTGTGCATTTAAAAAAATTAATGATCTTTGTGTGCTTTTTTTTTTTTTTTTTTTGCCTTTTAATGTAAGAGTTGTTTTTGGATTCCGACTCCACGGCAAACTGCAGGCCTTTGGTGAGGCACAAAGAATAGAGAAAGGTCAAGAACACTTTATGGCGACATCTGAAAACTGTTTAAGAAAGGTCTCTCATGGATTGTGCCAAAAAGCTTTTAGAGGATCTTATTAGGTTGACATAACTCTCATTGACCTGTCAAAATATAGCTAACCAAACCCACATGTATGGCTGTTTCCCTTTAATATGTGCACAAAATATTTATAGGCTTTGAAAGCTGTTACATAACTGTCAAAGGGACGTTCTGCGTCAAAAATATAACTGTGGGCACCAATTCAACATTATATCTGTGCATGTAAATGTACTGCTTTTGCTAAGTAAAGCTACATTGTTCATCATCTGTCTGTCCAAATATACACGACACAATGTGTAATCGTGTATTTGAATTATTAAATACACATCATGTATCACTGCTGTCTTTCGAGGTGAACACCAAGGCAGATTTGAGTTGGTTCAGTTGGTTCAGTTGCTACGTTGCCTCGTTGTGAGTGCAGTTTTAACATTATTAATGTTCTTTTGAATAGCACCAGGTGGCAAAGGAGTACCATGACCGCGGGCCTCGGATAAATCTCACTTTCCGCACCATATACCCAGAGCCAGAGCGTCCCAGGTGGAGATCTGTGAGATGATCGCTGAGAGAAGAGTCAGCAGGTTTGAAGCGATCTGAAGAGGTCTGTCTCATTCACAGACATCCTTTCTGTTCAATTTAGGTTCACTTTCAGTCAAAGACCTGAACAATGATAAACTTGACTGGCATTAATGTATTTTTGTTTACATAAATTATTATTTTCTCACAGCTATTGTCCACAAAATAGCTTTTGTTCCTAGAAAGAATTACAGGTTTATTACTTGTTTATGACGTTTGTTTGGAGAATATACGTCAAATAAATAGTGCCGAGTGGCCTATATTTCAGTTACAGCCCCCCAAATGCTCTTTTTATAGCTAAATTGCTGTTTAAATATTGCATGTTCTGCAATTTTTCATTTATAGCTTGTGGTGAATAAACTTGAATTACAGCATTTGTTCAGTGTCATTATGGGGTTGGTTACACTGCCTTTCAACGGTTCAAAAGAAGTCTTTTCTGCTGTGTTTTACACACTTTGTTAAAACAACATGGACATGTTGTTTTCACAATTCTATAATTAAAATTACACATGGGTGATGTAAAACATTTTATTATTGAGGTAACAAACAACTCAAAACTCGCTTTTTCGACAAACACACCGTGTCCCCCTCTTCTCATTATTGATGAGTCACAGTCGAGTCCTTGTGACGTTGGTTGAGCTGAATAATTGTCTGAAATATCGCATTACCACCAACCTTGAGAGATGAAGACCATGTTAACTTGGTGACAGTTGATCAATTACCAGCAATGCTTTCAAAGAAAACATATTACACAACATGTAGTTTAAAACTTTTATTGAGTCTGTTTTTAAGTGGTTGTATATATTTATTCCCTGTTCAAGGCACAAAGAGTCAGATATGGGGCTGTTATGTCACTGTTTTAAAGAAAAAAATCCTAAATATGGGAACGCCGTCAAACGAAAAAGATTGTCCAGAGAACTGCAAAATGTTTAGAAACTGCAAACCGTAAATCTCTTGCTCTTGCTTGTGACTTCCAGTGATTTGTCGGAGCTCTTTAATTTGAGTTACTTGGTGTTCCTTTCTTCTCTGCTGGCAATGCAATGCCTTTCAGAGCTTCCCCATAAAGACTGACCTGCACATGGAAATGGTGCTTCTGTTCTGGAATGCAGGGACCCTCGCTGTGTAATGGGATCACTGGCCATTATTTTTTCCACCACAATAAACTTTGTTATAAGTTTCATTCCCGGAGTGTGCAGGGAGATCTGTTGGGTTAGAGTACGTATTGTGTGCAACAACTCTTCTCGGCTCTTACTGAGAAAAATATCCTGTACTCACAGTTAAAGGGACAGTTCAACTAAAAGATTTCGGCCCCTTGTTTTGAAAGTCCATTCCACCAGAACTTCATAGTCTTCACAAAAAATTCATAAAAACATTAAAAAAAGAAATCAATATGGTTTGAGCAGTTAAATCCAAGTCTTCTTCATATGATGAACAGATTTAATTTAAACTTTTATTGACATAAAAATTCAAAACACATCCGTAGAGCTAATTAAATATTGTAAACAGAAGCTCAGACATGCTTGCTTTATCCGCAAGAACCAATGAGGTTTGTTCTCGTGTTGCACAAACACCTTTGAGTTTCTGCAAGAACCAATGAGGTTTGTTCTTGTGTGTCACACGAACACCTTTGAATTTCACAAGAACCAACGAGGTTTGTTCTCATGTGTCGCACAAACACCTTTGAGTCTCTGCAAGAAGCAATGAATTTTGTTCTTGTGTGTCACACAAACACTTTGAGTTTCTGCAAGAACCAATGAGGTTTTTTCGAACATGTTCAAGTTTCTGCAAAAACTGCTCAATTCATATGGATTTCTTTTATGGTCTCTTTATGAACTTTTTGAAGAGTTGAAGTTTTGGTGAAATGGACTTTCAATGGAGGGACAGAAATCTCTCAGGTCTCATTAAAAAAATACTTTTTGTGTTTGAAAAAAAGTCTTATAGGTTTGAAATGACATGAGGATCATTAACTGATGAGGGAATTTTTATTTTTGAGTGAACTAACCCTTTACCATAGATAGATTTTCAAGATGACACTCTTTGAAACCTTCATGGTACCTCTTGCCAGAGCACCTTTAAATAAACTTTTGGCATCATGTCCGGTATGCTTTCAACGTTTCTCAATTGCACTGGGATCAAAACCGAAAGATCAACCAACAAAAAAACAGCTTGTCTGGGAAGTCCATTGGCCCATGTCCTACCAGGATCCTCTCTCCCAGTAGCCTTTCACTGGCCTTTGTTAGCAAGAACACATACATTTGTTTTCAGCACCTGCCCAGAAATTAAAACAGTCCCTTGTGTCCAACCGCAAGGGTCTGCTGTCATGTTACATCAGAGTCATGTAAACCATGCCTCTCCACCCCTCTTTGTCATATGAGACTTGGAACCAAAGGGGTGGAAGTTGTTTCGTTTCAGTGAGAGATTAGAGGTGACATAAACAACAAACGTGCTTGAAGTCCCTTTGGATCTGTTGGATCTGTAAAGCATCTGTTGAATGACTACTTACAAAGTACACAACTTTTTGTCTCGCTTGGCTGACCTGTGCTTGAGCTTCATGAAGACACGTTCTCACTCCTCCTAATTCTCAGATCAGAGAGTCGCATCACGAGTCTAGACACATAAGGCTAACAGCAACATGTGCGGCTTCTGCACAAATCCATTAGATATTGGTAGTGTTGTGTCTGTTTAAGTCAAGGCCTGTCTTTTCATTCCCACCAATACTAAGACCCAGATCTCCCTCTGTCTTAGGGGAAAACTCCTCCTTTTCCCAGCAGAACTCTGGAACAAAAACAACATCCCTTCCAAGTACATTGCACTTACCACTATTCAGATCAAGATATGTTTACTCCCACAATACAGAGTGCAACAGAGCTAATTAATAGTCATTTGTTTCATTACTTACAGGAAGAGATGGACTGAATATAGCTTTATGGAGGCATATCTAGGAATCCATTTTTAGGCCCTGATATTATCTTGCTTGATGTATATCTAATTTCCGGCTGTTTACATGTGGGCATGCACAATATATCGGTACCACATCAGATTTATGAGCATCAGTATTGATATTTGATTGTTCATGCTCTTTTCCTCTATTTTTACATTTAGATTACCTCTGTAGTCATCTTACACTTAATCTTTAAAAACATTAATACTTTAATGAGACTGTTAAATATAATCTTTAGCAAATCTCAAAATTATCATTTTTCATACTGTACATTCTTATGTTGTGATTTATAAATTTACTTGTAGCTTTAAAAACAATTTGCCTTTAGTTTTTAGTGTTTTATTTTTTATTCATTTAGACAAAATAGTATGGAACGGTCTCATTTCATGTAAGCAAAATTCTCACTTAAGTGTTCTCATCCTTATCTGACGTATATTGAGTTGGTTATGAGATAAATAACCTGTTGAGGTAATACTAGTAAGTTATGTTTACGTGCTATCCATTACAGGACTGGAATGTTTTGGTCCGTGATGGAGAAGTCAGTATGCGGCCTCTGCTAATTTTGGATGTTATGTTGAGCGAGTGGCCTTCATGGGAATGTGTCTGTGCTGTGCTATAAATATATGGCTTTTCGGCCCTTGTAATGAGACCAAGTCCAAGGAAAATAAAGTGGTATTTTCACCTTTTTTTAAATTATGTTAACAGACAGACCTCTTAATGTGATAACAAATTTGTTTATGCTCCTTATAAACACAGGAAAACCAAATCAAGCCACAGTGGCCATGAGCCAGCATGGGGATGTATTGTTTTGGGATAGATGTTGCTTTGTTTATTTAATTTAATGGTTCAATGTGTAACCAGTTTGATCTAGCAAATGATATTGGTATGTAAAAAATGTTAATACTTTTTGTGTTCTGTTTTCCTATTTTTTGTCTTGTAAACCCCCACAACCCCATCACTAAGGCCAGTGGTTCTCAACCTTTTAGGCCCCGTCCACACAGAGACGCGTTTCTGTGTAAACGCACAAATTTTGTATCAGATAGGCGACAAAGGTGAAACCGCTATTTTTTGAAACCGGGTCCCAGAGTGGATAAATCTGAAAACGCCGCCTTTGCGTTTTCGTGAGTACAGCTTATCCGTATATTTTGTGAAACGATGATGTCATCACCCCACGTGTCGACCCTAGTCAGACACCGCTAACAGCACAAAACGGCAACAACAACAACAGTAGCAGACTCTAGATGCTTGTGTTTGTGCTGCAGAAGCTACTGAGCCAAAATAAAGCGTTATTTCTAAGCTTTACTAAAGTTTGTATACAGCGCGCAAGGTTTATGCTCATGCTCCAAGTCTTATTCGCTGTTTTAAGTGTATCTCTGTGAGAGAATTACAGCGCCACATACTGGTCTGGCATGTATACTACATCGTTTTGAGTCGTTTCAGTGGTTTCGTGTGTCTCCATTGACGAGGGAAAAAAAAGATCGGATAGGGAACGATCTGGCTTCGTGTGGACAGGGCCTTAAACTCCAAGGCCCCTCACTGACAAACACAATATCTAAATTAAGTAAATAAAAATTAAAATTAAAAATTCCACAATTGTTTACATAACTGTTCTTGTTCTACACTTTTTTATTACCAATGAATTTACATGACTCTTCCAGTTCTTTGTGATTAAATGTTTGTTTTTTTATTATTATTATTTTATTTACAAAAAACATAAAATGAAGATGACTTTTCCAGGTTTAGGAATCAAACTTTTAAAGTTCCCATGTCGTGTTTTAGTTAATCTTGATTTCTCACAACCCAAAGGCCAAGGCCAAGAATTTTTTTAAATAATGCATTACATTTTGGTTTATTTTTCACCAAACCCTATCAGATACCCCTAGAACACTTGGAATATAAAAAAATAAAAAACTTGATGCTTTTGCTATTCACTGCCATTATATGGACGAATATAAGCAGGATATTTTTTTTGGTCCAAAAAAGAAAGAAGGGCAAATGACATTAGAACAACACCAGGGTGAGTAAATGACTTAATTTTAATTTTAGTGTCAACTCCTTTAACTACAAAACAGTTTTATTGTGATTTTAAAAAGAAAAAAAAAATGAAAATAAAAATACTAAATAATCAAATTTAATTTAAATACTTATTTTATTTAAAAAATTTAATTTAAAAAAATTAAATGTAATTAAAAACATTTTAAAAATGTAAAAAAATTTAGAATAACCCGATCTCACAAGAAAACACAAGCAATTTTCAATTTCGTACATATTCATGCAATGTGATTTGTAGGAAAACACAATTTGTAATAAAAAAGGTAAGTAACTGCAAACTTAAAACTAACCGCCAGTGCAGTACAAATTTAGCACCAATTTGTCAAAACGAGCCATGAGACTGTGTTGATTTGTAAATCTTTTGCTTGCTTCTGTAAGATTGGTGTCGTTGGCAAGGGGTTCAAACCAAAGGATGAAGAGAGGCTCCTAAAATCCTGTTCAGGATTACCCAGCTGTCCTGTGCGGTATTATTTAAAGTATTCAAAATACAAGCAGCTGTTGCTGATCATGCAGGTATAGAGGGTTAAAGCTAAAATATGTCTCATCTCTTTGACTAGCACTATTTTTTCAGATGTAGACCAGTGTATTTTTATAGTGTTTTTTGGTATTGTTTAAAGACATAAAGAGGGTATGGTACGTGCAGTTTAACCCCTCTTTGCTGTCAAGTACATCCCTTCTGTATTTTGTACTGCTTAGTCCAGAAACAAGCTATTAATCAACTTGACAAGGCATTCATGCAACACGTGGTTTGTGTAGTTGTCCTTGACATCATTACATGATGTCACCTGATTGATAATACCTTAGAGGGTGGATGAATGTGCTTGTCTGCAAGTGTCTGTGTGCCTCTCTGCCCAAAATAGATGTTACTTAGAGTAGACTTTACGGTAACCCCTTGACATCTGAAATATGGGATGAGTAGAAGTGTGATGGAGAGGGTGAGGTGGCACCATTAAGGTTTCCTGTTTTGCTTTTAAAGGGTCATCCTCAGGGTCCATGACAAAACGGGAACTGCCCACGGTGTGTTACGTCATAATATCCACGCCTTATAATTTCACACATGACTCCCAAAATGTCTCTGGGCTCATCAGACATGTCTGACATGGACTATTCGAGGGTTAATGACAAATCTGAGTGGCACAGGAAGAGAGTGAGAAAGAGAGAGAGAGTAAAGTGAGAGCTGATGAAAGTAAAACTCATTCTGGTGGTGAGATCATGGTTGTGGCACTGTGAGGTGAGATTCTTGCCATGTACATGTTGCTACGCTTACAACACCTCCAGTAAAGGGGAAAAAATAGTTCATAGATAGTCATCAACCCTCTATGTCCTTATCTGACTGACTAGCAATGGCATCATCATTCAGTTTCCTTTAGTATATGTATTCTTCTAGATGTGAGATTCACCTGTTTAAGTAAAAACAAATCTTATATATCTATATGTATATATCTATCTGTATATATATACACACTATGTATATATACACTACCGGTCAAAAGTTTGGACACAGTAAGATTTTTAATGTTTTTAAAAGAAGTTTCGTCTGCTCACCAAGGCTACATTTATTTAATTAAAAATACAGTAAAAACAGTAATATTGTGAAATATTATTACAATTTAAAATAACTGTTTTCTGTTTGAATATATTTTATAAAGTAATTTATTCCTGTGATCAAAGCTGAATTTTCAGCATCATTACTCCAGTCTTCAGTGTCACATGATCCTTCAGAAATCATTCTAATATGATGATTTGAAGATGTCCAAACTTTTGACTGGTAGTGTATATACAGTATATATAATTTTTTTTCTCTGTATTCTATTTTTCTATTTTTAAATTACATGTACACAAAAACATGTCCAAGTGACTTATATATATATATATATATATATATATATATATATATATATATATATATATATATATATATAGTATGCAAAAAGCAGTACGCCAACAGAGTAATATGTCCGAATTCATAGTATTAGCCTTAAAGTCCCCGGATGACCTACTATTTCCTGCGAGATTCTGAAGTGCGCATTTGTTGGACACTTTACTATCCCATGAGGCCACGGGAGAGGATTTATTAATGTTGGTGAAGCGACGTAACTGACGCTTGTAGGTCACATGATAATGATAACATGGCAGATGTAGTATGTCCGGATTACATTCATACTATATAGAACGTACTTTTTTAACGGTCGCGAAGTAAGTTCAAATTCAAATGTAGTACCTACTCAGACAGTACACGATTTCCGATACACTAGCTGCGTTACTCTTTAAATTGGGCAAATTGAAATTGCGAATTGAAAATATGCCCAATGGAAACACGTCAATTTCGCAAAAACTCCCATATATCGCAAAAAAGTTTCTACACTTGCAGAAGAAAGTTTTTCTGGCAATTCAAAAAAGAAGTATTTCGCAAAACTGCAATGGAAACAGTTTTTTCGCATTTACAGTTCACCAGCCGTATGTAAAGGTTGATCATGCTTTAAAGAGGGCGCGGTATGTTTGGAAAGAAGATGAGAGTTCTTCATTAAACTCATAAAAGACAAAAGTATTACGGGAATACTGGATTCTAAACAACAAAGAAATGCCACAATTTGAATTTATCAAGACCTCAAAGCAGATATGAGGGAGAAACACCCAGAAACACCTCATACGTGGCCTTTCTCAAGTATAAGGGGCTTTCCTTGCCATAAATGCTTGGATAACATGCCTACATCTCCTTTGGTTAAAGTGCAGTGGCTGGGATATACGTAAATCTGCCAACATCCGTTGCCATGATTTTTGGAATGACTTATCGCAAGAGGGAAAAAAAGACGTTTTAGTCGCATAACATCAGTTAATGGAAAAGCCGTTATTTCGCAATAGTTTTTTACAAAATATCGCAAAAGTTTTGCGCAAATCTGTAATGGAAACGCGACTACTAACGTGTCTTCTTTTTAATTCAATGTGACCTGAATTTGACCCGCATATGCATTTGTATGGTATGGCGTATAGATTTCTTCGAAGCTTTTAGTCTTCTAAACTGACTTTTTTTTTTAAAATCTCTTCTTTGGCCATGTCCTCTCACTCCCCATTTTTCTGTTCCTGGCCAGAGGTTTATTTCTCCCTTTTCTGATCCCCTCTGTTAGAGCTGCACATATCCTCTTCTCTCCTACCCCTCCCTCCTCTTCTTTCCCAACTCCCTCTCTGGCTGGCATTTATTTCAAGGATCTGATTTGGAGAGACTGGTATGGCAGCCGGAACCATGACTGTTCACAGTGGGTGGGCGGAGCCAGAGCAGAGTGGGGAGACACTAGGGGAGTGAAGCGGTATAAAAGGCCGAGCTGGTTCATTCCTGTCAGTGGCACTCTCAGAAACGACAGAGATACAGACGCAGAGAACCGATATTCACCTTGAGTATCTTTTGGAAGTGGTCTCCTCAAGCTGTTTGTTAGCATCACCTTCTGTCAAGAAGGATACAAGGAAAAGATAAATCTTCAAAACCTTCACCACAGGGAAATCTGGAGGGAAAGGCTCTCCTAACATCTCAGAAGACGAACGCCCAACCCTTGCCATCCAGATACATGGCTGCACGTCCAATGGAGACGGTGGGTTTCGCCATTCTACCCGCACACGTCTTGGCATCGGCCATGGAGGAGTTTCCCCAGCAGCTACCGGTCCCCAAGTGTCTGGCTCGGGGTCGAAACCGTCCCCGGCGACCCCGAGATGCCCGCTTTAAGACCCAGCCGGTGACTTTTGCAGAGATCGCCGAAGTCGAGGAGGAAGGGGTTTCACCTCTAGAGGAAGAACGGGCGAGACGGTCCTTCCTTCAGTCGCTGGAGAGTCTCAGGAGAAGCACGCAGACCTTGCACCACGCAGGATCCACACAGAGCTGCCGCACCGAGTCTGCACAGGCTAGTCTGGACTCCAGTGACTCAGACTCGGCACAATGAGAGAGAAGGATGACAGGACTGGAATTCAAAGCATTTCGCTCATATCTTCCTGTTAAATTCCTCATTCACATCCGTTAATCTATAGTAGTTGATATGCATCTTAAATGTGCAGATTCCAGTCAAGTAACACTGGCACAATAATTGTTTACCTCTTCTGCAAGAGCAAAGTTGTAGCACGTTGGGAGATTTCAGAAACCACGTAAATGCTTACGCAAATTCCTTTTTTTATCATATGAGACTCGAGGAC
This sequence comes from Hypophthalmichthys molitrix, assembly GCA_037950675.1. Taxonomy (NCBI): domain Eukaryota; kingdom Metazoa; phylum Chordata; class Actinopteri; order Cypriniformes; family Xenocyprididae; genus Hypophthalmichthys; species Hypophthalmichthys molitrix. The sequence goes on along the minus strand of CM075515.1, from coordinate 14,242,836 downwards.
TGGTGAGGTTTCATCTGTAATGAACTTGACAAGAAACATGATTCCGATTTCATTTTAATAGACTGATGTTATTCATATCCCTTGTGCCTGCTTAAGATTGCACAGTCGAATGGGTTTTCCACTGCTGGGCAGGATGTAAACTGTCACATTTTGTTTTAATTCATTGCTGAGTTAATGAACAAACTAAAAGAGGTACAACAGAGATACTGAAATGTATTTTTAGAGAAAATAATCCACATTCAGACAAGGTTTTAACCCTGATGTTCAAGTCTGCCAAAATGGAGAACTTATTGTACTTTTCAAATGTATCTTATATTTATTCGCAGATTATTTTGTTATAACATAGTGATTTCTAGAGAATTGTTCTGTTGACACTGTGGACTTGTAAAGTCACTAGCACTGTATGTAAGAGAAAAAAGCCTTTATACTTCAATTTGACTTTATTATCTTTGTTAATTTGTTTCATACTTTCTTTCATAGTTATATAAATAAACTTTATAACATTGGATTCACTGTCTCTCATTGTGCTCTTTAGACATTCAGAGATAAGCAAGCCAATTGTGTCCAGAAAATTTTATGAAAAATTATTCAAAATAAATGCTAAAAAATGGGAACGTGTGACTTTAATGGGCATACCCCAATGAAAAAGTGAAAAAATACAAGACTAAAGTGTGACTAAAATGAAAATAAAAAAGTATGAATGCTAAAAAAGTTATTTAAAGCTAAATTGTAATGTCACTATGATTAGCAAAATAAGCATTAGTACTTTATCTGACTTTCATTATCTTTATCTCATTATTTTCTTTATTGGTTTCATACTTAGAATATAAAAATAAATAGATACAAATAAACTTTAACATTGGGTTTGTCCTTTGACAGATCCAAATGCTAAGGCAAGAAAATGTAAGAAAATTGAAATAAAGTGATAGTAAAAGAAAAGAAAAGAAAAGAAAAGAAAAGAAAAGAAAAGAAAAGAAAAGAAAAAAGTGTAGTGAAGTCTGGCTACTCTTCATTACATATTATAATGAACTATTATGGCTTCTCACAATAATAATCACCTATTATCTCAAATGACAGCATCTGTTTACATTGTGTCCACATTACAAAACCACATTTCACCAGTCTGTATCTGGACTCCCTCCTCAACGTCTGATTTCTATCAGCCAATACAGATGGCATGTAAAAATAGCATCTCATGACTTGCCTTCTGATCTAGTTACATTATAGGAAATCTTGCCTCTCCACCCAACTGGGGATTCTGCAGTGTTGTGAAAGACTATGCTTGACACAAAACTGTGTGACTGAGTTTGTTGATGTTTCAGGGATTACCCTTTGACCCACTGAGTCAGACTAATTCATTATCTCTGTGCTTTCTGGCTTGGCAGGCAATACTTCAGTTGAATATTATTAACATTAAATGCGAAATGTATAATTTCACCCAACAGATGTGCAAATATAATGACTGTTTTCATACAGGTTTCCCTTTAACACCCCCATCTGCTATTGGCCAGACAAACATATAACCCCACCTCCAAACTCACTCCATTGGTTGACTCGTCTACATGCACTCCATTCAGTCGGGCTAAACAATGATTTGTTTTATGGAGTATTTACTATGAAGGATTTATCCGTGCACATAATTTTTTTTGTGCCCTCGTAATCTTAAATATATAAATAACTTAAATAACTTCCCCTAATCAAAATAACTTCCCCTCCCTCTGGCATCGACATCTTTTCTCTGATAGCGTGTTTACTGGCGTGAGGGCGGGATTAACCTGTCACTCAAATGAGATCGACCAATAGCAAACCACAACCATCCAATCAATTTCCCACGGACAAAATCAAGTTCCACCCTAGCAGACGTTGCGTTAGACTTCCGCTTTGTCCGTCATTTTGACGTACAGGGTCGTAAAAATTCTGTCATAATCTATTCTATCATTTTAATTTTCATACTGATTTTCATAATGATAATAAGCTATTTAATAGGCTCTGTTTTTGTTCACATTTTCATTTTTATTTACGAATTTACAGGACAAGCATTTAGGCTAGATTATGCATATTTATGTGAGAAAGTTGACTGTGGGTCACTTTTCAGGTTCATGAAATTTGTCAAATACATCGTAATAAGCTTTGTGCTTTGTTACTTTTGATATGAAACAAAGTCTCAACTTTCAAATTCTGTCCATTTTATCACACAATTCAAACAATAAATACCTTTTGGCGCTCTTTATGTGGCGCCAGAGATCACTGTAGTGCCTCAGTTCAAGCGAGCAGAGTGGAAGTAAATGTGATCATCCCTTCCTCTTTAGCTACTACATTACAGAACGAAATAAACATGAATGAACATCAGAAAATATGTTGAAAGATACAGTACAGCTTACCGAAATCATGTCTCTCATGTACTTCATGTAATCAGTGTTTCAACGGCGGAAAGACATTAATAAAACAGCTTGTAAACAATTGTCACGTTACTCAGAAAAGCCATTCGTTGACTTGATAGTCAGCAAGTGCACTCGCCACCAAGTGGACAGGGGTGAGAATTACAGTTACAAGACCCTCAGTGTAATCTGTCAAAATGACTGATGGCGATTGTCTTTTCTTCACTATTGTAACATATATTCAAGTGAAACGGCTGTTTGAGAAGCCGTTTCACTCGAATATATGTTACAATAGTGAAGAAAATACAATCGCAACTTCCGTTTCATGCCGACTTTAAAGAGCACAGACACTAAAGTGCGCAAAATAGACAGTGTACAATACATTAAACTTTATAGTGTGCATGTGTGGAGTTCCTGTGTTCGTGCACGCCATCAAGTATATTTTGAAAGGTTATACATTTGACTGTACCCATAGCCTACACTAAGCGTTCGCGTCAAAACTGAAGTAGACTTTAATCCTTAAAATATTTAATTATTACACATGGACAGACTAATGAAGAATGTTGCTCAACTACCCAAAACATGATTATAACTGTGCATATGTCAACGTGCTTAAAGTCTGCATGTCTGATAGTCTTTTCTTTCCCTACTGTGATGTATATCCAAGTGAAATGGCTTCTTGAATAATAAAAATGTAGAGCGGGACTTAATATTGTCCATTGGGAATTGATTGGATGGCTGTGGTTTACTATTGGTTGATCTCATGTGAGTGACAGGTTGTCCCGCCCTCTCATCAAACACATCATCAGAGAAGAGAAGAGATGTCACTGCAAGAGGGAGGGGAAGTTATTTTGATTAAAGATTATGAGGGCAAATGAATTTTAAAAAATGATGTGCACGGATAAATCATTTATAATAAATACTGCAATATTCCATTAAAAAACAAGAATTGTCCATTTTGATTTCATGGTGACTTTAATGTTTCTGTGTCGGTTGATAAATCATATATGAATGGCTCGCACATTAAACTGGATATAGAAACACATTTAAACATAAAAAATCACCTTTAACTGCATTCCCCTTACTGCAGAGAAGCGCCTCAGTAACCTAGTTTGCGTGGTGTGGTTTCCATGGCGATAGTGAGGTCAGTCAAATATGATGTTTTGGAACTGTTGGGTAAACAAACTTTATGTTCATTTCCACCAGACCGTCTTGTCTCCTCCTATTCATTCTCTCTCTTACTTAATCAGTACATTTATATGTAGGCCTTGCTTATTTCATCAAGCTAAACACACCCCTTTGTAAATATGCATTATTTCTGAAGCTTTATTTTCAGAGCCTTTTCAGAACTAACGCCATTTTTGGACTTCATAAACTTTAAAATATGTATGTATATGTATATGTACATTTTTAAACAATGTACCTGAACACAGGAATGCTGCCGAGTGTGTAATGTCCGCTGAACAAAAACAGCCTTCAATTAAAAACATAATGTTCCCAGCAGACATTTGGACTGGCCCCACTGTTCTTGGTTATATAACAGATTGTTCTTATCGTTTATTCCTTCCCAAATAAAGATCTGATGAAAATGTTCCTGAAAAAGGAGTGCGTCAAGGAAACCACCAGGGTTTAAAGACTCCTTCCAAGCCTATTAACAAAATTAAAATGTATTTTGCAATGCATCCTCTTTGTGTTTGCATCTTCAAAACACAAAATATAAGTATGTCATCCTGTTCTATGAAGACTGTTTATTTCACTCTTGACCTAGCAAGAATAATTCAAGTGAGTGGGCTTGAAACGTGACTGAATCATTAGAGGAAAACAGTGACTCATGTTTACAAGCCGGTGTTTATTAAATGGATTGCTAGTGACAAGTTGGGCTGATGGACAAAAAAAGAATAAATGCTCAGGAAAATGAGGGATTTGTCCCTTTTTTGGAAACTCTTTACCTCATGGCACTCGACAGAAGACCAGAAGCCAGATTTGGGAGAAATTGTATTGCTTATTCACCTGACTTTTGCTTCTCGTTCTGCTATTGCCTGTTCAAGGCTGTCTGGGTTCTGTCTGCAAAAGTGTTCGTTTGCTGAATCCCTGACCTACATTCTCATACGCCACGAAGCAGAACCCTTTGGGCTTTGGGTCAGAACCAAACGGCACATAACTGGAAGCGCCATGTTGCCCTTGTTCTCCCAGTGTCTGTCTGTTTCTCTCATTGATCTGATGGAGACAAAGATACTGAATGAGCAGAGGGTAACCTATTTACACACTCTCATTTCCTCAAACCATCAATGAGGCGGTTGGCAATTGATGACATGCAAAGAATTATTAATATACGTGTCAGGGGAAATAAATAGATCAATACTGTGAGCGTGATATATGGTGCTATACTTCATTTTTAAGATTTAAACAGCTGTGTAAGGGGCCGTTCACACACATTTTTCCGCGCTAGATGGACGTGAATGACCATTGCGCTCGCGACTTGCGTCTTTTGTGACGGCGTTCTAAAAACTCGACCCTGTTTACACTAGTGCGTTTTCGTTTTTAAACGCATTGGTTTTGCTACGGTTACACCTGTCGTTTACACTACGCCGGCGTTTTCGAACCTCGGAAATGGAGACTTCCGAAAACACTGCCCCGTTTTAGGGGCCCTTTACACGACACTGTTTTCAACTAAAAAATTTTTATGCGTTTTGGCCGTTCATTTACACGACAATGGCGTTTTGGTGGTCTGAAAACGCAAACTTTTGAAAACAGGTTTCAAAGTGCAAATTTTTGAAAACTGTGTAAACAACAAAAAAGGCAATCTGTGAAAACGATGACGTCACACACGTGCATTACATGTTCAGTCTATAGTGTTTCATCGCCATCTAATGGTCTACCAGCAGAATACAGCGTTTTTAGTCATTTTCACAGATTCGTATGAATGGGGATCGTTTTGACAATGTTGTCGTCTGTACGCGGAAAACTTCTGTTTTAAGCATATCGTTGTCGTGTAAACGTACCCTTCGTTTGAAAATGTTGCTCTGCGTATCCTTGACAACCGTGTAACATGGAGAGTGAACTGCGATCTTTACTGGCTTTGTTGTCATTTTTAGCAGCCATTGTGCAGTTAAAAAAAACTGCATTTTTTTTTTAATACTGCAGCTGCCTACATGCACAAGAGGCAACTTTTTACACTTGTACGCGCATGCCCAGTGTGTAAAAGGAGATCGTTTCTGTAACGCTGTGGAAATGCCAGTGTAGACGAAGATCGTTTTAAAACGCGAATCTGCGAAAACGATGACATCATGCACATGCGCATTACATGTTCAGTCTATAATGTTTCATCACCTGCTACAGCGTTTTTAGTCGTTTTCACAGATTCGTGTGAATGCAGGGATCGTTTTGACAATGGTGTCGTCTGTACGCGGAAACTCAAAGGAAAAACTTCTCCGTTTTAAGCAAATCGTTGTCGTGTAAACGTACCCTAAGTTGAAATCAAGTCAACTTTTAAAAAACGCGTCTCGAGACCTTGCGTTTTTCCCCCATTCCACTGTGCGCGTCTCGTTCTGTGTGAACGAGCCCTATGCTTTGGATAGATTCACGGATGTTTTCGATGCTGTCAACTTTCTGATATTTGTGAGAATGTTGAAAATGTTGATTAGAAACCATCTTCTGTCTGTGATTATGACTGGGAATTTATCTAGGCCTTCTTTTTAATGCTCTGCTGACATTTCCATTTTGTGTTCTGACCCAGGGATAACCTAGTTTGAGAGTTTTGCCAAAGTAAACACGTCTATTCTCCAATGGCTTGCTAGGGTGTAAAATCTTTCCTATTTGATCCTGTTCTTTTACCCTGTAAGTTAGATTCTCTTGGCGAGAGCAGAGGAAAAATTCTGTGCACAATGAAAATCATCAAAATTAGAATCACTGACCTGATTAATCTAGTATGCTAGTTATTAAGTTGTATTAAAGTTAAGGCAGTTTTTGGTTTAAATATAGATGGACTGTAAAGCCATATGCTGTCGCTTTTGGTTTTGTGGATGGAGAAACAATAAAAGCCACAGCATTCTTTTGTTATATGTTTTTTAAAGATTGTGTCTGGGCCAAAGAGCCATTAGTCGGCACAACTTGTTCTCTTTTATGTTTTTATCCTTAACAGACCCAATGACTAATGCTGTTCAGGCAAACAAAAAAGTGGCCAAATGTCTGGATCATCCAAAGATAAAAACATAAGAACTTCAGTTTAACCCATAAATAGTTTCTGCATTCTGAGTATACAATCATTTTAGGCTCTGAGGGGAGAGACAAGCCTGATTTCTGAGAAATATTGAAAAGAAGATTCTTTTGAATACTGTTCATATAAAAATCTGGCATCAACTCACCATATTTATCTAAAAATAAGAAATGAACATGCAGGCCACTGTCCTCGAGGACAGTATCTTTTACAAAAATGAATATCATTTACTTTTTTTAAAACTTATCTTACTATTATACTCTTTTTACTCTTATTTTCATGTGACATAAAACTGTAAAAGTGGAATTAAAAGCAGTATTTTGAAAAAAACAATTTGTTGAGTCCTAATGTGCACCAATTTCAAAGTAGGCCTACTTTACACACACAATATTGCCGAATATACAACCCTATAGCAAAAAAAAAAAAAAAAAAATCCCCTACATTTAAAAAAAAAAATTAATCATAAATTAATAAATATAACATAACAGACAATGCATTAATAAGCCACAATAATAGGCCTAAATAATACGGTTACATCATTAGTTACACACATTAGTTTATAAAGCTAATTTTCATTTGAGGGTTTTTCTTTGACGTTGTTCAGATGCTCATATTGTTAAATATGACAATAAAACCAAACACACATTTTTAATTACTTTTTAAATGACTTCAGTCCAGTAGATGCCAGTAACACATGAACACTGCACTGCATTCTACGCACGAGAAGAAGCTCTTTTTATTGACCTGACTGTGAACCAATCACGGAGCGAGAAACGATTGACGTCTTTGCATTTTTTTAACTGTTGGAGCTCTCTGTACCTATCACGCGAAGAGAAACGAATGACGTTTTTAAAGTTCGTTTGCTCCAGCCAATGACATTCAACGAATTCTGAAGCGCGAAGAGTTTAAGGCAGAGAAGAGAACGATGGCTAACGGAAACTCAAAAGTTTAACAAAACAATGCTTTCAAAATGCTGTTTTTATATATTTTCCGTTATTTTTAACCGTTTATTTTAGATAGACGTAGTTCATTACAAACTCTTTGGGTTGTTTTAGCTCAACAGCGACAGGAATCATGACTGGTGTTGAGAAAAATAACGTACGTGTGAGTTCGTTCGCAAAAGCTGCTCGTGAGATGTTGCTTGTTTAGCGTTTAATTGAGTTTATTGACATTTTAAAATACTTGACGTCACGTTTCGCGTATGTTTTAATTCTGAACGCCTATACGTGTAACATTTGATCGCTGGATGCGATAATATTGTACATGACTGCTTTTTAAGTGCAGTAATGGCCTCTCAGAATGTTGTTTTTGCTATCGATGTGGATTATCGACCAGAGGACAACAACAGCACGACTAGTGCCTATCAAAACCATCTCAAACACTGGATACTAAGAGTCCTGCTCAGTTTGGGACACAAATATGGACTGGAAAAAGTGCGATGGGGGTATAAATTCTTCCATTCAAGGACTGTGAAAAGTGCAACACTTATAAACAGAGGATCTGATTTCAAGGAACTCCAGGAGAAGGTGTTCAGTGATTTCGAAGAGGAGCTGCTTGTCAAATTCAGCGGTGTAGAAGGAAAATCACCCAGAAATAGGATAAAGTCACATAAACTGAAACCCAGCCCGGCTAGTTGTGTCCAAAATGCCTTGAAAGAAATCCTCTTAGACTTCCAGTGGGACAGACCTGATCTCACATCTCCCACCAAGGTGACACTGAGACCAAGAAGGTCCAGTCGAAGTGGTAGAAATATCCCTCTGCAGGACTATGACATGTTAAACCTTGACAGAAATGTTCTTTTTGTCCTGTCTGAATGTCCACGGTCCAAAGCAGAGTTGGAAGACTACCTGTCAATCCGTAGAGATGACAGTAGACATCATAGAGACATACATGAGCAGGTGCTGCCCAAAGGTCTCATAGATATGCTTATGCAACGCAAAGTTGTGCTTCATTGGGCTGATTCGGGTATATTGAAGGTAAGTGGTGCTCTTGTAGCGTTCCTATTGATTATTTCGGTGTTTTTTATTAACTACATGGCTTTTAACCAGGCTCATCATGTGGTGGAGGACTACACTGGCGCAGACACATTGGCAGAGCTTCTCGGGCAGGTTGGTGGACGGGTGGTGCCCATGCTGTCTCCTGGTTTGCCACTGATAGACCAGCATCCTGGTGTAAACCATTCACTGGCTTTGGGACTAGATGCCTTTCCTATAGATTTCATCAATAGCTACCTTCAGCTGTCTGAAAGAATGCACCAACAAGTGTTTCCTCCTTTGAGTGGATCGCTTTCCTGGATGGCAGGTAAATAATATGATGTCACTGGTGCAGTTCTATTTACTTATTATTATTAATTATATAATAATATTATTAACATGAATTATTAATTGTGTGTTTATGCACTACAGTTTAAAAGTCTGGGGTCACTCAGATTAAATAAAATTATCAGTGATTCCTAAATCTTTTTGTGGCAGATGGGAACAGGCGTTCCTGTAATGTGACGCTGGAGCCGGTGTCGTGCAGGCAGAGGTTTCTGCGTCTTCCTGTGGAGGTGATTGTCAGAGGTGTCCTGCAGGACTTCGACACCATCTCCATCTCACGTCCAGCCTCAGAGAGCTGGATACTGCAGTGCCCAGATGCTGAACTTGGTCAGGAGGTGTTTCAGCACTTAAAAGAGCTGTCCACTGGAGGATCCGCCATGGTAAAATTACCTAATCTGTCATGCTGTTTTATAATAGGATGGTTCCCGCTATGAAATATGATTGGAGTCACATGCAGTGCTGTTTTGTAACAATATATATACACACCTGTACAACTACAGTTAGAATAATAAACATTTTTGCATATGGTATAAATGGTTTATTCTGACTGCAGTTTATGTGTTGGACATTATTCTTTTTTTTTAACCCTAATGCAGAGGGGATTTGTGAACTCAAACTAAGTGTTTTCTACATAACGTTTGACTTTTGTTTAATGCATACTTTATGTTTACTTTAATTAATGCTGAAGTTAAGAATCTAAAGGATAAAGCTAAATGTACGTCAATAATAAATATTTTAGTGACCCTAAAGTGTAATCTTCTTAGCTAAGTATATAAGTATAGTATAATATACATGCTATTTTAGGACTATTATTTTAGGATACAGGTAGAGTTGTCAAAAGTACCGACTTCGGTACCATGTCAGCGTAGCCAATCACAGACACATCCGATGAGCCCGTGAACACAATGGCCAATCACAGGTGTTTACGAATCTGCTTAATAGAGTTCAAAGTGTCACATTTTTAAAATTTCAGTACCGAAGTCAGTATTTTTGACAACTCTAGACTAAAAAAATACAGCACTCGGTGTAATAGGGGACACTTGATGTAATGCATGTTGTGGTTTTTTGCATTGTGTTTACTTTGTCCAAAGATAAATGTTTATATCCATGACAGGTGATGTTAGCATAAAGTGCAATAATATCTACTTTATTTACACAGCTAGCAGAAGTGAGTGAAGGAGGTGTGTTGTGTTCAGCGGTGCTGTCGGTGCTTTCCTCCTGCACGGCTCAGCTCACTGTCCTTCAGCCTCTGGTTACTCAGGAAGACCAGCTCCTGCCCGCAGACCTCGTTTCCTTGGACACTACAGACATTTCCAGTGACTTACCTGATGTTGTCAGCAGTGTTCTCAATGTCATGTATGACATCATGGAGGATGAGGATTGCTCAGGTGTTTGTTTTATCTGAAGTAATTGTGCAGTGTGCATAAGGTTTTGAACCTGTTTTTAAAATAATGTTCTTGTGATTTCCAGATCAAGTGAAAATGCCATTGGTTCCTGACTGGGCCGATCAAGAGCTCAAGCAAGGGTCTTGTTCAAGGAGGAATGAGGTGGTAGAGGGGTGGTTTCCTCTGTCTGACCAATCAGGAATCAGCTGCCACTTAATGGAATCAATGAGGTTTGGAATCTTTCACTCTTTTACTTGTAGAGATGTATTAAATATGTTTTGTTTTATATCTTAATATTATTTTGTAAGATCTCTTAAAGGGTTAGTTCACACAAAAATGAAATTTCTGTCATTAATTTCCCACCCTCATGTCGTTCCACACCCGTAAGAATTTCGTTCATCTTCAGAACACAAATTAAGATCTTTTTGATGAAATCCTAGAGCTTTTTGACCTGTGTACTTTGGGTTGTACTGCTCCGGAACTGTGTTATAAATAAATCTGAACGTTTAGACTTCTGCGTAAGTAATATCTGGATCAATGTGGTTTAGGCAGGTTTGGATTGGTGTTCTCTTTTAGAATAATTGCCTTTTGTGGAAGACTGTGCAGATCTTATACATGCACAAACAGATGCATTACACACTCAATGAAAAGTAAAACCTTACAAAGCATACCATGCCCCCTTTAAAATTTCTACTAAAAAAAGGTCATGCTCTATATTTATTCTAGTACTAAAAGATCTGTTTTACATGTACAGGCTCCTGCATGCAGCTCCTGAGGAAGAGGAGCAGGGAGAGGAGTACTCAGATACTCAGCAGGAGATCACCAGCTGTCTCTCAGAGCTTTATCAGAGCAACACAGCTGGATCCAGTGGCAACCTGAGGTCCAAAAAAAGTAAGTACAAATGGTGCATGATGCATTGAGTATTTACTAAATATTTGCAGTGATTTTGTTGCAGATACCATGAATAAACAACTAACAGATTCAGTATTTTTATTATTATTTATGGCTTAATCTGTTTTTCAGGAGGTACACAATGCACACCAGTAAGACAGAAGATGAAGACCATGAGTCGCTCTCTACAGATGCTGAATTTTGCTCGCTTGAATGTGAAAGCTCAAAAGACTCAGGCTGATAGCAGCTCTGCTAGATCTGCCATAGGTGCTGAAAAAGGGGGCAAGAGATGCTCTGGGGATCGGACCAAGCCTGGCCTCATGTGTGAGTAGAAAAAAAATAAAAATAAAAAGCAGGTTTTAAAGCTAGGGCTTAGGATCTACCAGGGTTTGTTTTAAAAAATATATATTTTTAAGCTTTATAAAAATTTCAAAGTGTGATGAATATATGTATAATAAATATATAAATAGATATAATCATCAGAACTTGGTTAAATGTTAATGATGATATTTATGGACTCTCATACAGACTTCAGCAGTGAGGAAGAGCTGCTCTCCCACCTGGGACTCACTTATCAGAAAGCTGTGGAGAACAGATCCGTGTCTGTTTCCTCTCAGGTCCAGGATTTGCTTTCAGTTGTAAAGGCATATATCAAAACTAATATTGACGTGGAGGTGAGTCAGAGGAACACTTGCGTCAGAATCACACAGCTGTGTTGTCTGGTTGCAGACAACTGTAAAACATGGTCTCCATATACTGTATGCATGTGTATAACTCTGTTGTGCCCTTCTAAAATATCTTCGTCGAATTAGTTAATTTTGCATTTACTTGAAGTCTGAAATGTTAAACTACCTATGTTGAGTCAAAATAAATGTTAAAGTATATATTCTTCTAAGTGTTGGATGTTGTTGATATGGTGGTTTATTGTGTTATGCTAGTTTGGTGAAGACCAGAGTCATGTAATTATTCAGGAAATGTGTAACTGAAATGTTTTTTTGTTTATTTGGAAAAGTTTATATATATATATATATATATATATATGTGTGTGTTTCATTTAACTTAACCATTTCTCAGCAGGTTTCATTCTTGGATTTGGTGCAGAAGCATCTGTTGAAATCCTGTCAGTCTATTCGTCAGCTTTATGGAAATTCTTCAGATGAAGAAAGTAAAATCAGGGAGTAAGTATTCAGACAAAAAACAAATTAATGTCCAGATGACAGAACAGTAATCTTGAAACATACCTTCATACAGATAAAGTCAAGGTAATAGACTTATGACTACAAAACATTAATCTTCCTACAGATGCCAGCTGCAAGCAGTTCTCAGACTTGAGTTGTGCAGACAACCAGAACAACAAGATGACGAGGAGGTTGTTGAACAAAGAGTGGAGGATGTAAGGAGACAGTAAACCTTTAAAAACCTCAAATGTTATAACCTATAGTTGAACTATGCATCAAAGTCATTATGGACTATGGTTTGTGGTTGTTAAATATCTTAATTGATTGATTTTCTTTTCCATTTCATGTTGGATTAAGGTGGCTGATATGTTCCGGATTATCTCCCGGAGTAAAGATGCTGTCTACTTATCCAAGTTTATGCAGGATGAAGTACTGCTAGTGTAAGTTGGCAGCGATTCAGGAATTTTAATGAAAATGCGAATTGAATACAGTTCATGACATGTGATCTCTGATATGGTATCTCCCAGGTACCTGAACAGCATCCCTAAGGTCCTGGCAGATGTGTACCACAGTTTAGGAACACAGTTGCCCGAGGCACTCGTTGCCATCCTGCCTTCTGACTTCTTCAGTGATGAGTCTTTGGCTAAGGACAGTGTGTCTGTGAGTTCCTCACCTTTCTCTGCCACACAGAGCAACGTATCCAGTGTTGGAGATCATCTGGAGGAACTCCGCAATCGCTCTGCTAAGAAGAGGAGGTGATTGTCATAGAAAAAAATTTGTAATTATATCAAGTGCTTTGCATATAATTGGACATATAAACCCTTTTCTCTTGTTTTTGCAGACAGAACATGATCACACGCCACAAAAGCATGACTGAGGCTCCTCAAGCACTTCGACAGATAGAAATGCCAAGAAAGTCCACACGCCTGGTGAGCTTTATTTTTCCCATTGCTTTTATGGTTTTATTTTCTGACCTGTTCCTTGTAATGAGAATTTCTTAAGTCAGAAGTAGGGGTGCTAATGATTAATCGATGATCGATTAGTTGTTGTTAATAATTTAATTGATAAAGCTTATCTATGGTTGATTAAGCAAGGTCAACATTAGAGTGCATCGTTTTGAGGTGCATGCCGGCACCTCAAAACTTTTAAATTAAGCTAAACTAGCAGTAACACTTTATTTTACAGTCCTGTTCTGTATAGCAATTACGATAACTGGGTAATAACTAGGTACTAAACCTGAACCTACCCCTAAACCTAACCTTAACCCATGAAGTTACCTTATATTACCAGTACCTTCTTGGGTAAGTACATGTACTGTAAAATAAAACGTAACCAACTAGGCTGTAGCGTTATGGGACCCCTGCATCACGGAGAAAGATATAGCCTGTTCACGCAAAATAAAGTTTTATTTGAAAAAGAATTCAGTCTGTTTTGATATAAATATATTAAGAACTAACCAGGAAGATCATTTTAAAGGAAAATGTATTAATGTCTTAGTTAGCTGTTTATTTAGAAACAGTTCTTTTAAAAGAAAAATATTGAAAATACAATTTGTTTTATTTAAAAAAACATAAACAGTACACCAGATTTTACATTCACTGGCTCAAAAGCAAATAATGTGTAAAATACAATACTTGATACAAGAATGCACAATATCTTTAATGAACATTCTTTGCATTTACAGAGAGGTTTTCTACGTGCCTGCAAATAAATAAAGCAAATAAAACTTGTACATTAATTATTGAGTATGAATAAAGGATAATATCATATATGACATGCAAACGAACTAGTTGATGGCAAGCAGGTTGTTAACAAACACACACACAAAGCTACAGTACAGAGACATGGAAACATAGACGCGTATAGAATCTTGTTGTCAGTGACTTTATTGATTAAAATTCTTTAGCATCTGCAAAACTACATGTTTTTGAAGCAGTTAAACTTACAGCTTCGCTATTAGTAGAGACAGTGGTGCTGAACACCGTTGAGAGACACAGATTTACACAGTAATTTACACACATTAAAGCCAATCAATCAATTAATCAATCAATCTCTCTCTCTCTCTCTAATTGCATTTGTCTGTATATCAATGGCTCAAGCCTCTCTTACTAGCCCAAACATGTAAAAAATGTTGTAATTAGCAATGAAGGGAGATGCGTAGTATAATAGTTATATTGTACACACCAGAGCAATTTAAGGGCAAAACCTGACAAATGTCTTAAAATAAAACAACTGAACAATGTCTTGAGGTGTGGTTTCCGCAGTATAAGCAGAATAATTGATTCTGGTCCACTGAATCCACTAAGAGTCATGGCTGCATCACCAGCTCATTTTTTTTTTCTAATAAATCAATGACCAGTCATCAATTATTCTTTATATATTCATTATAAATATATAAATCACATAGATTCATTTCACCATCCTGTACTATCCTATTATTTAGAGCTTTTTATTCAGGAAAGATGGTGTTTTGAGTGGCACTGTAATGCCGATAGCTACTGTAGTAGATGTATCTTGCAGTTTTAAGGTTAACGAATAATTGATTAATCAATAATTTAAATGATCAATCATGGGAATTTGTGTAAGTTGACATCCCTAGTCAGAAGAACCAAAATACTAAAGTACCTATTTTGGGAATTTCAGGCAAAGCCAAAACTCTGTGTCCCGGTAGAAAAGCCTGCTGTGGAAGAACCACCACCACCACCAAAACAAGCAGTTCAGGGTAATTAGCTCATCCCATTTTAATCTTCATGCTGTCCTATGGCCAAATTGCTTTAAAAAGTTGTTGTGATCTGTTGTTGTACCTTTTTTGTTCACAGAGGTAACAAAGGTAAGGAGAAATCTCTTCAACCAAGTGACCGTATCGCCCTCAAAGTCATCAAAAATGCCACGAAGCCAGTCTGTGTCAGCAGTAGAGGGACTCAAGAAACGCAAGCGTTTAAATATGGAAGATGATGGTAATTTTTTTTTTTTTTTTTTGATTTTTGATTTTGATGTTTTATAAATCACCCCTGTAGTATGTGAACTTGAATATTTAAACCTTTGAATTTCAGAACGGCACACTCTTCTGACAAAGAAAGTATCTGAGACACCAGTACATAAGCAGGTGTCCAATCGCTTACTTCACCGGCAAAGAATTGGCAGGTGAGTCCTATGACCTAAAATTATTTTTAAATTGTCACTATATTTATTCAATGTTACCTGTCATTTGTATGAAAAGCATCCAATTTGGAATTGAAATTTTCTGTTTCTATTGCCCTGTTCGTCACAGGAGATCTGGAGAATCTGATGTGTGCATTATTGAGGAGTCTCCTGTAAAACCAGCTGCTGGTTGGTGTCTTAAGATTTTGCCACAGTGACAAGCATAGAATGACCACTTACTAATAGAAGGTGCTCTAATAAATCATCTGTTCTTAGATTTGAGGAGGAGCCCAAGAATTAAGAGCCTTACCAGGAGACATTCCAGCGTGTTCTATTCAAGTTCACAGCCACGTTCCCGAAACCTGGACCGTGCCATCTCCTCTTCTCAACTCTGCCACTCTGAGGGCAAAGGTGAGCAGGAAATTTTTACACAGTTAAAATAGACCACACTTCATTAAGCTACTTGTCATAACAGCATGTTAAAAAACTACACATTGCCTTAAAGGAAACATTTTAAGTTGTATCTTATGGCATTCTCAAAGTAGCCTTGTCTTCATTTTGCAGGTGGATTGGATGTTAGTTCTGTTAGGTCACCGGTTCGGCTTCTTTTTGGTGCTACCCAGTCCCCTGGACGTCTACGGCACACTACAGCATCCTCTTCAGAAGATCAGGGCAGCTCTACAGTTTTTGAGGTAATATCCCTTTTGGTTTGCAGTTGATTAAAATAACATGGAATACCAAAGGAGCAAGTCCTGTCATCACCTTTGCTTTAATAAGATCCATTTGTTTTTCAGAGTCAAAATAAAACTCCACAGAAGTTAAGATCTGATCCAGTAGGATCTGCTGTTGGGTGCAGAACCCCTCAGTCCACAAGAACTCCAAGCCAGACAGTTGGGGAAAATGGGATGACTCTGCGAGGGAGCCCCTTTCGCTCGCCTGTTGCGAAAAGTTTAGGGGTAGAGACCCCTAAGAAAAGCCCTCTGAAGGGGATTCTCAAGACTCCAATGAAAAGCCTCTTGGATTGTGTTTCTCCAAATGGTGCTTGGCTGAGGAGCCCAAGCTGTAGAACGCCAAAAAAGAGTGTGACATGGTCTCCATCTCCACGGAAACGCCTGTCAGAAAACCCAATCAATGTGCCAGAGTCTCCGATGTTTACAAAAAGATACTCACCAAGGCTGATTACACCTGGCAAGAATTGCAGCCCAGAGGAAAGAACTGTTTTCAAAACGCCTGACAAGGTGCCCCAAAAGAAATCCAATGCATCTCCTGGAATGATGCCTAGGACACTTGAACTTCCTGGAAATCTTGATCTAGAAACATCTCAGTCCATCACGAGATCAGGAAAGATGAGGAGAACACTAAGCTTACCTTGCAAGATTACTAAAGAATCTGGTAAATTTGCCTACGTTGACGCACAACAGTCTGATTCCGGGCCAGTTCGTTTCTGCATTTCACCAATGAAACCAAATATACAAACACCAATAAAAAGCCCCAGCCCAGCACACAGGATGTGCACTCGCTCCGGTAGGACACCTGTTAAAGACTCTGTGTCAACTTCTAACAAGTTAAGAGCCATTACAAGTACTAGCCCTTCACCTCATAAAGTTCTGACTGTGGTTGTAGAAAAATTAAGTGCATCACCATCCCTTGGTCCTTCTAGATCAGGTATCAGCCATCAAAGCAGTTTATCCTTCAATAAAGAGGGAAAATATCCACAGGAGGATAAAGTAATTGCCCAAATTGAGACAAACCATGGAAAAACAGAAGAGGCATCATCTTCTGACTCCCAGCAGTTTGATTGCTCTGAATTCAGCATTACCACAGATGATGAAAGCATCGATATATCAGAGGCCTCAGTGGTGAAGACCCAGCTTATAGGGGGAATTAAGATGAACATTGCTTTCTCAAAAAAACCCTCTAGATCCTCAGAGGTTTTTGAATTTGAGGGCAAACAAGCCACCCCGTCCGCAACAACAGCAAGTCGAAGCTATGGCTTCCGTCAAACTCCAGACCGGCGCCAACGAGAAGCAGAAGCACGTCTTGGATATCCCTCTGGAACACCAAAGATTTCCACCCCAAGAACAAGGCGAACTCCTGCATGTGAAAAGAAATCCACTGCTCAACCACTTACTTATGAAGTGGAGATGGAAATGCAGGCGTCAGGTTTGCCTAAACTAAAGTTAAGACGGACAGATTCTTTCAATGCAGGCGATGCACCTAGTAGTGCCACCAAAGGCATGGCCACACATCTTGTGCACCGTAACATGTCAAATGTGAAGGCGCCACAAGTTGACAGCCCTCTTGCTCAATGTTCTAGACATCCTGGCTGCATATCTCCATCACTCTGCAGTCGAGGAACCCCTGCCAAAGGTACACCTGGAAAGGGTGTACAGACATACATATGTCAGTCGATTACTCCCACGCGGTATCCGGCAAGTAGCCAGTCCCCTTTGGCGTCCCCACTGACTCCATCTCCTCAAAGCAGAGGATGGTCAACCCCAGAGAACCTCAATAGTTGGCCTCGTAAGAAAAGGGCTCGAATTGAGACTTGCGGGAGCAAAGAGCAGGTCATCAAAGGGGTTCCTCTACTAGAAAAGCCTGGGGTATTGGAGGACCCAGAACTTGAAGGGGTTTTCCATATTCAAGGAGTGGAAGAACTCAAGGAGTCACTGAACACCCCAGTCAGTCAAAGAAAACTGGGTTTGAGATCAAGCCAGGTGATGGACCATCAGTGCTCACCAGAAGGCATGGACTGGACCGAAACTGTGGTTCAAGAGTGTGATGCTAGAGACCCTATGAAGTCTGAACAGTTCGCATGGAAGGGCATAAAAGGTACAGTAAATCTCAAGTGCAATTTAGGCTATAGCATGTTCCTTGTTTCCGTAACTTGTTTGTAATCGTTGTCGCTTGAATGTCTTGCAGTGGACACCCCTAAAGTAAAGAAACCTGTGTCTGCCAGCGGAATCTTCGCTCTCACTCAATCACCTTTGTTATACAAGAAATCAGCTGTAATCAATGAGGCATCACAATTTAATGGTAAGACAAACGGGATATATTTAGAGCAATGGGCCTGAGTCAGAGTAGACTCCTTACTTAATCTGACACAAATGAGAATGAGGCTGTGATCACAGCTGGTGTTTTCCTGAGATTTTTTTTTTTGGCTACTGCAACTTTGCTTCAGCTCAATTTTTATGTCAAGTTAGGCATGTTCTTTTACCCTCTTTCTTTCTTCGAGCTCTGACCAAAAGCTTATTGCATATGCATCATCACATTGAGCTTTAGTGCTTATGCAGGTGGCAAAAGTTCAAATCTGGATCAAGATTTTTCTTAATCTCAACTAGGGTTGTCAGGGTTCCCGCAGATCCTTAAAAAGTCTTAAATTAGATTTCTAAAATTTAAGGTCATAAGTCTTAACTATTATTTTTACTTTGGAGAGGTCTTAAATTTTATATGACAATTTGACTTAGACATATCTAAATCATTTACCAAATTAAAACTATCTAATTAGCGTACATATTATTTTTATTATTCTTTCTTTGTGGATTTGCTTGTTCAAGTGACAATTCGCGGGCCTCGCGGCGTTTACGACAGCGTATAACGTAGGCGACTGTCTCCGGCACACGAAAGGAAGAGCAGAAGAAAATGGGTAAAATATCAGTTCAGTAACTGTTGTAAGTTCATTCTTTATTTGCGTAGGGGTGTGTGATAGTATTGTCTATGATGATATTGTATGTGTTTTAACGATGTGCGAGCTGACATTGAGTTTGTCACTCATGCTTTCACTGTATGATGAATGCAGTTATATGCCCTCAAAATTCAAGATACACGGGCATTTTTGCCCCGATGAGTTTTTGTCTTATAATTATATCATGTGAAATATCACATGAGCAAGAGTGTCGTTTTCCTCAAATCAGAACGACTGCAAATGTGATAGTTATTTTATACAGCAGTTAAATGAACAATAAGTTAACATTGTGAGTTACATTTTAGACACAATATTGTCAATATTGTTTTTTCTTTTCTACGTTTTAATTAAAAAGTTAAAATTAGAAACAATTTCATATTTAAATATTGAATTAAATTTATGTAGACAAATTGTAAATGCTGTGTAAATATATTAATGCCACTTCTCATGCCGCTTCTGTGTCACCTCTGCATTGCAAAGATGGATTTTGTTGATAATGATTTCATTTGATTGGTAATAACAGCCCTATACTGTGCTATTATTCAAATGGAGTTTAATTTGAATGTTAGAATTTGACTTAAAAAGTGATGCTGATAAGTTTAGAAAAATGTCATTATGTAGGTAAAAATGCCCTTGGAAATCAATTTAGGGTGGCAAATATTGCTTTTGAAACAACTATAAATATATCAAGATACAATTTTTTTTTGTCAATATTGCACACCCCTAATGTATAGTATTAATTTTTATTTCTTAAGGTCTTAAAAAGGTCTTAAAAAGCCTTAAATTTGACTTTAAAAAATGTGCAGCAACCCTGGGTTGTGACGGTGAAGAAATTTTCCCACCGGTTAATCGACGTGTGACAACACTGGTTATACCGGTATCACAGAGAGGGCGGGTTCCCCTCTTTTGCACCTCGCTTTTAAATCGCTAATTCGAGATAAAGCGAGAGTAAATGCGCACGGCCACACAGGCATTCACAACGGTGCGGAGAGAGTGTTTTCAATAAAACGCTCCGCACCAGTAGACTATGAATGCACGTGCGGATTTTACTTTTGCTTTCAAATTGGCGCCAATTCGGGGGCAACAATGCTTGAATGGTGGGTTCTTTAAAACAACTAGAAAACACAACTAATTGCAGGTTCCCTATTAGCACTGGGGTTTAAATCCAAAATATTGCAAAAATCCAAAAATCTTCCGCCATCATCAGTCAACTCAATCTGACTCATGCCACTGATCTGTGCTGTGATTCTCGTTCGGCTCACGCTGCATTGAGCAGATGCGTTTAGTTTTTAATTGTAGTGTCTGTTTTCTCACTGAGCTAAATGATTTTTATTAATATAAAAAAAATCAAAATGACGGTGCGGCGGTGGGCAAGTGACGTAACTGGTGTTGCAGCTGAACACCGGTTACAGCGACTGTCGCAGCAAGCCTAATCTCAATTGTGATTTTTATCATCTTTTTTTATTATTATTTTTAGATTTAGCAAAAATAAAACAAGTCCTGTCATAATTGAGGGACATGTTAGATCAGGTTTTAAGCATTTATGTTAATAATAGCATCATGATTTATACTTTCTCCCAACAGGATCAAAGGCTGAGCTGGATATCTCTCCCCTTTGCCAGCCGAAAAGGCGAAGGACACATAGTAGGACTTACAGCCGAAAGAAACTTCTAGACTAAGACTGTTAGTACAAAAAGTACTTTATCTCACACTCTTTCTGTTAGAAAATCACTTTTAGTTTTATTGTCTGTCTGTTTTAGCTGAACTTGATTCTCATTTGCTTGTATAATAATGCATTTCCCAACATTGTATATTTTGTACTCTTTATGTATTATACAAATGTTACATATGGCATCAGTTAGGTACAATATAACTCTCAGAAGTTTAAACTGGTCTGAACATTTATTGTGAAAATAAGGTGGGAACATTTCTTTCTTTTGGATTTTTCAGTGTAATTAAATTTGTTAGTGCTTTATTTATTTGTGCTTATTGTACTGTGGATTTTTATGTAGCATGTTTTTTTTTTTAACAGTTTGGCAGCTCATTTGCAATCTGTCATAATGTGAAATAAATGTAAATGCTAAATAGATTATTTTAATAAAGACACTGTTGTTTTTAAACCTATGCATGACGGCTGTTTTTCCCAAAAGCTACTGGTTACCTCCTGCAAAATTATAAAGTAGTTGATGCCTAAACAAAATGTGTTGCCTGTTTTCATGCCTGATCGTGAGTCCTAAGGCTGGAATACATTACACAACTTGACTTGAGAACAAAAATGTGTTGTTTTTTTTGCTGCAATTTGCAGCCTGGAGGGGTTGATACTAGTTGCTAAAATTTTGGCCAGTTGGAGTTGACAGATTTAACAGAAAATCACGTAGTGTATGATGGGCACAGACTCAGATTATTTTGCTTCAGACTGATATCCAGTCGGAGGATTTCAAACGTTCGATATTGAGCCCCGTCTGTGTTCGTAACATCTAAAAAGTATTGCACTCTCTAGAAGAAAAAGTTCTATACAGAACCCTAGGGTTCTAGACTCAAAATTAAAGAACTCATGTCAAAACGGTTCTATATAAAGATATATAATATTCATGTTTAATGGGTTTAGTTTTTTTTTTTCCAGTGATTGTGGTTATGAGCTGTTTAATTCATAAAATGTAATTAAAATAAAAAATGAATTAAACTAAATCTATGAAATTATTCCATAATGGAACCCCCTAAAAGGTACTATATATATATGGATTGCATGACAAAACCTTTCCTTTGTGTAGACTGTGGTGTGTCAAGTCTTAAGTGTATAATGCTGTTTTTCTCTGTAACTGTTTATAAAGTCAGCAACCGTTTATAATTTAAAAAAAAAAATTATGTGCATGGATATTTTTAATACTGCAATATTCCATGAAAAGAGTTGTCAATTTTGACCTCATGGTGACTTTAAAGCTGGTGACTTTCTTGGAAGAATCAGTTTCTCATGTGCCAGTGTCACTCTGAGGAAACGGCACCATCTAGTGTATTACTAGTGGATCTGTTTGTTGATTCGTGGTTCTATGCTCTGCAGAAATACGCCTTGAGATTCCTTCAGTTAAACACGTGATATAAGATCTGACTAACAAGTCAAACCGATAAAAACAGCCAAAATGTAAACTTTAAGTGACTTACAAGACAATGTCATTTGAAAGATCATGCTGAAGACTTTATAGCAGTCTTTTCTTTAGATGTTTTTCTATAGCTTTTATCATTTTTAAAATTCCGGAACAAGTACATCAAGAAGGTCACAAATGTTCTCAAAAGAGAGACAAGGGAACTTATCAATTTTGTTCAAATCAAACTGAAGGTGTTTGGTTCATCATAGTGCTGCAAGAATCATATATGTCTTAGGAATATGCCTACATATGTCTGCAAGTTCAATGTTGCTGCCACATATATATACTATAATTATGCTATACTATACTATATATATCTATATCTATCTATATATACGGTATATAACTTTCTATATATCTATATCCATCTCTCTCTCTCTCTCTCTATTAAAAAAGTTAAGAAGAAACCACCACGATTGTAGGTTTAGTGGGCCTTTTATTTCACAATCCTTCCAAACATTTAAAAAAAAAAAAAAAAAAAATGGTACAAAAAAGGAAAAATTCACCAAATCCCCCTCCCCTTTTCCATGAGAAAGAAATATGTAGAATTGGTCTCAAAAGTGCATCTCTCCAAGGTACAGTGTAGGGAAAACAATCTCAAATTGACAGATCTGTACCTCTTCCACTTATCTAAAAATCTCACACAGTCTGGCCGCCACAAGCTTCCACAGTGTTCCCAGAGCAGCAGGCCCAAGAGAGGGCCGACAATGTGACGTGGGTCAGAGCACTTGCTTCACTAAAGATTGGAATATAATTTAGGTCTCCTGCAAGAATTCCCTCCTTGGTTTTTTGGGCTGTGATTGTTTATAACTCGGACTTCTTCTTTTTCTTTGACTTCTTCTCATCCTCTTGAACAACCACAGTGTTTGTAGCTTCTCTCTTCAGGTAGGAAATGAAGTCGCTGACTTCACGACCTCCCTGAAAGTCAAACAAGACTGATGAGGATTCATTTCTCGATGGACTTCTAAGTTTGCATTAACCAAAGTCAAATAAACAAACCTCGTATTTCTTTGGATTGTGCTTCTGACCAGCTGGGGAGAAATAGATGGTGGGGAATCTGAAAGCAAAAAGTCAAATGATGAATGAATCAAAACAAATGAGACAGAGAAAAAAAAAAGAAGAAAAAACACCATTCTGGCAGAAAAGAAAGATGGATAGATGACATACCCTCTAACTTCATATGGAGAGGGGACATCGTTAGCGGTGGCATCCATCTTTGCAATGACGATGTTTGGATTGTCGGAAAGCTGTGAAAAATAACATTTATGAAACAGTGAAGCAAAAGCTGCTGTTCAGGTCAATATTTTATAGCGATCAATATAATAATCGGTCTAAAAACTCACCTTCTCTCCAAGTTCTTTGTATTTAGGCTCCAGGCTCTTGCAGTGTCCACACCAGGGGGCGTAAAACTCGATGAGAACATCTTTGCTGTCATCATTTACAATTGAGTCAAAGTTCTCAGCCACAAGAACCTGGAATGATATGGATAAAGTTGCAGGTTTAAATGATGTTAAATTTTTTTTTTTTTTTTTTTTTTTTTTTTTTTTACACATATTACACACATTATATTATATTATAAAAAATGTAAATGTATTATAAATGTAAAAATAAAACATTATCATTACTATTATTAATGATCAATGCTGAAACAAAATCCTCTGACACACCTTCACAGGGCCATCGTTGCTCTCAGGAATGGGCTCAGATTTGAGGTAACGCTTCAGTTTCCCATCAAAATAATCTTGCAGGAACTTCTCCAAGGCCTTTCCATCACGACTGCAGACACAAAAGAAATTGATTTTTTACCTGCCTAAAACAAGGTTCGTGTGGAAAAATAAAGGAAGAAAAAAAAAAAAAAAAAAAAAACCTTACGAGAACTCCTCTTTCATGACGTATTTGTCTCCCTTGGCAGTACGGATGCCGACGAGAGGCAGCTCTCCACTGCTGCCGTCCAGACCCAACTCAGACACGTCATGACTGAAGCTGTTCTTACTGGCCACAGCGAAGCTGAGTGTCTTCCCCTGATCCAGGAAGCTCTTGGCCACCTTCATTACCCTAGAGAGAGACATAAAGATCATCAGAGCCTGATCACAGTCAACACTTCTGCTTCATTAAAAAAAAAAATTAAAAATTAAAAAAAAAAATTATATTTGAGAATATCTTTAGAACAAACAACTAGAAAAATGTACATTCACTAAAAGAAAATGTATGATTTTATTTAGATTTCAGTATTTGTGATGTTTCCAAGCTCTGGGGAATTAATCTCCTACATATCTATACATCTCTACATCTCTCTCTCTACATCTCTCTCTCTATCTATCTATCTATCTCTCTCTCTACATCTATCTATCTATAAAAAACATATATACATATACTGATTCGATTCCTAAGAACAATGATGGCCCTGTGAAGGTGTATTTTAGTATTACTGAGATATTATTGTAGTTTCTATTAATATTTTGAATAAGTTTTTATTTTATGATTTTGTTAATTGTTTTGTATCTTTTTGACACTTGTATTAGTTATTGTTATTTAAATGTCTATCTTTTTTAATTTTTTTATTTTTATTTTAGTTTTAGTTATTTTAGAACAAAGTTAAACTAAATAATAAATGGCAACTAGCTAGTTTTATTTTATTTATGTTCACTTTAAATTTTATTTCAAAATGTTTTATTATGTATTTTGTTTTATAATACAAATAAAAGAATAATATATTTTTTACTTTTTGGACCAAAGGAATTGATATGAGAAAGAACTACTACTTTATTAACATTTTCAGGTTGTTGTTTTTTTTTTTAAATTTGAAATATACTGATTGAAATAAAACGCCAAAACATTTCAATGGCCCAAAGAAACCTGAGAAAACTGAGTTCAAGTTCTACCTGTTCCTCCAATAATTGGAACCCTTGGGGTTCTTCTCATAGTCCACATCATAGTAGGCCACCAACAAGTCTTTGCCTTTCAGCTGGTCTTTGTTGTCATCAGTCATGTGGGGACAGATGCCAAAACTGGCATATGATGAGAAAAAAAACTGATTAAATATTTGATACATCAAATAGATCAGAAAAGAATGCAGATTTGGGCAACTCTGTGCCCTAATTTTCACATTGTGATAATCAGGCTGAAACGTACATGTTGTCCTGAATGAATTTCTTGATCTTTGCACTTGTGAACTTGTCCTCAGTGAACTTCACACTGCCGTCTTCAAATTTGTTGCTGAGATGAGGTGGCCGGAACAAAATAATTCCCCTGCAATATGCATTTATATAACGTTTTTTAAATTAGAAATGGGAAACGATGAATTTCTCTGTGAAACTGAAACCAAAAGCATTAGGAACAGAAAAATGCCACATACTCTCCATTAACATCATGTTTCTTCAATAAGTCCTCAACGTTGGTGTGGGCGAAACGGTAGGACTCTCTGAAAGCACTGGCCGCCCTCAGGAACTCCGTCTGAGCAGTACTTCCTCCATCAGCAAAGAAGCCTGGAGACACAGAGAACCATTAATACTGTATTAAAATTAAATACAGTATAATCAGAGCTAATATGAGGTAACTATGTAATACCAGCACTTACCCACAACACTGGCATCACGGTCCCCGATGAACTTCTCAAACTCAGCCTGACTCTTGAGCTCCACTGAGGCTGGGCCTGCCTGCTTCTTCAGGTGGCTAACAATTCCATCTGTCGGAGTAATGAAGAAACAAAGACATTAATAATCTGATAAAGAAACTACTTAAAGCATCACTTACAAGAAATGAGAACATACCTGCTGTCCTGGGACCATCGTAGCCACCAGAATCCTCTCCTTGTCTGAAAATCTTCAGGGTTGGGTACCCGCTCACGCCATATTTGCTGCACACATTGGAATTGGCGGTACAGTCCACCTAGATCATATCGGAGATGAACATTAACAGCAGTCCTCCACCAGACCCAAGACAACCATTGTGAAATTAATGCAATGCTTTCGCACACTTAAAGGTTTAGTTCACCCAAAAATGATAATTCTCACATCAATTACTCACCCTCATGTCGTTCTACACCCGTAAGACCTTCGTTCATCTTCAGAACACAAATTAAGATATTTTTTATGAAATTCGATGGCTCAGTGAGGCCTCTATTGACAGCAAGATAATGAACACTTTCAATGCCCAGAAAGCTACTAAAGACATATTTAAAACAGTTCATGTGACTACAGTGGTTCAACCTTAATGTTATGAAATGACGAGAATACTTTTTGTGCCCCAAAAAACAAAATAACGACTTTATTCAACAATTTCTAGTGATGGCCGATTTCAAAACACTGCTTCATGAAGCTTTGAAGCTTTATGAATCTTTTGTTTTGAATCAGTGGTTCAGAGCTTGTATCAAACTGCCAAAGTCACATGATTTCAGTAAATTAGGCTTCGTTAAGTCATAAGTGTTTCGAAATGTCTTGAAATTTCAATAGTTCACTTGAGTTTAGCAGTTTGATACAAGCTCTGAACCACTGATTCGAAACAAAAGATTCGTAAAGCTTCGAAGCTTCATGAAGCAGTGTTTTGAAATCGGCCATCGCTAGATATTGTTGAATAAAGTCGTTATTTTGTTTTTTTTGGCGCACAAAAAGTATTCTTGTCGCTTTATAAGATTAAGGTTGAACCACTGTAGTCACATGAACTGTTTAAAATATGTCTTTAGTAGCTTTCTGGGCATCTGAAAATGTTAATTAACTTGCTGTCAATGGAGGCCTCACTGAGCCATCGGATTTTATCAAAAATATCTTAATTTGCGTTCTGAAGATGAACGAAGGTCTTACGGGTGTGGAACGACATGAGAGTGAGTAATTGATGACAGAATTTTTATTTTTGGGTAAACTAACCCTTTAAATGCATGTTATTTGCAATTAAATGAAAATGTATTACAGTTTAAATTTATATTAAATGCAATTAGCTGAACTTTAGTGCTTTTTTCGACTCACTTAGGTAGGACTTAAGTACATCTTTATATGTAACTTCATAATTATTTCTATTATCTTTGAAATATGCTTAAAGTGTACTGCTGAATGTACTGACAAGCATTTATGGTAAACTAAAATATACTTTAAAGTCATTTTTATTGAAATGTTTATGTCATGTATTTAAATACATTATTTGCAAGTGCAGTTTTTAAAAATGAACTTTTAAGATTTGAAGTACACTACAAGTGCACTTCTTTTTTCACAAGGGAAGGCCAAATTCATTTCAAATAGGTCTTCAACGCAATATGGAAACCTGAAAAAATATAGAAGTCTATAATGAGAATATGTAAAGGTACTCCAGTAAATTTGCAGGGTTGAATAACAATACCTTAGCAAGTGGGACGATGCCTTTTAGTCGAGTGGCGGCTGCCTCATACTCGGGGGCAAGACGTTTGCAATGGCCACACCTAAAAAAGAGAACATGTCACATGAGGTTTATTATTTTGTGAAATTAGGCTACTAAGACAGAATGATAGAAGGAAAAAATATACAATGAAAGTTAAAAGTGACTGAGGCTGCTACTTTGACAAAATTATCCTTTTCACAACATCAAAAACAAACCAAAAAAAAAAAATAATAATTCATTTTTAGTTGAACTACCCTCAGTTTCTTTAGACTGCCTATGAAATCTGAGGCACGTTAAATCCATTCAAGGTAACTGATTGATAAGTTCGGTCCCAGGTTAGTTAGCAAAGCTGAACCACGTAATCGAGCGTCATCCAATCACACACGGCCAGCGAAACTTCATTGACCAATCAAAACGTTACAACGTTGGGCGACCGAGCCTCCAAACATCCTTGTTCCCGCCCACATCTAAGATCTCTATCTAATCAACTGCATACCACAAACATTAAATTTGACATACTTTACGATTTAATGACGTAAAACCTGCAAATCTGTCTAAAATGCAACTATTTTACACGGAGAACAAACAACCAATAATTTACAATGT
Organism: Hypophthalmichthys molitrix; assembly: GCA_037950675.1. Lineage (NCBI taxonomy): Eukaryota > Metazoa > Chordata > Actinopteri > Cypriniformes > Xenocyprididae > Hypophthalmichthys > Hypophthalmichthys molitrix. The sequence goes on along the minus strand of CM075515.1, from coordinate 14,214,549 downwards.
GTAGAATACGAGTTCTTAAAGGGACAGCTGACCTAAAAATGAGAAGTCATCATCCGTTACCCAATCTCATGTGGTCCCAAACCTGAATGACTTGATTTCACCCCACGGTGTTCAAAAAGAAGATTTTGTGCAGAACGTGAGGGGAAAAACAGAAAAGTAACCCACTAGCTAGCATTAGCAAAGAAGAGGAAAAGCTACAAACAGGAAGTGATTGATATAATTAGTTTCATCCACAACTATGGAGCCGCATGGATTCATTCTGATCTCAGTGCGCGTTTAAAAATCATTACCACTAGATTTGCATTTCCAGATTGCTTATAAATATCTCACGACCTGGCAGACTTATAAATTGACAATATGACTGGTTACTTTCGCTTTAGCAAGCTTGCCTTGCAGTATTATTAAAAGTCCCGTGTATGCATGCAGTTTCTGGGAAGGTTTGGTATCTTGAAAAAAGCTTAATAAATACATTTATTGTCATTTATAAGCAACTATGGTGTATTAGCTTATATTAGTTACCTAGAGTAAACTCTAGTGCACTGAATTTCTAAATCGCATGGAGAAAACATTAAAAGCCAGAATCGTCTCACACTCACCAGGGTGCGAAGAATTCCACCAGAATGAGGTCGTGATCTCCGATTCTGCTGTCAAAATCGTCATCTGTGAACTCGAGCACATCACTTGCACGCGCGGCCGCTGCAAAAGCAGCGACAAATAGCACAGCCAGCATCATTTCAAACCCTTTTCAGTGCAAAAGTGAAGGGAATGGTTAATATCCTGGCAGCCCTCAATTAGTTGCTTCTTTTTGAGGAGATGCTGTATAAGGAAGGAGTGCCCAACAGAAAAGCCCGCTGTATCTGGCACCCCGCAATCAATGAAAGAGAAAGCGCAGACGGACGGATGTGCAAACCCGGAGCTCCTCAAAGTAACCAAAGTGTGGCATCTCACTATTGGATTTTCAGCCGCGTCATGCTGTTGCAATCAGCCAATCAGAGCTCGGGAAACACACTCTTCCGGGTGGGGAAATCATCCTTTGCAAGCTACAAGGAAAAAATAGTTGCCTTTGTTTGTTTTTAAAATATACTGTGTCAAAATTGATGATAGATAGATAGATAGATTTTTAATGTTTTTAAAATGTTTCGTCTGCTCACCAAGGCTGCATTTATTTAATTAAAAATACAGTAAAAACAGTAACATTGTGAAATATTATTACAATTTAAAATAACTGTTTTCTGTTTGAATATATTTTATAAAGTAATTTATTCCTGTGATCAAAGCTGAATTTTCAGCATCATTACTCCAGTCTTCAGTGTCACATGATCCTTCAGAAATCATTCTAATATGATGATTTGCTGCTCAAGAAACATTTATTGTGTACAATTGTACAAAATATTTGTGTACAATATTTTTTTTTCAGGATTCTTTGATGAATAGAAAGTTCAAAAGAACAGCATTTATTTAAAATATAATCTTTTGTAACATTATAAATGTCTTTACTGTCACTTTTGATCGATTTAATGCATCCTTGCTGTATATAAAAAAAAATGTCTTTAATTTCTTTTCAAAAAAATAAAAATAAAAATTCTTACTGACCCCAAATTTTTGAACGGTAGTGTATAATGTTACAAAAGCTTTGTATTTCCGATAAATGCTGTTCTTTTGAACTTTCTATTCATCAAGAAATCCTGAAAAAAAGTACACAACTGTTTTCAACATTGATAATAATCATAAATGTTTCTTGAGCAGCAGATCATCATATTAGAATGATTTCTGAAGGATCATGTGACACTGAAGACTGGAGTAATGATGCTGAAAATTCAGCTTTGATCACAGGAATAAATTACTTTATAAAATATATTCAAACAGAAAACTATTTTAAATTGTAATAATATTTCACAATATTACTGTTTTTACTGTATTTTTAATTAAATAAATGCAGCCTTGGTGAGCAGATGAAACTTCTTTTAAAAACATTAAAAATCTTACCGTGTCCAAACTTTTGACTGGTAGTGTATATATTTTATATATCTATTAAAATTCTTCCAGTATGGAAGAATGTATGTTGTTCTTTCCTAGCTAATAATGGGCTTCAAAAGCTTAACACGTCCACGCTGTTAAGGTTCAAATTCTTGCTGCTTTCAGTGTCATGAATGTTATCAGACAACAAAATAAAAAGAGAAAATCACTTTTGCAGCTTTAACACAGATTAATTAAATTAAATTTATACAGTGAAGACTACATTTTACAATTGATTATTCATCTTCTGTACCTGAAAATAAAGCACTGTTTATTTCATTATTATTTTAAATCACCCTAATCATTTTAGAATTATTAATTCTTTCCAAATAGCTGTTCAAGTAATCTGGTGAATTTATTTAATTTCGGAATACATATCGCAGAAAAACAAAAATATAGCAATGTCAGTTTTTTTCAATATCGTACAGCCTTACAGTCACCGAACGTGTCACGGATTGATGATGTAAAACTCTGGACGAGTCTTCTTGCATGTGTCTGTTTTTAACGCATTAAAGGTTCCCCCAAAAGTGAAAATTCTGTCATTTATTACTCATCCTCATGTCATTCCACACCCGTAAGACCTTCGTTCATCTTCAGAACACAACTTAAGATATTTTTGATATCTCTGACTCCTCCATAGACAGCAATTTAACCACCACTTTCAAGGTCCAGAAAGGTACTAAAGACATCGTTAAAATAGTCCATGACTACAGTGGTTCAACCTTAATGTTATGAAGTGACGAGAATACTTTTTGTGCGCAAAAACAAAACAAAAATAACGACTTATAAAAATAACAATATCTTCTCTTCTGTGTCATTCTACACTGTTTATATTCAGCACTTCCAGGTTCTACATCAGAACGCCAGTTCAGTATTATTATTCCCCCCACCTACATTTCCTGCTGGTACTGAGACTTGAACCCATGACCTTCAGGTTATAAGTCCAACTCTTTAACCATTAGGCCACAGTGTAAACACAACTAATGCTTAATTCGTAAGTTGAATACAGAAGGCGTAGGATGTGGCGTAATCATTTTAAACAGCGAGATCTTCGTAAGACCCATTTGCTCTGGCTCTTGTTTTAAATGATTTTGTTCCATTATTATGCTTGTTGTTGTCATCTGTTGACGTTGTACAAGCAGAATGTAGCTGTTGGTCGATGTTTGTCCCCCCCACCCCTCTGATTGGCCAGTTGGGTACAAAGTGACAGTGATGTGCGCACCGACTTGAGGCGACCGGTAAAAAACGACAAGCGCTCAGCGTTTCAGCATGAAATAGATGCTCAGCATCTCGTTACACTCTTGCCGTTTTAAAAACGAGGCACTCCCATTGAAAACAACTGGAAAAATACGCTAGCCTCGGAAAAAATGCTTTGGTGGACACACAGCCTTAAAGTGACAGCAGCCTAATAAATCTGCTGCAATCATTATTGTTAATCAAACAACAAAAGGCAAAGATAAAATCACTCACTGCTTAGTCTATAAGCAGGATTAGTCTATATTTAATGTATACAGCAGTTTTACATTTGATTATTCGATTTCTGTTGTAGGCTATGAATTATCTGAATACCACTGTTAGTAGCCTACATCTTCCTGAAAAACCTAAAGCACTATTTTAAATTTCACTGACCTTTAAAATTACTCATATCATGATCATATCACCCAACTATGTGATTTCAGTACTGAGCAACATAATCGTGATTATGATTTTTGCCATAATCGAGCAGCCTTAGTTTGAATAAAAGCCTAAATTAAATCTGTTCAGCGTATAAAGCGATTGTGTCTTGTTTGTGTCACACACAATTCATAAATGTTGTTCATTGACTTTTCATGTGCCTCAAGAAAACATGAAAGGAGGAAAACATGAAATACATTTATGTGAACGTCTCTGCATTTTCCAAATGCATCTATTTATGTTTATATTAGTATAGATCTTTAGGAAGTTTCTGTATTCTTCAGGAGGGGCAGGTCCATAAGGTGAACTCAAAAACATCTAAGAAGAGAAGTCGGGTATTTCATTTAACTCCCTAAAATTTAAAACAAAGCTATTTTATGCATCACTTTGGATGTACAATGCTTAACCCTTAAATGCATGAATGTTTCGCCAATCAATATTACATATTTGGGTCTTTAGAGACCCGGATCTATATTTACATTTATGCATTTGGCAGACGCTTTTATCCAAAGCGACTTACATTGCATTATACTATACATTTGTATCTGAGTATGTGCAATCCCTGGGATCGAACCCATGACCTTGGCATTGCTAGTGCCATGCTCTAACCACTGAGCTACAGGAAAGCATGGATGGATCTCTGCCTGTTGCACGGATGCAACAGGCACGGATGGATCTCTGCCTGTTGCAATAATATAAAACTCTGCTGATATTAGAGTAACAATTACAGAAGAATAAAATAAAGCATATTTTGTTACCTTTTGGAGCTTGGAAGGATTCAGTTTGAGCAGATGTTTTATACCATCATCACTGTCCTCGTCATAGCTTATTGCCCAGTACATTCAGCATCTGGCTCATATTTACTCAAACTATCATTTTCAACATCTTCAAAATCAATATTTTGATCGTTGACAGCATCTTCACCAGATCCACCATCAAGTGACAGTGCCACTAAAATTTGATTGCGTTCTTGTTCTGCAGTAAATCGCTGAGTCATTTCATGTTTAGCTGATGATACTTCCTATTCTTTCGTTTTCTCCCTGCAGTAACTATGAGTGAAACGTCACTTCACCATTGTGTATGAGACATTGCCACCTTGTGGAATAAAGGTGAATTGCACTTATTTAGTCATCAAAGATTTAATTATTGTTGTGCAGAAAAAATATACTTAAACTGTTACACACCTCGGGTCGTTAGCGAGCCTATTTTTTTTACAAAAAAAATTATGGGAAAATTGGCATTCTTTTATAATTTTATTTTTTTTTCACTTTTTATATTGTTTATAATGAATTGATTGAGGAATACTAAGAAGATTGATGTCTAACTTTAAAAAATGAATGATCACTAAAGACCCGAGGTATGCGTTTAAGGGTTAACTAAGCTATAGCCTATATATTAAAATTTGTAGGTTTTAAGCAATTATATTTTATACATGCATAGTGTAGGATTTAAATTAAAGGATTAGTTCACCCAAAAATGAAAATAATGTAATTTATTACTCACCCTCATGCTGTTCCACACCCTTAAGACCTTTGTTAATCTTCGGAACGCAAATTAAGATATTTTTGTTGAAATCCGATGGCTCAGTGTGGCCTGCATAGCCAGCAATGACATTTCCTCTCTCAAGATCCATTAATGTACTAAAAACATATTTAAATCAGTTCATGTGAGTACAGTGATTCAATATTAATATTATAAAGCGACGAGAATATTTTGGTGCGCCAAAAACAAAACAAAATAATATCATTAATGGATCTTGAGAGAGGAAATGTCATTGCTGGCTATGCAGGCCACACTGAGTCATCGGATTTCAACAAAAATATCTTAATTTGTGTTCCAAAGATGAACGAAGGTTTTACGGGTGTGGAACGGCATGAGGGTGAGTAATAAATTACATTATTTTCATTTTTGGGTGAACTAACCCTTTAAATTTCCACTTGACCAGAGATGTCACTATGTCATCTTAACTTATTTTTTGAATGGCTGTTCTTATATCTGAACTGTATTTTTTAATTAAACCCAAATTATTTTGAGCTTAAATGATCTAAATTTTGTCAATGTATAATAGTGGTCTGTGAATTTATGTTGTATTTTTTAAGTTTTTATATTTGTTAATGGACACAGGAATGAATTTAAATAGGGTAAAATATTGTTTTTATTGTGACGTGAAAGGTTAAAGTAATACCTTGGGGTAAATTTGTTTTAATTAGAAATATTTTCCTAAATATACCTATATAACAAATAATTTTTAGAAAGAATATGAAGAATAGGCCTTTTCTCAGCTGTGAGAAGAGTCGCGCGCATTCCAAAGGTACTCAGTGAAGTGAATGTGATGGCGTCATAATGAAATAGAACGTTGTGTGTGCTACTTTAGTTTTAGCAGCGTCAGTTTTCTCAGTCTTCTCGTTGTGTATTTTGCTGTTCGTATGATAGTTACCCGAGTCAACATTTGTTATCATGGCAATGTTGAAGAGAAAACGTAGTTTTCCCGCTCAGGTGTGCGACTCTTACAGCAGCTCCTCAACATTCAACACCGATGCGGCTAAAAACCATCAGCCCGTTAGTGTTGTTGAGGAAAATGAAATGCCAATGAGAAAGCGAAGGAGGACGGATAGTTCTGAGAAGCTGCCGTCTCTTCATTTCTGTGACTGGAGCGGCAGCTCAGATCAAGATAACGCTGTAAAATATGAGAGAAGTGCTGAGGGTAAATCAAATGACCATTAATTCAAGTGTCATTAATTATATGTTACAAATCTACACCATCATACATCAGAAGTTTGATCAGATTTTTTCCCAAGACATGTCATAAACATTAAAAACAAGGCTTGATAAAAACAAATAAAACATTTTAACTGAAGAATCGCCATAATATGCAATGTTTAATAATTATTATTGACTGAAACTTTTGTTCAATATTCCCTGCTTTAGATCAGATTTCTCTATGGTACAGTGCCTGTGCTCTAGAGGATCATGATCTTCAGGAACCTCTTTCCAGCGGTCTTGAAGTCTTTCCTCCTGCAGATCAGCAGCTTCAAACTCCTCCAGCTCCAGCCCACCTCATTCCAGTCAGTACAACAGTCTATGCTACTAATGACTCTGAATATATATTAATATTTGGAAGATTTACACATTTTTTGTGCATTTATTTTGTTCTTTGTGAAATGGGAAGGAATTTGAGGTCAGATCGCTTCTATGTGTAATGCACCTACCCTGATTCCTGTTTTTTTTTTTTGCACATCATCAGCCTGTTAGTGAGGATAGTGATAGTCAGGAGAGCCAGAGGAGGAAGAGTAGTTTTGGAGAGCTGATCTCTCTTCACTGGAGCTGCAGTTCAGGTCAGGGTCAGAAAGTGAAGGATCAGACCACTGCAGCCGTTAGTGAGAGACACGCTGAGGGTAAATCCAGTGACCATTTGAGAATCTGTACATCATAAAGTCTACATCATTTTCTGCTAGATATGGGTGTCCATTAATGGAAACCTATCATAAATTAGACGTAATTTTTCTTTAGGATGAAGTGTCCACACCTTCACACATTTGATCAGAAATCAGTTGAAGTTAGATCAAAGCCATGATCAGATTTTTATTCCAGGACATTTCATATATCTTTAAACACAGATGAAACCAGTGGGACATCTTTTATCATTGGCCGAAAGAGAAAACGAAGTTCTCACAGTGCTCAGGTGTACGACTCCCATCAGAGTGTTGGTGAGGACACTGAGATGCCAATGAGAAAGAGAAGGAGGACGGATAGTTCTGAGAAGCTGCCGTCTCGCCATTTCTGTGACTGGAGCGGCAGCTCAGACCAAGATACCTCTGTGAAATATGAAAGAAGTGCTGAGGGTAAATCAAATGACCATTTGAAATTGTGTAACTGTTTACTAGAGCTCTGTACATCATAAAGTCTACATAATGTTCAGGCATATTTAAGTATCCATTAATGGGAACTTTAATGTTTTACATTCCCTGCTTTAGATCAGATTTCTCTACGGTACAGCGCCTGTGCTCTAGAGGATCATGATCTTCAGGAACCTCTTTCCAGTGGTCCTCAAGTCCTTCCACCTGCAGATCAGCAGATTCAAACTCCTCCAGATTCAGTCCACCTCAGTCCAGCCAGTCCAGAACCAGAGCAGAACAGAGTGGACTCGACAACTGAGGGTGAGTTTATGGCCATAACCTCAAACATTACCCTCACTGCTGTCCATTTCATGTCAACTAAAATGATTAATCTTTTAACAGACGACATTCTGAGCCGGTATGAAATTGGCAGAATGCTTGGTAAAGGAGGATTCGGATCTGTCTATGAAGGGAGACGCTTGGAGGATGACCTTGAGGTGTCGTAATTTTTCTACAATATTTAGCTAACAAATTTTGTCTCACGTCCATTTCAAAATATTTAGTGCACTTGACATGTTGGAAATGTAACAATGTTTTCGGTTGATCAGGTGGCTGTGAAAATTGCCAGAAAGCCACCGAACATGAAATACATCTACATTGTAAGTAGGCGACACTTGCTACACTGTTTTTCCACTGTTTTCAAATTAAAATGTGTAAACATACTGACAGCAACTGCATTCTTCATGATCTTTCTTCTAGCCTGGTCATCCCACACCCCTTCCATTAGAGGTCGGCCTGTTGATGCTTGTTAACATGGGCCCTAAAGTTCCAGAGATCATTGAACTGCTGGACTGGCAGGACCAGGCTGACCAATACGTCATGATCTTGGAGCGTCCCCCATCCTGCCAAGATCTGAAGAAGTTTACAGCATTCCACGGCGGCACCCTCAATGAGGACATGGCACGCTTTATCATGAGGCAGACAACAACGGCCGCTCAGATGTGCTGTCGCCGTGGAGTCTTCCACCGTGACATAAAGCGGGACAATTTGCTGATAAACACAGAAACACTTAAGGTCAAACTGATTGACTTCGGGTGCGGAGATCTCCTGCAGGAATCCGCATATGAAAGATTCTGTGGTATGTATTGTGCATCAAACCTGTAGTTTGGGACTTAAAGTTCTAGTCAGAAGTAAAATTGGTATCATATAAACCATATCTCACTTTTGAAGCAGCATTTTTTAAACACCAGATATAAACAAGCTTACCCATCAAACAAAATCTCCTTCCTTCAGGCACTCGAAAGTACTTCCCACCTGAGTACTTCACAGAGGGCAAGTACCACGGTAAACCAGCTACTGTGTGGTCTCTGGGAGTGGTCTTATTCTTGCTGGTGTGTGGACACCATCCAAAACCCAGTGACACACAGATGATTGATGACGGCACCTGGATTAAACCTGGCTTATCGAATGGTACGATGTTATTCATCACAACAAGATGGTTTTATAAATGATGGATAATGTGGATATTTTTTTTTTATTTTCTGAACATACAGTATAGATTAGTCAAATCTTAATACAAAGAGAGCAGGTGTAAAGTTTAAGGTAATAATCTTACTCTCTTTCATTGTTCTGCACAGAATGCTGCCACCTGATTCGATCCCTCCTGCAGCAAAACCCAAGCCGGCGGATCGAGTTGAGGAAAATCCTTCGACATGAATGGTTTAAGGTACTGAGCCTATGATCAGCTACATATGATTTTGAAGATTTTAAAAATGCTTTCCCTATTTTTTCCCTCAAACAATTAAGAATGTTGCCTGTGTATTTTTGTGCATTTGTTTTTAAATGTAGTTTGTGTATTGTGAAAAGAAATGTCTTCTAATTGTATAGTATGTTGACTATAACTTTTTCTTCTTTCCAGGTCACAGAATAAGACATGGAATATCCACAAAATGGAAACTTTACAGCCATAGTTCCAGAGTTCATTAAGTCAGCTTAACATCTGGTGGCCTGACACAAGTGGCATCCCTCCCTCCATGCCTTGGCTGCCGACCCTTGGCTTGTGGCAGTAAAATTAGCATCTGGCGATATTACTTGCCTAGCAACAGTATAAAAATTCCCTGTCACAGCCGACTTTATGGCAGAGCTGCATGACATGGTCAAAATTCCTCTTGGCCGCCCCAGAAGTTCATTTGAAAGGTGTTCCTGCCATGGCACTGCACTGGATGTCACAGAATTTCCGGCTTTTGGCCACGTCATCCCTCTGCTTAGCATCTAGCAGGCTGAGTGGTCCCACAATGCTTTAGCACATTGTAAATGCAATGTAGATACTATAAATTATATTACAAATCTGTTATTTGTTCCTGATCAAGTAGTTTTGACTCAGGGCAAAGTTGTTTAATAACTTTATATTTTTATTAAACCTTTGTATTTTTGATGTTTGCTGTTGTACAAACTTGGCTGTTATTGTTCATTAAATATTACGGTTCAATAAAGAATATTTTAATAAATAATACTGGCGTACCTGTTATTGAGAAACTGTGTGTTAGTGGTGGGGATTTTTCAGCAATTTCAGTGCAAGTTACATTGACTTGACCTAGAAAATGAAAGCTCTTACAGATGCACGTAATCACACTCTCTTTTTCTCTCTCAAAATACTCTACTAATACACGCATTACTTTATCGAAACAGCACAAGCTGTCATTGCTATACACTAGGTCTAAAGTGACATTTCACTCAGATATACGTCACAATAGGGAAAAAAAAGACCATCGCAACTTATGTTTCATGCTGACTTTAAAGCAGTTAAGAGACGCCTGCATTACAGAAATGCTTCACTGAATGACAGATATGCTTCACATCTCCCAACGCCAAACAAGACATTTGATATTCTGAACTTTACAATGGGATATCTTGGTATTATGGATCCGTCAATGATGAAACAGACGTATCTCTAAATCATCACATACAGACCATAATTCATTCTAATTGAAAACATTTCATTTCAATTACATCTATTTCTCCACCGACAGGTAATCAATAGCTCAGTCACTGTTTTCGCCATTCAGTAAAGTTACTACACTCTGTTAACGTCACATGCATATGAAATTACCACATTCAAGGTTCAGAAAAGTAGTAAAAACATTGTTAAAATAGTCCACGTGACTACAGTGGTTCAACCTTAATGTTATGAAGTATCGAGAATACTTTTTGTGTGCAAAAACAAAACAAAAATAATGACTTTATTCAACAAATTTGTCTCTCCTCTGTCATTCTGCTATGCTATTTTCATTGCAGTGCTTCCTTGTTTATGTCCGAACGCTGACTCAGTATTGGCCGACGCTGTTCACGTGAGCAGCACGTCACATGAGTGCAATGCTGACGCAGGAACCGGCCAATAATGAGTCGCCGTTTGGACATAAACACGGAAGCGCTGCGTGAACTACGTATAAGTCTGACAGGGGAGAGATGAATAAAGTCGTTATTTTGTTTTGTTTTTGCACACAAAAAGTATTCTCGTCCCTTCATAACATTAAGGTTGAACCACTGTAGTCACATTGACTATTTTAGCCATGTTTTTACTACTTTTCTGGATCTTAAATGTGGTAATTTCATTGCTTTCTATTGAGGATAAAAAAACCTCTTGGATTTCATCAAAAATATCTTAATTTGTGTTCTGAAGATGTTCTTACGGGTGTGGAACGACATGAGGGTGAGTAATTAATGACAGAAATTTCATTTTTGGATGAACTAACCCTTTACCCTTACAAAAGATTACTGCAGTTTTTTAGAAGTTTTACTAGAGTACTTTTACTAGTACTACACTGTAAAAAATGCTTTTCTTACTTAAGAGTTTTTGTCTTGTTTCTAGTCCAAAAGAAACAAGATGCATTCAAATTCAAGATGCATTTTCCAGACAAGTAAAAATTATTGTTTTCAGAAAAAATACGTCAAAGTTAAGTGTGTTTTTCCTTAAAACAAGCTAAATACTGTACTGTAACCACAGCTGCAGTAATGTAGTATGAGTGGTAGGTTTATACAGGCATTTCAGTATCAGTGAACTGCAGTTATACTGTATTTATACTTCATTATATTGCAAACCTTCAGTTGTACTTCATTTTACTGCAGCTTTACTTATAGGTACTGCAGTTTTACTGCTGTTGAACTTCAATATACTGCAGTTGTACTGTGATTATACTTCATTATACTGCCAATCTATGGTTGTGCTTAATTATACTGCAGTTATACTACTTTGTACTGCAGTTTTACTGCAGTTGTACTTCAATTTACAGCAGTTTTCTTTTTTGTAAGGTAACCACATGAAGCCCAATGGAAGCTGCTTTGTCAATGTAAGTTGCCCCATTAGTGGAATTGTGGTTATGTCACTGCTTGTGACAGAGTTCAGGCTTACCTTAACCTGCGCGACTGCTAAGAAAAATGGAAGAAGAGAATCTGTTCTGTGAGTTCGGTTCTCAGTCACTAACACTAGGGGGCGCTCAGACAATGAAAGATGTGTGATTTCTTTTTGCACAGTTCACACCCATTCGCTCTGGTAAGTTTAAATACTGTCTATAAAGTGTCTTATAAATTGTAAACACTGTCTGTAATACTCTAGAACATTAGTAGACATTAATGTTAGTTAGAAAATAAGCCCTTTCATCTATCTGTCTGTTTGTGTATCGATCTATTTTGTTTGTCGGTCTAATTGTAATATGAGCGTTCTAACATAATGTGTTGTGTAAGTCTTGAAACTTAACCTTAGATAACCAGTTAGGAAAAGTGACTGAGCATGGTACTCTCAAATGTCACCTTGGCACAAAGCCTCATGCTGAGTCCACTGAGAACAGTGATGAAGAAAAAGATATTAAAAAAACCACCTTTCCTCACACGGCAGCTGCTTTATACTTTAGGACGACATGACTTAAAGCTTAAATATACATACTGTATCACTAGCTGATTTATTTCACATGGAGTGGGTTGCCTTATGTGGGCGGCCATTTTGAAATCACATGACTAGCTGTATACTGTTCATATACACTTGCGAGCTTGTGCAATAAGTTAATCATGGCTGACTGTGAATAGAGCAGCTCTACAATGCTTCATTCACAACACTAGGTGTCAGTGTAAACTTGTGACAACTGCCAGTATATACAAACATATACAAACTTGACTGAGCACCTTTAAACGTTAATTATTTCAGTGGTAGTTTGCCTACTTTCATGTATAAAAACAGTAAAACACAATAAACAACAACACTTCAATATCCTTCAGCAATTTATATTGTCAATATCTTCAACAAAACATCAGTTTAATTCTCTGACACCTGAGGCAATTTTTGACAATGGCTATAATAGTATTATTTAAACACAATCAAGTTACAATGTGACAAATCAGTTGCGCCACATTAACACAATCATGATGTACGATACATTCACTCCTGTTTTATACTGGAGTGTGGTATGTCTGACGAAACACAGAGGCATGCTTATGGATCATTATCACGGAATATTGAAGGAGGAAGGAACACACAAGAGGGAGGAGGCAGGAGAAGGGAGGAGCTGCCATTCTATTTAAACTGGCTGATGGGAGCAGGGATTTTGATGTCTTGGCCTTTCTCCAGTCTCTTCTCGCATTCAATGAGATAGTTCACTCCATCTATCACAGTCTGAACCAGTTGGACCTGAGCACATTTTGATAAAGACAAGAGGTCAAGGTGAGGTAATTACATTTTTTTCGTCAGTTTTTAAAGGTATTTACATTACATTTTAAATATTACATTTTAAAATACTTGTAATACAGTTACTTTTTTATTGATTACATGATTAAATATATATGGTACAGATACATTATGGTGAGTAACATTGTTAAATGTTATTATCATTTTGTGATGACTAAATTCACTTTTTGGTGCTCCACACTGACCTCTGATTGGCCCAGCCTGTCCAGATTGGAAATATCAAAAGTGCTTCCAACAGCTGCAGTGTCCACTCCTCCAGTCCCCCTTTTCTGGAGCCTCAGGTTATCCAGGATTTTAGGGAAACGAGGGTCCTGCAATAGAAATGACATAATAAACATGCATGATAAACAAAATATTACACTGGTTTTAATGCATTGTTATACAGTGGATCAACTATTAATTTTAATACACAACAGACATGATATAACATAAATGTGAGTCAACCTAACACCAAAAATACTGTATTAAAATACATACATAGTTAACACATATATAAATACACAGAAATGCATTAATATTACCATGCATAAGCCCAACCAGGTGAAAAATTATTAGCATGGCATAGTCTAAACAGGAAAAAAAAATAATGATATATTTCTAGAGCAAGGACCTTGCTGAGGCGAGGAAGAGTAACATGGACGCCAGCTCGTAGCCCTGTGCCCAGGTTTGACGGACAGGTGAGAATGTAACCAAGACGTTCGTTCCACATGAATTCCCAACCCTTCTCCTGAATTAGTCTCTCAACCTGAGGGACAAAGAGTGAAAATGTCTTGTGAGAATAATGTGAGAGTGATCTGTTGAACTAAAACAATGGAAAACATGGTCAAAACAAACAACCTATATTTACAATTTCCTTTTAGAATAAGCAACAGACTACACCCACACACATAATTACACACGTCTGGCAGGACGACTTGTTTACAACTGTATATCCACAAAGGGCATTGCTCTGAGTTGCAGTAAACACAGCTGCGGCATCTCTGCTGGATAAATAATGGAGGCTTGTGCGGTTTTAACAGTGACTGAGAGCCACATACATTCACATACATGACCTCACCTCTAGCAGACCCTTGCAGAAACGCTCAAAGACCCTCTTCATGTTGCCCCCCTTCTCCATGGAGATCACACGAGTGTGGTCTTCCTCGTTGACCCACACCAGGAAGGTTTTCTCATTGTTGTGCCTGGAATATATTAACAATAATATTGAAAAAATGTAGAAACATTTATTATTATTTATAAAACACTACTTACACTACTGATTCAGTAAAAAGGTTCAAGTCATTTGATCGGATTCAGACTACATTGGTTGCACTGTATTTTTGTTGCATTTTTGTTTTAATGTGCCATTATGTCCATATAGGCAAAAGAACACAGGCATCATTCAGTTCTGTTATTTTTAAAGTCACCATGAAGTTAACATTTGTTTTTTTTTTTTTAAGGAATATTACAGTATTTATTATAAATGATTATTACGCCAAATTCATGTTCCCTCGTAATCTTTAATCAAAATAACTTCCCCTCCCTCTTGCAGTGACATCTCTTCTCTTCTTTGATGATGTGCTTACTAGTGTGAGGGCGGGATCAAACTGTCACTCACATGAGATCGACCAATAGCAAACCACAACCATCCAATCAATTCCCCATGGACAAAATCAAGTCCCAGAAGTTGTTTAGCTCGGATATACATCACAATAGGGAAGAAAAGACGATCACAACTTCCATTTCATGCAGACTTTTAAATAAGCACCTGTTCTCGGTTCCCAAACCTAATTACGCATGACCTTATTTCATTTTCATTTCATTTTAATGGTGTCAGAAGTGCTTTGTTAGCTCAAAAACCATCAGGGTATTAAATCTGAGGTAATTTCCAAATTGAGCCTGGCAACGGTGGCATACTTTCCCTTGCAGGCAGGAGAAAGAAGTGAAAAAAAGAGGATGAATAATGCAGGAGATGTAAGTGAGCCATGGCTCTACTCCGTGATCAATATCAAACCACAGCATAAGGCCGTAGAGGTTGCTTTAGGCTATTTCTGGGTGTAATGCAGTCCTGTCTGAAGGCATTGTTCAACATCAAACTCCTCCAGCAACCATTTAGATCTTCTCGCAAAGTTACACTCACCAAATGCCTCTTGCGTCGGGCCAGTCGCGAGCCATGCCTGCACATGTCAGCAGGGGCGAAACAGGCTTATCAAACAGGAAGTGATCCTATACGGCAAAACAAAAGGTCAGCATGAATATTTTTAGTTTTGAGCCAGTAGCATCGAATGACATATCATCACATTTGTGAATATACCCACATCAATAAGCTGCTGCTGCTCTTGTTCGGTCATTAGAGTGAGGCTGTAGTATTTTCCTGCCAGATCTCCTTTTAGGCCCGCCAAGGCATCAATCACAACCCTCTCCACCTCTCTACGCTCAGCACGGGTGCAGGCCGGCGGCAGACTCAGGCCTCGGATACTCCTGCCTGTCCTGACTCGGGACGACAGCACGTACTTCTCATCAAAGTTTCCTCCCCGTATCTGATGGGCAGAAAGTAGGACAAACATAATGGAACTTGAAACTTTAAGGCTTGTGTTTGTGACCTGCTTTGCCATTTAAAAACATGTAAATGAATGCCAAACAATCGTGATATTATATATCTCTGTGTTTCTTCAACTGTGCACTTTTTTTTTTTTTTTGGAAAAATTTTGTGTTGGAAATGGTGGTGGTATAAATGACATTTTTAAGTCACAAATCTTTCACAAAAAGATCTATAACATGCAGTCTTTAAACATTTTAGAATAAAATTTGCGACTTAGTCTTGCCAAGACTAATTTCATATCTAGCATTTTATGCATACAATATATAAATATAAACATAGGCCTATTGGTCACACCTTATTTTAGTGCCCTTGTTACATTGTAATTACACAAATAAGTAATATTAACTAACATGTACTTAGTGTTTGGTTTAGTGTTAGTTGCTTGTAATTACATATAGTTTACTGTTATAAATAAAATAAACAAAGTAAAGTAAATAAAGTAAAGTACTGTAATAAATAAAGCTAAATTGTGTGCACAATTTATAAATCAAGGAAACAAAACAGTAAATAGTGCGCAAAATTTTGGAACTCGAGGGTACTAAATAGTAAATCGAGCGCACGATTTCACAAATCAAGGAAATGAAATAGTTTATCGTCTGCACGATTTAGCAAATCGAGGGAACGAAATAGTAAATCGTGAGCACAATTTAGCAATCCGAGGGAATAAGTTAGTAAATTGTCCTCGCGAATTAGTAAATCGTCCTCAGGATTTAGCAAATCGAGAAAACTAAATAGTAAATCGTCTGCACGATTTCACAAATCGAGGAAATGATATAGTTTATCATCTGCGCAATTTAGCAAATCGAGGAAATGAAATAGTAAATTCTGAGCACAATTTAGCAAATCGAGGGAATGAATTAGTAAATTGTCCACACGAATTAGTAAATCGTCCGCAAGATTTAGCAAATCGAGGAAACAAAATAGTAAATCGTCTGCACGATTTCACAAATCGAGGAAATTAAATAGTTTATCGTCTGCACGATTTAGCAAATCGAGGGAACGAAATAGTAAATCGTCCGCAAGATTTAGCAAATCTAGGAAACGAAATAGTAAATCGTGAGCACAATTTAGCAAATCGAGGGAATGAATTAGTAAATTGTCCACGCGAATTAGTAAATCGTCCGCAAGATTTAGCAAATCGAGGAAATGAAATAGTTTATCGTCTGCGCGATTTAGCAAATCGAGGGAACGAAATAGTAAATCGTGAGCACAATTTAACAAATCGAGGGAATGAATTAGTAAATTGTCCGCACAAATTAGTAAATCATCCTCAAGACTTAGCAAATCGAGAAAACTAAATAGTAAATCGTCTGCACGATTTCACAAATCGAGGAAATGAAATAATTTATCATCTGCACAATTTAGCAAATCAAGGAAATTAAATAGTAAATCGTGAGCACAATTTAGCAAATCGAGGGAATGAATTAGTAAATTGTCCACACGAATTAGTAAATCGTCCGCAAGATTTAGCAAATCGAGGAAACGAAATAGTAAATCGTCCACACGATTCCGCAAATCGAGGAAATGAAATAGTACATCATCCGCACGATTTAGCAAATCGATGGATCAAAATAGTAAATCATCCGCACAAATTAGTAAATCGTCTGCACAGTTTAGCAAATCGAGAGAACGAAATAGTAAATTGTCTGCACAAATTACTTTTTTCTTGCATGTCATGTGCGGGGCTCCATAGAAAATACATACGTAGTATATATATATATATATATAACATTTGTTAGATTGAAAATCTATACATAAAATAAATAAAAGTATTCTATAAAATATATTTAAAAAAGCATTTGAAAAATACCAAAAATAACTTATAAAGGCATGATGAAACATTGTCTTAATGTAACAAAAAGACCTCTTTAAAAACAACAACAACCCTTGGGACATAAAAGTGCCAATAGTTCAAGAATCACCAGGTAATGTTGTATATAACTAAAATATTCCTACATACCTTACTGGAATCCAGATCAGTGGGATGTTTCATGTTTAAGGGGTCATAACCATTGTGCCTTTCTTTGATGACTGGGTTAAAGAGGTCTGCAAAGACCTGCACAAACATATTAGATGTACTTTAGTCCTCCAAAAATGCTAATCTCTTAATATGCCAAATGTGTGATATGTAATATCCTCTCACCTCATATGACTCCTCATCCCCTGCCACCATCCCTACTGTCTTTATAAAGGGATGGCCTGGGTTGTCCACGCCAGTTTGGATAGCTTCGTCCAAAGTGTAACCATTCGGAGTGGCTTTATCACACAGCTTTGCGTATATGCCAGGAGTCAGGTGACTGGCCATACAGTTATTGTGCTTCCGCAAATCTGGATATTCAGCACTGTTAGGGAAAAGACAAGCTTTAGCCTTCATTTGGAAATCAAGGACAATGGCTGTCTTGAAACCTATAGTGAGCTGCCTGCCTACCAAAACGGCGTTTTGTGCGTCAAAAGCGCGTTCCGAACGACATTAATGTATGCGTACAAATTAACTACAACTAAATGAACAAAATCTTTATTTGCATTCATCAACATCTTAAACATGAAAGGTGTGAAAATTAAAAAGTTTCATTCGAGATCGTATTTAAAAGACAACTAAATGCAGTATTTAGACCTACAACATTAACACACATTAAAATGTGTAATAATATAATATAATAATTATTTATCGCCACGCGACCGTGGAACTGACTCATTCCTGACTCCTAATGAACATTTTTGACACCCACTTATGCATTTGTGCAAGACAATACATGGTTTGTGTGCATTGAATCACAATATTTCATTGTCTTCTGTAAGATATTGTCGTTATGAGAGACGGGTATGGCTGTAGTTACCTAGGAGGATAGATTCTCCGGACGTTCGCTCCTGCTTTGACATGCTGCTCCCTATTCAGGAAGAATCCGACGGTTAGAGATCCCGCGCCGACCAACGACAAGATGCCCACCTTCCTTTTACTGGACAAAACCCGTGCGAAGCTGCTTGCCATTTTAACCCTACAAAAGCAGACGAGATCTCTCCAGATGAATGCGGTATTGAAGAATGGACAGACAAAAGGATAGACACTGGGATTACTGGAGAATGCAGGGGAATGCTGCGGATATCTTCCCTTCTTCCAACACAACCGCCGTCCAATCACCCTCCCCTTCAAGGCAGCAGCAGCACAAGACGAGATGATTCAGAACCTCACCGAGACCAGTGCAGCTTCTCCCACCCCTTACAGTAAACCAGTCAACAACCTTGAATATCTCTACACATAGGTTATTCCCAAAGTCGTGAAATTTTATTCATGTCTTAATGAGTTATTAAGGAACCAATAAATGTGTTGTTAACTATGAAGCAACTGACAGTCACAGACATTTGAACCATGTACGTGACTTTGAAGCTCATTGGTGCAGCTTTACCTGTAACGTGAAAGAACACACGCCCGTCTGCAGTATGCGCATGCGCGCTAGGGATTGAGAGGATGATGAGCGGCCCCGTTTCATAAATTATATGGCTGTTTAGATAGATAGATAATATAGATAATTTCTGTGGTTGCGATACTATGAGTCCTAGTATCGCAACCACATGTCTAGATGTCCTTAATATTATATTTAAATATAATATTGTTATATTTAACAAAACCAAGGGCCGTGCTGCATTATGAATATAACATATTTAGCTGTGACTATATTAGTGTATAATTTTTTTGTCATTCAAGTTTCCCACAAATCGAATTAATTTAACCCATTTAACTCTACAAGTAACATTTGTCAATCAAATTACTTTTGAGTTTGAAGCATCTAAAACTAATTTTTTTTTTTTACTATAAATAAAAGTTTAGATCGTTTTGATTGCATTGTGAATATTTTAACAAGTCTTCTGTTAAGTCACATGACTTATAGATATGACGTTTGTCTCAGAACTCCATAAAAGGAAACATGTAGCCTAAATATATCATACAATGACCATAAATAATATTTGAAGAGTCTATTATTAATATATAGGATTAAGATTTCTCCGTCATGATCACACGTCAGTGGTCGCATTTATGACCAGTTGGAGAACTCTTAAACCCTATTTTGTCATTTTCTTGTCTTAAAAAAAACAAAACAAAAACAGTTTGTTTCATTAGAATCCAAGCAGTAAAATACGTGTGAACATTTAGCTGGAAATCATTTAGGAATAAATGGGTTAACCTTCATTCATCATAAGCCTGAATTAGGCCTAACCTTCGAGACAGATTCGTAGCATTCACTGGTCTTAGTCGGGATGAAAATCCCTGGTTAAAACCGCTCCACTCGGATACTTTGCAGAAATCATGTGAAATAAACAACAGAATTACTGTAGGCAAAACTAACTAAAGCCTGTATAATAATCCCTTAGTGTACTGTACAGCAAGCTGGTCATTATTGTGAGATTAAATCAGTGTTTAAGTGATGCAAGCCAGAAATGCCATTGAGTGAATTGCAGACTTTGGAAAATACAAGGATATTTCTTAGGCAATGCAGTGCAAACGTGGAATGTTTGAACAAGCATGTAATTTATCAAACGTCAGTAAAATTTAATGATACATGAACAGTCTGCATTAACATTAATATTTGAAATGAAAATCTAAAGCTTACCAGATACTTTTTTAAACCGCTGAAGTTGGTCTTATCTTCTGAAGTACAGTAGGAACCAGGTACAAGGGCAACGCTTGTTCTTCAACAGAGCAGAGCAGAAATAGGTGTGGCCTTCTTTACAGTGCCATGAGGTGGTTAAGACTTCCTTCTGTTTGACCTGCACCGTAACACACAAGTAGCACTGTGCCATTCATTCATTGGCTGGCTAATGCTACCTAATGTTTCCTGGGAACAAAATCACGACTGGATTCCTTATCTGTATCCAGTGTCATCAGAGCTGGGCAGGAGATAATGAACCCACGAACGGTTCAAAGGTCACTGTGAGGACCGTCCCTTTACAGCCTACTGTAGAACACCATTACCTTAAAGGGTCATGAAAACACATTAAAACACTTTTTCTGAGATGTTAACAGATATGACTAAATTGCACATCAATGAAAACAGCAATAGCACTTTAAATCAACTAAATAATGTTACAAAGGTAATCTACATATGCAAAAGAGTAACAAAAAAAAAACATTCGGCTTAAGGCTATTGATGTTTTTATCATCTATATTGTTTAAAAACTGATAAACTGAACTGTTGAAGGCCCCTTTAGTCTTAATGGAAAATTTAAAGCGAAAATGGAAACTATTAAAAAATACCAGTTAAAGTGGGAACTTAAAGGGATAGTTTACCCAAAAATGAAAATTATCCCATGATTTACGCAGGTGTATATGACTATCTTCTTTCAGACGAACACAATCGGAGATATATTTAAAAATATCCTGGCTCTTCCAAGCTTTATAATGGTAATGAATGGGGGGTGAGATTTTGAAGCCCCCAAAAAATGCATCCATCCATCATAAAAATAATCCATACGGCTCCAGGGTCCAAGGGTACTTGTGAACTTACGATTATTTTTTGTGAATATCTTTACATTTATTTGTGGATCATAATCTATTTATTTGGAGATTAGCTACAAATCTACCCCCATACAAACAGTATTGCCATCTAATATCCTGCATAGCACTTTGTCTTTTATAACATGAGATTTTAACCAAATGTTGATTTTGGTAAAATGTTGCAACAATATGTTAATTTTTTTCATGAAAAATTACAGTTTTGGACATATAGGGTAATAAAAAATAACTTCAAATGAGCATGTAAAGCAAATAACTTTTTAAAAAAATCCGTGCCCCGCCCCGCACTGTTACATTCAACGTCTAGTCCTGTTTGTTTTGACTGTAACGTGCTCCTTTGTTTTCAGTTCCCGCCACTCATCATTCACCATGGACACTGATTACACTCACAGCTGTCAGTCATTTGTATTGTGTATTTAAGTTCCTGCCTGTTATCAGTTCGTTGTCCGGTATTGTTTACGTTATGTGTGTTTGCTGCTACCTGCTTCTTCCTTGAGATTAAACTACTTTATGTTACTCATATCTTCATTCCTTGTCTTCCTTGGAGTGCTACTATAACAGAATACCGGACCATAACCGAACATGGATTGCGCCATGATGTTTTCGCTTGTGGCTCAGGAGAGCCACGATTTTTGTTTGTTCACCAAGAACTTTATTAATGTTGCACTTGCCTGCCCCTACGACAACGAAACCCTGAAGTCATTGTTCTGGATCGGGGCCAACTACCATCGTCCCATGGACCTCCCAGACACCTCCGGACTCAGCCGGAGGAAATCCATCATCAGGTGTCTGGAGAGTGTTCGTCCCCGATCCAGAGCACAGCCAGACCCAGAGCCCGTATCTTCTCCACGGACCGCGGAGTACTCGTGCGAGCCCCCCGCAGACGGAGAGTTTCCACCGGCAACGACAGGTCAGCCAGATCCCGAGACCACGAGGACAGAGGTGACCCGCGCCCCGGAATTGGAACTCCACCTGACGTCTGACCAGGGGTGTGAGCCCACGACATCTGCAGATGAGGGAGAAACATCTACGGAGAGGGAGGACTGGCTGATTGACTTCAGCGAGGAGTCGACTCCCACCCTATCCCACCCGTCATCTTCATCATCGACATTTGACAAGGACTATACTATGGACTGTATTTTCCTTTCTGATCCTCTGCCCATGCTGACAACAACTCTGCGCTCAGCCACTCCTCCTGTACCATCGCTGCCAGATGTCATCAGCCCTGCGCCGTCTCCGGGGAACCCCTGTGACGTCGAGCCGCAGGTCGCACTTCCACCAGCAGCGCTCAGGCCAGAGGTTCCTGTGGCTTCGCCTCCCGCCGCTGACCTCGTTGCTCCATCTCGGCCTGTCAACCTGTCGGCTCCGTCCAGGCTCCTCCCACCTGCGGTTCCACTGGAGACCCTCCGACTGACGGCTCCTCTGGTCTCCCTCGTCCGGCCGACTCCCCCTTGGTCAGTCGTCCCTCCTCTTCCGCCACGAACTTACGGGACGTCCGTTACACTCCGTCCCTCCACCCCTTCAGCTACAGAGGGCTCCTCCTTCCCTTCGGGATCACCTCTGTACTCAGTCGCACTGGCGTCACCGCAGCCCTCGGGATCTCCAGCTCCACCTCCGCCAGTCGTCGCCAAGACGTCACCGCGGTCTCCCAGGCCAGCGACGTCGCGGGAGTTCGCCAGCTCTCCGTCTGCGCCCCGGAATCCACCTGCCGAGTCTCCATCGGTCATCCCCCAGATGCCGTCAGTCTGCCCTACATCATCTGGACCCATCGTCAACTCGGCCGTGGACTGTTGGCTCTGGGGAGCTCTGAGTCTGTGCCATCAGTTTTCCACCACCTACGGCGCCAGGGGATCATTGTCCTCCCTTCATCACTCCGTCACTCCGTCCACCTCCAGAATCCCCTCCGGCCCTCCCTCAGATGTTCCTTTACGGCGCGAGGACACGCCTCGCCAGAGGGGGGAGCTAATGTTACATTCACTGTCTAGTCCTGTTTTTGACTGTCACATGCTCCTTTGTTTTCAGTTCCCGCCACTCATCATTCACCATGGATACTGATTACACTCACAGTTGTCAGTCATTTGTATTGTGTATTTAAGTTCCTGCCTGTTATCAGTTCGTTGTCCGGTATTGTTTGTTACGTGTGTTTGCTGCTACCTGCTTCTTCCTTGAGATTAAACTACTTTATGTTACTCATATCTTCGTTCCTCATCTTCCTTGGAGTGCTACTGTAACACGCACAATGTTCTCACCTTTTTTCCCCCTTACCTGTGTGCATCCCTGTATATTAGTACTCAATTTAAACTTGTAGAAATTAAAGCGTAAATATCAATATTATAAAATTAAGTAAAACTACTCAACTTTTCTGATACTGGTGTTCCCATCATGCACTGGACCTTGAATAATTAATGAGGTCGATTTTCTGCTGTTTTCCAACTGTTTTTACACTGTTTTATCATTACTTTTTGTGGTTATGTTTAGTAACTTGCCATTTTGTGACATTTGGAGTTCATTTTCTACTCAAAATGGCACATTCACACACAAAAACGATCCATCGAATGTTACTGTCATTGTGTATTGTGTATCAAGTATTGAGGTCTCTGTGTTCAACTGCTGCATCACTTCTCATATGTAGATATGGTGTCTACACAATATTTATTGTATTATTTACTTAGACATTTCTAAGTAAAGCATACACTTTAAAAGCATGGTTTAATTCAGTGTTATATTGTTTGAGTAAAATGTATTGCAAAAGAATCTTCAACTAAGTAGAAGTTACTTAACCTTTTACAGGCCAAGTTAAAATGACTTTATTTTCTTTGTTAATTTTACTTAACTTAGTTAAGTAGAGTTAATTCCATATTTGAAATTTACTTAAAAATATTCGTGCAAAAACTTGTAAAAGAGAAATTAAGTAAATTTTACTTATTGTTTTTGACAGTGTGTGTCACGATGTATGACGCAGGATGTAGGAGTATCGTAAGCTTAGACGCCTCTCGCGGTTCAAACAAATATGGCTGTGCAACAAACTCAAGCTCCTCTTCTCTTATAACGAAAACCTCATACATTTCTCTTTAAAATTTCTCATTTTAGACTTCTAATTCATGACCAGTGTTTTGTTTTGCTCTGTCCTCTGCGCTTCCATGTTTGTCATTGTGTCATGAGGTCAGAGGTCACTCATCCATCACAAATCGATGCGTATGGCCGTCTGCCGGTAGCTAGTTATTATAGCTAATAAAGTTTTAAATTGGATATTTTTTCTTACAAAAACCCATCACTTTGCTTCAGTAGGCCTTTATTAACCCCCTGGAGCCATATGGATTATTTTTATGATGGATGGATGCATTTTTTTGGGCTACAAAATCTCGCTCCCCCTTCACTACCATTATAAAACTTGGCCAGGATATTTTTAAATATATCTCTGATTGTGTTAGTCTAAAAGAAGATGGCTAGGATGGCTTGAGGGCGAGTAAATCATGGGATAATTTTCATTTTTGGGTGAACTATCCCTTTTACATATAATTATTTCAGGTACGTAATAGTCATAACAAAAGACATTTTGTTAAATAAAGCTAAATGAACTTAATACACTTTATTACTTCACACTTCATAATATATATTGTCTTTTTGTTCTTTACATATTCTTTTCTTTGATCAAATTAGGCGTTTGACTTGCTATTCATACTGTACTTTATGTAAACCTATATCTAATAAAAAACTGCTAGTAAACATTAAAGTAGTTTTGTTGTATTTGTTTTGCTATATAAAATAACCATTATAACAAAAAATACTGAAAAAAACTACCAACTTTAAATAACATTTCATTGTAATATGAAAATATCATACTAAAACATATATACATATTTAATAGTCTGACTGCTCCCCCTGTTGGAATTATTGTGCAATATGCAAACATGGAAAATTGTCTAGGCCCATGATAATGGGAGTGTGCCATATGCTTTATTTAAGAGCTTTTTTTTTTTTTTTTTTTTTTAAAAACATTAGTTAAACAGTAGTACAATTGTTTGCAAAACATGCATGTTATAAAAGCTTAAAAATTTGTAAAACTCATTTTCTAAATTTCACTCTAAACTGGCAAACAATCCACCACAGTTCCAAATAGCACTGAATTGACTCACCACAAGGCGGCGTTACTTTCCCTACTTCCACTGGAATGGGCCCACATTCATTGGATATGATGAACTTGAGAGAATTTTAGCAGCTGTCCATTATCTTTCATTTTATAAAAAAAGAAGCAGATTAAATCGACAGTTTGTTTACTGTACATGGCAGTATCAATAAATCATGAAAAGGTGCAATAAAAAGGGGCAGCCACCATCCATTTTAAGCGACCATGTTAAAATTGAGACAGTGTTATTTCAGTCTTAAATCTATTAGAAGTTGAAGTTAGCAATGAACATTTAGCTTGTAGCTACATTTCAGAATAAAACTAAAACTGAAGTAAAAGCCTGTTAAATGGTGACCTTAATCTCAGGAGACAGATTATTTCTGTCGCTCTGTGTTTAGCCAACACAGCAAGCGAGTTTCCTGTAAACAGATCTTTCTTCAAACGTTATATTACTTTAATGATAGTCTGAAATCTCCTGGAAATAAAAAACACCACTATTATCACTCTATAACTCATAATGGTGTACACAAGCACTAATTTAAAACTGAATCTGAATCATGAATTGAATGTGTCCTTGCCGAATAAAAGTATTAATTTCTAACAAAAAACTAAAAAAAATGTATGACCCCAAACTTTTGAATGGTAGCGTAGTTATAAGAGGGTACAATTGATACAGTTGGACGGTACAAACCCTGAACCCAGTATCAACCAAGAAGTAGTCACCACTGTTTAACAGCATCAAACAGTAGTAAACCCCCATGCCATTCACAACCTCTGTTTCCACAATCAGTTTTCACAAAGGCAATGTTTACACACCTTTAAGGCCCACGTATGTTTAAAAGAACAACAGCCTATAACTTCAACACTCAACTAGAGACATTAAAATGGACAGCAGTCTCAACATGGAAGCAGAGATTCAGTCTGCAACTCCACCATTGGAAGACAATGAAGGCACAGAAGAGAGCAGCCATAATGAAGAAGCTGCAATTTCTTCAGCTTTGGAAGGAGAAGATGGAGATTCTTCACAACCGCCAACAATTAGTGCCAAGTTACTGAGAATGCTGGAGACAGCGACCAACTGGAGGCCTGCGCTTGTACCAATACAGACCAGCGATGAAGTGTTCGATACAAATGATGGAGCTGTCAGTGAAGCGCCAAGAACAAAAAGAGTAAGTGCTACTGGGGCTGAACAAGTGCTTCTACAAAGTATGTTAAAGTGTTGTTTAATTTTGTTTAGAATAAATGTACCATGTAAACTTGTTACTGCATTCAATTTCCTGTTTCTAACCTGGGCTGACAACAAACACTTTCCCACTTGTTTGTCCTTCAACAAGGCGCTTGATCCCAGGTTGCTTCAACAAGAATGTCCCTAAAGCAACAGAACTATCAATTTCCTGTTGCATACCAGATTTAGAAGGGGTTAAATGTCTGTGTTGGACATTTGAGTGCAAGTGCTGAGGTTAAAACTTGGTAAAGTAGAATCTAAGAGTTGGTGAGGACCTTTATCACCATTTTGTCCATCAACAAGGCTTGATCCCAGGTTGCTTCAATGGGAATGTCCCCAAAGCAACAGAACTGTCAATTTCCTGTTACATATCTGATTTAGACGGGGTTAAATGTCTGTGCTGGGCATTTTCATTGAAGTGCTGAGGTTAAAACTTGGAAAAGTAGAATCTGAAAGTTGGTGAGGACCTTTACCACCATTTTGTCCATCAACAAGGTGCTTGATCCCAGGTTGCTTCAACGGGAATGTCCCTAAAGCAACAGAACTGTCAATTTCCTGTTATATATCTGAATTAGAAGGGGGTAAATCTCTGTGCTGGACATTGGTGTGTGAGTGCTGAGGTAAAACTTGGTAAAGTAGAATCTGAGAGTTGGTGAGGACCTTTATCACCATTTTGTCCATTTACAAATTGCTTGATCAGGTGGCTTCAATGGGAATGTCCCTAAAGCAACAGAACTGTCAATGTCCTGTATTATATCAGATTCTGAAGGAATTAAATGTTTGTGGAGTGCACAGAATTGGAGACCCATGAATCTGAGAGTTGTTGAGTTCCCTTACTTCCATTTTGTCCTTAAACACTTGACCCTATAGGTTGTGCCAAGGTGACTGTCTCTGTGAGAAGCGAACTGGTTGTTTCAAATTGGGTGGGGTAAGGGTAAAAATCTGGCTTTGGTGACCTAAATGTTCTGGTTTTAAACACTGGAAAGGGTAAGCCTTGAATCTGAGAGCCATCAAGTTCCTTACCTCCATTTTATCCTTAAACACTTGACCCCAAGTGTGCACCATTGGGGACTGTCTCTGTGAGAAGCGAACTGACTGGTTTATACCACTTGGGGAAGGAGTAAATAGGTTTGATAACCTAAATGTGATAGATTTAAACCCTAGAAATCTGAGGTTCGTTTGAGTTGCTTTACCTCCATTTTGCCCTTGAACGAGACACTTGACCATGGGTTGCTCCAAAGGGACTGTCCCTTTAGTAAGAGAACAGAAAGTCATTTAGGATCAAACATGCCTGCTAAATGACGTGTAACTGAACAGCCAGTTCTTGATCATCATTAACAACCCTGAACAGAGGGCTGAACACAGACCAGTGCACTTAACATCGTACGGCAGCAGCTCAGTGGCATTAGGCTAGAATTAATAAATGACTTGTGGGAACTTTTGTGACCTCAAAGACTTTAATCATTGTCGAATCATGAGCTGACAGAAAGAATTCATTGTGAAGGCTTTGTTCTCACAGTGTAGGATTTCATCTGACAGTGGATCCATGCTTCTCTAGCCCGCTTATTTAACATTATGACACAACAATTACTGTTGTGGTTCAGCCTTTAAATGCTTACGTGGGAGTTTTTCTGCACATTTCTCAAGTGGATCAGACACCATGAGGAAAGTCTACAGCCTGGTTAGTCTCACTAAAAACAGAGAATCAAAAGATGCTGTGTTATCTCTTAACATCAAGGTATTTATAATCTCTTTAGATAGAAGTTGCAATTTATCTGTTTGATTTTTGTTAGAAGTGGGTCATAAGATGTAAAACTGAAGCATTACTTGTGGTCCGTTTTTGTGATTTGTAGAAGCTTGTATTAATTTAATTTTGTATGTTGGTTTATTGAATACAACAATACATTTAATTTCTAACCCTAGATTGAAGATTTATTTTACCTGGCACTCAAGTTAACTTTTTTTCCCATTAACTTGCTAATGTAGTTGATCAGTGTCAGCACTTTTTGTTTAAATGCATTTTGCCAGAAGATAAACCAACAAATAAATGTGATGTTATGTTTAATTTCAAGTTGTCCTTTATTTGTTTAGTGTAAAAGTTGATAGTTACTATATAACTGGTCTCTAAGATCTCTTTTCTGTACTTGCGCATTTAACGTGTCCTAATATTGCTACCTTTAGATATAGTTTACTTCAAAATAAATAGTTATAATGCTTCTATTATTTTTAGAAATTGATTAAAGATTTTGGATCTCTGCAGGAAATGGTTACATTTGCATTCAAATTTCAAAATGTATATTCTCAACTAGATAAAGTTATACTGAGAAATTAAAATATTTTGGAGTATATAGTCACACTTTAGTCCAATTCTCACTATTAACTATTGACTATGTCTTTTGCCTCAATAAACTCCTAATTACTGATTAATAGTTAGTAAGGTTAGTAAGAATAAGGCATTAATATGTGCTTTATAAGTACTAATAAACAGCCAATATCCTATGTAATATGCATGCAAATAAGCAACTAATAGAGAGAATTAGACCCTTAAGTGTTTCCATATATATAGGCCAACATATATCTTTTATGTCATTTAAAATATAAGTGTATTTCCCTTAGCAAATCCAGTATCCTGAGCAGACGCAAGAATTCAACAGTCGATTAACAAAGACGGGTCGCCGCTCACTGTCCCACTCTATTTCTCATTCCTCTACAGACAGCAACAGCTCAGGTAGATGCCAGCTAATTCAAACTAGACAATTTAAGTACTTCTTTGTATTTTTAATCACAATCTGTGATTCCAGTTTCCTTTCTTATTTTGTTTCTCATTTTTTAGGGGGTTCAGATGCAGAAAATCTTGAGGATGAGGTCTTTACTCGAGACAGGCAACAGATTAACTCCAAAGGGAACAGGGACTTCTGCGTCAAAAACATCAAGCTGGCAGACTATGGCCGCCGAGAAATAGAGCTTGCTGAGGATGGTAGGCATACAGTATGGTTTAATATATACGCGTATGCATATGTAACCAGCTATGTGACTAAAAAAAAAAAATGTAATGAATGTATGTAAACCTTTATTTGTTGAAGAGATGACTGCACTGATGGCCTTAAGAAAAGCTGCTCAAGGAGAAAAACCATTGGCAGGGGCTAAAATAGTGGGATGTACTCACGTCACAGCCCAGACAGCTGTAAGTGTCATCTGTAATTCCTTCACAGCATTTTGATTGTATGTCATGCAGACAGAAAAAAAGCTCATACAGAAACAAAACCTACAAGGTCAGCAGCACAAATGAAACATGAAACCCCTATCACCTCCCATATCCTCCTACCTGAGCTTAAGAGTCTATGACTGGATCATTATAGCTGTGATTATTATGTTTCTAGCATGTTATATGTTTGGGAACAGTTCTTCTAACCCTTATTGTTGGAGTGTGTAGCTTTTCATTTCTTAAACAACCATGTTGGAAGACGTATCATGGCCATATTCCAGGGCAATGTCAAGATTCATCAGGCTCAAATTGTGAAAGAATGGTTGGGAAGGTTTTTTCACACATGAATTGGCACCTCTGAGTCCAGACCTTAAATTCATTGAAAGTCTTGGGGATGTGCTGGAGGAGACTTTACAGAGTACTCACCTCTTGCATTGTCAATACAAGATGTTGACCAAAAATTGATGCACCTCTCGATGGAAATAACATCACAAAATGTATTTCCATCAAGAGGTGCATCAATTTTTGGTCAAGATCTTGTATTGACACTGCAAGATTCAAGCACTTTGTAAAGTCTGGAAGAGAAATCAGCATATTAGAATGATTTCTGAAGGATCATGTGACACTGAAGCCTGGAGTAATGATGCTGAAAATTCTGCTTTGCATCACAGGAATAAATTTAAAATATATTAAATTCTATAACAAAATCTTACCAGCCCCAAACCTTTGAACAGTAGTGTTATATTTCCCTCAACAGGTGCTGTTCGAAACTCTGATGGTGTTAGGGGCTCAGTGCAGGTGGGCAGCCTGCAATATTTACTCCACTCAGGATGAAGTGGCTGCTGCTTTAGCAGAGCAAGGTAAAAATAATCTCTTACTCTAATTGTCTAATGACAATTAATTAGACCCACTGTTCATTTTTGCAGTGTTCAAGTTACTTTTTTGCTTTCTCCCCCATCTTGTCCTCTGCTCTCCATGGCAGATTTTCCAGTGTTTGCATGGAAGGGAGAATCTGAGGATGACTTCTGGTGGTGCATTGATCGCTGTGTAAATGTGGAGGGCTGGGAGCCAAACATGGTACGATTCACTTCAGTGATATGCTAAAACTTACCCTTCAAGAATCAATAGTGCAATCTTATCTTGTCTGTTTTCACCTGTAAATAGAAGTTTGTTAATGGCCTTTTATTTCTTTAGATCCTCGATGATGGAGGAGATATGACTCATTGGATTTACAAGAAATATCCTCACCTCTTCAAGAAAGTCAAGGGTATTGTTGAAGAAAGTATCACCGGCATTTACAGGTTGAGTCACTTGTTATTTGTGGATAAAAAGGGACAATTCTCTTCATAAAATTTTATGTATATTCCATGCCTTAATTCCATATTAAAGAGAAGATTGCACCATATTGACACTAAGGTGTTTGTACAATGAAACTTACAGCTTTGCAAATGTTAAAAAAATGTTTTTGCATCACATATCAGGCTTCATCACCTCTCTAAAGCTGGAAAACTATGTGTACCAGCCATAAATGTGAATGACTCTGTCACTAAACAGAAGTTTGACAACCTGTACTGCTGCAGGGAGTCCATTCTGGATAGGTAGGATGATGATACATGTATTTATAACCTATATATATATATATCACCGATCAGGCAAAAAATTATGACCACCTTGCTAATATAGTGTTAGTCCCACTTTTGCTGCCAAAACAGCCCTGACCCGTCGAGGCATGGACTCCACTAGACCCCTGAAGGTGTGCTGTGGTATCTGGCACCTAGATGTTAGCAGCAGATCCTTTACGTCCTGTAAGTTGCGAGGTGGGGCCTCCATGGATCGGACTTGTTTGTTCAGCACATCCCACAGATGCTCGATTGGATTGAGATCTGGGGAATTTGGAGGCCAAGTCAACACCTCAAACTCGTTGTTGTGGTCCTCAAACCATTCCTGAACCATTTTGCTTTGTGGCAGGGCACATTATCCTGCTGAAAGAGGCCACAGTCACCAGGGAATACCGTTTCCGTGAAAGGGTGTACATGGTCTGCAACAATGCTTAGGTAGGTGGTACGTGTCAAAGTAACATCCACATGGATGGCAGGACCCAAGGTTTCCCAGCAGAACATTGCCCAAAGCATCACACTGCCTCCGCCGGCTTGCCATAGTGCATCCTGGTGCCATGTGTTCCCCAGGTAAGCGATGCACACGCTGTCCATGTGATGTAAAAGAAAACGTGATTCATCAGACCAGGCCACCTTCTTCCATTGCTCCGTCGTCCAGTTCTGATGCTCACGTGCCCACTGTTGGTGCTTTCGGTGCTGGACAGGGGTCAGCATGGGCACCCTAACTGGCCTGCGGCTATGCAGCCCCATACGTAACAAACTGCGATGCACTGTGTATTCTGACACCTTTCTATCAGAACCAGCATTTACTTCTTGAGCAATTTGAGCTACAGTAGCTCATCTGTTGGATCGGACCACACGGGCCAGCCTTCGTTCCCCACGTGCATCAGTAAGCCATGGCCGCCCATGACCCTGTCACCGGTTCACCACTGTTCCTTCCTTGGACCACTTTTGATAGATACTGACCACTGCAGACCGGGAACACCCCACAAGAGCTGCAGTTTTGGAGATGCTCTGACCCAGTCTTCTAGCCACCACAATTTGGCCCTTGCCAAACTCGCTCAAATTCTTACGCTTGCCCATTTTTCCTGCTTCTAATACATCAACTTTGAGGACAAAAATATATCCCACCCACTAACAGGTGACATGATGAAGAAATAAGTGTTATTCACTTCACCTGTCAGTGGTCATAATGTTATGCCTGATTGGTGTATGTATGTATATATATATATATATATATATATATATATATATATATATATATATATATATATATATATATACACACACACACATACACACACACTAAATTACATAGAAATGTTAAATGAACAGTATTTATATGATTAAACCTACTTTCTGTCTCAATCCTATTCTCTCAGTCTTAAAAAGACCGCCGATGTCATGTTTGGGGGAAAGCAGGTGGCTGTATGTGGATACGGAGAGGTACAGTTCTTGATTCAAATAAACTATTGTCTCTATTGTCAATATGCCACCTGAGAAAAGTGTCCGTCACCTGCATTAGTTTAGTACTGGTCTCTGTTTTGTGTGTATTAATGTAAATATTGATGCCCACAGGTGGGAAAAGGTTGTTCTGCAGCTCTGAAAGCAATGGGATCTGTTGTGTATGTAACCGAAATTGACCCCATCTGTGCTCTACAAGCATGGTAAGACATTAGTTATTTGAAAAAACACTATCCAGAATGTTCCACAGTATCTGACAGCCAATTCTGTTTTGACTAGCATGGATGGCTTTCGATTGGCCAAACTAGGTGATGTTGTAGGACAAGTGGACATGGTCATCACCTGCACAGGCAAGTTGCGCAATATATTAAATAAAACAATTCATTACTTTTCTATTACCTTACACTGTTATTTGCTTTGACATCTACCTAGGTAACAAAAACGTTGTTGTGAGGGAGCACATGGACCTAATGAAGAATGGCTGCATTGTCTGCAACATGGGACGCTCCAGTACTGAAATTGATGTTGTAAGTGGCTCTAGGACCTGATAAAATGCACAACTAGTAATGAAATTTGAATGCTTGTAATTTACTTGTAATTTGTATTAACTGTTGAATTTTCAGACCAGTCTGAGAACCCCAGAGTTAGCATGGCAGCGTGTGAGAGCTCAAGTGGATCACATTATTTGGCCTGATGGAAAGAGAATAGTTCTTCTAGCTGAGGTGAATGAAAACTACAAGAATTATAAAACAGAAACCTATTTACCCCTTTTTAACATGGAAGTAAGCTATTTCCTGTGAATGTGCAAGACTTCAGATTCATTATCCACTATAGGTAAATAATTAGAAGAACAACAAAGTGCAGTAAACGATCAAACTCTTTGTGGTACCAGCATGATATTATATTAAAGTCCCCCTGTAGTCAATAATCTTATCCCTTAAAACTAATCTTTGATCACCAAAATGACACATTTAAACATTTTTTCCTGTGAAAAAAAAAATTGGTTCATGCCTTAAAATAGCTAGAATGTAACTCTACACCCTTGCCTCATTTATTATACGTGGATCTATGAATATGTTTATTAGCCCCGCCTTCACTCACTCACACGAGCTCAAGAGATCCACTCTGTCGACTTTTACTCAACTTACTGAGGTAAAAGCTGCACAATGGTATCGCTTTTTACAACGCCAGACACGTAACGGTAATTAATATGATTAGCCTTTTGCTTGACTACATTATCAAACAGCTAATAATGTGTTGCTAATGTTACACAAACCGTTCCCGGTCGCGAGTCAGCTGCCTTCTAACAATCAGTATCCTTAGAAACGCTTTGAACACCTTAACATCAGTGGAGAAAGGCATATAGTTTATCATAACATCGTTATACATCATACACCCGCTATATTGCCAAATCTACCCGATTTTTTATGTTAACAGAAAAATATACCGGGATATTCTCTTGAGACTCTCCTGCTTCAGAACGGTCATGGTTAATGATATGCTAAAGCCCGCCGGCACGTTGATTTGATTGGTTACAAGACAGTTACAAACCGCTTTCATTAGACTGCATTTTTAAATTGAAAATACTAGCATATTAAAACACCACACAGACATATAAACAACATTAAAAACTTGATTTTCATCACAGGGGGACATAAATAATATGATAACAAATACCAGTTTGCAACACCAAGCAACATTAGAGTATTTTTGCACATCAAAAATAACTGGAAGCGTCCGACACCGGAAGACTTGCACATTCAAGGTAAAAAATTGCTGTGCCGCTCTTATGTAAAAAAAATAAATAAAAATAAGGTGGATAATGCACACAGGACATGTTCCTGGAAAAACAAAGGATCTAGGAACATGTCCTACATGTGTAAATGATGTTTAGTTATTATCTACATTTCCTGGTTACAACCCTTATGGCATATTGGTCATTAATGTTAATGGCAAGGTTACTGTTTTACCCCGTTTGATTCCAGGGCCGTGTCCTTAATTTAAGCTCCTCCACTGTACCCATATACGTGCTTTCCATCACAGCCACCACGCAGGTATGGAGCAGTTTGCTAATACATGAATTTAAATGAGGTTTTATAGCCTAAAGGCTAAAGTTCTTCCACTCTTACTTAGCCTAAACATTAAAGACTAGCTGGGCGGAAAAATAAAACTTTTAAAAGTACATTTGTATTTAGTACAACAGAATGAAAATGACTTGGGAAACATGACAGTTTTGGCCAATTGTTGGGTTTTGAAATTTGTTTACATGCTTAGTTTTCTATTTACATTGTAGGCTTTGGCATTGATCGAGCTCTTCAATGCCCCTGAGGGCCGTTACAAGCAAGATGTCTACCTTCTTCCCAAGAAACTTGGTAAAAAAAACGCAATGGATAGTTGTGGCACCTTCCAGAATTCAATATTGTTCATCCATATTTCATGAAATATTGAATTATATTTGGATGAAAATGACATCACGATTCATTATTTTGTGTACCAGATGAGTATGTTGCAAACCTGCACCTTCAGACCTTTGACGCACACCTGACTGAACTCACTGATGATCAAGCCAAATACATGGGTTTGAACAAACACGGCCCCTTTAAACCAAGTTACTACAGGTGATAAATGTATTTTAAAAATATTCTTAAATTATTACAAAGAAATGTGAAAAATTTAACACCTGCTTTGTGTTTTTCTGTTTTTAGGTATTAAGAACATAGAGATGTCTCAATGTAACTAATCATCAGATTTAAAAGAAAACAGATGGATCTAAAGCTATGAAAACTTAATAGATTTGACTCAGCATGGATTTCTTCACCAACACATTATATTACAGGCATGTGAGAGTGTACAAATGTAAAGTGAACATTTTCCTCTTGCTATTATACTGTTATGTATAAAACATCATCATTTTGACAAAATAAATAAATACACAAAGGTTGAAGAAAATGCAACAAGTGGACATAATATGCTGCTAGAATGCTATTTACTACCTTGCATGGTTCTCTAATGAAACATTGTATTCTGCCATAGTTTGTTTACTTTCAAAAGATAAAACCTGACATAGCAAAAATGACTGTTTTTTAACAAATTAAACATATAACAATATTTTTAAAACACTGAACTTAACATTACAACCAAAAAATGGAAACAGAAGGAAGGAGAGAATGGAAAAAAAGCTCACTCAGAAAGTCTAGTGAGGGGTAAACGGTAAGTATTAGAAACCCATCCATTTATTTTCACAAAATGGAATTCACTTACCCAATAGATAATGAATTATGGCGTCAGGCAGTGTTGGTGCACACCACTGAGAGAAAGTTTATACCGAGCGTTGTGCAACAGTTGATCCTGATCTAAACCAGGTTGGATTTATCTGGATTTGTCAACTCCAAACCTACTCTGAAACTCAGAGTTTGTTCATCTAGATTCATGCAACAGGCCACTGCTCCGGAGTTGCTATGGCTACTTACATACCCTAAAAGTTACCTCCTTTTTTGGAACCAAAAGTTAAGATTATCCACTTACTTACTCTTAAACATACCCAGGTATGTCACATAACCTGCTTTCTGGAATACCCCCCGGGGCCCGTTTCAATAAGGAGGTTCAACCAACTCTGAGTTAAAACTTGAACTCTGAGTTCGGTTTCAGAACAGCTGAATTGAGTTAGTTCAATCGACTCTGAGTAGGTTGACTCTGAGTTAAGCACGTGCACCACGACTATGAAAAGCCATCATCAATGGAGCTCCGATATTACGATTCACCATGGCAACAGCATGTGACAAAATGACATACGCATACTTCCGAGTCAATGCAAGTTTAATTCTTATCACTATTATAATATCAGAGGTGAAAACTGGCAGAACGGTAAGTTATTGAACCAATATTCATTTTCATGGTATCCCACTTGCAAAAACGGACGAAAAAAATATATAATTTAAGGGCCATTTTTTAATTATTTTGCAAATTATGTTCTATTTACCATGTAGGCTAAAAGTAGCAGTTCTTTGCAATAAGTGTAAATAGTAATGAGATGCTATTTATATTTTAAACTGGCAGATACATACTATTTGCACCTCAGTATTGTTGTAAATTAACAGGATGCAATAATAACAGAGTGTAAATTATTAAACACTCGTTAGGCTTCCACTTTTAGAACATTTTCTTAATTTTTATTGAAAATAAATGCCTTTCTGATGTGATGGGAAAAGGGAGAAGAGCGAGCTCGGCAAAAGGCGGATTCGAACACACTCAATCGCGTCACAAGTTAGTTCTCCGCGCCCAACACACTACTGCCTACACAACTGAAACCATTGATCACGTGGGTTGTTTTTAACCTTGTGTGACATTGGGGGGCAGGGCTACTGTAAATTTGCACTTAGTAATAGACACTCCGAATAATCTTGTTTTATGTTTCATTAAGATTATTTTTATTACCACACTGGCAGATATTGATCATTTTACTTAAATAAAATGCACTTAATTTAGATCCTCCCAGGAAACAAGACTAAATATCTTATATCATTTTCTTGTATAGAAAATCCATCTTAATTTAAGAATTTTTAGATATTTGTACTTGAAAGGACAAAAAAATACTCAGTAAGAAAAGCATTTTTGCAGCGTGAATGAATAATTGAACTATTTAAACATCACTAGCACTTTAAAAAGGGTGAGGAGACCGAAAGAAACTCTGGGTTTACCAAAGAAAACCTGCTCCCGACCAGGTTAGGTTCACAGATCAAGTTACCATATAAGCTACGTCTCTTTCAGAAACGGCTTGACTTAC
Organism: Hypophthalmichthys molitrix; assembly: GCA_037950675.1. NCBI lineage: Eukaryota > Metazoa > Chordata > Actinopteri > Cypriniformes > Xenocyprididae > Hypophthalmichthys > Hypophthalmichthys molitrix. The sequence goes on along the minus strand of CM075515.1, from coordinate 14,176,780 downwards.
CCTGCTTTCTCGGGTTTGACATACCTCCCATTCTGAAACGAAAAACCCAGAGTTGCCCTCATTTCAGGGATAACATACTCAGAGTTTTCACTTAACCTCCTTTCTGAAATGGACCCCTGGTGTCAGGTCCAGGATTCTAGCAAGTTTTCCATCAAACTTCCAGTCACATCATAGTTGTTGCTTAAATGGAGAACATCTTCTGGCCTTCAATCTTGAAGTAGGAAAAACATTTCCTCAATGTTCCTCTAGATGGAGGTAATGTAGAGCTGTCCGGAGGCAGAAGAGAGTATGGCTTTGGCAAACAAGGCAAAGTAGGTCAGGGAAGTTTGCTTGTCTAATGACAAGAATCTCTTTGGATCTCAGTTGGTTTGTAAGACAGAAATTACTTTTCCCCCACTGTATGTTTTGTTTCTCCTTGGTGTCCAGTTAGTTTTATTCAATCATTTTAAAGCCACATGACCTGTGTTTTCTGAAAGCCGTAGCTTTAAAGAGAAGTTGTTCCATTCAGTGGTTTTCATATGCTACCAAAGCTTCCTGTTTCTGTTACAAAATATAAGTCTCTTACAAATATGGGTAATCACATTTTAGTTTCCCACTGATAAGCAAAAGAGAAAATTTGGTCATAAATAAGTCATAATTATGTGTAATATTATTCTATTTTATTTTATGAGAAAGTGCTTGTATAAATATAGAGAAATATACTTATGAATATGAATATATTTATGAATGAGCACAAACCTAAGCCTTTTAAACAGCACATGCTGACTAGAATATTTAAAAGTTTCACCCAAAAATGTTAACTGTGTCATCATTTACTCACATTAAAGACACTGATATGTTTGCTGTGTCTTTGTATGCATAACAATGTTATGTTGTTTGAAGTGTGTCTGTGACATATTTTTTCATTGCTCCCCTGAGCTCTGACTGCATAGCTCGAGTTGTTTCTGCCCTAAATATAGAGCTGGCTTTTACCTACAATGTCAAATGTAACTTGATTCCATAAGTTTAGTCACAGCATGTCAGCTGCTGGCCGACAGGCTGAGTTCCTCTCACTCTGTCCCACATTGCCTGATGGAGTCTGTGGAAGCACTGGGCAGCCCCATTGGGGCCAACCTACTGAGCTTGCCGGCAACCTGCCTCTGGGATGAGGATGAGGAGTCACTGGGTCTGGAAGGAATCAAGCCCAAATCTTCACCAATACCAAGACGACGGAGTTCAGTGTCCTCTGATGACTCCCTGCCTCCCCCTTCAAGCAGCCGAAGAGTGTCCTTTGCTGATGCCTTTGGTTTTAGTCTCGTCTCAGTAAAACAGTTTGACACTCGGGGAGTAACAACACCATCAGGCCCTCTGGAGAGTGACTTGAATGAAGACAAGGAGTATTACATGGTTCCTCTCTTCACTCTTCCACAGACCACAGAGGAGCTAGTCTTGCGGGTTCATGAGCAGAAGCTGGAACTGGAGAGTTTGGAGTTGCTTTCTGGGACCTCAACCCTAAGAGGAATCGTTCGAGTGCTGAATGTGTGTTTTAATAAGATGGTCTATGTACGCACCTCTTTAGATTCGTGGAGAAGTCATTTTGATCTGTTGGCAGAGTACGTACCTGGGTCAAACAATGGTGGGATGGACTGTTTCTCCTTCAAGCTCACACTGGTACCCCCATTCGGAGAAGAGGGTGCGAGGGTTGACTTCTGTTTGCGATATGACACATCTTTAGGCACTTTTTGGGCAAACAACAATGAAAAGAACTACTCTCTGTTTTGTTGTGAAAAAATAAAGGAGAAAGCCCCAAATGTGTGTGAAAACAGAAGAAAAAGCTGTCTGAAAATAACCAGGTGAGAGGTTTCTATCACATCTGTCATACACAGTAAAGAATGTAAAAAGAAATATTTCTAAAATATTTATAATTATACTTTTATAGATATGATCCATAATCCATACTAAACAATTTGATAGCAATTGATACAGTTTTTGCATTTAACTAACTAACTGAATTAATACATGAATAAAACTACAATACTAAAGAGGCACTCGATGAATTAAAGGGTTAGTTCACCCAAAAATGTAAATTCTGTCATTAATTATTCACCCTCATGTCGTTCCACACCCGTAAGACTTTCGTTCATCTTCAGAACACAAATGAAGATATTTTTGATGAAATCTGAGAGCTTTCTGTCCCTCCATTGACAGCTACGCAACTACCACTTTGATGCTTCAAAAAGTGCATAAAGAGATCGTAAAACTAATTCATATGCATTGAGTGGTTTAGTCCAAATTTTCTGAAGAGACTCATTCACTTTATATGATGAACAGATTTACTTTAGAGTTTTATTCACATATAAACATTGATAAGCGAACATAAACAGAAGCTCAACCGAACCTGCTTTAAGCACAAGAATTAACCTCATTGTTTCTTGCTGAAGCTCAAACGTGCTGCGTAACGCACAAGAATGAACATCATTGGTTCTCGCACGCATCAAGCAAGCATGCTTGAGCTTCCGTTTACCACTAATGTGTGAGTTGATGAATGTTTATATGTGAATAAAAGTTAATTATATAAAGCAATCCAATCTCTTCAGAAAATCTGGACTAAACCACTCAATTCATGTGGATTAGTTTTAAGATCTCTTTATGCACTTTTTGAAGCGTCAAAGTGGTAGTTGCATAGCTGTCAATGGAGGGACAGAAAACTCAGATTTCATCAAAAAGATCTGCATTTGTGTTCTGAAGATGAACGAAAGTCTTACGGATTTGGGTGATTAATTAATGACAGAATTTTCATTTTTGGGTGAACTATTCCTTTAAGGAACAATATACATACTGCTTTTCCCCCAGTTTTTAAACACAGGTAATTTTTTGTCATTTTCAGCCCAAATATCTCTGCTACAACTGTTACGGCAACAAATAATGAGGAACTTCCTGGTAAATGATCTCCTGAAATTGACTTAGAACTAGATTTGGAAATACTACAAAATTCTGATAAATACACTTTTTTTTTTCTCTTAGATATAAATCTAAATTATGGAAAGGCCACTAGCCCTGGATCTTCAAATGAAAACTCTGAAAAACCTGAAAAGGAAAGCATGGAATTAGTGGTAAGTTCTAAATTTTTACATTTTACCATTTTACATTATTCATAGTCACTTAATGATGTGTTTAAATGAAACAACATATTTTAGTATAAAATTATATAGTGAAATCTAGGATGAACATTATATTACATTTTATAAAACATGTGCTGTGACACTGGCTACTCTTTCCGAATGCCATGTGCTCACTGATGTTAGGCTTTGACAAGTGTTAAAGTAACATTATGTACTGTCCCAAACAAGACACTTAATAGGTCAGCCTGTTCAGGGTCACTCTTGGACCAAGTAAGTCCAAGTTAATGTCACAGTCAGTTTGTTTTAAAAGTTGAAAATGTACTTCTACAAGATCTTTAGATATTTTATTCCTTAAAGGTAGGGTAGGCAATTTTTTTGTATAAACACTTTTTGTTATTCTGGTTTAAACTCTCTTCACATTCAGATAGTAATCAATAACAGAAGTTGTCTAAATATTAAAACTTGTACATATATCTTCTGTGTAAGTCTCAGGACCAAAAAAATGTTTGTCCAATCATTGCATTCGACGTGCTACCTGCCTGTCAACATGTGTATTTCCAAACCTCCATTCACCTGTTCGCACAGACATCACAAGTCATCAGCACGTTCCATGAGGCTATGCAGAGCTGTAGACAGACAGTCACCAAGTGCCCAAACAGAAGCCACCTTTTACAGTTCCTCCTGCACCAAAACAATTAGCTTATGCTGCGTTAACGCCATGTCGTAACCATAATTAAGAGATGGCAACCCGTGACGTTCTACCCGGAGCTGTTCATGTCCTCAGACTCAGATTTATGCATTTTGTCAACACTATCAACACCAAAATGAATCTGCTGCAGTCAGGTGGTACAAGTAGAGCTCTGTAAGTTGTTTACGTTCATTATTATTTTAATGTTATGTGTTTTGAGACATGAGGTAATTTAATGCCGTCTCTCGTCTTGTGACGCTTTGCAGACTCTGCTCTGGCTGTGCGTGTTCATGTGTTTTGAAGGAGGCGTGGCTTTAGAGATGCTCTGAAGGGAGGGTGGGATCTCATGCTTTCAAAGCTAGCTTGCTATTGCTAGCCTCTGCGAATTTGCCTACCCTACCTTTACATTTATTTATTGAAGATAGTCTTCCATTCAGTATATTTCACATCTGCTTCTTTGTAAACAGGAGGAAATAAGCAGAAACCGCAGCCGAAGGAGTAGAAGAAGGGCTGTGCGATTAGCAAAAGTCAAGGAGCACTTTGCTAAGAGAGAACAAGAAATGAAACAAGGGACCAAGACCAAAGAGAGTGAAGTTACAGCAGAGACCAGCATGCAGGAACATGCATCAGTGCTGGAGAAGACACTATGCAGCCCACAATCAACACAAACTGCTCGACCACCAACATGCAACCAAATATCACCCTCACCAGATGAGTCCTTAAAATCTGCAGAGTATAGTGGATATTCCTCTGACAGCCAAGCTCTTACACAACATAAAGAAGCCGTGATCAACACCAAGACTAATTTATCCGAAGCACACACAAATTTACTCCTTGAAGACTGTGGTGAATCAATTGCATGCTCTGCTTCTGAGGCCCTAGAAGACATCCAACTTACCAAGGACCTTAATGACCAAAAAGATTCAATCAATCAGTCTTTTCCTGTATGCCAAAATCCTGACTTGTCTATTTGCAAGAATGTTGAAAGAGCATGGGAGCACTTTGAGAAGGACACTAAGCAAAGAATTAAGAGTTTGGCATTGAGCTCTAAGATGGACCATGAGGACACAAATATTAATGATGGAAAGCCAGAAGAGAATGTGAGTTTGAAAACTGCTAACTCAGAGCCTCATCTGTTTTCTCAAGGCTTCACATTTGGGACCATTGTAGCCCCACTTTATCATCAGGTTTTTAAAAACATGGAAACAAAGAGAAAAGACTTTTTTCCAAAAACATTACAAGTAGATAAGTCATTAAGGGAACTAGAGAATGAGAGTATAACAGCGGTCGCGGCCTCTAAGACCACAGACATTTGGCCAGAGTCTTGCAAATCTACAAAACAGACAGTACATGATATTAGTGTTGGCGCCTGCAAAGAATCAACAGAACAGAACTCACAACTTAGAGTAAACCCAACCAAAAATCCTTTCTCTGAGCCAAATAAGAGTAAACATGTTGAGATGTCAGAAGCTTCTCACAATGATTATACTGGTGTTTTCAGAGAATACCCAACAGATAATACATTTACTGAAACAAACCTTCCAGAAGTCACATCCGGGCAGTCAGATCCTCCTCTAGGAGAAATTTTACCAGTGTGCACATTAGCTTTGACTGAATATTCATTCCAGGATGATCCTGGCCACAGTCCATGTTTATTTCCCCTACAAGGAACAGAACATTTAGTACAAATCAAACAAATAGAGTCCGGTATTGACAACCTACCTGAACAGATACACCCTTCATCACCCACATCAGTTTTAAAAACTTCATTATCTTTGGATAATCAGATGTCTAGTATCAAAACTGAAATGTCACAAAACCAGGGGGACCCTGCAAATATTATAAGCAGCACCTCTTGCAGTTTTGCCCAATATCCGGAAGACTCCAAAATGCTCCTGACTTCAGGGATCGTCTTGGGTTCCTCTAATGATAAATCAGAGCTTGACAGCTGTAAGCTAAGATTGAACATTGAAAAATCTGAAGAACTTTCTTACTTAGCAACAGCCATGCTAACCGAACCATATACAGAATTGGAGAACACACAGATAAATATGAGCAATACTTTGGAGAGCTGCCAAATGAATGAAAAGAAGGAACAAACGCTCATCGGTTCTGCTACACAGACTTCAGAGACAGAGAGCTCAAGCATTGTTGAGTTTGATGGTGAACATAACACATTAGTGAATAAAGAGGTGGAAGAAATTCACAAAGTAAAAAATGATGAAAGCCTGGAAGAAGGAAATGGAAATCAAATAGAGAAGCAAAAACAAGTCAAAGAGGAGAAAGAACAAGAACCAAAAGAAGAAGATGGTGCAGAAGAAAAACTTGAAGATAAAGGAGGAATAAATAGCATTGAAGATGAGCTTAAATACATAGATGATGAAGAGGACTTGTATGCAATGGAAACTGAGAGAGAAAAGAAACAACAAGCAGATGCAGATGATCTGCTTTCTGTTGAAAGAGATTCTGAGGAACAGAAGCAGATCGTTAGTACCAGCAATGTTAAATCATTACCACAACATCATACTGACTTAAATGAAATAGAAAATCTTGGTGGAGTTGAAAAACAGGACAGGCACTTCAACAGTGGAGTAGCAATTTGTGAGGAAACTGCATCTTGGCAAGAATCATCTCAAAAGAGTGATACTGAACTCAGTGGAAGTATGCAAGGTATGGAGAATGATTGGGACCTCATTGAATTTATTGATAAAGAAGAGAATGTGCGCTGTGGAAGTGAGAACAGTGACCGGGAAACTACTGATGATGTGAACAATATGCTGGAAAACATGGATTGCCAGGCAAAAGACTCAATGAACAGAGATCTCGAAAATGTTGAAGACAACACCTCAACAGAATCGCAGATTGATGATGAGATGGAGCTGTACTTGAACAGTCTGAGGAATTCACAACAGTCAGTATTCAGAGAAGGCACAATGAGTGGAAGCTATGGAAAAAGACCCTCAGTGAGTAAAGGACGGCCATTAGCTATGCCTTCAATCTCAGAGTCTGTGGATGAGGACCAGACGAATAATTCCCTAGAAGATTTAACAAATATTGAGTACATCATGGAGCTGGAAAGAGCTACGCTGCCCCTAGTGGACAGGAATGAGCATGTCATTGGATGTAATGTCTTGTGGTGGAAAGAGTTTTTGTCTTATGATAATATGTCAAGAGTGATTGGATACACATTTTTGTTGATAGTGTTTTTGGTTGCAGCATATTATTATGACTTTATCGCATGTTTTACCCTATATCTTCTTACAGTATATTGGCTGTTTCGACAAGGGGAGGAAGAGCCACTAAAAAACTCTCGGAAAGGTGACAGAGGAATGCAGTAAAGATGATTTATGAACATTTTTGGAGAGTTTAGTAGAAATGTGGAAGTGGATCTGAATACATGTTCTACGAATACAACATTATGTTGTCATACTGATTATATTGATTATTTATTATATGGAGGTATTTATCGCACATAAGAAAAACATGATTTTAAATAATGGCAGACTTTTGTTACATTATTTGCCATTTGACATTATACGAGTCAGTATATTATTCCCCGGCTGTATGGACAAATACAAAGTTCTGTCATGAAACTCTAGATGGCGCAGGATGATAGGTACATGATTCTGATTGATTGCAATACATGATCTGCTTGCAATCACATCATTCTCTATAAAGCACAGCTGATTGGTTCCTGCTCTATCAGTTGCCACGATGAACTCATTGCTCTACCTTCAAATATTCGGTCAGCATTTGCTGTAGCAGTTGCTACTGCGCTTTCAGAAACCCTCCACCTTCCCCAGCTCCACCTGTATAGTTCTGCTATGGGTAATTCATGTACGCTATATTGTACAGCAGCAGCATGTCTTACTTTCTCACAGCAGCATGTCTTGTATGTATTTACAGTAGCAAGTCCCGTACTTGCTCTGCAGCAACAGTAGGAATAACAGCAGCAGCGTAGCAGATCTATTCTGGCAACACCAAACATATCAACATTATCATATCCATTACCATGGCAAACACTCTGAGAGTTGTCATGACAGAACATTGTTTTTCAAAGTTGCCATACAATATCACAATGCTCTTTACACAGAGCTGATCATATAGCAACGGATTATATGGGATTTATATATGCATAAATGATTGAATTATGTGCTAATGGTGCCTGGTACAGTGATGTTTAAAGGACCAGTTTTGTGAGTGAAAAGATTAAGTTTGACAGATAAGATTAGTCTTGAAAAAGTAATATAGTGCAATTGACTTTTATGTGTAACTTTAATTTCATAGTAAGTACCTAATTGGATTTAATTTCATAGTAAGTACCTAATTGGATTATATATATACATATAACACATACAAAGCAGTAAAAAATTCTTTTTTTTTCTTCAGGCAAAAGGCAGTTATTTTACAAACATTTTCCCATACATGGTTGTACAAGTTTATTAGAGTTCAGAAATTATTATATGTTCCTTTACGTATCATCTTGTTTGTTTACAGCTATGGTTTACAGTCATAAACTATTTGAAACTACCTATTTTCTAAAAAGATATCAAGGGTCACTATCCTATTTTATGTTTCAATATACCAAACATTAGGGTCTTATCATCTCCAAACTGACCAATGTTTGTTTCATAAATACAGTTACTGTATGTAGACACAGGTGTCTACTCACAATGAATAAACCATGTAAAATAAACAATAACTTCCATCATTTCATTATTTTGTACACAAAATAGATAACATGTATGGAATAATCTGTTTTTTATCAATCTGTTTTTCTGTTGCGTTATCTATAAATTTATTTTGTCCAATCAACAGAGTATTTTTTATTGCAATTCAATATTGTGCACCTGTTATTATTTCAAGATGTCTTTATCTTGTCCATTTATTGTTGGACATCATTCACGGAAATGGCTTTCAATGAACAAACGGATGAACTATGATCTCATCTCCAGGTTATATGCAATTCGCAGAAATAAATCTGATCACAGATCTCCCCAAATAGACTCCTTGTTTTAGCTGTACATATTTTGAATAATGATTCAATTGTTTTTGACCATACAGTGAAAGTCACTGGGGCCCAAAACATCGTCGAACACAACCCAACCCAACAATCATTGTACATTTTTCAAGATATCATCTTTTGTGTTCCACAGAGGAAAGAATACATACATGTGGTTGAGTAAATGACATAATTTTCATTTCTGGGTGAACTATCCCTAATGTTATCTTTAGAACACTATAATTTCAAGCATGATTAGATGAGTGACTGCATATTTATAAACTGATAGCATAAGAAATGTTTTAGTCCCAAATTCATTGGGGGAGGAGTCTGCACAGCTTAGCAGGGAGACTATTATGGGATTACAGCACATGATGACATTTTCAAGAGGACACACAATGTCACTGAAGCTCCATCTGAGAGCTACTAAAAATGGAAAAATATTTCCTCTGCGTTTTTCACGTACAAACGACAACATTGTCAAAATGATTTTTGTTCACACGGATCTGCGTCAATGACTAAAAACGATGTATTATTCATGCCAGGCCAGTAGGTGGCAATGTCACTTTGTAAAGAAACACTACGCACCTATAGACTGAACGTAATACACATGCACATGACATCACCGTTTTCACAAATTCACGTTTTTGTAGTTTACACAGAATCCATAACCTACTGGAGGGAGTTAGAGCAGATTCCAGCCTCTCCTCAACAAACATACACATAAGTCCAGGAGGGAGGTGGAGCAGAGGCAGATCAGGGAGACTGGGGAAGAACAGAGAGCCAGGGCCGGAGCAGGCAGAGCAATTGGCCAGGGCAGGTCCAGCAGAGCAGATAGCCAGAGCTGAGCCGGCGGGAATGAAGACCACCTCAATGAAGCTGGAGACCGACAGAACAGGCGGAGTTGAAGACCACCACGGCGGAGCAGGAAACCACCACTGCGGAGCAGAAGACCGACCACGGCTGAACAGGCAGAGCAGAAGACCACCACAGCAGAGTAGGCGGAGCAGAAGACCACCACGGCGGAGCAGAAGACCACTGGCAGCCATGACGGCTGAGGACTCTGGAGTGGCGGTCATGACGGCTGAGGACTCTGGCGTGGCAGTTATGACGTGACAAGACTCTGGCGTGCCGCCCATGATGGCTGTAGACTCTGGTGTGGTGGTCATGGCGGCTGAGGACTCTGGTGTGGTGGTCATGATGTGAAGAGACTCTGGCATGGTGGCCATGACAGCTGAGGATCTGGTGTGGTGGCAACTGAGGGAGTGCCGCGTTCCTCCACCGCAACTACTACAGTAAATTCAGAGCCGCTAAGCTGCAATGCTAAGTTGATGTAGAATTTCAGAGTCCAGTTAGGTTCAGCAGCATAAGCGAGCTGAGCGGCTCAGATACTTAAACACAAGACAGGGAATCACAAGACATTACGTGCATGATTTTATATAGTTTATAATATATTATAATATATATATAATTAATAATAATATTGTGACGAGCAGGGCGGGCGAGAGCCGTGAGGGAACGGCGCGTTGCACCGGCCTCGAATCTCTCACGGAGGAGCTCCGGAAGCATAAAAGGGGAGAGAGGATGAGAGAGGACCAGGCCTGGACTTTACTTTATGTTTTATTATGTTTGTGTGGCCGGCAGACGTCCGTGAGGGTCTGCCCGGCATTACTTTCGTTTTGTATTTGTTTATTTTATATATTAAAGTTTCTGTTTAACATTCGCTGGTTCCCGCCTCCTTCTTCCCGTACATACGAACTGTGTTACATTGGTGCCGAAACCCGGGAGGAAGGAGGGACATGCTGTCGGAGTGCCCTCGCTGCTGAGGAGGGATCGCGGTGCTGCGGAGGTCGGGCAGTGCGGGAGCGTGAAGACCGCGAGTGGCTGCCCGAGGCGGTGGTGCTGGAGCGATTATCAACAGGTGGGACGGAGAGCTCGCTGCCGTGCTCCTGGGATGTGGTGGGGTGGCTGCCGTCCGAGAGGGAGAGGAGGAGTCGCCGCCGTTCGCCGTGGGCTGGAGCCTGCTGCCGTCCTCCATGAAGGGGAGGAGCAGGGAACGGGGGACTCGCTGCCGGCTGCCCTCAGTCGGAGGAGCCATCGCCGGCCGCCAGGGGGCGGAGGAGGATCGAGCCGTCCACCGAGCGTCCAGTACCATCGCATGGCACCGCGAGGAAGAGCCTCTCGGCTGGCTGAGGACCGAGCGGCAGTGTGTCCGGGAACTGGACCAAGAATTTTTTTTTTTTTTCTTTTTCCTCTCTTCCCTCTCTCATCTGTCGCTCCCTGTGCTTCCGTCTCCTTTTCTCTCGTCTCGTCTGTCCTTACCCCCAGGTGTTGCGGCCGCCGAGACTGGCCCCCGGGGGGAGTAAAGCGCAGTCGCGGGAGTACCCCCCGGCCTGCGAGGGGCGATGGGGGTATGTGACGAGCAGTGCGGGCGAGAGCCGTGAGAGGGAACGGCGTGAGGCCGGTGACGCGAGTGATAACGAGCATCAGCTGCGTGTTGCACCGGCCTCGAATCTCTCACGGAGGAGCTCCGGAAGCATAAAAGGGGAGCAACGACAGTGAAAGACGAGAGAGGACCAGGCCTGGACTTTATTTTATGGTTTTATTATGTTTGTGTGGCCGGCAGACGGCCGTGAGGGTCTGCCGGCATTACTTTCGTTTTGTTCTTTGTTTATTTAATATTAAAGTTATGTTGAATGTTCGCCGGTTCCCGCCTCCTTCTTCCCGTATATACGAACTGTGTTACAAATATTTATAAAAATCTTTATAAAAGTAATTATAATTAAAGCTGCAAGCAGCAAATTATTATAATAATAATATTACTAATAGCCATAATAACCACAAAAATTGTTATGATTTTGATGATTATTATTATTATATGTAACGCAATACTTTATGATCAAACTTAATCATCAACCTTTTAGAGCTCAGAGGCGTTTCATGTTTAGCGTTCACACATTGGCCGTGCACTTCCGTCACGTTCGCCAGAGTGGCGCAATCAGGCTGCGCGTTGTTGCGGCGTGTGCGTGCGTGCTGACGGACTGACGGAGCCGGTGCGCCGGTAGCCTCAGTGGTGCTGTACTATGGACCTGCGGAGCAGCGCTGAGACAGACCTGGATCTCTCCGATTACCACCCCGGCTCTGTCCCGACAGAGCTGCAGTCCAGGAAGCAGGAGCAGGAGAAGCTGTCGGGGGTGGTGAAGAGCGTGCACCGAAAACTCCGCAGGAAATACATTGAAGGTATTGGCTGACATACGTAGCTGTGTAGCCTAGCCTTGATCAGTTTCTGTAGTCTGGCCTGTTCAGAGATGCGGATTTTTAAACGCATGGATTACAACCGTGACGCTACGAGAGCAAAAACGTTATTTTGTTTTAAACTTATGTTGCATCCCTGTTGACATGAACTGATTTTATACTTGGCTCGGTTTTGGCTGTGTCTGGCTGTGGCTCAAAACCTAGTGAGCTACACATAGACAGCGTTTTGAATAACATTCGAATAAAACGTTCTGAACGCCCTAAATGATACTGTTTGGGTAGGTAGCACATTAGGTATTGAAACAGCCTCTGTCTGCAGCACGACGTTAGACTAGTCAGCAAACTTGTGCATGGTCGTTCATCTGTTCCTGTTTTGCCCTTCATTAATATGATGACTGTGTTTGAATACATAAACAAATTTGAATTGTCCTTCGGGGAGAAAAAGGCAATAAAACAATAATTTATTAGCATAATTCCTCTGAATTATGTTTTTTGACCATGTACAGGTGAGTATGCCTCTCTAAAAGCTTTAAACTTTTCACTGTCAATTATATTAATCTATTTTTTATTAAGATTTAATACACCTATGATACATAATGGCCTATTTTTAGTGTGTCTATCTGCTGGGGAAGGTATAAACAAGCTTAATAAGTATAAATGAATTGGTTTCAGCGTGACAATGTCACTGTTGTTATGAGTATGTGTAATTTTGGATTTTTTTAAATTGCCTAATCTAGCTTTTCCCCTCATTTGACATGTATACATTTGCAACCCTTTTTTTGTTATTTAATGATTATTGCAAGACAATTTCAAAATTACACATGTATTAAATCACATTTTAAACATATTTTTGACATCAAAATTTCTGTAACAGGTTTGTAAAAATGACAAAACCTTTAGAAAACAAACAGAAAATTAAATGAGTAATATTTAGTTTGACCTCCCAAGAGGTTTTTTGAACATTTAAATGGATGGTTCACCCAAAAATGAAATTGTTGTTCAAAACCTGAATGTCAAATTCTTCTGTGGAACAAAAGATATTTTGAACGTTTGGTTACCATTGACTTCCATTTGTATGGCATTTCTCAAAATATCTTCTTTTATGTTCCACAGAAGAAAGTAAGTCGGACAGGTTTTGAACGTCATGAGGGTGAGCAAATAATGACAGAATTTACATTTTTGGGTGAACTAGGTTAAGCACCTATCACTGACGATGAAAAATTACGTCCAAAAACTTTTTAAAAAAGCCATCTTTCAGGTCATATTTTGTACCTAATTTGTACAAAGTGCCACCTACTATGTTTTCTAGTCAAGGCTCACTCCCTAAAAACTAATGCATATTTTTGTGAAAAAATATTATCTTGAGAAATGTATTGAAAAGTCAAATAGTCTGTCTTTGTATTGATATACTTGAAGTAATTGATTGTGAGGATGCTGTTACATTTCCTGTGACAGTCTTACGCTGCGATGAGCAACTGAGCATCATCCAAGAAGGTTATCATGCCCATTGTCAAGTTATGACGTAGTAGAGAGTAGGATGAGATTATGAAATGTTATATTTTTGCCTGCAATCAGTTCCACATGAAGCAAAACCTAATGTAACGTACCATCACGTTTATACTATCTGACTTAAAAGGCCCACTGAAGAGTGTTGGAATGCGCAGCATTATTCAGTGTGTTGACGTAATTTCAACTGAAAAAGGAAGACAGGGCGATGTATCGAACAGCCTCGCCTCTTTTTTTAAAATAGCGTTTCGTTTATGTTACAGCTCGGCTAGAGCCGTTAGACTCTGTAAAACCTTAGTTCCCTTCTAATCTCTAACCGTTTCTCCTCATAATGTCCTTTATTTCGCTTTAATATGCAGAATTCTGTGTAGAATTCAAATGGGTCCTATACCTTTTGTGGTCTTTGCCGACTCGCGCATATGATCCGCTCTGTGCTCTCGTGTCTGTGGGCCAGAGCAGACTGTGGTCGCGTTGCGCGGTTCATGTGACACTAACGCGAAAACAGACTTCATTCGCATCAATGGAAAGCATATTTACACTGTCTGAATCGTTCCCTATTCTCTATATAGTGCACACTGTGCCATTCACCATGTAGAAACTAGTAAATGTGTGAACAAATGACCGATTTCGAGTGTAGGAGGAGGCGGGACTTCAGATTCTAGAGAGCATTTGATTGGACAGAAGATTTGACTAGAAACTGAAGTGCGATGTGTTGTCATGAAAATCCGTGATCCATTTCAACGGAAGTGAGAGACTGTAAGTTTTGAATGCTTATATCTCCTAAATGTGAAGTTTGTCATTGTTTTGGAACACACCAGCTTATTCATAACCTTAAGGCTAACATATTCTTACTAAAAGATAAAAAACTTAAATTTTGATTTCAGGGGGACTTTAAATGTGTTGTTGTTGAATTTCTCCAGGTTCTTTATCGAATCTTCCTCAGTTTCCCCTGAGAGCGATGAGTAGCGCTATAAATCCCACACACAGTAGTCTATTCACTAGACCCCGTGATGGGTTAATAAGGAAGGCGTGATCTGGTCTTCTTGGCATTGTACAGCAGTATTCATATGTAACGACACTGCAGTCTCTTCCCTTCTTGCCTTATTCTCTGTAAATCTGATAAGGCCTGTATTTTCCACTCTGTCATGGGACAGCTTACTTTTTGCCAGTTCTTTCCCTCCAAAGCAGTCTTTTAGGGTAGTGGTTGCCTTCTGGTGTCATTGACATTATCAGCAAGTTTTTGAACTGTGTGTGTATCAGCACAAACACTGATGATACAGTACTTTTGAGCTTGGCGATGGAGTTTCACCGAGTTGTTGAAGAAACCGGATGGTGTTTTGCGAGCTGTTTGAAAATAAGAGATTAGAGAAACCACGTACATCAGCTGACTTCAGAAAGTAGGATTTGTAAGAATGTCAACTAGTTATGCTGTGCAGAATATTCAATCATGTGGCTTGACAGGACACTCCTCTGTTTTGTCTCTTCGAATGCAGTGGGAGATTTCGAGAAAATATGGCGTGAGCATTGTGAAGACGAGCAGACTCTCAGCGAGTATGCCATGGCCATGAAGAACCTGGCCGACAACCACTGGGCGAATAAATGCGAGGGCGAGGGACGCATCGAGTGGTGCCGCAGGTACGACCGTTGATGGTCAATGTTTTATGTTGAGAAACCGATTTGGTACTTTTTAGGGCTTTCCACATTTGAGATGGTTAACCCTGGGTCATTCTTAACCTCGGTTTAAAGAATTAGTTCACTTTAAAATGAAAATTACCCCAAGATTTACTCACCCCCATGCCATCCTAGGTGTATATGACTTTCTTCTTTCTGATGAACACAATCGGAGTTATATTATTAAATATCCTGACGCATCCAAGCTTTATAATGGCAGTGAGCGATACCAACGAGTTTGAAGCTCAAGAAAGTGCATCCATCCATCATAAATGTACTCCACACTGCTTCGGGTATGTTTATGATGCACTTTCTTGAGCTTCAAACTCGTTCACGTTGCATCTTTTGCGCACTCAAGTTTGTTATTTTAAATGTAGATGCACGGCATGCGCGCTCACAATAGAGTGCCTCAACTTTTAAGAATGCCGCAAGTGCACCACAGGTCATGTGACGAACCAACCAATCAGCTTCACCCTTTTTGTAACAACGTTTTTAGACAAGACATGTGAACGGACCCTAACACTCCATCGTTTCACACTGTACATGTTTGACACTGCAATGCGAGGTTAACACAAGCAAAAGCTGCTCCGAAGCAGGGTTTCATAACTCTTGGTAAAAAACAGCGCCAACCCCGCTTCTAAATTACAAGTGTGAAACTTTCCTTTACCCAGGGTTAAAAGCGAGGTTTAGAATGACAATAATCCAGGGTTAAATGCATTGTGAATAGCTCTATTGTTGTTAAATCTCTCTTGCCACAGTGTTTGTCAGGAGTACTTCCAGGATGGAGGGATGAGGCGAGTGTTGGAGAAGGATGAGAAGAGCTCTAAGCTTGCAGCAGCTGGAAATAACACATCTGCAAACGCTCTACCACAATCATCCTCTCCAAGGTGCTCCAGAATGACAATGTTTTCACTGCAAATCCACAAACACCAAGATTTTTCACATGGCAATGAGTTCATAGACTAAATCAGCTTTTTATTTATGTTTAGTAACAGCTCAACGTTCCAGCTTGGGAGGATACGACTGTTGGATGTGGGCAGCTGTTTCAATCCCTTCTTGAAGTTTGATGAGTTTCTGACTGTTGGTATCGACATTGTGCCAGCAGTAGAGGTTTGTGTTCCTTGAGGTTATATGAGACTATAAACATTTTTTTATTTTATTTGAATGGTCATGAAACATGAGCAGAATGAATTTTTGTGTAAATCATTAGTAAAGTAGTTCTGACGTAAATGTTTGGATTCATGAAAATGTTTGTATTTTCAACATGCTCCCTACCACTTGTAAATGGTGCGTAAAACATCAGAACGTTCTGTGCTCTTTTAGGCAAACTGATGACTGCATTTTGATGCAATATGTACCATAATAATATTTCACAAGTTTGTTTGCCTGTTTGTTTTTTTGTAGCTGAGAGTTGAAAACTGTGCAAATTTGGGTAAAACGCAGCGCTCGTCACTGTCACTTTTTACCCAGCCGTCCAATCACAGTGGAGGAGGGGTGGGACAAATTTACCCTGACCAATCATCCTAATTGTACAAACACTGAGCAACAATAGAGAAATTAATATTGCTGGTCACTGCATTTTTATATTCAGTAATATTCTTCAAAATGAGATACTAGTAACACGTTACTGTCATGTATATATTCCAAATCATAGCAAACAAAGTGCCTCAGCTGGGAAAACGCTGTGCCTCCAAAGTACTCTCAAGCGCCCCCTGATCATTTTCAGAGGAGCTCCAGGCATTTTTTCAGCTGGCTAAAAACGCTATGGTGAACACACATTAATTGAATATTTATTGTTAGGCATATTAGTCTCTTTTGCATTTATACAATATACTGGAGCCAAACCTGAGAAGGGAGTCCAGAAGATTCCACAGCATTTCTAGACATGTAATTTACGTAGTTGTAATTCATAGATGGGATTATGCTAATTGTGAATTATGCTAATCGTGACTCTTCAGGAAGGTCAGTTGTGCAAAATTACTCTGAATTTACTCATATATTTACAGAAGTTTAATGAATGAGGCCTACTTAATGTCTGTCTAACACAGCAGTTTTCTCATCAAATTAAATATGGAATTAAACTTTTTTTAGTGATTAAATTATTGGTTAAATTATGTTGTTTTCTTACACCATGTCTAGTCTACATTATTTGTTCTTCATGTCAGAAGTAGCACAAGCACTTGAAGTACGTCAGAAATAGAATGGGGCGTCAGTTTACTGTCTGGAATTAGTCTGTTTTTTTTAAAAATCCAGCATTTATACGAAGAGTACATTACTAATGGCCCATTCACACCAAGAACGATAACCATAAAGATAACTATAACAATTACTATATTTGCTTCCACATCAATGAACGATAACGTGCTGCGGTTTCAAAGTGTGTACAGCATTTTTCTGCTGTTCATGTTGCATTTACCCAGCATTAACCAGCAGATGTCCTCAGCATGCTATGTTTCGAGTGAATAGCTAGTGTAATCGATCTAATCTAACAGTGAATTTAGCTGACAAAGTCAATATAGTAGAATAAAAACAACGCCTAGTCTTTTTCACTGCAACTTCAAAGGAAGCAAGACCGTGTTGTCGAAACTAGCGCTGTATACCAGAGGTAATTTTATGTTACACTGTTTGCTAGCTTGGCATAATGATCTCATCTCTGTTAATACTTCACACCATTTATTCCGAGGGTATGACCGATTGTTCCCCATATATCCATTTTCTTTAAAGTATCCTTGAAAAGGGGGTTTGACTTGTTAAAAAGGACCTCGGCGATTAACTTCTTCATTAGAATGGATTAAATTAGAATGGATTCTGATTGGTTGTCAGTGTTTTATCATTCAACAGCTGGAAAAAATTGTTCTGAAAGTGATCCCAACGATATCGTTTCTCTCTATCGTTATCATTATAGCTGTGGGGTAGACAATGCTATTCTTTTATATTTAGAACGATTTTATCTTTATAGTTATTGTTTTTGGTGTGAACGGGCCTTAAGAACTTACGGTTTACTACATTTGTAAAATATTTTTTTTAAATTCTTTATCTCAGACACTCTTATTTGTCATTGACCCTTGTACTAATTTGACCTGTCCTGCAGTGTGAAGCTAAATGTTTTGATTCTCCTTCTGCATTTGTCCTTTTTATGGTTACAGAGTGTCTACAAATGCGACTTTCTGAACCTGCAGCTGCAGCAGCCTCTGCAGCTGGCCAGCGACGCCTTGGATGCCTTCCTGCGGCAGCTGCGTGGCCCCATCGACGCTTTACCTGCCCAGCTTTTTCACGTGGTGGTCTTCTCCCTGCTTCTCTCCTACTTCCCTTCACCCTATCAGCGCTGGCTCTGCTGCAAGAAAGCACATGAACTTCTGACCCTGAATGGCCTCCTCCTCATCATCACCCCTGACTCCTCCCACCAGGGTCGGCATGCGCTTATGATGCGCAGCTGGCGAGTTGCAGTGGAGTCTCTGGGCTTCAAGCGCTACAAGTATGTCAAGTTCTCCCACATGCACCTGATTGCTTTCCGCAAGGTGTCGCCCACCACCAGCAGCGACCTAGTCAGCCGCAACTACCCGGAGATGCTTTACATCCCGCAGGACTTTAACACACTCGACGAGGAGGGGTTCACAGATTGCTATGAGCTGCCACGCTCTGATTTCGAGGACGACCAGTTGGCGTGTAACTTCGCGGAATTGCCAGACACGCCATACGATTCGGACTCGGGCGAGAGTCAGAGCAGCTCGGCGCCCTTCCACGAGATGGAAGACCCCATTTTGCTGCAGAGCTGAATTGTTTACTGACCCTCTTGATATTTAGTACCCTACCGTCGTGCTGCCAAAATTGCTCTGCTGCATTTGTGTACTCGACCCCTTTTTAAGCAGCAAAAAGTTTGCACAGAGTGAATGAGGACGTTTAAGTGGGTGTTGGTTTTTAAGAGCGTGCAAGACACAAATATACACACTAAACAATCTTAACTAAGAAATAGAAGTGATGTGGTTTTGTAACAGAAGCAGCTATGTGATATCAGCTCACCCACTTTGGCTGTTTTCTCATTCAGAATGACTGTCAACTGGACAAACCTTTTCAGACTAGCATAAGTTACAACTTCGGCGTAGTTATCATCGTGTCGAACCTTTTGGCTGGAGTTACTATATTGTGTTGGTCTTCGATCCGCCAAAAATGAACATACTGTCATCATTTACTCACCCTCATGTTGTTCCAAACCAATGACTTTCTGTCTTAAACACAGATATTTAGAAAAATGCTTCAGTGTTATTTTGTCCATTTTGATTTGGACCCCATTGACTTTTATTGTAAAGACAAAAACAGTTCTTCAACATTAAAGTAATGAAAGTCATACAGGTTTGGAAAAACATGATGGTGTGTAAAAAAAGACAAAATTTCCCATTTTTTGTGAACTAAGCCTTAATCGTTTGATTATCAGCAAGTTTCCACTGGACGTTTTGGATGGAGATTTCAGCCATCTGTTTTGGAATAGCCTTTATCAATGATATTTGTAGCATTTTAAGTGTTTGCAGAACTTGTGCGTGTTTGGTTATGTGACATTGTAACTGTGAATGTGGATTTCTCGCTTCAACAAGGTACAAATCATGCGAAGTAGTCGTAGTTTTTCAGAACAAACAATCTTACAGATGACCAGATTGGATGCATGTATTGTGTGGTAACATGTTTCTAATCTTACGATCAAACTGCTATTATAACCAGTACTATCCACTTACTAGTCAGTAGTATGTAGTGTGGAGCAGGTTAGATTTCTGTGCATTTTGCCATAATGTGACTTTGAGTAGGATGATTGTTTACTCTTGACTGTTTACTCTCGAAACCTTCAGTTGCTCTAAATCTACTTAGTGTATTGTTATCTGGTGTTAATCTAATTGAGTTCTATTATTTTAGCTTCCCGCTTTCAATTATAAAATATAACTTTTAAGGTACAAAAGTTTGGAAAGTACTTTGCCAAATTTTTCACAGTCGATTTGAAGTACTATCAAAAGATTGTTGCGTATCACTGTACATTTTTAGCTCCTATGTTTGTGTAATTGCAGAATTTGCAGGTTTTTAAATTCACTCCAGGTTCTTAAAAACACTATATTAAATGTCCAAGCACATATTTGCACGTTTTCGATATTTTTTGGCAAAATATCGAGATTGGCATCAGCACTTCATTAGAATAGCAATACATTCATAATCATAAACGGTCAAAAATGCCCCATATCACTGTAACCTGGCAGTTATATTGAGTAACTGATGTTAGGCACTGTTTTGTATTGTATTAACGTGGTTACCGATTGGTAAACCTGATGACGTGAGAATATGCGGTCTTTACTCCTGAAGGAGTGTGTGAGATGTACATTGTGGTTCTGTTGAAGTATCTATGTGAGGTTTTGGTGTTGGGCACTTTAAATGTGTTGTAGGGGTGCCAAATATAAGTGGAAAGATTTGAAAGAATTCAGTATGTGATCTTTCAGGGTATCAGAAAAAAAAAATCCTCCTCAAGGTGCCTTCAAACCCAAATTGTATTTTTGCATTTGTGATTATATAGAATGGATGCAAGAACAGGCTACTGATTGTCATTTGAAAGTAAGCTAATTTCTCTCCCACAATAAACAGTCACAGTACATACTTTCAGCTAATTAACCAGCTCTTGGCTAAATTACTAAAAATATTGCCCTATTAGCAATAGCATCTAAAGGCATTCTTTAGTCTGTACTCGATTTATAAATCTGAGAAAAAATGTTTTAAAACCATAAAAAAAAGCTTTGTATTATAATGTTTACTTGGTGGTGTGGTCAAACATTCACATATCAAATATATTTGTCTTCCCCTGGCTTTAATCCACTGTTTGCATGATTTTTTTTTTTCCCTTAATCAGTGTTATAATGGTTGACTGCCACAGGAACAGGCTGTTTGTGAGAACTATTGTCATTCATCTTTTATAAATAAAGGTTTTTGTTGCCTTCTCTCTGGTCTTTCATTTGCTTTAAATGCTTTACAGCTATTCACATAGGATATGCATTTAAATCTGACAGAATACATTTTAAATATCAGTTCTCAAAATGCCATTTGTCGCTATCAAATAAGTTACACTATACTGTTTAAATGTTTGGGTTTTTTAAAAAAGAAATTAATAGTTTTACTCTGCAAAGATGCATTATATTGATCAAAAGTGGCAGTAGAGTCCTGAAAAGTATCATATTTTCCACAGTGCAACATGAATAATAATAATAATGTTTCTTGAGCACCAAATCAGTATAATAGGATGATTTCTGAAGGATCATTTGACACTGAAGAGTAATGGTTTATATAAAGTATATATATATAGAAATAAAAGTTCTTATAAAGGATTCAGTAGGCTAATTTATGCATGAGTATTTCCAATATTGTAAAAGCATTATTTTTCCCATAAATATCAATGAAGTAGGCTTACATACAATAATTTAATTTCATTCACCCCCGTTTCACTGAGAGGATGAATGGACGCTTTTGTCCCTTCAGGGATTCCGTAGCGGCTTAATACCGATGTGCAAATATGGCGAACACCGAGTGAAGTTTAGATGGTGGTACGGGGATATTGTGCGACAAATTACCAGTTTTACTTGTTTTTCTGTAAACGGCAATAACCAATGATTTGCATATCTGTTGGCGTATTTCTTTAACTTTGGTTTAATCGATGTTACTCTCCTCGTGAAGAGAAACAACACATTCAGTCAACTTTCTGATGCCGGTAAACAGACTGCAATCTGCTCGTCTAAATCAGACTGACAGCACATTGAAACTCTTCAGCTCTTGTATTTATTTTATTTTACAACTTTCGACGAGTTTAACATTTTCACATTTATTTCACGGCTTAATTTTAGTCATTATAACATGACCTTGAGTGAATAGCTCGGTTCATTCAGCAGTAACAGGTGGATATTGACAATCCACTGTTTCATTATAGATGTTTACTCTGAATTTTGCACTAAAATGTCTCGAGAAACTATTTAGTACCTCAAATCCACACTACAAAATGTTGCTCTTACATCCTTTTTGCTGAACGGTTATGCTGCGAATATTATTTCCTCTTGTGACGTATTACTTACGTCACTCGCGACGCTAATTTTTCTGCTGCTGTCTGAGTTTTAACTCTGCAGCGATGTGCAAGCTGCTCAAGTATTGCTTGAGCCACTTCCTTTACGCTGCGATGACCCGACTGGACGAAGCCAACAAAGGGGTCAACACATGGTCCTCCATCCGTTACCTCGGTTACCTGTCCAGTCTAAACTCCCTGGTGGCCATTTGCCTGGGGATTTACGTACAATGGGAGAAAACTGCCGACACTATCATCTTGGTCATTTTTATTTTGGGCCTCTTTGTTCTTGGGATTGCCTGCATTCTCCACTATTATTTCGGCATGAAGAGCGTCAGCCTCTTTCTGATGCATCTGTGGTTTGGTTTCCTTCTGGGTTTGCTGTGCTTCATCAGTGTCCCGTCCAAAGGGCTCGATATCAAGGAACAGGTGGCCAACTGTATGTTAATAGCAAGCATGGTTATACGAATCTTTTGGGCTTTGGTTGAAAGAATGTGCGGTTATACTCGACATCAACCCACTTTTCTCACCTCAAGGGAAGCTCTGGAACTCACAGGCTTCGCTGTGGCCAGCACGACCCTGGTCGGCCACAAATCCATAAGCCTTGTAGTCCTGACCCTCGCTTTGGCCGCTGTAATTGTGGACTTGCGCATGAAGTCCTTCTTGGCCTTCCTAAACTTGACCTGCTTTTGTGGGATGGCTGCATTCTTCTTCCAGGAGTCTTTAGGAATGTTCACCAACCCCTACGCCTTGTCTTGCTTCTTCAGCCGCCTCGTCTGCGACCCATTCCTGGATGTCTACTTTAGTGGACTTTCGGTCACCGAACGCTGGTCGCCCCTCCTATCGAGAAGAGGCCTGTGGAGATGCTTAACACTTCTTCCTCTGGTTGTCGTGGAGGTGACGTTCCTGGTTGTGGCCGCTCTGAAGATGAGAGACCTGGATCGGTGGTACCTGCTTATCCCGGGTCTCTCAGCATCCACTATTTTCTGGATCATCTGCCACCTGGTTTTCCTCGTCACGCTGTGGGGTTTTCACAGTAAGCTGAGTGACTGTCAGAGGATGTGCATGGCGCAGGTATCAGAGGCTGGAGAACTGGACAGGGTCATGGCATCTAAGGGGATGCGACACTTCTGCCTAATCTCAAAACGCCTGGTGTTCTTCAGCCTAATGTCCACCATCGTACTCGGGGCTCTGGGATGGCAGGTAATATTTGCTGTGAAAATCTTTCAAAAATGTATGTGCCAAGTTCTTAGAAATTAGTTCTTGTATTCATGATGGTTTCACATGGTTTTGTAAACGTCTCTTGAAAATTATATTTAAAAAATTCTTTAAATGACTCTTAAAAAAAGTAATAACATGTTTTCCTTACACCTTGAATACATGTGTGAAGCTCATTACTTCCAAAAAATAAAAAAGGTACATAGTATTTTTATTTATTAATTATTATTATTATTTTTACAAATCTCATTATTTATAAATTATTATTTTTATAAATATATCATACATTCTTTTTGGAAGTCGCACCACATGACATTTTACAACTTAAACCACCTGTAAAAAGGTCTACAAGTCATTGTAGTCAAATGAAATCATTTCCTGTTTTAAGGTGGGGGTCATGTTGGTTTCAACACATGACTTTGATTTTGCAGACAACCATTTTTCAGTTATTAATAAGTGATAATGCAATTTTGTTAAATATATTTATATATTATTTCTAAGAAATAAATGATTTTGCAAAACTACTTTTTAATTTTTTAAGAATATAATTCTTTCAAATATTAAGCTCATCTTAAAAGAGATGTATTCATGTATTCATTGCATATATGAATTGCAATTTTAATGTACACTAACATTCAAAAGTTTTGGGTCAGTTTGATTTTTAGGAATTTTGCAAATAGTCTCTGTTATTCTCACCAATGCTGCATTTATTTGAACAAAAATACAGTAAAAATTGTTACATTTAAAATAACGTCACATCATCCTTCAGAAATTGTAATATGTTGATTTCCTGCTGAAGAAACATTTATTATTATTATTATTATTATCAATGTTGAAAACAGTTGTGCTGGAAATAGGAGTCTTATAATAAATAATGACTTTTAACCAATTTGATGCATCATTGTTGAATAAAAGTACTGATTTCTTTCTTTTTTCTTTTCTTTTTTTTTTTTTTAATCTTCCTGACCTCAAATTTGTGATCTGTATTGCATTTTTAAAAAATAAATTAATAAATTAATAGATCTAGACAAAAAAGACCATTGACCCATTTCAGTCGACATTCAGGCTTATATTCAATGGCTCTTAGTACGTCATACTGCAAATATTTAAAAAATTTGCTTGGTTAAAATGTTTATTTTCCTTGGTAGTCTTAAATGTACTTTTTTCTCTCCTACAGCCATCCAACAGTCTGTTTATTGCCTTGTTTCTGCTGGTCCTGCCTCTTGAATCGCTAGCTCATGGCCTCTTCTATGAGCTGGGAAACAGTCTTGGCGGAACCTGTGTCGGTTATGCTGTGGTGATTCCTACCAACTATTGCAGGTACTGGATACATAAACACTCACATCTCAGTAACTCAAATACTTGTGGTACTTGATTACTTGGTAACTTACACAGAGGGTCAGTGTTTCACCTCATCCTCTCTTTTTCTCTCAGCCCAGATGGTCAGCCCACCCTCCTGCCCCCAGCGCATGTGCAGGAGCTCAACTTGCGATCCACGGGGATGCTTAACAACGTGCAACGCTTCTTCTCTCATCACATGATCGAGACCTACGGTTGTGATTATTCTACGAGCGGCTTGAGTCTGGAAACCCTGCAAGCCAAGCTCCGCATATTCATGGAGGCGCACACGGCTGACGGCCCACGACACGACACCTACGTGCTCTATTATAGTGGCCACACCCACCGCAGTGGAGAGTGGGCTCTAGCAGGTGGGAGAATCATTACATTCACAGCTGGGTGAATCTCACAAGTTCTGACTCAAGAACAATCAGCTGTAATCATAAAAAGAAACGAGGAATTTTATTTTGTTTTGGGAAAATGGATTGTCATTTTGACCATTTAACATTTAAACATTTTTTTAAATGGATTTTCCTTCAATTCTCATTACCGTAATGCATTTTTTTTATTCATAGTGTATTTTAAAATGGTGATATTTTATTTTAATGCCTTTAATTTATGCTAATTTTAATAAAAAAAATCACTAACATTAACCTATTTTTTTAAAGGTACTGTATTATAGTAATGAAAATAACTGAGGATATGTGAGGGGGAAAAAAACAACCTTAAAATTAAAACATCTGTATATGTAAATATTTTAGAATCAAAATAAATGAAAGGTATTACAGCAAATATAACCATGATGTATAAAAACTTTGCAATTTAAAAATATGATTTTATTTTTCAGTTTTTTGAAAAATGAAACCTTGTCCATGTTTGGGTACAATTACGCCCCTAAAATATATTAGGGGTGTAATTGTACCCAAACATGGCGGTTCGGTACGTACCACGGTATTGACGTTTTACGGTACAGGTTCAATACAGCAGGGGGAAATTTTTTTTTAACAAATTGTGTCTCTCTCTTTAAATAAATTTGATTATAATTAACATTTTCTTAAGGATAAAAAAATCTATCTCAGCTAATGTAGGTAAAGTAAATATAATTAATATATATAAGCTAATATGGTGTATATATTTAGTGAAATGCTGTTTTCTAAAAACTTATAGAAACCTTTTTTTTTTATCTAATCAGGTGGCGACGTTTTACGTCTAGATGAGATTGTGCAGCTCTGGAGGGAGAAGAACGCTGGATTCTGTTCCCGCCTCATCATTATTCTCGACACTGACAA
Source organism: Hypophthalmichthys molitrix (assembly GCA_037950675.1). Lineage (NCBI taxonomy): Eukaryota > Metazoa > Chordata > Actinopteri > Cypriniformes > Xenocyprididae > Hypophthalmichthys > Hypophthalmichthys molitrix. Next base: position 14,150,637 of record CM075515.1, on the reverse strand, counting down.
CTCGCTCCCCTGGGTGAAGGAGGTGCAGAAAATTGAGGGACTTTATGTTGCGGTTCAAGGGGCAGTGCTTTCTAGTCCCACAGACCTGGAACTCCAGGACATGCCTCAGCTCGGGGACTTCACCTGTCAGTGGGTCGATTTTAACTGCAACCCTGACAGCATTGTTCGGTGGTCCGATCGTGGGCGGTCCGTCCGAGCTGCCTACGGCATCTCCAGACTCTGGAGTGACTACAAGCTTCACCTGCCCACTGAAAGCGACGTCACCAGGCACTGGAGACTGTACTTCCCACGCTTGACTTACCCTGTGGTTCAGCTCGCCCACTGGTGTGGCGGGTTGAACCTCTTTTGGATTTGCGGCTACTTTGTTCGACTGCTCCGAAGGATCAAACTCACATGGTTCCCGCCTGCAGTGCTAGATACGGGACAAGGTTTCAAGCTGGTTAAATCGTAGAACAGGACTGAGAGTGTGACGGTACTGTAAGCAGCTGGACACGGTTAGGTGACGCTCGCCTACTGCAGCTTTAAGTTGTATGGACCAGCGCAGCAATTTATAAAATCTCAGGTGTGAAAAGACTCCATATGTGTGTTTGTGATGTAAGAATAGCTAAAACTTGGTCAACTTAACTTACAAGAATTGGTTTCTAAACAAATTCAAAAATCAGTCTGCAAGGGTGACTTTAGTGAATGTCTGACCCAGACATTCACTAAAGTCACCCTTGCAGACTGATTTTTGAATAGATAGATCACCTCATAGTCAAAAGGTAGGCAGACATAAGACATTATATTTTGCATAAAGAAATATTTTTTTAATTAAAAGTATTATTTAATGACAATTAAGTACATTTCCCGTCGTTACCATACTGAAAAAATATAATTGTAATATGAAAAATTATTAAATAAAATCTTACTATAAAAATCCATGCCATTAGTATGTGAAAAATGTATTTGATTTAATTATTTTTATATTATATAAAAATTCAACCTATACAAAATATTGTTTATTACAGTAAAAAAAAAATACTGATTACATAATGAAAAAATGTCTCTGCCATAATGCAATTTTTTAATGTAAAATAATTATATTATATACAATTATTAAACATACAACAATTATTTCAGGAAAAAATGCAGTGAGAATTACATTACATGTACATTACATTATAAATGAGAATTTCTATCCTTAATTTCATGAAAATAATTTAAAATTGAATGATCATAAAATAAGCTTTATTTTCTTTATGCAAATTTATAATTTCCTTTTGTTAATGGGGTTAAGTTTGACCTGGAGATGTTTTTAATGAGATCTACATATTTATATATATGCAATACGTTACTGATGGGCTTAACAGCATTGCACCCACTAACCATTTCAGCTGTTACAGATTTAAGCTTACTGTATTTTTTAACTCCCACTGCCATTTTATCACTTCTCATTATTACTTGTTTTCATGCCTATTAGCTTTATACAAGTGTAGCAGCACTGAACAGTTGAATGCAGCGTTTGTAAAGCGTCAGTACACAGATCCAGCAGCACAGCGTGGAGTGCCTCTTCTTAACTGCACTAGACAAAGCACAGCCTTATATTTGGCATCTATACAAGGGACGTAGTGTGCATTTAACACTATAACCCACACATTCAGTCTGTCTGTTGGAGAAGTGTATTTGTATTGGTGTATTTGTTTTATTTGTTTATACAAAACAAGGTTTTCTACTGCCCTTTATAAATTGATCAATTTATATTATTTTGTATACTTTGGATGGTCTCATTTAGTTAATTATATTTTATTCATTTGACTAATATTGCTTGTTGCTAGCACTTGCTAGCAGCGGTTCTAATCATGAAAGTTTGGGTTGAGTGTTTATACTAGTCCAAGTAACATGTTCTGAAGTGCCTTGTGTGAGATTAGTCCTCACCAAAAGAGTGAAATATGCAATATTTATTGATTGATTTAAGACTTAATGAAACCTGCAAATGACTTCAACAAAGAATGAATGAGAAGCTGGGATGATTTCAATGATTGTTTGCGTGTATGAAATCTGACCACATGAGAACGAGTTTGATATGAATAAAAGAGCTGCTCTTTTACTGCAACCTTTTGTACGGAATTGTTTTTACTCTGCCGACAGGTATATAAAAAAAACTATTAAATGTAGATTCACTTAATTGTACCACATCAATGCTTGCTCCGATAGTCGGTGTTGATGGCGTTACTGGTGCTCAGCCACAACACCGGTTACATCACTTGCCCACTGCGGCACAGCCCCCCGTCGTTTTGATTCTTTTTATAGTAATAAAAATAATTTGGTTCAGTTAGAGAACAGACACTACAATTAAAAGCTAAACGTGTCTGCTCAATTCAGCATGAGCTGAACAAGAGTCGCAGCACAGATCAGCAGCAGGAGTCAGATTTCAGCTAATTTTGCCTCACTCTTGACTGACAAGACAATGGCAGAAGATTTGGTTTCAAAGCGAAATGTAAAAGCGCCCGTTTAAGTGAGTTTGTCATTGTACTGTTTTGTTGTTGTGTTTTTCATTAAGAATAATAATGAACCCAGCATTCAAGCAATTGCCACCCCCGAATTGCCGTGAATTCGATGCGCACAGGCCCCCTGTGATAATGGTATTGCTGGTGTTGTCACATGTCGATTAACCAGTTGGAAAATTTCCTCACCATCACATCCCTAAGGTCAGGCAACGAAACTAAAGGTGCTGTCAAATTTCCATTGTTTGGCGAATTTTCATGGGTGAATATATGCAATTGTGAATTTCGCGTGAGAGCGAAAGATTTAAAGGTGCTGTGTGAAGACTATTCTGACAATATCTTTAATAAAACAAATGTTAATATTTATAGTACAAATACTACTAGACTGCACTGTCCAGCCATGAACCAAAATTTCCCAACAAAATGGCAGTGCAAGATATTTTCAATTCCTTTTGATTAAGTTTTCCAATGATCCACTAATGACACATGTAAATAAATAAAGTTTATTTGACTTCATTTTCATGATGTGAGCATTGCCATTATAAGATATGAATAGAACTGAATAGTTACACCATTAAACTGAACATATTCATTTTTACATTGAAAACAACTGGAACATCATTTAAACAATTCTCTGTCATCTTCAGCTGGAGCCGCCCCTGTCTTTGAGAAGTTTGCCAAGCACACTGGTCTGTTTTAAGACCTTCAGGTTTGAAATGTCTTCAGCAATAACAGGAACTTCAGAGGTGTGATTTGGACCTTCAGATTCGCTCTCGCTGTCCGACAGAGCTGTAAGAAGAGCGTCGTTCTCGTACGTAGGAAAGTAGTATCTGGAAAACAGTGAATAATATTTTAAAGAGGCCATATTATGCCCTTTTATGATGTCTTAATTTTGTTTTTGGGGTCTACTAGAATAGGTTTTCGTGCTTGAGTGTTCTAAAAACATATTATTTCCCACATATTTTACATTGTTGCAGTACCTCTCTTGTAATAATACCGCATAATATAAAATACTAAAGAAATGGTCATGTGAAGATGTAATACTCACTGCGGTTGGTCCCAGTGAGAGACCTCAGGCAGCTGCATCACATGACTTTTGTTAACAAGGTGTTGCACTAGTTCCTCTTTGCTTTCGAACTTCTCCTGACAGCAGTAGCAGCGGCACTGATGAAGTTCACGGCGGATGTAATTCACTAGTTTGACTTGTTGATAAAACCTTAGGTCTGGACAAACGACACAAATGACATTAAAGACCTTCTGTGTGGTCATGGGTTCTTCTCAAAAACAGGCCAAAATTTCTGTTTATGCAATTATACTCACTTAAGTCTGTTCTTAATTTGTGCAGGTTAAATTCATGAGTTTCCTGGAGAAAAAAATAGTGTTATTATTATTGATGCTGATGTAAAAATGCATAGAAATCATTTTTAGAAGCACTCAATACATAAGTGGCATCATTTACCTCCATGTGTGTGTAAATTTTCTCCATCGTCTCCGCTTGCTGCTCACAAAATAAACACACGGCACACACGGGATGGGCCTGCCAGTCCGACCAATCGCTGTAGGGATTGCAGAATATCAGGATTGAGAATGAAACTGAAAATGTGACCAACTTTGTCTTCAGCCTCTGAAGATCAAGATAAAAGATGAAGGCCTTACTCATCTTCTTCTTCAAACAGCTCCCTGTCATCTTCAGACTGCACCTCCTCCCATGTCTTCCCCAACTCCTGCAACATTAAAACCACATAATAGTGTAAACTGGGTGAAATAGATTTCATGCTGAGTATTTATTTGTTCAGGTGAGAAACATACTACAAACCAAAACATGGACATACCAGGTAATTGATGACGTAGAAGCGATCGTAGTCATGGTTTCTGGCGTTTATTCGTCGATGCTGCTTTTTCCTCATGTGATCTTTTAAGGTGGTTTTGTCTCTGAATGTCTTCTCACAGTACAAACACTGCATGCTATGTAAAATAATAATAATATGAATGTTTAGTTTCACAATCTTTTTATACTTTTACAATATAATGCTTGTTTTGTTGCCAATTTAAAATATACAATTATTTAGTTTGTAAATTAAAATGATACAATATTTAAAAAAGGTAGTTCACCCAAAACCAAAAATTCTGTCATCATTTACTCACCCTCAAGTTGTTCCAAACCTGTCTGAATTTCCTTCTGTGTATATATATATATATATATATATATATATATATATATGCTCTAAAAATATTTTGAAGAATATGGGTAACCAAACAGTTGATGGGCCCCATTAACTTCCACAGTATGGAAAAAAAATTTACTATGGAAGTCAATGGGGCCCATCAACTGTTTGGTTACCCATATTCTTCAAAATATTTTTAGAGCATATATATATTTTATATATTTTATTTATATATATATATATATATATATATATATATATATATATATATATATATAGATGGAAGGAAATTCAGACAGGTTTGGAACAACTTGAGGGTGAGTAAATGATGACAGAATTTTCATTTTTGGCTGAACTATCCCTTTAAGTAAACAGTTTTAATTATCGAAAATATTATGCTTGAAAGTGCCAAAATGTTATATGGTCCAATGGACCAAACAAACAAAAGGATATTTTCAGTCAATGGATTCAATAATTCATAGGAAAACTAAAAAACTTTAAATACAATATAATATATAAAAATATATATTTAAAAAGATCTACAAAAATAGATATACACAGTATAAAATAACTTGCATTATGCCTTTAAAATGTTTATTTTTTGCATCTTCTCTCTATTTATTTGTCACTGACCCAAAAACTAACCCTACTTGGTGACTAATGCAATGACAGCAAGCACCAAAAGAGGGCGTTCATATCTTCTCCATCTCCATTTTTAAATTTGTGATAATAATAGTACGATCATTAATTAAATTAATTAGTTAAAATATTTATAATATATGTATTATATATGTGCAGTATTGCAGATGTCCCATCCCAAATTATATACATATATATTTATTGTCATTAATACTTATACGACCATCTAGGGTCATAGGGCTGGTGCCTATCCCAGTATATTTATAATAATAGAATTAATTAAAATTGTACATATATAATTTTGGATTACATCTTAAAACACTCACTTCTCCAGTTTCCGCTCCAGAGTGTCGAGGAACTCTGTGCAGTAGACGATGTTGTCGGGCAGGCCGATGCTGAACGAGTGTTCTTTAGCCATGTGGTTCAGCAGTGAAGACCTGCAGTGACAGCACAAGGAACAAATACAGCACTTTAAACCTGAATATGTAGTTCTGCTGTTTGATACTGTGAAAACATTTTGTACTGCACAAAAAACACATCATAAAAATATAATAAAGCAAAAATAGCAGTTTATATGATCTAGATGAGCGTCAGAGTGGAGAGACGAAGATTGGTGGCTTGTGATGTCACTATACATGAATTTTGCTGAGCTCATTCTGACGCTGCAAGGTAATCTGTCTAGGGGCCATTCAGTCAAATTAGCTAATTAATATTCAGATCCTAGAATTAGGAATTAATCAGAAATGAGTTTAAATGCAACTGACAGTGGTAGGTTGCATCATTTAAGGGATGTGTTTGTGTCTGACCCATAGACCTTATTCACAGCAGCATGGCGCTTTGATTTTTAACAGGCTGTGAGGGATCCACATATATCTCTTCAGCACTGTTATTTAATGTGTTTGTGGACGAAACACTGCAAATATATCTTTCCAAGAAGTTTCAGTAGACAAAAAAACTCCAGACAATATGAGTTGTGGAAAATTATAATTATCTAGGAGCTCTATACAGCTTTTTACAGCAGAAACACGTTAAGTTTATCCCTCACAGTCTCGTTTCTGCTCTGAATAAGGTCTATTCAGAAGCAATAGTCACCTGTTTCCTGTAAACTCCTCACTGCAGAACATACATGTGCGATGAAACGTCGTATCGTCCCTCTCTTTTTGCTGCTGCTCCAGAACTTTCTCCTATCAAAACATGTCAAACTTCTTCACAGACTTATCTAGCATTATAAGACATCACACATTATAAATGTGGTTACATAATTATGAGCCTATAAACAATATTCATAATTGATATGAATCTCAGTGTGGTGTGTTTTTATCATTCTGCGTTTCTGAAAACCCGCTGTTCGAATGCCATAATCATCGATAATTAGCACAGATGCAATCTGCAAATGATTGGTGTTTAATAAACAGTGCTAATCCTCTCGGCTCGAGTTTCATCGACGTGCGGCGTGTCACCGAATGATTGAGAAAGGTCACAGCTGCACTGTTAAACAGCTGGTCGCCACACTGCAGAGCGACTGCAGAGGTGCTGAGAACGCTGGTTGCCTAGCAACCACAATCGCAGATTTTTGCCAGAGATGAAATGTGTGTAAGATGACTATGTTGACTCATAATATCTCTGCAAAAACAATCTGTAGGGGGGAGGGGATTGGGCTTTTCACAGAACATTGTGTTAATTGGTCCATTAGTACTTTCAGGTACAGTACGTAAACATTGTGGAATTTCTGGCTACCCAAAATGCTTTAATTACACAGCCACTTGATTTCAGCTGTAGTACTTTTGTTACACAATAAGATTGTTGTTTTGAATTGTTGTTTCGCTATACAACAAGACATCAAAAATGATGCTTTATACTGAAACTTTCCAAGTGATATATCAGTTCACATTATTCATTAGTTTTTAAAACAAAAATAAGTTTGTTTCAATAATCTTTTAACAAAATGTATTAAAATTTTCAATCTATAAAATGACATTTCCTGTCTGACATCATAGGATTTGTGGGTAGGAAAAATTATTAACCAAAATATCTTTTCAATAACATTTTCTTTATGTACTATCATTATATACTACTATTATACTACATTACATAAGTACATATATATTACATTACATCTGCATTTTTCAATAACATTTTCACCATAAAATTATTCAAAATACTGTCTGAAAAGAAAAAATACACAATGTCTTTCCTTATGACGGTGTCACTCATATTCTAGGGTTTCTGCATATTAGTTTGACTGGAATCTGTGCTGCTGTTGGATCAGTTGTGAATATTCATATGGTAATGTCACACAGTGTGGGAGCTGATCCCAGAGCAGCACTCCTAACCTGACGGTCGCAGGTCCTTGTCTTTTTACAGACACTCACCAGTCGTCTCTGTTGTAGCTGCTCCCTAAGGATTCTGTCCTCTGGCAGCGCATCACACAATAGGAAGTAGAGCTCTTGTTGTTCTAAAATGACACAAAGCAGCTTTTTGGTTATTAGAGTCCAATGTAAAAACGACAAGACGTTAGACTTCACATTTAAATCAAACAATTTAAAGGGCTATTTCTCAGACCAGTGTTATTTTAGAATTATTTATATACTATTATTGTATTTATTAATATTTTGAATTAGCTTTTATATTTTCAGTTTTTATTTTAGTTTTAGTAATTTTAGTACTTAACTTTATTTCAGTTAGTTGCCTAAGGCAACATTTCTCATTTTCGTTTAAGTTCTGTTTTAAGCTTGTTTTTCATCAAACCATTTTTTTAAAGCTTAATTTCAATTAATGAAATTGATTTTTATAGTTTAGTTAATAATAACAACACTGCCCAAGACTTTGAATCAAAACTATAAACAACTATAATGGTAGATTTGTCCATAAATATTCCATTTTCACCCCGCGTCACAGCAGGCACTTTGTTTCTTATTTTCAATTTATTTTGTATGAGGTTTGCCATTTCCTCACTTTTTGCGATTTTACAGATGAATAGAATTTTATGTAGCAACTAAAGGGACATGGTGATGTAAAAAATATGAGATGAGAGGAAAAAAATATTTCAATGCTTTTGTGGTCTTGCAATAGTTTTGCGTTCCCCTGAGAAACTCAAAAGGTTTGCGAGCAAACGCAAAGTTTCTTGAGGGAACACAAGCATTTTGTGAGGGAACGCAAACATTTTGTAAGTAAATGTAAAATTTTTCGGGGGAATGCAAACATTTTGCGAATGAACGTAACATTTTTTGGAGGAACACAAACATTTTGCGAATGAACGTAACATTTTTCAGGGGAACAAACATTTTGTGAACGAACGTAACATTTTTCGGGGGAACAAACATTTTGTGAACGAATGTAACATTTTTCGGGGGAACAAACATTTTGCGAACGAACATAACATTTTTCGGGGCAACACAAACATTTTACGAACGAACATAACATTTTTCGGGGGAACAAACATTTTGCGAGCAAATGTAACATTTTTTTGGTGGAGCGCAAACATTTTGCGAATGAACGTAACATTTTTCGGAGAAACACAAACATTTTATGAGCAAATCTATCATTTTTCGGAGAAACACAAACATTTTGTGAGCAAATCTATCATTTTTCGGAGAAACACAAACATTTTGTGATCAAACGTAACATTTTGTGATTAAACACAAAGTTACTTGGGGAACGCAAACATTTTGTGAGTGAAGGCAAACATTTTGTGAGCGAAAGCAAACATTTTGTGAGCGAAGTTCAGCGAACACAACATTTTTCAGGGGAATGCAAACATTTTGTGATTGAATGCAAAGTTACTCGGGGAACGCAAACATTTTGTGAGTGAACGTAAACAATTTGCGAGCAGACGTAACATTTTTCCAGGGAACGCAAACATTTTGTGAGTGAACGCAAACTTTCTCTGGGGAACGCAAACGTTTTGCGAGCGAACACAGAGGTCCTCTGGGAATGCAAAACATCTGCGAGAGAATGCAAAAGCACGGAAGAAAATATGAGATGGGAGGAAAAATTATGTCAATCATGTCTCCTTAGGGGCTCCACCAAATTCATTTTATATAAGGTTTGCAATTTTTGGAACCCTATTACTAAAATTCAAAACTCTTGTGTGATTTTTTTAATTCTAGCAATAAACATTAAAAAATAAAAATTACTATAAAATTTTAAAATAAATAAAACAAGATTTTCTAAGGTGTGTATATAGCAGGGTTGCATTTTTCTGCCAGGGATTTGACGTGTTATATGTTAGATAATCGCTTACAACAAAAAACATGGGATTGCCTTTTAAATTCTTTTAAATGAGTTTATTGTAAATTCCATAGCAACTATTACAAAGTGCAAATACAAACTTGTTCAGCTCAAATGTGTCTTACCTTCAGGACCTTCAGAATTGGTCTTGATAACACTGCAGAAGTCTGTGATGGGTTGTTCTGTAAACCGTTTCTTCCAGTACAACATGTACCTGCAACAAATCAATGAAAAAGGTTTCATTATTTTGTGTTATTTGTATTGTTCCAGTCTAATATCTCTTTAGAGAAATCTTGAGACATGTAGGTTACAAATCATGTGAAGTCTCACCGTGGAAAGTCTGCGATGAGTTTGACATCAGCAATGACCAGTTTGTGATCCATCACCATGTGCTTGAGAAGTTGGTCTTTTTCGGAAGAGGGAAAAGAGTCGGAACAGAGCACACAGGTCACCGGATGGCCATCGCTGGAGGAGGCGAGACAAGCGCTACCACACAGCTGCTCGGGGAAACAAAGCGGCTCTAGTATACAATCCTGCTCACCTAGCAATGAGAGAAAACACATTCGTTCGGTTTTTTTTAATGACTGAAGCCACTAAATTCATTCTGGGTCATTAACTCATTCAATTTATTTTGAGAAACCCTCATCTCGTAAGACCTTGCATGATGTCACCACACAAACAAGCAGCTGATTCACACAAAATTAAGGTGTGACTCATGTAAACAGCAGGTTATCCTTTAAAAACCTGATACATTTGTGCTCCTAAGTGCACTTTATGAGTTGTTTTGCCTCTAAGAAGTGAGCTTTTGATTAAAGATCAGCTATTAGAAGATAGTTCATCCATAACAACTCTAACCACCCTCTCCCTGCTAGGGAAAAACAGCTTAAACTAGTCTAAGATGGCCTACTGATTTGATCTGGACTGCCTAACCGGTCAGACTGATCTGGTGCTGATTTTAAAGAGTTTTTGGCTGCTTTCCATCTCTAGAAGACCAGATTTGCAGGGCTGAGAGACATATACACAAGTTCTGACGAGTAAACCCCCAATCCAGATCAGTATTACAAAAGGACAAGTTATTATCCGGTGTCGTTGTCAAAGAAAAACCGCATCATGCACATGTACCATGAAAAGCAGATGACAAACTTGTTTCATTTATGCAAACTAACTGGCATTTGCGATAGGTAGCTGTCGGGCATGTTTAGGAAAACCAAAATAGAATATTTTAAAGATTTAAACATTAAAATAGACTCAAAAAAAGCAATATAATGCCAGCATATCTGCCAATATGTTTAATTTGGTTAACCAACCTGTCAAATTAGTGTTGTGCTTCTGAGCTGCCATGTTTTTTTTTTCAAGTCACATGACCTGGGAAATGACTCATTGACCAATCAGAGTTAAAACACCGCTTTGTGTGCGGTTTATGGGTATTGTAGTATTCTATCCAAGCTTTCTCATTCATTTCCTACATCTCCCGTGAGGCAATGGTGTTTTTCTTCAGGGCTGAGAAGTGTGGTGTATGTGGGGTGCTGCTGTGGCTCTGCCCTCAGAACAATACAGTGCAACCCTGTGTAACAACAATATGGATAATATCCGCCGTAATTGCCCTGTTTTATAGCACATTTTATTTTACTTGACGCGGAAAAAAATGTGGATACCGACTGAACATGAAAAATATGGCGTTGGTAAGTAATATATTTACATTATATTGCCGCATCGTTAATAAAACGCAAGTTACATCGCTGCAGGTGCAATAATGAGCCGTGACATCTACAATCTGATGGCAGATGAAATGTCATTCATCATTTGCCGCTGATTTAAAATCTTGATGTCTAGTGACAGAATAATGCATATCGAGTGTTTTTTATTAATTTTATTATTTTTCATTTTTCGACCGAAATTATTTATTTTGTTTTCATTCATTAATTGGTCATCTTGAATAGCTCTTACATGCAGCAATAACAAGAAATAACCGCAGTAAAGGCTTATCTTTTGTCTTTCTTCATACAGACGCTATAATTCATTTACTGAGAATATGATTTTACATCTAAAATCGAAACAGTGCGGTTTTATTTGAAAAATAGTATATCCATTATCAGTCCTATCTGTTATTACACCAACAGCAATCAATAGCGTATTTAATTTACGTTCAGTTAATATGTATTTAATGTTTATATATTGACATTTTGTTAACATATTCACATTTAAATATTTACATTTGTACATTATTGTATGTATACCTGTCTATCTATCTGTCTGACTGACTATCTGAAGAGTTTTTAAATGAATCTAATCTTTCATCTCCCTGTATGTGTGTACACACACACACACACACACACAGAGAGAGAGACACACACACCCTGTTTACATATCGATAAATCAATTATGCACTAAATTATATTAAATATTGCTTGTATTAATTGCAACCAAATCTTCAGGGCAAGTTAAAAGATAACCACATTGATTTTATTTTGATTTTTGTAAGTTTGTTGTGATAGCAGCTGACAGTTTGAAGGATGATTTTTGGCAGATGAGCAGCAGAGCAGTCTGGAATCTGCTCATCCCTCATTGGCTGACGGCTAGAGACAAAGTCAGTTGAGCGGCGTGAGGAGTCCAGTAGTACAGAGGAGTTCACATGGACCTCAGGTCTTCTGTGATTTCGTTCGACATTTGGTCATTTCTTCACTTAGAAGGAGAGAAGATCAGAGCAAAGAAGAGAGGTGGTTTGAAGGGAGGGTTGGACAATACACAAAGCCACTGTTTTTCTATGCTTAAATTGTAGAATTATATTATGGCAAATCGGGAAATGATTTCACATTAGTGACAAGCCACATCTGGAGCATGTTGCACTGGAAAATGGCTGTATATTACAGTGCTGCTCTTGGAAAGTGAACACAGCTACCGAAACCTTTATCAGTCATGAAATATGGATGGAGTCCAGCCGGGATGGCACACACACACATACAAAAATGCATGCATACACATTTACACACAGGCGTGAACCGTAATCTTGGCCTCTCAGCCCTTTTGGTTGCAAATTCAGCTTAATGAACCATCTGCTATTTACAGTAAATGTATCATTAAATGCAATGGCATTTCAAACAAGAATGTGTCTGTTGATCATTTTCCCACACCTGGCTTTTCCTCCAAAACCAAAGCTGATGAAAGGAAATTAAGCTATTAAGTGAAGAGAATTTTGCCAAAAAAATGAACATTTTGTCATTATTTTCTCATCTTTAGGACTTTTTTGTCTGTTGTGGAGCCCAAAAGGACAGGTTTTTGTCCTTACAATGGGGATTGGAGTGTTCAAACTTCAAAAGCACCTTAAAAGTATCATAAATGTAGTTTATATGATTTGTGTGCGTTATCCCAAGTCTTCTCAATTAATTCAAGTAGTGCTTTGTGAGTAACAAATGAAAACTTAAAGATATAATTAACCCAAAACTTAAAATTCTGTAATCATTTACTCACCCTCATGTCGTTCCAAACCTGTTTGTCTTACTTTCTTCTGTGGAACTTGAAAGAAGATGTTTTGAAAAATGTCTTAGGCAGCGTGTCCACCAAAGCATTTTTTTCCAGCGGCTAGCGTACTTTTCCAATTGTTTTCAATGGGAGCGCCATGTTTTATACGCTAGGAGCGTAACGAGGCGCTAAGCGTCTTTTTTATGCTCTGCGCTTTTTACCATTCGCCTCGAGTTGAAGGATGTTCGACTTTGAGTAAAACGCTGCGCTCATCACTGTCACTTTTTAACCAGCCATCCAATCAGAGTGGAGGAGGGGCGGGACAAACACAACACCGGCCAACCACCACATTCTGCTTGTACAACGTCAACAGATGACAACAACAAGCAAAATAATGGAACAAAATCATTTAAAACAAGAGCCAGAGCAAATACTTTACATTGTAATGACATTTTTTATATAGAAACAGTACAGAAACAAACACTGGATATTCCGTATCATAGGAAGCAAAAAAACTGAAAAAAACGCTGCGCCGCTTCAACGCTCTCTCAAGCGCTGACAGCTAGGCATTTTCAGCAGAGCGTCTTGCGTTTTCAGCTGGCTAAATACACTTCGGTGGATGCACGGCCTTAGTGTTTTTTGCACACAATGAAAGTCAGTGGCCAGTGTTGTTTTGGATCCCATTTACTTTCATTGTATAGACAAAAACAGTAAAAACATTCTTTCAAATGACATGAGAATTTTCATATTTGGGTGAACGTTGAAAACTTGAAATCACATCATCCTGAATGTCATCTCTGCATCCCTGCTGATCGGCTTGGATGAAAACCACCATGTGGAATCTGCAGGCAACAGCTGGGAACAGACAGTTTGACAAGACCATATTGGTTTATAATTATGCCATAATGTTCAGAACATTTAATCAGTAAAGTGAAAGCTAATGTCACCAGCACATAACACTTTTCTTGTTACATCTTGTTCCAGACACCCACATGTGTATCAGCACCTTGTGACATCTCTTCCGATTGTTGAAGAATTCAGCATAATTGAAACATCAACCACTTTACTTACTATCAAACCAAAAGCTGATCTCAGTCAAACTCTTTAGCGATAAAAGCTGATAGTCTGGGATCGCCGCGTCCCGTTCCCGTGCTTCTCGGTTTGGATTTATGATGGGAGCACATTCGGCATATAAATGAGTCTGTTGCTTTTGTCACATGCTGACTGGGCGCCTACTGTGCCCTGGTCAACAGGCACGCTGCCACTCCGAGAAAGAGATAAGATTGACAGATAAAGCTAGAAGAGGCCTAGTCAGCTGCTGGATCTGTGAGACGCTGGTGGGAATTAAATGAGACTTCCAGTGCACACATAAGCTCTGTCTCTAAACCTATTGAGGCATTTTAAGGCATCATGGGATGCAAAAGCTGTTCCGAAAGGTTGGCAGCAACATTATGTGGCCCTCTAAGATACCTAATTTTGGCCAAATCATGAGGCAGCACTCCATGTACCCTTCACATAGACCTTATGTGCCAGAGATTCAAGCACGCAGCCATCTTTAGAATTTTGTGTTTGAACTTTAGTTTTTGCGGGAGCTCTGCATATTTCTATGGCATCGCTGTTGAAGAGTAATTATCTGGTGAAGTGGATTTCCTTATTGTAGAGTTAACGAAAGTTATCATGAGTATTGTAATATTTAAAGCGGAGGTCATAACAAATGTCATTAGGCCTGGAAGATTTGGAAGGAGTGGTTCATTCATAAATCTGTAAGCAGTGTTGGGGAAAGTAATGCATTACAATATTGCGGTACTTAGTTACTTTTTATGGAAAGTAAAGCATTACATTACTTTTGCGTTACTTTTTCTCATCTGGGCTGGGCTGTTTGCTTGTTTGTTTTTAAAACAAAAAGTTATATTTTTTGCAAATGTAAAGACCCTTTCACACCAAAAAATGAAATGAATAAGCTTCAGACTGAAAGAAATGCAAATTCACACCTGTACAGTAGAGGGCGCAGCTCAAACAAACAGGCCTTTTTAGCTGCGCTGCCGTTCTGCAATACAGAAGAATGTGACACAGGAGAAGAAGTAAATGAGTAAATGTATGTTCACATTTAGTCTAGAACTAGTCTAGAATAACCATCATGTTTACACAGCGCACACAACGCCTCGACACTCCCGATTTCTCTCAACATGGGGACAGGAAAGCTGTCAGCCAGTAAATGGGAAAACAAAGTACAGCAAATTTACTTGTTTGAAAAACTAACTCCGATATTTTGTTGTAAATTTAAAAGTAATCTGTTACTTTACTAGTTACTTGAAAAAAGTAATCTCGTGTTACTTGTAATGCGTTACCCCCAACACTGTCCGTAAGATCTTACCTTAGCAACATGCTAACATGAAATTCTTGGAAACGGTTAGAGGAGCGTTATTATCAATTAAAATTAGTCTATCTTTGATGTAGTATTTTTGTAATATATATATTTTTTTATGCTTTTAGAGTTAAACTTTCTTATCTTAGCGACATGCTAAAGTCAAACTCTTTTGGAATTAATTGTAAAATTGAGTTGTGCATTCACTTACTGTGAGGAGAGCTATTATAGTAAAATGGATTATTAAAGAAGAAAAAAATGTTAGGTGGGGCTTGGTTGGATGCAAGCTTGCAGGTGATTGTAAGTAAAGGGCGGGATTTATGTGGAGAAGTCCTGCATACATCACCAGAGATGGATAAAACGTTCACAACAATGCAATAAAATGCATTTCGAAAATAAATAAGGTGAATTTTCATTTCATGCCAACTTTATCACTTTGTTATTGTAGCAACATGCTAACATCAAACTCTGTTGGAATCAATTGCGAATCGAGTCTCTTATATGCTGTTATTGTTAGACTAGTGCAGTCAAATTTTAAAGTGACTTTCACCCAATGTTTGTGTTATTTATATGTATAATGTTGAAGTAACATGCTGTTATCTTAGCATCATGCTAACGTGAAACAGTATTTGTGTTGACGAGTTGCTACCGATGTAGAGCATTTCAAAGCACCCACTTATGAAGTTTAATTTCAGTAGGATGCTGTCTATGTAGGCACTAGATAGCAAGACAGCTTGATACATTTTGGAACACATCTTGGCTATACTTTATAAATACTGACAAGATTTGTGAAAGCTTAAAGGTTTATGGCCCATAGCGAGATTTCACAGTTCAAATAGCTGCATGTCGCAAGAATCACAACAAGGTGTAGAAGTGTCACTAGTGAGTTCTTTGAAACCGATGATCTAGGAGCGTATTTTTAAAAATATCCTGTCACTGCAAAGACTCCGTTTAGAGAGAGAGCAGGATAGAGATTTGAATCATTCATGCTTATAACAATCTCCGCAGCTCTTTCTGCATAATTCATTGCATGTTACCACTTCAATAACATACTACGTGCTACGTTCTCAGTCACTGCCAAAACAATCGTTAGGGTTTTATTCTTTGTTACAGTCAGCTCATCCAGCATCCTGTTGCCAGGATCCACTCATTTTACTCCCATAATTCCTTTCGCCCTCCAGGAGATAGCAAAAAGAAGCCAATATTGGATTCATTTTTTCTGTGGCCTTGCCAGGAACAGGAATCTCTACAGATTTCAGGCTTTGAGCTTTTGATACTTCAGAGCTTCTTTCTAAATTATCTCATGGGTTTAAAGGGATAGTTTACCAAAAATGACAATTTTGTAATTATTTGCTCAACATTATATGGTTCCATCCAAATCCATGTGCTGGTTCTGAAACTGAATATTTCCCTACTTTAAAGTATGTGAAAAACAGTATACCAAAAGAGTAGTATGTCTGAATGCATAGTATTCGAAAAACAGTAGGCAAAAAGTCCTCGGATGACCTACTGCTTCCAGCGAGATTCTGAAGTGCGCTTTCAGTGGACACTTTACTATCCCATGAGGACACGGTAGAGGATTTATAAATGGAGGTGAAGCGACACAACTGACGCTGGTAGGTCATATCATAATGAAAACATGGCGAATGTATTATGTCCGGTTTACATTCATATTACACACATTCATACTATTTAGAACATACTTTTTTAACAGTCATGAAGTTCAATAATACACAAGAAACTATTTCTGTTAAATCATTACTTTAAGTGAGCATTAGATGTAATCTAAATGTAATACATTTAGTAATAGTTGAAACTAGCATGTACAATTAAATATCCAATACTGAACAATACCAATAAATAAAAAAATATTGTGTATTGGCCACTTATTTTGATTGTGCGTTCACTGGGAATACACATGCTTCGGCAAAGGAAATGATTAACATAGCAACTTTTTTGGTCTTTTTATGGATAGAGTTCTGTAACGACTTCTAATTTGTAACTGATGGAGTGACATGAAGGGTGAGTAAATAATGACCTTCATTTTTGGTTGTACTGTCCCTTTAAATCCATCTTTGCTCACAGTAGTTGAGCTCTAGGTTTTTTGGCCCTTAACTGTTTTAGTAGATTTCATGTTTTATGTGATTTTTTGAAATATCCAAGGATGAGAACTGACCGTATGCGCTGGAGCCTGTCTGTCAGGTAGTTTACAGTGTGACTCGAACAGTTGTGCTCGTTGGTTGCTGTCAAAACGCATGTAGCGCATGGCTGTCTGTGTGGGAAGGGTTTGAAAAGGGCATTCACTCGACAAAATGTTGCCTTTGTGCTTGTTACCATCTGTCAGAGCTCATCGGCTGTTTTTCATATAGCAACCACGTTGATAGTCGGGTGAATTTACTCTCACCTACTGGCTGGAGAAGTTGCATATGGTTTGTTATTCTATGAGAAACCTGTGAGGCTGTACTTGACATGCCAGTTTTATTATTGGACCCAGTCGACAGGCTGGAAATAGTGATGGGAAGTCCGATTATTTTGCGGTGAACAGGTTCTTTCGGACAGTTATTTTTAATGAACTGGTTTAACGTAATCACGAATATGCAATTCTATTATTAAAGGATTAGTTCATCAAAAAATGAAGATTCTGCCATCATTTTCTCACCCTCTTGTCGTTCCAAACCCATAAGACTTTAGTTCATCTTCAAACACAAAAAGATCTTTCAATGAAATCTAAGAGATTTCTGTCCCTCCATTGACAGTCTATGCAACTACTACTTTGTCACTTCATAAAGTTCATAAAGAGTCATTCAGTCAAGAGCAGTGAGTGATTTTCTCTTTGTCTTTTGTTGTTAGATTAACAATGAGGCAAAAACAGCAGCAGGTTTATTAGGCCGCTGTCACTTTAAGAGCTGCACGTATCCAACATGCTGTTACACGCGTGTTTTCTTTCTCAACTGTTTATGTTCACTTAAGACATAACCGACTATGTTTTACAAGGATACTTGCCTATATGGGTATTTTGTAAATTTTGTGTGAATTTGTCCGTTCAAGTGCAATAAGAAATGAAAGAGACGTTTAATAGCCTGTTCACACGCTGTCTGAGAGGCAGCTTTCTGGGAGCGTTCTTCAGATGTTTGCGCACAGAAAACATCATGTGATTACTGTATCGCCTTTCTGTAAAAGTGTAGGGAACCACACATTTTACATAAATCACATAACAGTTCATGTTTTTATTTGCACATATGATTTAGTTTTAATCCAAATGATGCATGTGTACTAAGTAAGCGATCAGCAAAACTAGCAGTTAACGTTAGTAATATGCTCCTCGTTTTACTTTTTTTGCTATTGCCATATCTGGACTACAAACTTTCCAGTGATGTCTGTGAAAAAGGGATGCGATCGACAAGCTCGGGCGTCTGTGCTGCTGCGCGCTCAATCCACTCTGCGTTTCACATATCAGCTCACGCACAGCAGTTATAGCATAAATATTTAGTTTGTCATGAATATTTTGAATATTTAGTCATGAATATTTTTATTTTGGTGTCACCATTGTCTTGTGCATTGGGTTACCAGTACCAAGTCCAAGTCTATTCATTTCCACCCCCAATGTAATACCAAATGTAGCGTTTTAATCAACCTATTGCCATAAGTCTTGGAGTATCATAATAATATCGTATCGTTCAGTATCGCGATATGTATCGCATCGTGACATGAGGGTATCGTTACAACCTGAGAGCTAAGCGATTAATGCGGTTCTGAAATGTGTTACATGCTCTAGACTTTCTCAGACTGTCAGTACAGTTTCTCTGTCTTCTGTAACAGAAGTGAGCTGAAGACAAACAATTCCCAAAAGTGTGTTTGCTGTGTGTTTTTCACCACTCTCATCTAGTTCTTTCTCTCCGTCTCGGTTGTTCTCTCTCTGGGCATTTTGGTAATAACGGCCGTCCTGTGCTCCATGGAGACATTCCCATCTGAGTGCCAGGCTTCACTAATGAACACAGACTACAAACACATTTAGACTCCATTGGGTTGTCAGAAAATCATCTGAGGATGCTCTCTTATTTAATTTTGAAACTGTGAAAAAATGTTGGATATTTCTTAATAGATTAAATAAGGAAAAAAGATTTATTCACTTGCTAATCTTCACTCAAATAATGACTCTTTGCAAACAGGTTTCCAGAACACTCACCGGTCTTTCATTGGTCAGTTGAAGAGACAGCCACACCCCCCAACTCACGCTATTGGTTGAGCCACTGTTGCTATGTCAGGATGGCCGGGGTTCTTAAACAAACAGAGCAATGTTTTGATAGTACATCAGAGCCACAGTGTTTACACTTTTGGGGGCTTATTTATAAGCTAGGATAGGAAAGGCTGTGATATATTTTGATGTGTTAAAAACATCTTTTGACAAAAGTCAGTCACTTTTATCAAAGAATCATTATCAAAAAGGCCCTGACTCCTCCAGTATAGAGGTTACTGGGGTGTATTTCTCTGGAGACAAATCTGGAAACTCTCAAAAGTCTTAATTTAATAGCGTTGATATCTAGGAGAAACAATTGATGTTAAAAACCTTTTTTTTTTGTGATTTCTCTTCTTTTGAAGCCTGCTAATCCTGTATAGTAGATTGCTGACAGAATTGATTTGTTAATCTAAACGTTCTTTGTGCATAATAGTGGCCTGTTTTTATTTTAAGTGAGATGTCTTTACAGTGATGCCATTTTTATTTTTGTAGAACTACAATAGGACCTGCACTGTTTTATATGCAAATAAAGTGTTAATATAGAAATATGTTGTGCTCTGGGAGCGAAGAGAACAAAGCAAAATATGTGAGAGATGTAATATCAAAACTAATATTCTCATTACTGCACACAAGGGCTGAGTCTGGGAATCATTACCCATCAAATGAGAAAACTGCACTGGTGGTGTACCTCTGATACTTGATTTTTATTAAAGTTTGTTTTTAGAGGCTGGCTGAACCATTTTCGGCCAATATATTGAACTCGCGTCTCTCCTAATGTGTGATTAAATGAAGCAAAAGCTTTATCATCATCCTGTAGATTTTCTAGGCTTCCAGCTTAACCCTATAAAGCCTAATGTATCATATTTGATACAGTAATAATGTCTAAAGGTTCAATAAACTGTTCCATTTCCAAAAATTAGATTTTTGCAGACTATTATTTCATATGTCAGTCTTTATAGTTTTAAAAAATGGCTTGATGAGCATAGTTTTGACGTATTTCTTATTGAAACATGAACCAGGATTTGCTCTTTCCTTTGTAGGGGCAAGTGGTATTAGGGGGAAGGGCATTGTCAGTGTCTTGATTGAGCAAAAATATAGACACGCCTCAGAGTGCAGGATGAGTCATCAATGTTTTTCAAAACATTCTCCCACAAGTGAAAGACTGTAGACTAATATGTGTATATATATATGTATATATAATTACAATTTATAAATTGTATATTTAATAATATAAATAATAACAACAACAATGATTATCATTTATAAATTCTAATTATATATGCTTATGCTTAATCATGGTTTTTCAATTCAAATTAAGTTCCAAAGGAACTTGTTTATGTCTTTCTTTCTTCAGTCGAAAAGAAATTAAGGTTTTTAAGGAAAACTTTCCAGGATTTTTCTCCATATAGTGGACTTCAACGGGAACCAATGGGTTGAAGGTCCAAATTGCAGCTTCAAAGGGCTCTACACAATCCCAGACGAGGAATAAGGGCCTTATCTAACAAAACGATTGGTCATTTTCTAAAAAATTAAAAATGTATATACTTTTTAACCACAAATGCTCGTCTTGCACTAGTTCTGCGAATTACATCGAATCACAATGGAAAGGCCATGCGTGATGTTGGTGGAAGTACTGCAGTAGGGCGAAAAACTAATTTTCTCCTCCAACTTCAAAATCGTCCAATGTTGTTGTTCGCCATTTGACTTAGTCTTTGCACATTCTCTTTGTAGGCTAACACTTGCTCGGTACTTCCACCTACGCCATGCGTGACCTTTCCAACGTGATTACGCAATCCTTGGTGCATCGCAGCTAGTGCAAGACAAGTGTTTGTGGTTAAAAAGTTTATAATTTTAATTTTTTTTAGAAAATGACTGATCGTTACGCTAGATAAGACCCTTATTGCTCGTCTGGGATCCTGTAGAGCCCTTTGAAGCTGCACTGAAACTGCAGTTTGGACCTTCAACCCATTGAACCCTGTTGAAGTGCACTATATGGAGAAAAAAACATTTTCCTCAGCCTTAATTTCTTTTCGACTGAAGAAAGAAAGACATAAACATCTTGGATGTCATGGGGGTGAGTAATTATCAGGATTCTGAAGTGAACTAATCCTTTAATTGGAGCAAACACTGTTGTAACGTTAGGTGCTGTCCAGCCAAATCCTTGTGTTCAACCTCTCCGATTGTAGTCCAATCCCATGTAATATTTAGTTGTGCAATCCCAGCCTCACTCACTACAAGAAAAACTGCAGGACTGATCCCAGACGTACTCATACAAACATCCCTTCCATTAGCATTCTAAGTGTGGTGTTGGTATTTCTGTGTATCAAGAGTATCGTGCTCTGCCTTCGGCTGGCATTGTCCTCTCTCGAGGCTGACTCAATTCAACATTACAGCTAGCGTCAAAAAGCAATATGAAGAGAGTTTAGTGTGCACACCCATCCATCACACTGACATGCAGACAGATTTCAGCAAGCTCTGACTGTCTACAGGGGATTCATTCTGCTGCTGGATTAACGCTCTGACATCAGCCTTTTACTGTCTCTGATAATGACGATAAATGGTGTTTGCGTTGAATACATTAGTACATGTAAAATATAGTAAGTAATGATGGAACTACAGAATAAGTGTTTTGTGGTAACTTGTTTTGTGTCAGATGATCAGATCAGTGGGATTTTCAGTTGTGTTTTCCATGAAGCCTGCAGTGTAAGAATGTTTCAGGCCAGTTGATGGTACCTTCATTTGCCGAATTTGATCAGTGCTTGTGCTTTGCTGGCTTAGATTTGTCAAAATTGGCGCTGTGATGAACACACTAGCGAATATAAAAATCTGAATGGCTGTTTATAACATTTATACTGTAGTAGCTGTAGCGCAGCTGCTTTGTTTACAGGGGTTACAGGGGTAACCACTGCATTTCTGCTGTTCCATCAGTGCCAGCTGCTCTCAGAGTGTGAATGCACATTTTCATTCAGGATGTCTCCTTCACTAGTTCCGCCATGCGCTGCTCATGCACGTTGGGCTTGTTTACATCAGTGCGTGCCTCTTTGACAAAGCATACAGCTGTGTTGTGCATTTTAAATGGTTGATGGGTAAAGTATTCTTAAATGCATTCTAAAAATCGTAATAATTTGTGATAAATTATTATTCACGGTATTTTGAAGTGCCCACGATAGCAATATTGTGCATATTCATTATCGTGATATATCGTATTACCGGTCCAGCACATGTCTAATTTACAGTACCTGTCAAAATATTGGAAACGTTACAATTTTTTAATGTTTTTGTAAGAAGTCTCTTATGCTCACGAGGGCTGCATTTATTTGATCAAAATGCAGTAAAAACAGTAATATTGTGAAATATTATTACAAATGAAAAGAACTGTTTTCTATTTGAATTTTTTTAAATGTAATTTATTCCTGTTATGCAAAGCTGAATTTTCAGCATCATTACTCCAGTCTTCAGCATCACATGATCCTTCAGAAATCATTCTAATATGATGATTTTGCTGCTCAAGAAACATTATTATTATTATCTTTTTCCAGGATTCTTTGATGAATAGAAAGTTCAATGAACAGTATTTATTTGCATTTATTAAATTGATTTATTAAAACCATTTATTAAATAGAAATCTTTTGTAACATTATAAATGTCTTAACTGTCATTTTCGATCAATTTAATGTATTCTTGATGAATAAAAGTGTTAATTTCTCTCTTTTTTTAATCTTACTGCAAATGTTTGAAGGGTATAATTGTTTCCACAAAAATGTTAAGCAGCAATGTTTTCAACATTGATAATAATAATAAGATATGTTTCTTGAGCATCTGGAGTAATATGCTGGAGTAGCATAAGAGACTTCTTTCAAAAATATAAAAAAATTGTAATGTTTCCAAATTTTTTGACAGGTACTGTAATATAAAATATTTAGCTAAAAAGTAAAATTATGCTCAATTTGTAATGTGGCTATTAACTTAAAATTCTGTTTAATACTATAATTATTTAATGTTATGGTTGGTTATCCAATATACAGTATAGTCTGTATTAAAATTCAAAAATATTTTGTCCAAAAAAACAAACAAACCACAATTTTAAATGTGAATTAAGGCACCACAACATTATAATGTACAGTTTCAAAAATTAATATTCATTATTTCAATCTGCTAATTATATAATTATATATTTACTTAATATACATGTAAAAATAGGGGAAATGAACAATTATTTAGGCTACAATACTGGCTGACTAAAAAAAAATCTGTAATATCAGCCAATATTTTGTGCATAGAAAGCTTTGTGCATACCTGAATTTTAATTGTTACACACTGTTCATATACATTTCATAAGTCTAATTTGAGGGGAAATTATTTCTGATAATTATAACCTTAAGAACAAACAACATGTCAGCATAGCAACCGGAGTGATGCAAGGGACAATCACTCCGTCCATCATGACCTTTTTCCCAAACATAGCCAACTCAGAAATGTGCTGTGTGTGATATTCCTCATATCCACAGAGACTTAAAAGCTGTAAGTTCATAATATTATTCAGTCTCTAAATGTGGCGACATTATTTAATGCCACCTTAACCTTTCTAAAATGCTTAGATGTCTAATAGCAGCCGCATTATCTCAGAAGCAACCTGACTGAACCTTCCTGCATTATGCCTGTAGATCACAGCCACAAGATTGAATCACAGGGACAGCGTTATAGGGGTTCGGAGGGCTCTTTGCACCTGGTAAGGGTTATGCGAGACGGGCCTCTGGCTGCCCTGTCTCTCTGCCAAGCAGCAGTGTGTGTCCACAGCGCTGACAGCAGGACCGTGGGAAAGCGTTTAGCACAGGCGCACAGCTCAAACGGGTTTGACCGTCCTATTACAACAGAGCTTTTGTCACTCCCGTTGGCGATGGCTGAGGTTCAAATAGAGGTTTAAGCTGTGATAAAAAAAAAAAAAAAAAAATCATATGCAATTTAATATTTGACTCTGTGAACTAGATTTGTGCATTTCCTGAAGACAGTGTGACTGTTGTTTGTCCATGCAAAACTCACCGCTATGATGCATGTAGGTTGTTGCCAGGGCGTTGCTATGTGCGTCAGACTTGTTTGTGAGCCATAGTGAAGTTCAATTTGTGAACAGTTGTTCTTTTCTGGTTCACAAAATAAGTCATTAGTCATTAGATTCATCTAAATCAAAATGATTATTAAAAATCCTTAATCCAGTAATTCCATATGATTGGTCATGGAAAAGACTGTGGAAAATTTCTTGGTTAAATAGGATATTTATATTTTTTGTTCAATCAATTCATTTATTCAAAAATGCATAATAATTTAAAAATCATTTTGATTTTTTTTAACTTTTTTTTAAAAAATAAAGTCAGAAATATCAAGGTGGTAAAACTGCCCGGATATCATAATGAAGAAAAAAAGCCTCAATAATAATAAAAAAATATGTTAGTGTTACCTTTTAATTATTTTATTGTTTTTTTAACAAAACTGCTTAAAATATTTGAAAAATATTTAATTTATTATATTTTTTTTGTTTTGAAAAATATTTAAAAACATTTTCATTTGAAAAAAAATTGATAAGAATTTTTTTTAAATGATTAAGATGTAAACACTCTCATATGCACTCATTTATTAAATTACTTGATATTTAAAATTGTTAATTTTTTGATCATTAAAAGTAATTGATTGTTCTAAGATTGTTGTTAATAAATGGAAAACAACAACAAAAAAGAAGTTTGATAATTTACAGTTTGGACCTATTTAATGTTAATTTACATTAACTTTTTGTTAATGTTAAATGGCTATAATTACCCATTTTGTGCTTAGAAATTAGACAAAATATAATTTAATAAAAGTATCAGTATTGATATTGTTTCTCTTGTCCTTGATCACTGTATTTGATTGGAAAAACATAGTGTTGCCCACATAGATATATGCATAGAGTCCTCTTAATGGCTGTTATTATGGGCCACCATACGTAAGCCGTCCGCCATATTGGAATGGTCAGAGCCGGTCCGTGAACATTCAAGAGCAAGTTGACTGTGCGTCTGCAACCGTAGTTATACGCATGTACGATTATTAGGGGTGTGACAAGATCTCATGCCATGACGGAGTGTGAGGGTGAAATTAGGATAGAATATGCCACCGCTACATTTATAGTTGTAACCATCTCTTAAGGCAGGAACACACCAAGCCGACGGTCGGCCGTCTAAGTTTTCTCAGTGTGTTCCGCACCATCGGCTGAAGTTGGTCCTTGTCGGCTTTTTTTCGGCCGATTCGACATGTTGAATCGCTGTCGGAGCTCGTCGGTCCGTCGGGCCATGTGATCATTCTGATTGGCTGTTCAGCTACTGCCACCTGCTGGTACGGAAAGGCATTTCATCTTACGCAGGCGCAGAACGGACGTGCTACTTGGCTGTCGAGCATCATTGTTTTGGTGTCAGGCCAACTTTGGACCCAGATGCTGCCGACGTGAGCCAACCCCGCAGTCTGCTTTCCTGCCTTTAGCTCTGTATCATGCTTGAAGAAAAATTTGGTCTCTTTTTGCACTTTGAATATTGAGAGAATATTTTGATTATGATTGCACTTACTGTTTGAACTTAATAAGACTAAGAGAAAACTGTGTTATTCATTTTTATTTATACTGT
Organism: Hypophthalmichthys molitrix; assembly: GCA_037950675.1. Taxonomy (NCBI): domain Eukaryota; kingdom Metazoa; phylum Chordata; class Actinopteri; order Cypriniformes; family Xenocyprididae; genus Hypophthalmichthys; species Hypophthalmichthys molitrix. Next base: position 14,124,415 of record CM075515.1, on the reverse strand, counting down.
TTTAATTTCTATGATCAATTTGTGGACAGGAGTTCAGTTAGGAAGTCAAAAGTTGTAGAAGCTCATAATTCATGTACAGTAAGGTCTGAAGAGCCAGTCAGTTGAGTTTGTGGCAAACCTTTTACAGTGCTACAGTGTTGTTGTCTTTTACTGCATATGATAATTCATAATTAGGAATTAGAACTGAAATGACATTCATTACAAGATGATTAGTTAAAATATTTCGAATCACCTGCAGACTATTTTTCTAGTCATGCATTTCGTCATTGAGGATTTCTTAAAAATACTATGTAAAAACCTTGTCACGTCTCGTTCTCTTGAACTCCATCTCGTGTCTCATCTCGTCTCGTGATATAGACTTCAGCAGATGATTTTGCTAAACTAACACAATACAACAAGACGAAGGCATCGGCTAACATGACATTTTGTTGACAAAAAAAAACATGACAAAAGTTACCATAGTATAATATTGTGTATGTTAATATTGAGATAAAGGTGTAATATGTAAGAATTTTGCAGTAAAATATCCAAAAACCACTAGGCCAGTGTTATATATTTTGTTCACTTAAGTACTTACAATATCCCAAATGTTTCCAACTATTTGTAAATCATGAGAAAATTGCTCCGGGACGTGTGAGGAGTTGCCTATCAATTGCGTCATACCCGTGTTACCCTCGGTTTCCGGTTTTATTTTGCTTTAATATTTACATGTTTTAATAGGCAAGGGAACAACTGTTTTGATATATTTATAGACAGAAAACTAATTATTGTTATATAGCTCAACACGTTTAGTCTTATTGTTTAAATCTAATTTTCTTGATTTTTTTGTGAGTACCATGCTTTACCATGCCTCAGAGAAAAACACTGTTTTGTGAAGTAGCTAACAAAGCATAATCAGATGCAGCTTTATTTTTAGTAACAGTAATACAGCATTTTCTCCATCATACAATATGTTTTAAAATGAATTGCATGCCATTTATCAACACAAGCTATCCAGCATTTAATATGATATTCTAAAATCGATCTTACTGCAGTGTGCAACAGTGTCTCACAGCAGCCGCTGAGTGAACGCTCAGAGTAACGTTATAACATTTTCAACACACTCAAATGTATCTAATATGATAAACAGAGCTGCGTTACCTCATACTCATGACTGGAAAAGCGGAAGCAGTAATAAAAGTTCCGCTGCTCGTGAGGCGTGTGTTGAGCAATCACTCCAGTGGCCTCGTTCAGCTCCCACAACACTCGGTCCTGCTCTACTTCATACTACAGTAACGTTAATAATCGCATCCATGAACATGATTTCTTCCCGAGTCCTATCCCGATTCTTTTCCACTGGCCGTTGAGGTGAAGACCACATGTCCCAAGATTCCATGCTCAAACTTGCCCGTCATCAAGCTACGCCTTTGTTTTGAATAGGCCTCTAGTGGACAGAAAATATTACATACTGCACCTTTAATAGTCAATACATATAAAAACACAAACCAACATATTCTCACCTGTGAAAGGTTATCCCATTTCTTCGGGAATTTAAATCTCAGCTGTTTGACAACCAGAAGCTACTCAATGTTGTGGCATCATTGATTCCTATTCTGAGTGACGACATGCTGACATTACAAGATGGCGGTCATGTTGACGTGTCTGGAGCGGTCAAATGTGGCATCTATGTATACATATCAATGGTTGCCCTTCCCTACTTGCAACATCTCTTGTGGACGAATGCTGTGCGTTTGCATCACATCTCTGACAGGCAGTGAGCACAGCAACACATCTCGTCTTTAAAAGCTGACGTGGCTGTTTTGGCAGCCTGCTTAACCTCTGAGCAGTGTCAGAACTCTGTCAGTTTTGTTTATGCATATGATTATTTATTTATTTCCATGTCAGATTGTTTCCTAACCCAGCTGATATGCAAATGAGCACTAAAAATTAACATATTTGTGCATAAAGAGTGTACGCATATGGATGCTGAAAGTTGTTGATAGATTGAGCCTATGTGCTCCTGTGTTTAGAGATCTTGTACTTGTTATGTAACTTGTGCTTTGGGAAGTGACTCAGGGTTTATTTAAGAGAGCAGTGAGATAATGTTAGAAGTGCAGATCTAAGCATAGTATGGTTTATTTTTCATAAGGAAATGTGTGCTGGGTTGGGTGTTATTCGAGAATGACTTTAAAATTTGCAGTGAATATTGAATGTATGCAACTAAAGATGGATTTCATGCAAAGTTTTGTGAAGACAGATGGTTTTGTCACCTTGTGGTCTGTCAGAACTGAAACTTTGCTCATGAATCGCATGTTGTTTTACTCATTGTTTGTTTGTTTTTCCCTCAGTGCTGGCAAATTTTCGAGGAATGGTTCAGCATGGACTCCCGCTGGAGATCGGCGACACAGTGCAGATTTTGGAGAAATGTGAAGGTAGTCAATGTTGTCGTTGTGTTGCTGACAATCAACTTCTTTAGAACTGTAGATCTTCAGCGACAATCAACTTCTTTAGAACTGCAGATCTTCAGCTATAGAGACAGATTCTGTTGAATTTATTTGTTGATATGCAGTCAGTTGGTAGTAGATTTTATCACCCCTCTTTACAGTTGATTCCTCTCTCAACTCTCAAAATATCTGAGTGGTTGATGGGTAGTTTTTTACTATTCTTATCTTTTTTTTATGGGTGCTTCTTCAAATATGGACACTTTAATGTCCCGGGGTATGATTTTTAACAAACAGTATTTATTTATTTAATGTTAAAAACTAAACTAATTGACTGAACAATTTTGGTAACTTTTAATGGCAATTATTTATAGATTTGTATAGATTTGTTTTTTAATTGAAGACCTTTCAGTCTCAAAATATAAAAAATTAATTTGAAATCTATTTTTACACACATTATGACCCAGATAGCAAACTTGCTGTGGCCCAGATCTGGCGCACACTTGACGCTTTCATTTGGCCTACATTTGGTAGGAATGATGGCACTTGGGCAGTCCGCTCCTGTTAGCCAGATTTGGGCCACAAGCAAGCCATAGTAATGCCGCATGTCAGCCATGAACAAAACAAATGAAGCAGAACTGGCCCACATCTGGCCCAGATAGCAAACTTGCTGTGGCCCAGATCTGGCGCACACTTGACGCTTTCATTTGGCCTACATTTGGCAGGAATGATGGCACTTGGGCAGTCCGCTCCTGTTTGCCAGATTTGGGCCACAAGCAAGCCATAGTAATGCCGCAGGTCAGCCAAGAACAAAACAAATGAAGCAGAACTGGCCCACATCTGTCCCTTAGTTTGCCACAACCAACCATTTTAATGAAGTTTTATTAAGTTGTTAGAAATATGAGACATTTGATGTTTTAAGAAAACAAAAAAAAAATCAAGGTAAATATCACATGAAGATTAAATATTATATTTTGTGTCAGTTCTGGGTTGTAATTGTGTTAAATTATGCACTGTGTAAAGTGTAAAATATAATTTAATTGTGAGTTTATAATTTAATAATAGAGCTTTTTTTTCCCTCAAATGTCATTTCCATCACCATCATTTCCACCACAAAAATGCTATTAAATGTGTTGGAAATGAAATGTCCTGGGCCTGGACATTGCTAGCAAACAAATCAAATAAACTCTCATAAACCACACTCTCACTAGTAGGGCTGCACAATATATCGTTTCAGCATCAACATATGTGCTTTGTATTCCCTGACAATTTAAACATTTAAGGGAGTTTAAAGCATTCAAGAGCAAGAAGACGCAAAAGAGAATTTAGTTCGGACAGCACTGAACACCGAATTAATTTCTCTTTCTCGTCTTTTTGTGCCTGAACGTATATACATATGCCTCAAAATTATGTCAAAATGCCCATTTCTGCTGTTTGCTTCATTAATGTTAATCAAACAACAAAAGACAAAGAAAAAAAAAATCAATTTTGTAGCTTTAACAAAGATTAATTATATTTCATTTATACAGTTAAGTCTATGCAGTGTTATTTTACATTTGACAGTTTCTCTACCTGAATACTGTTAGACTTGCCTGAAAAACATAAAGCCTTGTTTATTTCCTTTATATCTTTGCTCTTTTGGAGCTTGTAATTTGTTTATTATTTTCTATGCAGATGCACTCAAATCACCCCAGTCATTCGAGAATGATTAATTCTTTCCAGCTATTCAAGTCATCTGGTGAAATTGTTTACATATCGCAGAAAAAATGTCAGTTTTTTCCAATATACCTACCGACTCACTAGTATATGTTCTATATAAGTCCACAGTTGAAGAAACACCCTTAGTATAATTTTTAGTATCACGTACTTAAAGTTTAAATGGTTGGAAATGTTTGGAAATGGATTATATAATACATAATCTATTATGGTGTTGAAATGCTGTTGAAAGTGTGAAATAATTATAAATGGCATTTTATAGGATGGTACAGAGGATTCATCACGAAGAATCCAAATGTAAAGGTGAGAGCAATCCGACATCGCTGCATGGTTGACAGTAACAGTGTGCAAAATTGAAACGATTCCTTTATTTTTGTCTGTTCTTTTCGATTTATCTGTACCTCTTTCCTCTGCTTTGAATCTCAGCATATTTATATACAGATGGTAGTGCATGTTTGTTTACTCTTGTGTGTTTTACATGCAGTAATTGGCTCGTTAAATACCTTTCTGTGGTTTCTCCCCAGGGAATATTCCCAAGCTCCTATATTCACCTCAAGAATGCCCACGTCAAGAACAAAGGGTATGAGTCTGGGGAAAAAAGCCTATATATATATATATATATATATATATATATATTGTAAATAATGGTAATTTTTACATGTACAGTATTTGGACAATTAAGCCACAACTAAAAATGTAAATGAAATTGTTATTGCATTTATTTGAAAGAATCGGTTAAAGTAAGGGATAAAGGGTTCGATCCCAGGAATTGGTGACCCATGAAGTGGCCGGCTAATGAAATCTCACCTTTGACCTGCCACTAGTGCCCTTGAGAAAAACACTGAAGTGCTACTAGAGACCGTCTTTGTGCTGTTTGCAAAATGACACATCTACTGTATTGAAGTGACAGGAGCCTTCACTATCCCACAAGCCATTGCAAATGTATTTGCGGACATGTCCTCGTGAGTCAGTGTTACTCCTCAGGGTCATGTGAGGTCACTGCTCTTCATCCTGGTCTTGTGCAGATGAGTGTGTGTGAATGTGTGTTTGTGTGTCTTGCCCTGCAGGCAGTTTGAGACCGTCATACCCACAGAGGACTCGGTCATTACAGAGATAACTATGACCTTGAGAGACTGGGGCACCATGTGGAAGCAGCTCTACATGGTAAATATCACTCTTTGTGTTACACTGAACAAATTTAATTGTCAATAATTGAATGAATTTATTAGGAATAGATATTTTTACATGGTCCTCAAGGTCATGGGAAACCTGGAAATATCATGGAATTTTTAAATTGTGGTCTTCAGGCCTGGAAAAATCATGGAAATTAATAAAATCTTAAGCCTAAGATTTTTTTTTAGTGGTTCAAGCACGTGGCTGTTAAAATGGATTTTTTTTTTTTTTTTGAAAAACCTACTTTTGCAAACTGGTCCTAGGTTTTCAGCCCGATCGGAACCAAACCAGTGCAGCACAGTCCTTAAGGGCCACTAAAACATGTGGGCAGAGCCACTTTTATTAAAATGTCTATAACTCAGGAATGAGATATTTTCACCAAACTCAGCACACCTATGTAAGAGCTCATTCTGTGGTCATGTGAATAAGGATGCGGCGACTGGCCACTTGGTGGTGCTATAACAGGAAAAAAACATGAAAACGGTTATAACTACTTCACCGTGAAAATTGGCATGCAGTGTCTTTGTCCAAGGTGCCATAATTGCCTATGAGGACATTGACATATCTCAAAGAACATGTCCGCCATCGGCCAATGAAATCTGAGCAGCTTTTAGACAAAGTTAATGGAGGATGATCAGAATGAAACTTGCTGGGCCTGTTTGACTTTAGAGCCCTAGACCTAGTGTTTTGGCTCAGCCTTGATAGCTTTAAAAAAAACATATATTTCCTATGGTAAATTGCCTGTATTGGCTGTAAATGGTCTTTTCCATCTATGATCGAGATGGTTACAGGCTTTTTACACATGTGCTTAAAGGTCTTAGTGCTTGAACCCCTGCTCGCAGATATATATATATATATATATATATATATATATATATATATATATATATTATTATTTTTTTTTTTTACTTATCCAGTAATTACAAATGACTGGAAAAAATGGCTTGGTGTGTGTATATATATATTGATGACTTGATGATTTGAAGCCACCTAGATGATTTTCTTTAAGAGCCAATTTACTAAATTAAAACTAAAAGATAAACAATTTCTCTGTCACCCACTCTGTTTTTTCTGTCTCTCTCAGAGAAACGAAGGGGATCTCTTTCACAGACTGTGGCACGTGATGAATGAGATATTGGAGCTGCGGCAGCAGGTTCTAGTGGGTCACCTCACTCACGACCGCTTGAGTGACATCAAACAGCACATCACGGCACGGCTGGACTGGGGAAATGAGTGAGTTATACCGTTAGATATACCTCAAGAGCTTGCGGTGACCAAAAATACAAATTCTGTCACTATCATGATGGTATTGGTATCGAATACTGAAATTTTGGGTATTGTGACAACTTCAATGCCATGCATTTCATTTATGATTCATTTATGCCATTAGAGATTTGCTTTCCTGTCATTGCCACATTGCGTTATTTTTTTTAGTGATTGCAAATGTATTGTGCAGTACACATAAAAACAGTGGGTGGAATGCAGTGGCGGGGACGGCCATGATGAACTGCCGGCAAATGCTGGGCAATCTGTCAGCCATGTGCTCGAATGCTTATATACTGTTTTTCTCTAAAAAATAAGTCGCAGATGGTAGTAACGAGTGGGATGTGTTACGTATGGTTTTTTCGTGTCTCTCAGTACATTGTCATTATGGAGGGTTTACGATGAAACTGATTATTCTCACATTTGATTCATGCTTTGTGAAAGTTACTGCGGATTGTTGTCTGAAAATGACTTGGGTTGTTGTCATAAATAGGGTCCTATGATTTCCACAATGTGGAAAATGCGGACGGAATCTAATTTACTGTATAGTGAGGAATGTCATGGAATTTGGCAAAATTTGGATTAATAAATCAAAAGTATGGCTGTACATTTCAAGTTGCAATATGGACTAGTGTCTAGCAGAAACACTGCTATATAAATCTGAAGTCTGCATGTTCTGCAAACACACGAACTTGAACACGAGCATTTTACCATTTCATTTGATTAAACTATTGTCATCATATACACACAGAAACTCAGAGGCCTTTACGACAAACAAAATTAAAAAAGTTCAGTTTAACTTGAAGAAATTATGACAGAAATATATTACTATTGTACTTCTCAAAGTAATATCAATAATAATACAGTTTAAATCATTATTTACATCAGACAATTTTTGTCCATGGTTTAATTTTAACAGTAAACCTCTGTTGAAAGGAATTTTCAGATTTAATTTGATTACATTTTAAAAGATAAGTTAAAATATGATTTTATGTATTCATTTCATTTACACCATTTTTGTTAATAAATTTGTATTAAATCATAAAACAGAATCCAGAAAATTATTAAATTGCTAGTTTTATGAATCCATTGTTAGAATAAAAGATTTGAATAAAACTGTTGATTTGAAATCAGTTTCATTAATTTAAATAAAATAAAGACTGCAAAATGAAAATAAAAATATCCTGCGGTTATGGCATGCTTGACTGCTTTTCTCAGCTAATAGTAATTAATTGCAATTAATTAGATAAATTCAATATCATGCAATTTAATTAATTATTTAATTACTATTTTATAAAAAAGAATTAAAATCATATCTATCAATATTATGTTTGTATTTATACAGTATATATAAAATATAAAAAAATATTATATAAAAATATGTCCATGAAGTGTAACTAACAAATCTATTGCTAAACTAAACTGAAATTAAAAGTAAATCTAAAACTAGTATTAAATGCAAAACTGTAATAACCATGGTGAGATTTGATGGGTAGAATGAAATGTGTATATTTGTGTGTCACAGGCAGCTGGGTTTGGATCTGGTCCCCAGGAGGGACTTCGGCATGGTGGACCCTGATGAGATCAGCATCACAGAGCTGTATCGGCTGGTGGGTAGTCATACATTCACGCTCACGTACATGCATACACATACACACACACATACACATTCCCATTACCCATGAGTCACCTCACCTCCCTCCTCTGCCGCCCATATTCTTTGCTGTGTTACTATGGCAACTGCAGTTCGACCTGACGCCAAGGCTCTCTCTCTCGAGTGCTTCGTCCTCTGTTTTAACAAAGAGACACACACACACACTCACACACACACCTCCAGTCGCCTGTGTATAGGGAAATGATAGTAATTAAGAACAAGAGAGAAATGCTAAATGGCACATTAACAGGCTGTTTGCAAACTGCAGAGACACTTCACGCATGCAGTTTCCTGCCCTTATAATTTGGCATACATGCAGCATCATTGGCACAATTGGTTCAGATCTCTCAAAGCCACAACAGTGTCTGTGTACAGATCTTTGGAATATAATATCTGTTCCAAAACCTACTGAGCTGCCTACTGCCTACTGCAGTTGCTTTCTAAGGGAGCATCCTAACTGACATGGAACGACATAGTTTGTGATTTTATTTTATTATTTTTAATACAATAAATGATGTTTTTTTTAACAGTGCCTCTCAGTATGGCATAACACACATAATTTTTTTTTTTTATTTGATTGTTATTAATTACTTTATTACTGCTAACATAACCAGTTGCCTTCTAAGGGAGCATCCTGACTGACATGAAATGACATTGTTTGTGAATTTTATTTTATTTTAATACTATAAATGGTGTTTTTTTTTTTTTTTAACAATGCCTCTCAGTATGGCATAGCACACATAATTTTTTTTAAAAATTTGATTAAGTTATTAATTTATTTTATTATAATTTTTTATTAATTTATTTTAATGTATTTATTATTAAATATTTTAAATACATATTATAAATGATTAAAATACATATTATTTTAATTATTTAAAATACCATAAATACTGTTGTTTTATTATAATTCCATTGCTTACTTATCAGTATTAAACATACATATTTTTATTTATTTATTATTTATTTAAAATACTATAAATAAAATAAATATTCATTATTTTAAATAGTATAAACACTATTGTTTTATAACTACACTTATAACTATAATTTAAAGTATTAAATATACATATCTCACAATTTTGGGGTAAAATATTTTATTTTATTATTAATCATTTTGAACTTTTTTATCTATACTTAATACTATGATAAAATTAAATACTTTTCTCACAGATTATTGCATTATAGAATTTCATTCTCTGCAAAGGAAACGTACTGTTCTGCATTTGAATTCCGTTAGAAGAAAGTATCTTAGTAGTCTGCATTATTAAGTTAAGCCTTTGTATCAGGAGAATTCTATAATGCCTTAAAATGCCTAGCTCACTAGGTTTTTAGAAGAGAGCTAGTGAGACAACTCCAATGTAGTTAAAATTCACAAAATTCTCTTTCTTTTTCTCTGAGCTGCAGCTCTGACCACACATGTCCCAGTTTTCACTGGTCCATGGGTGGGCAGAGGTGTGGGGGCAGGGGTTAAAGGAGGAAGGAAAGAAACAACAGAGAACAAGATGTGGGTGTGGATGTACTAGACTAGAGAGAGTGTTTAAAGCATGGATAGTAGGAAGTGAGGGCGCAAGCAAAAAAGACACCAATGTGGCGTCCCCAGGGTTAAGTGCCTTTTTGAAGGTTCTTTGTTTTTCAGAACAACAAAAGAAAGGTCCAAAGCTTAAAGATAAAACCACAGTGCTGGGGTCTGTTTTTACCTTATATAACATAATAATGTTAATGAAAGTTATTATAATTTGATATCTATGGTGTATAGCAAAGAAACATATTTTAACAACAGACAAATTTATTATCTTACACAGAGATACAGACAGTATGTGCAGGCGTAAATTGTAATTGTTGTAAATGTCTTTGTAATTGAAATGATGTTTTCTTTTAAATAGATGGAGAGACGTCATCGTAGACGCGAGGCTCCCCCGCAGGCCAGTATGCACCACCTGTTCCTTCAGATGAAGAGCATGATGAGCTCAAATCTGGGGGAGGAGTTGGAAGTCTTCTTCTCTGTCTATGACAGCAGGGAAATGCGACCAATCAGGTGCCATCTCTGACCCTAGACACCCAATCTCAAATCTTTAATTTAACTAAAGTATGATTAATTCACCCACAAATGAAAATTCTGTCATTATTCAATCATGCTCACGTTGTTTAAACCTGTATGAACACTAAAGAAGATATTTTGAAAAATATCTCATTTTCCTTACAATGAGGTCCAATGTTGTCTTGTTTTGGACCTCATTCACTTTCATTGTACTAACAGCTGAAACATTCTTTAAAATATCTTCTTGCATATTTAAAGGGTTAGTTCACCCAAAAATGAAAATTCAGTCATTAATTACTCACCCTCATGTCGTTCCACACCCGTAAGACCTTTGTTCATCTTCGGAACACAAATTAAGATATTTTTCATGAAATATGATGACTCAGTGAGGCCTGCATTGCCAGCAAGATCATTTTCTATTTTTCAGTGCCCAGAAAGGTACTAAAAACATATTTAAAACAGTGGTTTAACCTTAATATTATTAAGCGATGAGAATATTTTTTGTGCGACAAATAAAAAAAACACAATAATGACTTTATTCAACGATATCTAGTGATGGGCAATTTTAAAACATGAAGCTTCGAAGCTTTACGAATGTTTTTTTCGAATCAGTGGTTCAGAGCACCAAAATCACATGATTTCAGTAAACAAGGCTTCATTACGTCATAAGTGTTTCGAAATTTCAATGTGACTTTGGCAGTTTGATACGTGCTCCAAACCACTGATTCGAAACAAAAGATTCGTAAAGCTTCGAAGCTTCATGTTTTAAAATTGCCCATGAAGCAGTGTTTTGAAATCGTCCATCACTAGACATTGTTGAATAAAGTAGCTATGTTTTTTTTGGCACACAAAAAGTATTCTCGTCACTTTATAATATTAAGGTAGACACATGAACTGTTTTAAATGTGTCTTTAGTAGCTTTCTGGGCATTGAAAAAGGAAATGATCTTGCTGGCAATGCAGGCTTCACTGAACCATCGGATTTTATCAAAAATATCTTAATTTGTGTTCTGAAGATGAACGAAGGTCTTACGGGTGTGGAACGAAATGAGGGTGAGTAATTAATGACAGAATTTTCATTTTTGGGTGAACTAACCCTTTAAATACATAGACATTTGAGTTAATAATCAAAAGGTTGTAAGTTTGAGTGCAACAACAGTTTGTCACTGTTGACTCCTCACTAAATTCCACCAGATCTAGCAAAAAAAACACAAAACAGGAAAAATTCAGTCTGACCTCAATTTCATTAATTATGAATCGCTGTATTCCTTCTAGCTGTCTGAAAGACGTCTCCAACACCAACCAGTCATCCCTCAGTGCGTTTACCTTGAGTATATTTCTATGACACTATCAGACTATTACGTTGATCGTGCCACTGCTGGGAACTAATATCTGGAATTCAATTCAGCTGCGACGTCAATGTATCTGTTTACCACTGTACATCAGCCTGAGGGATGTTTTAGTTTCACATCCATGATGGAACTACGGCCTTGATGTGTTTGTTGAATTTTTCATTGGTTTCTGTCTCTTTTTTTCTCCCTCCTTCTCTCTCGCCACTCATGTTAGGGAGTGTACTGCTCAGGCACCCCTCCTCGTTGTAAATTATTCAGAACTAGTGACGCCCCAGGGCACTTAGTGAAAGTGAGGGAGAATCGAGGAGATATTGAGCCTCAATGGGCCTCTCCTTGTAATTACCTAGCACAAGTGTCAGAGGAAACCCACTAACACATGCAGTTGTGGATGCACATGTACACACTCACGCTCACACTAGTCTTGCTGTGATTCCTTATGCTTCATGGCGTGTCTGAGGTGAACCTGACCGTCTCTCTCTTTCTCTCTGTGCAGTGAGAGGTTCTTTGTGCGCCTCAATAAGCAAGGGCTACCTAAGTCTCCAGAGAAGACTGAGAGGCAGTGTACACTCTTTGTTGTAAGTATGGACGTTTTCGAGGTGCACCAAGGGCGTGTCCTTGGTCCTTTTTGCTTGTTTTGGCATTAAATGAATCTGGTGCTGTTGTCAGTAAATAGTTATCCTTGACTGAACATTATTTCTGAAAATGTGGGAGATTTTTAATTTAATTGTGAAGAAAAATGTCTTTTTGTTTTTTGCGATGTGAGCAAGACTTTTTGAAGAAAATAACTATTTTAGATGTTTTCTCAACAGTTTACATTTGCTGCCAAATTTATATATTTTTAAGAAATTAGATTTTTGTGGCAAGACATTAAATCAACATTAAAAAAAGGATTTAAAAATATTGTTTTGTTTCGCTGTTTATCAGGAAATAATGTCATGAACACCCAAATATTTAAATTGTTGTGCTTTTTGTTTTGTTTTGTTAGTTCTTTTATGTTTTTGTTCTGTTTTGTTTTGTTTTGTTTTGTTTTGTTTTGTTCTGTTTTTTTGTTTTGTTTTGTTTTGTTCTGTTTTTTTGTTTTGTTTTGTTTTGTTCTGTTTTTTTGTTTTGTTCTGTTTTTTTGTTTTGTTTTGTTTTATTCTGTTTTTTGTTTTGTTCTGTTTTTTTGTTTTGTTTTGTTTTATTCTGTTTTTTGTTTTGTTCTGTTTTTTTGTTTTGTTTTGTTTTGTTCTGTTTTTTGTTTTGTTTTGTTCTGTTCTGTTTTTTTGTTTTGTTAGTTCTTTCTTTTATTTTATCACTATTGTTTTGTTGCATTATATTGCATTGCATTGTTTTTGTGTATTTAATAGCAGTAAATTACATTAAACTGACAACCCTAATTTTCAGATTTTTATTTGATCGATTAAATAGTAACTTTTAAACAGAGAAGGTTTAGAGAAATGTTTGGTACATGTAATTTAGTAAATGTTGCTCAATGAAACATTTGTCTTTTTTTAAGGATTTGGGAAGTAGCGATCTTCGCAAAGATGTGTATGTTGTAGCTCATATTTTTAGAATAGGTAAGAGCTGTTGGATGCATATCACTTTTCTCGCCGTGTGACCTGTCATAATGCCTCAGATACACTATCATAGGTGTCATATGGATCTCACAACTTGATAGTGCACTACCTGATGCTTTAAAATTTGAAAAAGTGACAGATTACATCAAATTACGTCAATAGTTGTGGCTAAATGACAGGCCACTTCAAGTCAAATGTGACTAAGATGGTGTCTTTGTCTGTAAACGTCACTTTTGTGTCTGTGTAGCAGTCGTCGCTACATGCATGACCTGCATTGGTACAAAAACTGTGATGTTACAGTATAGATTAATGCTCATTTGCATGTATGTAATTCATGTCACTGTGGACTGGGAAGTGTTTGTTGTGTAACGGTTGTTGGTATGTCTTTTTGTGTTTCAAGCGTCATTATAAAGTTATATAAGTGTTAATCATTCTGCCATAAGAGCTACATAAAACTGACATGTCAGCTAGAGTTTCTGGGTAAGACACGGCTGTAATGCTTAAGTGTCACATGACGCATTCTATCTTGTGACAGTGCTATGTGTTCTTTGAGGCAGAATAAGAAAACGTCTCTTTTTATGTTGCAAAATGACAAGTTTGTTTGTATTAGCATATGTATTTATTCTCATACAAGCAGCGTGTGAGTCTCAATGTGTGTGTTTGCAGGGCGAATGGTTGCAGGAGAGAAGAAGAGTGCAAGTAACACACAGTACAAACGTCCATATGGATGTGCCGTGATTAGTGTGGCCGACCTGTTAACGGCTGACTTCAAGGACGATCACTTGCTAAAGATCTACTCGTGAGTATCGCACCCTAACTTTTTGAAGTGACTTTATGAAGCTAATTAAGTACAATGCATTTTTTTTAGGACTGGGTGATATATACATTTTCTACAACTATAGGGCTTAGACAGAATTAAAGAAGCGAATTGGTGCTCCAATTCAAATTTTGTTCATACTGTAAATTATAAATTATTTTATTTTTATTAATTTTTACATTAAATTTTATATTTTTTTATTCAAATTGAAAGTTTGTATGGATTAACTTATTAGACGTGCCATCTTTAACTGATTCTTACCAAGATCATTCTTGTTTTGTTTCAATTTTTTGATGATGACAGAGTGATTTGAAAAAGTGCATTATAATCAATGCTGTATTCCCAATTTTCCTTCATTTCATATTACCAGGAAAATCATATTCATATATATCACATATCCCTCATTGTAAGTGGTTACATGCTGTAGTAAACTTGTGGTGCATTATATTCACAGATGTAACACAGAGAGCGAGTGGTACCAAATCCATGACAGTATTATCAGGAAAGTCAGCTCACGGTACAGCCATATTGGTTCAAATACAGGTAAGATCCTCACGATCCCAAATTAATTTAGCTTGTATTCTTAAAGGGGTTGTTCAACCAAGAATAAAAATACTTTAATGTTTAGCTTTGCAGATTTTTAATCCGCTTTGTATTGTTAAGGCAGGAACACACCAAGCCGACAGTCGGCCATCGGGCAGTTTTTGTTCGTCGGCCGACTAAGTTTTTTCAGTATGTTCCGCATTGTCGGCTGAAGTTGGTCCTCGTCGGCTTTTTTTCGGCCTATTCAACATGTTGAATCAGCGTCAGTCCGTCGGGCCATCTGATCATTCTGATTGGCTGTTCAGCTACTGCCACCTGCTGGTACGTAAAGGCATTTTCATCTTACGCAGGCGCAGAACGGCTACTTGGCCGTCGGCTGTCGAGCGCTGGTTTGGTGTGTCAGGCCAACTTTGGACCCAGACGCTGCCGACGTGAACCAACCCCGCAGTCTGCTTTCGTTGCCACTAGTTTGTCGGCGTCGGTTTGGTGTGTACCTGCCTTCACAATGTTGGTAGTATATGTAAATGAACAATGTTTACATCTTATTGGGTACATTTATTTGGCAGACTTTTGACAACTTGAGGGTTTTCTACAGATTATACTTCAGAATTTTTTTATCCCGCCTACGGACAGTCAGATTAACAGAACAGTTATTTATCAAAATTGTATCGTATTATGTCTACTCTTTAAACAGCATTATGGTAAAAATGGAACTCTATGGCAACAGCTTTCTTACCTGTACATGACAGCATTTTGCTTCGAGCGGAACTGACGGAACGGTCGTTTCTTTCAGTTTTTCCCCTCTGTTTGGCCTAAAACACTGTATTCGTGGTCATGCAGTTTGAAATGTTGACTACAAACACAGAGGTTTTTCAGTTTTTCCGTCGCAGTGTTCTCTCCGTATTTACGATTCTTCGCAGCCTTGAGACACTGCCTACAACACGCTGAATTCTTCACTGGAAACTGAAACTAACTCCTTTACGCTTTACTCTTTGAATTCTTGCACCTGGAAACAATACAAGTTGACACCATTATGACTAAAAGTTTGCTAAGAAGTATTTCCTACTAAAGCAAGGTGGTATTTGACTAATAAGCGTATTCATAGCAGACTGTTGGGAGTGTCCTTGGATGGCAACATGCCCAGTGCATTATAGGTGTTGAACTTTTCCAACCTATTTGGCAAAAGAGAAGACAACAGACTTTTTTCTCTGTTTTCTCTAGTCAGGTTGTACCCATTTCAAATATTATTCGCTTTTGTACTGCATAAGCAGGCAAGTTTTATTGAAAGCCCACACTCTCATGTCATTCCAAACCTGTATGACTTTCTTTCTAAAAAAGAAGAAATTTTATGGTCTGTTCCTCACACAGTTTTCTTACAACTTCATAAGACTTGGACTATACTCACAGAGTTTCCAATTTTTGGTGAACTGCCCCTTTAAAGAACATTTTGTCTGTCATAGCAACAGTGTTTTTCTGAACCAAGTGATCCATTTAATTGAAGTATTCAAATCGTACCAAATCATGCTGCAGAATTTCTTTTCTTCTTGCTCTTAAGATATAAATAGCAGAACTCTTTACAAAGAAATGCCGGGTTCTCTCCTAGCAACAGGTTTTGAGCAGCAGAAGAAGGCTGCAGTCAAAGCATATGCCAATATGTATTCAACAGAGAGGCCGAGAGCTGTTATTCAGGCGCTTTTGTTTTTATGACGTCTGTATGACTCAAAGAGCTGCAGTATTAAGCATGTTGCTACAGTATGTGGTGGCTACAATGTTTGTTTGGAAATTGTTTACTGGCCCAAGTCAAGAGTGTCCACCTTTGAGTATCTTTGATATTCTGATCTCTAGATATTGCTCAAGCCTCTACTTCAATGTAAGTATATTGGATTTTTCAGGTAAAAAATCATAAAGGTCAGCCTTTGTCAAATCAGACAGAATTAAAGAGGACCTGTTATACTTTTTTTTTAAAATATATATATTTTCAGCTTTCTTTTGTGTGTAATGTTACAGTTTGAGCATGAAAAAGGTCTGCAAAGTTACAAAGCACAAAGCCACTCCAAAGGGCGTTATTCTCTATATCAGTAAGGACTGCTTCTAACTTCCCTGGAATGCCTCAACTGTAGTCGTGAGTTTTCTTCCAGGAACGAACACGTTACAATATTCCTCATTTAAATAATTTAATACATTTTTAGAATTTATGCACATCTTGCCATTTCCATCCAGCTTTATTTAATGCGACATCCCAAAATGCACATAAAAGTAGGTGGATGGAAACATAGCTAATGTTGACTACCTAAGACAATCTTGTGGCTGTATTTATCTGAAAGTCTGGTCTAGCTTTAGGTGTATAGACAAAGTTTTGGGACAATCCACCTTCCAATGACTGACTTATAGATGTCTCAGCACATTGAAACAGGATAGGATGGGAATTATACACAGCTTTAAAGAATCCAAAAACACAGACTTGTAATTCATTCAGCAAGATCAGTACCTGATCTCAATCAGCTAGTAAATGCGATCCAGTCATCTACAGTAATTCAGTTACAGTAAATGTGTGTCTTTTTATCTGCTGACCATTAGTAGATATTAATCAGTCACACACACATCGGCTATCAGTGTGAACTAAAACGCCATATCGATCGCATGCACAGAGAGCAGTTGACCCTTTTCATGTCATTGCTATCACTTGAGATGTTTTGAACTAGCAAATCGCCAGTGCTTCTAGCTAATCGCTGGGATAAAAGCCAAATTACTGTTATTGACTTTATTGATGGGTTAGACAACCTAACAACAATATTCATTTTAGGTTTAAAAAGGCAAACAGATGAAAGACGAAGTGGGGTCTCTGAGTGCATTGTGTTGTGTTGTTGATGCCATGTTTTGTGGAGGTGGTGGAGTAGTAGTTATGCAATCTTGGTGTGCATCATCTCGCAAGTGGTTTCAAAATGAATGGACTGCTTGTGATTTCACTCGTGTGGGCAGCTTACTCTGCATACATTACGAAACCATAACGAAGCCATGATGCTTCCAGAGCTTATAAACCCATCAAACCTCATCTATGCAACCCAAAACTAAAAAAATTGCCCAGAATGCATTTGTAATGTCTGTTGTTTGTGAAGTATGAGACAGAACGAAAAACTCAAGGACCCCGAGGAAGACATCAGAGGATTAAGCAGGAAGAGGGCCAGATAAAAAAAACTGAGATAGTCGATCAATCGCGAAGGAGATTATGCAGTTTCTCATGTCAATCTAAACCTCAGGCCGTGTCCCTCAGCAGATGTACGGCAGGGTTACACTTGAGATGAAAGTCATTCAGACAAATGAAGGAATGGGAATGGGCGAAATTTCCATCTGTAAGAACTCAACATCTAGCTCGGCTTTGTGATTAAATAACCCAAAAGTGTTTCTTCAAAGAGACTTGGGACTTTAAAGTGTAAATCTAGTGCATGGATGTCAGAATCATTGGCTTTCATCAGTAGTATAAACGAGGGAGGCAGAGAAATGCTTGTCATTAAATGTGGTGGAACACAATAAGATCTTTCTGATTCGATGGAGCTGTTACGGTAACCAGCACAAATGTTACAAATGGGGATTAAGGCACTGGATTACCCATAATTAATTTACTCGAGGCAGTCGGGTCATTCCTGTTATGCAGGACCTTTTGAACTTTTTTATAACTTTTTTAATTGTAACTTGAGATGAAAATTTAACAGGGTGGATAATAACAGAGTGTAAATAAAACAATGTAGCTGTTGATTAGAAGGATTGTATGGAAGCTTGTTTCCCCCACTAAATTAAAAAAGGCAATTGTGACTTTTTTTCTCGCAATTGTGAGTTTGCATCCCACAATTCTGAGACAAAAGTTATAAGGCCCGTTCACACCAAGAAGGATAACTATAAAGATAACTATAATGATAACTATTTGCGTCCACACCAACAAATGATAAAGGTCTGTTTATTCTAAGCTCACGCGCTGCGGTTTCAAAGTGTGTACATGTTTTTGCTGTTCTTGTTGCATTTACATGGCTTTAACCAGCAGATGTCCTCAGCATGTTTTTTTTTTTTTTCCGAGTGAATCTAGCTAGTGTAATCGATCTAATCTAACAGTGAATTTAGCTGACGAAATCAATATAGTGGAATAAAAACAATGCCTAGTCTTTTTCACTGCAACTTCAAGGCAATGTTGTCGAAACTAGCGCTGGATACCTGAGGTAATTTTATGTGTTTTAGGTGTTTGCTAGCCTGGCATAATGATCTCATTTCCGTTAATTATACTTTTATTACTGTTTATTCCGAGGGTATGACCGATTGTTTTCCAGATTTTTTTTTTTTTTTTTTTTAGTATTCTTGAAAAGGGGGTTTGACTTGTCAAACAGTGGTGGCTTTTTCTGGACCTCAACGATTAACTTCTCCGCAATGTCGTCTGCCATTTTAAATGCACAAGCCTTTAAAGGGTTAGTTCACCCAAAAATGAAAATAATGTAACTTATTACTCACACTCATGTCGTTCTACACCTGTAAGACCTTCGTTAATCTTCGGAACACTAATTAAGATATTTTTCATTTAAATCCGATGGCTCAGTGAGGCCTCTATAGACAGCAATGCCATTGTTAATCTCAAGATCCATAAAGGTACTAAAAATATATTTAAAACAGTTCATGCGAGTTTGGTGGTTCTACCTTAATATTATAGCGACGAGAATATTTTTGTGTGCCAGAAAAACAAAATAATGACTTTTCAACAATATCTCATGATGGCCGATTTCAAAACACTGCTTCAGAGCTTTACGAATCGAATCAGTGATTCGGATGTCCTATCAAACAACTAAACTGCTGAAATCACGTGACTTTGACGCTCTGAATCACTGATTCGATTCGTAAAGCTCTGAAGCAATGTTTTGAAATCGGCCATCACGAGATATTGTTGAAAAGTCATTATTTATTTTTTTTGGCACACACAAAGTATTCTAGTCGCTTTATAATATTAAGGTAGAACCACTGAACTCACATGAACTGTTTTAAATATGTTTTTAGTACCTTTATGGATCTTGAGAGAGGAAGTGTCATTGCTGTGATTGCAGGCCTCACTGAGCCATTGGATTCAATCAAAATATCTTAAGTTGTGTTTGGAAGAATGAACGGTCTTATGGGTGTGGAACGACATGAGGGTGAGTAATTAATGACATTATTTTCATTTTTGGGTGAACTAACCCCTTAAATTAGACTGGATTCTGATTGGCTGTCAATGTTTTATCATTTAACACTTGAAAAAAAAATAATGTTTCTCTATATCGTTATCGTTATAGCTGTGGTGTGGACAGTGCAATTCTTATATATTCAGAATGATTTTTAGAACTATATCTTTATCGTTATCTTTACTCTATAGTTATCGTTCTTGGTGTGAACGGGCCTTTAAACTCACAATTACGAGTTAATATGCAATTCTGACTTTATATCTCACAATTCAAAAAAAAAAAAATTAAGACTTGTAAGATAAAAAGTCAGTTACCTTTTTTATTTTTTATTCCATGGCGGAAACAAGCTTCCATAGGATTGACGGTTATCTTGTGTGATGTGCGTTTTGAAATTTTTTATATTATAATATTTTAACATTATGATGGTGATAATGTCATCAAACAGGGTGGAATGTTTCAAAGAGAGACAAACCAGCGAATACCACAAAACATTACAAAATCACATTCATTGCTGATACTTACTGATGTGTGTGCTGTTGTTTTGTTGGCGTACTCTCATGGACTCTCATGTTACAGTATTGTTAGATGTTACCGCAAAGGTTCATTAAAAGCACTTGTGTTTATTTTGCAGGCCTTAATGTGTCTCTTCAGCTCCTGCACGGGGATATGGAGCAGATCCGTAAGGATTACATGCGTCTTTTCACCCGCAACGTCTCTATTACGAAGAGGCTGGGTTTCTCTGATATCATCATTCCAGGTGGGAAAATCTCGTTTTGTTGTCATTATGCTGCTCTTTTACATCACATTACCATTGAATTTATGTTTTGCATTGTTATGCAAATTAAAGCTCTAGCTTTACGATATCTTTTGTCATTCAGTCATCATATGATAATGTGGCCGCTCTGTGGCATCTGTAGTAATGGTTTAATCATGTCATTATGCAGTAAATTAATTGCTTTGCAGTGTAAAAACAGGAGCAAAATACTATTTTTATTGAATTACCATGAACTTTGAGCTATCACAGTGTCCTTTATACCATAATATAACACAGGCACACTTACTAAAGATATCACAGTATGAAAAAACATCAATGTTGTTCAAAAACAGATTGATTTTACAGGATGTTCTTGTTTTGCTCACTATCACATATTGTACGTACACGACAAAAGTACAAAAGCAGTGGGAGTTATTCATGAAAAAAGTATTCTGTACTTTTTTTTTACACAGTGCATTAGTTTGGCCACATTTTATTTGATGTTTGCTTTCACACTCTTAGCGATGAAGCACCTTTGAGCCACATGTGTTGACAGAGTAATTAGTAATGTTTTGTGGTGTTTCTAACACCTCCGAGGAGCTGAAATTTATTGACTAAAAAAGTGCGGATTGGCAAAAGAAACATTGTCCTGCCTAGATTGTACAGTATAAACAGTATGTATAAAGGAATATGCCTTACATAAATAAATACACCAATATTGTATTGAAGTACATTGTAAACAAAGTGTGCATGGTCACTTATCAATGTATCAGCACACAATAGAAAAAAAACAACATTTTCAGCAACCCCTCCTGATAGGCTGATTTCAACACCTGATAACCGCTTGAAAGTGCTGTGCTGGTAGAAAAACATTTATGAGATACAGTTATCTTCCTTCTGCAGGTGAAATAAGAAATGATCTGTATGTGACCCTTGAGAGGGGCGAATTTGAGAAAGGTGGAAAAAGTGTGGCACGTAATGTGGAAGTCACCGTCTATCTGCTGGGAGGTGATGGGCAGCTGCTGAAGGTGAGAACCGGCACTGGATGTCATTTGTTTCCTGCGTATCAATTAATAAATGTCTCTCTCACTTTTAGTTTTCAGATGTTTTATCTCCTATTTATTAACTTAATATGTGTTCAATTTTGTATCGCTTTTCTTTTTAAAAAATTGTATTCCTCTAGTCTTGAAGTAAAAGTGTATTTTATCAGAGTTATATACATTGAACTTTAAAAATGTGAACCATCATTCAAAACATTAAACTTAAGTAATTTAGTAAAAATAGTTTTTTTTATATGTAATGTTTTGATTTTGTTTTACTTTACTTTAAATATATTTTAAAGTCAATATTATAATGATCAACAATGACACATAATCACGCTATTTGTTTTCTTTTTATACAGTTGTCAGTGTTTTCAAAATATTTTTGTTATTGTAAAAATAAATGAATAAATATATACATAAATAAAAATATTTATTTATTTATTTATTTATTTTTAGTTATGTTTTAAATTATGTTTTCACAATTTTTTTGTTTTTATTGTAGAAATAACTTAAATATTGTGTATGGTATTTATTTATTTATTACTTATCTACTCACTCACTTACTCACTTATATACTCACTCACTCACTCACTCACTCATATACTTAGTTATGTACTCACTCACTCACTTATATACTCAGTCACTCACTCACTCACTCACTTATATACTCACTCACTTATATACTTACTTATATACTCACTCACTCACTCACATACTCACTCACTCACTCACTCAATCACTTATATACTCACTCACTCACTCATTTATATACTCACTCACTTATATACTCGCTCACTCACTTATATACTCACTCATTCACTCATATACTCACTCACTCACTCACTCCCTTATTTACTTACTCACACACTCATTTATTCACTCACTTATTTATTCACTCACTCACTTACTCCCGTATTTACTTACTCACTCACTCATTTACTCACTCACTTATTTACTCACTCACTCACTCACTTACTCACCCACTTATTCACTCACTTATTTACTCACTCACTTATTTACTTACTCACTCACTCAGGTATATACTCACTCACATACACACACACACACACACACACACACACACACACACACACTTATTTACTCACTTATATACTCACTCACTCACTCACTTATTTACTTACTCCCTTATATACTCACTCACACACTTACTTACTCACTTATATACTCACTCACTCACTCACTCACTTATATACTCACTCACATACACACACACACACACACACACACACACTTATTTACTCACTTATATACTCACTCACTCACTCACTTATTTACTTACTCACTTATATACTCACTCACTCACTTATATACTCACTCACTCACTCACTCAGTTATATACTCACTCACATACACACACACACACACACACACACACACACACACACACACACTTATTTACTCACTTATATACTCACTCACTCACTCACTTATTTACTTACTCCCTTATATACTCACTCACACACTTATATACTCACTCACTCACTTATATACTCACTCACTCACTCACTTATATACTTACTTATATACTCACTCACTCACTCACTTATTTATACACACACACACTCACTCACTCACTCACTTATATACTTACTTATATACTCACTCACTCACTCACTTATTTACACACACACACTCACTCACTCACTCACTACTTATTTACGCACTCACTTATTTACGCACTCACTCACTTATTTACGCACTCACTCACTTATTTACGCACTCACTTACTCACTCACTCACTCACTCACTCACTTACTTATTTACGCACTCACTCACTCACTCATTCACTTACTCACTTACTTACTCACTCACTTATTTATGCACTCACTCACGCACTCACTCACTCACTCACTTATTTACTCACTCACTCACTCACTCACTTATATACTCACTCACTCACTCACTTACTCACTCACTCACTCACTCACTTATATACTTACTTATATACTCACTCACTCACTTATTTACGCACTCACTCACTCACTCACTACTTATTTACGCACTCACTTACGCACTCACTAACTTATTTACGCACTCACTCACGCACTCACTCACTTATTTACACACTCACTCACTCACTCACTCACTTATTTACGCACTCACTCACGCACTCACTCACTTATTTACGCACTCACTCACTCACTCACTTATTTACGCACTCACTCACTCATTCACTTACTTACTCACTCATTTACGCACTTATTTACTCACTCACTCACTCACTTACTTACTTAAAAGAGCATTTTTGGTTTTCAACTTTTGGCCCGGTGGATCCAAAATGTACAAAATCATCATATAATTTTTGGTTCATGGTTACTTCAATATAACATGCACTGTTGAATGGTTCACAATATTACTAGAAATATTTATTAAAAATGTAGTTAGGGTCAGTTTCAAGTTTTCTTTTTCTCTGTCTCAGGGTCTGGTGTGTTGCGGCTCCGGGGAGCCAGGAGTAGATGAGCACCGCTCTTTTGTCCTGTATCACAGTAACAGCCCTCGCTGGGCCGAACAGATCAAACTGCCCATCCCTCTGGAGATGTTTCACGGCACACACTTGCGCTTCGAGCTCAGGCACTGCTCCAGTAAGACTCTACTATGCTTCACATGTGTTTTTTTCTTGAAAATTGATTTTACGTCTACTTGTTATTCCACCTTCTGAGATTTTAGACTTTCCCATTATCGACTCATTTAACATAACTACTGTTCTCTCTGTTTATGCAGCAAAGGAAAAAGGTGAGAAGAAGCTTTTTGGCTTCTCTTTTGTCCCTCTGATGCAGGACAATGGGAGACCGCTGCCTGATGGGACGCATGAGCTCATTGTCCACAAGGTACTGTGTCTCTTTGTGAATCTGTCTCTAAGTGTATGATTTTTTTTTTGTTATATTTTAAGTTTCTCTTCAGGTTTATACTAAATTTTACAGTACACTAATTGTGGGTAGAAAAAAGGATACAGATATATAATTATTCTCCAGATAATATTGTACACATCATCATTAACATATTTAGGGGTCTGTGGCATCAAAAAGTTTGAAAACCCCAATCTAAGTAATATTAATGATCTATGCCTTTGAATGGTTGCGTGAAGAAAAGAATTGTCTTTTTTTTAACAAAATCACCCCGATGGTCTCACTGTGTGTGTATGTTATGACCGTCTGTTGTCTTTGTACTTCTCGCTCATAACAGTGTGAAGAGACAGCTGATCTTCAGGATCCTGCTCGATACCTCAAACTGCCATTTTCCAAAGCCAGTCTCCAGCCGGCCAACAACCAGACAATAAAGAACAGCAAAGAATCCTTCTGGATTCAGTCATCTCTCTGCTCCACTAAACTTACTCAGAATGGTGAGACAAAGTTCCTCCTCACAATATTCCATAAAACTCCAAAAGTTAAATCTGATCTGGGATGAAGAAGAAACAATCAAGAAGAAAACCAATAAAATTTCCAGCAAGCAAAATAGTCTATTATTGTAATAGAAATTAACATCTCAGTCAACTACTCCATATGATCTCAAATCTATCCCATCCAATCTGTTGGAAAGCAGTGATTTCAGAAATGCCATTTTTCTGTGCCATATGGCCCCGTCTCACGACCTTGATATTGTGATATATTGATCTGAGCCCTTCAGCAGGTGAATGTCATGGTAACAGTGGCAGAAAACAGAGAGGTCTGCGTTTGGACCGGAGATCACAGCGGGCTGAGCCCACACCTGCCTCTGTTGACCTTGGAAGTTCGCCCAGTGTCTCTGCGGCTCTGCCGCGCCTTCGCCCAACTGCACACATATCAACGGCCATCTGGCTGTTATTTAACCGAAGGCACTGAACCCAAGTTAGATTCAGTTTATATTGCATCTATACTCAGCTAATCTTTAAAAAGCCTGAAGCTTGAGACTGATTCTATTCATCTTAACCTTTGAGGTATAATGAACTATAAACAAAACCACTTATGTATGTATTCAAGTTGAATGTCTTTATTTCTTTCTTATTTTTGCATTGTCCCATCACATGTAAATGTTTGAAAGGCACCTTTAAAGGTTCATAGACCATTTGTCCAGTTGATTTACCAGTGGCTGAGTCACCAATGGTTGATATGACAAAGGTTGATTCACCTACAGTTGACTCGCCAGTGATTGATTTACTGCTGGCTGATTCTCCAGTGGTTAATTCACCAATGATGAAGGTTGATTCGCCTTAGGTTGATTCGCCAGTGATTGATTTATGTAGGGAACTACAGAAGTAATATTAGCTCAAATGAAATAATTAATTTAAAGGGAATTATAAAGAGTCATTTATTTACGACCGAGCAACTGAGTCGTCCAGCGTTCGTTTGCTCGAGCCGTAATAAGCTCTTGTAGCGGATATGAATATCCAACTATCGTGAAAATAATAGCTTGGTAACAAGATCGACAGTTTAAGACATTAAATTTTAGAAGCACATAATACAAGACACTTTCTTTAAAAATCTACAAGAGACTTTATTTATTCTAACACAAACTAATCTAACACAAACACACACATACACACACATTCATACGCGTTGCAGTAAACGAAAGGAAATGAGAGAGAGAGTTTTAAGAGAGAGAGAGTGATATGATGAACAGGTTTCCTAGCAAAAATATGCACTTCAGAAGATCTGACCTGAACGAACCATGAATCATTAATTTAAATGCACCAGTTCAGTTGATAGAATCTGGAGGTACTTGCTTGAGTCGACTTTAAATGTGCATCATCTCGTCGGAGTGCAGCGAAGCGTTTTCCAAGTCGATGATTTGTCTTTTCAGGTCCAGATGGTGGTTAGGTAAAAACCAATCACATTTTGGCTTGCTGGAAAAATGAAAGGAAGTCTCTTTGTCGCTGGAGTTGAAGTTGAAGCGGCAAAAGTCGTTGGTTGAACTTTGCGGCAAAACTTATAACACGAGACTCAACGGAAAAGAAAATTAAGTAAAAGAAAAGAAAAGTGAGTGAAAGTTGGATGGCTTGAATGAGCTGCTTGTCTGTTCTTCTTGTTACTCCATAGTTACTCGTTGTTCTGCTTACTCTGGTCACTGCTGACCGGTTCTTTCTTCTTCTCTCGTTCGTTTCTTCTTCTCTTCAGCTTCAGTCTTGCGATATGACTATTTAAACTTAGGTGTTTGTCCCACCTCTGAGAGGAGTTTTGGCCAATCAGATATCGTCCTGTTTCAAAAGGTGGCTTTTCTCTGCCCCAATCATACATAGGTGTTACCTCAGGTCTCTGCTTTGGCAGAATACTGTTTTAGACATAATTTCTATTAAATGGAATATGATACACTTTTACACAGATTTCATTCAAACCATGATTAAGAAGAGAGAAAGAGAATTAAATTCATTCCAAATAAGGCATACTTTCAATCAGTCATTCAAGAGTTATCACATTTACATAAATTGTGGGTGTTCTAAAGCATAACTGGTTACAGGTAGTATTCGTGAACATGATGTAAAATGTATGCAGTTAAAAGATGTTTGATAAGTCCATTTAAAATTGTTTGGAACAATTTTGATGCAGTTTTAGTTGTAGAACAGTCTTTGTTGGGTTTTCTGTAAAGTTAGGTCCCTCAGAGAAACAAAAGGGGCCTGCGTTGTCTCTTTGTCTCTCTTTTGGTCTGGTGATCAAAGAGTCTTTATCTTTTTGGTGACCATTTGGTTGCTATATTTTGGGTTAAAGGTTATCACCTCTCCTGCAGTCAGGAAGCACGGGTGCCATAAAGGGTACCTATCAAAGGTTGTTCTGTAGACGGACTGGAGCCGAAACTAGATTCTCTGAGGTTTGGTTTCTGGAATTATGTTTTAAAAGAGTCCTCTGAACGATTCATTTGTCTGGTTCGTCCATGGTTCCTACATTTATTACCGGTTGATTCGCTAGTGGTTGATTCACCAGTGGTTGATATGACAAGGGTTGATTCACCTACAGTTGATTCGCCAGAGGTTGATTTTGTACCGTTGATTCACCAGCGGTCGACACCAATGACGACAGTTGATTCACCAGTGGCTGACACCAATGCTGACAGTTGATTCACCTTAGGTTGATTCGCCAGTGATTGATTTACTACTGGTTGATT
This sequence comes from Hypophthalmichthys molitrix, assembly GCA_037950675.1. Taxonomy (NCBI): domain Eukaryota; kingdom Metazoa; phylum Chordata; class Actinopteri; order Cypriniformes; family Xenocyprididae; genus Hypophthalmichthys; species Hypophthalmichthys molitrix. The sequence continues at coordinate 14,096,796 of CM075515.1, read as the reverse complement.
CACCAATGGTTGATATGTCAACTGTTGATTCACGAAGAGTTGGTTCGCCAGTGGTTGATTCAGTACTGGTTAATTCACCAGCAGTTGATTTACCAATGGTTAATTTGCCAACATTTGATTTGCCAGCAGTTGATTCACCAACATTTGATTCACCAGTGATTGATTCATCAATGATTGATTTGGATTTGTCAATGATTCACCACTGGTGAATAAACTGTTTTCATATCAGCAGTTGGCGAATCAGCCACTAAAGAATTAACAATTGGCAAATCAGCTGTCTGCAAATCAACTGTCAGCATATTAACCAGTGATTGATTCATCAACGATTGATTGGATTTGTCAATGGTTTATTCACTCAACAGTTGATTTGTCAGCAGGTGATTCGTCAATGATTCACCACTGGTTAATATGTTGACCAACAGTTGATTTGCCAATTGTTAATTCTTTAGTGGTTGATTTGCCAACTGGTGATATGAAAACAGGTTATTCGCCAGTGTTTGATTCAGTAGTTGTTAATTCGCTAGTGGTTGATTCTTCAACATTTGATCTGCAAATGGATTTAATGGAGCCATGAATGTTTGATCCACTAAAGGTTGATACACTAAAAGGTGATTTAGCAATTGTTGACTTTATTAATGAAACCCAGTTTTAGTGGTTTATCTTCAAAAGTGCATGTTTCTTGTGTTTTTTCAGGTGACATGTTGGACCTGCTGAAATGGAGAATCCATCTGGACAGAATCATTGACTGCCTCTCCAAACTCAAGGACATTGATGGCACTGAAATTGTTAAGGTATAAACCACATACAGCAACTTGTTTTTATCACTGAAACTACAGAAATAGCATAGAATGTTTTTTCCCAAAAATATTTTTTGACTCTGTAACATTTGATTATCTCTGTACAGTTTTTACAGGACACTCTGGACACCTTGTTTGGGATTTTAGACGAGAGTCCCCAGCGGTATGGACTAAAGGTGTTTGACTGCCTGGTTAGTGATGTTTTGTTCAAACCTTATGAATGTATAAAATGTAGTCAATGCTTTGCTCTCAAGTTTCTAGTTTCCACAGATACTCAACATATTTTGACTGCAAACTCATACAAACTCATCCATCTCCTCCACAAGGAGACAGTTTCTTGCTGTTAATGAGTACAAGATGCTTTCCTCATCTCTCCTCCACTGTGTTACCACGGTTACATGCCAAATATGGCAACTCAAAAAATCCATCTTACATTTCTCTTGCTATTATCCAACGCCTGTCCTCATATCCTCTTTATTTCAGGCAGAACAAAGTACTTCTAGATCAGAAAGCACATTTTAAATAAACTCTGCACGATTGAGTGTTGTTTTAGGCTGTGTGGGAAGTGTTATATACAATAATTTTACTTGCTTGATTCTGATTGGTTAGTTGCTGCATTCTGTGGTCCATTATAAAAATGATTATTGTCTTGGGCATTTGATTTCCTACATAGCTGTGCTAGTTTCAAGTCTCATACCATTCCACAACCGCCTCTTTTTCACATAATAAAATATTTTAAACTGAAATCAATATTTAATATCATTAATTTGGTATTAAACACCAGATAATGTATATTAACAGTTGATTCACCAATGGTTGATTCATCAATGATTAATACACCAGTGGTTAATATGTTGATGTTTGATGCACAGACAGTCGATTCAGCAATTGGTTGATTCGTCAACTGCTGATATGAAATGGTTGATTCGCCAGGGTTTGATTCAGCAATTGTTAATTCGCTAGTGGTTGATTCGTCAGTGTTTGATCTTCCAATGGATTTAATGGATCTACCAAACGATTGATTCACCAAAGATTGGTATACTAGCAGGTGATTTGGAAACTGATTCAGTAATTATTGATTCTGCTGATCAGTATTGAAAATGAACTCTGAGAGGAATTCAAATGGACTTAATTAGCGTAAACTATGTTAATATTTTTACTAAAGATAGCTTATGACCTTACTGAGGTTACAATTTGTATTTTCTCCTCAGGTTCACGTTATAAATCTGCTGCAGGACAGCAAATTCCAGCTCTTCAAGCCCGTAATGGACAATTACATCGAGAACCACTTTGCTGGTGCCCTGTCCTACAGGTAAACATTAGGGATGGGGTGGGGGAAACGATTATTACAAATCGTGATTCTTAAGACAAACGATTTTTTAAATCGTAACTGATGAAAAATGTTTCTTCAGCAGTATGTATGTCCGATCGCACAGAACATTTTTCGTTCACCTGTGCTTCTTTTCCATTGTTTTTCTATGTAAACATGGATTTGACGGACGTCTTTGACCGTTGCGTTCACGTCTTTTGCAGCGTCTTACACACAAAATGCAGCGCGAGTTTTTAAAGATGCCCGTCAAGTCAACTTTGAAAACGTGTATCTCGAGACACGTGCTGTAGGTATTCGACTTTGCAAAAAACAAAAAAAAAAGTGGCCCATGCTGGCAAAATGAGTTGGAATGCGCTCTGGCTAATTTTGAGCTACAGGCAAAACAAGTAAAAAATGTCGATTTTGGTCGAATTTGAGGTTCTCACAAAAAATGAGTTCATTAAGCCCTTGTCAAGCAATCCCAATGCTCCAAATAGCAATTAAATATCTAAAAGTATCTTTATTTGTATGTTTTCTGAGAGGAGTAACTTTCCTTTGACCATGAAAAATGCAGTTTTTCTCTGCTCGCTTCACCACTTGCGCTTCTCCTCAGCACAAGTTTGGTATCGTTTTAAAGCGCAGCATTCCAACTTTGTGAATATTCCTAGCGAATTTTTGATGGCACAAGTCTGAAACAATGAAATGTAACTCATGCTGATGTAAACAAATCGATCTTACCTGGTTGACTGACAGATCTGAAGCATGTGCACAAAGACGCCTCAGACAGCGTGCAATCCCAATGTACACATATAAACAGAATTACAGTACTAGCTCAGTCATTTGTTCTCCGATTCCAACAAATCATACTTCATTTTGAAGGTTTTTTTAATAGAGATTGTGAAAATTACAATAACAAATTTTTGAAAATTTGCTCATTGCGACTCATTTTGCCAGCATGGGTCACAATTCAGATGCCTGTACAATGCAAAATTTCATGTTAAGAAAAGAAAAAAAAAAGGACTTTGAAAAAATTAGTAGCTTAAGTCCTAGGAATGAAAGCACTCTTTGTTTTTAAGCTATTAAGTTAGCTGTTGGCATTAATATTTAATAAGAGCCAAAATTCATAAAATGATAAATGCATAAAAAATACTTAAACACACAAGAAATTACAATACATATCAAAACGGCAGCTAAATATAATTTAATATGGAATCATTTAATTAAGTTCGAAATAAGGTCTATGGCAATTCCCAGCCCTAGTAAACAGGATACACTAGTAAAAATGATGTATTCAAGAATTGTATGAGTTTTGAAACACTCAAAAATACTGGAGCTCCTGTGGTGTTCAGCTAAAATAGTGTCATGTTTTTGAGAGAGTTGCGTTTGGTAATATAGAAAGATGAAAGGTGTTTTATGTTGGGCTCTATGCCTTGTATACTGTAACCGGTGGAGTTTCTCTGAGTTTACAGATCATCTCAGCACAGAGAGAGATGTATGTCAAGCCAAAAGCACAGCACAGTCTTGCTTTCATCTGTCATAATCTGTTTCATTTTACTGACAATGCAGTTTTTGTCCTGTATGTGTGGTCAGGAAGGTAATGTGTGTTTGTGCTGATGGCGAACATTAAAGGGATAGTTCACCCAAAAATGAAAATTCTCTCATTTATTACTCATCCTCATGTCATTCCACACAGGTAAGACCTTCGTTCATCTTCGGAACACAAATTAAGATATTTGTGAGGCCTCCATTGACAGCAAGATAATTAACACTTTCAGATGCCCAGAAAACTACTAAAAACAGTTCATGTGACTACAGTGGTTCAACCTTAATGTTATAAAGCGACAAGAATACTTTTTGTGCTCAAAACTTTTTTGTGCGCAACTTTTTTCCACAATATCTAGTGATATTCATGAAGCTTCGAAGCTTTACAAATCTTTTTGTTTTGAATCAGTGGTTCAGAGCACCAAAATCACATGATTTCAGTAAATGAGGCTTTTGTTACGTCATAAGTATTTTGAAACTTCAATGGTTCACATGACTTTGGCAGTCTGATACACGCTCCAAACCACTGATTCAAAACAAAAGATTTGTAAAGCTTCGAAGCTTCATGAAGCAGTGTTTTGAAATCGCCCATCACTAGATATTGTGGAATAAAGTTGTTATTTTTGGCGCATAAAAAGTATTCTCGTCGCTTCATAACATTAAGGTAGTACTGTAGTAACATTAAGCACTGTAGTCACATGAACTGTTTGAAATATGTTTTTAGTAGCTTTCTGGGCATTGAAAAAGGGAGTGTTCTTGCTGTCAATGCAGGCCTTACTGAGCCATCGGATTTCATCAAAAATATCTTAATTTGTGTTCTGAAGATGAACGAAGGTCTTATGGGTGTGGAACAACATGACATGACATGAGTAATAAATGACATAATTTTCATTTTTGGGTGAACTGTTTTCAGATTGCATGTGTCACTCAATAGGTTGATGCTCCTCAAAGCTCCCATTTGATTTTTGTTGTTCTAGGTCTGTCTTTTCCTCCTAATATTTCTGTTTTTCCCACTTCTGCACTCTCTTTTTCTTCCTCAACACACACACCTTCTGCTTTCTGTCTCTCTCTCTTTCCCCCTAATGTTTACCTGTCTTTTCTGTATGTGTGTGTGTGCATGTACGGTGTGTTCTGGCCATGCTGTCTGTCAGTAATGAGGCGTGTGGTTGTGTTGTTGTGTGTGGGCAGTGATGTAGTCTCTCTTCTGTAACACACTGAGGTGTGGAGCATCATGTCAGAGCTGAGTTGGATGTGGGCGGCTTGCAAAATACTCACTTTCACACTGTTCCCGTCACTCAGTTCCTTAATGTTGTGCAGCGTTTCTGTCCCGTGTCCTTTGTAATGCTGTTTCTTCACTATTTTATTTTATTATTTTGTGTATGTTATGTGCATGTTTACATTTCTTAACATATTGTGCCTAAATTCACACATTTTAATTATTTTGCATTGTTATAATATATATTTATTTTATTTTATTTTGCATTAAAGTGTAACTTCACCGATTTTCAAACTGCTTTGTATTGTTACAATGTTGGTAGTCTATGTAAATGAACAATGTTTACTCATTCCTGGACTGAGAAATTCACATTTATTTGTCAGCAAAAGTCCACCGGAAAAATTATAATAAGAAAAATTATAATACTTCTGCATTATTGTATCCCACCCACGGACAGTCGGATTGACAAAGGGTTATTACCAGAACAGTTATTGTAAGGGTATTTTTCACTGAAAATTGTATCATATTATGTCTACTCTAAAAATGGAACACTATGACAACAGCTTTCTTACCTGTACACGATGGCGCTTTGCTTCGAGCAGAACTGACGGAACGGCAGTTTCTTTCAGCTTTTCCCCTCTGTTTGGCCTAAAACACTGCGTTCATGGTCCAGTTTGAAATGTTGACTACAAACACAGGTTTTTTAGATTTTCTGTCTTCTCTCTGTATTTTCGATTCTTTGCAGTTTTTAGCCACTGCCTACAAAACGCTGAATTCTTCACATGAAAACTGAAACTAACTCACTTATGCTTTACTCTTTGAATTATTGCACCTGGAAACAATACAAGTTGACACCATTGTAAAGTTTGCTAAGAAGTATTTCCTACTAAAGCAAGGCGGTATTTGACTCTGGTAAGCGTATTCATAGCAGACTGGTGGGAGTGGCTTTGGATGGCAACTTGCCCAGTGCATTATGGGTGTTGAAGCTTTCCAACCTATTTGGCAAAAGGAAAGACAACAGCCTTTTTTCTCAGTTTTTCTCTAGTCAGGTTGTACCCATTTCAATTTTTTTTTTTTTTTTTTTTGCCTTTTTGTTTTCTGCACAGACAGCCAAGTTTTATTGAAAGCCCATTTTGCCAGTGAAGTACCTTTTTAAGTGTGTTTACGTTACTTATTTTTTTATTTTGTTTTGCATTGTGTGCATATTTACATTTCTTATAATGTTGTGATGCCTAAATTCACACTTATTTTATTTTATTTTATTTTATTTTGCATTGTATGCATTAGGTGTACATTTATTACATCTATTATATTATATTTTTTTGATTTTATTTTAATATTTTATTTTGTTGTGCACATTAAGTGCATGTTTACATTACTTTTTTCTCTTTTTTTGTCATTGTGTGCATTAGGCATATGTTTACATAGTATTTTAAACTATTATATTTCAAAAGAACTAGGAAAATCCCACTTGATATGTTCCCTATAGATTTCAGACTGTTTTTTTTTTCACAGCCTGTTTTCAGTTTAATGTTATGTGCTTTGCAACCACACTCACACACACACATCTTCACACTGCACTGTCTCTCCCAGCATGCTCAAAGACACACTAAGGTTAATCTGCAGTCAGGATGGATGCTGCGGTGATGAGGGTCTGTTTGTCTCAGGGTAGAGAAAAACAGAGCCGCTGGGTTCAAACTGCGTGTCAGTATTCCTGAATTATCAGAAGTAAATGTAGCTGATGCTGCCAGGGCATTTACTGCTGTTATCTCTAGTGAATAAACAGCCGAGGTCACATAATAGTATTCACACTTGCAAAGCTAAGTAGTGTGAAATAAGAGGTCCGTATTATATTAGTCATTTATGGCACAATCTAGGTGTAGAAATTTGCTCATGAATTGAATCTGATCTAACATAACATATTTGAATCGATGGAACAGAGCAAACTGAACCGAGTTGAACTGAACTGAGCTTAACTTAATCAAAGTGTATTGATTCTATGAACAAAGCTGAATTAAACTGAACTCATATCACATTGAATCTGACTGAACAAAACAGAACACAACTGAATCAAATTTAACTGAACAGATTTGAATTGACATAACAGGCTGAACTAAACAGAAACAAGTTGAACTGAACTGAAATTAATCAAGCAAAAATAAACTGAATCAAAACTTTCTGAACGAAACTGAATTGAATCAAACAGAACAGAACAGAAAGCTGAACTGAACTAAACCATTTCAAATAAAATGAATCTGAACAAAAACTGAACAGAACAAAATTGAATCTAATCAAACTGAACTGAAGGCTGTGTAGTTCAGCCAATAGATTAATATTAACAGTCAGATCTTGGTGAATATAAATAGGGTAAATAATATATAAAATTATACATTTCTTGATTGCTTTTGATATGGTTGGACTATTTTCAAGGCAGTTGATTTGATCACAATCACAACATGAGGTGTTACAGTGTGTTTAATTAAGATCTAATTGGATTTTGAAATCTTTAGGGGGAATGAGAGCTGGTATTATACTGTGGTTGACATTAATTGTAATCCCATGCTGGGAATGTTAACATTTTCCTCCTTATGGCCAAATTACTCCTCTGGGCTTCCAAAATCAACAAGAGGCTCATAAAAGACCCAGTTTTCCTACAATTATTTTTTTTTTCCCCATTTGTAATTAATCATCTTACTTTAAAAATTAATGTTGCATTAATGAAACATAAAAGTTTAACCAAAAAGAAAATTATCCACACTATTATTTCTTAAAGTATTCCTTCCAGGTTTTCCAATATTTTGACCTACTGTAGATGCCGTCCGCAGACTGTGAATAAATGTACACCTTTACACACACTGTTCTTCTCACACAGATCTTGATGGATTGGACCCTAAGGACGTTTTAATGATTTTAATGGGTTTTGACTGGCAATAGAGACCATTAAACTGAAGTCTATTTACAAAGTTTCCTGGCAGCTGCATCAAGTATTCATGAAGACCCGTGCACTCTAACTCCACTGATTCATTGTCACAATCACTCAAACATCTCAGACGTTTCATTGCCTAAGTGGTTAAGACTTCTCATGGGATACACTGGACCGTTAAGGACCTTTATTGATCTTGGAACAGCATTCAAGCTGTCAGAGCCCTCTGATTCTGGGGTTCAGTTCCTAAACTTTACAAAACCTGTTATGAACAAATTTAAAGATTATAAAGCATATGTCAGATTTGCTTCACATACCCGATTAGGAATCTTGGAATAACATCTACCGGTCAGATTTTAGGAATACTTTAAATTTGGGGTTCAAGGATGAACAACTTACTTATCAAGGTTATTATTGTTGATGAAAATACAATAATAATATTATGAAGACAAAAACTAGCAGTGGTAAAAAAAAAAAAAAAGTGTTAAACTCAAAAACTCAAAACTATACTAACAATTGAGCAGCAAATCAGCATATTAGAATGATTTCTGAAGGATCATGTGACTCTGAAGACTGGAGTAATGATGCTGAAAATTCAGCTTTGCATCACAGGAATAAATTACAGTTTAAAATATATTCAAATAGAAAACAGCTATTTTAAATTGTTATAATATTTAACAATATTACTGTTTTTACTGTATTTTTAATCAAATAAATTCAGCCTTGGTGAGCAGACGAAACTTCTTTCAAAAACATATAAAAAAATATAGTTGCAAGCAGCAATACGGGGCCAAGCCCCTGAAGGGAGCAGGAAGAGCAAAAACAGCAGAAATTGAACATACATGAAAAACAGCTGGTTCAGGAGTACAGGTGAGAATGAACTCAAAATGTGAAGAAGTTCAGATGAGAACGAACTCAGAATGAACAAAAACACACTTATGTCTAATCCAAGAGGAATAAAGATTAGTACAACGCTTACCCAGATAATAAAGGAATTGAATGACACAACATTACACACAATTTTATAAAGTTGCCTGACACAGGATTCGAACCCACTGTCTCTGGGTCAGGAGACTGGAACTCATCTTGTTGCGCCACTGGGAAGATTATTCACCCAGATGCCAAATTTCCATATTTCAAGTGAGAATGAACTCAAAATGAACAGAAGTTCAGATGTGAATGAACACAGAATAAACAAAGACAGACTTACTTCTAATCCTAGAGGAAGAAAGTCTAGAACAATACGTATCGGGATAATGAACTCAAAATGAGCAGAAGTTCAGATGAGAACGAACTCAGAATGAACAAAAACACACTTATGTCTAATCCAAGAGGAATAAAGATTAGTACAACGCTTACCCAGATAATAAATGAATTGAAATGACACAACATTACAGACAATTTTATATAGTTGTCCCACACAGGACTCGAACCTACAGTCTTTGGGTCAGGCGCCTGTCACTCATCTTGTTGCACCACTGGGAAGACTTTTTTGTAGAAATGCACCGCATGTTATACAGTATTTTGCCGGTTACTCCACATGGGTAAATTGAGAAATCGTGAAAGCCCTAAACGTGAGCATGCAAACATTTTTTCATCTCCCTGCAGATGTCATTTCAGAGGCTTCCTAAATTCTTGAGCATTGCCTATGAATAATTTGTGATATTATGCATGTTCCCTGCAGGACAACATTCAAACACAAACAGCCAAATTTAGCAAACATATTTTTCTTGCTCCTGATATCTAATATTCACGGCTTGTGTCTGCAGGGATCTGATCCGTGTGTTGAAATGGTATGTAGATCGTATCATTGATGCCGAGCACCAGGAACAGATCCAGCAGGTTTTGAAGGTGAGAACGCTAACATACGCTTCATTCAAGATGTATGTCACAGTTCAGTATGCATGTAAATCTATGAGGAAACTTATGCACCCTATCTCTCTCTCTCTGTCGGTCTGTCATTTTGAAATAACCCTCACCGCCTGCTGTTATGAATACCCTTGATGCATCTGTTGTACCTCTCCAGCCTCTCTCACCCACAGGAACTTCTTTTCTTACCCGTCATGCAATTAAGCTACAAACATTCAGTCTTTTCTTTCTTCATTTGCCCGTTCTGCTTTTATGACCCGCCATGGGACCACCAGGCACATTCTCCAAATGCATGCACACTCGTTTACACCCTTCAAAGGTGTTATTTAAAAGCAATTCCCACTTTCTAACCTTGAACCCTTACCTTCTTTGGATTTAATGCGTTCCATTCATCTTTTGTTATTTTTGCTCTTTCTGATTGCAAAAAAGCAGAAAATGCACTTCACACAGTGTCTACAGATTTATTTATTTATTTTCAAAAAGTCATAATTGATTGATAGTTTATACTTTTTAGCAAGTAAAAGGCCTTTTAGTATAATTGTAAAAATGTCCACCTTCAGGTCGAGGTTCACGTGTCTTTACCGTGAAATCTTTCCTGATTTTTGTAAAGTAAACGTACAAGAATAACTTTCATATTGTTAGTATTATTTCAAGATGAACACTTACTGGACTGAAAAATCATGTTAAAATGTGAGTATCAAATATGATCCATCAGGCTTTGTGGATTTATTTGTTCATCCCTCAATCATCATCATCATTGTAAATTTAAATATTATCTTATTAAGACATTATTATTGGGAGATATAGAGTGACAACTGATATTTATTTGCATTTTTTGTAAGTAGTCTGCTATAGTGCTATACAAATCTCATTGATTTACATTAAAAGCTCCTTTTTTTTATCAGTTTGGGCTGAATACAATTGATGTGTTTGTTCCTCCCCAAGTATGAGCTCCATATTCTCACTTTATGAGACTATATGAGCCATAAAAGCCTGATGTATCAAATATGATACTCAACAAAAACAGATATGCAAAGTCTTTTCTATATATTCTTTTATATTTTGTCTAAAGGTTCAATAAACTGTTCCATTTAAACAAATTCTGACTATTTCATATATCAGGCTTTACAGGGTTAAATAAGTTTTGGATTTTTAGTTGGGATGTTTTTGAATGTGATTATATATTAATTTCAATAACAGAAGTTTGATGTCATATGGCCCACAGGCGTCAGAGTACTTGTTTAAGTACATTGTGCAGTCACGCCGTCTGTACGCTGCGGCCACCGGAGGCCAGAACGAGGAGGAATTCCGCTGCTCTGTTCATGAGCTCTTCAAATCCATCCACCTGTTCCTATCTCATGAGAGTAAGGGCATCAGCCCCATCACACACACACAGGTGAGACACACACCTACACTGGATACAATTTCACACACTTCTTTTACAAAAAGTATGTACTGCACTGAGTGATAAGAAAGTATGTACTTCTATTGTAACTATGTAGTAAGCTGGGATTCCAGCATTTGAGCATACTATACCATCATAAAATTACATATTTACAACCTAAGATGGCTCAGTTTCCAGAGATCCAGTTTCAATTTTTTTTTCTCAGGCAAAGATCTGAACCAATCATATTTTAGCATTTGGACCAATGGAAATTGTTATTCCTGTGTCACATGCTGCATTATCGTTTGATTTTGCATTTAAGGGAATTTTCCATAGCAGCGCCAAAACAATGTCCTTTGTTTACAAAAGTCCCTTTCGATTTAAAAGTCTCTTGCGACTGACTCACTCGTAAAGTTTGCCACCATCTAATGGCATTTTAATGTATCTTTCACTCAATCCATATTATGCACTAATGGACCCTTTCTCAATACCAAATACAACATATTATTAACATAAAATAATATTTATTAAATTAAAAATAAAAGCCATTATAAATGACAATAGGAAATAAACACAATTGTACAATTCAGTCAAACATACAAAAGCAGTGCAAGTTAAATATAGCCTTAATATTAAATTATTAAATTTAACATATCCCAATTCGATTTGCTCAGGAACAAGTAATAGATTAATGAGACCAAAGATTGCCCGTTTTATGTACCCAAAATGAATTATATCTATAAGATATACTATAAGAGCCAGCAGCAAATCCTTGAAGCACTGGCCGAGATGAAGCTGTTCTCAGCGGGTACACGAGCACTGAACGGCCTGGAGCTCGCATCTCCAAAAACGTCTAAACAAATTGTAAAATAGGTGCTATGAATATATATGAGTCACATATTTCAGGTCTGAACAACTACACTCTCGCCTAAAAACTCTTAAAACTACAGTTCGTGGTACAACAAGTGTAGTACTCGTAAAAATACAGTGGATTTGCTCGGCCGCCATTACAGTCGCTTCAAGCGGAGTGATACAAATGGTGAAAAGGTAAGAGTGCTGTTATCACTAGAATATCGCACGGCTATCAGCCAATCAGATTCGAGAACCAGAAAGAACTGTTGTATAAATGTGTATATATATATATATAAAAAATAAATATATAAATATATATATAGTGATGCCATTTCCTATAACTACTCAATTATAGTGAAACAAGTATGCACGCTAGGAAGACACAGTACTTCTTTTTCAGCCCCACCCACATTTGTTCTGCTAGCATAGCAGCGTTCAAAGCTCAGTCAGCCCATGGAGAGTCAAGCCAGCCTTGATATACACAAACAGAGACGCATGCTGTGTGTGCTAAAAGCCTGCCACACACTGTCACGGCCCGCAAGCTCGGAGTCAGCTGAGCCATGTGTGTCCGCCGGGCAGAGAGACCCGCTCCTGTTCTTTCCGAGATTCGTTTCGTTCCGACGAGCGTTATAAGCAGCACAGTGGGGACGCGCGCACACATTCGCACATTCACTCACACTGAACTCGCACACAGGTCTGTTCTTGTTATGGCAGCCCAGTAGGAGAGCAGATTTCAATTAACACAGCCAAGAAAACAAAGCGTCTTTGGACACCACGGCATAATCCAAAGCACATGCAGGCGACTGGATCTGTGCCAGATTCATGTCACCACAATATTTGTGTGTGTGTGCATAAGTGCCTTTTTGCTTACATCTGTTGTTTGACGTCCCCTACCGCACCAGAGGAACATTTTCCAACTAAATCAATGTGCAAAATGTGTTTGGAGAAAGATGATAGCAGTTGTATTACAGTGACACAAATGCACAAAATACACACATACCGCAGCATATTACACATTTTATTAAAGTCGGCATGAAACGGAAGTTGCGATAGTCTTTTTTCCTCAATTGTGATGTATATTTGGGTGAAACGGCTTCTCGAAAAAGAAAAAATGTAGGGCGGGACTTGATTTTGTCTATTGGGAATTGATTGGATGGTTGTGGTTTGCTATTGGTCGATCTCATTTAAGTGACAGGTTGATTCCCCCCTCTCGCCAGTAGATGTCGCTGCAAGAGGGAGAGGAAGTTATTTTGATTAAAGATTATGAGCCACATTAATCAAAATATTATGCAAAATGCTGCAATATTCCATAAAAAAATCAAGATTGTTCTATTTTGATTTCATGGTGACTTTACACTTTATCTCTTGGGTACCATCTAATGAGCTTCACTGTTTTTTGTTTTGTTTTGTTTTTTCATTTTAAACAAACACTTAGAGGCATGTTTATTGGCATTTTCTCAGGCCGTGTTCCTGAGATCGTTCCCGACAGTGTGCTGCGAGCTGCTAAAGATCTTCAGCATGAGAGAGGTGGCAAATCTGGCCCGTGACACGCTGAGCAGTCTGCCCGCCCTCACGCACAATGACTGCCCCCTACAGGCCGTCAAACTGCAGTGCATGGCCAAGACCGTGGAAAGTCCGCTTTACGTCAACCCGGGTAAATGATCACATGCGGTTTTCTGTTTTAAAGCTTTTAAAAATGTAAAATTATTGCTGAAAACACCATAAAATCAACTTTAGGTCTTTTAGAGGCCATCTGAATGCTAGTGTACTCTGCATCTATGGTGTTTAACCCTGTAAAGTCTGAATTATGAAATAATGGAAACTTTTTTTTTATGGAACAGTTTATTGAACCTTTTGACAAAATATAAATATATATAAATATGTGGTAGATTGTGTACAACAGCTTTTTCTTTTCAGCAAAGTTTAGAGTCCTTAGATGCTTGAATCTTATTTATGTGTGTTTGTGCGTTGTCAGAGTCGAGGTGTGTGTTGTTACCTGTAGTTCTGCGTCTGCTGCACACACACCTGCAGGAGCAGAGGGAGCTGGTTCTGTGTGCCAACATCCTCACCAGCATGCTGACGCTCAACACACCCGCCACGGTCAGACTCGCACTAAAATTGTATTTCCTTACTGTTCAATTCACTCTCATTTCTGTTTATTAGTTAGTTTCTAGCTCTTGTCCTTTTTTAATTTCTGGTTTTCCCCTTTAGAATTGCTGGTGAGATTTGGTACTTATTTTAGTTGCTGATTTTGTATGGAGAAAATATAAAAATTTAAAAATTTTAATTAGTTATCTAAAAATAAGTTTTAGAAAAATTTACAAATTTTACAACATAGTAACAATTTTTAACCGATGTTTATTTAATGATCTACCACAATCATATAATGTGACTTTTCTGATATATATATATACACACTACCAGTCAAAAGTTTAGACACGGTAAGATTTTTTATGTTTTTAAAAGAAGTTTCGTCTGTTCACCAAGGCTGCATTTATTTAATTAAAAATACAGTCAAAACAATAATATTGTGAAATATTATTACAATTTAAAATAACTGTTTTCTGTTTGAATATATTTTATAAAGTAATTTATTCCTGTGATCAAAGCTGAATTTTCAGCATCATTACTCCAGTCTTCAGTGTCACATGATCCTTCAGAAATCATTCTAATATGTTGATCTGCTGCTCAAGAAACATTTATTGTGTACAATTGTACAAAATATTTGATATTTTTTAATTAATTAAATAAATGCAGCCTTGGTGAGCAGACGAAACTTCTTTTAAAAACATCTACCGATTCCAAACTTTTGACTGGTATTGTGTGTGTATATATATATATATATATATATATATATATATATATATATATATATATATAAATTTGATTAATTACATCAACATATTATAAAATGAATGCAATAAACATTTAAATCAATTGACAGTTCTAATAAAATTATTAAATAAATATATAATAATATAATATCACATAATTAATTTAAATGTATATATGTTTAGAATTTGAGTTTTGAGATAAATTGAGTTCCCCATTTGATTGACTGGTTAGATTTCGTACATATTTTAGTTACTAAAATTATAATTAATTATCTAACTTTGATTTTGATTCCTCAAACTATTTTTTAACCTGAAGCTGATGTTCATTCAGTGATTTACTTTAATCTACTAACACGGCAATATAATGGAACTTTTGTTAGTAAACAATATTGATATATTGTGATGAATTGTAATTTAATATGTAATAATCATATTACAAAATTAACTCAAAATGTATATATTTAAATCATCTGACAGCCGTAAAAATATTATTTTAAAAAATGTAAATAAAAAATCTAATATCATATAATTAATGTTTATTTATTTTTTAAATTTTTTAAAAAGTAAATGTTTATTCATTTGTATTTATCAAAATAAAATAAAATAAAATAATCATTCTCTCTGTTTATCTCTCTGTAGGAGTGTGGAGTGTCCGAGGAGGTGAATCTGGTCATGGAGAGTCTGTCTGGAGTCTTACTTAAAACTATACTGGAAGTGACCAACCGGCCTCAGCCTGCTGCCTCCTCTCTGCGCCTGCAGTACCAGGATGTTACAGTGCGTCTGACCTTTTCTAATGACCTTTTATGTTTACTTCAGGGGAAGTATTTCAGCATATTGAATAACACTCAGATGTGTTTGTTTCAGGGTGAATTTGTTGCGTGTTTGCTCGCGTTGCTGCGGCAGCTAAAAGATAAAGAATACCAACAGCTTCTCAGCAGATTTCCCACTAAAGATGAACTAACGGTAAATTAATTTATAAACATTACCAGAGCGCAGTGCAGCTGTTTAACCAGCTTACTCTGCTGCAATAATAGTGATTGCTGTAGTCTAACTGTACGATCTCTTACACTGGTTTCCCAGAGTTTCCTCCTGCAGTTATTCACCGTCTTCAGAATACTTATCCGACAGGATATGTTCCCAAAAGACTGGACTGTCATGCGACTGGTCGCTAATAAGTAAGGGCTTGGAAAACAAATGATTCGTATGTAATCTCATTCAACCATAAAAATGTTTTATTGCTTGACATTTCTGTTTGTTTGTGTTTAGCGTCATTATTACCACCATTTTGTATCTCTCTGATACTCTGCGCAACAACTTCCTTAATGAGAAATTTGACTTCAAGGTAAGGTGATTTTCCATTTTATGGATTCAGTAAGATTTTTAAAAAATAAATGAATACTTAAAGACATAAAGACATTTTATAATGTTACAAAAGCTTACTATTTTAAGTAAATGCTGTTCTTTCTGTTCAGCAAAGAAAAACATGTATCATGGTTTCCACAAAACTATGAAGCAGCACAACTGTTTTCAACATTGATAATAATAATAATGTTTCTTGAGCATCAAATCATCATATTAGAATGATTTCTGAAGGATCATGTGACACTGAAGACTGGAGTAATGATGCTGAAAATTCAGCTTTGCCATCACAGGAATAAATTACATTTTAAAATATATTAACATAAAACATTTATTTTAAATTATAATAATATTTCACAATATTACTGTGTTGATAAAAAAAAAATGCAGCATAAAAGAACATAAGAGACTTCTTTCAAAAATATTAAAAAACAAACGTTAGTGTCACCTGACATGTTTCCCTGGAAATCGAACCCATGACCTGGCTGTTGCTAACAGCAAAAGTTCTCAGATGTAATATTATTACAGTGAATATAATGAAATCTGTGAAACATCTGCACATAATCTTCATTCTCACCTTTTAAGTAAAAAAACAGCATGCAGTTGCTTAAATACTACAGATTATTAATTAATTTTCTGCTCTCCAGAGTACTGGAATACCAGAGAAAAATTAGCATATACTATATAAAATGATTGCCTGCCACTTTAAATATTTAATTAATTATGTTAATATATTCAGAAATCTGTGGTACACTGTATATGTATGAAAGCAGTATATCTAAAAACACAATCTCACATCTACACTATAAAAATATATGATCAAGTAACCTACTTCTGACATCTAAATTAAATAAAATATTTAATATAACAGAATCAACCTGAATTCAGTAGGTCACACCAGGAAAAGTTTTTTTTCCTTATAATATTTCCTTAGGCTAACAACTACACATTGTCATTCTTTACAGTGTGCTGCTGTATGACATCAAAAATTACTGCATAGGAGAATTCTCTTTTTTCCTTATCTCCTGGTGCATCCTGGGAACATGATAAAGGTGTGCCTGCAATGCAGATAATCATAGTCAGCGCTTTAATTAGCTGTCTTTTTATCTGTAGGTATGGGAGTCCTATTTTTATCTCTGTATAATATTCATCAACCAGCCTTGCCTCCAACTGGAAATGTTCCCGCCCTCCAAGAGGAAAAAAGTCCTGGAGAAGTGAGACCCCTTCCTGTTCTTTTCCTTTATGTGATCAGAATCCTACAGAGAATGAGATTAAAAGATTTTACGGTGTAAAATAACACATTCTGTGTAATGAGATGCTATTACTAGCAGCTGCTTTAGGGATTTATTGTATATTGGCTAATTTGTTTTGTACTGTACACATTTTGCATCAAGGGAAAACTGTTGTAATATTACCACAATGACCATGTCTGAAATCGCATATTCTCTAGAGTAGGTACTTATTTTGAATAAGTATTTACTTTGTGAACTCTAAAAAAAGTATGTTCTATTATAGTATGAATTAGTGTTGTCAAAAAACTTCGATACCGATAAGTCGGTACTGAAATTTAAAAAAATGTGACAATACCAGCATTTCACCCTAGCATTTTAAGCAGGTTCTTATACGCCTCTGATTGGCCGTTGTGTTCACGCTCTCAACAGATACATCTGTGATTGGCTACAATGAATGGGAGCTTTTGAAAGCAGCCATCTATTAGTGGATCCGTCTACCAGTGGATCCCTAATATATCCGCTGATAGATGGATCCGCCAATAGACGCCTGCTTTCAAACGTTCCCGTGTGTATCTGTGTAAGCGCTCAATGAAGAACGTGTCTATTTACAACATGTTTTTGAAGCGTTGATCATTGTTGTCAATCACAGACGTATCTGTTGAGCGCGTGAACACAGTGGCCAATCAGAGGTGTTTAAGAATCCAGTCAAAATGCTGGGGGGAAATGCTGGTATCGTCACATTTTTAAAATTTCAGTGCCGACTTGATAGCAAATTCAACTCTAGCATGAATGTCTGTAGTATAAATGTAATCTGTACATACTACATTTGCCATGTTGTCATTATCACATGACCTACCAGCGTCAGTTCAACGCTTCACTGGCATTCACAAACCCTCTCCCGTGGCCTCATGGGATAATAAAGTGTCCATCAAATGTGCTTTTCAGAATCTCGCCGGAAGTAGTATGTCATCCAGGTACTTTTTGCCTACTCTTTTATGAGTACTGTGAATTCCGACATACTTCATTTGTCGCACACTGTTTTTCGCCTACTATATAGTAGAGAAGTATGCGATTTGGGACGCAGTCAATATCCTTTTCTATAACCACAGATTTGATAAGATTATATTTGTGTTTTTAAAGGTACGGTGACATGAGAGTGATGATCGGATGTGAGATTTTCAGCATGTGGCAGCATTTGGGTACGTCCTTCCGTGCAAATCAGCATTGAGCTTTAATGGAGTCACATGACTGTTGTGTTTAATAGCAATATATGGTGTTGTCTTCCAGGTGACTATAAGTTAAATCTCATTCCCACCCTAATTGGCCCGTTCATGGAGGTAACTCTGGTACCACAGATGGATCTGCGGAATGTCCTCATTCCCATTTTTCATGATATGATGGACTGCGAACAGCGACGGAGCGGCAACTTCAAACAGGTGCTGAAATCGCAGTGACATAAACATGTTTCAGCATGCGAGAGCAGCGTGATGTTCATGTCACAGTAAATAATGTGCGGCCGTCACAGTAAAACGCTGTGGATGCCAGGAAATCTAGCTTGTTTACTAAGACTGTGACGCTTTTGAATGGAATATAATTTGAAAAGGATTGTCAGCAACAGTTTGAGCTACTCATGCAGATTTAAAGTTGAACTATATTTGGTATATAAATCATTTTAAAGGGGCCATGTGATTTACAGTTTTTCAATTGTTATTTCAATTATCTTGCAGAAAGCCCTTCAAAATAATGATAAGAATTGCAAATGCATGATTTATGATACATGATGGTGTTTTTGGTGCAGGAAACCTTGACTAACATTATAAGTGGACTTAAAAAACATGCTTTATGAAGGAAAAATAACATTTTTGATTTGTTTTTAAAGGTGGAGGCCAAACTAATAGACAAACTAGAAGGTCTGATGTCAGAGGGCAAAGGAGATGAGACTTACAGAGAGCTCTTTAACAACATGTGAGTCCTAATTCTTTCTTTATTTAAAGAAATTAATCATTTTATTCAGCAAGGATGCATTAAATGGATCAAAAGTGGCAGCAAAGACATTTATAATATTACTAAAAAAAATTCTATTTCAAATAATTGCTGTTCTTTTGAACTTTCTATTCATCAAAGAATCCTAGGTTTCAAACTTTAATTTTAAAAATATATTTTATTAAAATATTGTCAAATATTTTTCTATTTCTCTGCATTAGAATTCCGTTGTTTGGTCCATATCCGAGGTAAGACCATCATTTAATACTATATACAGTTATTGTTTTAAATTAGTTCAGGTCCTAGAATATATCTGAATACTGTATGACTCTGTGATTTAGTCTGCTGAAGAAGATCGAGAGAGAGACCTGGAGAGAAAGTGGCGTTTCCCACATCGCTACAGTCACACGGCTAATGGAAAGATTACTAGATTACAGGTAAAGCAGACACACATGCACAGACACATCCATACACAGACTGTATACAGTATAAACACACTTGTGTTTCTTGCATGAGGGTCAGAGATGTTCTTCATCTCTTCACAGGGACTGCATGAAGATCGGAGAGGTTGATGGGAAAACGATGGGATGTACAGTCAACCTTCTGGTTAGTTTGGATATCACTGATGTTTTGTCATTTATTTGTCATGTACTTTACTTGAGGTCAGAGAACATATTTTAACATTGAAAAATATGACATATTTTGCCTTTTAGTTATTATAGTTGTTTGGTATTTATTGAGATGAACTTCAGAGAAAAAAGGATGTTCTGCTCACTTTGTCCTGTTCTTTTCAGAACTTCTACAAAACTGAGTTGAATAAAGAAGAAATGTACATCCGATATATTCACAAGCTCTATGAGCTGCATCTGAAGGCACAAAATTACACCGGTAATAATCGCTCAATAAATTTGGGTTGATCTCTGTATCATTTGCATTTGACAGTATGCTTGATTATGTTAATTTTTATAATGTAGCCTACCTCTGATCAAAATATGTGGCAAGTAAATTAACTGCATTTTTAATGTTCATAATAATAATAATTTCTAATATAAATTATTATTTTCATTTTTATGATCTGTAACTTGCATAATAATTTCTATTATAAATGATTATTTTTTAATTAAATTTTTTATGAACTGTCTGTTAATAATAATAATAATAATAATAATTTATACATTTTTTTTAATTTTCTATTTTTTATGATCTGTGTAACTCTTTTGCATAATAAAAATAATAGTTTCTATTCTAAAAAATTATATTTGTTTAATTTTCAGTCTTTACTGCATAATACTGCATAATAATAACTGTGCTGCATAATAATAACAATATTTTATATATTATAATTTTTTTATTTTTCATTTTTTATGATCCGTGTGTTGCATAATAATAATAATAATAATAATAATAATAATAATCTGTATTATAAATAATTTTTAAATAATTTGTATGATCTGTGTAACTGTTGCATAATAATAATAATAACTATTATAAATTATTATTTTTTAATTTTTTACTTTTTATGATCTGTGCAACTGTGTTGCATAATAATAATAATCATCATGATAATCATAATTTGTATTTTAAATACTTTTTAAATGTATTTTTTTATGATCTGTGTAACTGTGTTGCATAATAATAATGATAATAATAATAGAAATTTATATTATATATTTTTTTTATTTTTATGATCTGTATAACTGTTTTGCATAATAAAAATAATAGTTTCTATTATAAAAAATGTAATTTTTAATTTTCAGTCTTTTTGATGTGTGCAACTGTGATGCATAATAATAAAAATATTTTGTATCATTATATTTTTTTTTATTTTTCATTTTTATGATCTGTAACTGTTGCATAATAATAATAATAATAATAACTATAAATTATTTTTTTAATTTTCCATTTTTATGATCTGTGTATCTGTGTTGCATAATAATAATAATAATAATAATAATAATAATAATAATTTCAATTTTCAGTTTTTAAAGATGTGTGTAACTGTGTTGCAGAGGCGTCGTACACTCTCCTGCTGTACGACGAGCTGCTGGAGTGGACCGAAAGGCCTCTCAGAGAGTTTCTCACGTACCCCATGCAGAGCGAGTGGCAGAGGAAGGAATGCCTCCATCTCACCATCATACACAACTTTGACAGAGGGAAAGTGAGTCCATCTCTCATTTTAAGATGCACTCCACCCACCATAAAGACATTCATGTAACTAATTATGCTTAATGTTGAAGGATCTGGGCATCTAAGTAAAAATCCATTCACACTGACAGATATTTACAGTGACAGTGTGACTGGAAATCCTTTATTTTCAATCACATATGATGATCAGCTACTGTGACCATCAGCAACACAATGTATCTGTGTACAACATAAGAGCTGTTCTTTTCTTCTTACATACTGCCATCTTGTGGCTGAAACTTACAGCTGCAATTACTCACCACTTTAATAAGAGCAGGGGCCCGTGTCTATAACTAAAAATATATTTTAATGTATGAAGTGTTATTTAAAAACTGAACTCTTCCTTCCAGTGCTGGGAAAACTGCATCATACTGTGTCGAGAACTGGCCAATCAGTACGAAGCGTATTATGACTACAGGAACCTCAGCAAAATGAGGGTGAGTATTTCCTGTTTACAGACCATTTGTGTATGTATTTATGTAATATTATGTAATAATATTTTAATTTGTATTTGTTAATTTTTTTAAATTATTTTATTGTTGTATTTTTTGTTTAGGTTTATTTTTGCACACCCTAATCTGCAATTCAAACATCCGCTTTATGTTTGCAGTGCCTTTAAACACAGCACTTATTTGAACTAGATTGAGTTGTTATTACAGCATGTTCATTAAACTTATGGCCAATTGTTATCCTAACGAGGCGTTTGGCTTTAACTGTTAAATTGAACTTCCCCATTAGTTTTTTGTTTATTCTGTTACACAGTCGATTGCTTCACAGATTGTGGCAGTAATTTGTCATATTAACAGCTGTTTGTGTTACATTGCGCTCAATGGTCTGTTTTATTTGCGTTGTTTGATAGATGATGGAAGCCTCGTTTTATGACAAAATAATGAACCAGCAGCGTCTCGAGCCGGAGTTCTTCAGAGTCGGGTTCTACGGCAAGAAGTTCCCCTTCTTTTTAAGGGTACAATTCTTATATATTATATTTATATATATAAGCATGTATTACTTATAATATAACATAAAGGTTCATTATTTTAGGTAAATATTTTGCAGATGTCATTGTCTTGTTTTAAACATGTTTTTAAGTTTTAGTTCACCAAAAAATTCTATAATATAATATAATAAAGGTTTATTATTTTATGTAAATATAAGAAATAGTTCACCCCAAAATATTTGTAATAATATAATATAATATAATAAAGATTATTTTAGGTAAATATATAAGAAATAGTTCACCCCGAAATATTTGTAATAATAGTCTATAATAATATAATATAATATAATAAAGATTATTTTAGGTAAATATATAAGAAATAGTTCACCCCGAAATATTTGTAATAATAGTCTATTATAGTCTATAATATAATATAATATAATATAATATAATATAATATAATAGTCTATACTATAATAAAGGTTTATTATTTTAGGTAAATATTTAAGAAATAGTTCACCCCAAAATATTTGTAATAATAGTCTATAATATTATATAATATAATATAATATAATAGTCTATACTATAATATAATATAATAGTCTATACCATAATAAAGATTATTTTAGGTAAATATTTAAGAAATAGTTCACCCCAAAATATTTGTTATAATAGTCTATAATATAATATAATATAATATAATAATTTAAAGGCTTATTATTGTAGTTAAATATTTTACAGATAGTGTTGCAATTATTTATGAATTGTTTTTGCAGTTTTTAAGCAGTAGTTTACTCAAAAATAAATTCTTGATAGTACCTGGCCACAATGTTGTATGATTACAATTATTCAAAAATCTAATCTAATCTAATATAATATAATATAATATAATATAATATAATATAATGTAATATAATAAAGGCTTATTATTATTTATTATTATTATTATTTTAGATAAATATTTTACAGATATCATTGTTTTGTTTATAAATTGTTTTAGCTTTTTTTTAAAAGCAATAGTTCACCCAATTTAGCAATTGCTCACAATATTGTATGATTACATTTATTCAAAAATAACTACTTTCATAGTAATAGAATAAGATTTCGAATGATATGAGGGTGAGCAAATAATGACAGCTTTTTAATTTTGGGGTGAACTATCCCTTTTAATATTAAAAAGTTGTAATCTTCATCCTGTAATTCAACATCATGTCCTCTAGGGGGCACCTTTCTTCCAGATCTCACTGTAACTCATCTATAATTTGCTACTTTTTCTTTTTATTGAGATACTGGGTTTACCAAATGCTTTTCTTTGTATTTTCTCACCAGATGCTTTTAATGAGAATGAAGGGGAAAGTGAATATTGAATTATAAAAGATTTATTCTATTCACATTCAGTCCCTCAAAGAGTCTGTGTTGTTTCTAGTTTCTTCCACTTTTCTCATTACTTCTTTCTGTGTGTGTTGCCGCTGAACAGAATAAAGAGTTTGTGTGTCGAGGGAACGATTACGAGCGTCTGGAAGCCTTTCAGCAGCGGATGCTCAGCGAGTTTCCTCACGCCATCGCAATGCAGCATGCCAACCTGCCTGACCAGACCATCCACCAAGCGGACGCGCAGTGTATCCTTAAACACTTTTTTGTCGATTTTATTAAAGTGCCCCTGCTATGCTTTTTGGATATTACAAAAATATAGTTGGTTGATGAAACATTGATTAAAATTAAGATACAATTTTTACAAAACGAAATTCACTTTAAAGAAAGGCTTTCGACAAATCAAAACTTAATGAAGTGGTCAAAAACCATGTCTGACCTACTCAGTGTTTCCCGATATATTGCACATCTTATGATGTATTCTATCGTACTCATGCTGTTTACTTTTCATTATCAAATAGATGAAATTAAAACATAACGTATATTTAAACATAAATATGAAACTACGTTTTCTTTAATGGCTACCGACACGTAGTACAGTACAGAGAAATTTCATGTCGTGAGCAAGAGTGGATCATGAGTCGGATCAAGCATAATTTATTTTTAGGCTTATATTTAATATAAGTTTTTTGACATATTTGAATAAAAAAAGTAACGCAATAGTTACTTTCCCTGGTAATTAGTTACTTTTATAATGATGTAACTCAGTTACTATTTGTGAGAAGTAACTAGTAACTATAACTAATTACTTTTTAAAAGTAAAGTGAATTGAAATCATAATCAAGAACCCCTTTAAAATAGCATAATAGGGGCACTTTATAACTTACGTATTTTCATTTAATTTTTTCTTTATGAAAGTTACATTAAAACAGTCTTATAAACTTTTTTCCCATTTTTTTATATATACAAAATAATATACTTATGAAGTATATATTTTTTTTTACCTTTGTCCCAGTTTTTCAGTATTAAAATATGAAAATTGTGCTGTAATTCTTGTGCACATCACTGTCTCTGTATTTTAAAAAAGTTTGTTCTGTAATTAATTGAATTTGTTTATTCAGAACGGTACAGTACAAGTTCACATTTAATTTTTTGAGATTGCCAAATTGCTCCTCAAGGGTTCGTAGATGAGGGCTGGTGTGAGGATAAGGGCAATTAAAGAGTGGAGAAGAGCTAATAGGGCAGCTGTTAGACGTGTAAACTGTTGGTCGGCAGCCAGCAGCAGAGTTTCTAATCAGATGGGTATCTGAACTGAGTTCATACTGCTCCATGACCTCTTCTCTTCTCTGCTAATGATCTGATAGTTGAGTGTATCTGTGGCATAAGTTCATGAGTAGCTCAAACTTGTTTTAGAGGAACGTAGAATTGCTCGATTAAACTTTAGGAGACTTTGTTGTTGTTAAATAACCATCGCGTGAAGACTGAATGTACTTTGTAAGTCCCTTAACTAGTCGTGATTCAGATCTGCAGATCTATGCCGTTAGTCCTGTCCCTGAAAACCAAGACGTCCTGCAGAGAGACGGAGTGCCCAACAACATCAAGAGCTTCTACAAAGTCAATCACATTTGGAGGTTTCGCTATGACAGGCCTTTTCACAAGGGCACCAAAGACAAAGAGAATGAGTTTAAGGTGTTGTAGACTTGTCTATCTATCCATCCATTCATCCATCCATCCCTCCAAAGTCTTGGGCACAAAGATGAATCTGGAATGATTACATTTTTGAAAATCTATTTTATGATGTTGTTTGTGTTGTAGAGCCTATGGGTTGAACGGACGACACTGACCCTCGCTCAGAGTTTACCTGGCATTTCACGCTGGTTTGAGGTTGAGAAAAGGGAACTGGTGAGTCATAACTTTAAAAAAAGCAAACATTTCACAAAACACTTATAGACTCCAACTCTTGATAAATCTTAAACACGGCCAGTCACGTACAAGGCAAAGTTTTTCCAAGCGCTATTAATTTAAAGCTCCCAAGATGGCACATCCGCCATCAAAACAATTTAAAAATAAACAGAGAAATCCATAACCCCAGTGTGCTTTCAATATAGGTGGAGATGAGTCCCTTGGAGAACGCCAGCGAGGTGATTGAAAATAAGACGCTGCAGTTGAGAACGCTCATCGCCCAGTGTCAGATGAGGCAGATGCTGAACATCAACCCTCTTACCATGTGCCTGAACGGAGTCATCGACGCCGCTGTCAACGGAGGGCTGGCTCGATACCAGGAGGTACGGGAATGGATGGAGAACAGGGTCAATCTGGTTCTGGTAGATTAGAGGTGGACTTTGGGTTGGCATTTTATTTCACTGACTTGAAACTTGGATCAGAAAAGCAGAAAAGAATGGGAGAAAATAAAGTGGCCCATTGTGCAAAGCTGATAAGACCTACAGTATCCACACAGGCTCAAAGCTTGTCGCTTACAAGCTAGAGTTTCAACATAGTTCAACTACTACAGCTTTCACACTGTAGGAACCTTTCCATAGTTCCTAGAACTATTGGCTGAAGTACCCGGATTTTGCCGTGTTCGCATTGCAGGAACTAGGAACGATTTTAGTTCTAGAAACTCCTTTTGGGGGAACAAAATTAGCTCCTACTTCAGAGTAGGGTCTAAACAAGCACTATAGGAACTATCAGTGACGTGAGTGTATGTTGATTGGTCAAACACGTCAAACACTGGCACCATAAACATATTTACTTCACGAGCATGGAAAAAAGCGATAACGGCATTTACCTGTCTGCAGGGTTGTGTTCTTTTCTCCGCCCTGATGATATGTAATACTGAAAGTTGTCATAGGAGATTTCGTCTCTTATTCGCCTCAAATTATGGGTTTACATTCCATCTCCGTTATCATGAAACCCACGACACACAACAAACACATCTCTGATCACAGCATGCAGAATCTAATGGTTTTTGACGTTTGTAAATGCCGCGCTTAAGACGCCGCTGTCGGGCGCTTCAGAGTTCCTATTGCCGGTGCGAATGCAACCAGGAACATGGCCCAGGAGAGAAATTAGTTCTTGGGGAACTATCCTGGTGGCTAGTTCCTAGAACTACCTGGTGCGAAAGCCCCTAATGCAACCCTTTGGAACATTTAACTTAATATATTGTATAGTTTTATTTTATAAAATGATTGTGTAATAGTACGAATATAACTAACTTGACAAGCTAGAGTTTCAACGTAGTTCAACTCATAGACCAGTGGTCGGCAATTGGCGGCCCGCGAACCAAAACTGGCCCGCGCCCGCAGTCAGATTATTTTGATAGCGGCTGGTTCTGAAATAGATCTGTCTGGAGAGTGCAGTTCATGGTTGCATAGCAACGACAGACGCCATGGGAGCGCAAGCGCTTTGAAAAGGAGGAGAAAGAGGCGCGGGAGCGCTTTCAACACGTTTTTAGACGCGACATGTGAACGGCCCCTAATATTATATTCTTTGCAAACAGCGACAACTTTGTTGCAGATAAGACACACCAGCTTTGCATTCACAAAACCAGGTAGGATGAACGCATAGTTGTCTTTCCATTCTTCTTTGTATGCCCTATTTTCGCTGTCAACTCCCCTCTTTAGACTCTTTGATTCTGCCATTTTCTCTCACCAGCTAGCTTAAATGTTAACATCATTTTGCACGCGACGTAATAGCAATTGATGAATAGAAAGTTCAAAAGAACAGCATTTATTTGAAATATAATCTTTTGTAACATTATAAATGTCTTTACTGTCACTTTTGATCGATTTAATGCATCCTTGTTGAATAAAAGTATTAATTTCTTTAATTTCTTTAAAAAAAAAAAAAAAAAAACAATTCTTACTGACTCCAAACTTTTGAACGGTAGTGTATAATGTTACAAAAGCTTTGTATTTCAGATAAATGCTGTTCTTTTGAACTTTCTATTCATCAAGGAATCCTGAAAAAAAAGTACACAACTGTTTTCAACATTGATGATAATCATAAATGTTTCTTGAGCAGCAGATCATCATATTAGAATGATTTCTGAAGGGTCATGTGACACTGAAGACTGGAGTAATGATGCTGAAAATTCAGCTTTGATCACAGGAATAAATTACTTTATAAAATATATTCAAACAGAAAACAGTTATTTTAAATTGTAATAATATTTCACAATATTACTGTTTTTACTGTATTTTCAATTAAATAAATGCAGCCTTGGTGAGCAGATGAAACTTCTTTTAAAAACATTAAAAACCTTACCGTGTCCAAACTTTTGACTGGTAGTGTGTGTGTATATATATATATATATATATATATATATATATGGCGTTTTATGACACAAGGCAGTCAAAATATTGAAATATTTGAACTATTGTAGTCCAGAATGCCTTGACTTTATTGTTGTCTCATAGTCTTGACAGCATGAATTGTCTGTGAAGTGATTTAATGGTCTGAGTGTAATGACTCCAGTTTCACCTTATTCCTTTTAGCAAGATGAAAGACCAGTTTCTAGCTGTTGTTTTCAGCGAAACCCTCAAAAGAGCATTCAGTGGATGTTTAATGACTACTCCACATCCTCACACTTCATAGGACTGTTTGCTGCATGTATCTCTGACAGTTGCCAAGCAACAGCATGTTGAGCACTGGCCTTTTGTGAGCGTGAGCTTCAACTAAGTCTATTAAAAAAAGGAAGAGCTAACTGCAGGGGTCCTCCTGAATCCCAGCATGCACCTCACTGCACAGATGATGAGTTTACCACAGAGCACAGGGCTGCAGTTCTATGAAAGCTGGATCAAAATTTCACTTACACATGACAATTAGCATGATGATAGATTAAACAAGAGTCGTGGAAACATTCTCAGCGTTACTGTAATGTTGTGTAATGGTTTCTGAGAAATGAGTAGGAGTGCATGTTAGTTTACAGCAGAGAAATGGCTGTGAGACATGCAGTGAATTTCAATGTGTGGGTTTAATTATTAACTCTTCTTTTCATAAAAAAAAAGAGACTGAATACAAATGATGGACGCCTCTCTACTTTCTCTTGCAGGCATTCTTTGCGAAAGATTACATCGGAAATCATCCAGAAGACGGAGAGAAAATTACTCGTCTTAGGGAACTGATGTTTGAACAGGTACAAAACCAATAGTTTTTTTGCATGCCAATTTATTCAAAGAAGATATATTAAAAATTCAATTCATACATACATTGATACTTTTAAAGAAGCAACTTATCAAAAACGTAACATTTATGCATTAACAATTCATTACATTTGTAAAAAAAAAAAAAAGAAAAAGAAAAAAAGGACTTTTATTTTGAAGATATATTTTAAATAAACAATTAATAATATTTTACTTTTTACTTGATGGTTGTTCCACATTACATTTTTTAACGTAAACATTTTTTTGAAAATTATGTATAATTTTATTTTTTTTAAACCATATAAAACCAGCATTCATACAAAGAGTTCCTTTTTACTTTTTTTATATAGCATATGTAAATATTTAATTTGTTCTCTCTGACTTGTTTACAGGCCCATATTCTGGAATTTGGTTTAGCCGTCCATGAGAAGTTCGTCCCGCAGGATATGAGGCCGTTACACAAAAAACTTGTTGACCAATTTCATGTAATGCGCTCCAGTCTGGGAATTCAAGTATGTTTATTTTTACACATGTGCATATAGATACATATTCACAGGTCTTTAAAGCTGAATTGTGTACATTGTTTGATTTTAAAATGCATAACCTAGCTTAATATGCAACTGTAAGTAAGCCATTTGTAGCTTGATTTCCCTGAAAAGTTTAACACTGTGTGTCCACAGTGTTTTCAAAACATTTTTATGTTTGTTTGAAAATCCTGACCAGTCTGACATAGCAACACTGACTCAACCAATGGCATGAATTTGGGGCGGGGCTATTCAGTTTGTCTGACCAATAGCAGATGGAGGGAGTGTTTTGAGAAGCCTGTTTGAAAAGTTAATTTGCTTAGTGCCACTAGAGGCGCTGTAATTACACACTCATGAAATGGTGGTATTAATTTTCAACCAATGAACCAAGTGCTAAAACAGTTTATATTTTATCATCCAGCCACAAGAGTTTCCCGCTTATGTGCGAGTTAGTCCGCTGCATTTTGCCAATGGCAGTCCGCGCACATGCAGGACCCCCGTACCTAATGCCATCAGCCCAGAGGGAGGCCGAATTGTGGCGAGACGCAGGTTTGTGTCATCTTATCTGCATGTTGAGACTTTGTTTCTTGTAAGGGTTCTTCTGTGGATATAAAATGCTTTAAGGTCGGAGATAAAAAGTTTTGTAAAAGTTTGAAAAGTTGAACTCAATTCAAATCACAGCCAAGTAGATGCTATTTAGGAATGCTTATGTTTTGCATGAGGGTTGACAGATTGGCAACGAGAGCACACCCACACGTTTGCTAAATTTATCCTGAGTCTTTCTCTTGTGTCTTTCAATTCCCTTTCAGTCCCCTCAGCTATCCAGCCGTCAACCGATACTCCTCATCCTCACTGTCATCACAGGCCTCAAACGAAGTGAGCAACATCACCGGCCAATCAGAGAGCTCGGATGAGGTCTTCAACATGCAAGTGAGTTATATTATAGGTATTACAATTTTAAAATTACATATACACCGATCAGGCATAACATTATGACCACTGACAGGTGAAGTGAATAACACTGATTATCTCTTCATCACGGCACCTGTAAGTGGGTGGGATATACAGTATTAGGCAGCAAGTGAACATTTTGTCCTCAAAGTTGATGTGTTAGAAGGAAGAAAAATGGGCAAGCGTGAGGATTTGAGCGAGTTTGGCAAGGGCTAAAGACGACTGGGTCAGAGCATCATGAAAACAGTATTCCCTGGTGGCTGTGGCCTCTTTCAGCAGGATAATGCAGGGTGAAAGCAAAGCAAAAATGGTTCAGGAATGGTTTGAGGAGCACAACAACGAGTTTAAGGTGTTGACTTGGCCTCCAAATTCCCCAGATCTCAATCCAATCGAGCATCTGTGGAATGTGCTGAACAAAAAAGTCCGATCCATGGAGGCTCCACCTCGCAACTTACAGGACTTAAAGGATCTGCTGCTAACATCTAGGTGCCAGATACCACAGCACACCTTCAGGGGTCTAGTGGAGTCCATGCCTCGACGGGTCAGGGCTGTTTTGGCAGCAAAAGGGGGACCAACACAATATTAGGAAGCTGGTCATAATGTTATGCCTGATCAGTGTATATGAGCAATATCACACAAGTACAGTAGGAGTGCGATATGGCTCTATATCAGCATGGCTGTGATTCAGCCGAGTGCCGTTGGTATATAAAGCCATATTGCATGACTACGAAATCGCATGTTTATGCGACACAGACTTCAATACCAAGTTGGTACTGAAATTTTAAAAATGTGACACTTTGTTTGAGCACTGTTGAGCGGATTCGTAAACACCTCTGATTGGCCATTGTGTTCACGCGCTCATCAGATATGTCCGTGATTGGCCACAATCACAGACATATCTGATGAGCATGTGCAATTACTTATAGATAATAAGGCTATATAGTAATAACCTTTATGTTAATTACATCGATAATTTATATTTATATGATAATTTTTATTATTTAAATTAGCTCATTTACTTGAACAAAAAATACTAAATCACATTATGTATGTCTGTTTTCTAGCCCAGTCCATCTACCTCAAGTCTCAGCTCAAATCACTCTGGCTCACACAATGTGAACAGCTCTGCACCCTCCAGCAATAGAGGTGAGTGAATTCAATAGACTATAAGCAATCCGGCACTTCGAAAGCAAGCAGTACTTACCATGCCTCGCAACATAATTGGCATCATTTTGCAGCATTGCCTCATTTCCTCTGTTATTTCATATCCTTTCAACGCGCGCACTACTTGTCTTTATTCCTCTTCATTAGCTTCACCACTGCCGTCTGACAAGCACAAGCACTCCAGAGAGAACGCCTGCCTCTCTCCGCGGGACAGACTCTGCAGCGGCATTTTCCCCAGCCCGCTGGACCCCACACAGGTCAGTGTAGTTGTACCTGCAATGTTTAAAGACACAATTACAAGCGAAACACAATATTCAGTGGGAAATCATGTAGTGCAGGGCTTCATTTTTATCAATCAGGATTTGATTGTTGTGATTATTATTTTAAATTTTCATAAACTTACACTGAAAGAGGGACCCAAGCCATATCTAAAGACCATACTATTTTAAAACTTAAGGGTGGCCTCTTGATTTGAGTCTGCAAGTAACCACTCAGCGCATTCTAGCAACCGTTATATATTGTTATATTATATAATAATATTATGTATTAAATATATTACTTTTTCTGTTCACATTATATCACTAGAAAAGAAAGTAAGAAAAATGAAATTTAATTAAATATTGACAATAGTAGTTAATAATTACTATATACATTATATAATATAAAAATATTATTATATTATGTCATATATTATTATATATAATTTATTTAGATTTTTTTGTAAAGTTTAAGTAATAATTTAAACTACAAATATTAAGTATTAAAAAATATATATTGAAAATAGTATTTAAAAATTATTATATGCATTATATAATGTAAAAATAATATAAATCTATATTCTGTCATATATATTTATATATAATTTATTTAGACTTTTGATTTTTTTAATAGTATAAATTTGCATGACTCATATATTCAAACATTTTAAATATTAAAATTGTATTTAAAATTGTATTTTTAAAATGTTTCAATTGTGTGTGTGTGTGTGTGTGTGTGTGTATATATATATATATATATATATATATATATGTATTAAATATATTACTTTTTCTGTTCACATTATATCAGTAGAAAAGAAAATAAGAAAAATGAAATTTAATTAAATATTGAAAATAGTAATTAATAATTACTATATAATTATAATATAAAAATATTATATTATGTCATATTATTATATATAATTTATTTCTCAGAATTAGTTTAAGTAATAATTTAAACTTCAAATATTAAGAGAATATAAAAAATGATATATGCATTATATAATTTAAAATAATATAAATCTGTATTCTGTCATATATTATTATATATTATATAATTTATTTAGACTTTAGATTTTTTTAAATAGTATAAATAATAATTTAATCTATAAATATTAAATATTAAAAATAATAGTTTTTTACATTTATTAAATTAAAAAAAATCTTTAGAGTAACGTGCACTGTTGAATCAGTTACATTTATTATTAAAGTAAAGTCCATTTTTCTTTCATGTTGTCTTTAAAAGTCCAGCTCACAGTGTTCAGTAAACGTCCAGAGAGAAAGAGAGTATAGAAGGTGTAGCGGATTCACTGAGATTTATATCTTTTATATCTTTTGCAGAGGATGATTCCGTTCCAAATACCAGTGGATTCACCATTACCACGGTGTGAAGCCAATCTCCCCACACCTGAGACAGGTATTGCAGCTTTCTGCTGTGAGATAGAACACCCGTTACACTTGAATCGGTTATGTACAGCTCAATGACACGTTCTTTTGTTGTGTTGAATAGGATCTCTGTGCAAGAACGTGAGGTCACTGTCTCCCATGCCAACCGCCCGCTCCCCTCAGAAGGTGATTCCTTTATGCTTAATTCACTCTATGATGGGGCTGCACGATACTGGAAAAACTGACATTGCAATATATTTTTTTTCTGCTTTATACTGTATATTGTGATATAATGAAATACAGGAACATTCACCAGATGACCTGAATAGCTATATTTGGAAAGAATTAATCATTTTAGAATGAGTGGGGTGATTTTAAAATTACTTTTTTTTAATTAGGGTGTTCACACTTGTGTTTACTCTTTACAAGAACTAACTCAAACCCCTTTGAGTAACCATAAAGTTAACAGAGTTTACAAAAATATCTCTCCACTTGAGTTTGCAAAGGTACATTCCCACTGTTTTTGACTAATTCAGTATAAAACAATAATAATAATTGTGATTTTTATTGTGATTATTTTCAAATAATACATTAAACAAAATAAGAAATATATTGCAATATTGTAACTGTTGTACTGTAAAATAAGAAATTACAACACTACAAACTTTGATTTGAAGCAAAAAAGTTTTTGAAAATCAAAGGTACAAGACTGTGCACTTAACTTTAGTAAGGGAAAGAACTACAATCCCATGAAGCATTGCGAACAGCATAAATGAATTTCATGGGAGAAGACGAAGCTAAGGAGCTGTTTTGGCAGATGTTGCTTTTTTGACTCACTGATTGGTTGCTTTTCTGTACAGCATCATGGGTAATGTAGTTTTTCACAAGGAATTCTGCTGTTCAACACGATTATTGTAAAAAATAAGCTGACATAATGTGGACTGACAGCTTCAGCAGAAGCAAATACCATGGATTATAGGATTAGTTCACTTCAGAATTAAAATTTCCTGATAATTTACTCACCCCCATGTCATCCAAGATGTTTATGTCTTTCTTTCTTCAGTCGAAAAGAAGTTAAGGTTTTTGAGGAGAACATTCCAGGATTTTTCTCCATATAGTGGACTTCAATGGGGTTCAACGGGTTGAAGGTCCAAATTGCAGTTTCAGTGCAGCTTCAAAGTGCTCTACACAATCCCAGCTGAGGAATTAGGGCCTTATCTAGCGAAACGATCGGTCATTTTCAGGAAATTTTAATTCTGAAGTGAACTAATCCTTTAACAGCCTTGTAGCTCACAGTGGTCTGTCTTTAAAGGTTTATAAGTTATCGTTCAAAATTTTCTTATGGACAAAATGAATGAGTTTTTACTTCCGGAACCCAACTGTTGCACTCTATTGTGGCTGTGGTGTGTCACATGACAAGCTTGACATGGAAATAATAAGGTGACATTCTAAAATAACAGCCGTCTTAAAAAACTCACACTGGGGGCTGAGTTAGAATATTTTAAACTTGCATGTGAAAGAGTTAATGAATTTTGTGCTTGCTTTTGCTCTGCAGTCAATGGTGCCGCCCCTCACGCCCTCTCCGACCGATGGCTTGCCAATGGGGAGTCTCGCATCTCACTCCCCTGCCCGCTCCGGCAGCTACAGCAGCGGTATCTCGTCCCTCAGCCGCTGCAGCGTCTCTGAAACGTGTGGGATCGACCTACCGCCGCCCGACCCTCCTCTGCCCCCTGCCATTCCCACAGACATGCCCATTCGCCGAGGCAGCAAGACTCCTCCACCCTACAGCGTCTACGAACGGAACAATCCCCGGCGAGCGACGCCACTGCCTCACAGTCTATCAGTGCCGCCCAGTACTGACAACCCCAGCCTGACCGCAAAACCCCAACTGAATCGCACACAGCGAATTAATTCAGAACCCCGCCACCGGCCCACTCCCAGGAAGGTCTCTCAGCTGTAGTGTGTCTGTGGTAACTGGAAACTGGGACTTTTTTTTGCAGTTGTTTGCTGTAAAATTACTGTAGGTTGTGTATCATAATTGGGAATGTTTTCAAATGCAAGGAGGTGCATTTATGTAAAGGATTGGGAGTGGCATATTCATAAATAAATCTAATAAGATTGTCAATGAATAAATAGTCTATGTCAATACATACAAAAATATGTTAATAAATAAATGTATCAATGCAAAAAAATTAATTTAAAAGCTATTTATTTATTTATTGACACATGTTATATGACACAAATTATATGGCTATCTTTTGAATCTGTGTCAATAAATAAATGTTAATGCATCAATGCAAAATGTAATTTAAAATAAAATTGTATAACAACATATATAGTTATAATATATATATAGTTGTTATATAGTTGTATTTACCAATAATAAATAAATTTATTGTATCAATAAAAAAGAAAATTAATTAAATAATTTTATTACATAACTAAATCCATTGGACTTCAACACATACACACATTTCATGATTTATTGACATTTTTACTAAAGATTTATTTATTATTATATCTCACTCTTAGTCCTCCTTACATTTAGTTTTTTAATTTAGCGTTTTGTATTCCAAAATCAAAATGAAAGTAAATCGGAATGCGCTCATGATGAATGTTTTCCTTTTTTTTTTTCATTGATATTAAGTAAATCATCTTAATTTCATTTTACAGCTGCATATTTGGTGGTTTATTGACTATTTTGCGGAAGTCTGAAGTGCAGCTCAGAAACGTTCTTCACCGATGAACTGAACAGGACATCTCGGCATAGTCCTTCTGATATGCAGTTACAGCTGGAAATGATAACGTACTGGAAAAGCCATGAAGAGATTATGTACGCTTTGAAATGGCATGTAATTTACAGCAAAATCTGAAGATCTGGCAGGTCCATATCCCATTTAGAGTGCTCTGAAACATATTGCTAGCAAGGTATTTTTGATAGAAGTACAAAATCAGTGTTGTACAGCTTTTCTTTCCACACTACGGCAGTCTTTTTTTTTTTTTCAAGGCATGCAGCTAGACCTGCATCCCATTTTAACCGCTTTGTACTTTCCGGAATGGCTAAAAGGTGCTACATATTTCTTAGTGTTTGTTTTTTTTTCTAATGTAGCCTCGTATCTACCGAAACTGCCTGACCGTTTAAATGTGCCATGTGATGAAATTGTGTGGTCTCCGAGTTTTGTGCCAAAGATGCAAACAGTATTAACTTCTTTGTCAGTGAGAGTAGTTAGGAAAGCTTAACTGAAGTTAGCGTGACCGCTAGTGCTCAACAATGTGCTTCTTAAACCGTGTGCAGAGGCGTAGATCAAGACTGCATGGGGCATGAGCAGTACAAAGCAATATAACCATTGTAGTTTGCAGAGAGTGATAGAAACAAACATCATCTAGTTCTGAGATGACTTTTCCCAGCAGCCTGATCCCAAATCAGGTTGTGTTGCCGCAGTCACTTCCGAACAATATTGGGTAGATCAAAATCTGTTTTTCTTTCTCCTTTAAATGTTAAATCTGAAAGAACTTTTCGCATTAAGGTCAGAAATTCAATTTGGACTCTTATTTGGACTTTAGGTCATAGATGATAAACACAAAGTTTAGGAAATGCTGTGTGGAATTGATTTTCTTTTATATTGGGTTTACCTTTTATATATTTTTCCATTAAAAATTTCTTTAAATCATTAAAAGAAATCATTTTATGTATAATTTTTACCATGGAAAAATAAACATTTATTTTGCTATCAAAGCCAGCAAATGTTCAATGAAACGTTTTAAAGAAAAGAGAAAAGTTGCCACATTTTGACGTAAAATTGATAGTAACAAACAGCTTTTTCACTGCCAGCTTGAAAGCCCACAATTCTTTTAATAAATAATGGATAATTTGACTGTGTAAATGCAACCTTTGTGAATCTCGGCTGTTTACTTTATCAATTACGTATGGACAGGTCTGAATTTTATAAAAATTGTTCACAGCAAAAATGTCCCCTGTGATTTCTTTGCATTTTTGTAGATAGATACAAAGTATTTTTTGGCAACCTGAAGCGCGAAGAATCAAACCAACGTTGGAATGATGACAAAATACTTAAAGATGGGCACCGATTCATTTGTACACTATTTTATTAATGGCTTTGCGGCAATGTTCTCATATTCCCATGTTACTCGAGTTGCTCATTTTAGGCAATCATGTTTTGTAATTTCGATGGATTGCCAATGGTCAAGTCTTAGGACTTCAACTCTAGTTGCGCTTGTATTTCTCCTCTCCTTTTCTCTCCTTTCACTCTCCTTTTTATGGATTATACTCTTTCTGTTCAATTTTTTGAACTTGTAAAGTTGTACTTTATATCATACAATGGGATGAAAGTATTCCATATAGCCTGTGTTACAGATTTTGTACAAAAGCTGTTTATATGAAAATGTAACCAGTTCATAGCTTTGAATGTTGCAACTAAAGTTTTTATTTGTAAATGTTGAATATTAACCATCAAACAAATAAAGGTTGATTGATGTAAAGTGTGAGTTTTTATATATTATTGCTTCTCTTGACAATAGATCCAACACGAAGACCGCAAGCAACCTTACAAACATTAACCACGGCTTCTTTAACTGTTTGACGGAGTTCCCATTTTATTTCTTATGGTTAACTTGGTGGAAACTAGGCTACCTTGTTGGAAGTTTCAATTAATTTTAAATGACCAAAATTTACATCTTCCACACATTAGCTACATTAAAAACAGTATTATCATTTCTTTTCTGAAATATTACCATAATGTTTTGTGGCCATGTAGCCTACATTAGTATGGTCAGGTGTATTGAACGCAAAGTTTATCTGGGGGAATGCAAAACATTTGCGAGAGAACGCAAACGCATTGATTTATTATTAATCCTCCCTTCTCATATTTTTTTCCCTCACCACAATGTCCCCTTTGGGGCTCCGTACTTTACTGATATTGCCTAATTGTTGTATAACTTTTCAAAGAAATCTCTAGTGACAAAAAACTGTAAAATAACCTACATTGTGAAAATTACTGTGACGTAACAACCTTTTGATCAGGCGTCTACCTCATATCCTCGTTTTCGTTTGCTAAAATTAGACGTAATAATGTATAGTACTTTTTGTAAGGAATTTCCTCTCATTTTCTTGTCAGTGCACGCTAATAATATATGAATCAGAATTGGAGGGCTTTAGGACCCGGGAAGGAGCGAGCTTGGTGTCGTAATGAACGGAGCGACGTACAGCACATACATAAGACATTAGGTGAGTGTGTTGACACGTCTGAAACCATTGTTACTCGGCAGTCAGACCTTACCAGTGCTGAAGGGTTTATGTTTCATTTTTGCTTATGTTTTTTAATTGTATCCTTCCATTATAAATGTGATCACACGCCCATTGTTTGCTCTTGCTTATAGTAGTAGCGGCATGTCCTGTCAATCCAACGTGGTCGCCATACACGCTAAACTACTGGTGGATTTAC
Organism: Hypophthalmichthys molitrix; assembly: GCA_037950675.1. NCBI lineage: Eukaryota > Metazoa > Chordata > Actinopteri > Cypriniformes > Xenocyprididae > Hypophthalmichthys > Hypophthalmichthys molitrix. The sequence continues at coordinate 14,058,116 of CM075515.1, read as the reverse complement.
TCATGTAGTGTGAGTTAGTGTCGCAGTTTTTATAGTACACAACAAAATGAAACATGAGAGATGTAAGTTAAAACGACAACATTTGCTAATGTTGTAGTGTTGTTTGAACAGGCTGTGTCCCAAAACCTGTAATTCTTTTGTATACTAGTTGGAATAGCTGAACTACTACAAATGTGCAGTGTACTAACTACACAGAATACTGTATCCCATAATGCAGTGCACTTGAATCGACCATGATCTTCATTTCCAGAATCACAAAAGAACCTATTATCAGACACAATTTTAAACATTTAAAGGTGCAATATGTAAGAATTTTGCAGTAAAATATCCAAAAACCACTAGGCCAGTGTTATATATTTTGTTCACTTGAGTACTTACAATATCCCAAATGTTTCCAACTATTTGTAAATCCTGAGAAAATTGCAATTTTAACCAAGGCTCCGGGACGTGTGAGTCGCCTGTCAGTTGCGTCATACGCGCGTTACCCTCGGTTTCAGGTTTTACTTTGTAGAAACCATGGAAACACCAAAGATGCTTTGATATTTACATGTTTTAATAGGCAAGGGAACAACTATTTTGATATATTTATAGACAGAAAACGAATTATTGCTTTACCATGCTTTACCATGCCTCAGAGAAAAACACTGTTTTGTGAAGTAGCTAACATAGCATAATCAGATGCAGCTTTATATTTAGTAGCAGTAATACAGCATTTTCTCCATCATACAGTACGTTTTAAAATTAATTGCATGCCATTTATCAACACAAGCCATCCAGCATTTAATATGATATTCTAAAATCGATCTATCTTACTGCAGTGTGTCTCACACAAGTGTCTCACACAAGTGTCTCACATCAGCTGCTGAGCGAACGCACAGAGTAACGTTATAACATAATTTTCAACACACTCAAATTTATCTAATATAATAAACAGAGCTGCGTTACCTCAGAATAATAACTGGAAGCCACTTGCTAAATAAACATACATGCTTTGTAAAAAGGTCATGTGGTGATACAGTATAATAACATTTAAATAGTTTGTTGTTGTATAGGCCTATGTGTAATGTTTCATACTATTTTTTTAAGTAGTAGACAGTATGCAGTGTATACTGCGCATGTAAGCGGTGTGTTAGTAATCCATTCCTAACTAAGTTATTGCATTTAAAGCATGAAATGAAGTCTTTTCTTCCCCATTGTAACATATATCCGAGTGAACCTCTCAAACAAGAAAAAATGTAGGGCGGGACTTGATTTTGTCCATCGTTAAATGATTGGATGGTTGTTGTTTGCTATTGGTCGATCTCATGTGTGTGACAAATTGTCCGGCCCTCACCCCATTAAACACATCATTAGAGAAGAGATGTCAAAATGTTATTTTGATTAATGATTATGAGAATTTTAACAAATAATGATGTGCACAGATAAATCATTTATAATTAACAATGCAATATTACATTAAAAAAATCATCAATTTTGATTTAATGGTGACTTTGAAACCAGCCTATAATGCCCAAATGTTAATTGTCCCAAATGTGTTTATTCCTTCTAGGTATGCAAGGCAGCTTATAATGTTTTGAGACATAGCCATTGCTTGTTCACAGTCACTCAGTTCAGGAGTGAGGATCAGTATCTTTTAATTTTTGCGATATATAGCTCATATATTGCCAACACGTGAAGATGCTGATATAAAAAGAGGTCATTCTCCCATATGAATTTTTCCAGGTCACTTCTGTGAAAGAGATTTTTTATCTCAGTGAGTCTTTCCTGGTTAAATAAAGGTTGAAATGAATGCTGGATTTAGTTTCTAGGTTAATTAATTAACAAAGCTGCCCTAATGAATAAGATTATTTTGAATTTCTAATCAGTAGCCTAACTTGTGAAAACGTTTTTGGCTTTGTAGTATAAAATGGTTGTTTCCATTAAAATTTATATATATATATATATATATATATTATTATTAAATATATTTAAATTAAAAAACTGTTTAGCTACACTGCATATAAATTTCTTCACTAAATGAAAATATTAATTAAATTAAAATATATTTTAAAAAAAAAATATATATATATATATATATATATATATAATATATATATTTATATATATATATATATATATATATATATATATATATATAAATATATATAAAATAAGAAAGATTATATTATTATAAATGTTGAAAACAGTTTTTGCTGCTTAACATTTTTGTTTATTTAATAAATGCTAATTTTAATAAATGCAAATAAATGCTGTTCATTGAACTTTTATCAAAGAATCCTGAAAAAAGTATCAACATTTCCACTAAAATATTAAGCAGCACAACTGTTCTTAACATTGATAATAATAATGTTTCTTGAGCAGCAGATCAGCATATTAGAATGATTTCTGAAGGATCATGTGACTCTGAAGACTGAAGTAATGATGCTGATAATTCAGCTTTGCATCACAGGAATAAATTACATATTCAAATATATTCAAATAAAAAACATTTCCTATAATTTGTAATAATAATTTGCAATATTATGTTTTTACTTTATTTTTGATTAAATAAATGTAGCCTTGGTGATCATAAGAGACTGAGTCAGTCTCATTCTTTTTGTCTGCTTCTCTACAGCTGTCTGCAGCACATCATTAATCTCACCGCTGCTGTGATGCAGACTAATGGTCAAGCATTCCAGCTGAAATCATACTTACAGGTGCAGACATTGAGATAATGTAATCAGATTCGGTCTGTCAGCACCGTGTTGTGAAATGCACTGTTAAAATAGGCCCATGCATCAAGGAAACCGAAAATTGCCTTGTCAAGAGTGGAAATCTGTCATTTCAGTTTCAAATTACCCTAAAGCAGCGAGTTCACTAAGCTTTTTTCGACATATTTGATGACTAGTGCAATTAAAATGGTTACGCTCAGGTATGCATAAACAAAGGTACCAGGCTGCAGTTGGCATATTTGACAGTATTACTTGCAGGATAAATGGGTTAGAAGTTATAAACGGGAAGCATATGATAAATTGATTCTGCTGGCATGAGACCACCACCGTTTCGCAGCTGTGTGTAACGGTCACCTAATATTACAGAGGCATTTGCTTTCAAATCTAGAAACACATCTTTAATTGGGCTCAGCAACAAAAAAATCCATCTATGTTGCACACCTGCTGTGCCAACCTTGGTTCTTATTGCTCACGGTTTTATTTCTGTCCGTAGCACATGGAAAATGGTGGAAAATGTTCTCGATTCTGAAACTGAAAGAGCCTTTGATGAAAAATGAACTTGACGCTTTCTTTTGATCACCGTGCACCAGTCCTAGATTCTCCCATCTGCCCGTTTTTAAGAATAAACTATTAGATGCTCCACTTTACACACCTTTGAGATCCATGTGCCAACCATCTATGTAAAGCCTCGGTCTGGGCATTGCACCATTGTGTCGCTCTCTGTCTGTAACCTGAATTAAAAAATATAGGATTGTGGCTTAGTGGAGGGACAAGTAAAAATAGAAGTTTTTTAAAGGCTGTCATGTGTTGTGTGGCTCCGGGGTGATTGGCAATCTCTCACTGTATGTGCTGGTGAGGGATTATTGTTAGAGCAACCTGACAGCTGGCACTTGGCAGGTCTGCCCAGAACACCATGGATAATTTAGCCGCTCGTTGTCATAATAGTTCATTAGCCGCACTCTTGTGCTAGATGCATCTCTTCACGAACTAAGCGAATGAATACTTAACATTACAAGAAGTTCCAGCGCAGGGTAAGAGGCATCAGAGAATCTGGTAGACGAAGACATGAAATCAAAATTTACCCTCTTTACTTTCTTAAAGGGATAGTTCACCCAAAAATGAAAATTCTGTCATCATTTACTCCCCCTCAAGCTGTTCCAAACCTGTATTTCTTTGTTCTGTTGAACACAAAAGAAGATATTTTGAAGAATGTCGGTAACCAAACAGTTGATGGCACCCATTGCCTTTTTTTTCTTTTTTTCTTCATACTATGGAAGTCCATCCAACAACGAGTTGACAAAAACTGACGGAGTTGACAAATACTGACGGAGTTGACAAATACTGGTGGAGCTGACAAAAACTGACGAATTTGACAAATACTGGCGGAGTTGACAAAAACTGACGAATTTGACAAATGGTGGAGTTGACAAATACTGGCGGAGCTGACAAATACTGGTGGAGCTGACAAAAACTGACGAATTTGACAAATACTGGCGGAGTTGACAAAAACTGACGAATTTGACAAATACTGGTGGAGTTGACAAAAACTGACAGAGTTGACAAAAACTGGTGGAGCTGACAAAAACTGGTGGAGTTGACAAATACTGGTGGAGTTGACAAAGGTCCCCTGGGGCCAAATATACAGTAAATGTAAATAGAATCATGAAACAACAATAGAGGAATTCCCCATATGCAAAAAAAAAAAAACATTAATTCACATTATATAGACTTTTTGAGAGCACTTGTCAATCATCAGACATAAAACCTGACAGAGTTGACATCTGACGGAGTTGACAAAAGTGAATATTTTTCCACCTTAACCACATGGTGTACAGTGGAGCAATTTTGTTTTCTTTCTCAGTTGTACATGCCTTAATAAATATATCAAAAATGCCAAGATTTATCCCACAATTTACAGAAACTAATACACCGGGGTGACGGAGTTGACGTGTTAAAGTTGTGATCGCAGAGTCTTCAACATTGTTTGTATAAAATATAAAAAAATATAAAACCTCCAGGACTATGTGTCCTACTGTGAGATTCACAATGAGCAGGAAAAAGAAAAGGGGTCCTCAGAGTTGAAGATGACCATTACATTGCCTGGTTTATTTAGAACTATAAAAAATTCGGACGGAGTTGACGCAAAGTGAGGACACAACTTTGATAGGCATTTTTTATGGAAAAAAAATTTCAAGACTTACTTTTTGTATTATTGATAAATTACAACTATCTGCCTTTCAATTTAAATGTATATTTTTGAATTTGTTGCATTTTTAAACACTTTGTTTGGCAATTTTACATTGTGATCTCATGCTGAGGACAGGTTAAATTACATGTATTTTCCAAGTATAGATCATGTATTTAAAAAAATACTAACAAAATTATTTAAAAATAAAAGCAATGAATGTCCTGAGTATTCAGATTTCCTTTAGATGTAACTTTTTAAGTTTTTATTTTGATGAATTTATTCATTTTTAACATAAAGAGGGCTTTTGTGTATAGGACATGTTTTGTCCCTTATCTCAAGAATCAGTGAATTTTATGTTTCGACCACAGGTGTCGATAGAGAATGTAGTAATTTCACAATTTTGAATTCATTTCTCACAGTTGCGACGTTATTTCTCATAATTGCGAGGTTAAGAAGTTACAGAAGTTTATGTTTATGCATTTGGCAGATGTTTTTATCCAAAGCAACTTGCATTGCATTCAAGGTGTGCATTTACATTTGACCACTTCTTCCTTTCCCTGGGAATCAAACCCATGACCTTGGTGTTGCTAGCACCACAATCTACTGTTTGAGCTGAAGGTAAGCCTATGCTGTTACATGCAAATTTTAAATAGTGTTTGTATTAAATTGATAGTGTTGCTGCCTCGGCTAGCCTACATACGCAGCAGAGAGTCAGGAAGGTGGCTTTTTTGCCACCACAAAAGAGGTTTTTGTAATTTTCCCTGTTTGAGCCGGATCTGGCTCACAGCAGTGCAACCCTGACAAATCCTGCCTGCACTGCGTTGTGATTCGCTCAGCATTTTTTTTTTTTCACCCTCACATCTCCTAGATTCTCTGCTAAGTTGTTGTAGTCTCTGATTTTTGAGCCTCTTGAATGCCCTCCTGCGAGCAAAAAGCTTCAAGACTTTCTTCAAGTGCTTACCAGTAAGTCTGCAAAGTTGCTGCAGGAGACCTTGAGGGCTTTTTTGGGAAAATAGTACAAGCTGCTCTTCGTCTTTTTGTTACTATGGTGAACTGTAAAATGAATGAGAGGCATAATTGCATGCCGTGTACCTCCAAATTAAGCATCACACACTATCAATTAATGGTATTAGAGCAAGTGTGCTCTTGTCAGATTCAATTTCAATGCCTCAGTGGGTTTTCTGTCCTAATGCTTTGGGTCTACAGAGTTTTGTCATTGCGAATACGTTCTACAGATAGCTACAGATAGGTGCAATTACTAAACTCATTATTTAAATGGTTGCTTTATGAGTTTTTTCTTTGTTTTGACCTCACTAGTCTCTTGCAATTTGATTCAAAACAAGATGGTTCACACTTAAGTGTGGTTATCTGGTCTGCTTTTGGTACTTTTGTTCTCTTTGTGAGTTTAGTCATCCAACATATCCTTGAAACATGCCTTTTTCCTGTGAAGAGACTTTTTCACAACAAAAACATCCGTGTTTTGTTGAATTTTTGCTATGTCTTCATAAGATTTTACCAGACTCTTTGAACAAGCCAAGGTCATTTTCTCTTTTTATTTTCTCTCTCTCTTCAGGCAATGGCTCAGACGGGCTTTGGGCGAAGATACTTCAGAGCGTTTGTTAGTGGCTTCTTTGTAGCCGTCCCCGTGACAGTGACTGTTTTAGATCGTCTTGCTTATGTGGCGCGCGTAGAAGGTGCCTCGATGCAGGTGAGATGTCCTTTATCCACTTTTTTGAACTATTCTTGGTAACTGTTGTTTTGATGAATCTGGTTTATTCTAGTTTTGCTGAAAGTTTGCAAAAGATGTGCATTTTTCTTATGAAACACATTGCGCACATTTTTGTGCACATTTTTTGGCACTTTGAGCCGTGGTGCTCTCTTTGGCGATGCAAGTTTGAGTCCTAGAGGCCACTTGTCACCATAGTGGTTTTCTTTCCCCATCTACCCTATTTCTATTTAATAATTTATATATATTAAAAGGCCACCAAAGTGAAAAAAAATCTTATTGTCATAAGACTTAATATACTTAATTTTGGACATTGATAAATCTTGGTATTTAATATATATCTCACTGTATGTCCTGTAAAATACAATAATATAACAGAATTATATTTAATAATTTCCATTTAAAATACAGCTGTGTAAGAATACTCATATATATTTATGTACAGTATTTTAACCCTTTGGTCGTCTTCGTTTAGGGATCACACTTGGCTCCTTTGCGGTCACTTTTTTTTTTAGGAAAACCAATACAATATATTTTTGTTCAATAATATTTGTTGATTATTATTTAAAAATTTGAGGGTATTTTATGATACTGTGCAATACTGTACAATTTTTATTAGCTGTTTTTCCCCTTTGAAAATAATACACAATTTTTTTCTAATATATTTTTTAATTATTTTTCAGTTAAAGCAATATTCCATGTTAAAATAGAGACAAGGTATTTAAAATCCAATTTTTTGAAGGTAGAAGGTAGTTTTTACGTATGTAAATCCATGGTGTGATTCCTATGTAATTCTATATAAAGTGGCTTATAAATTCTCTAGTGGTTTTTAGACATAAATACTTATTTTTATTAAGTTGTGAATATGGATTTATACTTAGACATTCTCAAAGACTACTTTTTGTCAAGGTTTAGATTATTATTTTTTTTAAATGTTGATTTGAAGTGTCAGTTTTTGCATTAATTTTACTACAGTCAAACCTGAATTCAAAATTCAATAAAAATGTAATAAAAATGAACAGATATGATTTCAGCCTCTTATTTGAGTCTTTTGGCTCAATTTGACCATATTGTTACAGCCACACCAGTTCTTTTGTGTGTATAATAGTGTGTTGTGTGTGTGTGTGTCTCTGCGTGTGTGTTTGAGTGGGTGTGTCTGTTTTGTACTCTTGTGTAAACTCTTCCTTGCTGTTAGTTTTTTACTGCTTTGTGGCTGAATTACTGATTTTATTTCACACATTTGAAAAACTGCTCTGGTGCTAGTTCATTTGTGTGTGTATGGGTGGGTGTATGTGTCTATTTTGCACTCTTGATATTTTAGTGTCACCCCTTTATTGCTGTGCACTTTTCAGCACAGTGGTTGAATTGTAGTTTGTACCACCAAAAGTTTTCATATTTTTACGTATTTCCCTTTAATTTCCTACGCCGGTCATTATTGACTGCGAAGGAGCCAAGTGTGACTATTTTTTCGACCCTTTAACATATCATGTTAATGATTTTTTGGGGTGTTCACATAGCTAATGTGACAAAACTCACCAAGTGTCATCCCTTTCCAATAAAGCAAAAAAAATTAAAATCTCAAAACGTTAAATATTTTAACCGAAGAGGACCAGAGGGTTTTAAAAAATATTGTATTGCACTATTAAAACATCTATGCTTATTTTTGAGGAAGTTTTGTTAAAGTGAAAGCACATTAAAGTCATGACCATATTCCCAGTTGCTTGAGTTTTATAATATCAAAAATATAACCAAATATATTATGACTATTCAATATATTGCCCAGCCCTAAGAAATAGTAAGAGAACTTTACTTTAACAAGCTCCTCTATTCAAACATTAATAACCTTTTTCTTATATTAGGACTTTGCATTAGGGCTCAATCAAACCAAATGTCCTAAACATTCCACTAATAGCATTAAGACCACAATGAAAGACACCTCTAATAATGAGAGAAAACCATCTGAATACACCATGCTCATTTCCTCACCAAACAGAAGTACTGCTTCATTATGTACCTAATGAACTCTAACTAACCAAAACAGTGTTGTTGTTTTTGTTTTCCTTTTGGAGTCTGGTTTTCTATCTTGGTTCATAGTGTTATAAATTTGCTAATGGCTTTTCCCGGCCCATCCACGGCCTTTGAATCCAAATAAGTCACTCCATGGACAATGCTGAAAGCTGACACCAATACAGAATGAGAAAATGTGTCTGAATAAAAAAGATAGAGCGCCCAGCTGTGACAGATAAATTCTCTAGGCAGGAACGCTCGTCGGGATATTTATTTTAGAAGGACAGATAAGAGATATTTCTGTCAATTATCCCAGCAAGCGTGAAATGGCTCATCGAGATCTCCCCTAATGATTCATTGGAGGCCCGTGTATCAAGTCAGTCGTTGACTTGCATGCATGAGAAGGTTCGTCACACACAAGTTGTTTGATATACCACCATAAAAGAGTTAAGAGAAAAACAAATTCTGTTTTGAAGTTAACTTGTAGACGTTATTTTTATCCTTCAGTCGAAAGGCAGAATGAAGAACAGAGCGATTCTTTTCCAGAACTAAATTAAAGTCGCTGCCACTGAGTTTATTCTTAGAGTTACAGTAGTTTTGTGTGGAATGGAGGATTAAAGCAATAAATCACAGACCAAAAAGAAAAAATGATACAACTTAAAAGTTTCTAATCTGTCACAACTCTTCTAGAGACTAGAGTTTACGAACCATGTAGACTCTTAAATATCATGTGGTTTGGATCTTTTCCAGCCGTCCTTAAACCCAGATGGAGAGTCGTCACCTGATGTTGTGCTGCTCAACCGCTGGAGTGTGAGGAACTACCAAGTACAGCGAGGGGACATTGTGTCAGTTCTGTGAGTAGCCGCATTTAAGCTGCATATTGTCCTAAATGTGTGAGCCATTATGTGACATTTCACTGTGGGCAGAGCGACCCAGCGTGACACTGCAGAAATTGGAGAAACCAAGTGACTGAAAAATTTTCTGTTGTTTATAGTATCTGGCTAATGCAGTGCTCAACACTTTTTATGCATTTTATTGTATTGTGCGTTGTTGTGGTATGGTGTAGGGATGCTATATATCGGCACTGTTAGGGATGCAGGATATTTCAATTAACAGGCAATTTTAGAGATATTATTTTTTATTTAGTGTCTATTTACACCAAGTGCAAATAGCCTGTCTTGTTGGCAGAGGCTGTTTACACTAACTCCACCCACCAATGTCTGATTGAGCCAGACAACATTACGAAAGAAATCCCGCTGATAACAGGAGCAGTGGTGTGGAGAGTAAGACGGGTGGTGTTAGCCTTTTACGTGACTGACCCGAGTTCGAATCTACTTTTTTCCGAGCTTATTCTTCTCCCTTTTCTCTCATCAGCTCGGAGAGGTGTTTATTTTAAATAAAAATGAAAAAAAAAAAAAAATGTGAAAATTGGCTAAAGTATACTTCACGTTTACGCATATGTGAGGGTCCGCGTACAGTGTGTGTGACGCAAATTTCGCCATCAGAAGAGTACTCGCGCGGCCTGTGAAATCGGGTCTCCTTTAGGACCCCAAGCGATCCCATTGGTTCAAATTGCATTTCACACAGTGCGCAGAAGTCGCCAACTTTCTGCAGGGTCAAGAGCTACAGACCTCCAAACTTTGTGTGGCCTTCAGATTAGCTCAAGAACAGTGCGTAGAGAGCTTCATGGGTTTCCATGGCTGAGCAGCTGAATCCAAGCCTTACATCACCAAGTGCAATGCAAAGCGTCGGATGCAGTGGTGTAAAGCACGCCGCCACTGGACTCTAGAGCAGTGGAGACGTGTTCTCTGGAGTGACGAATCACGCTTCTCTGTCTGGCAATCCGATGGACGAGTCTGGGTTTGACGGTTGCCAGGAGACTGTATTGTGCCAAGTCTAAAGTTTGGTGGAGGGGGGATTATGGTGTGGGGTTGTTTTTCAGGTGTTGGGCTTGGCCCCTTAGTTCCAGTGAAAGGAACTCTTAATGCTTCAGCATACCAAGACATTTTGGACAATTTCATGCTCCCAACTTTGTGGGCACACTGCGCACCAGTGCACAAAGAAAGGTCCATAAAGACATGGATGAGTGAGTTTGGTGTGGAGGAACTTGACTGGCCTGCACAGAGTCCTGACCTCAACCCGATAGAACACCTTTGGGATGAATTAGAGAAGCAGAGACTGCGAGCCAGGCCTTCTCGTCCAAAATCACTGCCTGACCTCACAAATGCGCTTCTAGAAGAATGGTCAAAAATTCCCATAAACACACTCCTAAACCTTGTGGAAAGCCTTCCCCGAAGAGTTGAGGCTGTTATAGCTGCAAAGGGTGGGCCAACTCCATGTTAAACCCTACGGATTAAGAATGGGATATCATTAAAGTTCATGTGCACATAAAGGCAGGATTCCCAAAACTTTTGGCAATATAGTGTACTTTTTTAATTTTAATATTATATAATCTTTCTCTTGAGGTTTAGATATTAATCTTCAGCCTCAAAATGAAAATCTGTTTAGTTATAATGTTGTGATGCCTAAATTCACTTAACATATAAAATTACTGATTAAAAAAACTATTTTGTATTAAAATTATATTTTAATATTGGCCATTTATCAGTTATTGGCTGTATTATCAAAATAATTATTGGCTTTTTATATCAACCAAAATTGAATTTCAGTGCATTTCTAGTATTAAGCTTCATTTTTGCAGCTCAGCTGGTGAAATCCTTGAAAATGGCCTAAAATGTCTGAGAAGTCCATCTATTAGCTGAAATTTGTCAGATGTGATGTTTTTTTTGTGACAGAACATCATGTTGATGTCAATCAGTTGAGCCTGCAGACCTCTGCTGTTCCACGGGTGTCATGTTGAGTCCTCATATCTACTCAGGTTTCCAAATCCTTGACGAAAAATATCACATTCTTTCAGAAAATTGCCACTGAGATGTTCTCCATCCAGACGAAGACATCTGTAGCACTCAAAATTGCTAATTGGACCATTTTGATCCATCTTTAATCTGCCACAGATCTCCTTGACCTTAAACCCAGCTGCTCTGAGTACACTAACTCAAAAGGAATCCTCCTCTGGATAATGAGCCCACTCTGTCAAAAGGCCATTTAAGGGTTTCTGTCATCGCAAGTAATTGGCATGGACGCAATCGTCTGATATACTTTAATGCGGTGCTCAACACCAAGAGCCTTTTGACACAGACCCAGCGGAGGCTATCATCTAGACTCTAGTTAGGTAACTCCTCTTTACTTTTATGTATGGTCTGTATTTTGAAGCACCAGGGGTAAAGAAAGTATTTATTTCAGCCAACTTCTCGATCAAACACTCACCCTGCTGTGTTCTTTGGCTTTTATACGTTTGATAGGCCAGTAGATGGTTCAGCGCCTTTAGCTGTTCATATGAGGTTTTGATGCTGTGAAACCGAGCGACTTTTATATGATTATAATGCCACCACAGGATGTTTATCACATTTAAAGCATTACTCTGTTCGCCGGAATTCTGATCAGAGAGTTTAACATTGAATTATTGAAGCAGAAACCTTCATACAATTCATTAACTGTCTCATTAAAAGTCTTAGCTTTTTGTGTCATTTTTTTTGTGCCTCTAGCAGTACCAAACAAAGCAAACATAATGACTGTTTTCAAAAGGTTTTTAGAACACTCCCTTCATTTGTCATTGGTCAAACAAGCAAATAGCTCCGCCCCCAAACTCACATCATTGGCTTGACTGTTGCTATGTCAGGCTGGTCGGAATTTTAAAACAAACATAATGTTTTCTAAATGCCACACAGAGTTGTTCAGGGAAATCTACCTTTTAATAACTTATTTATAGTTGTCTCTGCATTAAGCTGGAACAGGATACATTTTTGTATTTTTTTTTAACATAAAAAGTACACATTTCAGCTTTAAATCGATATACCGATATCCCCTGTATTGGGAACAATGTTGAGAGTATGGTAAGGCAGATTCATTCTGTCATTACCCAAAGATGGCACTCTTCCCCTGCTGGGAATTCACTGCGCAGGGAACATTATGTTCATCCTTTGCTAAACTATTCTGAGGAGAAAAACTAGCATTGCATACTAATACTCCTGACTTTGCTTTAGAATTTATTCAAGGCCCATATAACATCATGTGTGTGTGTGTATATATATATATATATATATATATATATATATATATATATATATATATATATATATTCAACAATTCCTGTATTTTAAAGGAATAGTTGAACAAAAATTACAGTTCTGTCATTATTTACTCAGCTCCATAATATATGATTTTATGTGATCTTATGTGTCCAAAAATCCAAAAAAAAACAAAAAAAAAAAAACACCATAAAATAACAATAAAAGTAGTTTAGACTCTATGCGCTATATTTCATGTCTTCTGAAGTCACAGAACTCAAATTGAGGTCATTATTCAGTGTAAATGTTGAACTCTGTTACAACAAATTAGATTTCAGCATTCAGAATTCATATGGCCTACTTTTGATACTTTTATGATGCTTTTTGTCATTTTGTTTTTGTACAGAAAAAGGCTGCATAAAGACTGCAAAATGTCTCCTTTTGTGTTTCACAAAAAAAGTGTGTATGATGGCAGAATGTTTATTTTTGAGTGAACTATCCCTTTTTAAGTTTTTATATTTCTGAACCATATTTATCATATTTAGATCACATAACCAATCAATCTTAATTTTGAAGAAAGTCTCTTGGTTTCGAATCTGACATTTCTGAGTGCGGTTGAATCTGAATGTGTTTATGCAGTTGCAAGAGTTTTGTTTTCCTCTGCCTGTTTGGATCAAATGCAAATGTAATTGGGACTCATTTCAAATGTTGTCTAAGGAGATCTCTCAGCCCACAGAGTAATATCTTATTTAGAGAACATTCCTCATCTTCAGACAGCAGTCGATGGGGAAATGGTTCTGTCAGGGTGTTTTAATGCATACAGAAAACGTTTTGTCATGCTTTCAGTGTGAACAGGGACAAACCTGATGATTTTATGAACAGCCATTTGTACATTACCACTTCCCGGAATGTTCTTCCATAGCATTATTTGGTCAAAAGTGAGGGTTATGCATCTGTTACTAAGAGGAAGCTTGAGAATTGGAAAATTGAGAGCGGCAAACATTTTGTCCTTTTGAAAATTTCCAAACATTTTACAAATAACCACAGGTCGCAAAGGATGCTTGGGAAATAAAAATAGTTGTTCTGACTAGGAGCACTGATAGTGGACAAAGAGTGCAGATAAATGTCCATTGATTCACAGCATGCCATGTCAATTTTCCCACTCTTTTCTGAGCACTTTGAAGTGTGCTGGGCAGAAAATGGGATCTCGTCGGGGCTGGATTGGGTTGAGTGTAATTAGCCATCTACTTGGAAACCAGTTTAATTCATGCGTCCTCAGAGAGGTTTCATGGGCCGAAGCCGCATTCTGAGAATTTTGCATTCAGCTCAGAGTATGAGGTGAACTGAGGCTTCTGAAGTGTTTTTAGGACCAGCATGCTTCTGCTTTCATAGACAACCTGCTTGGTTGTTAATGTGGTGGCAGGAAGCCGTGATGGTGGCAGCCTCATTGTTATATAAGAGTGCTGAAGGCGGGGTCAGGTTTGGGGGCCTCTTGAGTAACCAGAAACCTGTTGTTTTTGTTTTTCAAGTTCAGAGAAATATATGTGAAACATCTGAAACCTATATAAAAAAAAAGGACAATGAGGATGGTTCGGGGCCAGTGTATTGGAGGTTTGGGACATTTGATAGAACTGCCAAGCACTAAATCAGACCAGAGTTGCATTAATCCTTCTCTGTGAAGCTGTAAAATTATTAATATTATAAATAATAATAATAATAATAATAATTGTTATGGTTATCAAATTAAACTTCAATAAGATTATATAACAATCATGTGTATATATATATATTTGTATTAATGGTAAAATAATAATAATAAACATTATTTAACACATTATTAATATTATATTAAAATTTGTAAATAATAATAATAATAATCTGAAACTACTTTTAAAAATACTGCAATTTTTATTTATTACTATATCAAAATTATTAACTGTATTCATTAGGGGTGTAACGATATTCAAACCGAACCGAAAACCGTGATACACCACCCCAAGGTATGTACTGCGATACTCTCATGGCGAACGCGCCCTGCCCCCTGCTGCCCCGCCCAGTCCTGGCCCATTGGATCTACAGTGTTGTAGCCTAACCACCATTAACCACCAATAATCGCAATAAGCTCTGCATTTTGTTACTTCCGATAAGAAACAAAGTGTCATCTTTCAAATTCTGTCCATTTTATTATGAAATTTAAGCAAAAAATGCTGTTTTGACGCTATTTATTGTGGCGTGACAGATCGCTGTTTGAGGTGCGTGTGACAGATCGCTGTACGGGCGCCACAGTTCAAGCTGCAGCGTGGAGCGTGAGTGAACACGATCATCTCTTTCTCTTTAATAGTTACAGAATAAACATGAATGAACATCTGAAGGTATGTTGAAAGATACAGTACAACTTACTGAAACGTATAATAGCTCGTAATCGCTCAATCTGTGTTTCAACAGCGGAAAGACGTCAATAAAACAGCTTGTAAAATGTAAACACTGTGTCACGTAACATTAGCATTTACCTCAGGCGAGTCCACAGCTTGTTAGTTCGCCAGAGACACACAGACTGATTATATTTCAACAACAAATTGGAGTTAAAAACATAATTTTATAATTAGATTTAGAAGTTAATGCAAAAACTGCAAAAAAAAAAAAGTTTGCATACAATTTATTTGATTGTTGATTTATTATTATATCAAAAAATAAATAGCAACTGAATATAAGCTAATAGTTTGGGCTCTGAACCTTTAATATTATAGTAATGTTCAAGTAAGGGCTCCCTATATAGTTTACAGCATTAGCAGAGATCTTTTTTTATCCTTAAAAAACTTTTAATTAGAATTAAATTCATGTAAAGACAGAGGCACAATTTGTTCATTAAACTACTGTTTAATAAAAAAAAAAGCAATTTTATGTTTAGTTTTCTCCCCCTGCTGTACCAAACCGTGACTTCAAAACCGAGGTACGTACTGAACCGTCAGTTTTGTGTTACATTACACCCCTAGTATTCATGGTAAAATAAAAATAATCATAATCATAATAACCTCTTATGGATGAAATCTTACATCTTCATAATAACCTGTTGATGATGATGGTGATGATAATAATCTGAAACAACTTTTAAATATGCAGCAATTTTTTGTTTTTAGTTTTGTCCAGTTAAATCAAGAATATTACCAGATTTATTTCCAGAAGTTTTTGCTGAACTGTAGCAGAAATGTGGCCCATTGAGCTATAGGCTATATTACATTTATAGATAGCATCATTTTGTCCTGCTTTACGTCCTGGATAGCCACTTCACAAGCCTGCAGTATTGTCCTCGGCATGAGGTTTAATATCATTCTTGTGCTGTATTGCCTGGCCCAAAGAAGCTTGATTTTGTCACATAAAGATTGGTATCATTTATTGCCCTCAAGTTTTTTGATGCTTTACCTCATCATTGCTTCACCAGTGCCATAATCTGTGAGGCTACTTGTGCTTGTGAATCAGACTTCAAATGGACACTGTCACAGCAGAGAGCGGTAAGAAATTACCTTTTCAGGGAAATTTAAGCGGTTAAAAATTCCTTTAAATAACACGAAACTACTTTCTTATGCAGCGAGATCTTATAAATATTTAGAAAGTTGATCACCGTTATTGTAATTTTTCTACTTTTAGTCTGAACTGCAAGATGAACCTTCCCCTTTTGGCCAGAAAATGAAATTATCAGTGGAGAAATCGCTCACAGATGTTTAATTTGCAGAAGCTCGAGGCAAGCGCCCATTATTCATCCAGGGAACTCTGAAACTCATTTTCTCCTCATCCGAACAACCTCACCAATTAAATCTGAGGTCAACTGTCCATCATCCTTAGCAGTAAAAGCTTTGGGTTCACTTGTAAAAGATGAGTTATTCCATTTGTTACTTTTACGTTAGATTTGGTAGTTATCTTTGTTAAATATACAATGCATGCAGTCTATCATTCTTATCAGTCTTAATCATATTAATCGAGAGAATACAAAAAAAGTCAAGGAATGTCTACTAGTAACCAACAGTTTAGCAACTCAACCTCCAGCAATTTAGAAACAAAGAATGTTGCTCTTCCAAGTTTGGTTAGCTAGAAGCATTTGTATTTGCCTAGAGCACTTTCCATGCCTTAATCTCTGTCAGTGTGGAAGAAATAGCTTTTATCTCTTGTCACTTTATTGCATGACACATTGCATGACTTAATATTTTATTATTATGTTATATTGTATTATATTATTATATTGATTAAAAATAATGCCTATATTAAAATTGTATACAATTTTGTATACACAAAATAAATAAATATATATGTAACATGTTATAATTTCTACCAATGTATATGTAAAATGTATATTATATTATATAGTTGTATTTTTTACTGTTTTATATTTTTATTTATATAAAGAAATTCATTCTGGTTCTCAAATCTGATTGGCTGAGAGGTCTTTCCAGCCATGCGATATTCTTCCAGTATCTCCACGGGAACCATTTCACTGTTTGAATCACTCCGCTGTCAGTGTTCTCACAGCGAGTGTCATGGCGGACGAGCAAACTACCATATTTTTATAGATACTACTGTTATTAACGGAATGTAGTTTTACGAGTTTTTTTAGGCGAGAATGTAGTTGTTTAGAGCTCAGATATGCGATTTATATGTAAACATAGCACCTATTTGAAAATTTGTTTAAACGCTTTCGGAGATGCGAGCTCCAGGCCGTCAGCGACCGTTCAGTGCTCAAGTACCCGCAGAGAACAGCTTTATCTTGGCCAGTCCTTTGGGAATTTGGCCACTGGCTCTTACATTATGTAGATAGCCTAGTGTTTAAACATGAGGTATAATTCGTTTTGGGTATATCAAACAGGCAATCTTTGGTCTTACTAATATACTTTTTAATATACTAATTACTTGTTCCAGAGCTGATAGATTTGGTTTAAGGGCTAACATTATATTAAGTTTCATAACATTATTTACATTGAAATTAAATCCTGTACTAACTAAAGCGCTGCTTTTGTATGTTTGACTGAACGGTTTGCTTGTGTTTATTTCCTATTTTACTTCTTATACTGTTATAATGGCTATTGTTGTTGATTTAAATATTATTGTTCAATAAATAATACTTAACATGCCGTATTTTTTGATATTGAGAGAGTCCGTTAGTGATTTTGACTTCAGTGAAAGTTACATTAATACGCCATTAGATGGCAGCAAAGATTGTCTTTATGAGTGAGTCAGCCAGTCGCAAAGACTTTTATATTGAAATGGACTGTCTGAAACAAGGAAGTTATTTTTACTTTAAACAACATCTTATGAGACGCATCTGACAAATTAATTGATTAGCACTGTCATGGGGGTGATGACATCCTGATGTTAAAAGGACAAAGACAAAGATCGCTTTCCTCAGCGGACATTCAAACTGATTTTGTGATTATGAATATAAGGTTGACCTGAAGAATATCAACTAGATGCATGTTGATACTGTTATATATCGTACGGCTGTATATCAGCACGCTGCGATTACCTATGGCCGAATCACAGCCGTGCTGATATACAGCCGTATCGCACGGCTAAGAGTGTGATGTTGCTCATTTATATTATATTATATTTCTACATCAACCAAGTCTATATCAAGTCTATATCAACTAAATGTTAGGTTTTAATTTCACCAACTTTTTTTTTTTTACGTTTACGGAATAATTATCTAAAACCATGTGTTGCTGTGGAGGCAATGTACCTCTGCAGCTGTTTTTACATCTAAGAGCTGCAGTTAACAATACAGAGACTTCTGCAGTGCCCTATTTGATGTGATTATTATATAATTTTTAATCTCAACAGAAAACTACATTAGCTACACTCGTGTAAATATATCTATAGTTGCAAACTGTTAGTGGTCTGTCATCATGCCTGTTGGTTATTTTGCCTGTGATTGAAGCAGATATTTCTTTCCCCTTTTCGAGTTTTTGGATGGACATCAAAGAGGCTTCCCTGGCACTCACTGCCAATAGGATCCGTCCTATAAAATGAATTACCACTGGCATTGTACGTTCCCCTCATCTCCTACATGAACTGTGCTCTGCCCACATCAGTGGGAGATGTTAGTCCCTTGACATATTCAGGACATAATAAGGCTGGAAGATCTGGATGTAGCAGATGGGAAATTTGTCTTACAGATGTCAAGGTGTATCAAACTAGCTTACTATTCTTACTTTTTTCTCTGCTTTAATGCGTATATTTTACATGTAATAATTTTTAATAATTATTTAAAATGTTTATATTATATTATAATTTTAGTGTTATTTACATAGACAAAATAGTAAAACATTTTAACATCAGATTTTTAATATATGTCATATATTATTAAATTATAGTGTTAAAGTTTAGTGTTTTATTTTTCATTTATGTAGACAAAATAATAAAGAATTTCAATATCAGCCATTTATTATATTATATTATATTGTTATAGTTTTTAGTGTTTTAATTTTTATGTAAACAAAATAGAACAGAATTTTAATATCAGAATTATATATTATATTATATTATATTAGTGTTTTTATTAAGGTAGAGAAAATAGTATAGCATTTTAATATCTGCCATTTATTATATTATATTATTATAGTTCATAGTGTTTTTTTATTCATGTAGACAAAATAGAATTTTAATATCAGAATTATATATTATATTATATTATAATATATTATATTATATTAGTGTTTTTATTAAGGTAGAGAAAATAGTATAGAATGTTAATATCAGCCATTTATTCTATTCTATTATTATAGTTTTTAGTGTTTTTTTATTCATGTAGATAAAATAGTATAGAATTTTAATATCAGTCATTTATTATATTATATTATAGTTGAAAATGTCCCTAGGTTATTTCAAGATTTTCACCGTTTTGTTATTCTATATAGTTTGCATATCAAACAACACAAAAATGCCTGATTTGTCATCCTTGCTTGCCAAGTCATTGCTATTCGTGAAACTGTTTCTCGAATCGCACGAGTCACATTTTCTTCGGAACACAAACAGCTGTGTCATCACAATGCACGGTGCAGCCGTCGCCATGGCAGCAACATATTTCTGTCCCTCAGCAGTTAGAGAACACTCATTACAGTCAGGTCACACTGATTCACTCCGGTCCAGGCATTTGCGGTCCCGTGCTCACCTACTGTTCACTTTATTATCAGTATCAGGAGTGTTACAATTCATTTCCCCAATGGCGGCTGGTATTAAATTCCCTGTCACACTTGGGAGGTCAGCGCTTTAGAGGAGTCATGGTAATGAGTGCGAGGGAGACGGGGGAGCTGGCCATGGCAGATTAAGACAATGTGTCAACATGCTAAGCTTCTAATAAGAAAGATATTCTTTAGGGGAATTACTGTCTGGTCTTAGACATTCACAATAGAGGTTAAGGCCAAGAGATAGTGGGGATTTTAATGAATTCCGAAATTCATTTCCGTGCTTTTCAGACCTTTTGGTTTGGAAAATTTGGGACGTTTAGAGACGATTCATATTTTCATAAGCCCTGAGAATAATGCAAAGAAAAAAAGAAAAGGGCTCAACAGTAAATGTGGTCAGATGGTCCAGGGCCAGTGTGAGAGAATACAGACCTGCTCTTACAAATGTAACCATTTGTGTGTGTTTTTATTCATTCATTTGTGGTGTATTGAACATTTTTGCTGTGAATTATGGCTATTTAAATATGTCAATAATGTAATGTTATCCCACTGGCTAACATTTTGTTGAAAACCCAAATCAATATTGCTTTGTAATGTTTGCATTCGTTTGCCAGCAAAATTGTGAATAGATTTATGTTACAGTAAATTATGAAGTATAATTAATTATAATTAAGTAGAATATCAATATATTATTGTAAATTTTTTTATTTTATTTTTTCATTTTGTTATATTATTTTTTTAAATAGAAACCTAAAAATTATTAGTGTACTTATTGTTCCACTTTATATATATTTATAGGGTCTTAAATAGTACTATTGCTAAACTTACTACACCAAACATAGTGGCCAAAATTGATGTGCAAAGGTTTTTTTTCTTTTTTCTTTTTTTTTGACCCTACAATTTTCCTTAAACCATCAAAATATGAGGAAAATATTTTTTTATCTTTATGTTATTTAAATGTTTTAAAATATGAGGGAATAATAAAACACTAAACTAAGCAAAGGTATTTATCTGACAAAATTTTTGGCAAAAAAACAAACAAACTACAGCTACAGGTTTCAGAAAAAAGCACACATTGACTACAACATAATCAGTTTTTAATATTTCATTGGTCCTCTTGTTTTTGGATGTGTTCATAATTTATTTGTATGATAGCCTGGCCAAAAATAATGTCTGCACAATTTCATGTTTCATTTCATTATCACACATGAAACATCTGACTCCAAGCACAGCTACACAATATGCTTACATCTTTTAACTTTAATTAAGGTCAATTAATGTCAATTTTCCTAGGCTGGACATCACATTTGGCCACTACTGTATGTCTGTTCATTTACTTTTTTTTTTTGTTGACTGTGGGCTTTCCAGTTGTTGTGTTCACATCATTGCTCCAATTGTAAAATATAGCTGCAAGTAGTGATGGCGGGCCCAAGCCCGGTGGCACCGCCACCCTGGTGGCTTCAGGACATATGTGCACAGCGGGCAATAGGAATTTAAAACGGTTAAACATCAAAGGAGTATGTCAAATTCATTCCACATTTACTGCACTATAAGGTGGCACTATAGAGCCCCTCCTCCCCACCCGTTTTTAAGGCTTTGCCCATGTCTACTGGTTAACAATCCTGACGTGTGTGTCGCGTTTCATGCAATTTGAAGCACGCTAAGAGTCTCAAAAGCATCCAAAATGAATATTAAAGTTTGTTGCGTTGCCAAGGCAACAATGCTTGAGATATCACAATTCTTTTCAAAGGTCTACATCTTCCATGTTTTGACATTATTCCGATGAAGTTTGAAGCAAATCGGGTAAAAATAAGAGTATGTTGAAAGTGACACACTGCTGCCAGTTGGTGGCACTATAACTTTGACTCACAATAGTCACATCCGTGTGATCAGCCTTGTACAACGAACACACAGCCGAAGTTTCATCGAAATCAATTAATGTATGCAGAAGTTATTCCCTTTTCTCGCTATAAATTTGTTGCCTCGCCACGGCCAAACCGTTTGAGATATCTAACATCCGTTTGCAATTCAACAACTTCAATGTCTTAGCACCAAGTTAAAAAAGTTTGGTGTAAATTCTATAAAGCCCGTAGGAGTAGTAGTATAAAATTGATAGCCTGTTTTTTCAAAAAATCCACATTCAAACCAAAATAGCTGACTTCCTGTTGGTCGGAGCTAATGAGTGTAAATTAAAAAAATGTCCGGCTTGATGAGAACAATACATGTACTAAGTTTGGTGACTGTAGGTAAAACTAACACCCCCACTTTTGTCAAAAGGTGGCGCTATAGAGGCCCTCCCTGCCCATTTATACGGTTTTGCCCATGTCTACTGGATGACACCATTGGTGTGTGTGTCGAGTTTCATGCAATTTGAAGCATGCTAAGAGTCTCAAAAGCATTCAAAATGCATATTAAAGTTTGATGCGTTGCCATGGTAACAGTGTTTAAAATATCAAAAATCCTGTCACAGGTCTACATCTGCTGTGTATTGACATTGCACTGATGAAGTTTGAAGCAAATCAGGTAAAAATAGAGTGATCTCAAAGCATTTTGAAAGTGACACACTTCTTACTGCCAGTTGGTGGCGCTACAACTTTGACTCACAATAGTCACATCCATGTGATCGGAGTCCTACAACGAACACACAGCTGAAGTTTCATAAAAATCAATCAATATGTGCATAAGTTATAACACACTTCCTGTTTCCCTTTTCTCGCCATAAATTTGTTGCCTCGCCACGGCCAAACCGTTCGAGATATCAAAAATCCACTGGCAATTTAGCATCATCAATGTCTTGACTTCATGCTGACCGAGTTTGGTGGTGATCGGATTAATCGCCTAGAAGGAGTATATCAAATTCCAGAGCATGCGTTTTTCAAACAACCCATAATAGCTGACTTCCTGTTGAGCCGGTGTATAACTTAGAGCATGAACGCTCTCTCACTTGTTCGGCCCGATGAGGTCTATATGTGTACCGAATTTCATACTAATGCGTGCAAGCGTGTTTGATATATGGACCAAGATTATGGACTCCGTTCAAGGGGGCGCTGTCGAGCCCCCCTGCCACACCCGGGTACTAGTCTCTGCGGCGTCCTAATGGCCGCAGATTCCAATGTGTGTGCCAATTTTTAAGAGTTTTTGAGCATTTGAGCATGTTAAGGCCCCCAAAAAGTCCCAAATAGAAAAAGATTCCACACCATCAGTACTAATTTGTGATAATTTTGCACAATGCAAAGCTATTTAAAAGTGTAAATATTAAAACGTTTCAGTGTCTTTTTAAATGTTTTTTATAATAACATTAAATGATTGGTGTCGTGCTGCTGTGACTTCACCCTTGCAGGCTTGCTATTGGCTGATTCAGAGGTTGAGGGCGGCTATTTTGAGTTGACATCATTGTAGTCCTTAGTTCACAACACTTAAGTCAGCACTTAAGAATCAGTCTTAGACTTTACTAAAAGTTGCTTTTAGCTTCTTTATAAAAGTCTCCTACTCTTAGAAAAGTCCTACTTTTTACTAAGAATTTTTTGACATTTAAGTCAAAGCTTAAGACTATCCTTAAGAGCAAGTTTTATACATACGGGCCCTGAACTTTTGGCCTTGTGAAGCCCTGAAGATAAAAAACCTGCGCACTGGTGTGGCTTGTGATTAATGAAACTGTGACATTTGGGTCACGTGACCTTCATCAGACATACAGCATCTGAGAAAAAAGGTTTTAATCTCAGAGGTACAGCCGTAGAGTCACGCTTGTTATTGAGTCTTTCTTGTGCATCAACAGACTTTCTGTCTGTGAGAGCTTGCACCCTCTTCTTCTGTCGTTACCTCACAGCTATCTCAGAAAAAAACTCTCCCTCTACCCGGAGACTCGGATAAAGATTGATGTTTCTTTTACTTCCAAAGACATTTTTCTCTGCGCTCAAATATAGCTTAGAGCCTTTTTTTTCAACCCTGCCCTGAGTGAAAAGACCGTGTGTATGAGAGAGAGAGATGAACTATACAACACTCAAGCCATCTTGAGAATGCAGAATGCTCTCCTCCCGTCTAGAGCCTATATTTATAAATCATTATTAGTGACACAAACCTTTCATTATGCTATAGGTGGTCTCTGCTTATGGCTATTTCCAGTGATTCACGCTTTGCCTCGTGAGCCTCCATACAAAAGACCCGTCATGTCAGTGGCTCATCACGCTCATGGTGTTGTTTGCAGTGGTGATCCCCATGGAAACAAATGAACCAACAGTGGATGAGGGAATCAGAATCCACCTGCCCTATTATGCAATCATGACCGCAATCAAATCCACAAGTGGCGCTGAACATTTAGCCAACTTGCAATCGTAATTTGGATGCCTGAAGCAGTGACAATGGCCCCCCCAGGTAAAGTTAACCCATTTCCAAATTTAGCACAAGCCTGGGAGGAGAGTCAAAATTTGGAAAGCTAAATGAGAGATCATGCATTTTAGCAGAGATGATGGTTCCCATCATTGTCCTATGGCATTGAAGATTTTATATGATCGCTGACGGGCAGAAACCTTGTATCTCCAAAAACGCTTTTCAAGAAATGGAAAATCATTGTATTTTAAAAAAAAAAAAAATTCAACACTGTGTTGTCAAAGTTTTGATATTGTGGCTTTATATATGGTCAGACGTTTGCATGTGTCATTAAATTAGCGTTTTACCAAAATCAAGCTCAAATGATGTTACAAGGTTTTTGATCAACAAATTTCAGAGAATTTTGGACATACGTGTTTTGTCCGTCATTAGAACGACTGCATCTGAGGCAGTAAGTGCATCGCGTTACGTTTTCGTCAACTTAGAGGTTTTAAATTTTACTGTAGATATGTGGACGTTCAGTTTGTTCTGACATTTGGCCAAAATCTCATGTTATAAAAGATGAAGTACTATGAACAGGCTATTTCAGAGAGTATTAAATCATATATATACAACAGTTCTTTCTGGTTCTCGAATCTGATTGGCTGAGAGGTATTTCCAGCCATGCAAAATTCTTCCAGTATCACCATGGGAACCGTTTCACTGTTTGAATCACTCTGCTGTCAGTGTTCTCACAGCGAGTGTCATGGCGGACGAGCAAACCCACCATATTTTTATAGATACTACTGTTATTTTGTAACGGAATGTAGTTTTATGAGTTTTTTTAGGCGAGAATGTAGTTGTTTAGAGCTCAGATATGCGATTTATATGTAAACATAGCGCCTATTTGAAAATTTGTTTAGACGCTTTCGGAGATGTGAGCTCCAGGCCGTCAGTGACCGGTCAGTGCTCATCCTCAGAGCTTCATCTCGGTCAGTCCTTTGGGAACAGGCCTTTATACTGTAATAATGGCTATTGATGTTGATTTAAATATTATTGTTCAATAAATATTTTATATAAATGCCGTATTTTTTGGTATTGAGAAAGTCCGTATGATTTCAACTTGTGAAAAGTGGAAAGTTACATTAATACGGCATTAGATGGCAGCAAAGACTGTTTTTATGAGTGAGTCAGTTGCAAAGACTTTTATATTGAAATGGACTGTCTGAAACAAGGAAGTTGTCTTTACTTTAAACAACATCTTACAAGACGCATCTGACAAATGAATTGACTAGAGCTGTCATGGGAATGTCTTAAATGTTAAAAGGACAAAGACAAAAGATATTGCTTTCCTCATACAGCAAACATTCAAACTGATTTTGTGATTATGAATATAAGATTGACCTGAAGAATATCAACTAGATGCAAGTAATGCACTCGCTAATACACTCGATCTCTCTCTCATAACACTCTACATATTACAGTGAGTTTCAATGAAGCAACTCAACATTACTTTGCGTTTTTTCAAGCATGAGTGTGTCTGTACTGTTTCCCTCTCCACATTCATCTTTTTCAACTCTTAGGTTGTTGCTAGGGTAACCTGTTGAGGGAAGGCAAGAACATCCACGCCTGTACTGCAGTATGTGTCTTGATCGCTGCTCACTTCCTAATTTCTAGTCAATATGCGAAACATATTTAATGGTGGGTAATTTTATTTATTGCCATTTTTCATCTGCTGGGACTCCAGACGTCTTCCTCGGCAATGGAATTATCTCAAATGGTTATTACTTTGCATGCGTTGAATTTAATTAGTGCATTATCTTTGTGGACAGAAAGTCTCTTCATTAGGTTTTAGATTAAATTAAAGTTGCACACCGCCTGAGGTTCTTGTTTTTGGAGTGAAAAGCTAATGCTCAGGCATCTCTGTTGCATTACTACTTTTTCGACTTGCTAAAACATTTGATAAGGACTCAATTGCTGCTCCTCTTGGTTTGATGTAGGTTATTTAATAGTGGAATAGTAGTATGTGGTTTAGTAAAGTTTAAAGTGTAGTAAAGGTAAAGTTTACATGGTGATATATCAGCTTCCAACATAGTGCCAACATATGTAAAATGCACATTTTTACTTTTGCACACTCCAGATGTTTTGTTTTTGTATTTTATTTGATCATGTAGTTTAGATGTTCAGATTTTAGGTTGCACTACAATTGTTAATTTTGATCACTTTAATGGACTGGGGCTCCATTTATAATAATAAAATATAGACAAAATAGCATTGAATTTTAATATCAGCCGTTTATTTATTTTTTCATGAATAATGCAATATTACAATTCGATAACATTATTGTAATATTATAAATGCAGGTCCATATTGACCTCCATTTATAGAAAATAAAATGTTAAATTATTATGTAAAATATAAATTATAATATAT
Source organism: Hypophthalmichthys molitrix (assembly GCA_037950675.1). Classification (NCBI taxonomy): domain Eukaryota; kingdom Metazoa; phylum Chordata; class Actinopteri; order Cypriniformes; family Xenocyprididae; genus Hypophthalmichthys; species Hypophthalmichthys molitrix. Next base: position 14,031,450 of record CM075515.1, on the reverse strand, counting down.
ATTATATAATTTATATTACATTATAATTTAAATTATAATAACATTACATTATTTATAAAAAAAATTAATAATAATTCTAACATTTATATAGCACATACAGTATAAATGATTAGTGCTGTCAAATTGATCACGTTTAATCGCATCTAACAAACATTCAATAATATATTGTGTGTGTGTAATATATATATATATATATATATATATATATATACACACTCATATTTACAAACTTTTGTTAAATGCGATTAATCACAATTAATCGGTTTGACAGCACTAATATAACAATTTTAACATTAATTAGAATTATTTATTTATATATAATATATTAATAAAATGTAATTAATATGTTATATATAACATACTGTAGGTATATAACATTAGTCATAATAAACATGAAAAAATGATACAAAAAATTATAAACATACAGTATAAAATATATATAAATTATATTACATAATTTTAAAATGATCTATTTATTTATTTATTTATAATATATTAGTAAAATAATATTCATATTAAACTTATTCATAAATAAGTTGAATAAATTTATAAATTTTAATTATTAATAATATATTATTAATAATTAACAAATGTGTGATCTCAGTGAAACTGATAAATTCTATTCATTTCATTACAAAAGTTTGATTTGAAAATTCAAATCTTTCAATGAATGCATCTCTAACAAACTTCACTTACCATATCATTGTTAAGTAAAAATGTCAAGTATCATTTCATGAAGTAAAAGAGAGACCTGAGAAGATTTGTTCACTCTGCTGCTAGTACATTCCCACTTTCCCGTGACGGTTTTCCCCTTTTAGCAGGCGTTATTCCCAACCACACCTGACGTTCAACACAAATACATCCAGCCCGACCTCCCTCGCTAATTAACTAATTGATTTGCGCTCATTCATCCGTTCTTTTTTCCAAAGAAGATTGCTGTTCAGGCCAGCTGGTGGAGGCCAAGGTGAAATATGGGCTAACGTGACTTTGACTAATAGCTTAGAGGAAGAAAGATGGCCCTTACGCTCCTGACTCCGCACATCTTGTGGAGGTCAGTTCTGGAACGGCGCTGATTAGAAACTTTCCAACTGTAAACCAGTCACAGCGTGTTTCTGAAGTGGACAGAATGGACTGGAAACAGTGAAGTAATAAGCTCAATAATAGTTAACGCTACAAGGCCACGGAAGGCAGCAGTTCTGACGGCCAGCGCGCATTGGAGGTTATTGGAAAAAGACACTTAATGTATTTTTTTGTAATTAAATCTCCAGTTTCACCTCAGAAATCGATATGAAGTGCCGTCATAAACCACAGCTATTGAACAGGACATAGACTGCAAAGCCGCTGAAGCTTAATGACGGGGTGTAAGTGGTTCGCTGTAAAATGGATTAATAAGTATTAGCATTAAGGCATTTCCAGGCTCTGCATAAAGTTGTTTGCGGGAGGTTTCTCATAAAATGGTATAAACATTAAAGTTAGCAGACCTTTATATGTTAAAAGTGGCGCATTTTATTGAAAAGGTCAATTAACTTTCTCACAGCTCAGAGTGTGAAATACAGCAGAAAAAAAAACAGGATATTGCTCATAAAGCTTTGTTGCCAAAAACTTTTGTTCTTTTTTCTTAAGACCTTGTTAAATTGGATCCGTTTAAAGCTAAGGCAAGCATCTCTGTTACTATTGCTCATACTTGGGCTTATGTATGTGCACTACGGATTTGTGAATGATGCCTCAAATCATGAGGATTGTTAAGAAGTGTGCTGTTACTTTTCTAAATGATAAGAAAAAAAATCCCTTAGAGAATTGAGCAAGATCTAGGGATCTTTTAACTTGACCTAATAGGTAGCCACCTATATCAACCACCCTAGCATTGAAGTGGCAACTTTTGCTTGTTCACATTTTCATAATTTATTTTTAGTTTATACCAGGGGGCTGTTGAATGCTCGAATCTGATTGGTTGACTAACATTCTAAGGTGTGCAATTATTTTCAGGGAAACTCACGGCTAAAGTAGTTCTAGCAGGTCTTGACCGCATTACAGTTCGATATCACTTCGCCAAATGATTTTATTTATTTCAAAAGGTCCTTACAGCCTACAACTGCAAAAGAAGCAACGACATTACAACGTACACACGTACTGTATAGCCTTACTGTATAACCTTGGGTGTGCATTATTTTCTAAGAATTCAATGGCCCGTCGTCAATTATTCCTTACGTAATATTATTTTAAGAAATGCATTTTGTTGATATTGTGGTAAAAAGAATGGGTAATTTTTTATAATTAGGAAACAGGACATGAAACACTTTGATTTTTGATCCTTTTGAGAGAGTGTTTAAATGAAGGATCAACCGATATTACAATTTAGTTAAGCAGTATATAATTCTATTTTATCCAGATAAGAATAAAAACGTTATGGCCGATAACCGGGCAAATGGATATTAAATGTTGTACGATTTTGTCTAAATAAATAAAAAAAATCAAATGTTATAGCCGTAACATAAGGATGATATTAAAGGGTCATTAATTACTTGTGTCGTTCCAAACCCGTAAGACCTTCGTTCATCTTTGGAACACAAATAAAGATATTTTTGATGAAATCCAAAAGCTTTCTAACACCCCCATAGACTGCAATGTTATTATCACTTTCAAGATCCAGAAAGGTAAAGACATTGTTAAAATAGTCCATGTGACTACAGTGGTTCAACCTTAATGTTATGAAGCGACAAGAATACTTTTTGTGGCCAAAAAAAAACAATTTCTTCTCTTCTGTGTCAGTCTCCGACGCTGTTCATGTGAGCAGCACAACATATGCATACAACGGCATGAAAGCTCTCAGACTTCATCAAAAATATCTTCATTTGTGTTCCAAAGATGAATGAAGGTCTTACGGTTGTGGAACGACATGAGAGTGAGTAATTAATGACAGAAATTTCATTTGAGGGAACTATCCCTTTAAAATTCAATACTATTTTGTCTAAATAAATAAAAAATCAATTGTTATGGCTGATAACCCAACTAATGGATGATTTTAAAAATTCAATACTATTTTGTGTAAAAAAATAAATAAATAAATAAATAAATAAATAGTTATGGCTGATAACCCGACAAATGGACAATAATACACTTATACTACTAAATAAAACTGTGAATTTAGGCATCACAACATTATAAATGTACACTATAAAAAATGGATATTAATGTTGAGATTTGCTAAAAATATATATATACACCCACTACCAGTCAAAAGTTTGGACACGGTAAGTTTTTAATGTTTTTAAAAGAAGTTTCGTCTGCTCACCAAGGCTGCATTTATTTCATTAGAAATACAGTAAAAACAGTAATATTGTGAAATATTATTACAAATTTAAAATAACTGTTTTCTGTTTGAATATATTTTATAAAGTAATTTATTCCTGTGATCAAAGCTGAATTTTCAGCATCATTACTCCAGTCTTCAGTGTCACATGATCCTTCAGAAATCATTCTAATATGATGATTTGCTGCAGAGATTTACATACTGGTTTACAGCCAAGATATTTACATTTATATATATATATATATATATATATATATATATATATATATATATACATATAAATTTAAATATCTTGGCTGTAAACCAGTATGTAAATCTCTGATTCGCTTGTCTCTCATTAGTCTTTTGTTGTTCTCAGAAATAATATGCTACTGCAAAGGCAGTAAAGGATTATAACTCTATTAATACTTGCATTATACATCATCCAGTCTATTGTCTCCATGCTGCAAATGGTGATGAATGTTATCCAGACTGCAGTGTAGTGTGACAGGAACAGAAATCGTCAGTGGAAACTATTATCTCTTGTCACTCACATGCAGTGTTATATTTAAGCACACATGCCTTCTCAGTGCTCTGTTTTCTGCCATCTTATTTGGCCCCACCACTGAGAGCTCATCAGGGCTGGACAGCGGGAGGCAAGAGGAATACTGCTCGAGGGAGAGAATGATGCAGAGACGTCTCTGTTGGGGGGTGACATGTGTCTTATGGTTTCTGATTATGTATGAGGGCAGGAGTTTTAACTCAATCAGTTTTTCCTGCTGTCTTTGAATCTGTTGGTCAAATATAAATATCATGGGGTCTTTAAGCTACTGTTGCTTTGTTCTTCTTAGATACATTTAAAGGAATATTCTGGGTACATTAAGGTAAATCAGCAGCATTTGTGGCATAATGATGATTATTTATTAATATACGTGAAAATTAATTTCCACTTGTCCTTTGTTTTCTTTAAAAAAGCAAAAATTGAGGTTACAGTGAGGTTCTGAAGTAGCCACTGTCTCAATAAAAAAGCGTGTTAAATGATGTGTTAAAATGATTTTAGTGTGAAAAAATTTCTGACTAACTTTTGCAGTGTAAAATTATATCTGTTTAACCATGACAATATAATGCCATAAACCCTAAAACCATAAAATGACTGTAAAGTTGACTATTTAAACAGCTATACAGCTCAAATAATAAACAAGTTGAATGTAAAATGTTTTTATAAAATTCACATTTCTGCTTTTATTCTTTCAAAAATTGTCCCTTTAACTTACATTGTAAGCACCTCACTGTAACCTTGATTTTTGCATATATTTCTTTTTAAAGGGGACCTATTAGGTATTTTGAGCTAAAACTTCACAGATACATTCTGGGGATACCAGAGACTTCTATTACATCTTGTAAAAAGGGGCATAATAGGTCCCCTTTAAGTTGTTTATCTAATATTTCTCTTTGATTTTATTTTATTTAAATGAACAAAAATCAGTTTTAATAGATTTAGTTAACAAAAACAACCCGGTAAAAATCAACAAACATTATTCTGAAGAATTTTTAATCAAAATTAAACAACCATCCAGTTCTACTGATGTCACTGAGGCCGCACAGACTATTGGATAATGTTAACCAACAGCCAAATAGCTATTTAGCCATTTGTTTTGGCTCCAACATGCACTTTATATAATTCAATGAATTTCCAACCCACTTTTTTCTTTTTAATATCCAGTATCAAATAACATCTCAACCACATGACGTATTAATATCCGAACTGACTGTCTTCATGTTGTGCGAACACAGTTGTGCGTGAATTTACCCATACCTGTATGCTGATCTTTTTTCCTTACGCCAAATGACAATTTTGTCTTGATCCACTACGGCCTTCAAACCCCAATCAAATCTGCTCGCTGGCCGTAAGTCTCTCTTTCTCTCTGTTTAATTAAAACTGTGACAGGAACCAGTGACAGAGGAGGGAGGGTGCAATTTATAAAAGTGACATCTTTCTGCATGCGGCTGAAGGTTGACGCGCTTAGCACTTAGCATAATTAAAACCGCGAACAGGTAGGAGAGCATTATATGGGTGGTGAGGACACACCAACTGCTGGGGTTAGAAATTGAGACCTTCTTTCAGAAAGGCAGGAAGTGGACGAAAACATGCTCCACGAAAGGTCTGATGAGATGATACGTAGTAGGCACAGAGCAAAACTACACAGCTTGATGCTATGAAAACAAACTATGCTCCAAAAACTAGTGAGCTTCCACGCAGTTTGACGTTAGCATGATGCTAAGCTAACATTGCAAAAATACTAGGTTTTTATAAAAATAATAGATTTTGGAACAGTTATGTAATGTAATTACATTCTTTGCCTTTGAAATAAGTTTATTTTTCTGCTTATGACGCCAAAACTCAACTTGCAACTGATTTTTCATTAGGCTGATATTTGCATGATGCTAAGCTAATGTTGCAAAAATACTAGCCTAGGTTTTTATAAAAATAATAGGTATTTAACCAGTTATGTAATGTAGGCTAATTAAAGTACATTCTTTGCCTATGAAATGAGTTTTCTTTTTTGCTTATGAAGCCAACTGACTTACAACTGATTTTTTTCAATTGTCTGATGTTAAAATGTTAAGCTAATGCTGCAAAAATACTAGGTTTTTATAAAAATAAAAAAAAATAATAGGCTAATTACATTTTTTGCCTATGAAATGAGTTTTCTTTTCTGGTTATGTAATGAAAAATCAACTTACAAAAGATTTTTAAATAGTTTGACATTAGCAGTTGCTAGGCTAATGCTGACAAAAGTAATGTTTTTATTAAAAAAAAAGTTTTATAACAGAATGTAATTAAATCTTTGTCTTTGAAACCAAAGTGTGCCAGGGTGTGCCTAAAAATAGGTCCAGGTGAAACAAACCTCACAAGAATCGAAAATGGGTTTCCCATAGACTGGAGTGAGACCATAGACGTCTCTCGAGCTGCCGCGATCTTTCTTGGCTCTCTGTGGCGTGTAGCGCTAAGCGCTTCAGTTCACGCAGAGTGGGTGTGAACAGACCATCTCTTCCACTTTACCAGTTAAAATATGAAATAAACATGAATGAACATCCAAAGGTATGTTGAAAGATACAGTAGAACTTACCAAAATCCGTATCATGTCACATGTAATTGTCAATCAGTGTTTCAACCATGGAAAGGCGTCGTTAAAACAGCTTGTAATAATGTCACATTTACTGTTACATTTACCTCAGAAAAGCCCTTCAGTGTCCAAAAACGCATCAGTCAGCTACAAAAATGAACTTAGAGAGAAGCATTTTGCTAAATATATGCACTATAAGCTATTGCATATTCATTGTATTTGTGCTTAACATGTGCTTTAATATTGAATGTATAAATCTGTTTTATGACAGCCACCATTTAAATGTTTAGGCCTATATAAAAATGAGTGGAAACATAATTGTCATAAATTTTTTTATTATAACGTTATTATAACTTCCTTATGTGTAATTTATATGTAAGTAGCTTACAAATAAATTAATCTTTAATATTATAATGATGTACCAGCTGTGGTTCCCTGTATAGTTTACAGCGTTGAGAGAGATTTTTTTCTTTGAGGAAATTTGCCATGTACTGTACCTGATGAGCCCCAAATTAATCAATAATGAATCAAGGTGATCAAATCGAAATCAAACCACAAGCTTCTGAATCAAAATCCAATGGTGAAATTTGTGTCAATGCCCAGCCGTCAATAATTTTTTTGTTTGTTTGTTTTGTTTTTACTTAAAGCAAATGTTGTTTTTTTCCAATTATTTTCTTGTCAGAGTGCACCAGAATGCTTCATTAAAATCACAAAATTTTTCTTCTGGGGGAGGATGCTCCCAGACCCCCCTACAACAATTTACTTCGTAAAAATGTCAGGTTGCACATTAATCGGACAATAAATGTGGCGCACCTAGTTTTTCTGATGCACACCCAGAGTCTCTTTTATAGCTTATATAGCCAAAACTTGACTTACCACAGATTTTTCAAAACATGTTAACATGTTGCTGAGATAACGCTGCAAAAAATAGGTTATAAAAACCCTGCTTGTTAGTATACATTACCATATAGCTAATATAATGTTTCAACACTCTAATTGGGATTAAAAACACTGAAAACACACATATTTGTGTTTTTTTCAACTGAACTTATTACAATGCAATCTACAAAAGATACAAGCATTGTTATCTTAGTTTTTTGTCTACTTTAGTATTTTGGTACAGCCTTCATGATGGGAGCATGTCGATTCCCTAAAATGCCATCTCTGCAGGCAGCTCACATGTATTGTGAATACCATTTGATGTTGTCTTTAAGAAGCATAACCGCACAGATATTAAAATCACAATGAATTTTCCATGTTATGCCAACGATTGAACTGCTCTCTTTCTTGATTTAGGTCCCAGTGTGTCTTTCAGACAATTTAAATAGGCTCCTGATGTGAAAAGTTGATGAACGTAATAATGGCAAATAATGATGCCTATCGACAATTTCAGGCAAGCAATTAATCAAGAAAACATTGTGAAACTGTATTGCTGGGTAAGACTGATTTGGCTTTTCAAGGATGACATATCTGCAGTCGGGAACTTGCTTTAATCATCTATAAGACACAGTTTCTTAGTATTGATTTTAAAGGGGGTGGCGGGAGGCAGATGTGGTGCAAACAAGCGAGACATTGAATAGCTATCAAATAGAGCCGGACTGATAGAAGTGGAAACTAAAGAGGAGGAAGACTGCTTTTCTGGGCCAGTCTCTTCCTCTCAGGAGAGAGCATCTGTTGCGGTATCAAAGGTTGAGAATCCTACTATCATTGGCTTTTTCATGCTGATTTTAACAGATGGGATTACTATTTAATTATGGCTTCTTCTGTCTATCTTGACGGGGTGTTTTTAATCTAAAATTCTGGTTCCCAAGAGTTTCAGACTCGGACTTTCAATTTGGAAACACCCTGAAGTGCTAAAGCCAAAGGTTATGTGCATTAAAGGCTACATTATATGAATAAGTTCAACAGCATTTGTGGCATAATGTTGATTACCACAAAAAAGTACTCTCATTTTCTTTAAAGGGGTCCTTGATTATGATTTCACTTTTTTAACTTTAGTTAGTGTGTAATGTTGCTGTTTGAGCATAAACAACATCTGCAAAGTTATAAAGTTCAAAGTTCAATGCAAAGGGAGATGTTTTCTTTTACAAAAATCGCTTTTTAAGGACTAACGGCTGGTAGGGACTACGAGCTTCTTCCCGGGGTTGGTGACATCACAAACCACAAAATTTAAAAAAACCCTGCCCCCGGGAACAAGCAACAAAGGGGTGAGGCCATGTTGGGCTGCTTTAGAGAAGAGGAAGAGTTGTTGTAGAGTGTTGTTACCATGCCGTCATTTTACGCCGGACTGCTTCACAAATGAGGGTCAATTCAACACTGGATTTGCACAAAAGATCAACATGACGGCACATGCTAGTCGATGAGTTGAATCAACTCCACAGCAGCTACATAAATGTATCCACTAACCATTCAGAAACGTTCAGTTGCATTCTAAAAGTTGTAACATCTTCCTGAGTCTCTCCATCAGTGTCCGACTCCAGTTTGAACAATGTAAGGCTGAACAGTTACTGACAATCGTCATTTTGGCTGCGTGAGATTCTCCAGTTTTGTTGTTGAGTATCCAAAGCACAAGCTGTTAAAGGTGGGGCTTCTTATGTAAGAGTAGGGGGAAGCCCCACCCATGGGAAATCTGGAACCCTGCGTTTGGAGAGACTGTTTGATTTATGGGGATTATTAAAAAAAGGATTGGGTGGATTTTTACCATTATAGGCTGGTTGTTTACACACACTGTGGGAAGTGAATTTTGCATAATAGGTCACCTATTAACTTGAACTTAACTGAAAATCAGAAATGTTGCCATGATAACTAAGTGAAATAAGTTTAAGTTGAAGTACAAAATGTATTAAAACTAAAATTGAAATAAAGATAAATTAAAGCTAAATAGAAATATAAAAAAAATCAATAAAATGTTAAAAGCATATAACAAAAAGCTAATTGAAAATAATAATAAATAGTAGTTAATTCGATTCCTTGTTTGTTTTGATTTTTTTTTTTTTTTTTTTTTTTTTTTACTGTTCTTCTTCAATTTCCTGAATATCAATGCTCAATATCTCATTCCTGCCTTGTCACTCTTATCTGCTGTTGGATTCATTCTGGTCTCTGCCTCTTTTTGTCTCTAATTCTCTTCCTCGCCTTGATATCTCCTGTACAGCACAGCCAGCAGTCTCTCTCTCTCTCTCTCTCTCTCTCTGTACTCCTGATCGTATCAGGCATTTCCCATCACTCTGCCTCACATTGATGTCTACTACAGTACATCCAGTTCCACAAATGAGAGAAAAAGGGTGAGCAGAAAAGAACTCGAATCTTGGCTTAAAATAATGGATCTGGATGTGATGGAGCATGATGTTCCTTCAAAGCAAACAGCCGTTTAAGTAGCATCAGAGCTTCTGTGCACATCTGAGACCAGCTGAGCGCTTTTTTGGGGTGTACAAAAGTTTAGATGAAAGAAAGCTGAGTCTCAGTGTCACAAATGACAGTCTCAGAACAGCAGGAAGGAGGTAACATCTACCTGGAGAAGATTGTGATTAAGTCTCTATGTGATTAAATCCTCATTTACTGAATATTTATTTACTAATCCTTGAATTCAAGGCCGTCATGTTCTCAGACTCCCACCAGCCAGGGAGGACATCAAAGACTAACAAGCCAGGGCCATTTGCTTATCCAACCTGCATGAGCGCTGATGTTCCTCACTCCCTGAACTTACATCATTCCTCACTGTGAAGGAACCACACCTACCACATCTGTGTAGGTGTGTGTATATGTGAAGGTGAGTGAGTCGCTCTGCTTTTAAACATCTTAAGGCAGGAACACACCAAGCCGTCGGTGACGAACTAGTGCCGACGAAAGCAAACTGCGAGGTTGGCTCACGTTGGCAGCGTCTGGGTACAAAGTTGGCCTGACAAACCAAACCGACGCTCGACAGCTGACGGCCAAGTAGCACGTCCGTTCTGCGCCTGCGTAAGATGAAATGCCTTTCCGTACCAGCAGGTGGCAGTAGCTGAAGAGCCAATCAGATGGCCTGACTGACCGACGAGCTCCGACGCCGATTCAACATGTCGAATCGGCCGACGAGGACCAACTTCAGCCGACGATGCGGAACACACTGAGAAAACTTAGTTGGCCGACGAACAAAAACTGCCTGACGGCCGACCGTCAACTTGGTGTGTTCCTGCCTTTACAGGGGTCTCACCAAGAAATACCTTTACCTTTTTCCTTTACCTTTTGAAATAACATTTGATGTTACTATGTAATCTTAGCAAACCACCCAGAATACCCTAGCAACCGTATAGCAACACCCTGGCAACCACCCCAGGTACCCTAGCAACTGAACAGCAACACCCTAGCATCCTGATCACATCAGACCAACTTTAAACAGTTTCAGTGTCAAAGAGGTTAGCCAGTCATATCAGAGGTCATTTACATAGAAGTCTTAAAGGGATAGTTCACACAAAAATGAAAATTCTGTCATCATTTACTCACCCTCAAGTTGTTCCAAACCTGTATAAATTTCTTTGTTTGGCTGAACACAAAGGAAGATATTTGGAAGAATGTTTGTAACCAAGCAGATCTCGCCCCCCATTTATTACAATAGTAGGGTAGAAAAATACTATGTTAGTCAATGGCGGGCGAGATCTGGACATTCTTCCAAATATCTTCCTTTGTGTTCTGCCAAACAAAGAAATTTATACAGGTTTGGAACAACTTGAGAGTGAGTAAATGATGACAGAATTTTCATTTTTTGGGTGAATTATCCCTTTAATGCAACATCTTGCTTTTGCTCTTCTTCTACAGATAAATGTCGTATTCTAAACTTACAGTCTAAAGACATAATCCTTTGTACAATACAGTAGGAGATTAAGTTTATGGATGTATTAAAGTATATTTTAGTGGTGTAGTTAGCATATTCAACACTTATGTTTGATTTCTCATGATTTACACCTCCCTCACCTCTTAGCATTTAATTAGTATTAATAGTTTTGTCCTAAACGTTTAATCCAAGGCACTCATAACAGTGATTTATAATGATTCTTTTTCTCTTTGGGTCCAAGATCTGGTTTCTTTCAGACATGGTGTATTTTGCTTCATGGGGAATTAAACATACAGTGTCTACACCAGTATTGCAGTTAAAGACAACATGAAATAGATGAGCTAATTCTTTCTTATACTACAGTAAATGTCCTTGTTCTTATTGTGCATGATTGATCAGTCTGTTATTTTATTATTATTATTATTTAAATGCTGTTTTTGTGATCTGGATTCGATTCATAATCGTATCCTTCATTAAGGATATAAAGGATGCACGCACAGTGTATTAGTGTATATTTGGAGCACTCAAAGATAAGTCATTTCCACATGTACTGGATTCCATGTGCCTCACTGCAGGATATGTAATGTGATGTAATGCTATTAATGGCCTGAATTAAATCAAATATTCTTGGGCTGAATCTCCCCACGGTTGAAGCAAGAGCAGATGGAAGGTAAATATCTTCAAAGAAGTTAAATATCTTCATACTCATCCACCCAGATTTTATTAACCCCAATTCTCAGAGCCATATTGTCTTTTGAGCTTTGTGAGAACTTGGTTTTAGTGGGGGAAAAAAGGAAATAACTTGCTAAACTTCTAGAGAGTTTGCACTCAAACAAAGATGGCAAAGATGGACTGGACGATGTAGCTAAAAAAATTATTTTTATTTTAGCCTTTAAGCAATATTTAATCCATATTTGTATTTTCTTTTAAATGGCTTAAAAAGGTTGTTATTTATGTATATATACTACCATTTGAAAGTTTGGGTGTCAGTAAGAAATTAATACCTTATTCAGCAAGGATGCATGAAATTGATAAAAAGTGAGATTAAGTAAAGACAGTAAATATTTCATTTTATATGTCAGAAATATTAAGCAGTAGAACTGCTTTTAGCATTGATAATAATAAGAAATGTTTCTTGAGCAGCAAATCAGCATATTAGAATGATTTCTGAAGGATCATGTGACACTGAAGACTGGAGTAATGATGCTGAAAATTCAGCTTTGACGTCAATTATGTTTTACTGTATTTTTGATGTGTGTGTATAAAATATTGAATCATTTTTGATTATGCACCAGTAGAACAATATACTTGACAGGAATATTTACCTACATATAGTTTTACTTAAAGGGATAGTTCACCTCAATATGAAAATTCTGTCATTTATTACTCACCCTCGTGTCATTCCACACCCTTAAGACCTTTGTTCATATTCAGAACACAAATTAAGATCTTTTTGATAAAGTCTGAGAGCTTTCTGTCTCTCCAGAGAGATCCAATGCAACTACCACTCCAAGGTCCAGAAAGATAGGAAAAAGACATCATTAAAATACTCCATGTGACTCCAGTGGCTTCAACTCAATTTTAAGAAGCGACGTGAGTGCTTTGTGCAAAAAAAACACTCGCGCATGTGCGTTGAGTTGATGCGCGAGTCTAAACACAACACTCATGCGTCTTGAAGCTCTCGTGAAGCTCTCGTGAACACGCGCACGTGCGTTGAGTTGATGCGCGAGTCTCTACACAACACGCATGTGTCTTGAAGCTCTCGTGAATGCGCGTTGCAGATCAATATTTTTGTAAGTAAAGTGGTGAATTATATTCACATTGCTTCATAAAATTGAGTTGAAGCCACTGGAGCACATGGAGTACTTTATTTATGTCTTTTTCCTATCTTTCTGGACCTTGGAGTGGTAGTTGCGTTGGATCTCTATGGAGAGACAGAAACCTCTCAGACTTCATCAAAAAGATCTTGATTTGTGTTCTGAAGATGAACGAAAGTCTTATGGATGTGGAACGACATGAGGGTGAGTAATTAATGACAGAATTTTCATTTTTTGGGTGAACTAACCCTTTAAATCATGCAAAATGTCACATGTAGACTTCCATGAACATGAACACTTTTGAGTGAACCGACTCAACTCAGCTGAATCAAACCTTCCAAATGAATCAACATTTTAAACAGACGCAGTTTAAGTGCTTGTGTTCATGGGTGAAATTAAGCGCAACACATCGGCAGCAGAATATCGTACATATCCGCTATATTGCACAGGCCTAGTGCAAAGTTCACTCGCTATCCACTGAACCAGACCAAAACTAGCAATTGTGATAGTAACAACCAATTATTTATACACTTTCACTGAAGGTGGTGCCCTTATCAGAGGTCTCGCTTGCTTGCGTTCTCTTTCCTTTGTTGTTTTCTTTGGTTGCCGAATTAAGATCAGACAGGAAGAGATCGAAGTGCTCTCCAGCGAGCAGCTGAAAGACCCAATTTAACCAGGATCGGTAAAACCTAACGTCTGAGAGGAATGATCTTAGAGAGCCTAAGTGGGCCTGTGTAGCACATACTGTATCTGCTTTCATGCACTGTCTCTCTCTCTCTCTCTCTCTCTCTCTCTCAGCAGGCTGTTATTTGACTGCTAGCTTCCTGTGGATTGGGTCATTCTGTACTGCTGCCCATCCACTCCATCTGTTCGGTCCTCATCATGCTGAAGTGAGGACACTACTTAGTGTGTATATTATAGTTTAACTCTTTCCCCACCATTGAAGAGATTTTCTGTTATTTGTGACAACTTCTGCAATGTATTCCAAGGTAGAGGCATACTCTCATCTGATTGATTTTTGAAGGCAGCATAGATGTATCCCTTGCTGTCTTTGATATCCCACAATCCTGCGCATTCCATTCTGTGACAGTTGAGCTAAAAAATAAAGAAAAAGTTGCGGTTGGTGGTCAGTTTGTGTGTAAATTTATGTTTTTGACCAATATTTTCCACTTCTGATGTTAGAAATTAGTATTGTAGTAATTAAATATATGCTTAGTTATCACCAAAGCTTGCTATTTTGCTGTAGATCATTAAACCGTTACGCTGCCTCAGAAGTCTGACCGAAATCAGTTTCGTGAGGCACCTTCATGTGCAAACGCTGCCTGCAAAGACATTGCCTGATAAGGCAGCGAGGTAACAAGTCAGCTGCTTAATCCATGTTTTCATTGAAGATGAAAGATTGCTTATATACGCACGCACATGTAAGATTACGCGATCATCAAACATTCAACAGCATATAAATTAATATGTTGAACCTATGTGTAAAGGACTGTGAAGCTTTGGGGGTGTTGATAGACTCTATCTACTCTGTCTATGTTTTGATTATCATTCTGAATCCGGACAAAGTCTTTGACAAAAATGTGATTTTCTTAGCTTTTTGTTCAAAATGTTGTTGTTGTTGTTGTTTTTTTATTAAACTTAACCACATTCAAGTGACTATAAAAATAGAATGCATGAAGCTAGATTAAAATGTTTTTTGTTGTTGCTGTTTAAAAGCAGAGGCTCTGTTCTTTCTTTTGATATATTGTATGTTCAGATATTCATACCACAAAATATTCTGAGGGCCATGAAAGTTTTGTGAAAATGTGGCACTGGCTGGCAACTTAAAAAAAAAAAAAACGCAGGAGGGGAAAGAGTTAACACTCAGGGTCATAGATACCAACAGTCAATGTAATAGTTAAAAAACTATGTTTATAAATTAAAATAGATCTGTTAAACATATTTAAAGGGACCCAAAAATGTAACAAAACTGTAAAACAAAATCTGTGAAATTTATAGTAAAAAATGAATGAATAAATAAATAAATAAATAAAAAACGTCAGCTGTGTGGTTGCCTGAACTCTACCATAAAAAATACGGTAGCAACATTTTAAGTTTTACAAAATTGAAATTAAATTCACAGTAAAAAAAAAAAAAAAAAAAACGAGCAAACGTATATTTCATTAACTGAAATAATGTTAAAATACCAAATCATTAAAATCAGTTTTTTACCTTTCTGACAACCACCTTAAAAACACTTGTGGTAAAGTTCTTTTTCACTTCCAAAAACTGTACATTTAACAGTCTATTATAGTTTTTTCACAGTATAACATATCATTAACCATTTAACAGGTTTTTACCGTAGCATTTTTACAGTGTTTTCCCTATAAAAATATGATCATTTTTACAGTCACAAGTCATATTGACCAAATTTAAGGTACTTTTATGGTGCTTTTTTGTCCATTTTTGAGCTTGGCAGACCCAGTCCCCATCCGCTTTCATTATACAGAACAGCAGCGTGAACATTTCTCAAAACATCTATTTTTGTGTTTTACAGAAGAAAAAAAGTTTTAAAAGAACATTAGAGTGAGTGAACTGTGCCTTTAAAATATGATTGTCGTGTCATATTTAGGAAATACAGACTTTCTTGAAAAATGATAATGGCAATAGTTAAAGTTACTCTAGTTTTTTAGCAAACAGTTTGTTCCATCTTCCAAATGGATGAAACAATTAAAGAGAAAACACAATGACACTCAGAGAAAATGCTAAATGTGCTCTGTTTTCCATCAGCTGTACCCTAAAAATTACGAGAGAAGAAAAACAACATGATTGATGCATTTATTGTCACCTAAAGCAAATGTCACAGAAAGTGTCTCACCTAATTTAGCACAGCGTAACTTTTAATTGAAACGTTTTATGGGGGATTTGAAGACCTGGTTTGTTTGACTGACGCTCTGCACTCCCGGATAAAAAGAGACTTGTGGAAGATTCACCTCAATCTGTTGTTTGTTTGTAGTTTCCCTTTCTTTGACCTTACTGGCTTTTGAAAAGAAAATTGGGGATTTTCTTTATATATATATATACTTTATTTTTTACAACAACAACAAAAAGCAGTAGAGAAAAAAAAAAGTTGAATCCTTTACCTCTGGCCTCAGTGTTTATACATAAAGCATCCAAAAATCATTGGGAAAAAAAATCTGCTAAATCCTAATTTCTAATTTTTCCTCAATTTCATTATATGCATTCATAAGTTTCCAAGATTTTCCCCAGCACTCTCCAATGCCGTGAGTGCTGCTATATGTCTTCTCCTCAGGAGATGTAATTCATCTTTGTAATTTATCACGGTTTTCGGCCGTTGAGCTCATTAATTAGTTCTTCCATTTGCCTTTTAGCTGTCATGGCAACATCGCAGCAAGACTTTTGCCATCACACGGGGCTTTCAAAATTAGCATTGCAGACTGTAATTTCTTATCAGGGTATTTTAACCCGATATGTCACCTTTCATACAGTCTCTCTGCTGTTATCTAATGAATACTGAAAGCCTTTTGTTTTGTAATTAGTGATTAATTATATAAATGAAAAGAGCATAGTGTGAATGGCCACGTTTGTTTACTGCCACTCTTATTACTTGACATATTAACACAATGCAAATCAAAATGTGTTCCTGTTGATGCACTTCTTTTCTCTAATGCTTTTTTCCCCTCCAGGCTTTGCCGTTTTTCTATTCAAAGCTTGGTTTTGGAAGTAAAATGGTTGCCTAAGTGAGAATTACACACTTAGATAAGTCATTGTACTATAATTCAACATTTTTCAGAGAACTGCCTGATGAAAGATTGTGCAAGCCTGACTGCACTTATAAAAATTCAAATGATTTTGCAATGCAATTTTCAATAGACTTCTTGGCATTCACTTCAGTTCAGTACATTTTACTGCTATGTGTTTTCATAAACTAATGCAGCTAATGTCGGACCTTCCAAACAGCCTGTTAGTTTAGTTGTTAATTCAGTTGTAAGTGGTAGTGGTCAAAGGAATAAACCTTCATTCAGAAACACCGTTAATAAAATCTAAAGTGGACCTGCGTGTATCGTATTTGATAATAATACCGTTGCTTTATTTGCCCTCTAGAACAAAATATATTTTAATGTTTTTAAGCACACATATACATTTTTTTTTTTTTTTTTTTTTTTACATGTACGCACTTTAATTTGTGCCCAGAACCATTAGTTCTAAAGGCCTGGTCACATTAGTGAAATTTCATTGAAATATAGTAATTGAAAACCACTAATGTAGTTAACTGATGTTAACTAATGAACCTTATTGTAAAATGTTACTATTTTGTTTTTAGTTGAAAATGGTGTTGTGTAAACGGACCCTTAATGGGATAGTTCACCCAAAAATGAAAATTATCCCATGATTTACTCACCCTCAAGCCATCCTAGGTGTATATGACTATCTTCTTTCTGATGAACACAGAGATATATTTAAAAATATCCATTTTTGGGTGAACTATCCCTTTAAATTAATTGCTTTTGTACTTTGTAAATGTGGATAGAGTCAAGAAAAAACACTGAACAGTTGATAAACCTGCTTAAACTACAATTTTACCTCAGATTTGCATTTTTATGCTTATTAGAGTACTGTGCTTTTAGCATGCTGTAGCAACATGCTAACAAAAAACTCCATTTGAATCAATTGTTAGTAGAGTCACCTGTGTGATTTCCATGAGGAATGCTATTTGTGCAGCCTGTTGTGTTGTCGCCTTAGTAGAGTATTACAAATCTGTCATTTGGTTAGGATGCTGTCTTAGAAGGCAGCTGCCTGCAGTGTGTAGGGAGTAGATGGCATTATGCCAAAGTCCCTTTAGGACAAGTCATTTCACTCGGCGGCCATCTTTGAAATGCCTCTCGGGCATGCAAGTGCAGCTCCTATCTCTTTGAATGGGGAAACATCAAATTCTCCAAAGCTGTTTGCCAAGCTTTCGATTAAATTTCATATTTGTAATCACCAGTGAAATCTGACAACAGCTGTCTCATAAATTTTGTTTCTAAACACTCGAATTATGACAAAAAACAGCATTTTCTGACTGGATCAAGCTAATGCGCATGCGCAGTCCTAAGTGCGCGTCTCTATGGGAGGCACGCGTCTGACCAGAGCTTCTAACGGCAGCTGCAGTGACGTGATGACTTTACCAATCAGCAATTGGCTCTTATTTAGAAGGCGGGACTTATTCCGCGTTGCACTTTCTCCCATTAATAATGATACTTGTGTATCGTCTTTCTATGTATAAAGTCTTGGGCAGTACTAAGCACGCGACTCAGAATACTGACTGTTTCTATAGCAACCGTAGCTTCTAACAGTACCTACACTGATGCGATGACTGTACCAATTGTACAAATTCTTTAGAAGGCGAGACTTATTCCGCCATATCACGCATTGCACTTTCTCCCATTCATAGTAATACGTTTGCACCGTCTTTCTGCATATAAAGTCTTTTATAATGCTGTGTTCCATATTACCTCGGAAGTCGGATGTCAGAGCTGGGAATTACACTTTACACCCAAGTTGACCTAAGTTGGAAAACCAAGATGGACGCATCCAGGCAAACTTTTGTGGTGCTTGCTCTTTAATAATACAAACAATATTTTGCATGGATAATGTCTAAGTATCATATCAACAGATAGAGGTAATCACGCATGTATTGTAGTGTTGATGTGAAGAGCAGCCATTTTGGATTCTGAAGTTAGGGTAGTTGCATTCCCCTGAGTTTCCAAGTCAGAACTCCAACTTGAGGGGGCGTTCCAGTTAAAAGTTCCTACTGGGAACTCAGAATTTTAGACCTACGAGTTCAAATGGAACTCACCATAAGGTTTTTGACTAAATCATGTTTATTGTTTTAAATCCCTGTCAGAACTCGGTGGGATTTCTATATGCAGTGTATGTGTCTAGAAAGTCCTATCATGTTTTCTCAGTTCACCATTATCTAATAAAGCTACCACTGAAGTTAGATAGCTCCTCAGTTAAACAAATGCTTTTTAAATTTGAATATACTGTACTCAACAGTTTGCTAAAGTACCATAAAACCTTGATACGTTCTTCATGTGCCGTTAAACACTTGGGGATTATGATTGTGATCATGACAATATGTTAAGTCTTTCTTTCATGCGACCTTCTTGTCAAATGTAGCCTAGACTTTAATTTTTCCTGCCTCTGAATTCATCTACATCTGCAATAAACTAAAGGACAGTCTTTGTTTTTTCTGTCTACATAGCATCCCCCCTTTCCAGATCACTGTTCACTGTCTTGGCAGTGATTCAATCCCCGTCTTTCTCTCTCTTTAGACTCTCCACAGGTGTGCAGTTGCCAAGGAGACTTGTGTTCAAGGCTAGGCGTCCCACATATATTCATATTCTTTCAGAATAGGCTAGTCTGGATATTTCAGCCTCTGTAATGTATGTTTTAGCGATTCTGCTCTTTGCATTTTGAATTGCCAATATTTGTTGAAGTTAAAGTGAGCATGAAATCAAATATAGTTTAAGTTGCTCTACAAAATCACATTCATTTTCCTCAAATATAAATGTTTCATCATCTCCCAGGTTGTTAGATGTTATATGGTCTGCCTACAACCTCAAACTGCTTATGTATTTGTGATTAGCTCAATATTTTGCAAGTATCAAAAATCAGGTATCAAGTGTCGATCAGTGTACATTTTTAAATCAAATGGAGAAATATATACACTACTGTTCAAAGGTTTGAGGTCTCTAAGAATTTTTTTGCAAGAAGTCTCTTATTTATTTCTTTCCTGTAGCTCAGTGGTTAGAGCATGGCACTAGCAATGCCAAGGTCATGGGTTCGATCCCAGGGATTGCACATACTCAGATACAAATGTATAGTATAATGCAATGTAAGTCGCTTTGGATAAAAGTGTCTGCCAAATGTATAAATGTAAATGTAAATGATTAAAAATACAGTTAAACAGTAACATTGTGAAATATTACTGTAGCTGTTTTTGAATATATTTTAAAATGTAATTAGTTTCTATGACAGCTGAATTTTCAGCATCATTACTCCACTTTTCGATTTTAAATTTGATTTGGTTCGAATACAATTCATGAGCTTTTAATTCAGTTCTGATTAACTTTTCGATTTGATTTGATTTGATTACAATTCATGAGCTCTCAATTCAGTTCTTATTCTGATTACAATTTATTTCTCAATTAGATTTGGTTCTAGATTTGTTTCAGTTTGGTTCCGATTCACAAGTTCTCAATCTCAAACTAATACTGTAAAATATTTTTAGTTTTAAGTGTTTAGTTTAAATCTGATTCTATTTAATTCTGTTTCACAAGCTCTCGATTCAGTTCTGATTTAAATATGATTAGATTTGTTTCCAGTTTACAAGCTCGATTCAATTCTAATTCTGATTTAAATTAGATTTGATTTGATTCCAGTTTGAATTTGATTTGTGTCACATGATCCTTCAGAAATCATTCTAATATGCTGATTTGCTGCTCAGGTGACATATTTTTTATTATTATTAATGTTGAAAACAGTTGTGCTGCTTATTATTTATGTGGAAACCATGATACATTTTTTTCAGGATTCTTCTATGAATAAAGAACAGCAAAAGAACAGCATTTTTTTAAAAATAGACTGTCACTTTTGATCAATTTAATGTGTCCTTGCTTAATAAATTATTAATTCCTTCAAAAGAAATTGTAAAATGAATTCAAATTTAAATATGTAAATATATTATAAATGTATTAATTTATTTTGGCTTTGGTACAGTCACATAGATTAATTAATAATCATTTAATTTTGCAACCAACATATTGACTTCATAATATCATGCTTATTATATTTTAGGAAGGGGGTCACTAACAAAGGAATCATATTTGGGGGTCGTTGGTATCAAAAAGCTTAAAAACTTCTGGATTAACACATTGTAAGTGAATGTAATGATTTGTTTCAGTTCCATTCATGTGACATTCAGTTCCATTCAGTTCCATTTGTGTGAATGAAAAAAAAAAAGGCCTGTCAGAAATGTTATGTTGTCAGAACTGTTGATATTGCTTCAATATAGATCCTGTATTTCTCAAATTACATCAAAATGCTGTGCGGATACTACTTATATAACAAAAGAGTTTTGTCAAGACTGATCTAAGCGAGTGAAACCGCAGAGGCACCTAGACTGTCAGCCCGACATCCTCCGGTGTTCTGATGGCCTAACACACACTGTCAGTTTCAATGTGAGCTCTGTCAGTGCCAATGTGGCTTTCCACCAGAAGTCAGACATCACTCTGACATTACAATGCAGCCTGGCTTGCCCACACATGACAGTGACTGATGTTCGTTCTTGTAAATGACTCGTCTTTTATGGAGGTGATGACTTTGTTGGTCTCGTGGCGCCTCTCGTTTCACCTCATCACGCTGATTGGTCGACGTGTCTGTTCGTCTTGTTCTGACATGGGTGAACGCCGCCCTGTTCCTCAGAGGTATCATTCGACTTGTTGTGTTCAGGTTTCTGGACATTTGATTGTAAATGATTTACCCAAAGGACAGTTAGATGTTGCATGGGTTTCAAATTAGATGTTTTTGGATTCACAGTGTGGTGCCATGCTAAATAGTTGGACTGGGTATTGATAGTACAGATTCCATGATTTGATTCAATTCCAGTTCACAAGCTCAATTCAATTCTGATTCCCATTTCAGTTTGATTTGAATTGATTCTGATTCACAAGGTCTCAATTCAGTTCTGATTCTGAATCCAATTTGATGCGATTTTATTCTTATTCACGAGGTGTCAGTTAAGTTCTTATTCTGATTTCACTTTGATTCAGTTGTAATTCACAAGCTCTCATTTCAGTTCTGATTCACTTTTCAGTTTGGTTTGATTGGATTACAATTCATAAGCTCTCAATTCAGTTCTGATTCTGATTTCACTTTGATTCATTTGCAATTCACAAGCTCTCAATTCAGTTCTGATTCACTTTTTAATTTGATTTGATTTCATTGCAATTTACAAGCTCTCAATTCAGTTCCTATTCTGATTACAAGTTATTTCTCAATTAGATTTTGATTCTGGTTTCAGATTGATTCAAATTCACAAGTTCTCAATTTGGATGGTTTAAATTTATATTCATTTGGAGATATTTCAGTTATATGTCAGTTTTTCATAAGGAGATTTAAAAAATCTCTCAACTAATACTGTAAAATATTTTTAGTTTTAAGTTTTTAGTTTAAATCTGAATCTATTTAATTCTGTTTCACAAGATCTCAATTCAATTCTGATTTAAATATGAATAGATTTGGTTCCAATTTACAAGCTCTTGATTCAATTCTAATTCTGATTTAAATTAGATTCGATTTGATTCCCATTCCTAAGTTCTTGATTTGCTTCCAGTTTGAATTTGATTTGATTCCAATTCACAAGATCTCAATTTGATTCCTCCTTTAAACTGATTAAATACAAATTAATTATATAATTAAGTAATATAATTCTGTCAGTTTTTCTTGAGGGATCTCAACTAATGCTGTCAACTACTTTAAATTTTAGTTTTGACTTTTTAGTTTGAGTTAATCAAATAATTATATAATCATGTTTCTACTGTTGAAATAGAATAGTGACTGATTTATTATTACACACAATATTTAGTGAAGTTTATTCCTGCATCATCTAAACCAGAATAAACTAAAACATCAATCTTAGGATTTAAAAATCATCATTGAGGTCATTCAAATGAGGATTGCATTAAAACAAAAAAGGTCCGCCAGAAAAAAAGGAACGTTTATGAATGTGTCCACGTGCCCATGTCTTCAATTGTGCAGGCGTATATGTGGGCGAATATAAAATAGAGCAAGAGCTTTCTCACTTGTATATGAATGGCTACATGATCCCAGCGCTATTCAAGCAACACCGAATGAACCTCGTTTGCATTTGTGAGCTTCTAACCCTCATTCACTAAGCAATCCGTGCGAATGGACGACCGCTGTCATTAACGTATTGATTTTTACTGACAAAGAGCCGACATTGGCTACTGGATGATTTTCAGTGCCAAGCAAAATGAAAAATCCCCAATTTATTTCAATTTACTCACCACTTCAGGCTGAAGATGTGTGCGTGTGTGTGTAGATGCAGTTTTAGATGAAGTATTTACCCTGAGCTAGGACAGATTACACTGGGTCTAACAGACCTAAGGCTGTAATTAAACCCACTGAGAAATCAGGCCAAACACTAAGGCCTGTCTCTATTTCCCAGAGACAGGCTGAAGCGTCAGCTTTTTAAAGGCCACAATAAGGGCTTAAGCTTTAATCAAGCACAGTAGTCATTTATAGTCATTTTTCACAAAGTTGTAAAAGATTTTAACTTGTCTCACCTCACAAAGTATATCTTCAAATGCTGTCACTCTCAGTTTAGGATGTTTGGATGTGTTTTTATTTGTCCTAAATACTATAATGGACCGATTTACTGAAGGATAAAGTTCATGGAGTAGCTTTACACTGTGAATGTGTGTGATGATTTTATTTGCTGTAAAAAGCATGTGTTAAGAATCAAAGAGCAGTGAGTTGAACTCAAGAACCAGATCAGTGAATCTTTTGAGTCTGCAATGAACTGGTTGATTGAGTTCACAAATTGGACTGAATGTCTCGTTTGCGAAGCGTAGCACAAAAATGTTAGGCAGCACAATCAACTAATAATAAGAAACCTAACAAACCTTAAAAGAAACCAAAAGTTATAATTTGGTCACTGGGTTATCTGATCATAATTTAACCTTGGTTGAACGGAAACTGATTTAAAAATAATGTAACTTCTATTAATGTTTTTTTATTGTATACCTAAAGGAAAGTTAGTAGCATTTGAGGTGGAAATAGCTAGCTTAAAGTGGAATGACATTTTATCTTCTAAGGATATACAGTATGGTTGTAATACATTTATCAATATAATTAATTATGTAAGACATAAATTTATGAGAACTTATGGAAGCTAATGAAAAATAGGGACTCAGCATTAAAGAAAGCTATTAAGTCTGGAGGAGACATTGATAGGCTCTGTTAGTTGGTGCTATACTCTAGAAAAGTTGTTTTAAATTTGTGAAATATTACTGTTTTTACTGTATTTTTGTGTATGTATGTATGTGTATATATATCAATTAAGTTATTGATTTAGTCTTCACTGCATGATTATTATTATATATAATAATGTTTGAGAAGCAGGACTGCTGTACAGTTTCTTTTTGCACTTGTCCAGTACTGTAGAAAAATCCAGCGTTAGCGTCAGTTCTGGCAGGTCACGTCAGTCAAGCTCGCATCAGCTGACTCCCAGGTGACTCACGTCTACCTATAGGAATGCGATGCCTTTCACAGCATCCATATATAAGCTCCTCAGTATTATCAGCAGCTATCGCATTTCTCAGGAGCAAATTACCCTCCTCCATCCCCAGCTCCTCCTCTCTTCAGTCAGGTTTGGCCTTATGATTCCCCTGAATCAGACTAATTCTTGAAATATGTGTACATGTTAAATTAATTACATTAATGATATGTGCACATATTGGTTCTGTTTACCCTAGGGGGGTTATTGCTGCTCTCCCTGCTCTTATCCATGCTAGGCTGCATGGATGCACAAGGAGTTCTTGCCCAGAGCAGAACCATACCGCCAATACAAACTCTATGCAATTATCAATCATATTTAACGATAGTGGTCCTGACAGAAACTGGTATTGTTGCTTTTTTATAATCTTGGTATTGTGTTCAATCAAATATTTGTACTTGATGCAATTTTGTCGTTCTCTGGCAAAGTTTACAGTAAATACCTGATGGAATTGTTCAGCAACTGAACAATTAAAAAAATCTTCCTATAGCTTCTGAATACAACAACTATGTATGGTCACAGTGTGATATTTCAGAAGTTCACAGAGATGCATTGTTCTGTTTTAAAATCTTATTGTGCATGTTTTTTCATGCCAAAAAATTCAAACTTGGTCTGCAGAAGAGTTCAGAGTTCACTGAATCTATAAAAACAGGCACTTTGCAGAGAGTAAAAAGGTTTGGGTCATTCAAATTTGATGAAGACTTTTTTAGATCTGCTAATGGAACAGTAGAAGTAAAAGTTGGGGACTTTATTGCCAAGAGTTTTGAAAATATCATAACAGATCTCTTTGTAAGTTCTGCTTATGTTTATTTGGAGAAAAATGAATATGTGACTAGTGATCATAACACCTGCAGAAACTTTAATTAAGTTGTCAGATAGATCATGATGATTTTTTTTTTAAACATTGAAGCCTACACAGTTTTATTTTAACAGAGCACACAGTGTTTAATGAGACCCTCAGTTACACAGCTGTTGTCTTGAAAAGTTAAAAATAGTCCATTGTCATGTTCTCCGATGGAGCCGGGCGGCGTGCGAAAGCTGAAGCTCACCAGGCTTTATGAACTGTCTAATTAAGTTCGTAGCAGTTGACGTGAGTCAAGTGGCTTATTTCTCCAGATGCATTAGGAGTACAAGTATTTTGAAGCTGGATGATAAATCCGAGAGCTCTATGCACTGTGTTACCGAGGCACGGGCGGTCCTTAGAGTCACACGGAAGTCAGGAATTAATTAACTGGAGAGCACAACATAGTGTGTGCATGGCTTAACGTACGAATGAGGATGTATGTGTATGTTTGTGCATATAAGTGTGTTATCCGTGATGTGTTATCTATTATTTTTGTAGCGTGGGCTGATGTCTCTTTGATGCCCTTACTTGGGTGTTCACCTCAGCTTGAGCCTCGATCGATTGAGATGTTTATCTGAGAAGAAGATGCCAAACTGGAAGGACGTTTGATTGTCAGATATAAGATCACAATCTTTGCTTGGATGTCAATCAGTGTTACGGCTGTGCACTGCCATATTATTTAAATTTATCTTATAATATTTAAGAATTACATTTTGATTAGGAATTTTACATTAAGTATATACAACAGTTAGGTCTGGAGCGGTCCTCGAATTTGATTGGTTTAACTGTATTCCAATTGGAATTGTTTTTGTTGGCCGAGAAAAAAGTATACAAACTAACTTAGCAAATTTTGCCAAAACATTAACTCAACATTAACTTGTTTTTAGAAGCAATTTCACACTTCCATTCAGGCTGTTGTTCTGAACATAAGCAGAGATTGATCAATATTGGGGTTTTTTTTTGGTGTGTTTTTTTGTTATAACATATAAACTGTAAAATAAAAAAAATATAAAAAATTGTTGGTTTAACTTAAAAAGTAAGTTACCTTGTTGCCTTAAAATTTTGAGTTCATTGAAATTAAAAAAATTGAGTTTTACAATGAAGAACTCATTTAATAAAATGAAGGTGATTGGTTTAATCAACAGAAACTCAAAATATTATGTTATCTGAACCACATAAATTATTTAAATTGGTTTGACAAAAGAAGAAATGTTGTGATAACAAATCATGAAAATATTTTTTTACAATTATACAAATTATAAATCATTATATATAAATTATATACATTATAAAATATATCATATAAATTATTTTGGTAACACTTTACAATAAGTTTCATTAGTTAATGTATTAACCATACATTCGTTACTGTATTTACTAATCTTCGTTAACATTAGTTAATGAAAATACAGTTGTTCATTGTTTGTTCATGTTAGTTCACAGTGCATTAACTAATGTTAACATGATTTTAATAATGTATTAGTAAATGTTGAAATTAACATTAACAAAGATTAATAAATGCTGTGTAAGTGCAGTTCATTATTAGTTTGTTAACTAATGTAGTTAACTCATGTTAACTAATGAACCTTATTGTAAAGAGTTACCATTATTTTTTTATTAATTTCAGATTTTTGACATTAATAAATTATCACTGTACTACAAAGTAAAAAAGTATTTTTATTAATAATAAAGAAACAAGAACCATATAATTTAAAACATGTAGGCCTAAATATCTGCCTGTGTGATATTACTTAATTAGGGTTAGATTTTAAGGAATTTCTTAATATTCTTAAATGAAATATGCGTCCATTGATATGCATCATTGTTCTATGCATTATGTATCAATTTGTATGGATTTCTTTCTGCCTTATATAAAAATGAAACGGCACCTGAATCAGTCTGTTTGAAATCACAGTGCTAAAATATTTTGGATGGATCTTCAAAGTCTTTAGGAATGTAGGCGATCTGGGAACATTTAATGCAGTGTTTATTTTCGATTTTAAAAATAGAAGCTGGCATATGAGCTGCAAAAGAACAGATGGAACCTAACAATTAACAATAGAAAAATATTTGAATGCATAGATGTCATACACAATAGCCAAAAGTATGTGGACACCCATTTCTAATGATCAGATCTGACTACTAATATTCATATATATATATATATAATATTTTCCCTGTAATTTACAGCAAATTGACATTATCACTAAAATTGAATCTCTTGTTACCTAATAAGTGTCTACATGCTTTTGGCATATAGTGTACAATATACAACAATACACAACACATTTTAGTTTTGTTTCTGGAGAGATTTCCGAATCATTTTCCATTTTGATTCACAGGGAATCAAAGTTTACCCCATTTTCCAGGTTATTTTTAATGAATGTGTCGTTCCTGAAGACCCGATGTGTTCAGAAATGTTCCTTTGTTCTTTAATCCTTAGATTAAAACATTTATTCTAGCGAAGCGCCAGGTGATGGTTTATATGACTTCTTCTGCTGTTTCTCTGGATGTGCTGTTGAAGTTGCCCCTCGCTGCTGAACTGAGATCCATTTTATTGTTGCTGTAGCAATAGTTGTATTTAATTAATGGCTGAGGGGACCCGGTGCACTTGATGCAGTATCAGTAAAGGACCCTCACAGGGGTTAATTGAAGTTCCTCTTTGTTTCTCTGGGGAGAGAGAGTTTGTTTTAACCACAGCTTTTCCTCTCTGTTCTCTTTCAATCGGGCCTGGGCTGCATCTTTGGTCTCTGCAGAAATCTTTTGTTTATCTTTCATTACAATGACTTTTCATTTTCCTTTCTGCTTTTCATCATCTTAACTGCGGCTCTCGAGGATGGACGGCTCTGGGAATGAGAAGGAATGAACTGAGAGCGAGATATCTAATAGGACGGGGAGATCTCGCCGCACAGTCGGATTAGGCGGCAGAGATGTTCATAAATAGGCTAGTACATCGCATCCTTGTCAGGAGTTGCCTCAGGTTGGTCAGGTACACCTTTGTCGTTTATGAAAAACAAAATTTACAAGTAAACGTGATTATAATGAGCCAGAGGGAACTTTTTAGATCTAATTTGTGTAGCAGTAACCTAACCGCATTGAGTAAAATGCAATAAAATTAGACATACTCCAATTAATACAACTGAATCGCTTACAGCTAAACTTTAGCAAACAATAGCGCATGTTAGCATGCTAAATGTAATCTTGATGAACATTAAACACAAACATGTCTCCAGCTTTTCTCATCTTGTTCAAAAACATAAAATAACATGTATTTCGACATTTACTCTCCCCACATTGTGTAAAGCGTGCTGGGAAATGGAAAATCCTGCCCAGTTTTAGCAATGCTACGCTAATGCTAAGTTATTCACATAGTCTCAATGCAAATAGATTAAGCTGTTGGGAAAACAAGTGAACATAGATTACAGTAAGCAATGTTGTAGTACAGTAATGTTGATATATATTTAAGTAAGGGTTAACTGTACAATAAAGGTTGAACTGTTCTCAGAACAAGGGTATACTTTATAAATATCAAGTCGGGGCAAGTTGTCACATGTTTCAAATTTATATAAAGATATAGAAATTGACCAAAACAATGGTTTAATTAATTTTTTTGTATTTCATAACTTTTTACTGTTTCAGTTTTTCTGAAAACCCATTATAATAAGGTATTTAATGGCAAGTTCTGCTGTGACAACTTACCCCATATAATTTTGTTAATGTGTGTTTAGTGAACTGTATTTTTTGTTTTTTTTTAATTAGAAGAAAATAAAGTATTACAGTGGAAAT
Organism: Hypophthalmichthys molitrix; assembly: GCA_037950675.1. Lineage (NCBI taxonomy): Eukaryota > Metazoa > Chordata > Actinopteri > Cypriniformes > Xenocyprididae > Hypophthalmichthys > Hypophthalmichthys molitrix. Next base: position 14,002,435 of record CM075515.1, on the reverse strand, counting down.
AAAAACTGTAAACAAAAAAAAAAACTGTATTAGTCAATATGGCCACAGATTTCTTGTGCGCCTAGCTTAAAATAAATGACATCTCTCTGCCAGATATACAGCTTTTTTTCTTAAAGTTTAATCTCGTTTTAATATAGTCTGTTGAAAAATGTGAAGCCACACATGGTCCTTGGCTGATACTGATGTCCCAAACTGCTGACTATAGACCTAATGTGTACATAATTATCTCAAGTTTGCAAGGCTCCAGCTTTTTAAATAGTGTGCTCAAAAATGTTGAGCGCACAATATTAGCACTGCTAAATGGAAAGATTATAGAATGGATTTGAGTATGAATGCAGTATTCAGGCCACAGCAAATTTAGTAGAGCAGAGGCACAAAAAAACTAATATAGTTTTCAACATACAGTTACAGTATATGGTAAAGGATTATTTACTTTATTCAACTCTGTGATGCAATTGTTGTTGTACATAATTTGTGGATGAAGTCTGCATAGTTTACATGGAATATAATTGTAGCTTTTGCTTTTGGTGATGTACAAGTTTACTTAAATGGAAATGCAAACTCAGTAGGATCCATTAAAACTGACTTGGCTTTTAAGTTCATTGCTTTGTTGGAATTTAAAATGCTGTCAAGTACCAGAAGAGCATAATTTAGCACTAACATCTGTGGATCCCTTGAGAGGTGCATTTGAAAACACAGTAACACAGACATATGTGGCGTCATGCATGGTGATTTTAGTTCTCCTTTGAAGGGCCGTCATAAAGCGGTACGCCGGTAGTCACAGTTCAACATTACGTGATGTGCATGACTAAGCGGCAGTGTCAAGAATGCTACGAACTAGCATGACTCAACTAAAAGATGCTCTCTGTGGAAAACAAGAAGGATTTTGTTCAAGGGAATATGATGTAACATGCAAAATGCATTGAATTCTACTACCTTTTGAAGATGAGATGAACATTTAGAAATGTTAACATCATTAGCAGTAGTAATTAGTCATTTAGCAGAGGCTATTATCCAAAGCTGTTTTTGATACTTTTATTAAGAGTTTACTTCCACCCATTTCAGGTCTATTTTTTGGTTCTGTACTGTGGTCGGTTTGCTTCATTAAGGTAAATAACACAGTGAGTACTAGCGCTGTAAATATGTGGTGACTCTGGGGAGAAGATGCCAGCTTCACTGTTTTATTCATGCTTCCTTTTGCTTTTACTACTAAAACTTAAAGGGGTGGTTTATTGCGATTTCAATTTTTTAACTTTAGTTAGTGTGTAATGTTGCTGCTTGAGCATAAACAGTATCTGCAAAGTTACTACGCTGAAAGTTCAATGCAAATGGAGATATTGTCTTTTAAAGTTATGGCAGTTTAATGCCTACAAAAACGACCGGTTTGGACTACAGCGAGCTTCTTCCCGGGTTGGTCATCATAAACCCTGCAATTAACATAAACCCTCCCCATGGGAATGCTGTTTTCAAGGAATTTAGTCAGTTAGCTAAATTCTTTTGCATACTTCTCCAACAAACACCAACACCAACTTCTATGTTCATAGACAAACAGTTGTTCATGCTATAAATTAAACGATACCTTTACAAAAAAGCTACTACTCAGTCATGTATTCGACTATAGTAAAGCTTTAATCAGGATAAAACCGTATATTGAAAGCTAACATAAACAGCAGCAACATTTACAAGTGACAGCATATCTAAACACTTTGACACAAATACAAACGGAAATACTTGCCATTCGTAAACATCCTTAAAAAGCCGTGCTTGCAGAGGTTCTGCTTGACCCTCTTCATCATTACTGCTATCTGGGTCTGATTCGGGCTCAATTTGAACTGCGCCCCATAAACACAATCAAGCCTAGAAAAAAACAGTGAACCACCCCTTTAACAATGCTCTGCTTTTTAGAAAGGCTTTATATGTCATTAATAGTGGTGCATTTTCAGAAGAGGCTAGTTTGCTGTCATACCAGTTGAAAACCAAACTGGCGGCCACATGAAATAGTTTGTGAACTGACGTTATGAATGACGTTAGATCACACTTAAAACACAATTAAAGTCAACTCAAAACCTGTTTGCAACTAATTTTAGTAACGATGCACAGTATTATAAGTGCTATCTTATTTAGGGGTCCAAGCATCAAAGGATTTTCTTTTTCCTTATTGTTCTGCCCTGAAAGTGTATAGGCATCAGAGACCGTAAATTGTAGAGACCTCAAAAATGGTAGGATGGTCCCAATCGTGTACTGCTACTCAGGCGATCTGACACTAGGTGGCACTATAATAAGGCCATTTGCATTTTGGATCATAACTTTGAAACCCTGAGGGCAAGAAACAAAATCCCTACAAAAGCCCTACAAAATGTAGATCTACGATTCAATTTCCATCTACAAGTTTTCCGTCATTTTGAGCTTTCCTAAAAACCTCCTTTTTCAAACTCCTCCTATGCCGTTGGTCAGATCTTCACTAAAATAGGCACACAGCAGCTATTGGACAACGCTGGCTAAAAGTTATCAAATTAATTTTGATTCGTCGAAGCATTGCAAAGTTATAAGTTAATTAATTGGTCAGGCAATGCCCATTTTTACTAGCTGACCTATAGCTGATGAACACAATGTCCAAGCTTAACAAAACTTAACACAAAGAAAACAAGACATTCTGAGGACATAGACCAAGTTTCATAAAATTCCGCCAATAGGGGGCGCTACAACTACAAAAAAATGATTATAACTCTGCAACCGTGTGATCCATGAAGTTGAAAATTGGTATGCATCTTCTTTGGTGAATGTCCTAACATATCCTCTAATATGACTTAGCCAACCAATCATGTTTCAGTGGCTTATAACATCAAGGGCCCCTATTTTAACGATCTAAGCTCATGGTCTAAAGCGTACACCGCAAGTGCACTTAGGGCATGTCCGAATCCACTTTTGCTAGTTTAACAATGGGAAAAATGGTCAGCATGCCTGGCGCATGGTCTAAACGGGTTGTCCCTATTTTCTTAATAAGTAATTGGTGTGTTTTGGGAGTAACGTGCAATAAACCAATCAGAGTCTCATCTCCCATTCCCTTTAAAAGCAAGTTGCACTCACGTCATGGCAGATTCGCTGTTTACATGAAGGAATTTGCAAGCAGAAAAACTGAATGCTTCTCTAGTGAGGAAATGGATCTGCTCATGTGCAAGCTTAAAGCGCGTGAGCAGACCATCTACGGGACAAGCCGGATTCCACCAAAGCATTTTCCTTTATGCACACAATAATAATCTTTTACATTGTAATCCTTTTATTTGTAATATTTGGCATGTTTGTGTGCTGCTGCGCGTCCCTGTGTGTGTAATAAGCAGAGTGTACAAGTGTTGTGCACCCGCCTATAGGCGCATATTACTAATGCACTCTTTAAATAACAAAAAATAAAAAATGTGCCATTGACTTCAGACCAGGTTTCAGTTGGTAGTCTATTTCAGTTGCCTCAAAATAGCAACACGCCAACAATGCGCCTGAACACGCCTTGTTTTCAGACCAGCACGTCCATGGGCGCACAAATGGGTGCAAATGTTCAATTTTGATGTCATGTTGTCCTACCCAAGTGCGGGTTTCGAACCTACAATCTTTCGGCACATCTATAAACTACTATTCCACGCCAGTTAATAGCCACTTAATTTCTGCCCCCTTCTCTCGTAAAAACCTGTCTCTGCTTCATATCCATCTTTCACCTCTCTCGTTCTCTATCGTTCCTCTCTCTTGAGGAGAAAGCAGTAATGCGAGGGGTGGGGAGGATTTCAGTACAGAACACAAGTATCTCTGAAGCAGCACCGCGCGGGCCGTGTGCCATGTTCCCAGCCCAGCTGCCGGGATGTAGGGAGCACTAGAAGATGGATGAAAGGATTGACAGAAAATGACTGAGCGTGGCAGGGGAAAGATAAGCGCCAGACGGAAGGCTCTAGAAGTCAGGCGGAGAGCAAAGCAGGTGAAACATCTTTCAGCGGCCTGAAAGAACAGCCACAGTCTGGATGCACTGACACCAGCCAGAGAGTATCAGCGTAGGACTTAAACACAAAGATGAGTCGTGTCAGTCGTCATGTGTTTTGTTAATACCGTCTGCTGCCAAAAATGATCGAAAGTCAGTCAGAATCAAAACATCCTATCTGTGAAGCGCAACATTTGTTTGCAAATGAATCAAGAAGCTTTCATGTCACATTTATGAAGGTTTTAATAAATGATACGCACAGGTTTTATAGCCCTTGGTTGAGGCGTAGCTGCATAGTAGTATAATTGTACTCTTCTTTTTTTGCTGCCAAAAAACTGTGTAGACGATAATGCATTTACAATGGAAGTCTTAGGATCAGCCGTTGTAGGACTTGCAATGTAAGTTAATTTCTGTAAACATGGTTATTTTCCAGTACAGATACAGTTAAGGTTAAAAGTTTACATACCCCTTGCAGAATCTGCAAAAATGTTAATCATTTTAACAAAATAAGAAGGATCATGAAAATCGCATGTTATTTTTATTTAGTACTGTCCTGAATAAACTATTTCACATAACAGTTGTTAACATAAAGTCCACAAGAGAAAAAAATAGCAGAATTTATAAAAATGACCCCATTCAAAAGTTTAAATCCCCTTGATTCTTAATACTGCATGGTTACCTGGATGATCCACGACTGTTTTTTTTTTTTTTGTTTTTTTTTGTTTGTTTTTTTGTGATGGTTGTTCATGAGTCTCTTGTTTGTTCTGAGCAGTTAAACTGAGCTCTGTTCTTCAGAAAAATCCTTCAGGTCCTGCAGATTCTTCAGTTTTCCAGCATCTTCTGCATATTTGAACCCTTTCCAGCAGTGACTGTATGATTTTGAGATCCATCTTTTCACACTGAGGACAACTAAGGGGACTCAAACACAACTATTAAACAAGTTTCAAACATTCACTGATGCTCCAGAAGGAAACACGATGCGTTAAGAGTCAAGGGTGAAAACTTTTGAACAAGAAGTTGATGTGCAATTTTTGTTTATTTTGTTTGAAGAACTTTTTTTCATTTAGTTCTGCCCTTTGGAAGCTACAAAAGATACTTGCATGTTTCCCAGAAGACAAAAAAAGTACAATTTATTCTGTTCATCCAATTCAAAAAGTTTACATCTTCGACTCTTAACGCGTCGTGTTTCCTTCTGGAGCATCAGTGAATGTTTGAACCTTTTTTAATAGTTGTGTTTGAGTCCCTCAGTTGTCCTCAGTGTGAAAAGATGGATCTCAGAATTATACAGTCACTGCTGGAAAGGGTTCAAATATGCAAAAGATGCTGGAAAACCAAAGAATCTGAAGGATTTTTCTGAAGAACAGAGCTCAGTTTAACTGCTCAGAACAAACAAGGGACTCATGAACAACCATCTCAAAACAAAAAAACAGTCGTGATTCATCCAGGTAACCACACAGTATTAAGAATCAAGGGAATGTAAACTTTTGAACGGGGTCGTTTTTATAAATTCAGCTATTTTTTTGTCTTGTGGACTTTATGTTAACAACTGTTATGTGAAATAGTTTATTCAGGACAGTGCTAAATAAAAAAATAACATGCAATTTTCATGATCCTTCTTATTTTGTTAAAATGATTCACATTTTTCTAGATTCTGCAAGGGGTATGTAAACTTTTGAGCTCAACTGTATGTGCAAAACCAGTATAAAATATAAACATTACATAATAAAACAACAACTGCATGCCTAAAGTTTGAGTTTAAATCACTAAATGAAACAATAAGGAAAAACCAAACCGGAAATAAGCGTTTAATTGGTAAGTGCTAAGTATGGAAGCTTGTTTCTGCCACAGAATAAAAAACATAAAAAGGTAATTGGGACTTTTTATCTCGCAATTCTGACTTTTTCCTCGTAATTGCGAGTTTGTATCTTGCGATTTGGACATTTTTCTTGCAATTGCGAGTTTTTGTCTCTCAATTTTGACTTTTCTTGCAATTGCAAGTTTATATATCACAATTCTAACTTTGTTCTCGAATTTGCGAGCTTTAATCTTGCAATTCTGACTTTTTTCTTGCGATTGCAAGTTTATATCTCGCAATTCTGACTTTTCTCACAATTGCAAGTTTATATCTCGCAATTCTGACTTTTTCTCACAATTGTGAATTTTTGTCTCACAATTCTGACTTTTCTTGCAATTGCGAGTTTATATCTCAAAATTTTGAGTTTATATCTAAACTCGCAATTGAGAGAAAGTCATAATAGCGAGTTGTAAACTTGGAATTGTGAGAAATGCAATCAGAATAGAGAGATAAAAAGTTACTTTTTTATTCCATGCAGTGACTTTTTATATCATAATTCTGACCGTATTTTTTTGATTTCCATATGTATATCACATAATTTTTAGTTAACATCTCATGATTAAGACTTTTTCTGTAGATTGTGAGTTTAAAACACACAGTTCAGAGCTTATCTCTCGCAACTCTGATGTTTTTACTCAGAATTCTGAGTTAACATCTTGCAATTCCGACTTCTTAGAATTCTGAGTTTATATCTATTTTAAGGGGCACCTAATTTCATGGATGAAAGGATCTGTCTGTATCACAAAATGAATATTTTGTTCAATAAATGTTTTGGTGCATTACATTTATATAACCTGAAATGTAAGTTAGGCGCTGGAAAAAAAAATGCCTCGTGCATTAAACACCACATGCATCTGTCAAAGCCCCTGACAAGGCAAGCCATGTTAAATTATGCCTATAGGTAAACGAGTTTTAGCATGGGTGTTTGAAGCACTTAATAGAAAACATTGTCATGGTTTAGACAACTCGTTTCAGGCACTACCCGCAGCAGCTGAAGGCCTAGGTATACTTCATTTTCCGCGTTCCGCTGATCTTTTAAAGTATACTTCTTTGGCAGTGAGTGCGACACGTCCATCTAATGGACTTTGTTTCCATGCACTCAAATCACTCGCACCGAGGTCCCTCCTGACAACGTGAATTAAGTCACGCAGACAGTGCGCAGAGTGTCACGGAACGCAGACGGACGAAAAATAGAAATGCATTTTTTTGTACTGTAAAATGACATTACTGATGAAGGTTTCATGTGCAAAGCGCCTAAGAATCAATATTGAAATTCATTGTTGATTATTTTCATTATTGTTTTTTCCCCTTTTTTCTGTAGATGCTATCAGTAGAGTTTAACTGGTACTTAGCCTGTAATATTTTTTAGCAGTTGACCTTAAATCTGCTACATAAAATATTGGACTGAATTTTAATTAATGAGAATGTAAAGTGCTTTATTTGTCAGTTGACTGCTGAGAGCTTCTACTGCAAATACCCATCAGTCAACCAATTAATCAAGAGTGCTGCATTTGCATTTGCATTCATTTAAATAAACTCTACCACTGTCTCCATTCAAATATGTTATCTCATAAGGTTGTTTACATTCAAGAGTTCCTGTCCACACCGTGTCTCGTTTTCTGGGAGATAAGTGCTTTTCTGTTGCCTCTGTACCTTTTTTTTTTTTTCATTTCATGTTCGAATGTAAGTACAGGTCTGAGAAAAGCAGATAAGTGTGTTCTTCTTATGCTTACGAGGGATTAATGTGGGAGAGGAAGTCCAGTTCAGACACACTGTATAGGGAGGTACAGAAATATCTATATATATAAGCAAGTGGGCTACCCGTGAAAGCAATCGGACATGTGCACAAGAGATTTTGTGGGCGTCTGGAGGAGATTCGAATAAAAGCTCTGTGGAATTTTAAAGTTTTAATCCAAAATAGTCCTTTCAGTGTGTTGTATTTTATTAAGAATAGTGTTCCTACAGCACATAGGTTTGTGGCTCCTTTTAATATCTAAATCATTCTGTTTTCAGTCATTCTTGATTAATGGCATGAAAGTCTAAGGTCCATGACGCCTATTGATTTAAAATACTTGTCGACATGCAATCAAAAATGACCCTATTTCCTTTTTTAATGCATTTCATCAGTCAAAATGTCATAACTTGCTTCACATCTTTCTGAATTTTATGCAGGCTGTTGGATAATGTTAACCAATACCCAAACAGTGTTGTTTTACTATTCAGGTTCCGACTCCATTCTGATATGTAATATCTTTTTGCGATCAATTCCTGATGGATGAAATCAAGCCCTATCATAATTTTTTTTTGTGGTAGTCAGTATAAGTGCTTTTTTCTGGAAACACACTTATTGAGGTCACCTTGACAGCTATAATTGTCAACACCTTTACAATCTTATTGGTATAATTCAATTTTTTGTGTTAATGGGCATATGGCTCTTGGTAATGGGACACCGTCTCATGATTCCTTACGGATTGATTGCAGAAAACGTAGATGGTGAATGTATTATGTTAATGTATCTATAAATGTGCTCCCAAGTTTCTCATATTAAAAACACAGTAATGTCCTCCACTCTCTGCAGTGACATTGTTACGAGTAAAACCGTCTTGACTCACCATAAACTGCCAAAGAGGGTAGAACAGTTTGCGCTTGTAGACACGTTTATATTTTCATCAATAATTCATTCGCTCAAATCATATTGTAATATTAATGCCCAGATTTGTGCCCAGATTGGGAGTTGGCTTGAGTTCACTTGTGTAACGTCTGCATGTTCTCAGTATCTGTCTGTGCTCTGAACACTTGTCAAATCAGAAATGTTCATTGTGAACTTCACCTTCACAGACTTTAGTTCCTATAGTTTCTTGCCTAGTTTAAGTCTAGTGTAGCTTTATTAGAGATTTTCCTTTTGAAGTTGATCTTTGTCTGGGTTGAGGCTTACAGCCCTGGGAACATCCTCGCCCCAGGTGACGTTAGAGACTAGAGAGGTTGACTTTATCCTGCAAATCTCTCCTGACAGTGTCCTGGCCTTGTGTTTTGTGATTGAGGGACTTGGTCGGCAAAATGAACCCAAGAAAGATTGGATAGAACCTATAAATACAGTGGTTTCCACAAGTCGAAAATTTGGGATTCTTATAATAATAATAATAATAAAAGTAATGCTTCTGTTTTGCATTTTTCAAATTGAATACAATTTTATTGAATACTTTACACATTATTTGCAAAAGAAATTAGAAATTGAATAAAATTACTTGATTAGTGAGTTACAATCATTCAAATAATTTATTGTCACCTTTGCCACTATATTTTTAAAACAATAATATCTTAGTAAAAACCTAAAGTAATATTGACAAATTATATATAATTTGAAAGCTTACAATCTTTTATGATTTTCAAAATAAATTACAGAAGAGCAGTAATTTATCAAAATTTTCATAACTTATAAGGCGTGTGAAGCGATGAACATGGAAAATCATGAAAGATTGGTAGAAACCTCAGTTTGTTTTCATGCCAAGAGTTCAAAAGATAACATCCATTAAATGTTTTGAAAAAAAAAAAAAAAAAAAAAGTCTGAAAATGTTCTAAATATGAAGAAAAAAATTATTTGATTTCAGCGTTTGTGATGCAGCAGCGAGCTATAACGCACATACGTGTTCTTTTTATGTGTTTGTTATTCATATCAAATTCTGCCAGACTGCCCATACTACATCTGAATAGTCTACTTCATAAATTGTGTGAAAATTATGGAAATATATGGCCCAGATCACTCACACCGGATGTCATCTAGTGAAAAAGTTTGGTACTGCACCCAAACAAAATCTTACTGAAAGCTCATTTTTTGAAATATAATAATTTTGAACACAACTTGTTCAGATTTTTGGATTTGATTTTCCTGCAGTTTTAGAGTAAAACATGTTTTGTAAAATATATATTTTATATAAAATATAAAAAAATTATATTTTTACATTTTACGTTTTTAGAAATTTAAACTTCTATAACTTTTTTCTCTTTAACTCTCATAATTTATTTATTTATTAAGGGGTTAATGTTAAATGTTGTTGTTGTTAATGTTTATAATAATGCTTCTGTTTTGCATTTTTCAAAAGTAGTGCAAAATGTTCATTATACATTTGTAAAAGAAATTAATAGAAAACATTACATAATTGATAAGTGACTTACAATTGATCAAATAGTCACATATGAAATGTCTAATTAATTTAATACTATTAATAATATTAATAATAATAATAATGCTACTGTTTTGCATTTTATTTATTTTTTTTTCAAAAAACTACAGATTTTTTTATTTTAATGAATTAATGTACTATATTTTAGTTCAATACTAAATTATATTTATGCAGTAATTATAATCCATTTATTACCTGTTAACAACTTTTTAAGCATAGACTTGAACATGAAATTACCAACTTAAACTGTCATAAATCTTGAAAGAAAAAAGTGAACTTAAAGTTATAGAAGTCTAAGTTTATTGTTGAAAATGCACAAAAATACTATTTTCAATTTTTATATGAAATATATATTTTCCAAAACTTGTTTGACTCTAGAGAAAACCAAGAGAAAATCTAAGGCATAAATCTAAAGTTGTGTTCCAAATTTGAGCTTGATATCTCAAAGAATGAGCTTTCAGTAAGATTTTGTTTGGGCGCAGTACCAAACATTTCCACTAAATGAAATTCGTTTCCCAAGTAAAAAATTTGAAAAAACAAAACGTAGAACATTTTTTAGTCAAAAATGACCGAAGAGCACCAGAAGGTTAAAAGTAGGGATGCACGATATCGGCCACCATATCGGTATTGGACGATATATGTTTATTTTTAATGTTATCGTTATCGGCCAAATAAGAAAATTTAGCCAATATATTAAAGTAGATAAATAATTGATTATTTCCTTCAGCTGAGACACTTCAGATGCGCACTGTCCACCATTATGGTTTTGGATTGCTTGAATTATGATTGAAATCTGAAAATACAAAAAGTACAGTGCAAGTCTGTTATATGCTACATAATATTATAATGAGAACATTATAATTGTGTGCTTAAGACATGGCTTTTAATGGTGAGACTTTTGTTTTTGTAATCAGGCTCTCAAAAATGATATAAAAATTATGACTTAGATTTATCGGCCAATATCGGTTATCAGCTTTCAAATATAAAGAATTATCGGTTATCGGTATTGGCCAAAATGTTCATATCAGTGCATCCCTAGTTAAAAGAACCAGATATGCACATAGCTATATGTGCTTTAAAAAAAATCTTATATTCTTCATTCTTATATCACACTGATGGACTGGCACGTGGAGGCTATAGCCATCTGTATATCAGCACTGCCAGACATCAACTTCATCGTTGCTTTAGAACAGAAGCCAGAATTACTCAGCCATATCTCAGTGTGATTTTAAGCCTGAATTTCTCACAGTTCTCTTTTGTTGTCATAGTTTTTTCACAGGTGATGGATTATGTTCTGTTCAGAGCTACTGTGCTTTAATCTGGCAAGCAACAACAGCATTTTACATATACAATCAAATCATACAGGTCTGTTCATAAATCCTCGTCCAAATGAAAGTGCAAAAGTCTGTCCACATTAGAGTTTCCTCTTTAAGCAGAGGAGATCTGCTCATATATTGGAGCAGCACTGAAATTCAAGCACACCTAAAATGAAATGTGTGCTTGTTTTATTAGGAAGTAGAGTGATGTATAATGTTATTATGTGAAGGTGTGCATGAAGTGGATCTGTATTATGACTATGATCCCTTGGAAAACAAGACCTTAGTCGTCGTTTTCCGTGATAAGGATGATTATTTTGCTCAGAAAAAGCTAGAAATGCTGAATTGAATTTGGGCAACATGTTTTTTTTATTTCTTGTGTCTGTTATCAAGATTTTTAGTTGCATAATTTGAGTTTGAATGGTTAAAATCAATGTCAGACGGTGGATTCTATCACTGAAACACTGGTGAGTTTGGCTAACAGGCGACTGCACAGCAATGATTGTTTTATATTCCAGCATGAAATATTTAAACTATGTCCACTGGCCATTGTTTGTTCAATCTTCTTGTTGAAAGCCTTCATTTTTTAGACCCTTAAAATGTCATCAATAATTTAAATGGTTATGCATTGCATAAATATCAGCCTTCATGTTGTTTTTCTTTTCGTTTCTAAAGGATGTCAAAAAAAATAAAATAATGAATTTGTAAAAACTCACCATTCTTTCTGCACTTAGAAAAGAATTTGTTAAAAGAAGCAATGCAAAAAATGTTTTCAGAGACTGAAATATAAAACAACAGGATGTTTGCTAAAATATGAAGTTGTAGGAAAGATCGTAATGAATTTTTTTTCATTGACAGTAAAACTAGCATGTACAAAATAAATAGGCTTATTATTGCTAATTAAAACTAAAACTATTAAAAATAACTTGTTCATAAAATAAATCTGAAATAAAATAAAATATTAGACAAAAAAATTATATAAATTATATAAATAAAAGCTAATTCAAAATATTAATAAAACTATAATAGTATATAAATACTATATAAATAATGCAAAAATGATACATATAACAATTTAGTTTATAGCAACTATAAATTTCTCAAAAAATTACCTGATGCTTATTCTTTATTCATTATTTTGTACAACTACAGTTAAAAAAATCTTGCTGTATTTTTGTAAAAATAAAAAAACATCGCCATCTTGCTCTGACCAAAGAGATTTAAACACACCATCAATGTAAAAATAATTCAGTTAAATTTAAACGTCAGTTAAAAAACGGCAAGAATGCCAGAATTTTACCGTAAAAAATATGGTATAGCAACATTTTAAGTTTTATGGATTTAACTTAAATTTACAGTCAAATACTGTATTTCATTAACTGATAAGTTAATTTACCATCCTATTGAAGAGCTAATATCTGTTTTGTACTTTTGCAATACACTGACAACCACCAAACACAGTGGTGATGTACTAATATATATACTAATACTGTATACTATACTAATATACTATATACTAATATATAGAAGGTGCACAGTGTCATTCACACAAACACTAAACACCATCAAGGTAAACATAAACAATAAACATTAATTTAACAACATTAGATGTAACATAAAACCCTAATGTACATAACTGATTAGAAAAAACTAAGAAGAAACAGAGTTATTTTAACGAAAATACATCAAATGTGAAGTGTCATGCAGAGAATTCTGGGAATGTCAATTTACGTTTTTTTACTGTAAATTATACAATGACTTGTTCTTTTTCACTTCCAAAAACTGTTAATTTAACGGTATTTTACTGTAAAATTACATTAAATGTATGGTAAGATCTATTACAGTTATTTACCGTATATAGTACGGAAACTTTCTGTTAACCAATTAACAGTCTTTCGCTGTTAAATCGTGGTCATTTTTTGATCGTGTACAACTTCCCAACTCGTAAATATAAACTTCCAAGGAGGACCTGAATACAACATTTGCTGTAAATGCACTAAAAGACTTTTCAGAATTTTTTGTTTTCAGTCGAATGGTCTTATTTATTCATTCATTTAGACTTCTGACTATCTGTGAAAAATTACAGTATACTAACATTTTTAAACTCACAATAACCCCGCCTCTAATATGCAGCTTTAGGTGAAGGTAAAAACGCTACCATCTGTTTTGAAGGAACAGATATGACACTGCTAATCACTGTTAATCAGTCTTGACGTCTCATTGACATAATTTGACATTTTAATACTAGAGATTTATCACATCGGCCCTTGCCGGCAGCTGTCAAGGTTCCCTGAATGAAGGCAATGAGTGAAAGAACATTGGATGTGTTTTGGGCACATATTATCCAAAAACTTGTCATTGAATGTGTCTCTTTATATGCAGTAACATGAGCTGTAAATTGGATTCCCCGGGCGAATCATGGGAATAAGGAAGGTATTGATAATTCGCTGAAGATTTTCTTTGCCTAGATAAGACCTCTTGCAGTCAGGCTTTGGTTTTTGATTTATTGGTTTTTGATGAATAAAAGTGCAGTGTGCATTTGTCAGATCTTAAAGGATTAGTTCACCCAAAAATGAAAATTCAGTCATTAATTACTCACCCTCATGTCGTTCCAAACCTGTAAGACTTTCGTTCATCTTCGGAACACAAATTAAGATATTTTTGATAAAATCCAAGAGCTTTCTGACCCCTTAATTACCACTTTCAAGGTCCAGAAAAGTAGTAAAGACATCGTTAAAATAGTCATGTGGTTCAACCTTAATGTTATGAAGCGATGAGAATACTTTTTGTGTGCAAAAACAAAACAAAAATAACGTCTTTATTCAACAATGTTCTGTCATTCTCCTACGCTGTTTACATAGTAAACACAGTGCAGCACGCCGGCTCAGTATTGGCCGACTGACAGGGAAGGGAAGAAATTGTTGAATAAAGTTGTTATTTTTGTTTGTTTTTTGTGCACAAAAAGTATTCTCGTCGCTTCATAACATTAAGGTTGATCACTGTAGTCACATGAACTGTTTTAGATATGTCTTTACTACCTTTCTGGGCCTTGAAACTTATGACGTTGCTATAGGGAGATCAGAAAGCTCTCAAATTTCATCACAAATATCTTAATTTGTGTTCAGAAGGTGAATGAAGGTCTTACGGGTGTAGAACGATATGAGGGTGAATAATTAATGACAGAAATTTCATTTTTGGGTGAACTAACCCTAATAACCACTGGACTAATTCTGAATGTGTTTAAAACATTTATTGAAGCATTTTTAAACTATTTTTGGAAAGCTCTGCATAATTTCTCATTTCTCAACCTGGCACATAGTTTGTGATTATTTCTCTTTGAATTGATTGTGTTTTTACTGTGTTACTGTAGTGTTGTTGCAGATGTCTGTGTCCAGACATGCCTGTCTCTTTCATTTCATAGCCATCTTTGCACAGATGCCAACACATCCATGTTATATAATACAATCATCTGTGGTTTAATTCAGTTTTTATATTAAAAGGTGTTTCAATTGTCATTGAACAAAGATGAAACACCTGTTTAGTGCCAATGCCAAAAAACTTGTTAGCTTGGTTGAATACTAATACGGTAGATGTTTGCTGCTAGGCTCTCACTAACCTCCCCCTGAACTGTGCTCATTTTTTTTCTCTAATCTTGGCGTCTCACATTGGCTCACTGCTGTAATCACCTCGTTCAGAACGATGGTGCTGCTTGAACGCCCCGGCTTACAGGGTCATTAGAACCAGGTAAATTATTCATTACAAAATGTGCCATCAAAGTAGAGCGCTAAGCACAGTGTTTCAGTCCTGCCAAGAGGCACAGTCATGTCTTCATATCTTCCCTCATTAAAATCTTTTACGGTATAAGGCAAAGGTTGATGTTTATGACTTGTTTATTTTTTTATCCAGTTAATTACATATGCTGATTAATCAAATAATCACATATTAATATATGATATGAGTCCAAAAATGGCATATATATGCAAACAATCATACATTTATTTCCATATATTTCATATATTAAGCATATTTCTGCATGAATGAAAATGCATAATTTTTATTAATTATTTATTATCTACTGTTATCTAATCACATGATCCTTCAGAAATCATTCTAACAAGCTGATTTGATGTTCAGTTATTATCAATGTGGGAAACAGTTGTGCTGCTTAATATTTTTTGGAACTTATAATTTTTCAGGATTCATTGATGAATAAAAAGTTAAAAAGAACAGCATTTATTCCAAATAGAAATCTTTTCTAACAATATAAGTCTTTACTATTAGTTTTTATCAATATAACACATCCTTGCTGAATAAAAGTATTACTTTCTTTCAAAAAAAAAAAAATAGAATTACTGACACCAAACTTTTGAACGGTAGTGTATATTGTAAGAAAAGATTTCTATTTTAAATAAATGCTGTACTTTTTTAACTTTTTTATTAATCAAAGAATCCTGAAAAAGTATCACAGGTTATAAAAAAATATTAAGCAGCAACTGTTTCCAACACAGATAATAAATCAGCATATCAGAATGATTTCTGAACCATTATGTGACACTGAGGACTGGATTAATGGCTGATGAAAATTCAGCTTTCCATCACAGAAATAAATTATATTTTAAAGTATATTATATAGGGCTGGGTATTGACACAGTTTTCACGATTCGATTTCTATTCACATGCTTTCGATTCGATTCGATTACGATTTCGATTTGATTCGATTCTATATCAATTATTTTGGATGTAGTATATCAGATACAGTACATGGCAAGAGGAAAAAAATCTCTCAACTAATGCTGTAAACTACACATGGGAGTCAGTTGGTACTACTTTACTATAATATTGAAGGTTAAAATTAACTTATTTATATTCAAACACTTAAATTACACTCAATTTTTTTTTAATAATAAATAAAGTTTAGAATTACATAATATTTATACTCCAATTCGTTTTTTTTTTTTTAATATAAACATTTAACTCCTGTCATAACTGATTTATTCAAACATGCATTAAATATTAAAGAAAAAAAGAACATTATAATGAATATGTAACGGTTATTTTAAATTGTAATAATATTTCACAATATTATTAACACAGTAATGTTTCCAAACTTTTGACCGGTATTGTAGCTATACGGTACAGTTCAAAAGTTTTAGATTGGTAAGATTTTTGAATGCTTTTAAAATAAGTCTCTTCTGCTGCTCACCAAGGCTGCATTGCTGATTAATTTATATTATATATATTTAATATGTATTTATATTAAGAGGCCTCAATTTGTTTGCATTTTCTAGATGACTCATGCATGAGTAAAGCTGCATAATGCATTTTTTTAGTTAATTTATTAACTACTACATTTTTTTTCTTGTTGAATATCAAAAATTGTACTCTGAAATAAGTCATATTGTGGCAATAAAATAGGTTGCAAACACTTTAAATGGTCATTTCTGAGAAACATCTCAGTGTTTTGTTTTGTTTCTTGTCCATATATTTGAAGTCAATGGTAACCAAATCTATTTAGCTACCAACATACTTCTTTTTTGTTGCAATAAAATAAAATATAAAATAAAGTAATAAAGGTTTGGAATGACATCAGGGTGAGTAAATGATGACAGAATGCTCATTTTTGGATGAACTGGATGATTTGGATCTCCCTTTAACTTTCAGTGTCTTTCAGTGTCAGTGTTAGCTTGATGTTATGGCACAAACCCATAACAAAAGCCTTGTAATGGAGATGTATAGTAATCAACCCAGGTGGAGCTTGAAATTGATGCATCAAGTTCACCGTATTAGCCAATTAATAAAGTTATTTTCAGTCGCATGATCATGGCGTGACCATATGGAAAGAAGGACATAAATGCTGTGATAGGTGAGATAATCAAGATTAATTGAACTAATGTTCCTGAAGAACTATCCCATTTGCTAATTTTCTCAGTTGCTGAGCACATCACTTAATTAAGAGGTAATTCGTCTTCCTGTACATACACAACGTGTCATACCTTATATTAATTGCGACGTTATGGTTGTAAATTAATGGAGTGTGAATAGATTTTCTTGATAGGGCAAATGCTAGTCTATAGTGTCCTTGTTCTAGATGAAAGTTATGGTTGATTAAATGAGTCTCAAGTTGAAGTTCTTACATGATACAGATGTACACTGTAACTTTTCTACTGATAATTTTACATCATCTTCCAAAGATTGAGCTATAGACTGCCTTTATAGTTAGAAGTTGGAGATATAAAGTAACAAGATCCTATATATCTGACTTTGAATGGAACACAGCTTTATCTTGAAATGTCATTTTTATGTCAAGAAAGTTATCTAGATGTGAATTATGTCAGTTATGTTTATTTAAATGATGGGTAGTCAGATCCATTGTACTTAACTTACCCAGTGAACTATAGTTGTAATGCATTTATTTTAAAAATTGCTAGTCTTTTTAATTGGAGTTTAACACAAATGATGTGTACGGACTGAAACAGTTTTAATATTTTCTTGAAATATTTAAAAATACTGTTCAAATGTTATTTTTACTATTTAATATTTCATTTTTTTAGTGTTTTTTGACACAATGTGAAACACAATATGAAAAAGTTTTAATAGTTTCTTAAAATATTTTAATTATTCCTAATTGTAGTTAAAATATTTTAATATTTTTTCTATTTAAAATTTCGGAATTGTTCATGTGTTTTTTACACTAGTTTGACGTTTGATAAAGTCTAAAAAAGTTGTAATGTTTTCTTAAAATGTTTTAGATGTAAATATTCTAGATACTAGTTCAAATGTCTTAATATTTGGTATTTTGGTTTTAATAATTATTGAATTGAACATGTCAAAGAAATATTATGGCACATGCCAACACTGCCACATGAGATCACAAGTTCAGGTAGGTTATCTTCCCCTCCACTTTTTTCTTTAGTTTTTTGACTCATTGCTTGCCCTCTCAGTGTGAACTGCAAGTGTTCCTGTGTCCATAATGTTCACCGTGTCTCACCAGGCTGACGGTGAAATAGAGAGACCAGATGCAGCACATTCCCGCTGACCTATTCGGTACCTGCCGCTATAATGCCGCATAATTTAGCTCCTGTGTAGGTGACAAATGGCCCAACTCTGTGTTGGGTGCTAAAACCCCCTGTGATATATGACCATGCAAGTCTAATAAATCCCCCACATCATTCGTTCTGTGACGGCAATTCATCACCTGTGGGAGTTTAGTCTTGGAATTCCTATTGGATTTTTAATGAAAGAGAAGATAATGTGACTTAAAGTCAATGAGTTTTGTGGATTTTTTTTTTCCCCAAAACCTCACCCACACATAGAAAAACTCCACCTCTTCATAAGAGGCCGCGTATATAAGAGGTCGTGTTAACCAAAAATTTTCTTTCATTGACTGAATTTTTGTAGCGGTGACACAAAATCTGAAGGTGCTCCGTCATTTTGACAGATTACACTGAGTGATCTATTGTAACTGTAATTCCCACCCCTGTCCAGTTGGTGGCGAGTGTGCTCCAGTGTGGCAGCAGAGCGCGAGTTCAGCCTCCAGAGCAAAAATAAAACTGCAACGACAAGTCGTCTGTCCGATGCAAAGACGCAAATTGTAATGACAATTGCCTCTGCATCAGTCTCGCTTAATGCGTTTGATTACACACAAGCGAGAACCAAGTCCATGTGGACCAGGAGGAATATATATCTAATATAAAATCTGTACACTCTATGACTATTAATTCGTGATAAGTTTTTTTCAGTTAATTAAGTGTCCTGTACATTAGCAAAATTTCTGTGAAATTTTGCATGCAAAAAAGGTCCATTGTCTATTGTCAGTTGCAATGTTTGAAGCACAGCTTACAGGAGTCACTTTCAAACCAACCAGCTTTCTGTTGGTCAGCGCACCAAATCTTGCATGGGGAAATCTTTGGCCCACATGAGAAATTCCTTTTTGCGTGGAATCCTATTGAAATGGCTGGATTTTCTTCAGCTGACAGTGTAATTAGCCAAATGAAGGCATTTTTAAAGAGTAAAACACTTGCAATGAAAACAAGTTGTCATTTTCTGTATAAATGTATTTTATCACAAAGTGTTGTACATGTGTACTCTTATGATCTATTCTACAAAGCGTAGTCCATCATAAACTTGACATTGTTTATTTTACCAATGATACAGCACAAGTAGTGTTGCTACAAGCCCACAATAAAAAGACTTGGCCACTGAGGCTTTACACTCTGTGTAGACAGTCAGGCCCAACCTTTCATGTGCTGTTCTTTGATCCTGCATGAAAAGAGTATTTCTTTTCATGCTCCCCTGTGTAGTGTGACATTTAAACAATTAGTGGCTTTTTGGTAATCAATGTCAGATTTAGCAAGAAATGTCTTGAACCACAAACCACACTGAAATCCATTTAATAACGATCCAGTGGTGTGAGTCTGTATCAGATTGAGAGCGATATTAAACACACAGGCCAGTGTCCAGTGCATCCCAAACCATTGCTCTTCTCTCAAATTGAGTTTTTTATCAAGTCTGTTTCTGGATGATTGGCTTTAGCCCTTGACCCCCAGATTGGTTTAATGTGTGAAGGTAATATCTCAGACTGCTGATTTCGTAATTTCCTGTAAAAGTGATCATTCCTCTGCAACATCCAAATGAACGAACAGGCCACTGCAGACACGATCAGGAGCAGCGCGGTGATGCTGATTATCAGTCCGTCATCGATACCATCATCAGTTTTTCCTATTAAAACCTCAGTGGTGCTGACATTCATGCAGTTTTTCAAATGTCTGCTTTGCAGGTCCGTAATTTCCACACACACCTCGTACTGCGTCAGTGGGTGCAAGTGTGTGAGGTTGAATGATTTTACATCAGACAACACGTGTGCAGTGAACTGCAAGGAGCGGCGCTGGGATGTGGTTGACCACTTAATATTCGACACAAGACTGCCCTTGGGTGGCACCCAAGAAATCCTCACCGAATGTGGCTCGGTCCCTTTGACTTGGATGTGCAGGGATTCATTTGCCGGCAGTGGAAAGTACCCATTTACAACTACCGAGACGGATCTCATGTCAGCACCTATGAGGTTGTGGGCCACGCAGGTGTACTGCCCAGCCTCATTCTCTGTGATGCCATAAATGTCAAACGTTCCCTCAGGATGCAGGTGATACTTCTTGGAAACCATCTGAGGCGAGATCTTCTCGCCTGAAGGTGTGACCCAGTAGATCTCAGGTTCAGGATCGGCAAACGCCCTGCAGTGCAAAGACACAGAATGCCCGCTACCCACGTTAACCTGATCGGGAAGGCTTTCCGGGGAGATTAGCGGCAGGCAGATATCTGCCATTTCACGGAAGTGCACATGCCTGACAAGGCGACCTTCAAACTCTGAGGGCCCTGCGCATAAGAGGGCATCCGGTTCCATGAAGCGGACCTTGGTCTTGTTCATATTGATCCAGCGGATGACACAGTCGCAGTAAATGGGGTTGGTGTGCATGCTCACCTCCTGAAGGTTAGGCAAGGATTCCACCGTGACATGATGAAGGGCCCGGAGCGCATTGCTATTCAGCATCAAGGACTCTATCCTTGGGAGTTTGGAGAATGCATTTGGATGGATGTAGGAAAGTCGGGGGTTGTTCGTGGCTTCGATTTTGGTCAGCTCTGGTAGATTATGCAGCGCAAAGCTGTCGATCGAAACTAACTCTGGCATGCTGTTAATACCAAGTTCTTTCAGATGGATCATGTCCACAAAGTCACCCCTTTTGATCCTCTCTATGGGATTCTTGTTAAGGTCCAGAAACTTGAGGTTCCGCACTTGTCTGAGAGCAGCTTGAGGTACTTTTGGAAACATATTATCATAGAATGACACGCTTTCCAGCTTATCGAGGCCAACCAGGGCACTGTCAGGGATTTCAGTGAGGTTCATTCTGGTTAGCACAAGACTGCGGAGATTGATAAGGGGCTTGAAATTCATGTCTTGTATTCTGGCAATTGGATTCTCTCCTATCATCAAGATTTCTAGCTGGGAAAGATCCCGGAACCACTCTGTTCTTATGGCCCTCAGCTGGTTTGAATTAAGATGGAGCCTCAAGAGCATGTTAAGCCCTTGGAAAGCCTCTGCACTGATCAAGGAGAGTAGGTTATGGTTAACATAGAGCTCCTGTAAGTTTGGGAAGTGTGCAAAGCAATTATCATGAAGACTGCTTAGCCAGTTCTCCTCTAGGTGCAGAGACAGAAGTTGTGGAAGGTGACCTAGATAGACATCACTCAATGAGGAAATGTTGTTTCGAGATAGGTCTACCTCGGTTAGGTTTACCAGATAGTCCAAGGGACTGTTGATCTTTGCAATGTTGTTGGCCTGTGATAGAAGTACTTGTGTGTCTAAGGGCAACCTCCCCGGCAGAGACAGAAGTCCTAGATCATTACAGTCCACAGTCGGAGCCTCGTTATACATGGACGAGGGAGAGAACCAGGGTCGGACTTCACATTTGCACAGCTTGAGGCACACAGCCCTCATCTCAGAGGCCTGAACTGAGTTAGTCAGCGCAAGTCCTGCCAGCAAACAAACTGCAAACAGCAAATCTTTCATCTTGGTCCTACTCTCTTCAGCTTGTAATTGGTCCTTGTGGGGTCTGGTGTTAGAGGCGTTAAATTCACAAATACAGAATCATTTGTTATGACAACACGGTGTATTTCTGCTGATGGCAAGTCCCCCAAAGCTGCGACTTTGCCTGTTGCCGTCCTTGGCGGAGAGTTGCAACCTTTTAATTTACCCTGCTTTGGCTTGTCATGCAGACTGTATATGTGAAGGTCAGCGTATCCTTAGGGTAATGGAAAAATTGGGAAAGTGGAAATTTGCAGGGTGAGCTCAGGTTTCTGTGGGGGATGGACCACTTGTCTGCCATCGTTATTATGTTCAATCAGTCACACTCGTCACTTCCCATCTGAGGAAAATAAGAGAGAGGAGAGAAGTAATGAATACAGTGTCACATTAACGTCAAGAAGAGCCATATTGGCATTTAGGAGCATGACGATATATTTAGGCCGTGTAAGTGAATGTATTATTGCTTTTTTGTGCCATCATTTAATACATTATTGCTGGTTTGACCTTATATGCCTACCCTTCTTACATATATCATGTGACCACTGGGAATTTTCTCGTAATATATTAAAACTTTTATGTACGTGAGGGCAGGTGTTAAGAAAATTTGCATAGATCACCACAGGTCTGTTTAGCTTAAGACAGAAGTGTTTTACTCAGCTTGGGCTGTGCGTATAAGAGCATCAGTATGTAATTTCATCTTATTTCTGTCATAGATCATTTTGTAAGGTAAGGTGTGAAAAAATGTGGTTTATTTGGCGACTGACAGGCCAGACACTTAAATCTGTTGTAACATGCTTTCATTCCTACGCTATGATGCTTTATGTATATAATAACTTGCTTTAACTGCATTTATATGAAAGCTAATTTAACAACTGCGATTCCTGTCGTACATAACACATTTAATTTGTTGTACATTTCTTTCAAACTTGTTATCTAAGCATACTAAGGGCATTGCTAACATTGGTTTTTATTGTCTCACAAATAGACATTAAAGCCAGCTGAATGCACAGAGGGGCAATTATTCCACAATGAAGTGCTATCCCAAAGGGCTCTGTGATAACCACTGTATTTTGTCTCTCAGTGGCAGCTGCCAGTGGGCAAACTCAGTTAATTAAGATGTTTTAAAATGTGCCTGTGAACTGCTTTGTACCTATTGAGTAAAACTATATTTGAAATTTATTAAACAGTGAGCAGCTCTGTGTGCATGAAATGTTTGCTTGTGCAATTTCGGTGACATGAGCTGTGTATGGATGCTTGTTTCCACCACTGACTCAAAAATGAAAAAGGTAATTTTGAGTTTTTATCTCACTTTTTTTCTCGGAATTGCGTGATATGAACTCGCAATTGCGAGTTATAAAGTCAGAATTGCGAGATATAAACTCAAAATTGCGTCTCACAATTCTGACTTATAAAATGCAAATGCGACTTTACATCACACAATTCTGACTTTATAACTCGCAAATTGTGAGTTTATGTCACACAATTCTGACTATATAACTCAAAATTGCGACTTTATATCACAATTCCGAGTAAAAAAAAGTAAAAATTGTGAGATAAAAAGTCGCAATTATCCTTTTTTTTTTATTCCATGGCGGAAATAAGCTTCCATAGTTTTTCAATTGCATTTAATATAAATGACATTTTATCAAATTGATTGAGTGTCTTAAAAATGCAGCACTCTTGGACAGACTGATAACTCGATTACAAAAATGGATTGCTGTGGACTGTGTTTTGTGATAAGATTTATGTTCAATAATTCTGATTGACAGCTAATATAAATATACAAACTTGGGTGCTTACACAGAAAACCTCAGTGTATATTTGCTAGATCTTACTCCATACGTTGAAATTATGATTGGTTTGCAACCTTGAGGACAGAAAGCACAAAGCCGCCTGGCTGTGGTAGATGAAGCTGTCAGTATCACTATAGGAGCAGGTTTGCAAAAGAACCCCTGTAGGACAGTGTGCTTATGTTAGTCCGACTATGGCAGTGAGTCAACACAAGCAGGTGGGAGCATTTTTTTTTTCTCCTTTCTCCTTGCAAAGCCATCTGTTTGGTCCTGTATTCCGCTTTTTGCCAGGATTGTGCAAAGATCACCATTCATCCTAACGACCATACAAATTATGAGGTTGTAAACTTGCTTCAGAAGCTGCTTACTGTCTGATGTATGAGAATTAGGTGGTGTCTTGACATGTTGAGGAGAGACTAACAAGCAATAAGTATAAAAAAACTCACAGTTTTTGTTACATTGTATTGCGCACAGCTTTCCAGTCATTACAGATGTTAATAATTAGATGTGCTCTCCTAGAATCTTCCTTTCTCTGTGTTGGAAAGTCTGATTTGTTTCAATGAATCAGTTCATTAAAGAACAGATAAAAAAAAAATGACTTGGTTCAAGTTTCTGCATATCTCATAATTAAATTTATATGAAGTCATAAATATATGACTTTGACTTTAACTGGCCAAGTTTATGTCTCTTGATTTAAAGCAGCTTCCCTAACAGCTATTTTTCTAAAAGAGCTCAATTATTTAACGGATAATAAACTGCCATTATCTGTACAGAACATGCATTACATGACTCTTTGTTGCTATGACAAGTGCAGCACGGATGCACTGAGCTCAACATAAGTGTGAACAAGTCGTGATACACACACAAGGACACACATCTCGCTTGCTCTCTCCATCTCTCCCATTTCTGTCTATTTACCGTTAAGAGCTTTGTTATGAAGATGCCCTCACATGCTAATTTTATTTGTTCATGTATGTGTCCTTCTTAACTAAGAGAGCCCTCAGCTGCGGTTGTGCTCACTTCATTATGTGAAATGGGGATTTGAAATATTAGAGAGTGCTTCTATAGCTGAATGCTGGAAAGGGTCAAAGGGGCAGAGTATTTCTGCACCGTTTACTTGCATCATTGGTCGACACATGCTTTAAGTATGCACACAGTATCTTGCAAGATGTATATAATGTAAATTAAATGCTTATATGACATGATTTTATTAGTGATTTACACAGCAGTTGATTCTGAGTTATTGCTGGTCCTTGAATCTTATAAGACATGTGGTGTTATCTTAATCAAAAATAAATGTGTATAAAATATTTATTATCTGGGAAATATTTACTTTTTATTAAGGTGACATGTTCTTTTTCTGTCCACCATTAGAGTACATGTAAGATGTATAATCCTGAAAGTAAATGTAAAACTATGAACTACTTTCAGAAGAATAAAATAACTGATTATTTTTGAAAGTTTCTGAAAACAATAACTTCATGGTCTCCGTGTAAAATACAAAAACGCAAATTTGTGAAAACGGTGACGTCATGCGCATGCGTATTATGTGTTCAGTCTATAGGCATGTATTATTTCTTTACAAAGAGACATCGCCACCTACTGGCCATAATGAATAATACAATGTTTTGTTTTCGCAGATCCGTGTGAACTGGAATCGTTTTGACAATGTCGTCGTCTGTACGCAAAAATTTCCATTTTTAGTACATCGTTGTCGTGTAAACGTACCCTAAAACGTTTCTGAAAGTAGCCAAAGCTGGATGTAATGTTGGAATTAACAAACAAACATAGACAAGTGGAGTGATACATACTGGGTTGCCCTTCCCACAATGAAATCTGTCAAAATCCCGCCATATTTTAAATATGAATTATGTTCTGATTGGCTGAGGGGAACTAGCTAAAGAAGTTGTTTGTGTTTAGTACTCAGTTTTTTTCCAAGTGTGTTTTTTTATTGGAAGTTTGTAGTGTGTTTTGTCTGAACAAGTCCAACAGCAGTTCCTCTGTCTATATGCATGAATCACACATTTTTGTTGACAACCGGTCCTTTCCTAGAGTCAAAAGT
Source organism: Hypophthalmichthys molitrix (assembly GCA_037950675.1). Taxonomy (NCBI): domain Eukaryota; kingdom Metazoa; phylum Chordata; class Actinopteri; order Cypriniformes; family Xenocyprididae; genus Hypophthalmichthys; species Hypophthalmichthys molitrix. Next base: position 13,976,694 of record CM075515.1, on the reverse strand, counting down.
CCAACCACTTTACCTGAAATATTTATGATTCGCCTCCTTTAGAGAAAGTACTCATGAAACTAACACACATAGACACACATACTCTCTCCTGGCTTTCCATCCTCTCGTCTAATGCAACAGACACCACATAAAGTGGCCCTGCTGTGCTATGTTTTATTCACAAGGTTGGAATGAATAGAAATCTTGCCGTACTTCGGCAGCAGAGCAGCGCGCTCCTAGTGAAGCGTGTGCGGGGAGACATCACGAATTGGAGGTGACACCTTGTCACATTACGATGGCATAACGCAGACTACGAAACGCCTTCCCCTCTGGTTTGTGTTTAGGGAGTGGAGTGGATCTGAGGGGGCTGCTCAGGTTTTGTTTCATACTGCACAGTGAGTGAAAGCAAGAGCGAAAAACGTGTGCGGCGGGCAGAATACTTAAAAACACAGCAGCGGCAGACTCTAGTGACGGTGAAGTTAATGGACTATAAGTTTAGCCCTTGACCATTTGAGTCCACCTGCATGGTTACTGGTCCAATAACAGAAATATTAGCTTTTGGAACAAAGAGGGAACGTTTAACTGTTTTTCATCTTATTTTACAGAATTCTGTCTATCGAAATTGTCTTTTGTTTTTAGTTAACAATCTCTGTAAGTTGACTTGTCAAGTATTACACTACATACAACTAGTAATCACACTGTGAAAATGCTTGCTGGTTAAGATTCTGAAAACAGATTTTTTTTTTTTCTATTCTGTACTATTCTATTCTACTCTACTCAATTCTACTATTCTTTTGTGTTATTTTCTAATTTGATCTATTCTGTTCTGTTATGTTCAGTTCTGTTCTGTTGAGTTGTATTTTATTCTGTTTTATTGTGTTCTGTTATCAATTCTATAGTGTTTTATATTCTATAGTGTTCTGTTTTCTGCTCTATTATATTTTATTCTGCTGTGTTCAAATCTACTCTGTTCTGCTCTATTACACTTATATATATATATATATATATATATATATATATATATATATATATATATATATATATATATATATATATATATTATCCCATTCTGTTCTAGTTCATTCTGTTTTTAATATATTCGATTTACTCTATTTTGTTCTGATTTCTAATATTATCTTCCGTTTCATTTTGCATTATTCTATTCAGTTTGTTTCTGTTGTATTCTATTGTTTTATTTTAATGTATCTGTTGAATTCATTGTTTTTTTCTGATCTGTTATTCAATTCTGTTGTTTTGTTTTGTTCTATTCCATTCTGTTCTATTTATTATATTATATTCTACTCAATTCTATTATTCTTTTGTGCTCTTTTACTCATTTTTTCTATTTTAATTTGTTGCTGTTCAATTCTGTTCTGTTGTTGTATTTTATTTATCAATTCTAGTGTTTTATATTCTATACTGTTCTATTTTCTGCTCTATTACATTTTGTTCTGCTGTTCAATTCTACTCTGTTCTGCTCTATTATGTTTTTTCTTTCACCCCATTCTAGTTCTATACTATTCTATTCTACTCTACTCAGTCCTAAAATTCTTTTCTACTCTTTTCTAATTTGTTCTATTCTGTTCTGCTATGTTTAATTCCATTTTATTCTGATTAATCAAATTCAATTGTTTTTTCTATTCTATACTGTTCTATATTCTGTTCTATTCAGTTCTAATTTATGTTCTGTTCTGTTCTGCTGTGCTCAGTTCTACTCTACTTTGTTGTTTTTTTTTCTTTTATTCTGTTCTATTTCTTCTGGTTTTAATATATTCTATTCTCCTCTACTCTTTTTGTTCTCTTTTTGATTTTATTTTGTTTATTCACTAATGTGTTCCATTTTATTTATTCTTGTATTCTGCTTTTTTCTTACGTTGTTTTCAATTCTGTTCGGTTTTGTTTTGCGCTATTCTGTTCCATTATATCCTGTTTGTTTCATTCCATTCCATTGTTTGCTCTATTATATTCAATTATTTGGTTCTATTCTGTTCACATACTCTACAACAAGGTAACCAAGTTTATTTCATGAGCTACGTGAGTGTTTTTTCCCCAGCGTGCTGTAATATATCAGCACTACATGGTGTCACTTTAAACGCCTGGTGTGAAGTATAATTAGCTAAGATACTACGTTGACACAGGCACAGAGAGTGTGTGTGTGTTATATAGTCCTACATCTCTCACCTGCTCCACACTGCCGGCGAACACACCGCATGACAGCAATTAATTATGCCTCAGCAATGCTGACAGAATCCCTATAGATATATCAGCTATTTCTGTCGCATATTCTTCAGCCCTGTCTCAAGACATGTTAGCATTTTTTCTTCTATTGTCCCTATTGATTTCTCTCTCTCTCATCTCTTTGCTCCCATCTACACCTTGTTCATACACATGAGGCAGGGGCATATGCCATAAATCAGAGGTGCTTAGACTATATGTCCCTTTTCAGTTCATTCCATGTCCCTTTTTAACCTGTATTACTGCATTTTGATTCCAAACCAAAAACACAAACTTTGTAACCACTACTATAAAAACCATGAATGTCCTATAGAGTTAATCATGAACTATGCTAAAGTAAACTCAAGTTCATAGCCGCTTTGTTCTATATTGCTGCATTACAACCTTACACTCAGTTTGTAGATGAGACATGTTTTATTTTGTTCTATTTTAGGCTGCAGGGTTAAACAGAACAGCAGAATGGAATGACGTGTTTCCACTCTGTTAAAGTGAGGTGCTATACAAGCTGTAGCTTAACATATTTTTGTTACTTTTCACTGTAAAGCTTGATGTGATCGTCACACATTTTACACGCAGTGATGCAGCAAGATATACAAGACCATTTTATGGGGGTTGACTGTGCATAAACAAAGCTAATTGTTCAGAAATAATTCTAAAGACTTGCTTTAACGTTAAGGTAACGTTTAGGTAACATCCAGGTGAGTATGTGCAAGTTTGACTGAAAGTTGCTGCCTGAACCCTCAATTTTGAAACATTTATCATATAAGTATACTGATAACTTTTACTAAGCTTTTCTTCAGATTTATATAATAATATTAATATAAATCTCAATTTGGTTACAGAATACATTGTGGTCACTTATATTACTCCCACTGGCAAATTTATGGGTCTCTAAAATCCCTTGCGGTACCAAAAATCAATAATTTTCTCTTGGTCACATTCTCAGTTATTCCTCCCCTTGATACCTGTAGAGTCTCTGCGTGAGATTACGACATTTTTAACGCGGATGCGCAGAGCTTTCTAATCAAAAACGTTTGAAACGGATGATAAAAATACATTTAGAAGTGATTCTAATACTCATTTGTGTTTATTTAAACATTCAGAGAGGGCATACAGTATGTTGGGCTTAGACATCTGCAATGGCACGCTATTAAAACCCCCCATCACAGGATGCACATGAGTCATGAAAGCGTGAGAGAGTCGCGCTTACCGGAGAGAATGAGATTCCTTGTTTCAAACGCATAATGTATTCCTTTCCTCTCAATCGCGGGCTCGAGCTCCAGACTTGTGGGGTTATTATCGTGTTTTAGGTCCAAGTGAATGTTAGCTTTATTTGAGTGTGTGAAAGATGTGGAGTCTGTCTCCATACGGCTCTACTTGAAAAGATGCTGAGCACACCGCGGACTGAGGACCGGAGAAGCGCGTATCCATCCAGCTCTCTGTGCCGCGCTCCTAATGATACACACATGCTCGTGCGCGCACCCTCCACCCAGTCTCCCCGGGGACAGGCAAATTTCTGCCTGTCGTTCGCGCGTTTGTTGCAAGCTGATTGGTCAAGCCGAGGTGTCAGTCAGGTGAGCTGTAAGGGGGCGGGCCTACTACGTCGCTCCATTTTAATAATATTTTCATACTCCCACTTTCCCTCTATCTTTGCCTTGTCAACTTAATCTCTATTTGTCGCTGCGCTCTGCCCGTGAGGCTACATCTCTGATAAAGATGAATATTCAAATGCTGTAGTGTAGACCAAATCAGTCGTTCTCAAGTGGTTTTGCTTTGATTTTTACATTGTGCATTAAGTGAGATGCATTAAAGTCACCATGAAATCAACATTGACAACACTGATGATATATATATATATATATATATATATATATATATATATATATATATATATATATATATATGCATTTAGCATTGTTTCCCTGCTGTTGAACCACCATTTAAAGGGTTAGTTCACCCAAAAATGAAAATTCTGTCTTTAATTATTCACCCTCATGTCGTTCCAAATCTATAAGACCTTCGTTCATCTTCGGAGCACAAATTAAGATATTTTTGATAAAATCCGATGGCTCAGTGAGGCCTGCATTGACAGCAAGATAATAAACACTTTCAGATGACCAGAAAGCTACTAAAGACATATTTAAAACAGTTCATGTGACTACAGTGGTTCGATCTTAATGTTATGAAGCGATGAGAATACTTTTTGTGTGCCAAAAAAACAAAATAATGACTTTATTGAACAATATCTAGTGATGGGTGATTTCAAAACACTGCTTCATGAAGCTTCGAAGCTTTACGAATCTTTGTTTTGAATCAGTGGTTCGGAGCGTGTATCAAACTGCCAAAGTCACGCCCCCCCAGTGGTGAACCACTGAAATTTCAAAACACTTATGACATAATGAAGCCTTGTTTACTGAAATCATGTGACTTTGGCAGTTTGATACGCGCTCCGAACCACTGATTCGAAACAAAAGCTTTGAAGCTTCATGAAGCAGTTTTTTTAAATCGGCCATGACTAGATATTGTTGAATAAAGTCATTTTTTTGGTGCACAAAAAGTATTCTCGTCACTTCATAACATTAAGGTTGAACTACTGTAGTCACATGAACTGTTTTAATTATGTCTTTAGTAGCTTTCTGGGCATTTGAAAGTGTTAATTATCTTGCTGTCAATGCAGGCCTCACTGAGCCATCGGATTTTACACTTAATTTGTGTTTCGAAGATGAACGAAGGTCTTACGGGTGTAGAACGACATGAGGGTGACTAATTAATGACCACTGGACTAATTCTGAATGTGTTTAAAACATTTATTGAAGCATTTTTAAACTATTTTTGGAAAGCTCTGCATAATGAGAGCTTTCTCATTTTTTGCACATTTTTCAGTCTGGACAAAAGTCACTCTCAACGCACACTCAACTGGGCTCTTGCAGTTGCTGCAAAATCTTACTTGACAAATCAGAATATATTCTCCCAGCATGCCGTATGTAACACTTGAGATAAACAGCAACAACATTCAGGCCTGCAGAAGTAATGAAAAGCACAAATCAGGCTGAGCGTCAGGGCTGTTGCAGAGGAGGTGTGTGTGTTTGTGTGTATGACGGATGGAGGCTGCGCTAGAGCTGTCTGCAGCATAGGTTCTGACAGGAAGCTGTACAGTGGCGTTCACTGAATTTTCTTTTTTCTTTTTTTTTTTAAATCTGAAAATAAATTTTAAATAAAATAAACAAATACATTTTAATACAGAAAAGTTATGGCATAAAGGCTAGTCTCTTTCTGGGACCCCACTACTCTAAACTCTAAATATGTAGTTAAAGTTGGCATGAAGTTGTGATAGTCATTTCTTCCCTATATCTAAGTAAAACAACTTCTCAAACAAGAAAAAATGTAGGGTGGGACTTGATTTTGTCCATTGTTAATTGATTGGATGGTTTTGGTTTGCTATTGGTTGATCTCATGTGAGTGACAGGTTAATCCCGCCCTCACGCCATTAAACACATCATCAGAAAAGAGAAGAGATGTTGCTGCATGAGGAAGGGGAACTTATTTTGATTAAAGATTACAAGGGAACATGAATTAAAAACAATAATGATGTACATGGATAAATAATATATAATATTCCATAAAAAAACAAGAGTTGTCCATTCTGATTTCATGGTGACTTTAAAAACTAGCGTTAGAGTAAACAAATATAAACTTTATTCAATAAAAGATAACACAAAATGTCTTGATAATTACTGATATCTTGTAACAAGTTTGGTTCATAGGTTCCTATTTTCAAGACATGGTGTTCAAACTGTCACAAAGAAAGTAGGCAATTTCTCACTGAAGTGCTTGCTCAGCATTTGAGAGACGTTTGGCACCAAAGTACACACTTCAACCGTGAGAAGTCATCTTATAAGAAGTCTTACAGGGTGTGTTGCAGCTGAGAAAGCGCTCTTGCGGAAAGGCAACAAGATTACCGTACACGAAATTCCATAAAGCATGGAGTGACAACCAGTGGCAGAAGGTTTCAGAGATGAGAAGTTTGCAGTCTCCCTGAAGATGAGGTTGTGGCTCGGTTACGGTCAGGGTCATTGTGGGTAATGATGGATCTAAAGTTGTCTAAAGTACCGATTTTGGTACCAAATTGTTTTGAAAAGCAGGCGTCTATCAGTGGATCCGTAATATATCCACTCATAGACGGATCCACTGATAGACGCCTGCTTTCAAACGCTCCCGTGTGTATCTGTGTAAGCGCTTGGTGAAGAGCATCATTGATGTCTATTTACAAAATGTTTTTGAAGCGTTGATCATTGTTGTCAATCACAGACATATCTGTTGAGTGCATGAACATAATGGCCAATCAGAGGTGTTTAAGAATCCAGTCAACAGCGCTCAAAATTCTAGGGGGAAATTCTGGTTTTGTCACATTTTTAAAATTTTGAAGTCGGTACTTTTGACAACCCTAGATGGTTCAGGTGAAAATTGATGGGAAGAATATTTCAAAACTGGCCTCAACATAAGTGAAGCTGTGTGGGATCAGAAAACCTGGAAGTTAGGGAACTTGTGATTGACAAGCCCAAAAAAAAAAAAATGGAAATAATTATAACTTTAAAGGGTCATGGAAAAGGAATTGTATTTGACTGTGCAATGTATTATGATTATCTGTAATGTTTATAATATGATAGATCTATGATATAATATGGTGTTATTTTAGTATTTAGTATTTGTATACTATTGTAGTATTTATTAATATTTTGAATTATCTTAGTTTTTTTAAATGTAGTTTTCATTTTAGTTTAGTAAAAATAAATGTTCTACATATTAAGTCACATTATGACGTAAAGGCTGGAAATGGGCTTCTGTAACAAACAAACAAAAAAGAACAGCCAAAATTCATAGAAGAGTAAATGCATAACATTCAAGATTTTTTTTTTTGTTTTTGTCTTTTTCTTTGCCTAGACAATGTCTCAAATGATTATATTAACTGAATCAAGTGAAATATGGACTAATAATAGTGCACCCCCCAAAAAATCAAGAGTTTTGACATTTCATAGAGTCTTTTCTTGACTTACTCCAGCAGATAAGACCCATCTGGTCTCCGAAAACTGTCCCTAATGCCCCATAATCCACTGAGCTCAGCAGCATCCTCAAATAAACCAAGAGTAGTTCTGTCATCAGTATGCAAATGCTGTTGCCAGTCGTACCATCTCATATCTGTTCATTCCTCCTTTAGGAGCCCGAAGAACCCTCAGCAAAAGATCATCAAACGGGTCATTGGGATCGAGGGTGACTTCATCAAGTAAGTTGTTGGTGGAGTTAGAAATGAACCTAGTTTGATGTGGCCTAGATGGCGTCATGATTGATTCTTGGGTTGAAATGGCAGAATATCATTTTGTTGCCACTAAAATGTTGCCTGAGAAGTGTTTACACAGACTAACAGGCCTTTGTACCAGCAGACAAACTGCTAGAAGGATCTGTTTGAGCTTATTAAACATGCCAATTGAGGCTTGGTCCTCTTTAAATGCTTGTATCGCACAACTGCGCCATTTAGCCGTAAGTATCATTAAACATTAATGTCTCATCAAACCATTTATGGCCAACAACATTACATCTCAAGGTGATCTTGGGATTCGGTTGAGGAAATCCCACTTTGGGAGTTTGATTTTAAGATGATTCATATGAAGGCAAAGTTAAATTAGTTCTATGATGACTGAGGTAGAAAAACTGCCATTAAAAATCCTAAAATCTCCTCCACGCTTTCGCTCTAGAGCGCTCACAGCACTGCCTGCAATTGATATGAGGTATTGCTATGTCAGAAAGTCATCTTAAATATAAAACAAAGACTGCAGCAGCTGTGAGAACATTAATTATTGATCTTAGATTTAGAGAGCGAGCCAAGAGCCAAATGCAGGATTGGTGGATACATGAAGCTGGTCAACTGTAACATAAACAACGAAAAATAGCCTGGTGTTTTCCTGCATTAAGAGCAATCAGAATCCATTAGTGTGTTAACACATCATTTTTTTTTCTTTTAACAGAACGCTGGGATATAAAAACCGTTATGTAAGAGTTCCAGATGGACATCTGTGGATCGAGGGAGACCATCACGGCCACAGTTTCGACAGCAACACATTTGGACCGGTAATCAATTAATTGATGCTTGCTAAGAAACAAAATCTCAGCCAACATTGAAGGAGAGAAACAAGTTATATACTGTATAGGGGCCATAATTACTCATTCTCTTCAAAAAAGAAATAATCAATATTTAAACAAAATATATTAAAAAAGATATTTGGAAGAATATCAGTAACCAAAAAGATCTCGCTTCCCATTTACTACCATAGTATTTATTTTTCCTAGTAAAGTAGTCAATGGACGGCGAAATCTGTTTGGTTTAGAAATGGTTAGAGATTAAGAGTCCGTCCAGGCATGTATACTACATCATTTTGAGTCGGTTTTAGTGGTTTCGTGTGTACGTAGATATTTCTTGAGACGACGCTGTGTTTACGGATTTTTTTTTAGAACAAGGGGAAAAAAGATTGGATAAGGAAAGCTCTGGCTTCATGTGGATGTGGCCTAAGAGAAAACTGAGGCTTTACCAAGCTCAATGGCTCTGGCGAGCTGTGATATAAACTAAATGCTATTAGCTATTTTAAAAAAGGGGAGGAGCTGTTCGATATGTCCCGCCCTGTCTTCCTGTTTCAGTGGAAATTACATCAACACATTGAAAAATGATGCGCGTTTCAATGCTCTTCAGTGTGTCTTTAATACTTTTATTAAGCAAGGATGCATTCATTTGATCAAAAGTGACAATAAAGATGTTTATAATGTTGCAATAAATCTTGTTCTTTTGAACTTTTTATTAATCAAAGAATCCTGAAAAAAATATCACATCTTCCACAAAAATATTAAGCTGTTTTAAACATCGACAAATAATAATAATAATAAATGTTGAGTAGCATAAGAATAGAATAATTTCTGAAAGATCATGTGACACTGAAGAATGGAGTAATGATGCTAAAAACAGTTATTTCTATAATAATATTTAACAATATTATGGTTTTACTGTATTTTTGATCAAATAAATGCAGTCTTGATCATAAGGTACTTTTTTCGAAATCTTACTGACCTCAAACTTTTGAATAGTAGTGTAAATAGCGTACATAAAAGTTAAACACAAAACATGCAATACAAGTATTCAGGTAGTCATGTACCTCCTTAGATATTATACATTTGTCAGATTCCATAGGTGACCGATGAAAACTGTCCTTCAGGCTGCAGTTTCAAAGGATCTTTTCTGGAATCCACCACCGTAGGCAGATTTAGCCACAAATAGATGTGGTTATAAAAAATTCAACAAAAACAAGACTTTCTGGGGACGTCTGTTAACAGCCTTGATGTGCTCGAATACCCCCGTCTGTAATGTATATAGATTGAGGTATTATTGGTTCTTTGAAGATGCTTCTTTGCTGCACGGTTCTTCAGATACATTATTAAACAGAGGAGTGATTCCTTCTCCCATCTCAACTCAGACTGTGACATACATAACTCACTACAGTCATTCACAATGCATCAAGATCTGTTGCTCAGATTCGTCCTTGAAACGTTTTAAATGTTGGGTTTTGCTTACTTGGACTGGGAAAGAAAAACAAATGGTCCTGTCTGTTAAGTCACTGACTCAGCATGATTTTGTTGCATACCTTCAGATTCGATGGTTTTGTACTCGCTGAGATTTTCAAGTGTTTGTCCTTAGGCGGATTTTTAATGATGCTTCTTGTCAAAAAGCAAATGAATACATTTCTCACTGAACCACATATTTCCTAGGTTTCCTTTATTATTGTTTCACATCCATTACCCAAAACGCTTTTGGTTCTCCCCAAAGACCAGGCCAGAACATGTAAGGGAGGGGTGTGAGATGTATTTGGAGAAAAACCATCAAGTCATATATCACTAAGCAAATATTCTTGTTGGATGTTTCAGGCAATTGCTTTCACTTGTGTCAGTACAGACTGCGCCGTTACCTTGACTTGATGTATTATGCAGCAAGATGTGTGTTTGTGTGTGTATGAATTTTTTCACTTAATGCACTTTTCAAGGCAACATTTAAATCTTTCTGAGAATTTAGATTGATCTTTAATGCTGCGTAGGCTTCTAATGTTGGAATATTTTTATTCTGAAATACTGAAAGACTCCAACGTTTCACAAAGCACTGATTGAAAGTCAGGTCACAAAGTCCTGACTGTCTGAGACTGTTTATTTTGCCCACAAAACACTGCAAAATGTCACACGGATTCGACTCAGACATCCAATTTGTGGACTTAAAGGTATAGTTCAGCCAAAATGAACATTTTGTTATCATTTACTCACCCTTATAGGACTGTAGGACTTTCTCCTTCTTGTACCCCATTTACTTTCATTGTATGGACACAAAAACAGTTATTTAAATTACAAGTAGGCCTACTTAAATTAAAGTATTTTACATAAAGTATTTTATCTTCTTTTTTTGTTCCACAGAATAAAGAAAATACAAAATTTTTGGATGAAAAATCCTTTTAAGACTAAATCAGGACTATTATCGTAATACATAATCCAAAATTTACTGCGCTATTTTATAATCAGTTCTTATTCTAATCTTGACAAACACATATCGTTGGAAAGGTCTGAGACTCTTTTAGACTGTTTTGTGATAAAAGTGTTATTGTGACACAAATGTATTTATTTGTGACTCATCAAAAAAGTGGATGTCACCCGGTGGCTATTTTTGGTTTAGCACCTAAACAAAATCTCATAGGAACCATAATTTTTGTGATATCAACTTCAAATTTGGAACACAGTTTAGTTAGACATATAGCTTTGATTTTATAGCAATTTTATAGTCCAAATTATTTTGAAAAACAAACATTTTGTATAAAAGATTGGCAGATTGGACATTGCATGCCTGAGTTACAGCAACTTCCTGTTTCATTGCATTAAGGGAAGACACTACCGGCAAAAACACTGTTTTTTTCAGGCAGCTGTCAATTTTGAGATTTTGCGCTTTTTGGCTTTTCATAAAGTGTTTTTTCAGACTGGTGGAAAGAAAACATCCAAAATACACTTTAAAGTGTATATTTTATAGCACTTTATCTATTTGCGTCTATAGATTTCAATTACAGTAAATATCTTTAAAGGCCATTTTCTCAAAATGAGTCAGAAATCTCCACTTCAGCAGAACTTACATACACCAAACTTTACAGTTTTATTCCTATCTATATGCTGAAGGTTTTTACAGAGGGATTTGTTGATATATAATTAGCCTGATTTTATACAACATTTTATTCCTAAAAAAATGGTGAAAATTATTTTTTTTCTGGCTGTTGATAGTATTTTCTGATTTATGGAGTGATAAAAAGAGATATCCAAAATTCCCTCTGTAAAAACCTTTGAATTTAATATGTCCAAAAAATTAAACAAGAATTTTGAACCTGACGTTATCCAATATTCAGATTTTTGTTCTAGAAATGTATGCAAATTAGTGCATATTTAATTAGACAATGCCTCATTTGCATATTTAAACATAACATTTTAGAAAACTTGTAATACAAAAATGTTTTGCAATGTTTAATGTAATCAATCAGCTGGGGAAGTATGGTGATATCTATTAGTTAATTTTTTTTTACCCTATTCACCTGGGGTGTCTCGCCTTCATAGCATGCTTTAGCACTTAGCTAAGTGTTGCTAGCATGTTTTAGCATGTTTCTAGAATGTTGCTAGCCTATTTAACACTTGCTGACACTTTAATATGTTGCTAGGAGTCCATAACAGTGTTAAACATGTCGCTTCCTGTTGCCAGCTGGTGTCGTTATGATGACTATAACTGAATATTAACAAAAACTATAATTGTAAATAAGTGATACTAAAAAAAAATACTGGACTGGTAGGATTCCCAGATTCTTCTCAGAGCTTCCCTGTAGTATTTTAAACTTATATTGTGGTCTTGTCATGCTGTTAAAGATTTGTGAGGTCTGTATCATCCCCTGCAGGTGAGTACATTATCACCCCTTCAAGTCCCTCCAAACCCCGCAGGTATTTACAATACCCTCCAAATCAAAGTTTTTGGGAGCTTGTTGGAATGTCTCCCATGTCCTTCTGGCTATAAAAAAGCAATGAGGTTCCTGTTCTCTTCTAGCTAGAGATATATTGCTTTGTATTCACTAGGTGAGAAAAGCATCTAATTCTTGTTCCAGTTGATCTTTGTTAAACGACAGCCTATTAAAAGCTACTTTCTTCTTAAGAAATCGACCATTTTGTTTGATTTTATAGAGCTTCTTGTGGTAGTTTAGCTTGATGATTCTGATCTCCACAGGTGTCTCTCGGTCTTGTCCACGGTCGGGCGTCTCACATCATCTGGCCGCCCAGTCGGTGGCAGCGGATCGAGCCGTCTGTCCCCTCAGACAGAAGACCGCTGTTAAACTGGGATGGAGCAACAGAGGACAGTAATGATGACTGAAATGAAGGACAACCATGTTAACCCTCATGTACAGTTAATGTAAAGTCATGTGCTGTGGACTATAGAAATGTTCTTGTTGAAACCATGTGGGTCAAATCAGAGCCCAAGAAAGACTATACAGTCTTTAGCCCTAGTTTAGGCAGATATTGTCAGTTGTATATATTCTTGACCCTTTTGTCAGGTCTGTGCCAGGGTGATGATCAAATGACACACACATATAAAGGCAAAATCTATTATACACATAGTTTTTAGTAATGAAGCACATTGTCATACAATCAGTTGCCAAATTATTCATTTCATATATAATTCTTCAAAAATAAAAAGATCTTTACTCTAGTCTTTTGTGTCACATGATCCTTCAGAAATTATTCTAATATGCTGATTTGGTGCTCAAGAAACATTTATTATTATTATTATCTATGTTGAAAACAGTTTTGCTGCTTCATATTTTTGTAGAAACTATAATTACTGTCACTTTTGATCAATTTAATGCATTATTGCCGAATAAAAGTATTAATTCTTTTAAATTTTAAATTTCTTTCAAAACAAATCTTAATGACATCAGACCTGAATTATATATATATATATATATATATATATATATATATATATATATATATATTGAATAATAATTTTAATGAGTAACTGAAAATTACTATTTTAAAAACCCATAAGAAACATTTATAGAGAAAAGTAGCATTTAGTGTATATGTATATATATATATAGTTAAACAAGTTGTAATACTTAAAAAAATGTGAATTTTTGAGATACATCTATTTGAAAATCTAGAATCTGGGGGTGCAAAAAAATCAAAATATTGAGAAAATCGCCTTTTAAGTTGTCCAAATGAAGTACTTAGCGATGCATATCCACTCACAAAAATACATTTTTGATATATTTACGGTAGGAAATTTACAAATATCTTCAATAATTCTGACCCATGCAGTGTATTGTTGGCTATTGCTACAAATATACCTGTTGCAACTTATGACTGGTTTTGTGGTCCATGGTCACGTATTGTTTTATATATATATATATATATATATATATATATATATATATATATATATAGACATGGAAAAAATTGTTGGTTCCCTTGATAAATATGATCAAAGGTGACTTTAAAAATAAATCTGCATTGTTTAAATCCTTTCGATCTTTAATTCATAAAATTAGCAAAAATCAAACCTTTCATTGAAGGAAAAGAATTGAAAGTGGGGGGAAAATCACACTATGAAATGTTTTACTCCAAAACACGTTGGCCACAATTATTGGCACCATTTTATTCAATACTTTTTGCAACCTTCGTTTGCCAAGATAACAGCTCTGAGTCTTCACCTATAATGCCTGATGAGTTTGGAGAACACCTGACAAGAGATCAGAGACCATTCCTTCATGCAGAATCTCTCCAGATCCTTCAGATTCCAGCTCCATGTTGGTGCTTCTTCTCTTCAGTTCACTCCACTCATTTTCTATAGTGTTCAGGACAGGGGACTGGGATGGCCATGGCAGAAGCTTCATTTTTTGCTCAGTGACACATTTTTGTGTTGATTTTGATGTTTGTTTTGGATCATTGTCCTGATGGAAGATCCAACCACAGCCCATTATTGGATTTCTAGCAGAAGCGGTCAGGTTTTGATTTTTATCTGTTAGTATTTGATAGAATCCATGATACCATGAATCTGAACAAGATGTCCAGGACCTCCAGCAGACAAATAGGCCCACAACATTAAAGATCCAGCAGTATATTTAACCGTTGGCATGAGGCACTTTTTATCCATGTGTGCACCAAACCCATCTGGTGGGTTTGCTGCCAAAAAGCTCTTTTTTTCTAGTTTCATCTGACCATAGAAGCCGGTCCTGTTTGAAGTTCCAGTCTTGTCTGACAACTTAATATGCTGGAGATTGTTTCTGGATGAGAGCAGAGGATTTTTCTTGAAACCCTCCCGAACAACTTATGGGGATGTAGGTGCTGTTTGATAATTTTTTTTAGGCTTTCTGAGACTCCAGACTCAACTAATCTCTGCAATTCTCCAGCTGTGATCCTTGGAGAGTCTTTGTCCACTCAAGCTTTGGACACATGTCCTCTTCCAGGCAGATTTGTAACATTTTTAGTTGATTGGAAATTCTTAATTATTGCCCTGATAGTGGAAATGGGGATTTTTAATGCTTTAGCTATTTTCTTACAGCCACTTTCGATTTTGTGAAGCTCAACAATCTTTTGCTGCACATCAGTTTTACTCATTGTGATGAATGATTAAGAGAATTTGTCCTTTGTGTTTCCTCATGTGTTTACTCCTGTGGAACAGGAAGTCATGGCTGGACAATTTCATGTTCATGATCACCCTGGTGTGCTAAAAAAAAATGTAAATATAAATGGGAATATACTTCAGAGATATTTTACTCAAAACAAAAATTCTAGGGGTGCCAATAATTGTGGCCAACGTGTTTTGGAGAAAAACATTTATTTTATAATGTAATTTTCCCCCGATTTTCAATTCTTTTCCTTCAATGAAAGGTTGGATTTTTGCTAATTTTATGAATTAAAGATCAAAAGGATAAACAATGCAGATTTATTTTTACAGTCATCTTTGATCATATTTATCAAGGGTACCAACAATTTTGTCCACGTCTGTACATATATATATATATATATATATATATATATATATATATAAAAACAAGTCTTAATAAAATATTAATAGTTATGTTTATCCAAATACATATTTATATTAAAAGTTATTCTCAATGACTTTATAAGTAAAATAAGGTAACTTTACCTGCGACTGGTGTGTGCTTAAAAAGTGGCTAATAAAATAAAATGCTCATGAGAGCATAAAAATCTTGGTGTGGTTATAATCTGTATGGCAGCTATTTGCAACTTCCATTTTATGGCAATGCATTTACTAAGTCAAATTAAGCCTCTGCTTTTGTCATATCTGCTTTACCCCCGTTTTTTGCTGTAGATGAAGTATTTTCATATGCACAGATCCAATGTAAAAGCACAAATGGCTGCATTTTTGTATTGATCCTGTGCTGCCTAAGATTGATTTGCACTTAAATGCTATAGCTATGAATTTTTCGATTGCCCTATAAGACAGCCTTCCTTGAGGAGGTTGAACATCATGCAAGACTAAACTCGATAGGATTTAATGTGAGTGGCCACAGGTCAATACGGATATTCGCACAAGGCTGTGATGAGTTCAATGGCTGTCAAACATAAATCAACACAGACAGCCCTAGGGCTGAAGTACGCCGGGGAATAGGCACAAATCTTAGGACACTGCCGGAACCGAAGATAATGGAGCCGCAGCCAAGCGGGGCTTGAGGATCCTCGATTCGAAACAGTTTGTGCGTGTACATGACAGAAACGTGTTTTTCATGTCTGACATTCTGCGTTCCTTGCCCATTCGGAGTAAATAAGATGTCTTGCATTGTTGACGAAGCATGATTTCAATATCAAGCTTTTAATCTTCTCTAGAAGGACACGGAGAGCGAGCATGTCATAGCAGCCTATTTCAGTGCCCACAAAGCTGTTCAGAGGGGAAGTAATTTCTCATTGAACATGACAACCGCATTACATACCCACGAGAGGAAATTGAAGCCCCAAATTGAATTTACCTTACAGAGTGAAAGAGATGTGCACCTTCACGTGTTGATGTAAATGCAAGCTGAACTGTGTTTCTTTCCCATTAAGCTGTTTTGTACTGTGGATACTCGCATGTAGTTCACATCATGTGTTTTTTGTTTTAAATGGGCTTATGGCGCATTCCAGACAACTCGGAATTTGGAATTCTCCCACATCCTGCTTGAAAATGACAACTGGAACATACAACATACAAACTCAAGGTGGAGCAGATATGGTAAATCAACTCAGAGAGATCATTCAACGTCATTTCCGACTATAGCAACTTTCCATTGGTTGTTTTCAAGAGGAGGTGGGAGAATTTAGAGTTCTGAGTTGACTGAACACTTTCAGCAGAAATTTCAGCTTGATTATTCCCAACAGTTGTGTAAAATGTGAACTCTGGAGAAAAAAAAAAGAAATATTGAAAATGTCTTTTTTTTTTTTTTTTTTCTTACAATAAAAGTGGATGGGGACTGGAGCAGCCATAGTTCCTATTCACTTTCATTGTGTGGAAAATATCTGCTTGGACATTTTGAAACAAAAAATACTTCTTTTTGTGTTCCATAGAAGAAATAAAATCATACAGGTTTGGAATCACATGAGTGTGAGTAAATTGTGAACTGTCCCTTTAAATTTCCTTTTTCATCGACATTTTATATTGTTATGCCATATGTTCAGGTTAGAATGCCAAACTGGTTTCATTCAGTGTTTACTTTGTTAGTAAAATACACCCACAAATAGATGAAAAGGCCACAAAGCTCAGTTATATGTGTGACGCAGTACTATAGGGAATATTTTTAATATTTACTGTGCAGCTGTGCTTGGCACTGGAATATAAAGGACTCTGTCTTTACCTTAATTTGAAATGTATTTTATATTCAAAATCAATGCATAAAGTTGTACCAGACAGACTGCAGAAATGAATTATGCAAAGGCAAGATAAGGATAATCTTTTCTCGACCCTCAGAGTCACTGTATGATGTTGTGTCATTTTAAAATGATAACAGTTATTATTATCTTTCCAGAAAAGACTATATAAACTATCAGGCAAAAGTTTGAAATTATTAAGATTTTTAATGTTTTTGAAAAAGTCTCTTATGCTCAACAAGGCTGCATTTTTTTAAATAATAGTAATAAATGGAGTTAAAACAAATAATAATAACAACAATTTTAAATAACTGTTTTCTATTTTAAATATATTTTTAAATGTTATTTATTTCTGTGATGACAAAATTTTCAAAGCAAAAAATCATTACTCCACAGTCTTGAGTGTCACATGATCCTTCAGAAACCATTCTGAATCATGCTGATTTGTGTTCAGTTATTATCAGTTATTAGTGTTGAGGTACAAGTAACTTGAGTAACGTAATCAGATTACTTTTTTCAAGTAAGTAGTAAAGTAATGCATTACTTTTAAATGTATAACAAAATATCTGAGTTACTTTTTCAAACAAGTACAATGCTTTCACATTTATACACTGACAGCTCTCCTTTCCACATGTTGAGAGAAATTTTGAGTAAACGCAGAGGTGTTGTGTGTGCTGTTTGTAGATCTTGACTAAATGTGAGCAGGCATTTACTCATAACAAAAACAGATATTCCTCAAAATGAATAAAAATTGCAAAAAAAAAAAAAAATGCAAACTCAGAATATTATGCAAACCTGTAATAATGAAATATCTTAAATACTGCAAATATAGGCTACTTTAAGTATTTAATCTCACTTTAAATAAAAATGCTAAACATCACTTTGTGTTCCCTTTTATAAATATATATATATTACTGAAGAGTGTTAAAGTTTCTTCTCCTACATCCTATTCCTCTGTATTCCAGAATGGCGGTACAGCTGAAAGGTTTGTTTGAGCTGCGCCCTCTACTGTACAGGCGTGAATTTGCATTTCCTTCAGCCTGAGGCTTATTCATTTCACTTTTGGTGTGAAATAATTTTATAATAATAATATTTTGTTGTTTGTTTTTTGTTTTTTAGAATCAAATAATAACGTTCTGGGAACGCTCTTTTTAGGTTTGCTTTTTGCAACCAAAAAATAACTTTCCCAGAACGTTGCAGTGTGGTCATCTTTCAATAATCTAGATAACCCCTAAATAAGCTTCAGTGGAACATTAGTAAAACGTTAGAATAACGTTATAGGAACATTAGAATAACATTAGGGGAATGTTATAATAACGTTAGGGGAACGTTAAAATAACGTTAGAATAATTTTAGGGGAACGTTAAAATAACGTTAGAATAATGTTAGGGGAAGGTTAAAATAACGTTAAGGAAATGTTAGACTAATGTTAGGGGAACGTTAGAATACAGTAATCAAATATTCATAGAAAATGCACCATTCTTATTTGCAATATTCTGACTTGACTATGTCTACAGTGTCTACAGTGAAACATCGCGATGGAGGATGACATCGGGGTGGGAGGATGACATCGGGGTTAATTCAATCCAGTGATTTTATTCAAAAACGCTCGCTCTGCTCCGCGCCGGTGGACACGCACATGTGACGCGCGTCTGGAGAAAAAAGGCTTGTTTGAGATGCGCCTAGCCTCACCTGAAATGTAGGCGAGACTAGGCGGCTGCAGTTAGGGGAGGAGTGAAAAAAGTGCAGACAAGACAGACAGTTCTCTGTTCTCGTAGGCCTACTGATCATTTATCATTAACGTTATTTACTGATAGATAGATTATAGATTACACTTTGTATGTTACACTGACTTTAACAAAAACTACTGTTTTGCAGAACGTGCCATGCCTACTGTGTTCACGCCTTTTACACCGTTTTGACCAGCGGATGTCGCTAGCGTTCCACTCCCTTTTGGTCCTTGAAGTAATACGAGAAAGTTTCTAATTATTATGAGAAACTAAGTCATTATTATGAGAAAAGGTCATAATTACAAGAAAGTTTCTCATTATTATGATTTACAGAATCATATTTTTTACTCAAGTGTGGCAGTTACCCAAACTGCACACAAGAAAGTCTTCTCTTCCGCCTCAAAACTCCGCCCACACTCCACTTGATTGACACGCCTCATTTGAATTTGATTTATACATATAAAATATACAAAACTGTACATATAAAAAGTACATATAAAAACTGTTAATAACTGAGCACCAACGTGTTATTTTAAATAATATTTCACAATAATACTAAAAAAAATTAATTCTTATAAAATCAGAATTACTGTGGTCAGTGTAGTAATCTATAACAGTGAACCAAGTACAACATGTTCCTGGATCGTAAGTCATGTAGATTCACACTAAATATATTTACTACATATGTACTTCATTTTATAATTTTCATCAGAAAAAAACAACAACAACAAAATACATTGACACTTGTAGTATAGTTACATTGATCTAATCATGGTAATGAGGCATTAACCTGTAGGTTACTATGGTCCTGCTATATAGTACATAAAAACTATGTTTACTATGCAAGAACTACGGTAAATCTTCATAATGGAGTAGCAGACTTCCAGACGTGTGTGTGTAGGCTGAAACACCTTTTGCATCCCCATAAAAAGGCAGAGGGTTGCTTTTTCCAGCTCTCTATTCACTCATGTGATGGCAACAGGCTGCAGATTCAGACTGACCCAATTAAAACACTGTTCTCAGCTCAGGGCCTCAAGGCAGCTTGCAGTTGTGTGGTTATACTGATAAGCAACATAGAGCAAAGAAGCCGCTGTATTATTACCTGGCTTTTGTGCTGACATCCCCTCAAGGCCTCAGTAATGGCAGCCACAACAGGACATTTGCAAAGGGTAATAAGCTCATTAACTGATTCAGCATGCATGTGGCTTTTTGTGTGCTATCAGTGCACACCTTACACCTTCTTGTCTGGACCCTAAAGGGTATTTTTGAAAATAAGTGATTGTAATAATATATGGAAATTAGTGGATTTTGATGGTTATCTCAGGTGTGGCATCAACCCGGGTGAAATCTGAAAAGTTTTCTTTCACCTTGTGGGTGAGAACCTTCTGCTCTTTCATAGCACAGCAATTAAAGAGCAAGGAGATTTGACAAATGTTGCATTTATAGGGGTGTTAATTTAGGTTGAATTTGAAGTCAGCATGAAACAGAAGTTGTGATTGTCTTTTATCCCCTATTCTTGTGAAATGGAACAAGAAAAAATGTGGGGCGGGACTTGATTTTGTCCATGGGGAATAGGCTATATGCACGGTTCTTTCCTAGTTTTCGTTAAGCCAGCTCAGGCATTTCCGGTGAACTGTTAGCTGTTCATTCTGTAGTCGCTGTACATCGACACAAAACCATTAGTGGTTGACTTTTTAATGTTGTATTCATATTTTAATGCAGTTATCACATTTGGCAATAAACCAGTTTTATTGATTGCAATAAAGACTAAGCTATTGGGACCGTTTAAAAACGCAGTGTCTGTAATTAGCACACGCATTTTGTTATTTTTAATGTGATGACCACAAGCATTATTTGTTTATCCTTCTGAGACTGCCCCCAATGTAAAAACCGAACATTTAAAAATGTAGGAAATTCAACATTTGATAGAAAATACTTATTTAAAAATAAAAAAGACAATAATTACCACTTTAACCAGCAGGTGGCGTTAAAGTAGCATTTATTTGCGCATATATCAGCCATTTCCTCTAATTGTTTTTCACTTCGTTTTTGACTAAATATTAAACATTATAAAATAACTAGGTTTAAAAATACGTTTTGTCAATGTGAAGTATGAAATACTCAAAAATTCTTAAGAAAAACAATAACTTTTTTTGTGTATGAATGACACAGAAATGACACAGCTTTCCCTTTGTAATCACAGCAGCTGTCAGTCAGTGCAGCCAGCACACTTGTAAAAACACACATTTTATTCAATTAATCTAACTAAAGTGCACAATAAATATTTCATTTTTGAAGGTTTTCTGAAAACATTCAATGAAAAACTTATAGTCGAATTGAATTTAGCCGAGGAGGAACAATGAGGTATACGTCTTTATTTATGTATTTTTTATGCCGTCTTACGTTTGAATAACTAAATTAATGCTATGCCTGACTATTTAAGTGACTATATTCTGATTATAAACTAAGTATTACACTACTGATGCTCAGCACACCAGCAAATGACATCTCACCGGAAGTTTTCGAGCTGGCTTATATTATTGTGGAAGTTCTAAAGAACGCTCCATGCATATAGACCCATTGATTGGATGGTTGTGGTTTGCTATTGGTCGATCGCATGTGAGTGACAGGTTGATCCCGCCCTCGTGCCAGTAAACATGTCATCAGAGAAGAGATGTTGCTGCATGAGGGAGGGGAAGTTATTTTGATTACAGATTATGAGGGCACATGAATTTTTTTTAATGAAGTGCACGGCTAAATAATTTATAATAAATGCTGCAATATTCCATAAAAACAAGAATTGTAGATTTTGATTTCATGGTGCCTTTATAGCAAAATGCAATTCCTATTGTTTACTGGAATGATGATTCATGTATATTGTTTTAGGGGCAAATTCATCTTTAGAGCCTCACTACGGAGCAGTTTGCTACCAGTGTCAGAATCTGTTTAACAACTCAAAATAGTGAAACAGTGCCATCTTGAGGCTGAATAAAGACAAATCAAGGGTGTTTTAAAGTAACACTCTTACAATTCGTACCATTCAGTTATTTGTTTGTTTTTTCTCCTGCTCAATGCTGTGTTTTCTTTTCTTTTTCAGAAGGAAAACGAGATAAGCTGGTAGATCATCTGACTTAGACCAACAAAAAGTCAGTATCCAGCTTGACATACCAGCTCAAGATTTTGGAACAATTATTACAGTAAACAAATAAATAAATGCGTTTAAATATGTGACTTACAAACTGAAGATTGAGGTACAATTATTCGTCAGTCTTCCTAGGGAAATGTGTTGTGAAAAGCGCTATATAATTGAAAAGAATACTAAATACTTCTTGTGCTGTGTGATGCGCGTCCTCCGATCAGGTAGGTGGCGCTGCGCACACTCCAACTTAGTCCTTCAAGAGAAGTTGTTTTGAAAACGTCAGATCTGTAGCAGTGTTCATACAGTGGGGAAAGGGATATTTCATCTTTCTAACCAAAAGGCCAGCCAGGTTGTCTTCATAATTAGTAAGTTTTTTTCCCAGTGCGTTTTTTCTTTTCATGTGTTTGCTCTTATACAATAGAAAAGAGGCAGTCCGGTCTGTCTATGCTAGTTTCGTGCTAGTAATGAAAAGCTCCTTTATTTTGAGAATGTGTCAGGATTGGACAGTTTAAATGAAGTATATATAAATAAAATAAATATTCGTTTATTAGTGAGACAGCACATCTGTGTGCCTTACATGTCAAGTACAGCTTGCTGGGTACGTTTGTTAAATCAACTAACTAAAACAGTTTACATTTGAATAAATCGTTGAACACTCCTGTATTTTATTTTTATGATAATGAATGATTTATTGTTAAACTAATATTAAACCTAATCATAGCCTTTTTGTGATTATGCATATAATCTCATATGACTCTTAGTGAAAATGCTTCTTTTTAATAAATATAATGCCGTTTACGTGAATACATCTTATATTATCAGAGTAACATCTATTAAAGCATTGAATAAAAAAAGTGCTTTTTATGCACTTAATAATATATTAGTTCATTATAATATTCATTATTATTATTATTATTAAAACATTATTTAAGTTAATATAATTTCACATTGTTATTTATTTGAAATTATTAATTGGTTGTTATTAAATTGAAATGTCCCCTCAAAAGCTGCAACTCCACAAGATGAAATTAACTGAATGATTGATTGGCATGTATATTGAACTCATACTTGTGATGATAATTGTTTTTCTCTCTCTCAGATCAGCCTATTGCTGTGCCCTCAGGCCAGCATTTCAAATGAACATGTCCCTTGCTCAAAGAGTCCTCCTGACATGGATCTTCACACTTATCTTTCTCATTATGCTGGTCCTCAAGTTGGACAAGAAGATCGACTGGAATTGGTTCCTCATCTTCCTTCCTGTCTGGACCTTTGATCTTATTCTCCTCCTCATGCTCATTGTCAAAATGGCAGGCCGCTGCAAGCCTGGGTTCGACCCTCACAACGGGGCGGAGAACTTGAAGAAGCGCGTATGGTATCTCGTGGCCATGCTGCTTAAACTGGCATTTTGCCTGACTCTTTGTGCCAAATTACAGCACCTAATGGACATCTTGGTGAGCTCGGTTTGCATCCCTCTGTGGGCGCTGCTCATCGGAGCCATGGTGGAGCTAGGCTACAACGTTTTCCACTTCAGAAGAGACTGAACATATGAACGGTACTCGGAAAGCCACCAGAAAAATCTTTACTGTATTCTTCAGGAGTAAAATCATCTTGAAAGTAGATGTTATTCATAAAGAAGGGAATATATATATATAACGGACAATAAGAATGTACAGCTATTTAAAGCTCTTTATCAGGAATTGCTTGTTTCTTTCAGGCTCAAGAGTGAAGCTGAATAGCCTACATTTCGTGTTCACAATGATGCAGGCAGGGAGGTTTACGAATTTTATCTCAGTGGTGAGTTTCCACTCAGGTGACAGAAATGACTGATTGTGAATGTTGCTCAGAATATTTATTGCATTTTAGTGAAACACTGAGATCATTAGCGGCATACCATAATGGAAATTTGAAAAATAACAGTTAACGTGCTGCATACACGCTGTTTTTTCAACCAGTACTGTAACACAATATGGTTCGCTAACAGAAAAAACGTGTTCTAATGGTGTATAATTTATAAATCTGTCTTTCTTTATCATACACTTATGTTTTGCGTTGCAAAACTCACATAATACATGTTTACGGAATTTAATTTTCTCTTGTATGGAGTGTAAATGATAATAAAAAGTAATATCAACATCCTTGTAATTATAAGATACATATTTATTTTCTTTACGACAACGTGTTCAGTCCATAAGTTCATAGTTTTATTTACAGATGTTTCCAAGATCACAGGTGTGTTAAAATTCAGCAGAAACTTTATATTGTTCTTGAGATTGGAAATTTGCTAAATTTGTATTATTGCTTGCTTTATAGTTATTTCATTATTGATATTTTAGTAATTTATTCATTAGTTAGTTTCAAGTAATTATGATTCTCCTTTTCAACAGAAATTGAAATTCCCTTTTATTAGAAAGAATTGAGGTTTGCAATTTACATAAAAACAATTGCAATGTTTGAAAATAACACTTGATACAATGAAAATAATATAAAAAATGCAGATTATTTTATTCAGCTGGTAAAATTCGAATATTTGTATTAAAAAAAAAAACAAATTGTGAATATATCCATGTAAACAGTCATGGATTGGCCCAGATTTACAAACATTTTGGTGTTTAAGTAAAAAAAAAAAAAAAAATTATATATATATATACAAAAAAAAATAGCTGAATCTGTAAATAGCATGGTTTTATGCAATACAGTATTTTCAAAGCAACACAAGAGGGCTCAGTTGTGTATACTAATCCATACATAGATACAGAAACATTTGTCATGTTTATTCAAGTTCCGACATTACAGTTTTTCTATTAATAAATCAGTAACACAAGAGTAGCAGTTTACTTTAAGCACTTGCCGTTTTGTTCTACAGCACAAATTCAAAATATAGCTTAATTTAATTGGTAGGTAAATATTAGTTTGCATAGTTTTTAGGTCTTATCATCATTCTAACAGTCTTAAAAGATTGTCTGTCATTGGTTGGGTAATATTCCATTGTAATGTTGTGCCACGTACCCCAAAATATCCCATTACGCACCCCTTTGTACTTTGATTGATAATATTTGCCATTTAAGTTTGCAGACATGCATGAATCAAACCACCACCCTGAGCTGTAATAGGCCCCACAGTTTCCAGACGGATACTGGTCATTGTCTCTGTCCGGAGTGGTGAAAAGCTTCTGGTCGTGATTGTATTTCTTACTAAACAGCATGGCATTACCTGCTGTACCAGAGTAGCCACTAATGGATAGGCGGTATTGTTGGCTTTCATTGGCCACATAGAAGTGGTCATAATGGGCATATTCTCTGACACCCTCATAGTCTTCGATTTCTATTCGCAATGACATGTTTTTCGCCTTTGTCAGCAAGTGAATCTTGTCATTGCCAAGCCAAAACTCTTCTATTAGTTCACCAAATCCGTTCTTGTACTCGTCCCAGGTGCGATTGAAACTTGTGCTCCCATCAAAGCGATGCTGGATCAATGTCCAGCCTCCGCCAGAGGACTCCATGTCACAGAAAACAGGAAACGTGCTGTTTTTTGGCCGCGGCGTTACTCTGTATACACCATTCCTTCTTGATTTCGTAATGTAATCAGCGCAGTCTTGCGCAGGTCCTTTTTCTGTAGGCAATAAAAATTATTTTAGGTTACCTCACCCTCTGTTGAAAAAATATGCTATTACAATTAGTAAACAACCTAAATCTGCATGCTTACATTTACTTAAACTTCTTAGGGAGTATTTCCTTGCCATTGTCATCTAGAGAACTATTATTCTTTTCCACTTTTATTTGTAAAGATGCTTTGAAACCATATTTATTGTGTAAAGCACAAAACAAACACATTCAATTGAGCTGAAACTGAAACAAATATTCAGCTAAAAAAAATTTGGATCATATGAATTTTTAAACGAAAACAGGGCAAGATGCGCTGAAATAGTTTTCTATCTGTCTTTGTCAATAGACCCCAACTACAAAGCTCCACTCGGCAGACAGTACTTAATGTTTCATGTAAGAGATATGCAATGGCTGTTTTATACATTAAAAATGTGGAGCACCTGGATGTATTTATTCATGTATTTTTCAAGAGCTTACATTGAGCCAAATTTTGTTTTCCAGTCACTGGACATGCTAATTTCTGAACTCTACATGCATTATTTATGCATTGCTGAAAAGTCTTTGACTTTGAGCCTTTCCTCAAGCTCAACAAAGACACCACATCCTGATACATCACACAAAATAAGGTGCCTACAGATGGTCCTCTTCACAAAAACCAAAACATCTGCTACTCAGATGAGAATCTTTATCTACTTATCCCTGCTATGGAGAATTTTGGAATCCTATCACACTATTAAGACAAAGTGCATGTGTTAGAGGATACTTTCATATTATATTGTTTCCAGAAAATGATTACCAATTTTTTAAGATGTGTCCCTGTTTGCACTCTCCTGAAACCTTGAGTGTAATCTATACAAAGAGTCATAGTGACTTATTCCACTATACTGTAAGCTTTGTGTCAAGAAATAAACATACTCTAATACATACTCTAAACACTCTGGAGTGTTTTTTTTTTTCAGTCTGAAACTTAAAAATGAACAACATGGGTTGTGTAAGAAAATCCCTACCTTTTCCAGAGTCCAGTAGAGGCCTGGTCTGGGTTGTAGACTGTTGGGTTGACGTAGTGTTACAATGTCTGAGACAGGTGCTGTTGCTCTTGTTCTCTACTTGCTCTCTCTCTGTTACCTCATCACTGACTGCATGTAATTTAAATCCCTTAGCTGTGTCCTCAGGGCTGAGTGAGAAAAGCTTTGAGCCCTTAATTTCTTCAACATTTGTAAGCGTTTCCAAAACAACTGGAATTGCGTACCTTCCTTTGCTGTAACCTTGGGCTTTGTCCGCACTGTTTGGGTTGGATATGTCCTCAGAGTTTTGTTCCGCTCTGTCTTTATTAAGTTTAATATGTTCCAGTTCTCTTGTTGCTCCGATATTTCCGAAGCTTATGGGTGTATCCTGACTGACATTTTTAGCCATTTCAACATGTGTGTTTGTCACTGTGTGAATGTTTTTTTTACCATCTTCATGGTCTGTGCCCGTAAAAGAGACTGTCGAGGTTGTGAATTGAGTTGTTCCTGGTTTCTTAGATAACTCTTTCCTTAAGGTGGATAAAGTTGGCCTTTTCTTCCCACTGCTGGTCTTGTCCACTTCAAATGGCTGTTGACTGCTGGTATCAGTGGTTCCCAAACTAAATATCTTGCTTTCTTTCCCACTAATATGTGAATTTGATGCTCCACTTTGAGTTTTAGAATCCTCTGCTTGGTTCCCAATGTTTGGTATCAACACAGTCTCACTGTTGTCTCCAATTCGGTTTTTATCTTCTTGAACCTTATACAAATCTTGTACATCGCCTGCATTTTGAGACTCTGATTGTGATTTTGACCTCATCACCTGCGGGGTGTGTTTGATTTCTTCTGTTCGATCTTGTTCTACAGTAGATGTTGCATCAGTGGGACTGAAGAATTGAGTCACTGTTTGAGTCACCTTTGTCTTCAAGCCACTGTTTATTTTTGTCTCAGTTTGAGAGATTGGCTTCTTCCTTAAATAATTGTGTTTTATAATTCCAGTGCCATTTTTCCTGGCAATATTTCTGAATGAGATGGATAGCTTCAAAGGTACTCCAACAGTCCTGTTTGCTGACATTTTGTTCATAAAAATAGGTTGTCTTAGTTTGAGGTCCTTAGGTGAAGTTATTGGATGTATCTCAGGGCTTCTTGGGGGATTTGACATCACATACCTTATGTTGTCTTGACTTACTTTATGTATCTTGCTGATGTTCTTGTTATTCTTTGACTGTTCCTCTTCAACTTTAGCTTTGAGTGGAGTTATTGAAATTCTCCTTGTCCCCTGGCCCACCACAGGTGGTTGAACCCTACTGGTTATACTTGGTGTACTATCTATCGATTTACTCTTTTCAGTTGGGACAAGAGTAGGCTTCACCAGATCTTCTTCCAGCAAGATGGCTTTGCTGTGGCTCGGGGTGTCCTTCACAGTCCCTGCACTCAGTGAGTTAAAACCAATTTCCTCTTTTGGCCCTTCAGTGAATGTTCCTGGCTGTATCTTATCTTTAAGATCTGGAAACGGTGGATTAACTGTCCTTTCATTAAAAGTGCTGTCAACTTTATCCAAAATTGTGGAATCAATTTGTCCATTATTAGTTTCTGCGTTTGGGTTTAGATGTTTTTCATTTTCCACCTGTCTGCCTCGGAAAGGCAAGTCCTCTTTATCCACTTTGGAACTAGTCTTTGCCTCGCTACTAACAACTACCAGACTGTCACTCAGTCCCACATGCTGCTTTTCCTCTTTAAATATGTTTGGCTGTTCAGCTTGTTTCATAACACTAGAGGCTGACTTATTTGTGGCTATGTGAATCACATCTCCTTGGTTTTCTTTACCTGGTTTTGTTGGAAGTCTTGTAATCTCAGTCTTGTTTACCTTTCTCAAATTGTCCTCCGTAACTATAGTCACTTGGCTTGCATCTTTCAGGCCATGTTCATCATCTGTTCTGGAACCAGAAACCCTACTGTTGTCTTTTTTGTTTTGGTCATCTGTTGATGGGATCGGTCCACTGACTGCCCCAGGTTTTGTGTTTGCTATATGAGGACTTGTTTCTTTTACCCTCATAACGCCACTTCTCGCTGGGGAAAATCCACCCTCTTCTGGCTCAGTCTTGACTGTCATGTCCCCCGCTTGTGGATTAGTCTTCCTCCCCAAAGCAGGGTTCTTCAGTCTTTCTTCACTGTTAACCTTGACAACTCTACTATTTATGTAGGATCCCTTTGGCCTCAATGGTCCACCCACTCCTGGAAACTTTACAACCCTTCTGTTCCCAGCTGATGTGCTTAAATCCATTGTCCTAGTGTTAGCATCCCTTGAAATGCTGCTTAACCTGTTCGGATCAGGCACATTCTGCACTCTTCTTCTCGCCGCCAGGATGCTACTGATGTTCTTCACATGTCTATCCCTGAGATTGTTTGGCAGCAATCTCCCATGGGTTGCGAACTGTACATTGTCCTTTTTTCTAGGAAGGGACGGTTCTATTAATTCACTTCGCTTAGACTTGAGTTCCCTCTCCTCAGGTGTAGGTGAGACCACCAGTTTGATGTCAGATATGTCCTCTGGTATCTCGTCAAGTGAGGGGTTAAATATTTTTACTTCCCTGCTCATCTCAGACCTCTGATCTGCGGTGCCTTGGTTTAGATCAACCCTTTGATTAATGTTCCATCTCTGACTTTCACCTTCTGATGTGTCTCTTTGCGGTAGTGTTGAAGTGAAGATCTGGACCACCTGTTCTCCACTATGACTTTGTGTCTCCTTGACGCTGGTGTTATGCCTTAGACTTTGAGGTCTCTTTTCCTCTTCTTCGCTGTGGTCCTTCCATTCACTCCTTTCAGTACTATGCCTGTCCTTACATTCTTGGCAATCCCTCCTCAGCTGGTTCACCTCTTCCTTTAGGTTCTGCAGCTCCTTAGCCATTTTTTCCAGCTCCCTAAAAGGCCTGGGAAGCTGGATGGAGAGAGCAGGAAGGGTGAGTTGATAAGGGCACAAGTTGTCCTCGTCCCCGCAGTGCCCAAGGGGCTTCAGCTTTACCCATGAAGCAGCGTCCTCTGAGGTTTCTGGGCAGATGTCACACACAGAAAATGCCAAGAGGCTTCCCCATATGTAAAACACAGTGAGCCACATTGTGTCCTGTATGGTGAGCAGGTCTGTTCAATGTGCCGAAGAGTGTGAGAGAGAATGAACAAGAGGGACTGGAGGACCACCTCCCTTTATAGAAGTATGAGAGCTCAGAGAGGGGCGATGCTCTGTGATTACTCGTAACAAAGAGTCTCAAAGTTACAGCCTCTTTGCAGAATGATCAGCACAGAATATACTCAATTTGTCTCAATACTGTTGTTGTTGCTCATTAAAAAGGTAATGATTATTGACAATTCTGTGCATATAAAACTTGACATTTTTTGTAGATTCATTATTGTGATGATTCCATAATTGGTGATTAGAAGCAAAGTGAGGTTTTTATAGTCTAGTCTGTTTATAGTCTATTGAGACATAATATTAATGCAAAAAAGTTTTTTGTTTCCTAGTTAAAATTATTAAAACATTTTTTGAATCAGAATACATTTAACACTGCATAATACTTGCTTGCTCAGAGAATGTATCTTGTGTATTTTGTCTTACTGCACTGGCAAGATCCAGCATTTATATCTTATGCAATATTGCTTCTCAGTTAAATTTATCTTGTTTTAAGGATTTTAAGATTTTAAAGGCAAAATAAGATAAAAAATACTTGATTACTTTTTTTTTTTTTTGCAGTGTTGTAATTGCTGTGATATTTAAATGGCAAACAATCTCTTTGTTTTATACATATTGTGTTTGTCTACTGGTATCTATAAAATGATTACCCTTATTTTTACTTACTGTTTGATACATTTGAAAATCATATGGTATTGTATGACTTAGATCATGCAAATAGAGTTTAGGTTTGGTTTTTTTCTCACGAGAAGGATGAAATACCAGCAATAACAGCACACATTTTTTTTAACATTATTTTAAGCTTTTTAAACGCATCAGAACTGAGAAGCAGAATGTGATTTGTCAAAGTCATTTGTGTTGGCTGACCCTGACACTTAATCTAAACCATCACAGTTACGATCAGTCTTTAATCTAGAACACAGTGCATTCTCTGCATATGTCATTTCCTTTCTCATATGTGCAGATATGCATATGTGTGAGAATTATGATGGCAGCAGCTTCTCAACATCCTGCTGATAAAGCAGCAAGCCCCACACACAGACATATGCACCCAAGCCACAGAAGATTCAGAGCTGCGTTGTAGTCTTAAGAAGTGACTAAAGGCCTATTCAGATGAGACTATTTTCCTAGGTATGTTTGTGTTTCTTTCATACTTTCATTTAAACCAGTCTGAATTGGACAAGCCTGTATTTTCCTCACAAAACCTCTGTTTTTCAGGCATCCTCTGAGAAGTTTAATCCCACCTGGACAGGAGTGTCTGTGATTACGGTATTTATATAGAGATGTATGATATTGTTGGCAGACATTATTCCTTATTTAATATATGTAATTTTGACAAACATATTCTAAGATATGGGTCTTTCCCCATTCAGGTAGATTGCATGATAACAAACAGCTGCCCAGGGGCTTTACCAAGATGGCCACCGACCAAACTAAGTTGCATTGAAAGCATTTTGGTAATACCCGCATCCAGACAATGGACATTTCCAATTTAGTTAAATCCCTTTCGAAAGAGCACATGTAATGACACGCGTTCTTTGTTAGCAATTGCAACTCGAATGTTGATGTTAGAGATTTGGCAACCCCACATCAAACTGAAATTGTCATTACGAGAAATGTTGTAAGAACCATATAAACAATGGAGCCATAGAAGTCCAAACGTTTGGCAAGAGTGGAAAGCGTTGAGTCCAAGTCTCTCTAATTTCATTGAAAAAATCCCCTCACCAATGTTTACAATGTCAACCTGTGTCCAAACAGAATTGATTGTCTTTAAAGTATTTTTTTTATATGGTGCTCAGCAGTGGATGTATTACGAGCCAACTCCTAGTTTTATTACTACTAATCAGAAAAGCCTTACCATTTATGGACAGGACTGTTATTGTGTGGTGCCCTTTATGATGTTACAGTTTCAAATCCTTCTGGGATGGTTCAGCCCATCGGTGTCTGTGTAAACAGTGAGATTTTTCCATAAACCATCTCGTACAAACATTTGACCCGCTGGTTGGGTTTGAGTGCCACATTAGTGACTACTACTCTGACACATTTGCATGATGTAGTAGTTGTTATGTAATTGCAATAAAAGAACAGACAAGTGCACTCAGACTCTTTCTAACAGTTATATAACATTAATGAGGCAAATTCTGTGGGAAACACAATGCTAGTGATTTGACTGATTTTATCCAGATTTTCAAACTGGAGAAGGGACATCTGGAGTTGATGTTACAGTGCATCAACAACAGATAACGTCAAGATCGATTGTTTGTGTTACAAAAGCCTTGACTTAATTAAACCATTGGCTAATGCTTGTAAGGATTCCTCTCATTGTTGTATGCAATGAGACAGGCGACTTCTAGACTTCAGGCTTTTGTTTCTCAGTGATGAATATCTTCTAATCAAATTAAACAGATTTATTGTACATGTGTTCAGGATTTCAACCCTTCAATCTGCATTAAAGTCTGAAATTACACTAATTGTAATGTAATAAATATGGCAAATAAAATTTTGGGATCAGTAATGGTGTGCAGTATGATTAAACTTATTCTCACAAAAAGTCGAAATAATTACAGAATCTTAAAGGATTAGTTCACTTCTGAATTAAAATTTCTTGATCATTAACTCACCCCCATGTCATCCAAGATGTTTATCTCTTAATTTCTTTTCAACTGAAGAAAGAAGGTTTTTAAGGAAAACATTCCAGGATTTTTCTCCATATAGTGGACTTCAGTGGGGACCAACAGGTTGAAGGTCCAAATTGCAGTTTCAGTGCAGTTTCAAAGGGCTCTACATGATCCCAGCCGAGGAATGGCACATCGCAGTGCAGGACGAGCATTTGTGGTTAAAAAGTGTATTATTTATTTTTTTATTTTTTTAGAAAATGACAGATTGTTTCACTAGATAAGACCCTTATTCCTCGGCTGGGATCATGTAGAGCCCTTTGAAACTGCACTGAAACTGCAATTTGGACCTTCAAACCGTTGGTCTCCATTGAAGTCCACTATATGGAGAAAAATCCTGGAATGTTTTCCTTAAAAACCATGATTTCTTTTCAACTGAAGAAAGAAAGACATAAACATCTTGGATGACATGGGGGTGAGTAAATTATCAGGAAATTTTAATTCTGAAGTGAACTAATCCTTAAATTTTTGGGTGAACTACTACTGTAGCACTAAGATGGCAAGGTGGGTCTAAATAATTTA
The DNA here is from genome assembly GCA_037950675.1 of Hypophthalmichthys molitrix. Taxonomy (NCBI): domain Eukaryota; kingdom Metazoa; phylum Chordata; class Actinopteri; order Cypriniformes; family Xenocyprididae; genus Hypophthalmichthys; species Hypophthalmichthys molitrix. Next base: position 13,943,657 of record CM075515.1, on the reverse strand, counting down.
GTGTAGCCAATTTTTTTAAGCTGCAAATGAATAAAACTTGACATGTAGTCCATGTTAAGTCAGCTGTGATTTAAAACATATGTCAAGTTACTTTGCCAATCAATGACTTTATCGCCGTGGGACACAGCATAGATTGTGTCACATGTACTAAGTAGCACTTGCAAATCATTTTAATTTCTGAATTTCTTCTATATTCCATTTAACCATTTCCGTTGAAAGGAAAAAATGGCCACTGCTGCATAACAGCTGCAAAAAAAATCCAACAAATCTCAAAATAAAGCATTTAAAGCTTGTAAACTGGACAGCTAGGTTTTTGAAAATATTACAAAACTAAGTTGCTGTAGCCACGCCCACTGTGAAATTTCATTGGTCCAGAATACACAAAAAACTGTGTTTATATATTTTGCTTAATGGCGAACTGTTTATCCCAACACAAGCAGTAAAAAAAAACTTCAGAGAGTGAAAACACTGATAATACATATTTATATACATACACATTTATACAAATTCAGAACCCGTGTCTTTTGTCTGATTTGATCATCTCTTGTTTTCATTTGAATTGTTTTGTCTTTTTTTTTATTGGACTATCCATTTTTTTTATTGTAATTTTAATACACGAAGACAATAGGCCACAAATGCAACATAAAAAATCCACTTTGAGAGAGAGAGAGACACACAATGATATCCATGTTTATGAGAGTACATAAAACCAGCAATGAGCTCTCAGAAACTGGTTATCAGGATATGATATGAAGATATTTGGGAGCCTACAATGTCCTGTCTAAGAGCTGCTAGAAAACAACTATAGTCTCAGTAAGCGAGAACCGTAATTTCTTGCGCGCACCCCTCGATGGACTCCTTCATGAGCACGGCAAACTGTTTTCATATATATTTTATGTCTATATTCCATGTAGCAGCTGTTAATTGGAATTAAAGGACATATAGAACCTGATTTTTTTTTCCACTGACTTGATATCAGGTGTGACAAATAGACATCACTATCTATAAATGTTTACATCATGCTCTTGAAGGTGTCCTATAGGTTTTCAGTAAATGGGAAGGGTCATCCGATGAAGTATAACCAGTGCAAGACGCTACCTAAACGCAGAATAGTTCGAAGGTCCAATAGTCTTAATACTGAGTGCAGTTAAATTAGCATAACACTTTTTTAATTGTTTAACAACAGTTTGGCATTCAGTTATGTTTATATAGCACCACCCATTGATCAGGTTAACATTCTAAATCTGTTTTTTACTCAACCATGATGACATATCAAGAGAACGAAATTAAAATTGCATTCACGACTCAACTAACACTGCATATTTTCAATGCCGCACCAGTATTAAGACTACAGACTGTTACAGGCTCTTTGAGGGCTCCGGTTTAGTTCAGGTGAGAGGTGAGGGCAGAGAGACAGTGGAGGAAGCTGGAGGGTTCGATCATGGCCAGTTTAGGTCCAGAGCAGGGTCCAAGGATCCTAACTGCAGCTCCACACTGACTCACCATCCCAGGCTCCCACTAAAACCAAAAAGAATTACAAGCATGTTAATCAAATCATATGCAAAACATGTTTTGTTTTGATACCTGTAAGGTTTTTATTTGAAACATTTTAACTTTAGTTTGAATATTGTTTAAATTTAATAATTGCAAATAATCTGCTTGATATTTGTAATATCAAATAATATTTCAATAAATAATATTTACAATCTACAAATTACAAAATAATAATAATAATATTAAAATATTTTAATATTTAAAATAGTTAAATATTTAAAATAATTTCTTACAATAGTGGAGGTTAGGGGCTTGATTACTTTTACATTTTTATTGCATTGTTTTTTTTTATATATTAAATTAATTAATTTGTTTTACTAAATTAACACTTTTTTGTCACATCAGAAGCCCATTTCCGCCATATAAAAAGGAATAATGTTGGTAAATCATAAAACTTATAAAAGGTGAACTTATACACAAAAAGTCTGATTATGAGATACCAAGTCATAATTATGAGATAAAATATTGAAATATTACAAAGAAGTCAAAATTGTGAGATACTAGGTTATAATTATCTCATAATTATGAGAAGTCAATTTTTTGTCATAATTATAGCTGTTTATCTTAATTTCAACTTTTTATGTCAGAATTTCAGCTTAAATATGTTTTATCAATTTCAAATTTTTAGTCGTTTTCCACTTTTGTCAATAGTTTTTGTCATAATTTTGATTTAGCATCTCAAATTGTTATGCCATAATTTTTTGATTGAATTATGCACACCTAGAAAATTATAAAAGTATTCTCTAAAGCTGCTGTTCCAGCATCGGGCCAAACCATTCTGGTTGCTTAATTGTTCCATTCCGTGCCGATCCGGCCCAGCCGGTACAGATATGGTTTCATTTTCCACTGTGGGGCTGATAACTGCCGCTCTTTGGAATGCAATGCAAATGCGTCAGTTGTTGGGTTGGTAACTCAAGAGTTTACATTTGATATAAGATGTAAATAGCGACCACACTATGGTAGATGATAGGATATTTCTTTTAATTTCATATAACTCAGATTTTTTCATATAACTCATTTAATATAATTTTTCATATAACTCATTTTATTAATATAACTCAGATTGTGTTCATCAGAAAGAAGAAAGTCATATACACCTAGGATGGCTTGAGAGGGAGTAAATCATGGAGTAATTTTAATTTAAAGTGAACTAATTCTTTATTTTGCGTTAACTTCACTCAGATATCACGCTTGGCAACAGACAAGTGAACAATCCTGAGTGGTGCCGTCACTTCACGCATTCTACCAGCACCAACCATGCTGAGAATTCTGGGCCGAGAACGGTTTGTAATTGTGCCGTGCCAAATCAAGCTCAAGTGGAAATATAACTGGAACCATTCCTTACCATTCATAAAACCGTTCAGCCAATTATGGAAAAGTGGGTTAAGAAGGTCTGACATAAAATTATATTGCTTTCAGATTTACATTGCAAATTTTAGACAACATGGGCCAGATTTACTAACAGCTTGCGCCAGTGCAAACCCTCTTTTGGCGTTAAAAAACGACTGTCTGGATTTACTAAAGACACGCAGTGCAAATTTAGTGCTGAAAAGGCGTGGACTGAGTTGTTTTTGCGGCTGACCTTATTGCAGATGTAGGAGTTTCCCTTTCAGATGCAAATTTTATGGGAGGAGAGTATTTAAATTAATTACCCAACGCGATTTACTAATGTTTGAGCTAGTCAATTTACTGGTATTTGCGCCATTTTTAGCGCCCAAAAAAAGCATGTCTTAACCCATTTTGCGACATGGCTGCAGTTGTTGCTGCTAGGAGGAGACACCGCAGAAAACAGAGAGCGCGTGGTAGAAGGGAGAAAATATTTTCCACTCGTATTAATTTCTTTGGAATGCCACTATCCGTATATCACGTAACAAGTTGCGCCTGTGTCCACCCGCACCTGATGAGCATCAGCTCTGCTTATTTGCGACCCAACGCTAATTTGCAGTGCTCTTGGTAGATTGCGTTGGTCGTTATGTAAATGACTTGACTGCGCCTGTGTTCTTGAATTTGCGTATCAGCAGTAGATCACGCGCAAAACTTGCCACTCCCATCAGTGCATTTGTGGAATTGCGCTCTCATCTAATTTGCCCTGTTTAGTAAATCTGGCCCCATATATGATACATTACAGGATGCATAAACAAATACATTATATCACTTTATATAATGAATATATGTGTTACCTGTGAAAATGTGTGTGTCATCACTGACGGTGGGTCCTGGGTAACTGGTGTGATGAGATGTGGGCTGAGGTGATTCTGTAAGTAAAGGGTTTTGGGGTGGTTGTACGGGATAATCAGGTGGCCAGTGTAGAGCTCCTGTGCACTGTAGCTCTCCGCCCAGATCTTATCTACAGAGCAGAGAGACTGTCACTACCACAGAACAAAGGATTATGGGAAACAGACAGTCTGTTCTCATGCGTCTGCAAACTTTAGCTTGCTGGGGCTGATATTGTTCAATGCAAGCACATCATTTCTATCAGCACGGTGCTTTGAAAAGACACAAGATATTTTGGCATGCAAACACATGCTTTTTAGACATGACGAGACAAGACATTACGATTTCATGTAGTTTCATTTCATTATATTATTGTGACTGTTTTTTGTTGTTGCTTTTATTTGTGGGCTCTAAAAAAGGAAGCATGCATATCATTATGCTGATTTGATTTTAGTTTATTTGTTGGTATCTTCCCTTATTCTGGGTCATAATTTCCAGTGAATATTGGTTTAGTTAAATACTGATGAACAGTAATGAAAAGTCCTCATTTATTTAGTTGATGTTTCTGTAAACTGACAGCAAACTGGTATGTGCAGTAATCTCTAGCTAGACCAACTCAAATTGATATGATATTTAATAATGCCTGAAGGGTTTGGAAATCATTTTTATTATTAAAGAATTAAAACACACAAATACAGTGCTGTTCAAAAGCACTCATCCATTGTAATTTAATTTAATTATAATTTAGCATTATAATTTCGTCAGTTAACAGTTAATGGTTGGTTAACGCGCGTAAGCTAAAAACTGTACATACATACATACATACATACATACATACATACATACACAACGCCCGAAACACGCACAGAAATCTGCTTTACAGACTGATTTAAGTTCTCTTTTATATCTTATCGTTCTTGAACGAACAAAAACACACAAAATTATGTCAAGATGCCCATTATGGAATGCAAAGAGTTTGGAGAAAATTGGATGCGTGTCAGATTATTTATTTGTGCCATTGCTTGTAATTTGTTCTTATTATTGACTGTTTACTTGTCTTTAAAAGCTTTTTATTAGGTAGGCTAGTAGTTTTTGTTGTGGTATAAAAATTGGAATAGAGAATTGTGAAATTTCTCTGGTAAAAAGTTGGTGTCATCATAACCTTATTTATTATGGATTACATGAGTCAAAAACAATGAAAACAATAAGTTTTATTAATTTCATCCCCAGAAATTGAGAAAAAATACATTTAATAGAGCCATCAGTATTGGTATTGGTGAAACCGACCTTCATTCATAGTACTTTATAAAAGATGCCATTAAGCAAATATTTAAATGTACCGTCTTTATGTTGTCTCTACGTTAATTTGGAGATTCACTGTGAAATTATGTATTATTATACATTTTAATATAATTAATTACAGATTAATTTTTTTTTAATTGATTGACAGCTCTAAAATATATATATATACACCGTTCAAAAGCTTCAGTTATTTAATCAAAAATACAACAAAAACGGTAATACTGTGAAATATTACTACAATTTAAAATAACTGTTTTCTATTTATTCCTGTGATGTAATGGCAACACTGAATTTTCAGCATCATAACTAAAGAGTCTTCATTGTCACATGATCCTTCAGAAATCATTCTAATGTTCTGATTTGCTAATCAAGAAACATTTATTTAATATTATCAATGTTGAAAACAGTTCATTTTTTTAGGATTCTTGGATGAATATAAAGTTAAAAAGAATTTTTACTGTCACTTTTGATCAATTTAATGCATCCTTTCTGAATAAAAGTATTAATTTCCTTTAAAAAATCTTACTGACCCCAAACTTTTGCATGGTATTTCTGAATATTTAGTACACCAAATACATACAGTTTTTTTGTTTCCAGATTTAAATTAGATTTTGAATCACAGATTCTCAATGTGGTCTCAAACCTCACCGTGTACAGGTATGTAAATTATTTCATATTTTTAATAAACATATTTAACTTTGTACTGTACATTTTTCTTACTAGTTTATATAAAAATTAAATTTTTCGTATTTTGTATTTGTTGAATTTTATTGATTTTGTAACCCTGCTAATTAAATAGTGCTTGTTTAACATGTAAAAATTGTTTTTTTTTTTTTTTTTGAGGAGGAGGAGGAGGAATTGAATTTGGTGAGAGCAGAGAGAGTGTGGAAACTTCATAGACTTAATGCACCATCTGGGATTATGTTTAACCACAAAACCATACATAGAGATAACAGGCTTAAAAAAGGGAGGGAAAAAACAAAACCAGAGGAAATGAGATTTGGAGACTATTTCATAGCAGTGCAATTACAAATAAGTTATATATGTAGATTTTATATCAAAACAAATAACCTTTGAAATATAAAAAAGTACTGAAAATATTTGCTAATAAAAACATCCCAATGGAAACCTCAGAAGCATGTTTGCACTGCCATGACATGGTCAATAATCTCAAACAGGCACAGCGAGACAGGCAGGGTTTGATGTCACATGGGGAGGAACAGGGCAGCTGAGATTGGCTTTTACATGTCCATCAAAGAAATGCTCACCCTTCTAAAACAAAATGGCTGCCAGTGAGGCTATGCCCAAATGCCCTCCTCATCATCCTATTGGTTAAGAGATGGCAGGGTTTTAGCCAAGTGCAGCATGGGAAAAAAGATCAGGTTAGTATGCGAATATATCAAAGTAGAAGCGACCCATAAGCGCAGACGCAGGATCAGCTTTCAGCATCTTTGATGTTTGAATATTGTATTGCAAGGTTTAAGGGAAACTGATCCTGGATCTGCGCTTAGGGGCGATTTCTACATTCATGAATAAGAATAAAATCCATAGGGTTGAGAAGTTATGATCAATATGAAGGCAGTAAAAAGGAAATGATAGCGTCTGCGTTGGAGATGAGGCCAGCTCCATTTCAATTACGATAACGCGACTGCAATGGAAATGGACAATGGAGCGTCCGTTTCCAACTCAGTTTTTAATATTAATATTTTATTAACAAGTATGAAACTGGCCACACCTCCAATTTGTCTTTCTTTGGCTTGCTGTTAAGATTAAGCTCCTATGAATATGGGATAAGCAAAATACGGCAACGGTACAATTATTTCATATTCAGCCATATTGAATATCCACTGAAGAAGAAAAAAAGCTGATGACAGTAGTAAACAATTTTAAAGGAACCGTTCACCCAAAAATGAATATTTTGTCATCATTTACTCATGTTATATGGGTTTGGAATGTCATGAAGGTGAGTAAATGATGACAAGATTTTCATTTTGGGGTGAACTGTCCCTTTAACACTTTTCTGATCTTTGTAGAGGTCCGGATTGTGACCTGATCGGGTGATTTTGGAGGTTTGTGATTGGTCTGGTCAGGTGGCGTTTTCAAGTAGCCATCGTCGTAATTATCCGCCATGAGCTTCATACGGTTCTGTGTCTAGGAGAAAAGAGGAGGCACAGATGTAAGGAAAGAAAGGGGGGTAGAAAAGGATGAAAGCAAAAGGTTAGGGGGGTTGATTAGGGGTCAAGAAGAAGAGATCAATTAAAACAAGCACATCAATAGACCTTGTTTGCATTCAGAAACCCACTAGTCAAAACAAATGTATTTTGTCTAGGCTTTTTAAGTTTTCCAGCAACTCTATGATCGTTGATTTAAAGCAAACAAACAACTTGACCTTGAGGACAAACATACGCTCGGAGCCTTGTGATACAGTCCGTACCTGCTGTTTGAGTTGCTGCACCAAACGATCCTTCTCCCGCCGCAGCTGAGCCACTTCCTCTTGTGTCTTCTTTTTTTTGGATGAAGACAGCTCTAGCAAGGCTATGTTAGCATCTTTTTCACTTATGGCTGCCAGCAGAGCCTCCTGTCTGTGAATTACAATTGTTTAAAGTTATAAAAATATTTTTGTTAACTAAATTAAAAACATATCTATCTGTATGATTAGAAGTCAAAGCCTAATGTCAAACAGCACTTTATGGAAGTACTGTGGAAGTGCTCTTCAAAGCAACAGACCTCACTGACAATGACCAGCTGTCTTACAACCCTCAACAAAGCAGGTTAAAGGATGTTTGCTTTCACAAGTACAAAACATGAACAAAAAATTACTGTGCATAATTGTCTCAGAAAGACTGAAATAGTTTGTTTATTCTCAGTTTTTCTACAGATTCCCAGGAGCACGGCTGAAATATGGAGACAGAAATAGCAAACAGAACAAGCCATGTGCAGAATGAATCATCCACTGCATTTATGATCTGCACAAATAAATGATATGAAAAACATATACACAGTTAAAGTTTTACAGCCTGTTTTTCTGTCATGATGTTTATCTCGGTTTACTCTGTATTAATTGATTTATATTATTTACACTACAGCTTGCCAGAGCGACCTCAGAATGAGATCTGATGAAAAAGAAGGTTACTTAATGATTTAAATATCTGATCTTAAGTTCATTGCATAACATAGCAGATGTGTCTCCTGCATGAATGGTAGATGAAGATGCAATATTCTTTAAATCTTTACAATATGCTTTTTGTTGCTGTTCCTGAACGTTATATTGGACATGTTGATGCATGACAAAGAGGGATTAGAATGCATAGTAGAAGATTATGATTGCAACTAAATAATCATTTTGAAAACCAATAGGTCAAATCCCACTGTATCACATCAATAGACCACTCATTTTATTGTAGACAGCCTAACATCCAATACATTTAAAATTAAAGGTTCTTTATTATCATTAGCCATGTTTCCACCGCAGGAACTTTCCTCAGGAAAGGAACTAGGGACTTTGGGGTGGTCCCAGGGTCTAAATGAAGTTCCAGGTAAAAATTTCCCCCTCAAAAAGTCCCTGCTCGCGAGGTAGTACTTTTTCAAAGTTCAGGAACTTTCAGGGGTGGGACTTGGGCGCTGAACATGCTGATTGGTTGAGTTCACGCAGCATTTTGATTGGTTGACTCCATGCAGCATTTTATTTCAACCACCATTTTTAAAAGTCTGTTGTGGTGCGTGCAGTAAGAGTTGTTTGCTATTCAAATCAACAATGGAGTTTAAAAACTGACGACGAGGTTCAGGTACTTAAGACCGCGATGGAAATGCAGACAGCAACAGGTCTGGGGGGGAAAAGTTCCTGGGACAAACTGTTCTGGGTAATTTTGGTGGAAAAGATGGTCCCATGAAGAACCTTTAACATCCGTGGAAACTTTTCGTTGTGCAAAAGGTTCTTTATAGTGGAAAAGGGTTCTTTAAATTATTAATTAGAAATTATGAAAAAATAGCCTCGTTTCCACCGAAATTACCCAGAACAATTTGTCTCAAGCATTTGTTTCCCCCAGACCTGCTGCTGTCTGTGTTTCTAGCACAGTCTAAAGTACTGAGAAGATTAGTCCAGGGACGTAGGACTGCGCACAAATTTCCTGTTCCCGCTGGATTTCATCCTCTGCATATAACCTTAATTAAGCCTGAACATCGTTGTCGGTCAATCCGTCGTAATTTTTAAACTCCATGTTGATTCAAATAGCGGTGCGCGCACCGCAACAGACTTTTAAAAGTGGTGGTTGAAATAAAATGCTGTATGGAGTCAACCAATCAAAATTCTTTGTGAACTTTGTGAACCAATCAGCATGTTCAGCACCAAAGTCCCACCCCCTGAACTTTGAAAAAGTACTACCTCGTGAGCAGGGACTTTCTGAGTTGGGAAATTTTTACCTGGAGCTTCATTTAGACCCTGGTCCCTGCAGTCGAGTTTCACCCCAAAAGTCCATAGTTCCTGGGGAAAGTTCCTGCGGTGGAAACGCAGCTAATGGTTAAGAACTGTTCACTGAAAGGTTCTTTGGGGATCCCAAAATGTTTCATCACTGCAAAAAAACCTTTTGGAACCTTTACTTTTAACCGAGTGATGCAACAAAACTAGATATGGTGTAAATAAGAGATTTATTCTGCATTGTAGACAGCTTTATTGATTATAATGGAAGAACTCTGTGGACGGACAGTCAGTGAGCTCACGCTATGCTCAGACACTTGAAATTATGTAAACTCGCAGTGACAGCTTCATTCATTATGATAGGATGAAGGCGTTCTAATATTGTTGTGTTGCCTGCTTTCTGTATATAATTTATTAAAAATCTGAATTACAATATTTATTTTTTCGTGCTGCTATGAAGGCCAATCTCAAAGTTGGTCGTTTAGTCACTGTTTTGATGTACTAATGTATAAAACAGGAAAAAGTCATTAAGGAACAGTTTGTTTTTGTGTAACCCACGTAAAAGAGTATGGCCTGCAGGTTACCTGTGCAAAATGAGCGCAAACCCTTTTCATTCTTTCAGTCTTTATTTAGTTTTCTTTGCAAACTTCAGTAAGACTCTTTCCAAGCACCGTTATGGTAAGATGTAAACAGAAAGTTGGTAGCGTACTTCATCTCCAGCACTTCCTCCAGGTGTCGCCTCCTCTCTGCCCTCAGTGTGGTCAGATGAGCTTCTTTCTCAGCCAGAGACTGTTGGGTGGACGACATCTTAGCCTTCATGGACTCAAGCTCCAGCTTCACCTTCTCCATCGCTCCAAGTAACTCTTCCATCTTTTTAAGAAATAAACAAAAGGTAAATCTCTTTCACAGACTGACTAAAGATGCAGTCCCCATTGTAACTGTTGTTTGGGAAATTTTTGCAGGCGAAATCCAGTCCTTTCAATGGGTATCCATGCAATTTGAAATTTGTAAGGGTGAAAGATTTCTCTTTGTGCAGGAGATTCATATTTCAATTCAATTAACATTTATTTTTATTGCTCTTCTCACAATACATAAAGTTTCAAAGCAGCAGTTTCTTCATTATAATTTAGAGTAATCTGTTATCAGAAATCTGAGATCATGCGTCACACGAATTACAATTTTGACCAATAAAACGCTGCTTGGTTTGAAAGTGACTTCTGTGTGAGATGTGCTTCATCACTACACTATTGACTATGGCCCTTTTTTGCTTGTGAAATTTTGGCAGATTTTCATTAATGTGACTAACATATGACCAAATGCAACATTGACTGATCCTGAAGTTTTCCAGAAACTGATCCTAAATGTTTTGATTTGAAATCAGCTAATCTCTACTGGAAAATCCAGGTAAAACTGGCATCTGGTGGTATTAAGTGTTTTCTAGCTGGTCCAAGATGGTCATTAAGCTAGTGGGGCAGAGTTTGACCTGGTTGAACATCTTGGTCAAGCTTGTTAGTGCTGGTAGACTACTTTGGACCAGCAAAAAACCAACTACCATGTTCCAAAAACCAGCTTGACCAACTTAACTTGGTATGAGCTGGTTTCTCCAATAAGCAGGGAATACAGGTATGAATGCAATTACCACTTTTGGTTTTCTAATTTTTGCGAGTTTTGATATTTTTAGTGCCTGTGCTTTGATTAGCATGCTAGCACAGTGGTCCTCAACCTTTTCAATTCCAAGGCCCTGCATTGTCCATAATAATATTCAAAGCCCCATGACTTTTTCAGTTTCCCATCATTTACTGGATAAGGATTGAGAATAAATATACACTACCAGTCAAAAGTTTGGAATCGGTAAGATTTTTAATGTTTTTAAAAGAAGTTTCGTCTGCTCACCAAGGCTGCATTTATTTAATTAAAAATACAGTAAAAACAGTAATATTGTGAAATATTATTACAATTTAAAATAACTGTTTTCTGTTTGAATATATTTTATAAAGTAATTTATTCCTGTGATCAAAGCTGAATTTTCAGCATCATTACTCCAGTCTTCAGTGTCACATGATCCTTCAGAAATCATTCTAATATGATGATCTGCTGCTCAAGAAACATTTATGATTATTATCAATGTTGAAAACAGTTGTGTACTTTTTTTTTCAGGATTCCTTGATGAATAGAAAGTTCAAAAGAACAGCATTTATCTGAAATACAAAGCTTTAGTAACATTATACACTACCGTTCAAAAGTTTGGGGTCAGTACGAATTTTTATTTTTTTGAAGAGAAATTAAAGAAATTAATACTTTTATTCAGCAAGGATGCATTAAATCAATCACAAGTGACAGTAAAGACATTTATAATGTTACAAAAGATTATATTTCAAATAAATGCTGTTCTTTTGAACATCATCAAAATTTATTCATCAAAGAATCCTGAAAAAAAAATATTGTACACAAATATTTTGTACAATTGTACACAATAAATGTTTCTTGAGCAGCAGATCATCATATTAGAATGATTTCTGAAGGATCATGTGACACTGAAGACTGGAGTAATGATGCTGAAAATTCAGCTTTGATCACAGGAATAAATTACTTCATAAAATATATTCAAACAGAAAACAGTTATTTTAAATTGTAATAATTTTTCACAATATTACTGTTTTTACTGTATTTTTAATTAAATAAATGCAGCCTTGGTGAGCAGACGAAACTTCTTTTAAAAACATTAAAAATCTTACCGATTGCAAACTTTTGACTGGTAGTGTATTTTAAAATATTTTTACTCACAATCTCTAGAGCTTGGCATAACTAAAAAAATGTGTATTCATTATGAAGTATGAAGTTTTTTTAATTTAATTTATTAATTTACATGACTTTTATAGGTCTAGAAATCACACTTTTTTCACACAAGTTTTTCAATACCATGGGAATCCTGGTTCTTCATTGGAGAAAAAAAAATCAAATAAGAAATTTTAAAAGATTTTTAGCTGTTTTGACCTTTTAGACAACAGTTGGTACAACACTCTCATAGAAGTAAACTCTTTAAATTCATCCCTCTAAACATACACATCCCATCTCCACACACACATGCAGATAGACGTCTTTGATAACTGCGTCACAACTCACTGTTATTTTGAGCATCTTGTGTCAAGAGCGTTTAAGACGGCATATCAAGACTGTTTTTAAAGAAATAGTCAACTAGTTATTGAAGTAACACATTTACTAGTCAATTCTGAACATTTATAATTTTGCTAGTAAGTATTGTAGTGTTGACCTGTTTCTCCTGGTGGGTTCGTGCGGCCTCCTCCTGTGCCAGAACCATCTCCCTCTCGGCAGTGATTTGAACGCTCTCTCTGAGAGCCTCCTCCAGCTCCTCGATGCGCTCTGCCTTCTGCCGCAGGGACTCCTGGGGTAGACAGGATTCAGCTCATCATAAGCACACCAGCACAGTTTGACAATGTTGGAAAAATACAGGATCTGTCAAAACACAGGAGCTTATGACAAAGCTGTCATTACTATCCCTCTGTAAGTCTCACCTGCTGTGGGCCATCGTTGACATTTCTGCCCTTCCCTGGTGGCTCCTTGTGTTTGCCAGAGGACTTCTTACTCTGCTCTTTCATTTGCCTGAAACATAAACATGAAGTGCTTGTGAGGGTTTAATAGTAAAATGAAGAGTTTAAGAGTTTTTGGTTGGAGGGGGCTGAAAGGTTTATAACACTAGCTATTTAATAGCTCTAAAAAATAACTGGCTTCATTATTGGTCAATAAATATCACCAAGCCTGATCACATGTATAATAACTTCCTTGTGCTATTCATAAAGCTAAAACAGTGATTATATGGAGTAGCAAAATACATTCCCTTTCTTTTGAGCAACCTCATTAAATCGCTGGATGAACACAACTTTCCATGGGACATACTGAAGGGCTCATCACTTTATTTGAAAATAGGCAAAAGCCTTTATTTATGTCATCTATGAACTATAATTGCTACTTTCTAGGTCATTCTAGAGATCATGTGATTGGAAATTAGGGATACACAATATATCGGTAACATATCGGTTATCAGACGTTTTTTAAAAATCTGATATTTAATGATCAGATGTTTAATTTTTCATGCTTATTTTCCTTATTTTATTTTATTTATTTTTTAAAATCCCTAGAAAAATACGATCTGTAAATTATAAATTTGTATGTCTGCTAATAGCTATTTTTGTCTTTTTTAAATTTTAAGTGTTCACTATCAAAGCTACAAAACATGTATTTCATGGGATCTTTAACAGGTTTAAACTTTAATTCTTGAGGACTTTGCCAATTTATGTGTGTGGAAGTACACATGTATCTACTAACCTGGAAGCCACACTAGGTACACATTTCCAGGTGAAAAAGTGAAAAAGAAGGAGACAAAAAGCAGAAGTTCAAAGGCCACTTAGCGTGAGAAAAAAGTACTTGATCAGTACTTCAACGCAAAAACTCAAAGGGGAGGGGGGGAGAAGCCCAGTCAAAACATCAGCCTCATTAAACGCAGACACTGAAAACGTTTTGACGGTGATGCTTAAACATGGCAGTAAAAACGGATAAAGACGTAACATGTTTTGACTGCGACACCAATGCAACAGATAATCACATTTATAGAAGAGGAAAGAGCAAGCCATGGTGAGCAGGGAAATAGACTGACCTCTCCAGCTCACTGATTTTTCTGTCCTTGTCGTTCTTCTCGTTCTCCATCTGACGCAGGATGTCCAATAGACGATCAACTTCAGCCTGGGCTTTGGCAGAGTCCTCTCTGTGTCTGGCCACATCAGCCTCGAGTGATGAAATCCGCTCAGATATCTCTGCATTGGCCTGTGAATTGGCTGCGGCACTCTGGGCCTAATAGATGACCGTGATATAAACACCCACAATTTACACAAACTAATAAAATAATTAAGTCCATGCTTACTCTCCCATTTTGTTTACAATGGCTACATTCGCATTCTTGTACTATGCACTATGTTCCCACATTTTTTGACCAAACTATTTCCGTGACCTTTCAAGTTTTTTACAAATTGTAGATTGCTGGGTGAAATTCCATTTGTATATAATGTACCAATCTTTTGAATAAACAGATTTAAAGGGATAGTCTTTAAGTCCGTAAATACAAATCCTGCCATGATTTACTCACCCTCATGTCATTCCAAACCTGTATGCCTTTATTTCTTCTGCAGAACACAAAGGAAGATATTTTGAAGTTGTTGTTAACCAAACAGGGGTGCGTTTCCCAAAACCATCGTTCAAGCGAACATTAGCAAACTGCATCAGAAACTTGTGTGGTTGGAACGACAGCTCTCGAGCTGTAGTTAGAAGCATAGTTTCTTGTTTTTATGACATGTGGACTTGATCATTATCTTAAGCAAAATAAGCAAGCTGACATTAAGTACAATGTATATAATTTATTTCGAATATATACAAATGTCATTTACATATTTTAGTTTGTCAAGAGATTTTAAGCAACGTTTTTGAAGAGTGCGCATGTGCGTCAGTGCTCTGTTACGTAAGAACAAGCTTATGATTGAATCTGGAAATAAAGCAAAATAACTGAGAAAAATGAGAATTAGTCCTCAGATGCCATGTCCGTAATTTATAGCAGAAAATCTAGCATTAATTAGATCTCAAACGGATTCATTTAAAGAAGTTTTTACTCCACCACCTGCGTGACATCATGGACAAAAGCTTTTTTCGACAGGTTTGCGACAATATGGTTTCGGTAAACAGTTGGAACTAGCTAGTTGATTTGCTCAACATGTATCATACTATGGTAGTGAAGCAACGAGTTGTGTCGTTGTACAGGAAACGCACCCCAGTTTGGGTTCCTGTTATCTTCCATTGTATTTTTTGGTCTATACAATAGAAGTCAATGGGAACTGAAGCTGTTTAGTTAACAACATTCTTCAAAATATCTTCTTTCCACAGAAGAAATAAAGTTTAGAATGACAAACAAGGGTGATATATTTTTTATATATTTATGTTTTGGTGAAAAATATTTCCAATATATTTTTACACTACAATTTATCTCCACAAAAACACTTACAAAAGCAATATCTAGCCAATTAAATATTTTATAGAAGAGCAAAAAAATTTACCAAACCATTTTATGTTATCTAATTTCCATGACATTTTTAAGACTTCTCCAGGCCTGGAAATCGCATTTGTAAAAAGTATGCCATTTAAAGAACTTTGGTTTACACACTACTTACGTAATGTGATTTAGGACATTAATCTTTTCTCAAGTGAATAGTATGCAAATATTGAGATCCAGCAAATTAGGACGCTCTCGCTCACCTTCTTCAGTTGGTTCTCAAGCTTAGTGCATTCCTCCCTCCTCTGCTCAAGGGCGATCTCTAGGCTTTTCAGTTTGGAGTCTTTCTTCAGGCCAGATGAGGCCAGCGACGATGCATGCTCTTTGAGGTCCAGCAGAGAAGTCTGAAACCAAACTTAGCATTGAGGTCCAAAGAATACAAACATACGAACACTTTTAGCATACATGTTCCTTTAGAATCTCATGGCAATCTCATGTCACATAGGATATATGCTTGTAAGAATGTTTCGAGGTTGACCCCCTTACTTATGAGAAGATTTCTCTTTTTAAAATATTTCATTACACATATTGGAGAAATCAAGACTGACCTTATTCTTGTGATAAATATAAAATAATTTTCTTAATCAGTAATTTGTCTTGTTTTTCAGTAAAAAAAAAAAAAAATCTAAATATTCTTTAAACAACATATAGCAGGGTTATCATCGTTAACTAAGACTTAAACTATTAAAAATATTTTTGTCAATTGAAATATTGAAATATAAATAATACATAAAAAACTTAAACTACACAAATATCAGAATTGTTGTCTTGGCAACTAACTAAAATAAGTTTGTTCAAACTAAAATCACTTACTGGATATAAATTAAAACTAAAACTAAAACCGAAATAAAAATAAACAAAATAAATAAAAAAAAAAAACTGGCAAAAGCACATAAATAAATTACTACAAATTTAACTAAAATTGAAAACTTAAATATAAAAATAAAAGTTAATTCTAAATATTAATAAAAACTATAAATAATCCAAAAATGACAAAAAGACAATTTTTTTAATTGTCTAATATTAAATATTTAAAGATTTACTTGAGAGCAAAACTGCATAATATTAAAACTTGTTTTCTGAGAATATATCTAGAATTAAATTTATTTTTCTCAACCTCATTGGCCAATAATACCTCACTATATTTTGTATATTTCTGTTTTGTAAATAGATTTATGTTAAAATCTATTTAACAATGGGGTAAGACAAACTTAACTCAAGGTATATTCTATCAAAACAAGTTATATCTTAAACAATTTTGCTCTCAAGTAAATTTAACATAAAATATTTTTACAGGACAAAATAAAAAAATACACACATTGTGGCCCATTCATAGGCGCATGTTATTCTACAGCAAGATGAATAAATAAGTCATAATCATGTAATGTGCTTGTAATGGCTTTTCTGTTTGTTGATCTCTAACCTCTCGGTCTGACAGATCTCCCTGCAGCATGCTGACTTTCTCCTTTAACTCCCTCAGCTCTTTTTTACTGTTATCCAGCTCCTCTGCTTTCTCTCGCTCCTCGCGGTCACGTTGCTCCTTCAGACGCTCAATAATACGTTCCTGTTTAGAAGTGGGCACATTAACACAGTACCAAAAAGACAGCGTATAAAACGAACATGAAATGTTTATAACTAAGCACAGATGTTCAAACTCCAGATTACGACCATGCTGATGCCATTTGGAAGTGCACCAATGATTTGTCCTGTAGTCTGGTGGTGTGTTATAGCGTCCTCTAGAGGTGATCCTCACCTTCTCAGCCAGTGAGTCCTCCAGTGTAGTGAGGGCTGTGTCTGTGTTAGAGGTGTCTGTCTGCAGGGACTTCACCCTCTCTCTAAGGCTGCTCATCTGCTTCTCTTTATCCCTCAGCTGCTCCTGCAGGTTTTCAATCTGAAACACAGTTTTATATACAGCCAACATTTTAATGTAGTGAATTTTTACTTGGAGTATTTTTAATAGTATTTCCTGCATTTGAACTAGCACACTTAACCCATTTAGTAATTCATGGTCAAAGTATAAAAAAAATGTTTCTATACTTTAGCAACTCACCTACATGTATGATACATATTTATAGACCTGGACTGTTTTGACTTACAATTTATTTTACTTGAAATGTAAAAAATGCTTGATGTGCACATTCAATTTGTTTATGCAAAAATACCATGAATACAGTTATTGTTGTTATAATAAACCCTATATTAATTTACTATGGTTTTACAGTAGCAATTACTGTAGTAACTGTGATAATTTGGAAATTTGGTGGAAATTATTGTTAAATCATTGTATTTTGGAAGTCATATTACTCAGGATTGTTTTTGTCTTTCTTATTTTTGTTCTTTGTTAATGTTCTTTGTTAAAGTCATATAGAGAACAAGATTATTAGCCTGGGAGACAGAATAAGTTGAATAAGCCGTCATTTGTATTTTTATTAATTTATTTATTTTTCTTTGTATTTTATTATTTTTAGTAGTATTGTTGTTTGGTTGTTTGTTTATTTTAATAATTTTTCTTTTAACTTATTTTCTCCATTTTTTTTATTTATTTTTTTGTATATATTATTATTGTTGTTGTGTTTATTTTTTTTAGTATTATTTATTTTTATAATTGTATATACAGTGTATATATATATATATGGAGAAAATAAGTTAAAGGAAAAATTATATAATTTTCTCCATTTTTTGTATATATTATTGTTGTGTTTATTTTTTTACTATTATTTATTTTTATAATTTTTTATATATATAATTTTTCTTCTTAACTTATTTTCTCCATTTTATTGTATATATTAAAATTATTGTTTATTTTTTTTACTATTATTTACTATTTTTATAATTAATTATATATATATACATACATATATATATATACACACACACACACACACACATATATGTATATATATATATATATATATATATATATATATATATATATAATTTTTTTTTTTTTTTTTTTACTTTAAATCAGTCTCTGTCTGATTTTTCTAATGATCTTTATCAGTTTAACAGTATTATTTGTTCATTAGGTTCTCGTAGTATTTTGTAACCAGTATTTTTAAACATTGTGGACTGGTGACTTATTTCTCACACGTCTAATAAGGGAACAAAATGTCGTTGTCATCAACGGTCTCCTGTAATGAAAAGTAAAATAAAGACACGTTTCACTGATGAATCATGGCCTCACTTTTTTCTGAAGGACGTTGACTTTACGCTCCTTGACATCCAGCATGTCTTTCAGATCATGGATTTCTCCGTTGAGTGTGCTCTTTTCTTCAGACATTTCCTGGATTTGCTTACTCTTCTTGTTTAACATGGTCTCCTTCTCCTCCAGACGCAACCTCAGAGCATCCACCTGCAAAGCAGTTGTGTGCAGTGGTCAGAGAATCTGACGGTGTGATGGCTGAAGACTAACCACTGGTGTGCTCTACTACCTCTGTCTGCAGAATAGCAGCACGTTGTTCTTTGGCAGTCAGAGACTCTTTGAGCACTTCAATATGCTGTTTGCTGTCAGAGAACTGGTTAGTCAGGGTTTCCAGCTTGGTCTGCAAGCCGAGGAGCTGGGTGTCCTTCCTGGAAAGGTCTTGCTTAACTTGGTCCATCTACATAAAAGAATTATTCAATATTTGTTATTCATATATGTGAGACTAATCCAGATGTGTTCTTCTAAAGCAGACCATGCAGTACCTTGTTCTTCATGAACTTGGTGTGGTTGCGGTAGACCTCCATCTGCTTGGCCTCCTCCTGCCGTTCTTCACAGCTGAGCATGCTACTGGATCGGAGCATCATGACCTGATCCTCAAGCTCCCTGAGGCCCCGCTCTAGAGAACTGATCTGAGAATCCTGAGACACGTGTCAAAATGAGGTTATAGGTTTGATGTCGATAATGTCAACCAATCACAATGTGCCAAATTTGAATATGCAAAATACGCAAGGTTTACTTTAATGGTACTTTTCTGTTGTGCCATTTTTGGTCACTGTTAACTTTCATTATATGAAACATACATCCTGCCTAATATCATCGTCAGAACAAAAAGAAAATCATACAGGTCTGAAACAACATGAGGGCGAGTAAATTATGACAGAATTTTCATCTTTTGCTGAGCTACTCTACTGAAAAAGTGCTTTTAATTGTACCGAATGTGCCCTTGTAGTGGACTTATAGATGCTATTAGTATGTTTTTAAAAAACTGTATTTGCAGATAATATATTATTGAAATAAAAGGACACTTAAAGGGATGGTTCACCCAGAAAAAAAAATTATTCCTTGATTTATTTACCCTCAAGCCATCCTAGGTGTATATGACTATTTTCTTTTAGATGAACACAATCGATGCATGATGCATGATTTTGAAGCACAAAAAAATGAATCTATCCATATAATCCATACAGCTCCAGGGGGTTAATAAAGGCCCTCTAAAGCAAAGTGATGGGTTTTTGTAAGAAAAATATTCATATGTAAATATTTATAAACTAAAATAACTAGCTTCCAGCAGACAACTGTACGCATACTACGCAAGTCGACTTGCGCCACAAGAGTAACCCCTGACGTGATGTATGACGCAGGATGTAGGAGTATCGTAAGCTTAGACGCCTCTCGCGGTTCAAACAAATATGGCTGTGCAACATACTCAAGCTCCTTTTCTCTTATATCGAAATCCTAAGACATTTCTCTTTAAAAATTTCTCGTTTTAGACTTCTAATTCATGACCGGTGTTTTGTTTTGCTCTATTCTCCGTGCTTCCGCGTTTATCATTGCGTCATTGGGTCAGAGGTCACTCTTCCACCACAAATCGATGCATATGGCCGTCGTCCGGAATCTAGTTATTATAGTTAATAAACTTTTAAACATGGATATTTTTCTTACAAAAACCCATTGCTTCACTTTAGAAGCCCTTTATTAACCCCCTGGATTATTTTTATTATGGATTGATGCATTTTTGGGGGCTTCAAAATCTTGCCCCCCATCCACTACCATTATAAAGCTTGGAAAAACCAAGATATTATTAAATATATCTCCGATTGTGTTCATCTGAATGAAGATAGTCATATACACCTAGGATGGTTTGAGGGTGAGTAAATTGTGGGATAATTTTCATTTTTGGGTGAACTATCCCTTTAAGTGTACTTAAGTAAATACATTCAAACCAAAAATTATTCAGATATTTTTAGATATTTTTACTAGTGGGTGCAGGACACTATAGTTCATTTATGTAAGTGAGGATAGCAAAATAAAGTAAACTGTGACATATTATATCCAAAAATTCTTCATACAGTGGACTACCAGTAAAATTGATTAAAAAAAAATTGGAACCAAAAATTATTCAGACACTTTGACCTGAAGAGTTATCTGACATAATTAAGATTAATTTTTTCTGACACAGTTTAACTCTGAGATCTTGTCATATTTTATTACTATTTTTTTTAAACTATAGTGAATAAACTATATTAATGAATGAAATGTTCAAGGTGTCTGAATAAATATTGGTTTGACTGTATGTTTCTTAAGAGTTTGTTTCTTAACATGCTTAAGTACACTGTTAAAAAGTGCACTTTGTAATAATGTCAAATTAAAAGTATTACTTTTAATACATTTTTTGTAATGCTTTAAAGATGTAGATTTATTTATGTGTTGACAGACACGTAAATCACTTGATTATAATTTTATTGTGTTATGCAATATTTCATTGTATATTTTAAATGTACTTACTAGCAACTATATCATTACTAATGTGCAATTACAAATATATTTAAATACATGACATAAAAGTTTCAATAGAAATGACTATTTGTCAATAAATACAGCAGTACACTTTAACCATATTTTACTTTAACTATATTTGTAATTATGAAAATACATATAAAGATGTACTTAAGTCCTACTTAATTAGGTCAAAAAAGCACTCTGAAGTTAATTCAACTTTTGCTGCATTTAATTTAAATTTAAACTATAATGCATTTTCATTAAATTGCAGTTAGCGTGCAATTAGGTGTCCAACTACATTAAATTCAGTTCACACTTAAGTATATTCTTTTGAAGTATATTATTTCTCTCTTTTTTTTAAAGTATGCTAAAGTGTACTGTTTTTTCACAAGGGTTTTAAGCTTTATAATAGTACAGTACAAAATATTCTTTAATATTTTACATCAATTTGTATGTGCTTTTAATGCACAGATAGACAAAAGAAAAATGTGGTTCCTGTCATCATCTGTAAACAGATTAACACATTAATTAAAACAGGAGCTATACCTTCATCTCAATTACAGTCTGAAGAGCTTTGGTTTTCGTAGTCTCTGGCGTCCCCTCGAGGCGGCGATGCAGCTCCTGGAATTAAAGACACATGGTTGGCACTTCCTTCACACCAGTGCCAGAAATAGAGCTCTCAGATATGTCATCATACCTTGAGGGAGAGCAGCACTGTTTAGTTTTGGCTGAATTCTCCATCATATTGCAGGAGCTGCACTCTATTATAAGTACAAATAGGGTCTCCTGCTATCTAGTTCAATTAAGTATCCTCTTTTTTTGTGCTTTGAGGAGAATAGCTGCCGTCATTATGTGACTGAATGTTGTATAATGGTGCATTGTATTAGTCTTTCATTATAATAGTCTTTCTGCTTTAATTCACTGCAGTCAGTTGACTGTATATGGCACTTTCGAATGGAAAAAATGTCTTTTTTTTTTTCTTTTCAGCACATAAATATGAATATAAAAGATTATATCAAGGTCATGACTTAACATTAAATGGCATAATATATATAAAAATAAATAAGATATATATAGAAAAAAAATATATATTTTTTTAAACAATAGTGCACCAAATTTTGTCCTATTCATGTAAAGTGCCATATGTAACAGTTTTTTTCATATGTAACAGATCATTTTCATATTTTGCAATTTGTATTTTTAACTCTAGTTATCACACACCTCTCTCAAAGCCGCCAGCTCTTTATCACGCTGTTCTAGAAGGTTCTCCAGGTGGTGCGCGTGCATCTCAGCATCTGCGAGGCGACGTGTGCGCTCATGGTCCTCTTCACTGGCTTTAGCCGAGGGTCCCTTGCTGTGCAACATCTCCAGGAGCTTTTTGACAGAGTCATCACGAGCAGCTAGCGTCTGCCGCTGGGTCTCCATGCGAACCTCCATCTCCTCCAAGGTACGGCGGAGCAAGAACAGCTCTCGAGCCTGCCTTTCCTGCTCCTCACTGGGCTCACAGGCCAGCGGCTCCCCAGGTGGCTGGAGCAGCTGGTTCAAGTCACGCTGGATGCGCAGCTCGGCCTGCAGCGCTTGCACGGTTGTCTGCAGGTGCTGTGATAGACGAGAATAATTTACTTACAATTCATTTAAAAATGTTTAAAAACAGAAATAGTTTAGTGACATTGACTGTTGGTAGATTTTGGAACTGATATAAGGGAGACTTAACAGCCAAGAAATCAAAGTTATCGGATTCACATCATAGTTTATCAGCTATAATCCTATTATTTATAAAAGCATCCCACAGAAACCATCTCTTTATTCATCAGTGAATACAGTTCAATCTGTAGTGTCATCTTTCATACAAGCAGTGACATGAGTAATTACTGAGAACAGTTGTGATGTAAACATCTCATTTGTAACTACTACTACAACTTGAATTGGTAAAAACAGCTCAGATGGAGCAATATTTAGTGCATATTCTCCTGAGATGTTGTGCTGTGGTGCTCGTGTAGATAATGCAGGTTTTAGTCCTGACTGTAACATCCTGTTCTTTTCCATGCAATTACAATTAATAAAGACTAAGGTTTTCAGGCTTGAAAACATCATAAAAGATGTCCATGTCATTGTTAACTACAACTAAAATATAATAATTGTTTTTGGTGATTGAAATAAAGCTGCAATTTAACAAAATACAAATATTAAATGGAAAACTTAAACTTCAAAATCTTGAATGAACTTCAACTTTAAGTTGAAGTACTAAAATCACTAAAACTAAATAAATAAAATGACTTCTGCATTAGATTCCAAGTATTCTGAAGCCAGCTTTGTGTGAGGAACAAACCTAAATTTTAGTTGTTACTCACTGATCATTTTTTCCCTTTAGTGGGCAGTTAACCTAAGCATACTGACTCATTGATTCAGTGAGATGAACTCAAGAACTGGGTCAGTCGCCTACCAACATGATTACGTAATGCGTGGTGCATCGCAGAGCAGGGCAAGACGAGCATTTGTGGTTAAAAAGTACTTTTTTTTCTTCTTTTTTTTAGAGAATGACCGATTGTTTTGCTAGATAAGACCCTTATTCCTCAGTTGGGATCTTGTAGAGCCCTTTGAAGCTGCACTGAAACTGCAATTTGGACCTTCTACCCGTTGAACCCTGTTGAAGTCCACTATATGGAGAAAAAAGCTGGACTGTTTTCCTCATAAACCTTCAACTGAAGAAAGAAAGACATAAACATCTTGGATGACATGGGGGTGAGTAAATTATCAGGAAATTTTAATTCTGAAGTGAACTAATCCTTTAAGACTGGTACTGTGAACTAGATCGAGTGATTCATCGAAAAGATCTGACTAAAAAGAAAGATTCATTCACTTGTCAAGGAGCTCTAGAGTGGATTTTCAGTGAATAACAGCCTAAATTTCAATCTCTATCTCACACAAAGCAATCATATGGCTTCAGAAGACATGAAATATTTATTTTCCAAGATATATGTTGAATATAGAAATATTTTTGAAGCTTATAAACCTTAGTCCCAATTCACTGACCATCTAAAGTACAATCCTTTAACTTTCCTTTTGTGATACACAGAAGAAAATCAGTGGCATAGGTCTCGAACAAGTGTGTCAATTTTCATTTTGTGGTGATCTACGACCTTAAGAAGCTTTTTATCTACAATCCATCACGCACTTGGTGGTGGTGTGTGTGAGTGTATGTTAATTTTGTCATCTCTCACACTCTTCTTCACTCCAAATTCATCCACGCCAATGCAACTATGTTACAAACATGATGGCAGCCAAAAGGCGACTAAACAACAGTAATTATACATTTTCTTAATCATACACACACAAACACAACTGTGCCATAATTAATGGTAAGATCTCATTAAGCCCAACAGGCACAAAACGACTTGCCAAGAATCACCAAATAACACAAACTAAGAGTCAGAACTCTCTGATGTTTCATGTGTTAATTTCAATCTCAAGCGAACAGTGTGAGGAGCGTGATAATGCTGATTATGCTAGTGAATAACCAAGCTGTCATTTGCTTGGTTCTGTACGCCCCATCGTCTGGGAATCTGTCATGACAGCCATGATGCAGTGAATCATGGTTGAAGCTAATCATTCAAATAAGGGGAGTGTTTCAAACGCAACATAGATGGAGGACTATACCACTGTCACTGCTACAAAAACCCATCTTAGTATCTTAACGTACATTTAAAAGGACCACTGAATTTCTGAAAACAGAGTTTGATTCTTAATTAGCTCAGATGTATTGCTCATCGAGCATATTGTGGCTTGCAGGAATTCAGGCAGTGCAGTGAGCCATACACAGCAGGATCAGGATGTCCATTTCAGGATTGGCCATTAGCGTCACCTCACAGCGGAGGTAGACTTTTCCTGCTCGTTTGAAGATGAGCTGGATCTTTAATCATGCAATTCTCACACCTATGAATCTATGAAAATGCATTGATGCAATAAAAATGTGTCTATAAATAGTTATACCCAGACTAAGACAGTTTGCTGGTCTTAACTAGTTTAAGCTGGTCAGTTCTACCTGACGCATGCATTTCAGGGCAGTGTTTGGAATTGAAAACTATTGCACTGATTACTGAATACTGAGCAGTATATACTGTATACTGCTTGCTATTTTAAAAATAGCATGCATGACAATATGCATTCTGAAGATAAACATTTTAAACAGTAGCATGCTATGCTGTTGTCAGATTAAGCTAGTGATGTCCTGTTAAAATTTGCATAATTTTGCATGGTTTTTTTGGTAAAAAAAAACTAATAATCTTCAATAATGATTAAAAAAGATTAAAAATCATGTCTGATATTACACTACCAAGCACAGCGTGCTCTGTTTAATGCATGTTTTTGCAAATGTAGGGAGTCACTAGGCATTCTGTGCCATACTAAAACATAAGTACTGTAAGCACAGTATGCATATTATATACTACAAAATAGTATGGGTATTGTGACTATATATATATATGTATATATATATATATATATATATATATATATATATATATATATTATGTGCTGATAAATTGAATAAGTTGTTTTCCAAATGTTGTACTATACAATATGTACTCTAGTGCATTTTATGCGAGCAGTGTGGTCTCAAATTAAACATTGAAATTTTTTATTAAACAGAAGCATTTGTGGTTTTCCTTTTGAAAGAAATGGCATTTCAAATGCACCTGATGTGCAGTTATTTTAGTATTATTTACCTGTATCTAGTGCATAAAATGTCCACATTTAAGTTCCACACTTTTGTTGAATTCAGAATAGCATACTGCCATATTACTATTACCATTTCTGCTTTAAATATATAGAGTTGTATGGTAGTATGTAACAAATTCGTCCCTTTTTTTGGTTCATGAAGTACCATGTACTATGCCTCGCTGTGTTTTGGCAGAGTATAGTATGCGAAATGGGACGTGCTTATCCAAATTGTATCAGTGTAAATCTATTTTTTAGTTGGAAGTACACTTTTATAGATAGACAGTGCCTTTTAGTACTGATCTAGGATACTAATTTAAATCTGGATTCCTTTAAGCACATGCTTTAAGCCTAAATACCACTGAAGCCACAAAACAACTCTCTGATCAGCAATAAAATATCACTTATACTCAGTGTTGGGGGTAACGCATTACAAGTAACTTGAGTTACGTAATCAGATTACTTTTTTCAAGTAACTAGTAAAGTAACGCATTACTTTTAAATTTACATTTTTTGAAATAAGTAATGCAAGTCACTTTGTTTTCCCATGTATTGACTGACACCTCTCCTGTCGCCATGTTGAAAGAAATGTACAAAAAGTACAGACGTTTTGTGTGTAAACATGACAGATATTGTAGTTCTAGACTAAATGTAAGCATTTACTCATCAAAAACAGAGTCAGCATTCCTCAAAATCAATAAAAACAGTGAAATGCAAACTCAGAATATTGCACAAACCTGCAATAATTAAATATATTAAAATAAACAAATATACTTTATGTATTTAACCTCACTTTATTCACCAGTTTCTTTGCTGCTGACCTTCGATTATCCAATTCAACCATACTAATAAGCAAAAATGACTATAGATAAACATCACATTTGTGATCATCCTGAAGTGTATTCATTTCACTTTTGGTGTGAAAGGGCCTTTACATTTGCCAAAAATAGAACTTTTTATTTGTTACTAAAAAAACAAACAAGTAAGCCCAGCCGAGGTAAGGAAAAGTAAAGCAAAAGTAATGTAATGCATTACTTTCCATAAAAAGTAACTAAGTAACACAATTAGTTACTTTTTAGGGAGAAACACAATATTGTAATGTATTACTTTTAAAAGTAACTTTCCCCAACACTGCTTAAAAACAAGCAAATCTTGCCAGATTTACCCACCTGTGTCTCATCTTGCACTGCACGGTACTGCTCCTTCCACACTACTATTTTGGACGCCTCGTCTTTGCGCAGTGCACGTTCCTTCTTCAGCTCCGGGCTCCAGAAGCTTTTGATGGAGCTCATGGAGGAGCTGAGCTTGCTCTCCTTCACCTCAATCTCCTTCCGAAGGAGCTCATTCTCCCTCAGCACCTCCTTGAGCTGGGCTTGGAGCTCCATGATGGTGTTGTCCCTCGCCTGACGTAGGGAGTGAGGAACGGTTGAAGCTGCATGGATCTCCCCTCCAAAGCCCATGGAGTCGGTCGACACTGCCGGCACCATGGCCATGTCAGGTGTGCTGCCTGTAACCGTTCCCCGGACCCCGTAGGGGATGCTTCCTCCAAAGCGTCCAGTCGCTACTCCGCTCTTAGGGAGGTCAGAGGAGGTGCCGATTGCGACCTCGTTGTCGCTCATGTACATCGGCCCTGACGTAGCGTAGGCGGCATTGAGAGATTGAATGTTCTCCATGGACAATGTTTTGCCTCCAGAGCCGCCCGGGCCTCCGCCGCTGCCCCCCATGCTGTTTGTGCGACGGTGGCCCATGCGGGGTGACCGAGGCAGTCGCGGCGAGCGACCCGAGTTGCCCTGGTTGTTTCTACCCCCACCGTGATTACTGTCCATTTTGCTCACCGAGCGTGAACTTCCGTACATTTTGGTAAATTTGCTAAATTTACCCACCAAAAAAAATGTATGTGAGGAAATGTGCTAATAACCAGGCCAGGTCATCTCAAGTATAAGAAATGTCATCTGTCAAGCAAAGGCCGTTCTTCAGTACCTTTCTTTCAAATGGAGCAACTATGGTGGCCTGTAAAATAAAATAAAAAGGCAAAACCCTCAAAACACACATCATTATATTATGTCATTATATTACATATCTCTACTACAAAACATAGATCAAATTGGGGCAAAAATGTGGGGGGTTTTCTCCAATATATTGAATTGTAATTGTATCTAGAGTTGATGTATTTCCATAAATTTTATTCTAGGCTTATATTGGGATGGGTTTAATGCCTATACAAAACCCAAAGTGACATGTAGCTGGCATGTATCTCTATTCTCTGTTTCAGAGGCTAGTTTTGCAGTGGTTTTTGAGTAAAAATACTAAAATCACTAAAACTAGTCGAAATTTACCAGGATGGTAAACCACAGAGAGCTGTATAATCAAATATAGTGTTAGTGTTTATTGTGTTATGATATCTTGTGTATTATTAACAGCTATGCTTTGCTTTAGTATGTATACTTAGATATAATTATAGCTACAATTGTTCATATTGAGACTTCAAATATTCTAAATGGACAGAATGTTTAAAAATGTCCTTTAAAATGTACAAAACAATCAATTCCAGGCAGCAAATAAAGCTACATTTTTACAGTGGTTTCAACAAACAACAGAGATTAAAAAAGCTTTATGTTTAGTCAGTGATGTTAAGCTTTTCCCCCCACACTTACACGTTAACATTACTATTGTTCATTTCGTTATTATTATATATCTTAATAGTAATCTGGATCGTGCTATAGACAATTACTCTCATATAGCCTACAAAAATAATTCACAAGCTATGTAATAATGCATCTCCCATTTACACACCGAATGAGTGAATCGAAGGAAAGGTGGGGTTTTAATGTAGGCTCACACTCCAAGGTTATCAAACATTTAATAACAACAGCTTTACCAACATTATTATGGCTAATGGTTTTTACTCTAAACACATATTCAATGTCCATGGCTGTCGATTCAATAATGTTGTTCTATTTAGGTGAAGGTTGCTCACAGCGTTGACAAACCAACCAGAAGCGTAGGCATTTCCCACACACCACGTCAATGAGACTTGCAAATGCGCAAAATTACAGACTACAATTCTTCTACAATTTACATTACATATATAGTAAACCTAATATTCCGTAAAATTCAGCCCTGCAATCGCTCAGCCACAATCCTGAGCATCCTCCCTCAGTGTCCTTCTTCTCCACCATTGCTTGGCTTAACACATTTGCCTCCTCTTTTGTTAGTAATAGCTGTCCAGCAAATGCGACAGTAAACGAGAGGCGCTATTTGAATATCAGTATATGTAGATATTGAATAACCGTAACCATATACTAGAATTCACTATTTATATCATTTTATTATAAACCACAATAGGTTTTTTTTTTTCCAAAAATCGATTTACCTTGAATGGCTGGTCTATTTCATCCGATATGTAACGACCGTCTGTCCAAGAGATGTGTGATAGAGAGGAAGCGGCCTATTTTTCTTTGTATTGCTTTATGATTTTATTATTTGCAGACACACACCAGCATCTTCCCAGAGCTGGAGGACTTCAGTGACGTAACGCCTACGCTGCGCGCTCACAACACTCGCCTCTGAAATGCCAACGCCATGCTACGAAGGTCATTTTATTTAAAAAATAAAATAAAATAAAAAATCTAACAAAAAATGACGTTCACTTGTCGATATTCACTGTATGTAGTGTACATTTTCATTAATATATCAAATTATATATATATATATTTTTTTTTTTTTTCACAAATTTGGACAAGATATATATACTGTTCATTAAAAAATCTGTTTTTTTATGTATATGCTTTACTTGTATAATATTATCTTTATTTATTATCTCTGAACAGTCATCCTGCCTCAAACTATGTACATTTCTAAGCTACACTTTATCACCTCCCAGTCAGTTTATAGACAGAGAACAGAGATAGTCACCAGTTGGTGAGGTTTGATTCCTCTTAAAGGGACAGTGTTCTCACAAAATGGACAAATCTTTCAGCATTTACTCACACTCATATTGTACCCAAACCTGGTTTTCTTTTTTCTGTGAAATATGGTGCTAAGTGTATTATCGTGAATCAATGTTTTCGAACACTTTATTGAACCTTAAGACAAAATATTAAAAGTAAATGTAAAAAAAAAAAAAAAAAAAAAGTTTGCATAATGTAGGCTATTTTAAGTTTTGCATCATACTTAAAAAGGCACAATATGTAAACTTTTTGCATTAAAATATCCAAAAACCACTAGAACAATGTTGACTTGTGTACTTACATTATACCAAATGCTTCCAAGAATGTTTAAATCCAGAGAAATAAGCAACTTTAACCAGGACTCGGGACATGTCTGTGCGTTGCTTATCAGTGATATCATACACGTGTTACCCTCGATTGGAGAAACCATGGAAACACCAAAGACGCTTTAATATATTATATGTTTTATTAGACAGGTGAGCAACTGTTTGGATACATTCATCGGCAGAAAACGAATCATTGTTATATAGCTCAACAGTCTTATTGTTTAAATCTCGTTTTCTTTGATTTACCGTGAGTATCATGTTTTACCATGCCTAATATCGATCTAGCTTACTGCAGTGTGCAACAAGTGTCTCATAGCAGCCGCCGAGTGAACGTAGAGTAGCACTATAACAACTTTCAACACACAAATGTATCTAATATGATAAAACAGTGCTGCTTTACCCTACATACGCTTGACCAGAAGAAGCGGAAGCGGCGACTGTGGCATAATAAACGTTCTGCTTCTCTCGAGACGTGTGTCGCGCTCATCTCTCATTAGTAATCGCTCCAGCGGCCTCATTTCTGCTCACACAGCACTCGGACCTGCTCTGCTTCATAGTAACATTAATAATCTCATGCCCGAGTCCCATCCCGACTCTTTTCCATCGGCTGTAGACATAAAAACAACTCCTCACATGATTCCGTGTAATCAAGGCATCATCAAGCTACGCCTTTGTTTTGAATAAGCGACCTCTAGCAGCAAAAAAACTACATATTGTAGCTTTAAATTAAAATGCATAAAAAAATATCAATTGTCACTGTACACCAATAATGTTTTATTAAGGTGATATTTAAATGCAATACAATGATGTTTGAGAGATAAAATAAACATTCTTCAAAAGCCTGTTTCATATTTGACACTTATTTTTGAAAAAAAAAATTATGGATGGATAATCAAGTGTCAAACAGATGGCAGAAGGCATGTAGAATATTTTGTAAAAAAGGTAGTGGATTTTGATCAAATTGATAATTTAGAGGCTTTAGGAATGTATCAAATATGATATATAATATAGACTTCACAGGATTAATGATAAAAAATGCTTTAAAAAATTACCTTTATTATTGACACCATATTAATGATGATATTCTTTTGTTTCCAGTTTAATGAAAAATGCATTATTTCTTTTCTGTAACTTTTCTGTTTGTTTATCATAATATTGATTTTATTTTCTAGCGAACTATAATATGATTTTTCTCTGCAATCTTTGATATCTTTGAAGGTTTGGTTTGGTATGTAATTGGACACAATTCCACCATCCTTTAGATGCAAAGAAAGAACAAAATCATTACATTAGTTAAGGTAAAGTGACAAATGTTTGACCTTTGAAATTTCAAATGACTCCTTAAAGGGTTAGTTCATCCAAAAATTAACATTGTCATCATTTACTCACCCTCAAGTTGTTCCAAACCTGTATACATTTCTTTGTTGTGCTGAACACAAAAGAAGATATTTTGTAGAATGTTAGTAACCAAACAGATGATGGGCACCATTGACTTCCATTTTATTGTTTTCCATACTATGTAAGTCAATGGGGTCCATCAACTGTTTGGTTATACGCATATTCTTCAAAATATCTTCTTTTGTGTTCAGCAGAAGAAAGAAATTAATACAGGTTTGGAACAGCTTGAGGGTAAGTAAATAATGACAGATTGTTCATTTTTGTGTGAACTATCCCTTTAAGAAGTTAGCATGTACACTGAGAATGAGAAGAGTCTCAGTCCCCATTCTCTATGAAAAAGGATTCAATGAAAGTGAATGGTGACTGAGGCTTGCATTAAACCAAACTTCTCATTTTGTGTTCCACTGACTGAAGAAACAAAGGCATGCATGTTTAGTAAATTTTGACAGAATTGTCATTTTCAAGTGTACTGTTCCTTTAAAACGCGGTTTAATACATGCGTTTGATGCTTCAGCAGGCGGCGCTATTTTCTAACTGTAAGAGATTATTCGAATAAAGACAAGCAGGGGGAGTGGACACAGTCCGGGTTATTGTTGTTGATCACGAACCGGTTTGTTCGTGTAGCATGTATTTGTGCGATGCAGAAAATGTAGAGAATCAATGGCATGCAGATTGCGCAGCCTTGAATCCAGCGCGTGCAAATCGTCTACATCTGTGCGGGATCAACAATAGAGCCACAAAGCGCTCGCGAGCGTTCTGCACCTAAAGCCAAGTTTCGTGTCTGCATAAATGGATATAGTCTCCAGGGTTTTTCTATTCTAGTTTTGCATCCTGTAGATGTAAATATTGTAACGTCAACTTGAACTGCATCGTTTGCACGCACGACGTCATGCAGTAGATGAGTGTACAAGGAAGATGAATCGAGGTCAGTTGAAAGGGAATAACAAAGAGAACCTGCTCTGCAGTCTCGCGAGCAACCATTAGCGGAAGCGGCACGTTGTTGTAGTGTTTGACATTCGAACTTCGCAGTATCGCTCGAGACGGTTTAGAGCGGAGGCACAGTAACCGACGTTTAGGCATTTTGTCGCATTTTCACTGTCTAAAAATCCGTAAAGCGAGAGACATTTAGTTTCTCACATGGTTTCCGCCGGTTAAACGTTATTTCAAATACTGAGCACGCGCGTTTGGGGAATTACCGGTTAAACCTGGAGTTGGCCGTTGGTTATTCACCGATAACTGAAGATGACGACGACGCTTAACATTATGGTAAGTTTTTGTCTTAAATGTGGTGACAAAACGGCCTTTAGTAAAAGTCGTGACTAGTATTTATTTATTTGCTAGTGGTTAACCTTTGGTTCTAGCTCCTTTTTGGTCAACTCCACATATAAGACTCATTTAAAAGGATTAAAATAGTTAAAAATTAAAATAGTTTGCTCATTCATTTAGTCGTTGGTCCAATACCGTATGACTTTATTTCCTCTGTGAAGTACTTGAGAAAGAAAAAAAATACGAAAATTTGCTGTTCGGG
This sequence comes from Hypophthalmichthys molitrix, assembly GCA_037950675.1. Classification (NCBI taxonomy): domain Eukaryota; kingdom Metazoa; phylum Chordata; class Actinopteri; order Cypriniformes; family Xenocyprididae; genus Hypophthalmichthys; species Hypophthalmichthys molitrix. The sequence goes on along the minus strand of CM075515.1, from coordinate 13,910,442 downwards.
GCTTTTTTTTTTTCTTTTTCTCCATGACAGTCTCAATTCACAGGTTCTTTCAACTTTAAAATGACGCAAGTCACCATAAAAGTATTATAAAACTAGCCCACAGTACTGTTGGGCTATATTCCCATTCTTCTGGAGTCTTACGATAACTAAAAGAAACTGACATAATGACGTCTGATTAAAAAAAAGTAATTTTGAGGCTTGACATCTTCAGTCACCACTAGTACATTCTTCAGTAGCCTGTTTTACTTTTCATCTGTTCATTTACTGTTCATCGAAAGAAAAATAAACGCTGCTGTTTAAAAAAAAAAAAAAAACTATATTGATTTTATTTCATTTGAAACTATAGACTGTTTGGTGTTCACACATGGTGAGGGTGAATCTAATTTAACGTTACTAATCCCGCAACATATGTTCACTGTACTGAAGACATGCTGTTTGTCTTGAAGGATTTACTTCAAATGATTTGTTAAATATAGAGAAATTCAGAGTACCTTTGTTTACATTTAAATAGGATATATATTATATAAATGAGCTAGTTGGGAAATGTATTAACAAAACGAGAATTTGCCTTAAGGGTTAAATGTGAAAAATCAAAGAGTTACTTCCTCCTACTCTGTCTTTATCTCAAAGTTTCAGTATGACTGGTCTATTTTTATGTTAATAGGCCTAAACTTAACATCCTTGCTTTTTAGAAAGTGAGAGTAAACTCTTATTAACCTCATTTGAACTGGTTAATATTTGCCTGGTTGTGGAAAAGCCATTGCCTTGTGTGAAGTTGAGTGTAAATTTGTTAACTCTGGGTAACCACCTTGCTTAAAATATATTTTGTGTCTTTCAGTGAATCGGACACAAGGGTTGAACTTTGTGGCCTGGCACGACCTTGAGGTCGAAAGTGATCATCACATTTATCAGTGGGCTATTGCCCTGCCCCCTCAGGAGACCCCCTATGTGGATTGAATACACACCACAGTTTTTCACAGAATGGATGAGCTGGATGTGAGGTCTCCTTTTTATCATCAACGTATTTTGATCTGTGCATGGATCCTGCGTTACTTTTATCACCAAGAACTTCCTGTGCTCCTCTCTAACACTTTAGTTTGCAAGAGCATTGACTTTATCTGAACTGCTGTTTTGAGAAGAGGGAGGTTTGGAATTTCCACTTGGTTTGAAGCAACCTCTTCTCGTTATCATATATTTATATTCCCTTTTTTCCATGCATGGATAGCATATAAAGTCTTACCCAACTTTTCACTCCACTGGGTGGAGAAATGTCAGAAAATCTTAGCGACAAGATGGTCAAGTTCCTTTCTCCTCCCTCGAAGAATGTCAACGGCACCAGCTCAGACACGCTGGTGGGCGAGCGTCTAGGTGTCGAGGTCCGCCGTCGCCACCACACAATGGAGCGGGAACTGCTGAAGGCAGAGCACCGTTTTTTCCGTCGCAGCGTCATCAACGACTCCAATGCCACAGCGTTGGAGCTGCCCAGCAAGAACGCAATCCTAACCATCTCAACGGACTCCCATGCTGTTGTTTGTGAACCTCCTGTTCTGGAAACCAAAACCGCATCTGTGGCCACACAAGCTAAAGTGTTGGTTACACCAGAACAGAAAGTGGCTGATGGTGTTGAGACAGCAGTAGACTCCAAGCCAGTGTTGATTGCAAATGCCGGACCGCTTCTTTCCGCAGAAGCACCGTGTTTGGCTGCGGAGCTGAAGTCTGGAGATAGTGTTGATGCGAAACGAGAGGATGAGAAAGAGGACGATGAAGAAAGTAAAGAGAAGGCACGAGCTGAGGCAGAGTTACGGGATGCTAAGAAGGAGCAGGAGGACATTGAGGAAGTTGAGACAAATGCAGTCGGTACGTCACCGGATGGCCGTTTCTTGAAGTTTGACATTGAGATAGGCCGTGGCTCTTTCAAGACTGTCTACAAGGGTCTGGATACTGAAACCACGGTGGAGGTGGCATGGTGCGAGTTACAGGTATGTTTCTTGTGTTTGTAAAACTAGTTGTTTCCTTCAATAAGGCCAATTCACACCGCACCGACAGACGGCAACAGACACTTCATCAGGTTTTGTCGGGTCAGTGTGTTAGCCCTGTCGGAGCTTGTTTTTGCCGATTGAATATGCTGAATCGAATTAGAATGTCTGAGAAGTGACGTGCTGTTATCTGGTGACTGTTGCCGTTGGTCTGCGTCTGTCGGTGCAGTGTGAATTGTCCTATAGACTAGAGTGCATTAGTCCCCACCCACTTTTTTCAGCCGGCCACTTTTTCCATTCATTTTTCCCATGGAGATTTTAAGAAAGTCTTAAAACCCATGAACCAATCCAACCAGCTACGAGGTGAATCGCAACATTACAAACTTTGATTTGCAAGCAAAAAAAAAAAAAAAGGATTTGAAAAGACGAAGACAAAAGTACAAGACTGTAATCAGTGGCTTTAGTGAGGGAAAGAACTACAGTCCCATGAAGTATTGTGAATGACATCAAATTGCAAACTATTTTAACAATACATATACGGGTCATTGACGAATAAGGTTTTTAAAAAAAAATAAGGTGTAAGAATAAGGTGTAAAAAAAAAAAAAAAAAAAAAAAAAAACTAATGGAGATGTAATTAATTTTGCAGTTTTATTAAGTGTTAACAATGATATTATGTGGTTTTTATAATCGATTAACTCTGCTTTTGTCATTTTTTACAAGATGGACAAAATTTGTCACCAAAAAAGTCATTCAGTTTAACCAAAATTTCGGTTGTACCGAATGACGATATTTTCAAACAGTGTTAACAGGCTGATATCTAGCTAGTTAGCATGCTAGCTAGCTAGCAAAAGGACAGTCAAACATTTTATATTTTATACAAGTTTTTAAAAATATTATAACATTTTCCATGCAGTGGTTGTACTGAATGACCTAATGTTTCGGGACATGCGTATGAGCAGGTGAAAACATACATTTTTCAAATAGTTAAGAGAGAGTTAGTAACTTTGCTTCACAACCATGTGGTCGTTTGCAGATGTCTGAATAATGTCACATGATACTGACCGCATGACTTGATCCAAAATGGTTTCTTTATATTGATTACCCCAAATGACATCAATGAAATTTATTTTTCCGGACATTCTTTCTCATAACGAAGCAACGACTTCTACACATAATTTTAATACCATTTTGCACTATGTTGATATATGATGATAGAAAATCATTCCAGAATAAAAAAAATATATATATACATTTATTACATTTTAAGATATTTTAATCACAAATGAAATGGCTGTATTGTCCTTTGGACGGTTAAACCAAATGACCTTTTGACACTTTAAAATCTTTAAAATACCTTTATATGTAACATAATATAATTAAAACCTTTTGGATTCAATAAAAGAGATCTAGTTGTACTACCTTACATACTTTGGATGTCATATCTTTGTTTTTTATTATTATTAAGGCCTTTGGACAAAACACACATATATTAAATCAACCCTTTAAAATGCAAACAAATCACTCGCATATGCATCCAAGTTTCACACTAGGCGACTAAAGAATGTCTTTAATTAGCCAATGAATGGACTAATTAAAGCTTGAATGGACAATTTCACTCAAAATTGTCAAAAGGCCTGTCTTGGCGAGTATAGTCGGTTACATAGTCGGATATGTCTTAAGTGAGCATAAATAGTTGAGAAAGACAACGCATGTCTAGCAGTATCAGCACAGATCCATGCATTGTCTTAAAGTGACAGCAGCCTAATATTCCTGTTGTTTTTGTTAATCAAATGGCAAAAGACAAAAAAAAAAAAAAACACTGCTTTTGACTGAATAAATTTTGTAACTTTAATAAGGATGCATCTATATTTAATTTATACAGTGAAGACTATGCAGTGCTTTTTTACTTTTGATTACTTTATTCGATTTCTGTACCTAATCTACTGATCGGTACTACTGTTAGATCTACCTGAAAAACCCGAAAGCACCATTTCATTTGTATCTTGGTGAGTAAGATACAGGATGTCACAGCTTTTCAGCTAGGATAACAAAGTGCAACACTTGACTTTGATTGCACTCTTGATCTGTCCGCTGATAATGGTAAATCACTATCTGATCTGCTCATTTAGGCCTAGATTAAATATTATCTCATTCTTTTAAACCTACAAAGCTGGCTTGAGGTCTTTCCGGTACGGCACCTTGTAATGACAATCTTATGACTAGTTTGATTTTAACTAAAATGCTCCACCTACACCTTTCCAAGGGATGTGTCATCAGTTTGGTTTGTATTGTTCATGTTTAATTTTGAATTTAATCTCTCTACAAAAAGGAAGTCCTTTTGTCACAGCTTTGGTATGTCTCACCTCTGAAGCGTCTCAATACACACCCCTGACACTTAACACAACTGGCATTTGGCCAATATTTTTAAAGCTGTTGTTATCTTTGGCCGTAGAATAGAATTCAAGAATATCCTTGAATAGAAAATTCTCATTTCCTAATTGGGTTATTTAAGACCACCAGGTGTGTAATATAAGCGGTGTGACATATGCCGTAAATCATAGTTAGTGTGTATTTAAAGCATACTTTAAGACAGTCTAATTGCTGTGGATGCCTCATTCTCATCAGAGTAAAGAAAAATTGAATTATAACTTTATATCTTACAGTGTGGCTTCTGTTTCCTGGAATTGCAATTTGCATCTTGCAGTCTTTTGAATTTACACATTCAAAAGAATGTTACATTTACCTCAGAAAAGCCATTCAATAACCAAAAACTCATTAGTCAGCTAGAAAAATGTATATAAATAGAAAGTATTTGTAAAATTATAAATGTATTTACTGTAACTTTAGATCAGTTTAGTGCATTCTTGCTGAATAAGATTTTTTTTTTTTTTGGAAACTTTTAAATAGTACTGTTAAATACCTTTTATTTTTTACTTTGAGACAGAAACATTCTTCTATAAATTGCAGTCTACAGCTATTTAAAACAAAATCTCGAATTCTAAATTATTTTTTAAATATTTTATGAACTGTGAGAAACATGAGCTCTTGTACCGTATGCTATGGAATAATTACACAATGAATACATCTTTGCAACCATTCCACTTTTATTGGTTTATGATATGATAAAAGCATGAGTAATTGCGGTGAGGTGTGCTTGCACAGAGCATGCTGACGCTGGCAGACTACATAGCAAAAGCACCTCTGTCAGAAAATAATTGGCTCATAAGTTGTGTGACCCACTTCTAAAGTCTTTTTGCATTTAGATACATCCTTCATTTTATTCTTGTCATAAAGGAGCAGCTTTTTGTTTTGATGTGCCACATAGAGGTGTGAATTTAAAAGTGGGTCAAGTTCAACCACCAAAGCGGTTGTAATCTCTGTAAAGTATGGTGAGCTGGACTGCCAAGGCTTGAATCTGCTGCTGCTCTCCACCCCCTGCTGCCTCTTCTTTTGCAGAGTGATGACGAGGCAGCACCACGTGAACTGCTGTTCTCCTCTTCATGCCCCTCAGGCGTAGCCAGCTCATATACTGATTTGAAACAAAAGCCTCTCTTTCTAGCTTTCAGGCTCTCTTTGCATCACTTTCTCGCATTTCATGTCTCTGTCCCTATTTTTATCTCTCAGCCTGTCTTGTGCGACACAACGGTATGTGTTCCAAGCTGCAAGTTCACACTGCTGCAGAAAAGGGAAGGGCCTGTAGATCTCCCCCAGAAGGCCATCTGTCTTTAGCGCCTTATGCTAAACTCAGGGATATTCCCCTCCCACATTTCTCTCCTTTCCTTTCTCACATGCTAAACACATTTGAACAAAATGTAGGTCACCACAAAAAGAAAATGAAAATGGATGTCAGATGCTTCTCTTTTTACAGAAGTTCCCTCTAAGTGTCTAATTCAATATACCAATATTCTAGTTAAACTATTTAGCCAGGTAACTAAGTCATCACTGAAAGTGCATATTACTGACTTTCAAGCAACTGCTCAAGTTTCACCCCAGTTGTCCTGCATTTGATCCCTTTAATGGACCCCTGTAAATCCATTTAGCCTTCTGCAGTAACCTTAAACTATTTAGAGATTTCTTTTCCCAGTTGATATGATTTGTAATTGGTACATTTATGAATATTTTATTATTTTAAAGTTAAATAATTATTAGTATTAAATACTTTTATAATAAATAATAAATATTACATTATGTAAAAATTAATAAGCAAAGTTTAATTTAATTCCGTGCTTTGTGTTCCCATGAGAAGTTCATGAGCTTTGTTTATAGTTCTCAAGTTTGTGTGTGTGTGTGTATTAGGGCTGATTTAACACGTTAATTAATTAGTTATGGGAAAAAATAATGAGTTAAAATGAATGCATCCCCCAGACCTACGTAGGTCATCTTACATTTCATACAGTTGATTGGTGACGAACATGAAGCAGGGCAACAACTCACTGCATGATGGAGTTCCCCTAAAATTCAAGATATCAGGCAAAAATGCCCCGTGTGAGTTTTGTCTCATATTCATCATGATGTAGTTATGGTTATATATACCTGCCCATAACCTATAGTTTTTAAAAATTATTATGAATCAAAACATAACACTCAAAGTAAAATAGTGCTGAACTTTATTACAAAAATAAACGGTAACACTTTACAATCAGGTTCATTAGTTAACATGAACTAATAATGAACTGCACTTCTACAGCATTTATTAATCTTTGTTAATGTAAATTTCAACATTTACTAATACATAAAAATCAAGAGTTGTGTTTGTTTACATTAGTTAATGCACTGTCTCAACTAACATGAACAAACAATGAACAGCTGCATTTTTATTAATTAAGGTTAACAAAGATTAACAAATACAGTAACAAATGTATTGCTCATGGTTAGTTCATGTTAGTTAATACATTAACTAATGTTAACAAATGAACTGTATTGTAAAGTGTTACCAAATAAACAGTATTGACTGATGCATGAATACGTATTGAATCATTTTTCATTTGTTAGGTACTACAGTGCATTCAATAATATTAACCAAACTTAATTTTTTATAAATGTATTAGTGGTAAATGCTGAAATTAACATGAACTAAAAATGAGCAATACTTCTACAGCATTTATTAATCTTAGTTAATGGCACTGACACCCTGGCCATCTTTAAATATCAGCACTTTAAGACCAGGCCTGGTTCCAGAATCAAATCAACGAGAGTGATTCTAGTAAAGTGCAGGTGTAATGCGTAAACTTTTCTTTTTTTTTTTTTTTTTTTTTTTAACTTCCTTAATGTAACATTATAGTATTTTAGATAGGAAATAAGCCCATTCAGATCCTAACAAAAACAAAAATTTTGTGACCCCCATGTGATCACTGATTAACAATACAGGCTGATAGATGAGCGTATGAATGTCCAACGAAAACAATAACTTGCATAAAATGCATTTTAGTAGGGCAGGTAAAAATCTAAACCAGCCCGACTGGGCCAGTACAAAAAACCTTAGCGTTGAGCTCTGATATATTAAAGGCACAGCTAAATGTGACATTTATTACAATGGGTTTACATTACAATGAAGATTTTTTATATATATATATATATATATATATATATATATATATATATATATATATATATATATATATATATATAGCTTATTAAATTTTAAAATTGATGTCTATTAATTATACTGTAATGTTAAATGGCTATTGTTAATGGCTAAAATTGATTAAAAAAAAAAATCTATTAGAGACTTCAGTATCAGTACTGGTATTGGTGATACTGGCCTTTATACATAGTGCTTAGTAAAAAGATGCTAATAAACAAATATTTTAAAAATAATGTCTATGTTGCTTCTACATTATTTTGGAGATTCAGTGTAAAATATTAAAATATAAAAAAAAATATTAAAAACTTTAATGTTAGGTGCCATTAATTGTGATTAATTACAGAAAAATGTGATTAGTTTTTTTTTTTTTTTTTTTTAAATCGATTGACAGCACTAGTAATTTGTGTTTCAGATCATCTCACTAATCCTAATTCCTTATCTTCCGCCTGAAGTGGTATGTGCCTTCACACGTGAGCCGGATTCATGCCAGGAGTTTTATCCTCATGCTGGAGTTCAGTGTGCGGGCCGCCCCTCCTCTGGGGAAACACTCCCACGCTTTGCTGGCCTTGTCCTACAGGCCACAGAGTGAACCACATATTTGGAATAGCCAAAGAGGAAGAGAGAGAAAGTAGGTCTGTCGTAGGGTGGGGTGCAAAGCGGAGTCCCCCTTCCTCTAACCCACATCAGTCAGCACTGAATTGGCTTTTTACCGGCTTTACCCCATCAAGGCGTTGTGCTAAAGACCTCTAATTGTGTTAATTGCGTACATGTGAGCAGTTATGGAAGTTTTAACCCTAGTTTAGGGTGAATGGCCATCCCCGCTGGGCTTGACAAAGGCAAACTCACTGCTAAATGTTTCTCATTCCAGAGATGGCAGCTGACCACACCAAATGTAGGTCAACTAAGAATTGCCATTTGAATTGAGTGCATTGTTTTAACTGTAGTCGGACACACACAGCAGTTTGAGGCAAGTACTTTGCAGTTTCATTGTAGATGATATTATTAGTTCTGCACCATCTACTTTGACTGCAAATGAGGTTTTTGCAGCAGCAGTATTTCCTCCTCGGTAAAACCACAATTCAAGACACAAGACAACTTTTTTTTCATCAAAGCAAAGTCAAAGAGGTATTAAACATGCTTAAAGCAGTTGGGGAGGCTGGTGAATATAAATCTGGTTAAAGCACTGCAGTTTTATGTAGCTTTTTATGTCTACTTTTGTTTATTTAAATTAAATAAAGAAAAAAATCAAACTTCTTATCACCTGCTTTGACAGCACATATTTATCATTCATTTCAAGTTTAGAAGTTTAATAAATAAAATACTCTGAATAAAATGTAATGCACATAAACTATAATATAATGAAAATGTTAAACATTTTTTGTTGTTCTAGTGTTAAATCTAATTTTTTGCAAAAGGATTTTTTCTGCCATTAATGTTTATCAGTTTCACTTCTCACAAGTTAAAAAAAAAAGTTTTAAGACGGGGGTGCCCAATCCTGTTCCTGGAGATCTACCTTCCTGCAAATTGATCTAACACAACTGAACCAGCAAATTAAGATATTCTAGGAGCACTTGATAATTGCAGTCAGGTGTGTTGGGTCTGAACTCTGCAGGTAGGTAGATCTCCAGGACCAGGATTTAGCACCCCTTGTATACGCAAATTTGCCACATTGACCAACAGAATGCTGCTTGGTTTGAACGTTTGAAACGTGATTTTGTTATTATTATTTTTTTTAGACAGTGACCGTGGACAATGGACCAATTTTGCTCCGTGAAATTTTGTTGAAATACCACTTTGTCGCCTTTCTGCTGACAAGGTTAATGTTGTAAAACATACAATTTTTTTTCAGGATCGCAAGTTGTCCAAGTCAGAGCGGCAGCGTTTTAAAGAGGAAGCCGGAATGCTTAAGGGTCTTCAGCATCCCAACATAGTACGCTTCTATGACTCCTGGGAGTCATCCTTGAAAGGGAGGAAGTGTATTGTCCTGGTGACTGAACTCATGACATCTGGGACTCTCAAGACGTAAGTCTTATTTGTTCCTGTCAGATTTTTTTTAAACCATGTTCGTCATCGAGCCCACCTGCTATGATTTACTTCTTTTCGGTGCCCTTGTAGGTATCTAAAACGGTTTAAGGAGATGAAGATCAAAGTCCTGCGAAGCTGGTGCCGGCAGATTCTGAAGGGGCTGCACTTCCTTCATACAAGGTCGCCTCCCATCATCCACCGGGACCTCAAGTGCGACAACATCTTCATCACCGGACCTACTGGATCAGTCAAGATTGGAGACTTGGGCTTGGCTACCCTCAAGAGGGCCTCCTTTGCCAAGAGCGTCATAGGTACGGCTAAGTATTTGCAACTGCGTTACCGCCTCCAAATTGAAATCCTTTTGAATTGGCCGAATCAGATTTGTGGTTGAGGGAAAAGCAAATCCTTCATTCCGTGTTTCTTTTCTTCCTCTGCTTCTTTTCAAAGCGCATTTTAATAACAGTGGTGAGAAAGCAGACCACAGCGTTTCCCTGACCGCTCGAACCGCAGCAAACCAGGGCTCCCGTTTTATGGAAGTTGTCTCTTGACACCCTCCTTTAGATCAAATGTAGTTTTTGTCTGTTCTTCTGTCTTTACTGCCACAATTTCAGGTACCCTCAGACAAAGTGAGTAGTTGTGGAGCAGTTGTAGGTATTTTGTGACTCATCTGCAGGGAAACCTGATCTGATCATGGGATAACACTAGAGCTAGAGCTGAGCCCTGGGCTGGCAGGTACCGTGAGTGATCTTTTGCTCTGGTTCGGAAATTTGTGGTCTGTTTCTTCAGTCAACCATGATTTAATGATGATGATGCTAATGAATCTGTTCATTTTTTCCCCCCACAAGGAAATGCTTGTTTTCTTTCAGTGTGTCAGTGTCTGGAGCTCAAAGCCTTAAACTCTCTGCTCATCTCCCTCATACTTTTAGCTTTGAGATCTTTGTGTTTTTGTTTTGTTTTGGAAGCCTTAGGCTCTAATTTCAGGTCTCCCCTTATTCTACTTTAAGGATTATTTAATGTACTGCAGTACAGACAGTAAGTACGCAGAAATGAGCCTGGTAAGTCCACCAGTATCATGTGACACATCAGTCTGAATCCATTATAAATATGGGAAGTTTGTCCGTGTGAGACCTTTGTCAATGGGTATCTTGGTTAGTAGTTCACCTGGTGCACAGAACCTCACTTTTCAGTAAGCTATGGAGTGTGTAACATTTGAAATGCTCAACCTTTTCTCTTCACAGGTTAACCCAAAGGTAGGAAGTTTTTGAAAGGTTTATGTTATCCATAGCTAGTGCTTCGGTTTGGTCTTGTGATTAAAAGCAAAAGGCCCTCTGACCATGTACTCTTTTTAAACATCCTGTTTGGGCTAACTACAAATACATTGCTTGAATTCAGGCTACCTTGTTTAGAGTCATGTGGTCAGTCCAGGCCTTCAAGTGAGTCCTGTGCACCAGTTTGGTTTTTTCGAACGCATTCCTGCCCTTGAAGGTCTTACACTGAGAAACTTGGGCTTCTTATCATTGCAGTCTAACTGAGGACAGTTTCCCCCTCTTTTTTTTTTTTTTGTTTTTTTTTTACTTTCTATCCCCTTTTTGCTCTCCTTCCCTCTACCTTTCTCTTTTCTCGCAGGTTGTGCCCAAGCGGTCTTCAGCGACAGCATCGTCTTCCTCTCAACTCTTCACTGAGAGGGTGTAATAGGGTACTGAGAGAGTTCTGAACCATTGTTTTAATTTAAGGTACCCCTGAGTTCATGGCGCCTGAGATGTATGAGGAGAAGTATGACGAGTCGGTGGATGTGTATGCCTTTGGGATGTGTATGCTGGAGATGGCTACTTCTGAGTACCCGTACTCCGAGTGTCAGAATGCAGCTCAGATCTATCGCAGAGTTACCAGCGTAAGTCCACACTTCACTGGCGGAGGAGAGAGCCCCCGCACACTCATCCTCCCCCTTGTTTGCTGCACTATTTTAGTCTTTTTGTCCCTTTTTTGCCCTCTATGGGGGTGTTTCCTTTCTGCTTTTTTCTCACACAGTGGTAAGTTGGGTTTTTTTTACCTCTACCAGTAAATGCTGAAGTTATGACCTCTCACAAAACCAAAATGATATGAAACAAAATGTTACCTATGGTAAATGGTACCAGACAATAATATATGCAAAATTTAGTCTGAGATATTCCAATGTAGAAGCTTTGAGAAAATCCAGCCTCAAGTTACAGGGGTCTAACGATTATTTTGGTAATCAAGTAAACTGTCGATAATTGTGATGATTAATCGAGTCATTGGATAATTTTTGTGGTAATATACCTAAGCAAAGACCTAAAGGGTTAGTTCACCCAAAAATTCTGTCATTAATTACTCACCCTCATGTCGTTCCACACCAATCTTCGGAACAGAAATTGAGATATTTTTGATCTGTGAGCTTTCTGGCTTCTGATAGACTGCAATGTTATAACCACTTTCAAGGCCAAAAAAAATTAGTAAAGACATCGTTAGAATAGTCCATGTGACTACAGTGGTTCAAACTCAATGTTATGAAGCGACAAGAATACTTTTTGTGCACAAAAAAACAAACTAAAATAACGACTTTATAAGTCTTGGTTGTGACAAATAAAGTTTTAACTACTTGGAGTTACCACAGTTATAATTGACAAATGATAATTTACAGGGTTTCTTGTAAACAGAATTATGAATGAATATACCATTGTTTGTCACACTGTCGTTCTTATTCTATTCTTTTTGATAAAGTGAAAAACATATTCATTGTAGTTTGCAGTGTCGTGTTTTAAAAAAAATTTAAACGTGTTGTGATGTCTTACTGATGACAAACAGAAGATCTCGCTCACTTAAGCTTTTAAGTTTTGAATTCTAAAACTTACAGGATATTTTTTTTTATAGTAGAATGATCTCTTATATGTCAAAAGATCAAGGAAAATTTGATTTCTCAATTCATGACCCCTTTAAAGACACCTTTCTACATTAGTGTAATTTGATTGTTTCCTGTGTCGTGTTTACAGGGGGTGAAGCCTGGCAGTTTCGACAAAGTGGCAATTCCTGAAGTGAAGGAGATCATTGAGGGTTGTATACGTCAGAATAAAGATGAAAGGTGAGCATGAGAGTGCAGTTGTCCCAATGTCTTAGTCTAGTTTTTACAACCTTTTTATTCTTGTCCACTGCAAATTTGTGGTAAAGTATATTTTCAGTGTTATGTTGGTTACACCACAGTATTATATTGAACAGGCTGCATCTTCATTTTCATTTGGGTCATGGAATAGGGTGTCTATCCTGACTGAGGTCTATGTTATTACCACATGATTCATTATTTAAAAATGTCTTAAGTATTTTTGTGTTTACATGCACATTCTCATCCCGATTATTCTTAATTAGCTGACAATATGTGAAGTCATGGAAATGCGTTAACCCATTTTCCTTTTTCAGAGTAAAGCCACAGCTTAAGCATAAACCTGTTTTCTTATCTTATGCAGCCAAAGGGGGAAGTGTTTGTAAAAAATTTCCCTCTGACATTTTGGAATACTGGGGGTTTTTAATGTTTTATTTAAAATCGCAACTCGCATAACAAATGAAATATCAGATACAAGAACATTACGTATTGAAGCCACGACCAGGGGAATAAACTGATTGTTTTTTTGTTTTTGTTTTTTTTTAAAAGGTTTTTATTGGTTTGTTCATTGGTTTGCATGTAAACCAGCAAAATGAATTATTTCAGTAAGATGATTTTTGTTAGTTATCAGTATATTGGTGTGCATGAAAACAGGCTCATTGTAAGAGGTCTTCAATTTTGGAATAGAAAAACACTAGTTGCGATATGACTTTATGTGATTATTAAACTTTAAAAGGCTATGATTTAGTGAAATAAATGTGAGCTCTTAACATTTAAATGTAAAAACACAGCATTTTTGCAGCGTGTTGTACAGGCTTGCAGTTTCAGAGTAGTTTGCGATCAGTGACTACTGCACATTTATTTCATTTGTTCCAATTGCTTATGAACTATTGTTAATGGATATTGACAATGTTTACTTTATGGAGTTTATATTGTAATGTTTTAGAGTGCATATTTTATCTCCCTCATCTTTTTGAAGGAGCAACTGGAAGTAGTAAAGCATATATATTTCAAAATAAGAGTCCTAGTGTATTTTCTGGTTTATAATTAATAGTCCTACTTTATGCATGAAATTTTATTTCTGATTTATTGATGTTTTGGTCACAATAAGCTGTATCTGGCATTTAATTCAACGTAAACTCTGTTGCTTCTCTCTGGGTCACATCATCACAGGAAGGATTACGAAGACACTTCGTGTTAAAACATTATTCAACACATTCAGTAGATAATACACGTATATTTTGAATAAAACACATTTATTTAATAAAACTTGATTATTTTAAACTTGCATTTGAATGTGTTTAATTAGATAATAGAATCTAAGATATCGCATAGGCTTGTTCTATATGGACATATGTTATTAATGTTATTTGTGCAGGTCCTAAGTTTTAAAATTAGATTTTGTGTGTTAAATCGATTAATCTCTATTTTCTTTTTTTTTTAGGTATTGCATCAAGGACCTTCTAAGTCATGCCTTTTTCCAGGAGGAGACTGGGGTTCGTGTAGAACTGGCTGAGGAGGATGACGGCGAGTTGGTGGCCATAAAGTTGTTGCTGCGCATTGAGGATGTAAAGAAACTTAAAGGGAAATACAAAGAGAACGAAGCCATTGAATTTTCCTTTGACTTAAATAAAGACGTCCCAGATGATGTTGCCCAAGAAATGGTAAAGATGCTTGGATTTCTGTTCTATTACCTAAGTAAAGATTCAAACCTTATTTTTTTTAATCTTTAAATGGTTAATTTGTGGACTTTCATGTAATTATCAATATTTATAGTAATTCCACAGACTATCACAGACATAAAATGGTCGCCTTATAATAATGACTAATTGTTGTTCTTGAAGTTTAATTATGCATTTTTTTTTTTTTCTTCCTCCAGGTCGACTCGGGCTATGTTTGTGAGGGTGATCACAAGACCATCGCAAAGGCCATTAAGGACAGAGTGTCCCTGATCTCCCGTAAGAGAGAGCAGAGAAAACTTGTGAGAGAGGAACAAGAAAAGAAGAAGATGGAGCAGGAGAATAATCCCTTACAGCCTGGACCGGATACTAACTCCACAGGCAAGCCCCCTGATCCCGCTCTGGCCTCAGTCATCACGGAGCCTGAGGAACCAGAAGCAGACCAGCACCAGCAACTGCAGCAGCCTGGCACCTCTGCTTCCAGTTAGTGTTGAAAAACTGTCATTTGCTCTTCGTTGACATAATTGTGTTCACATACAACATTGCCAAAGCATTTTACACAATATGTAATGACAATGTATGTTTCACAGCTGTAGGTTTTGTGGACCCTCAAGGTTCAGTGGCTGTCCCTGAGGCTCTTCCTGCCCAGCCAAGCACATCTTTCAGCACCGTACAACCTGATCCGCAGCCACAGCACACCATGACCCATCCACAAAGCATGGTGAGCCATCTATTTTGTTATGTCTTGGTTTTCGAACAGAGCTAATTATGTTCATCTGAAAGCAAAACACTGTTTTCTTTGATTTTATCTGTCTTGTTAAATTTCTTCTCCACATCAGTCTCAGCAGCTGGGCAGTACTCTGAACTCAATCCCCATCCCCCAGACTGGAACTGCGTCCACACCCCAGGTACACTTCACATGATCTATAACATGACAAAAACATCTTGCTCTATGGATCTGTTGTTTGTTAAACATAAACCAGAGTTATAAAAGCCCTTTCAATGAATACATGAACTCCCCTCTCAGGTGATGGGACAGGCGGCCTCTCTGCCCCCTGCTGTTCAGCCTACCGTCCCCCTGCAGTACCATCAGCCACCTCAGGATGGCAGCACACCCCCTCAAGTCTTACAGGTAACATCATGAATAGCGCCCTCTGGCTGCTGATCTTACATCTTCCATTGGCCTGCATGTTGCTTGATGAATGTGCTGTGCTTTACGTACAACATCCAGCTTGTGGGCATTAATCCTACTGTTCTTTACTTCTCCATCCCTTTCTTGCATGCTGGCTGCTCTTACATGTTTGTCAGATATGGGCATGTCAACTCAGCCCTCCTGTTTTCTCACCACCTCCAAATGCTGAACAACTCTATTTTCTATATCAGGCCTGTCAGGTACTAGCTGTGCCTAACACTGTGGTGTGTGAATTAGCAGTTTGCCGATGTGGGTTTTTAGTGCTGATAACAATATCTACAGTGCTGAGGGCTGATATTATGCTTGTACATATAAAAGATGTAATGTAGGGTGAATTCAGGGTGATTGGGACATTTTTTGCCACTGAGATGAATTGGAAAAAGCGTCCTAATCAACCTGAATTCACCCTATAGAAAAAAAAACGTTTTGTAATGGTACACAAAATGGCTAAATATTATATTTACACTTCTTTTACACAGTATTTTCTCAAAGTATTTAAAATGTTAAAAAAAAAAATAACTTCTTGGACAAGTATGTTGTTAAATTTTGAAACAAGCTCAGTTTTCAGTGAATTTTGAGGAAATATTGTGAAAAATAAACGTTCTTTTAATGTCAGTAATTTAGTGTACTCTACCATTCAAAAGTTTGGGGTTGGTAAATTTTCTTATCCTCATGTAAAGTCTCTTATCCTCATGTTTCAACATTTCTTAATGTTAAAAACAGTTGTGCTGCTTAGTATTTATGGATTTTTTTTTTTTTTTTTTTTTTTTTCAGGATTCCTTGAGTAGAAAGTTCAAAAGAACAGCATTTATTTGAAACATTATACATGCCATTACTTTTACTTTTGAATAATTCAATGCATTCTTGCTGAATAAAAGTATTCAAAAAATCTTACTGACCCCAAACTTTTGAAACGCCAGTGTATGTCCCATTTACTGTCAATAAATTGTTGTGTGTGTGTGTGCAGACATTATAATGGCTATTGGCCACCCTCCTCTCTAGATATTGGCACCAACCATTGAAAAACTCTCTGAACACTAGTCTAACTTCCTGTTACTTCACCTTCAACACCCCCTCCCACCAAAGCCTTGTCGGCTTGAGTCACCACAAACCATTTTACAACAAGCCTTTTTGTCTGGACAAAGACATTCTCCTCCATGTGATTGTGTGTTATTGGTGATTGTGATTGAAAGTCATCTGGATTCTAAAAATCTAATTTGATTCTCTATTACAGGCACCACTGAGTGTTTCCCAACCACAGCCAGTAGAGCAGACACAACCTCAAACATCTCTGGTTCCAGCCTCCACGGAAAGGTGAAACATCTTTTTAATAATTCATGTGTATTAATATTGACCTTCCATTAGAGAGAAGTTGAACCAATGATGTTTTTGGTTTCTTCAGTGGCCACTCCGATGCTGCATCTGGTCTGAGCGATGGGAATGAGGGCAGGCACGAGGGTCGCTCTATGAAACGACCCCAACGCCGCTCTGTACGCAGCCGCTCACGCCACGAAAAGATGGCCAAGGGCAAGCTCAATGTGCTGAATGTAAGTTATGCTCAAATCTAATATTTGTTTTTAACAGTGGTATGTGTGTGTGTGTGTATATAATGTTGATATATATGTGTGTGTGTGTGTGTGTGTGTGTATATATATATATATATATATATATATATATATATATATATATATATATATATATATATATATATATATATATATATATATATACACTATTTTTGTATTTACTATAATAATGTGTGATTATGTGCAAAAAAATGAACAAGTATAAGTAATAAATGTTTTTTTTTTGTTTTTTTTTTTGCAGATTTCTAATATTGGCGACAGAGTCGCTGAATGTCAGCTGGAAACCCACAACAGGAAGATGGTCACATTCAAGTTCGATTTGGATGGAGATAATCCCGTAGAAATTGCTGAAATTATGGTAAACTTTTCTCTTTCAGTATAGTGGATTGGCCTGGGAATTGGCATAGACCTTCATTTGAAATAATAACAAATTTTTATTAATGATTTGATATGTATTGGGCTGTATTTAAGATGCAAGACTTTTATTTTGACGTGATTTTTCCCAAGTTGTGTGTAACTTCTCTTAATTTTGTATTAGGTCTTAAGTGATTTCATCTTGGAGAGCGAGCGGGAGTTCTTCATAGAGCAGGTTCGAGAGGTCATTCAGATGGCAGATCAGAAAGGAAAAGCTATGAAAAACAGCCAAGCTCAGGTATGTACTATGATTTTCAGACTGTAAGAACAAATTTAAGAAATAATTTGAGGACTACAAATGAAATTCTCACCATAACACTTCTCACCTCAGGCGATCCATAATTCAGCCCAGCAAGTACCTGAAATGTCAACATCCAGTGTGCCTGGTAAGTATACTTTGTTGTGATGTTTTTACATTTTATCTGCCCCCATCTTGATTCATTGACATTTGTCATATTTCACATTTAACAGGTTTGCCACCTAGCATAGCAGCACAGGTTGTACATTCAGCAGGCCGGCGTTTCATAGTTAGTCCAGTGCCTGAAGCACGACTTCGGGAACCTTTGTTCGGACCTTCTTCTGCAAACACATCATTTGAAGACTCCGTCCCAGGTCTGATTTACACATCTGCAGAAAAAGTTTGCTTAAAAATATTTCGAACATTCAGACTGATTTTATCCGTGCATTCTCATTTCCAGCATCTGATCCCACATCAGCCAGCAGTGTTCAGCAAGAACAAGCCAACTTTACCCCTGGTTCAACCCAGATTTCTGTGATACCAGCCACACCTGGAGGTCTTGCCCCAGAAAGCTATATTCCTCCTACTTCTCAGTCATTATACCAGAGCCCTGTACCAGCACCCACTGCAACTCTGATAGCAGTCACCACTCAAGTAACCACTTCTACACCATCTACCACTCTGCAAACCAGTACAGGGAGGACATCTCCTTCTCCAGCCCCAACTGAATCACCAGCACCACGTCGACTGTCACTTCCCACCCCTTCCCAGACTCCTCAAAACATTGTGGGTCAGCAGGCTGAGAGCAGTGGCTTGGATCAAACTCAGGCTGCCATCCAGCAGGTGCAAGTCGGCCCCTCTTCTGTCCCCGTGACGCAACCAACTGGGACAGGAGATGGTGAGAGTGATGTACAGGGGAAGCCACCCGGAATTGAAGACATTCACGCTTTAGACCAGAAGTTGCGTTCCCTTTTCAAGGACTCCTCCCAGAGCTCCTCCACCCAACCTGATGGATCTGGAGAGCCATCTACATCCTCCCCACCCAACACTATCAGCACTAACACTCCTGGCTTGGTCTCCAGTGTGACACCTCCCAGTTTGTCTCTCAGTTCCAGTGGGAACTTTGCACCTGGTGCTTTCGCCTCTGTTGGGACATCTACAAGCTATGCCCAGACTTCATCTGCAGAACTGTCACCACAAAGGCCACAGGTGGGGAAAGTTGCTAATTAAGCTATTTGCTTAGCTATTTGTTTGGATGACATAACGCTTATACATTAAAAATGCAATTCATACCATTGTTGTTGTTTTTTTTCCCCTAAAACTATTAAAAATGTATTAATATAATGTTGCCATTCTGATGTAGAACACTGAAGCGCTGAACTGTGTTTACTACCTCTAACTTAAATACACTTCTTCTATAATGTTTTAGATTTTTGGGGAGTATGAAATCAAATGTTAATAATTTCTTTCTTCTGATGAACACAAAGATACTTTGAAGAATGTTGTTAATCAAACAGTTTCTTGTCCCCATTAACTTCGATAGTACTATGGGGACCGGCAACTGTTTTTGTGTTCAACAGAACAAAGAAACTCGTACAGGTTTAGAAAATTATGAGAGTGAGTAAATGACAGAGTTTTCATTTTTGGGTGAACTATCCCTTTAACCTTATGAAAAGGTAAGGTTACTTCAGGTTGTAAAATGTTGTAGTTCGACTGCCCAAACAAAGATTAAGATGTGTACATTTATACACTTTTTTGTATTCTCTTCTAAAGACCTCCATACCAGTAAATCAACCAGATGGACAGACAAGCACTGAGGAGAAAGAGCCAGTGACGACATCACTGGAAAAAGCTTTCAAACTTGGCCGATTTCAGGTAGCCTTATAGACTTCTCAGTGTGCACTAGGGTTCATATTTTAATGCCTGAAAGATTTAAACAGCAAGTTCATGCTTATCCTCGGTCTACATTTCAGGTTTCTGTGGCCAGTGATCAAGACCCAGGCACTGTTCCAGATCCAGTAGTCGTAGTCTCATCTTCCTCCATCACCCCTTCTTCAACAACATCATCGTCATCATCCTCCTCATCACCATCATCTCTCTCAAGCCCTGAAAACACAGTTCATAAATCTCAGAGCCCACTCAGGGTCAGCCCTGAACCCATCTCATCGATCACTACAGTTGGCCGCTTTCAAGTGACCTCTAGCACTGACATCAAAGTGGGCCGGTTCTCAGTGACCCCAGCAGAAGGAAAGAACTACTCCGTAAGCTCTACTGAGGGACTGGACACAACTAAAGAGTCTAAAATGACTGCTTCCAGCATGTCCATCACCAATCACTACCTCAGCAGTGACAATGACTCTGAACCAGAAGATGAGGGCCTTAAACAAGAGATGAACAAGCTCAGGGAGAGGTACCTTGATCTTTTTTTGTGATCTCATTTGTTCATGTTTGACTCAGTAAAGATATTCATGTGTCATGTGATTTTATATATACACTACCAGTCAAAAGTTTGGACACGGTAAGATTGTTAATGTTTTTAAAAGAAGTTTCGTCTGCTCACCAAGGCTGCATTTATTTAATTAAAAATACAGTAAAAACAGTAATATTGTGAAATATTATTATAATTTAAAATAACTGTTTACTTTGAATATATTTTATAAACAGAAATTTATTCCTGTGATCAAAGCTGAATTTTCAGCATCATTACTCCAGTCTTCAGTGTCACATGATCCTTCAGAAATCATTCTAATATGCTGATCTGCTGCTCAAGAAACATTTATTGTGTACAATTATACAAAATATTTGTGTACAATATATATATATATATTTTTTTAGGATTCTTTGATGAATAGAAAGTTCAAAAGAACAGCATTTATTTGAAATCTAATCTTTTGTAACATTATAAATGTCTTTACTGTCACTTTTGATCGATTTAATGCATCCTTGCTGAATAAAAAGTATTAATTTATTTTCAAAAAAATAAAAATCCTTACAGACCCCAAGCTTTTGAACGGTAGTGTATAATGTTACAAAAGCTTTGTATTTCAGATAAATGCTGTTCTTTTGAACTTTCTATTCATCAAGGAATCCTGAAAAAAAAAAAAAAAAAAAGTACACAACTGTTTTCAACATTGATAATAATCATAAATGTTTCTTGAGCAGCAAATCATCATATTAGAATGATTTCTGAAGGATCATGTGACACTGAAGACTGGAGTAATGATGCTGAAAATTCAGCTTTGATCACAGGAATAAATTACTTTATAAAATATATTCAAATAGAAAACAGTTATTTTAAATTGTAATATTTCACAATATTACTGTTTTTACAGTATTTAACCCTTTCAAGCGTGAGTTTAAAATATTCTAACTGACCCCCCAGAGTGAGTTTAAGGCGACCGTTATTTTAGAACGTTTGCCCTTACTGTTTCCATGGCGACGTGTCATATAAACTCTAAATGTATTGTTTTACTGGTGCTTATGCATATTTAAATGTCTCAAACCTTAAAAAAAAAAACATTATATGGCTGAAAACACTGCATAGCGGTGATATGACATGAGCTGAGCGTGTCCGCTCAAAGGGTTAATTAAATAAATGCAGCCTTGTTGAGCAGACTAAACTTCTTTTAAAAACATTAAAAATTTTACTGGGTCCAAACATTTGACTGGTAGTGTACATTTATGCCCTTAGCAGAGGATTTTATCTAAAGCAAATTACGAAAGAGGAATAAAAGCAATTTGTTGTCGTCATCAATTCATGATCACCTTGAATTTCTTTTTGCAGACATTTGGTCGAGATTCAGGCATTACAGAGCAAACAGAAAAAGGAAATTGAGGAACTCTTTACACGTCTGGGCAAAACACCGCCCTCTGTGGTGGTCCCTCCCACCGTGGCCATCGCGGCAGGAAGGCGGAGACCCGCTAAGGGCAAGGGGAATAAGTCAAGAAGTGGTAGTGGCACTCAGGCTGGTTCTTTTCAACAAGGTATTGGAACTTAGTGGTTTACTTCCAACTGTACCATCCTGTTCAGGCTTTGTGAACAAATGGCTTGAAAACTGTTGTTTGGTTTTGTCCAGGGAACAAGCAAGCTGGTCAAAGTTCAGTCAATCAGTCTGACGCTGGAAAGACTTCAACTTCTGAATCAGTACCAAGCTCAAATGTTCATGTGCAAGGTATGACTCAACATTTTAGTTAGAGAATTAATGTATCTTTTTTTCCCTCTCAAAATGCTCACGTTCTTCTAATATTGATTGTAACTTGTAGGGACCACAAGTCCAGTAAGAGAAGAGAACGGACAGAGTCATGACCAGGACCAAGCACCTGCTACTAATCTGCCACGCAAGGGCACATTCACCGATGACCTCCATCAGTTGGTTGATAACTGGGCCAGGGATGCCAAAAAACAGATGCCACAGGTAAAGAAAGGCTCCAAAATGAATGCACAAGCCCATGACGTATGTTAACTCTAAGTCAGTAAGAAATATAGTGAAGATAATTTTGTTTTGATATAGATTATCTGAGAATGTTTTAAAGAGTACATGATAACCAGCAGGGTCAGAAATTAATGGTGACTTGGGACAAAAATGCCCCCCAAAAAGATAAATGTCTCTGCACAAATGACCCTTTCAGAAAGACTGTTGTTACTTAGTTACTGTTGCTACGTCCGACAAGCCATTGCACTCTCACGCCACACTTCATGCTCTCATGCAGTAAAAAATACTTTGCGTAGCAAAGAGGACACTGACAATGCACAAACAGACAAGACAGAGGAGGTAACTTTTGGTATGAAACAAAGACTCCGTTTTCAAAAATTAAGAAATTCAAACAATACCATTTTGTGGCTCTTTAATGTGTCGAACGGATCGCTGTAGCACCTTAGTTTAAGCAACATGTAAACCGATCATCTCGTCCTAGTTTTTGCATTAAATAAATGTGAATGAACATCAGAGGGTATGTTGTTTCAACCGTGGAAAGACGTCAATACACACCATCATCATGTCCTAGTTTTTGCACGAAATAAATGTGAATGAACATCAGAGGTTATGTTGTTTTACCCGCGGAAAGACTTCAATACACCATTTTTCAAGTTCAAGTTCACTGACTTTAATCTACTAACTCTCCTGTCTGTTGGACAAAATTGCGGATTTGGCGTTGTGATTGGTCAGATAGCCTGTGAATCAAACTCCCGGCAAAGGGTGAATTGAAATGAATCTATCACAGCTGTCACGATTAAAGTAAAATGTGAAAATGAATGAAATGTTGATTGCAATTACATTTAGATCTGCTCATGTTGCATCAGATTTCTTTTTACACCTGTTTGCAGCAGCATAACAAATCGCACACATTTCTGTTGAGCTTATAAATGCAGTGGCCAATCAGAGGCATTTAGATTAGTCACCCGTGAAAGTGCTGGAGTTTGTTCAGTATGCGTGCTTACTGACTGAATTCTGCACTCTCATGAATTCTCTTCATAAACAATAAAGTGTAGATACAATGTAAGAAAGAGATTCATTTTGCAGTGTGCCTTTTGAGAGGTGATCTAAATATTGCCTGAAACAGATGGAAAATTGCTGTTCTATGGATGTTTTGCCCTCCAGGTCTAAATGCAAGTCATGTGACTGATAACTATGAATAGCTAGAACAGGTGTTTTGCATCAGTGCTGTATTGACCAATCAAGATCAAAATATTTGTTTCATAATAAATAACTAGTACTAATCAAAGCCAACTGTCTTCCTCCTCAGATGATGCCACGTAAATACTCTGCACCAGGTCAGCTTTGTTCCATAGGTGGTCACATGCCAACCAACGTCAACCCCACAACTGGACGGAAGGGTTCACTGTGTGTGAACAATCAGCAGTTTGGCTACACCTGTCCCACCTACAGCATGCCTCCATGGGCTCAGGTGGGTCCGGTGTCATCCACCGCTCCCCCTGCAGGACTACAACCAGGCTTCCTCAATCCCTCAGGAGCTCACCAATCTGGAAACGGCTGCGGGTCAACCAATCTACGCACCACTCAAGCGAGCTGAAACAGCTGTTGAAGGGTTGGTACAAGGAAGAGAGAAGCTGTGCCTTGTGGGGTTGAGATTATCGGACCTAGTTCTTTAAGTGGACATGTTTGATCTGACAGTTTACATTGGAAAGACTTCCAGGTCCATATAATGTGACTCGGGTTACTCAAATTTGACCTAACCTGCTGTTTAAAAGACTGATAGATGAATGTGTACATTTGATAAAAAGGCACAGAAAGGGTTAAAGTTGTCTTAAACATCAGATGTATAGCCTTATAGTACGGATACCGTCCTTATTGTAATAAAGTCAGGCAGCGTGACCAGTGAGATGCTGACATGTCAGTGAATGGATGGAGATTGAAAGACTACACCACCAACACAAGTCTCAATGGGCGCCGACTGTACGTATCCTACAAACAAGTCTAGAATGTTGGAAGACGGATAAAGAAGGTAGGACTGTTGGAAGTAACTGTGTTTGAGACAGACATCGGTCTTTATTTACTTAAGCTGAAGTTTGAAATGAAAGGAGGAGGATGTGCAATTGAGGGAGGTAAAAAGTAGGGTTTTATAGCTCTTCGTACTTGCACGTATTTCATAGCATTGTTCATTTGTGACTTTTTTTTTTTATATCATTTATGTTGAGCTTACCATAATACAGTGTATCTTATATAGACAGTCACCACTACTCCCTGCCCACATCCTTTTTTGTATGTAAGTGGATAGAAGGCCTAATTTGGATATAGATGGTCCTTGAGGGCTTGGGAATCCTGTATGCATATTAATGAAAGCATATTTCTTCATCCAATCACGTTGCTTTCATTTAGAAAGACGTTAGCCTTAAACCACAGGATTATGTCTTCCCCTGTCTTTAAAATGTCACACAAACATCATAGCCCATGCAAATGTGCTGTAGTCCATGAAATACTTGATTTTGGGCAAACTTTTTTTGGGGGGGACCAACTTTATGTTGAGAAAAGGTTTAACATGATGCATTTGACTGCAGCAACAGAAGTACAGTATTAAACTACAGCACTGCAGTTTTTTTTTTTTTTTTAATACATCACTCCCCCCAAAAACATTTTTCTATACCATAAATTGAGTGCCAATCGTTTGCGGAAGTGACGTCCCGTCATCTCTGAAATGATCCGCTTGACTTCTCTAGAGAAGGTAAATGTTACTGCAATGCAGAATACGCGCCGTTTAAAGGTTTAACCGACTGGGGAGGGTTATTTGTTACTTTTGATACTTGACTGCACAGATCCAAATACTCTGTAATTGACCAGAACCACATTTAGATACAGTAAAACTGTTGAAACGCCACTTATCACAGTCACGTTCCCGTCACAACTGAAATCTGAAAACTGCATGTTTTCACAATCCACATCTCACACTTATTCCCATAGAAAACAGCATTAAATTTGTGGGGTCAAAAATTGCTGCTGCTGATTTGTCGTCAATTCGTTTCATCCAGGGTCCTTTTGGTGAATATCTATGATTTTATGTATCAGTCTTGTAAAAAAAAAAAAAAAAATGTATATATATTCAAATGCTTAATAAAACATTTTGGACTTTTTCCTTCTCCCACTACATTGTGTTTTTTTTGTTTTTTTTACACAAGGTGTTTTCCAGAATTTT
Source organism: Hypophthalmichthys molitrix (assembly GCA_037950675.1). Taxonomy (NCBI): domain Eukaryota; kingdom Metazoa; phylum Chordata; class Actinopteri; order Cypriniformes; family Xenocyprididae; genus Hypophthalmichthys; species Hypophthalmichthys molitrix. The sequence continues at coordinate 13,884,988 of CM075515.1, read as the reverse complement.
AGTAGTTATACCCGGTCATCAGCTACCAGTAAAAAGTTGTAAAATAAACTGGGAATAATGTTTCAATCCTTTCCACAGATTTTTATTCTCAAAACATCATAATATATTACAAATTAGGTTTGTCAAAAACAGACCACGTGACGAACATTTTAGTTATTCATATTCACAAGTTAGTAAAAAACAAATCTAGATAAAAACAAAAGATTTTCTTAAATAGTTAAATTCATTGAGTCTCCAATCTTCGTTTCTTCATCATCTGGCCGTGTCTGTATGGGCTCTGTTGTCCACCTTCGTTAACAATTACATCATCATTACCACAGGTCCATAATTAAAAGAAGCTAAAGTCATTTTCTCTTAATGAACAGGCAAAGTCAACAAGCACAGGCTGGTTCTAGAATTGTGGGCCACAGACTGCCAGCTCTGAGAGTGTCAAGTCCCTGGCTATTTATATTAATGGGGACGTGTGATGTTTGCATGAGTGAAGAGGCAAAACCATAACTAGGCATGCATATACTTGCCTTATTACAAAGTTGTCGTCAATAAGCATGTATTTATTAAGTGAATGTGAGTCGGATTGTACCTGCTTCTGCTGTAGTTCTCATCTCAGAGGATCTGAATTGGCCATATCCTCCCTGGCCTTGAGGAACAACATGCCCCTGAGGTTGAGCTGGTGGTCTCAGGTATTGGGCTCTCTGTGGGGTCTTGCTGCGCGTCATCATCTTGTGCTGGCTCGGCGTGGTGGGACGAGGAGGTGCTGTGGGATCGTCGAGCATATCGATGCCATCCAGAGTGAAGTCCCATAATTCCGGGTCATCTGAGAAGTGAGACATTTTTATATATTTTAACTCAGTCCAACAACCTTGTTCCTGTATTAACCTCAGTCACCAAAAGTCCTGAAGTTTTTCATCAGATCAGTGAGACCTATTAAAAAATGAAAATTCTGTCATTTACTTATTCTTGTGTCATTTTAAAACCCTTAAATCTTGAAATGTAAAAAAAGAAATAGATACACTGGACACACTTTTTCGAATCACATTGGAAGACTGGTAGTTTAAGCTTCAAAAATACGTTTGGAATGACAGAATTTCAATTTTTGTGTGTGTGTTTAATATTACTTTACAGCAGGGTTTTTATTTTCTGTGATGCCAAGGACCCCCAAATATGATTCATCCAAATATTCTAATATACATAAAGACAATGTTGTTTGCAAATTAAATAATTTTTATATTGACAGTGTTCTAAAGCCAAATCAAATAAGTATTTCTACTTATTTCCTACTGTTAAAAACGGTCAGAATAAATCCATTAATTTCCTGATTTCTGACCAGTGAAACCACAATAATGTTAATCTAAGCTGTAAATGTTAAAAAAATCATTAAATAGATTTAATATTTTAATTTGATACCACTGAAAGCCATAAAAATGTCTTTGAAAAATATGTATATTTTCCATGACGCCCCTATCAAAATGGCTCTCCACTAGAGGGCCTCAGCAAACTTCCAAGGGAACTGCAGGATGACTTAAAATTATGAAATATAAAATATTGTTATTATTATTAAAGGGATACTTCAACCAAAAATGAAAATTACCCCATGACCCTCAAGCCATCCTAGGTGTATATGACTATCTTCTTTCAGACGAACACAATCGGAGATATATTTAAAAATATCCTGGCTCGTCCAAGCTTTATAATGGCAGTGAAGGGGGGGGCCTGTTTTGAAGCCAAAAAAAGTGCATCCATCATAAATATAATCCATACAGCTCCAGGGGGTTAATAAAGGCCTTCTGAAGTGAAGCAATGGTTTTTTTGGGGAGTTTTTTTAAGAAAAATATCCATATTTAAAACTTTATAATCTAAATAACTAGCTTCCGCCAGACAACCGTACACACTGCGCAAGTCAACTTCCGCCACAATAGTAACCCCTGACGTGAAGTATGACGCAGGAGGTAAGGAGTGTCGTAAGCTTAGACGTCTCACGCAGTTCAAACAAATAGGGCTGTGCAACAAAAAAACTCAAGCTCCTCTTCTCTTATATTAAAATCCTCTGACATTTCTTTTCAAAATTTCTTGTTTTAGACTTCCGGTGTTTTGTTTTGCTCTATCCTCCGTGCTTCCGAGTTCATCATTATGTCATGCGTTGGGTCAGAGGTCACTCTTCTGCCACAAATCAATGTGTACGGCCGTCTGTCGGAAGCTAGTTATTATAGTTAATAAAGTTAAATATAGATATTTTTCTTACAAAAACCCATTGCTTTTGGAAGAGCCAGGATATTTTAAAATATCTCCGATTGTGTTCATCTGAAAGAAGATACACCTAGGATGGATTGAGGGTGAGTAAATCATGGGATAATTTTTATTTTTGGGTGAACTAATTTTTAATAGTACTAATATTTTTTTAAAATTTAAAAACATAAAATGAGGAACCTTTTTTTTTTCTTTTAAATACCTATCGTTTCCCAGTTTCTGTTTATTAAAAAATTAAAAATTAAAAAACGCTTAATTATAGCAGAAACACCAGTGGAAATATCTTACTCTAAATGGGGTTAGTTTGAAAATTGTGTTGGACAATGGGGGCCTTTAAGTCAAAAAGGTTGAGAACAACTGCCAATAGCAGCCAAGTTTGAAAACCCCTGCTTTAACACAGCCAGTAACTGGCAGTGCTGATGTGATCATTTATCATGTTACTAATGCACATGTACCATGACCTCATGTTTCTTAAAAGGATTCCTTACCAGCCAGATACTCCTCCTGTTTAGTTGTCACCAGGTGTCCGTTTGGTGTACTGTGGTTAACAGGACATACAGCCTGTCCTAAAACGATAAACCCACCGATGGACAACGCTACACACCTGACACTCCTGCAGGCAAAGGCTTGAATGTTTTATACTCATGGCTAAAACATGAACCCTAAAATTTTCCATCACACCTTGCTTAGACTGCAGCGCCGGCTCCGTGCAAGCGTTTGACGGCTGGGTTTTCTGCTCCTGTAGCAACTTCTTTGCCTCCATTTCCTGTCTGAACTTTTGCTGCAGCTGCTGCTGTCTCAGCTTCCTCTGCTGCTTGGAGTCCAGTGGAGGATCAGACGAGGACAGGTCAGCCATGTCAGCTGCTGACCTAACAACATGGAGAGAAGCAGATTTATCACAAGTGCAGCTGGCTAGTGTTGTAGTCGAAGTTAGCACCAAATAAATTCACCTTGAGGTGTTGCTGGGCCTGTTTTCAGAATCCTGGTGAGCTGACGTGTTGCCAGAATGTGCTGCCACGTTTGTCAATGAAGTCCTGGATCCTGTGCCGCTCTCATGCCCTCCTTGTACAGGGCGACTTCCCGTTCGCTCAAAGGGGATGTTAGCTAGTTCCGCCGGTTTGATAAATTCCCTGCTGTTGGCGCGGACCAGGCTGTCAAACCTGGCCTTTTCCACGGACGGCTCGCCATCACTGCGTTTGGTTTTGTCCGGGTCTAAAGGAGGAGGTGGCTGCGATAACAGGAAATACACTATAAATTAAGAAAATGCATAAAAATAAGTTACAAATTTGGACCAAAAGATTGCTTCTTACCTGCTTTGGTATTTTATTGATGGCTATGAGATACTCCTTATTCAGAATACAATTTCCAAGAGCATTTCCAAAACATCTTATTGTAAAAAAAAAAAAAAAACAATATGATTAATACAATTAAAATTATATAAGGCATATTGTAGTCAGCCAGTCATTATCGCAAAATAAAACTTGACAGGGTGATCGGGAGCCTGATGTGGAGCGGAGGGGTCTTATATCACCTTAAAGGGATTTAATTTGAGATAAACCTGACTATTTTTTAATCATATTTCTTAAATGGATTCTGATCAAATAAACAAATTTGTGGACATGAAATTGTGATATTGATAAGTGCTGAGTAATGTGGAAGATACATGTTTATGCTTACTAAGCCAGCATTTAATTTATTGAAAACACAGTAAAAACTGTAATATTGCAAAAATTTTCTAGTGTTTTCTATTTGAATATATTTTAAATGTAATTTATTCCTGTGATCAAAGCTGAATTTTCAGCATCATTACTCCAGTCTTCAGTGTCACATGATCCTTCAGAAATCATTCTAATATGCTGATCTGCTGCTCAAGAAACATTTATGATTATCAATGTTGAAAACAGCTTAATATTTTTTTGTAGAAATCATGACACTTTTTTTTTTTTTTTTTTCAGGATTCTGAATTGGCATTTATTTGAAACAGAAATCTTTTGTAACATTATAAATGTCTTTCCTGTCACTTTTGATACATTTTTAATGCATCCTTACTGAATAAAAGTATTGTTTTTTTTTTTTTTCAAAAACTGTACAAAATCTAATTTAAAAAAATAATGACCACAGAATGCTACAAATGACTAGTCAGAATCAAGTGCACGTAGAGGTAGAAATAATTACTTGAGTGCTCGTTTCAGTCCATCTGTGACAGCTTCTTTTCTTGCTTTTTCCAGGGACAGAGCTTTGGATTTGAGGCCTTCACTCACCCCATATCCCACATCCTCATGGAACGAGCCATCCTATGGAAAAGACATTGAAGAAACAGAATGGTACATATATGCTCCTCACAATGCTGCGTGTCTATTCCATCAGAGCGCTGACCTTTAATTGGACCTTCACAAAAGCACTGACTCCAACATAAAATTTCCCATTGATAAGGTCCACAAAGTCTGTAACACAAGATGACCACAACCCCTTTAAAAAACAAGTATCAACCTGATTTGAATGCGGCATAAATAGGAATGTTTGAGAACATGTCATTGAAATTGTGATGATGTCCTTACCAACATTTTGCTGAGATATTGAGTGTGACCATCCATTATACCCAAACATTTCATTGGCCAGACTTATAACTCTGTGACCTTCGATATAGCACACCTGCAAAAACAAGGCAAATGTCAAATAATCAACTATATATTAAATGTGTAAGGCTAAATATTGATAAGTGTACAAGAAGCATATTACTTCTCACCTTTTGTCCTCCTCCAGCCTGTCTGGTGCTTATATATTCAGGTCCTAGTTTCTGCCGTAGAGCATTCTGGACCGCCTGATACTCCTCTGCAGTGTATGCATACTACAACAAATAGAAACAGTTACAAATACATTCTAAACTCTGCATGTATAATTATAATACATTATGAACAGTGTGTTTCTGTAGCTAATCACATAATGTCAAAATGACCATTACAAAGTGTTAAAATCTGTCCCCCCCTAAAACACATACCTGACCAAAACACGTGCTGGCTGGTTTCCTCTCCTCTTGCCTCCCACTGCAGTGATCCATGTGTGTTTTCTGATCGCCAAGTATCAAAAACCGTCAATATTCTCTTTTAAACGATGCTGGATATGTATAATGTGAGTGGAGGTCGCTATATTGTAATAACAGAAAGTATAACCCAACATTACGCGCTAGTGTACGCCTATAGTGTGCTACCATCTATCTACCCATCTTTCTGTCGACGAACCGACAAATTGAACTAGTAAGCGTTCAGTCAATGTTTTAATGACAACGTCCTAATATAAAAACCGAACGCCGAACACTAGAATTCTCTGGTCTTGTTTGTGCGTTTGAAAATTCCCGCCCCACGACGTTTACGCCGCCCCGCCCACTCTCTCGTACGTAACACGTCATAAAGACGGGGCGAAATTCAGTGAGTGAATGTTTTAAAAATCCGGCTGTTTGTCACAGATACAATATTAGTGTGTTCTCCGTGTTCATCATCACAAAATGCAAATAAATATTAACATAAAAAAAATGTCATATTTAAAAAAATCATCTTGTAATGTTTAATCTCTCTGGTGATGTACGCAGGACTTCTCCAATTATTAAGTCTGCTTAAATCCTGCCAAATTCTCATTCATCTTCCTGTATTTTTAAAAGGTTAGATCACCCAAAAATGAAATTTCTATCATTAATTTCTCACCCTCATGTCATCCCAAACCTGTAAGACCTTCATTTATCTTCAGAACACAAATTAAGATATTTTTGATGAAATCCGATCTGATCTGTATGGAAGCCCGTTTCCGCCACTAAATAAAAAAAAAAAAGAGTAATTGCGACTTTTTATCTCAGAATTCTGACTTTTTATCTCGCAATTGCGAGTTTATATCTCACAATTGCGAGTTATAAAGTCAGAATTCTGAGATATAAAGTCGCAATTGCGTGATAAAAAGTCAGAATTGCGAGTTTTTATCTCAGAATTCTGACTTTTTTTCTCGCAATTGCGAGTTATAAAGTCAGAATTCTGAGATATAAAGTCGCAATTGCGTGATATAAAGTCAGAATTCTGAGATATAAAGTCGCAATTGCGTGATATAAAGTCAGAATTCTGAGATATAAAGTCGCAATTGCGTGATATAAAGTCAGAATTCTGACTTTTTTTCTCGCAATTCTGACTTTTTTTCTCGCAATTGCGAGTTATAAAGTCAGAATTCTGAGATATAAAGTCGCAATTGCGTGATATAAAGTCAGAATTGCGAGATATAAAGTCAGAATTCTGAGATATAAAGTCGCAATTACGTGATATAAAGTCAGAATTCTGAGATATAAAGTCGCAATTGCGTGATATAAAGTCAGAATTCTGACTTTTTTTTCTCACAATTGTGTGCAACTTTATTTCTCATAGTTCTTACTTTGCTTGCGTTTCCTTTCATTCCGGGTGACCATCAGGATTGCTGCTTCGTTATTATTATACATAAAATGGAAGACATCATAAAGGATTATTTTTAGCGCGGATTTACCAATAAAGAAATTTTGATTTTATTGGAGGAGGCACATAACATGAAGATTAGTCTCCGGACATTAGAGAGAACATTATGCAGGAATATGCATAGTATAGCATGTTTCCACGGTAACCTTGTACATGAGTACAGCGTTTCCAGGAGAAAAAAACAGCTTTTACTGCCATCTAGTGGACTTAATACTAAAACGCATCATATTTCATATAATTTCAAATCATATTTCATCAACTTTTGTAACTGCAACTCAAGCCTGGTGGCTCCATAAAAGGGGGCATTCAAGGGTAGAATTACAATTACAAAATTACAGTGGAAGTATTTGGTGAATAAAAGTTGTTTTTAACAGAATTAGATACACTGATGAATTTGACAAGTTTTGAGCAAATGTGTTGTGATTACACAATAATACCAATATAATAGTAATAGTAATAATAATAAGAATCAACTGTGGCGGAGGCACAATAAAACAGATGAAGCTGAAGTGGCACATTTTATACACCAACAGCTTCAGACATCAGGACGGCAGCACGGCTATCGTTGGATGCACCAGATGTTGGATGTCCGTATTTGTTAGACAGAGAAACTGTCCATCAGTTAATTACAAGAAAAAAGTCATAATTCTGAGATATAAACTCGCAACTGCGTGATATAAAGTCAGAATTCTGAGATAAAAACTCGCAATTCTGACTTTTTATCACGCAATTGCGAGTTTATATCTCAGAATTCTGACTTTATATCACGCAATTGCGACTTTATATCTCAGAATTCTGACTTTATATCACGCAATTGCGACTTTATATCTCAGAATTCTGACTTTATATCACGCAATTGCGACTTTATATCTCAGAATTCTGACTTTATAACTCGCAATTGCGAGTTTATATCTCAGAATTCTGACTTTATAACTCGCAATTGCGAGTTTATATCTCAGAATTCTGACTTTATAACTCGCAATTGCGAGAAAAAAAGTCAGAATTCTGAGATAAAAACTCGCAATTCTGACTTTTTATCACGCAATTGCGAGTTTATATCTCAGAATTCTGACTTTATATCACGCAATTGCGACTTTATATCTCAGAATTCTGACTTTATAACTCGCAATTGCGAGAAAAAAAGTCAGAATTCTGAGATAAAAACTCGCAATTCTGACTTTTTATCACGCAATTGCGAGTTTATATCTCAGAATTCTGACTTTATATCACGCAATTGCGACTTTATATCTCAGAATTCTGACTTTATATCACGCAATTGCGACTTTATATCTCAGAATTGTGACTTTATATCTCAGAATTCTGACTTTATAACTCGCAATTGTGAGATATAAACTCGCAATTGCGAGATAAAAAGTCAGAATTCTGAGATAAAAAGTCGCAATTACTCTTTTTTTTTTTATTATTTAGTGGCGGAAACGGGCTTCCATAGATCTGCACATATTTTCATTGTAGAGCAAAAAAAGTATTCTCATCGCTTCGTAATATTAAGGTTGAACCACTGTAGTCGCGTCAACGGTTTTAACGAAGTCTTTAGTATCTTTCTGAACCTTAAAAGGTGCAATGTCGTTGCTGCCTACACTCTTAAAACAGATGTGTTAAAAACAACACATCCTGTGTTAGATCTTAACACACCCGTGTGTTTAGTTAAGGACAACACATTTTGTGTTACTTTTAACTCAAACGTGTTATTCCTGCTCATTTTCTACACACTAATGTGTTATATTTACACAATTTGTGTCAATTATGTACACAAAATGACACAAAATGTGTCACAAAAAATAACACAAAAAATGTGTTATTAATTAACACATCTTTTTTGAGAGTGTATGTGCAGATCAGATACCCTCGGCTTTCATCAAAAATATCTTAATTTGTGTTCCGAAGATGAACGAAAGTGCAAAAATGTGATGGTGCGTTTACGCCTTGTAATTACTGTAACTATTCTGAAGTGTAAAAAGCCTTCATGTTCTTGTAGAACTTGTAATTACAATGTGTAAACTCGTAATTTTCTGAGCTACGACTTGTACCACTTGGCCGCTGTACCACCTGACCACAGGAGATTTAAGATGTGTTCGATTTGAAGCAACGCTGTGCAGACTGACTGGTATATGACATCAAATTAATAGGGCTGGGACAATACATTAATTCTCGATTCACGATACAAAGAATCTGGAGCGGTTCTGATATTTTCCAACGTATCGCGATTCTCTCTTTAGAATCGATTCTGTGCTTAGTTTTTAACAGCAGATGGTGCTACATGCTTTAGAAACAGCCATATTCTTCTTGGTTCCAGTTCCTTTCACACCACTTAAACCTAAAATAATCATTCATAAAGTTCGAAAAGGTTGAAACGAATTACAAGGGTGTTCACATTGGGCTGTGTTTACATTAATCTTGCGTCATAAAAGCATTCTGAGTCGAAGTGCAAGTAAATTTAACCACTTACATGACTCAGCTGAACCAAAGACTGTAAAAAAAGATGGACGAAGCACCTTCACTTTCTTCCATTGTAGTAAGTGAAGCTGCCAGTGTCCAAATATGGCGCTGACATCTTGAGTCTCGAGTCTGTGCAGTAGTGAATGCGAAGTGGAACTGCGATATCAAGGTCCCGCCCACACTCAGAACAACTCATTATGGCAGTGTGAAATAAACAATTATGGAAATGTAGCAATTAAATTTAAAGCTCCAATCTTCTCGCGAAAAAAAGGTTGTTGGCACCTCAGTGACTACTTCACTCAGAGAAGCAGCCAATCTCAGCTGTCAATCATGACGTCTCACCCCCGTTTTTATAGCATCAAATAACTAACTAAAACCAAACTTATTTAAAGAACGAAGACTTTAACTAACACCAGCGTAATAAAAACTGCCTAAAATGACAGAAACTGTCTTTGGAAAAAAATATTTGAAGTGTAATTTGATTGTTTAGTTTGTCTCACATCCTATTACATTTCATAGAGAGGGTGGGGGTTATGACCTATACTGCTTCCAACCACCTGGGGGCGATCATTTGCTTCACTTTTCAGGACCTGTGTGGAACGCATGATTTTTTTTTTCCCCCCTAAACGGTTCAGCGGAAAACCCTGACCTGCAACCAATTTAACTGGCTGAGGCTACAGTGACGGGTCGGTTTAGGGATCAGGGTTGGGTGTAGACAATCACTGTTGTAATTAACATGGCCAACGAAATGTTTCGAATCGGCTCCAGGGCGGCGTGTGGCATGCTTAAGCCACGTGATTTTTTTTCCCCCAAACCAGTTCAGTGGAAATCCCGCCCTGCAACCAATTTCAATGGCTGAGGTTACAGTGAAGGATACGTTTAGGGATCAGTGTTTGGTGTAGGCAATTATTACTGTGATTGACATGGCCAATGAAATCTTTAGAATCGGCTCCAGAGCGGGATTTCCGCTGAACTGGTTTGGGGAAAAAATCACACGCTTGAGCAGAATGCACGATCACTGTCCAGCACTCTTCTTCATGAGCATTTGAGTGTGCGGTTAAAAACTAGCCTAGAGCGCCATCTGCTGTTACAACTAAGCTCAGAATCGATTTGAGAGAGAAAATATCAGAATCGATCCAGAATCGAGAATCAATGTATTGTCTCAGCCCTACAAAGTACCCCGAGGGCGTTTCGAAAGCATACGGCGCTTTATTTACGGTAATTACGACATGGCGTGAACACAGCATAATGCCTACATCTCAAAATCCAATCTTGCATAGAACCAAGTTTCTGCCCAACATTTTTCTTTTTTGATAATCCATTTCACTCATATGTACATCACAATACGGAAAAAAAGATGTGTCGCTACTTCTGTTTCATCACGACTTTAAATTCGTTCACCAAAAACATTTGTTTGCTGTTCAGTGGCCCTTTCTGTCCAAATAAATTGTCAAATAAATTTATTTTTGTGTGTTATGGATGAACGATGCACTGAATCATTCGCTTAACCTATTCATTAAAAACATTTAAAAATTTAAAAATTAAAATTCTAAAAAAATAAAAAATACAGGAGGCAACCTATGATGAAGTAGCCTTCCGTTTAGACTACAAATGAATGTCATGACTACATGTGTCTATAACAGAACAACAAGCAAAATTTAATTCATTTAAATTCTGCTCGGCCTCTTTAAGATAAACCGCTGGTGTGCTAAATTATATCCCTGTCACCCTCAACTCAGCAGGGATTATCTAAATTAGGGATCCGAATAAAGATTGCAGTCTGGTTAGCATCACACAGTGACTGATTGGATTGAATATGAATTTTATTATATATGGCTTCCTGCTGAGCTCTTAAATTGAGCTCGTAAATCCTTTATTAATATTAATATCATATCAACCCTAAAATAGACACTTTATTCTAACATCTCTCCGTTTTGTTTCAAGCATATCTTGACCCTTCGCACAATGGCGCGCGCACACGTGCTCGGGCGTGAACGCGCCCACAGTCTCGACTGCCGTCTGGTCAGACAGTCTGCAACTCGGGAAGCGAATAGGAGGGGCGAGTATTGGGGATGCCACAGGAATGATCCATTAACCCCGCATAAGCCCACATCCGCATTTATGGATTAGTTTCTCCTGAAGTGTAGTCCATCATATTTATTGCTTTCGTCCTCATTGAAGTTACTTAAATATCCCTGACTGCTCTTATTCACTTTGCACGCGGAACACACATGACGGTGAGTTGAAACATTGTTACAACGCACTACTGTTTGCGTGGAGTGTTTTTATGTTATATTGCATTTTCCCCTGTATGAATGGTGCATTGTTGCGCTGTTTGTAAATAACAAAAGTGCCATGTTCACCATAAGGTACATTGAGTACCCAGTGCGTCAACCCCGCCATGAATAACTTATAGCTACGGATGGAATATGTAACCAACAGAAATTGATGCATTGAAACACGGTCAGTTGAGTTGTTTGATTCGTATATCGAGTTTTAACGGCGATATCTGTTAGTCCAGGATGGGAAGTGATGCCCTTCCTCTCAAATAGCCTTCTCAGGTTTACCCAGACGTCGTCGTTTTACCGTCGCTTTTACCTGTCTACACTTTAGAAAGGGAAATGGACTCCTCCTGCTCCTGTAATACATCGTGGCTCGTGTCCTGGCACGTTCAGTGAACAAAGGGAAACTGACATGATGCTTCAGGGAAAGTGGAACATAAAGCAAAGTCACGTATTTAGGTCGAGGATGTTGAGATGTATGTGTGTTTTTTTTTTTTTAAGAGCTCATAAAAAGCTCTTACGCCCTCATGAGCAAATGATGACAGCCTGATGCAATAAGACAAGTCTTTTGTTGTAGTAGCCCATTTCTTTTGCGAAGCTTCCCAAATGGTCCAGTAGGGGGCGCGAGTTGAATTGTGTTGCTGAGGAACACATGGAGAATGAATAGCGTAAACAAGCACATTGATCCTTCCTTTTACATCATCCGAACAAAATGAAACTGACATTTCTGAATCTTTGGCAGAATAATGGTTAAAAAGGAGTAAGTTTTTACTGTTGCTGTGTTGTATAAATGGGTTATAACATGACCTTATAATCTAGACTGTTTACCAAATGCTTGCATCAGGGAGTTGTGAAATTTAAAGGGCTAGTTCACCGATTTTTTTTTTTTTTTTTTTTTTTTTTTTTTTCATCATTTACTTACCTTCATCTCGTTCCAATCTTTATGACTTTATTTCTTTTGCAGGTCGCTCTTTTCTTTGCGGTTACAATGAATGGAGGCTGGAGCTTCAAAATTCATTTGAGAACCCGATTCGTGAACAAATTCAGATGGATCAACAGTAGGGCTGCCCTCGACTAAGTATTTTTCTGGTCGACCAGTAGTCGTTATTTTTAAGTTTATTATTAAACCATATAAATCATAATAATAATCAGCATTCAGTCGCACACATAAAGCTTGCCTCAGCGCACCGGCAGAAGTAATGATTATGAATGCGTCGGGGAAAAACAGCAAGGAGATTGCTTTAACATTTTAATAATTTATTGATAAACAGTGTTTTTCGGCTGCAGTGATGAAGTTGATGCTGACTCGTCAGATCCACAGTTGTGGACGCGGCTACGTTTCTTACGGAGTACATAACCTGAGAATGTTTGTTTTCCATTTGAATAGGTTCTTTTAAAAGCATACATTTTGCTTTCTATAGATATATTTTTCATGCAAATTTACATGGAGTTTTGGTTCTTTCTTTTTTGGGGGTGTGCTGAAGTTCACACAGAGACACGGCAGAAAGCGCATCCTGTTTGCTTTCATTATTTTACAAAAGCACAAAGTTTTGTTGTTATTGTGAGTGCACACAAATAAAACTAGACTCTTCACATATTCAAAAGATGTATTACTTTTATCTGTATGACCAAAAATGCTGGAGAATTTTAAGTGCAAGTGATCGCACCGGTGCCTCCATGTTAGCTGTCATGCAGTAAGCACGCATCCTAGGTGACTTTCTTCTTTCTGATGAACATAATCGGATAAATATTAATAAATATCCTGATGGATCCAAGCTTTATAATGGCAGTGAACGGGATCAACAAGTATGAGCTAAAGAAAGTGCATCCATCCATCATGAACGTACTCCACACAGCTCCAGGGGGTTAATAAAGGGCTTCTGTAAAAAAAAATATCCATATTTAACAAGTTATGAAGTAAAATATTTAGTTTCCGCCCGACCGCCTTCCATATTCAACTTACGGAAAAAACGGAACTGGCGTCGCATCAGTTAAGGCCTATGTATACTTCACTTTCCGCGCCTGGACGCATCCCGCACGCAGTCGTGTCTGCGCATCTTTCAAAGTATACTCAACCACGGATGCGCATGGATAACCAAGTTCGACACGTGCAGTACAAATTTTTTCTATACTCTACGAGACATCGGAGGGGAGCACTGAGTCGTGTCATCATCCTGGGCAGAATCGGAGAAGAAAAATAGTGCATCCACCATTGCACTGTGCTCAGTACTGTGCGTATTGCCACCTAGTGGACTCTTATGTCCTGCTTGCGCATGCGCTGTTATGTAAACTTCTTTTATACTTAATTGATTTTTTGCAACCTTTTGGAAGTTTCTGTTCATTGTAATTGCTTGGAAAAGAGTGACCAGTACACAATAGAAATTATTATTATAATTACAATTATTTTGTGTTCTGCAGAAGAAAAGAAATCATACATGTTTGGAACAACATGAGGGAGAGTAAATGAATCCTTTAAAGATCCTTTAAAGATGTAAGTAGTAGCAAACACCACAACGCACTCTCATTTTGTCTCTTTCTTCATCCTTTTGTGTTATCAGAAGGACCAGAGATGTTCTGAATGAAAGGAGGATCTGGCAGTCTTTCGATAACAATGCTGGAGAACTTGAGCGGAGCCCACGTTGATCGACCCGCCCCTAGATCATCCACGTTCAGCTTCTCTGCCCTGTTTGCTCTGCCACACCATCTTCACATGGATGGGAGCAGTCATCCATTCAGGAGGTACAACTGATGTTGTGAACGGAACTATTAACACGCTCACATCCTGCTATACATACTCATATCCTGTTATTTGTTTATGATGTCCTGTGTTTTTCCTTGTAACTTATACCCTAAATAAGCCATATTCAACAAAATTTCGCAATGTGTGACATTCCTCAATTCCCCATTTTGTGTACATTTATTTAGCAACAGTATGATGCCACAGGAGACATGACATAACATAGATTACTCAGTTCCAGGAACCAGAGCGATATTAATGTAAATTCAATGAGTGCAGTCAGGACCAGTGGGAAATGGATCAAAATTTTCCAGGCTAAAGTCAATAGAGTACAGTCACCACCACAGCATATACATGTACATGCTATGAAAAGTAATAGTTTTATATATATATATATATATATATATATATATATATATATATATATATATATATATATATATATATATATATATATATATATATATATACACATGTATAACAAAGTAACAAAATAAACATATATGTGTGTGAGTGTGTGTGTGTGTGTATATATATATATATATATATATGTAATAAAAGTTAAATTATTAAAAAAATATTTTTATATTATAAGGTTTTATATTTTTAATTTTTATATTAAGAAAATAAATATATATAAAATATAAACATAATATAACATTTTAATTGTATTAATTTAATTTAATTTAATTTTGTAATAAATATAATAATACCAGTTATATGATTAGGGGCCAAGCACGGAAGGTGTGTACGCACCTTTTGTATCCGTTTTCTTATTCTTTTTTTTCTTTTTCCGCTCATGCAGTCTATAGCAGCCCATAGAACCATTTGCGGGAAAATTCTGAAATTTGGCACACAGATAGAGGACAGTCTGAATATTAACCAGAGCAATTTTGTAGTCTCTAACTTAATCCCTCTAGCGCCATCAACTGTCCAAATTTTCACTCACGTTTATGCTAATAACTTTTGAACTGTAAAGGCTAGAAACAAAATTTTTCCTCTGATTCTTTGGCTCAAGATGATTCGATTGCACCCTGTGACATCATTTTCTGTCATTAAATTTTTTTGGCCATTTTGAATTTAAAAAAAAAAAAACCTACTTTTTTGAACTCCCGAACTGTTTTGTCAGATTTTATTTTATTTTTTTGTCTGTATCTCCGCAATGCTTTAGCATGTGTAATCACAAGCATGACTTGTGGGTATGTGCAGTGTTTTGCCACTGTGCTACTTAGTGGTCAGGAGATATGAAAAATGAATATTTTTGCTTATACCGTCTGACCAGTTTAACCAAAAATCACGAGACTGGTTTCTTTAGGTTTGGTGCAGCATGCCTATTAATAGATGTCTTGGGTCATGCCGAGAACATAGATACCAATTGTGCCATAGGAGGCTGAACGTCCTGTCTGCCATTTTGATTTCCTTTAAAAAAAAAAAAAAAACTTTTTCGAACTCCTCCCCGACCGTTTGTCTGATTTTCACCAAATTCAGATCATCTTCAGCCCATATCGGAAAATAATTATGGATTTAGTGTCAGCAGACTAAACCTTTTTCATGTACCTCATCAACAAAGTTGATGGCATGATGCCAAAACTACTCGGAGGCTGTATCTCTGCAATGCTTTGGCATATTGACACAAAATGACAAATTTTGTATGTCATTGTCACCTTAATCTGACCGCACCACATCAGTTTTATAACAGCGCCACCTATTGGTCAAAAGTGATAGACCGTTAAATCATATTCCTAGTTATTGTATTTGGTTTTTCAGCTATTTTGTCTAAAATCCTCTTTATAGGTCTTTAATTGCTCATTGTTGCAGTTGTTCTGATGCTCCCAGCCATGCTGGCATGATATTGTGCCTTCTTTGTGCTTGGCCCCTTAATTGCTGCTTGCAGCTATATTTTTATTCTTATACTATATTATATAAAATATGACATTTTATCCTACTTTTATTTTTGAATATACATATATAAATATAGGAATAACACAATAATATTGATATAAAATAATAATAATAATATATATATATATATATATCCTGTAAGATATATATTGTTGTTTTTATTTTTTTTATCATCCTCTAGGCACAAATCATAAGTTTCAGTGCTTAGAAAAGTAATACCACGCACCTCTATTGAACAAACCTCATTATTTGAGGTATTTTAAAACCTCACACTGCACAGGAGGAGCAGGCTGTCACTCCCTTGCACTAGGAATGTGAAAGAAAGGAGTTTTTGTGTTGCATAACTATTAAACAAGATTGGTTTATCCTTGTGGGTGGGTGTGCGTGTGTTTGACAGAGAGAGAGACTGAGGAAAGGATGGGAATGTAATGTTTGGAGGAAGGAAATTGGTTTCTCAACAGTCAAACAGTAGTTTCCTCCCCTTTCACGTCTGTAGCGGCATCTTTCTAGCTCCTCCCCTTCTTTCACTTGTTGTTGCTGTTCTGGACTAACTGTACTGTGTTTTTATCCCTCTGTTTGAACCATGAGGACTCTGTACCGGTTGAAGTTAGTGAGTTCTCCAAATCTGAGTCAGCTGGGGAAAAATGAAAAGGCTTCATTGGAGGAGAGAGGATCAGGCCCTAATGCCACTTGGAACAGGTTAGTGCATATTTTGTGCCCAGTGCATGTCGATAAGTGTCATAAACTGAGATGTTATTTCACATCTGTGCGATTTTTTTTTTTTTTTTTTTTTTTTTTTTTTTTTTTTTTGCAGCATTCACAACGCAGTCATTGCTGTATTTCAAAAGAAAGGACTGGCAGACAACGAACTCTATACGCTCAATGAAGGCGTGAGGTGAGGCAAAAAAACACTATATGGTATATATTATTACACTATAATGGTAACTGTTAGCTGTGTGTCAAATGTACACTTTTACACGCTGGCAGCTGTGATCTGAGGCTTCACATTATCAGCACAGAACAGTTGTGAGAGGACGCAGAGCCTCAGTCTGCTATTATGTAACTATTACAAGATAAATTGTGAAGCAATAACATCCCAACTTAAGAAAACGGTAACACTTTACAATAAGGTTCATTAGTTAACATTAGTTAACTACATTAGTTAATTTCAACATTTACTAATATATTATTAAAATCATGTTAACATTAGTTAATGCACTGTGAACTAACATGAACAAACTATGAACAACTGTATTTTCATTAATTAATGTTAATGACGATTAGTAAATACAGTAACAAATGTATTGCTCATGGTTAGTTCATGTTAGTTAATACATTAATGTTTAACTAATGAGCCTTATTGTAAAGTGTTACTAGGAAAACATACCCACTTGATATTTCACCCCAAAATCAAAAGTAAAAAATAAGAAATTATATTGCAATTTTACATTGAATTTGTGATATTATTCTATATATCATAAAAAAGCACATTCCCCCCTCATTCTCATTACTGAAGTGCATCTGCATTGTTTTAGTGTTAGGTTTGTTTGTGATTATTATTTTCTATGTATAGCTCTCTATATACCTCAGTATAATGCACTAATGAAAATCCTTCTGTCTGGACACAGTGATTAAAAAAACAGTAATAAAAATGACATAAGTTAAATATTATAATGGTAATTTTAATGGTACTACCTTGGTGTATAAATAATTGTGTAAATAAAGTATAATGTTTTAACATTTTTTTAATAAGTATATTAACATGTTGAACATATTCTTGAGCAGCAAATCAGCATGTTAGAATGATTTCTGAAGGATCATGTGACACTAAAGACAGGCGTAATTATGCTAAAAATTTATGCTGAAATATTCAAAACTTTTATTTTAAATTGTAATAATAATTCACAATATTACTGTTTTACTATATTTTTAACCAAATAAATGGAGCCTTGTTGAGCCGAAGAGACCTCTTTCAAAAACTATTAAAAAAAATCCCCCAGACTTTTTAACATTAGTGTATACTATATATAATTTTTGGTGTTAAAATTGTATATAATATAAATGGGTCAATGATGTGACGGGTCATTTTTTTTTGTCCAAAGGCCTTAATAATAATAAAAACAGATATGACATCCAAAGTATGTAAGGTAGTACAACTAGATCACTTTTATTGAATCCAAAGGTTTTAATTATATTTTGCTACATATAAAGGTGTTTCAAAGATTTTGAAGTGTCAAAAGGCCAATACACCCATTTCATTTGTGATTAAAATATCTTAAAATGTATATATTTTTTATTCTGGCATGATTTTATAACATCATATATCAACATAGTGCAACATGGTATTAAAATGATGTGTAAAAGACATTGCTTTGTTATGAGAAAGAATGTCCGGAAAAATGAATTTCATTGATGTCATTCGGAGTAAACATTATAAAGGGTCTGCTTTGGATCAAGTCATGCAGTCAATATCATGTGACAGGATGTGACATCATTTAGACACCTGCAAAGGACCACATGGTTGTGAAGCAAAGTTACTAACTCTCTTTAACTATTTGAAAAATTAATGTTTTCACTTGCTCATACGCATGTCCCGAAACATCAGTGGTACAACCGCTATTAAACATGGAAAATGTTGTAATATTTTAAAAACTTGTATTACATATGAAATGTTTGATTGTCCTTTTGCTAGCTAGCTAAATATCAGCCTGTTAGCACTGTTTGAAAATATCGTCATTCGGTAAAACCGAAATTTTGGTTAAACCGAATAACTTTTTTGGTGACAAATTTTGTCCATCTTGTAAAAAATGACAAAAGCAGTGTTAATTAATTATAAAAACCACATAATATCATTGTTAACACTTAATAAAATTTCCAAATTAATTACATCTCCATTATGTTTTTTTTTTTACAATTTTAAAAACCTTATTCGTCAATGACCCAAATACATATAGTTGCTTTTTTCATTTCCTTTTGGGGAAAAATATTTGAACATATTCTTGACAGTCATTTAAGTTAAATTGCTTGATTTTCCTATAAATCATATGTAAGAATGATTTCTCTTCTGAAACATTTGTTATGTGTTTAAAATTCAATATTTTATTTTATCAGGCAGCTATTGAAAACGGAGCTGGGCTCGTTCTTTACAGAATACCTCCAGGTGAGAAACGTTTTAAAATTCTGTTTTTCCAGAGATGTGTTTGTTCTAATATATACATTTAAAAAAAATAATTATGTCTTTCCTTTTTTCCTCATTATCAGAATCAACTTTTAACTAAAGGCATGGTCATTTTACGGGACAAAATAAGGTTTTATGAAGGTATATCCCATTCCCATTTTAACAACAAAACACATTCCAATTAAAAACATTGTTTTTAATTTTTGAATTTCATTTACAGAATTGCAACATTACACAGCATTTCACTACTACTTTCTTGTCTGCCTAAAAATAGGTCAGAAGTTATTGGACTCTTTGGCTGAGACATGGGACTTTTTCTTTTGTGATGTTCTTACTATGCTTCAAGCCATCTTCCACCCCGTCCAGGTACAGTCCAGTCATACTGCGAAATAACTAGTCAGACATCAGAGACAGCAGTGGTGTGTGAATCTGTGTGCATGTTTATGTTCAGGGGAAGGAGCCATCAGTGCGTCAGCTGGCCCTGCTGCACTTTCGAAACACCATCACCCTTAACATGAAGCTGGAGGAGGCTCTGTCCAGACCACGAGCCCGTGTCCCTCCCTCCATCGTCCAGATGCTTTTAGTGTTACAGGTACGCATGGGCTGCAAGCATTCCCTTGTCAAAATCCTCTTAGATCATGTGAAAGGTCCAGCTATACCGTCATGAGCTGCACCCAGAAATGATAATATAGTGACTTCAAAACAGGTCATTTGTGGTGTAAGCAATTGTGTCATATAGAGACATTAATCATAAGCCTTGTGTGTCTCAACTAAAATGACTGTTAATTACCATTTCAAAAGCAATACAGTCAAAGTGAAACTCTTACGTGTCTTACAGGGGGTTCATGAATCCAAAGGTGTGAGTGAAGAATACCTGAAGCTGGAGTCACTCATTCAGAAGGTGGTGTCGCCATACCTGAGCACGCAGGGACTGTGTTCACATGAGTGCGGCGCCTCTCACTGCTCCTGTGTGATTGGTGAGAGAGTACAGAAACCAGCATTTCAAACACAACATTTAGTCTGTTTAACGTGGAAGCTTGTTTCTGCCACAGAATAAAACAATGTAAAAGATAATTGCAACTTTTTGACTTTTTTCTCACAATTGCAAGTTTATATATTGCTATTCAGACTTTTTACTTCTAATTTCTAAATTTTTTTCAGAATTTCGAGTTTATATCTCACAATTCTGACTTTATAACTCGCAACTGTGACTTTATATCATGAAATTCTGAGAAAAAAGTCAGAATTGCAAGATGTAAACAAGATGTAATTGTGAGATAAAAAAACCTCACAATTTTTATTTGTTATTCAGTGGCGGAAACAAGCTTCCATAGTTTAATATTGGTTTCTTTCTCTTTTTTTTTCTTTCTTTCTTTCTTGCTTTT
Source organism: Hypophthalmichthys molitrix (assembly GCA_037950675.1). Classification (NCBI taxonomy): domain Eukaryota; kingdom Metazoa; phylum Chordata; class Actinopteri; order Cypriniformes; family Xenocyprididae; genus Hypophthalmichthys; species Hypophthalmichthys molitrix. The sequence goes on along the minus strand of CM075515.1, from coordinate 13,864,319 downwards.
ATTTGGTTCAATTTAGGATGAACAAATAATTACAATGGAAACATAGTATAAATTATATATAATCATACAATATACAAAAAAAGAATATCAGGCAAACATATTTATACACTAAATGCACTAAAGAAAGAAAAACAAAACAGAACGAAGGGGAAAAATAAATCCAAATCTAAAATACAGTAAGAAATGTAATATTGTGAAATGTTTCTGCAACTTAAAATAACTGTTTTCTATTTGAATATGTTTTCTATTTTAAAATGTAATTTATTCCTGTGATGCAAAGCTGAATTTTCAGCATCATTTCAGTGTCACATGACATTAGAAATCATATTAGCATAACAGAAATCATTCTAAAATGCTGATTTGCTGCTCAAGAAACATTTCGCATTATTAATGTTGAAAATCATGAAAAAATAAAGATTTTTTTTATTTTAGCACAGTATTTTGTATTGTATGTATTTTAGTATGTAGTATAGTATGTATTTTATCATAATTTAATCATAAATTATGATAAAGCATTAGATTTAAATATCAAAAAAATGTTAGGTAAAAAAAGGTGTTTTAATTTATTATGACTCGTTTATACTGTGTGAGATTAAGCTAAAAATATTAAGCTTGATATCATAAAGATGTTTCCAAAATGAAAAAAATATTTGGAATATATTTATTTTGTATTTGTTTTTTTTGTTTTGTTTTTTTACACACTGATAGATCGCTGATCACTGATGGATGTTCGCTATATAAACCCAAGAGAAATATTTTTAATTCAATTATTTGTAAATCGCTTTTCACAATAAATATCATAGGTAATAGTGGCAAAGAGAAACTCCATAAAAAATACATAAATACAAATTATGTCTCAAAGAAAAACATATGTCACAAAGGAGGAGAGATAAACACTTAAATACAGAATAAATACTGTTAAAAACTAGGGCTGATGTCAGTAAAATTATTGTGATTAATCTCATGAATTCCAGCAAAAGCATAATGAAACAATAATAATATCAAATTTGATAAATGTTTTTTTTTAAACAAAAAAAACTTGCATTGAATAAATAGAAGAACTGTCCCTTTAAAAATCTTGCAATCATGTTCTCCACCCATAAACATTTACTGCTCAGATCATACTGTATGTGATTCAGCCACTGATACATTTTAAGTGAGTCAGAACTGTACTACTCCAGTAAAAAAGCAGTATATCATTACTTATTTCTTAAAAATCTTTCCAGAGAGGCGTTTGCAGTATTGCTGGTCCAAGTCTGCAGACCTGCCCTCCAGTAACCCAGTAGTGCGCTCCAAGAGCTACAACATCCCCATGTTGACCCCCCGTGGCTGAGTACGACTCTGAAGTGAGCTCTGTAGGCAGCGTGAGCATCCGGCGTCACTCTGCATGTGATGTCACTTCCTGCATAGAGCACCAGGGTTATTCAGCCCTGTCTGTGGGAATAGAGACCAGCTCGACCCCAAGACTCTCACTGGATCATGATCTCACCCTGTCCGGTGTGGTGCGAGGGGCCACGGGACAGCCCGCTCTAATTTCTCCGCCCGTCTTCATCCACACCTCCGCGGGGTGTCTGCACCCACCGGATGCCCAGGTGGCTTCAGTCGAGGTGGACAAAGGCCTTTCGTCACCCCCAAGCTGCTCCTCCAGTCCGGAGACGATCGTAATGCAGGGGCTGGACTCGCTGGAATCGGATCCTGACGGAATCTTCATTGACTTTTCCCACTGCCGCTCTGATTCTTTTGGAACAAGCAGGAAAACTAGCTGATGGAATGAATTGCTGTGAAGAATCCATTTCAGATGATTGATTATAAACTACTACTATTTTCTGTGAACTTGTGAAGTAGCTCTGTACGTTGTGTATTTTTAAAACTGGAATTTCATTCCAGCTTTGCGCAAAAGCCAGGGCTGTTTTGTGGGAAAAATGGGAGAGGACTCAATTTAAAGCGATTGTTTTCATAATGTTCTAAACCTGTGGGTGGATTTTTGAATTTTTCTACATAGTTTTTCATTGACAATAGACATGGAATGTGTCCATTTTAATGAATCTAGTACTGTCAAATCAATTAATCACGATTAATCATTTCTAAGATAAAAGTTTGTTTACATAATATATATGAGTGTATATATTATATTTAAATAGATAATATGTGTGTATATATTATTAAACAAACTTTTATCTTAGAAGCGATCGATCGCGATTAATCGATTTGACAGTACTAGATTCTCAAATTGATTAATCGCAATTAATCACTTCTAAAATAAAAGTTTGTTTACATAATGTGTATATATATTATATTTAAATACATAATATGTGTGTATATATTATATTTATACAAACTTTTATCTTAGAAGCGATCGATCGCGATTAACCGATTTGACAGAACTAGATTGTCCAATTGATTAATCGCGATTAATTGCTTTTAAGATAAAAGTTTGTTTACATAATATATATGAGTGTATATATAATATTATATTTAAATACATATGTGTATATATATTATTGTATTTAAACAAACTTATCTTAGAAGCGATCGGTCACGATTAATCGATTTGACAGTACAAGATTGACAAATTGATTAATCGCACTTAATCATTTCTAAGATAAGTTTGTTTACATAATATATGAGTGTATATAATATTATTTAAATACATAATGTGTGTATATATTTAAACAAACTTATCTTAGAAGCGATCGATCGCGATTAATTGAATTGACAGTACTAAATTGTCAAATTGATTAATCGCAATTAATCATTTCTAAGATAAGTTTGTTTACATAATGTATATGAGTGTATATAATATTATATTTAAATACATAATGTGTGTATATATTATATTTAAACAAACTTTTTTCTTAGAAGCGATCGGTCGTGATTAATCGATTTGACAGTACTAGATTGTCAAAATGATTAATTGCAATTAATCACTTCTAAGATAAAAGTTTGTTTAAATATAATAATATATACGCACATATATTATGTATTTAAATATAATACATATACACACGTTATGTAAACAAACTTTTATCTTGGATGCGATTAATCGCGATTTATCGAGTTGACGGCACTAAACGCATTTTACTCATTTTATGTTTAAAGGTGATGTCACATTTACTGTTGTTTGGTGAATTTTCGCGAGCAAAATCCAGTCATTTCAATAGGAATCCACATGATTTTTGCGGGAATTTCACAAAAGATTTCCCCCCGCAGATTTCTCAACGGGTTCTCAAGTTGGTCACGCAAATTCGCCGCGTTGACCAACAGAAAGCTGCTTGGTTTGAAAGTGACTTCTGTGTAAGCTGTGCTTCATACATCTCTACATTATTAATATTAAACAATTGACCTTTTTTGCTCGCAAAATGTGACCGCACCTTAAGTGAGCTTCACTTAACGTATTGTGTTATGAGGTGACAGTATCACTAAATGTAGAAATCTCTTCCATTATTGTCACTCTTGATCTCATGCACTATTTATTGTCATAGGGCTTTAAATGAACTACATTTAGTGCTTCTAAGTCATTGCCAATCTAACCTGCACTCTTAATGGTATAAAATGAAATTAGTCTCTTAATTTGTGAGAATAACTATTGCTAATGATAATACAGTGCAGAACATTGTACATTCTCAAGCTTGTTGCTTTTTATGTGATGATAAGCTGCCAGAGAGAAAACAGGGTTTGCTAATTGAATGTGTTAACAAAAACTCCCTTTTAGCTAGTTGATTAAATAGTAAAAATACAGAAAAATGGTGTGAGATGAAACTGAAATTGAAAATTTCACTTATTGGCTATAATATGCTTTTTTTGTAAGGTAATTTTATATAACATTTGCTTAATTTAAAAAGACTTTTGTCTAATTTCTTTAGAATTCAGGAGTTAATTTAATGGGTTAAATAACCGTAAGCATAATTGGATAAATGTATATTCCAGAATATAAAACAAAGGATGCAAAATGCCCCATTGTATGAAAAATGATAAGGAAAAGAGTTTGTGATTTTTGTTTCTCTTATTTTTATGTATGGAAGCTTTTTGACTTGGGTTATAAATTGGTCAATTTCTCTGTAGTTTTATAGAAAGAAATTGAGCATATCTTGCATAGATTTTTTACACAAGGAACATTTTTAGAAATTTAAAAGGTTTACAGTGGTACTTGAATACCTTGCACTGTCATTTCTGAAGTCTGTGCTTTGTTTCATACTGAATTTGTTATCAGCTTTCATGTGTGCTGCTGTGGACAACCTCAACAAGACTGAATTTGTAGTAAAACGCTTTTATGCTTCATGTTTATGACTGTTTCAAAGTATAAGAGTAGCTATGGCTGGGTTTTATACTGGCCAGGCTCATATTTCATTGTTGCTTTTCTAGATTTCGTTATAATTTACTTAAGTCACTTGTTCGTTAAGATGAACAGGTTAGGTTCAGGCATAGGAAATAAGCGTGAAAAATAACTGGAGCTTGTATTTGTTTACGGACGGGCCAGTGACGTTGAGCCGGAAGCAAGGTTTGATTCGTGAATGAATCATTCTTTTGAGCCGAATCTTTTCAATAAATCACTTAAAACGCTTCATAAAACCCATCTGAACGATTACATTTTAAACCGAGACCGTCAAAATCCTAAAAACTAGTGAGCTCATATAAGCATTTGGAGTGAAACAAGGATTTGACTCAAAAGTAAGTTACTTTAGTACCCACATATCAGTTATGAGGACCTAATTTTGTGTTCTATCAACACACAAAACAGATTTGGTGTTCACGTTTTAATTATTTAAATTTTATTATCTAGACGTGCCAAAACCTTTTCAACCTTGAGACTTAAGTTATTTTTTATTAGCTGAATGTCTGCTTTTATGAATAAAAATTAATTTAAAACGTAATTTTTGTTTTATGGATGTAAAATGTCATAGACAAGAAGGACCGCGTACAGAAGTATTTGTGTCTTGACGTATTTTTGTGAACTGATTCTTTGAAACTGCTCAAAAGAACCGATTCGCGGAAATGAGTCGGACATACCATCACGAATAGGGGGGTTGTTGTTGTTTTAAAATAAACAGAATTTTGATCGATTTGAGCAAAGGTAATGATTTATATGTTTTAAAAGAAAAATAATAAGTTTTTAGTTACATTTCAGACATTTCGAAAATAAACAAATGGCTTTTTCCATACAATAAAAACAGCCCGGTGAACAGTCACCCTCCCCGTTTTGAAAGGATGAAGACAAAGGCTACCGGAAACCGGACTCCATAGTTTTCGTCAAATGGCTGATTTGTATTCATGCGAAATCGTTTGTTTTCTCCAACCATTAACGTTTCGTTTTTAAAAGTCTTTTCGTCGAGCTTTTTCATGGATTTACATTTATGTTTACTAAACATGTGTCGCGATCTGGAAACAGTCGTTAAAAAGACCTGGCGGTGCAAATACAGCGACGTAAGCTGGTTATTCCAAGCGAATGAATCTCTCAGCAAGTTTTAAATGCAACAAAGCGCGTTTGTTTTTTATTTTTGTTGTGCGTTTACTTCGTTCGGACATTTCTCCCGGCATTTTTATGTACATGCGGTCCTCGCCGGCAAAAGACCAGACTAGTAACTTCGCTAAGCTAACGAGCTGCTCTTAGAAATGGAGATCCACGTCTCGAGCCTTTTCCCGGAGATCTTAGCGATGATTTTCAACTACCTGGACGTTAAAGGCAAAGGCAGAGTCGCGCAAGTGTGCACGGCGTGGAGAGACGCCTCGTACCACAAATCCGTCTGGAGGGGAGTAGAAGCCAAACTCCATCTGAGAAGAGCAAACCCATCGCTCTTCCCCAGCCTCCAAACCAGAGGAATCAAGAAAGTCCAGATCCTCAGCCTGAGGCGCAGCCTTAGCTATGTTATTCAGGGCATGCCCAACATCGAGAGCCTTAACTTGAGTGGATGCTACAACCTAACGGATAACGGCCTCGGTCATGCTTTCGTGCAGGACATCCCCTCATTGAGGATCCTTAACCTCAGCCTTTGCAAACAGATCACCGATTCCAGTTTGGGCAGGATTGCGCAGTACCTGAAGAACCTAGAACTGTTGGATCTCGGTGGGTGTAGTAATATCACCAACACGGGGTTGTTGCTCATCGCTTGGGGCCTTCATAACCTCAAAAGCCTGAACTTGAGAAGCTGCCGGCACGTTTCGGACGTGGGCATCGGGCACCTGGCCGGCATGACGCGCAGCGCCGCGGAGGGCTGCTTGAGTTTGGAGCATCTCACCTTGCAGGACTGTCAGAAACTCACCGATCTGTCGCTCAAGCACATTTCCAAGGGCCTAAACAAGCTGAAAGTCCTGAACTTGAGCTTCTGCGGCGGAATTTCCGACGCAGGCATGATCCACCTGTCACACATGACCCAACTCTGGACTCTTAACTTGCGCTCGTGCGATAACATCAGCGATACGGGCATCATGCATCTTTCCATGGGCGCTTTGAGGCTCTACGGGCTGGACGTGTCGTTTTGCGACAAAGTGGGCGACCAGAGCCTGGCTTACATCGCGCAGGGCCTGTACCAGCTCAAATCCCTGTCGCTTTGCTCGTGCCACATCAGCGACGACGGGATCAACAGGATGGTCCGGCAGATGCACGAACTGAAGACGTTGAACATCGGCCAGTGCGTCCGGATCACGGACAAGGGCCTCGAGCTCATTGCGGATCATCTGACGCAGCTGACCGGGATCGATCTGTATGGCTGTACCAAAATAACCAAAAGGGGACTAGAGAGAATCACGCAGCTGCCCTGCCTTAAGGTGTTGAACTTGGGACTTTGGCAAATGACCGAGGTCAAGGGTTTAGGAGACGCCTCTGAGATCCTGCCCTGCTACGCCTCGTAACGTTTACGCTACCTCAGTGTCGCCAGTGATGTCTTGTTTTTGTAGAGACGTGTATTATATTATTAAGACGCACAGTCGCAGCATCATGTACTTTGTTACTAAGCCTGTTTGGAAAAGGGGCTTGATGTAGTTCAAATTGAATCAGCAATAAAACACTGAACAGCCTTCCTAATGGTATAGTCTGAATTATGATGGTTCCCTTGAATGCCTTTGTTTTTCTGTACTTTGTTTTAGAGCTTCATATTGAGGTAAAATGTCTTTTATTCTCATTTCCACTGACAAACGCATTTTGTCACTGCCTTTGAGTATTTATCCTGAAATACCAGCATTATACTGTAAATTGGAGAGAGGGAAAAAAAGTTTACCATGTGTGTGGACAAGGACGGAAAACTTGCTTGTTCGTTTTATGTGATTCCTCCCTGGTAAAATGGAACATATGCAATTTAAACTTTGTTTTAAAAAAAAAAGAGGCCAGTTTGCTTGTTAAAGACCTACAAGATGTCTGTTTATTTTCCTATGATAAATGATTAAAGCTAAAATTGTTTTTAACTAAATTGTTTTCCTGTTATTTTTTAATCACGTTCTCCAAATCATTACAACATTGATACATTCTTTTTGCTTTCAATTTCTTTCCATAATTTCACTAAAAAATTCTACCACACATAAGTTAATAACACCTAAAAAACTAAAAAGTGCATATACATAAATAACATAATTGAATATGTTTATACATTTAATTGCAAGTAAAAATGCTTATATAAATATGTGACTAAGAGTCAATTTTTTGAAATTGAGATTTATACATCATCTAACTAAATCGAAGCTGAATAAATAAGCTTTCCATTGATGTATTGTTTTTTTTAGGATAGGACAATATTTGAAAATCTGGAATCTGGGGGGCGCAAAAAATCAAAATATTGAGAAAATCGCCTTTAAAGTTGTTCAAATGAAGTCCTTAGAAATGCATATTACTTACAAAAATACATTTTTGATATATTTACGGCAGGAAATTTACAAAACATCTTCATGGAACATGATCTTTACTTAATATCCTAATGATTTTTGGCATAAAAGAAAAATCGATCATTTTGACCTATACAATGTATTGTTGGCTTTTGCTACAAATATACCCGTGCGACTTATGACTGGTTTTGTGGTCCAGGGTCACATATACATAATCACTTACTATACTTGCCAAGCACAGACTAATCACAATCAGAAAAAAAACACTAGTTTTTACAAATATAAAATATACTGCACCAGCTAGAATTTGCAAAATCTATTAAATGGTTTTTAAAGTATTGACAAATAGCTGTAAAAGTCATGGAGATTTATTAGTCAAAAAATGTATGAATCCTAAAACACAGTATATATAATATAATATTGAAACACCATTATTGGCATGCTTAAATGACAGGAAAATGAAGTCATAGAGAACATGTGATTCTCTTAAGAATATGTGTATTGTAATGAAGTTCTCTTCAACAACCGTAATATTATGAAATATTACAATTTAAAGTCTTCAGTTTTAATATATTTCAAAAGTATCATTACTCCAGTCTTCAGTGTCACATGATCCTTCAGAAATCATACTAATACGATGATTTGCTGCTCAAAAAACATTTCATATTATTATAAATGATAAAATCTTTTTTTTTTTCAGGATTCTTTGATGAACAGGATATTCAAAATGTATTTATTTTTACATATATAACATTATAAATGTCTTTACATTTATGATGTTAAAAAAGTTGAAGTGATCACTTATGATCAATTTAATGCATTAAAAAAACATACTGACCCCAAACTTAATAATGCAAGAAATAAAACACTATTAAACAGTTTACCACTTCTTTTCTGTAGTCTTTCTAATAATTTGGCTGCTGAAGTAACATTTGAATGTTTCAACAGCTTGGCCTGGTATTTTCAAACCCAGGAAGTGACCTTATTCAGAGCAGGGATGAAATCAAGGCTGTGAGGGATAAACTTGCAATGTTTTCAATGGCATCTGCTGTAAAAAAGTTGTTTAAAGCTCTTAGATCACTTATAATTTTCCACAGCTCATATTGTCCAGAGTTTTTTTGTCTACTGAAATTTCTTGGAAAGATATATTTGCAGTGTTTCATCAGCAGAACAACCCAAAAAAATAAATTAAATAACAGTACAACCTGAGAGGTTAGTTCACCCAAAAATGAAATTTCTGTCATTTATTACTCACCCTCATGTCATTCCACACCGTAAGACCTTCGTTCATCTTCAGAACACAAATTAAGATATTTTTGATAAAATCGGATGGCTCAGTGAGGCCTGCATTAACAGCAAGATAATTAACACTTTCAATGCCCAGAAAGCTACTAAAGACATATTTAAAACAGTTCATGTGACTACAGTGGTTCAACCTTAATGTTATGAAGCGACGAGAATACTTTTTGTGCACCAAATAAAAAACAAAATAACGACTTTATTCAACAATATCTAGTGATGGACGATTTCAAAACATTGCTTCATGAAACTTCGAAGCTTTACAAATTTTTTGTTTTGAATCAGTGGTTCAGAGCTTGTATCAAACTGCCAAACTCATGTGAACTATTGAAATTTCGAAACACTTATGACGTAACGAAACCTCGTTTACTGAAATCACGTGACTTTCACGCTCCGAACCACTCATTCGAAACAAAAGATTCATAAAGCTTCATGAAGCAGTGTTTTGAAATCGTCCATCACTAGATATTGTTGAATAAAGTCGTTATTTTGTTTTTTTTTGGCGCACAAAAAGTATTCTCGTCGCTCGTTGAGCCACTGTAGTCACATGGACTGTTTTAAATATGTCTTTAGTACCTTTCTGGGCATCTGAAAGTGTTTATTATCTTGCTGGCGATGCAGGCCTCACTGAGCCATCAGATTTCATCAAAAATGTCTTAATTTGTGTCCTGGAGATGAATGAAGGTCTTACGGGTGTGATAATTAATGATAGAATTTTAATTTTTGGGTGAACTAACCCTTTAAGAGATGTGTCTATCTCTTACAGCCTCGCTTTCATTCCCGTACAAAAATCAAAGATGGCACTGCTGTGAATAAGGTCTATAGATACAAACCACCAGACTTCAGGATATTCTCCATGAAACTGTTTATAAGTGCATACAACTTGTTTTATTGTTTTCTGGTGGCATGAATATTCCTGTACTTGCATGTCAGCAGCTGTTTGAAGGTGTTCTTGAAGGTGACATTGCACAGGGCATAGCAAGCGGGGTTAACCGTACTGTTTATGTAGCAGAGCCAGTAGCCAAAGGTCCACATTGTGTTTGGAATACAGGCCGAGCAAAAAGTGTTGATGAGTACCATGACATTGTAGGGAGTCCATGTGGCTGCAAACGCCACCAGAATGGCCATAATGGTCCTTGTTACCTTCTTCTCCCGTGAGGATAAACACTTTCTCTTCTGATAACGTGGCATGAGAATCTTCTGCGACACCAGGCTCAGCCTTTCCTTCCCGTTGGTCATGTCCTGACCTCCATTGTCGGGTTTATAGGTGTTTTGCAGGTCCTTTTGGGATGTTGTTCTGAAGCAAGTAAATCTGACCCAACTTCCTGTGGCCATCGGAGCTGACTGGGTCTGACGGCTTTTGATGTCACCGTTAGTGCTTATGGATACGGCCTCCTCATCCCGCTGGTTTGAAGAAGCCAACACACTTCCAGATATAGAGTCATTCTCGCTCTCCCGCTCTTCTCCTGCAATATATTTTCAGTGAGATCTTTGATGATGACAAGATTTGACTATATTTGGTTCAGATAACAGAATACTTGTGTTTGACTGGTTATGGTCTGCAAGCTCCAAAAAAAGACCATAAAAGTAGTTCATATGTCTCAGCAGCTTAAATTGCAGTCATTTTCTCAAACAAAGAAAAAATTTGAGTGAACACAAAAAAATGTTAGATTAGGTAATTAGTTCATGTTTTCTTTCTTTCTTTCTTTCTTTCTTTCTTTTCTTAACGCCATGCAGCTTCTATGGCTATATTCATGGCGAGAGAGGTTTAGTTTAAAAAAAAAAAAAATTAAAGATGTTTAAGATTAATTTTTTCTAAAAAAAAAAAAAAACTAAATTTGGATTTACTTGGTTAAAAACCTCTTCAAAAGAATCAACAGAATAAAACTTTTCTTAAAAGGGTAGAAGTTTTACAGTCCAGTAAAATATGTTAATGTTTTAATGTTTAGATATTAATTTATTATTTTTAACGCATTTACTAATATTACTGTTAGATTTCACAAGATATTAGAGATTACTCAATTAATCCAATTTTTAACAAACCAGAAATACACACATACATATATACAGTACCTGTCAAAAGTTTGGAAACGCTACAATTTTTTAACGTTTTCGAAAGAAGTCTCTTCTGCTCACCAAGGCTGCACTAATATTGTGGAATATTATTACAATTTAATATAACTGTTTTCTATTTGAATATATTTTAAAATGTAATTTATTTCTGTGATGTCAAAGCTGAATTTTCAGCATCATTACTCCAGTCTTCAGTGTCACATGATCCTTCAGAAATCATTCTAATATGCTGATTTGCTGCTCAAGAAACATTTCTTATTATTATTATCAATGCTAAAAAACAATTTTTGCTGCTTAACGTTTTTGTGGAAACAATGATACCATTCAAATATTTATGGTAAGATAAAAAAAGACAGAAATTAATACTTTTATTCATCAAGGATGTATTAAATTGATCAAAAGTGACAGTGAAGACATTTATAGTTACAAAAGAGTATAAAAATATATTTCTATTTAATAAATGCTTTAATAAATGCAAATAAATGCTGTTCATTGAACTTTCTATTCTTCACAGAATCCTGAAAAAAGTATGACCATTTCCACAAAAATGTTAAGCAGCAAAAACTGTTTTCAACATTTAATAGTTTTAGTTAAAGGGTTAGTTCACCCAAAAATGCAAATTTTGTTGTTAATTACTCACCCTCATGTCATTCCAAACTCTTACGACTTTCATTCATCTTCGAGAAACAAATGAAGATATTTTTTATGAAATCGGAGAGATTTCTGTTTCTCCATTGATAGTCTACGCAACTACCACTTTGATGCATCAAAAAGTTCATAAAGAGATTGTAAAACTAATCCATATGAACTGAGTGGTCTAGTCCAAATTTTCTGAAGAGACACGACCGCTTTGTATGACGAACAGATTGAATTTAGCCTTTTATTCACATATAAACATTGATCAGCGAACATAAACAGAAGCTCAACCGAACCTGCTTGACCAGTGAGAACAAACCTCATTGGTTCTTGAGGAAGCTCAAATGTGCTGCGTATCACACGAGAATGAACCTCATTGGTTCAGCATTTTTGATGATCGTTTCTGTCCAGTCCATTCGTTTTGATTCGTTTAACCACAGCTGTCGTCGTTTTTTTTCCTGGCAGTATGCAATAAAATTTCAAATTGGAGCCTGTACTCCATCAATTCTGGCACCCAACAACACAACAAGATGACATTTTAAGATCCTTATGTAGCCGACTATAAATAACTGACAAACCAGGGTTGCTAGGTTTTCACAACAAAACCCATCCAATTGCTACTCAAAACTAGCCCAAAACTAGCCCAATTGCATTTCAGGGGGGGTTCGTCCGGTAAAAATCGGTTCTTGCAGAAGCTCAAACGTGCTGCGTAACATGAGAATGAACCTCACTGGTTCTCGCATGTCAAGCAAGCATGCTTGAGCTTCTGTTTACCACAACTGATGTGTGAGTTGATCAATGTTCATATGTGAATAAAAGCCTAAATTCAGTCTGTTCATCATATAAAGCGATTGAGTCTCTCCAGAAAATTTGGACTAAACCACTCAATTCATATGGATAAGTTTTACGATCTCTTTATGAACTTTTTGAAGCATCAAAGTGGTAGTTGCATAGACTGTCAATGGAGAGACAGAAAGCTCTCAGATTTTATATTTCATTAAAAATATCTTCATTTGTCTTCCGAAGATGAACGAAACTCTCACGGGTTTAGTACGTCGTGACGAGTGCTTGAAGGGGAAAAATAAAAGTGCCGGTACTCGGTTCAAAACACATTCCTGAAGAAGGTAGGGTGTGGTGCATTTCCGGATGTGCAACATGTTGGAAGTGCTGGTACACAAGAAAAACTGACGGTACGCTAAAGAAAAAAAAAGAGAAGTAACTGCCCACTTCGAGCATTGGTCGTGACATGACAGATTTGGAAACTCCTCGAATAGACTACTTTTATGCTTCTCTTTTGTCTTTTTGGAGCTCAACAGTCCTGTCCTCTATATGTAACTTTAATAAAGAGCAGTGTGAACATTCTTCAAAAAGTCTCCCATTGTGTTCAATGGAAGAAAAAAAGTATACAGACCTGTAGTGACATCTGAAGCACTCTGCCTGCGTGGAACCATTTCCTCTCCTCCTTGGATTGACTTCCTCTCTTTATTGCTCTCGTGTGTGAGTACAGCCTGGCCTCCATCATTACTGACTCTAGATACTCTCCGATTGTCTCTGCTTCGGACACGACTGCGGCTGGCTTTGGAGATCTGCCAGTATAGTATGGTCATAGTGACGACTGGCAGGTAGAAGGCAGCGATGGCAGTGCCGAAGGTGACCACAGCATTGGAGAAAAACTGGATGTAGCACTCGCCTTCAGGAACCGTCCGGCTGCCTGTGACGAACTGCCAGAACAGGATGGCTGGAGCCCAGAGGATGAACGACAGGATCCAAGCTCCCGCGATCATCATGCCCGCCATCTTGTAGGTCCTTTTGACCGGATAGCTGAGAGGCTTGGTGACGCAGAAATATCGGTCAAAGCTGATGATGAGGAGGTTCATAACAGAGGCGTTGCTCACCACGTAGTCCAGAGCCAACCAGAGGTCACAGACCAAAGCTCCTAAAGGCCAGCGGCCAGTCACAATGTACACAGTGTACAGGTTCATGGAGAAAACGCCGATGAACAGGTCGGCACATGCTAGACTGAACAGGAAGTAGTTGTTGACCGTCTGGAGGTTCCTGTTGACCTTGATAGAGAGCATGACCAGCACATTGCCAATAATTGTGATCAGGCTTAAAGTGCTCAGTCCGAGAATGATGAGAACAAGCTCGACAGGTGAGAATGGACTGTCTAGGAAAAAGTTAGTCTTGTTAGCATGGCTGAGGCTTGGAGAAAGAGTTAAGTTGGAAGTCTCCATCTTTCCTTGTTACAGGACATGCACATCAGAACCTAAGGGTAGAAAAAAAAAAGAGTATCATTATGTATATTTACTGATGAGCTTTCACTTTTCTACATTTTTAATTGGGTCTGTAAGCAACTGCCTAATAGACCCCTTTTCAGTTAATAAACATTGTGACTTTTTGTGGGCGGAGCTTAGATGGAGGCAGACGATTCCTGATCACTTTACTAACGCTAGCTAGCAAGTTTTGTTAGCTTGTTGTTTAACAATGACTGGAGAAAATCCGATTTTATCTGAATATGTAAGGTCACTCACTGTCCGGGACCACGATTGTTATTTGAAGAAGTTAACTTTAACGGACAGAACCAGACTGGCCGACTCGTACACGCTCACTCAATGGATGGACGATCTGACAGGATTACCTCCACTGCACTTATGGCAACTGTAGAAAGGAAGACGACACAAACAGTTTCCTTTATGATTAGTCTCTGGTCATTAGCTAGCAGTTACCTAACTGCCAGTTGAATGACTAGTTAGCTAACATATGCGCTAAAAAAGTCAGCGTTGATCTAAGATCTTAACTTGTTCCCCAGTTTCTGATTAGATGGGAAATCTTTAGACATGTAATCCATACAAAAAAAAGACAATAATTGATTTAACCTTGACATGAAGTGTCAAGGAAGCATTTTTGATAATCGTTTCTGTCCAGTCCGTTCGTTTTATTTCGTTTAACCACAGCTGTTGTCGTTTTTTTTTCTAGGCAAAATGCGATAAAATTTCAAATTGGAGCCTGTACTCTATCAATTCTTGCATCCAAAAACACAACAAGATGACATTTTAAGATCCTTATGTAACGACAATAAATAGCTGACAAGCCAGGGTTGCCAGGTTTTTACACCCGCGTTTCAGGGGGGTTCGCCCCGGTAAAAAACACGTTCCGGGGGTAAAATCCGAGTTTATTTGGTGGGCTACCCTGGTAAAATTCGCATTTCAGGGGCTAAATATCACGTTATTGGGGTCGTTGCAACCCGCTGACTTGAAAAACAATCTGCGGCTACAGTGTTAAAGTAGCCCAATTCCACGGGAAAACCGCAGATTAGTTGGTTTGTATTGGCTGCCTCCAGCTATATCCAGCCTATAAGGGTCTATAAAACCACTATGAACTGTAGAAACTCCATAACAGAATATAAAATCTCTGCAAACAAATTAAGATAGATTTTTTTTTCTCACATAATTTTTCAGAACCATTTTGGGTCCAGGCCAATGTTTTGAATTTTGATTTTATTTCCATTTATTTTCAGTTTGTCTTTTCAATTTTAAATAGATTTTGTATCAAAAACTAAAAATAATATTATTTTTGGACTCTTATTTTATTTTTATTTGCAGTTGCAGTCATAAATATGTATTTTAGTTTCATTCCAGCTTTTCCAATTATATTTTAAATCGTATAGTTTTCATTAACATTGGTTCAAATACTTTTTGGGGACATTGTATATTTCTTCCATCTTTTACTGTTATAAGAATACAATAAATTGTTAAGTGCTTTCTTTAAAATGCACAAAAACCCTGTGCAAAGGGTGCATAAATCTTTATGGTTCAGAATATGACATGGCATGTGGAGAGAGAAGTGTGTATCTTTGCAGATGGAGTATGTTTGCCAAACATCATTCTCAAACAGAGAGTTCATCTGTATTGTTTATGCTGCCAGATTTCCATTAAGGCAAAGGAGAACAGCATCACATTGATGAGATTGATAATACTGCAGGGAAAACATGACTAACTGTGATATAATCTCAGATATTTTAATGTAGCTAGATGGAAAGAAGGACTCTGATAGCACATGTTTTATTTACTGTAACCAGGAAGGCCTCTTAGGGGCAATAAGCTTATTTCCTTTAGCAGGACAGCATGTACTGTTCTGCTTCAGTTTGGATCAGTACCAAAAACTGAACAACTAGATTTTACATTTTTTGAAGTGAAAATTTTGCTATTGTGTTATTAAAACAAGTATGTGGTTCAAGAGTTTTAGTGGGTTAGAGGGCTAGTGCGTTATTGGTGGTTTTAGCATTGCTGGGTGTTTTTTGGTAGGAAAAATATAAAAAAATATAGATTTCACGATTTTAATCCATTCTCCTTTTGAAGAACCGATATCGATTTAAATCCCATGAATCGATGCTGTTTTCAGTTGATGAATGAACAAAGCTTTGAAGCGCCTCCCATCCAATAATGCTAAAATTTGATAATTCCCACTTCTGAAGTCATGATTAGGAGCTCATTGCATTCAAGTGTCGAAGTGGGAGGGCGTTCAAGACGCGTCACTCGTATTGTTTTGAATGGGAGAAAGTGCAACACGCAATATGGCGGAATAAGTCCCGCCTTCTAAATAAGAGCCAACTGCCGACTAGTAAAGTCATCGCGTAACTGCAGCGGCAGTTAGAAGCTCCGGTTTCTATAGAAACAGTCAGACGCGCGCCTCCAAAATGAGGTACAAGAGACGCGCATTTAGGTCTGCGCATGCGCATTAGCTTGAGCAAGCCTGAAAAATACAGTTTTTTGTCATGATTCGAGGATTTAGAAACAAAATTGTTGTTGAAAAACACAGTTGTTGTCAGATTTCATTGGTGATTTCAAATATGAAATTTAATCGAAAGCTTGGCAAACAGCTTTGGAGAATTTGATGTTTCCCCGTTCAAAAAGATAGGAGCTGCGCTCGAATGACAGAGAGGCGTTTCAAAGATGGCCGCCGAGAGAAATGACTTGTCTTAAAGGGACTTTAAGTGAATGATGTAATCGAGTCGATTTCCCTACGCTCTCAAAATACTGAAATGTTTGTATGCATATTTTACAATAAACTTACAATATATTGTTTTTTTTTAAAATATATAATCAACTTTTGTAAATGAGTTTTATATTTCTCATTTTTAATTTGATCATGCTATTCGCAATACATCATGGGATTGTAGTTCTTTCCCTCACTAAAGCCATTAAGTACAGTCTTGTACCTTGTCTTTTTGTCCGATTTTCAAAAACGTTTTTGCTTCAAATCAAAGTTTGTATTGTGATTCACTTCATAGCTTACTGAATTAGTTCATGACTTATAACTCTTTAACAAAGACTATTTTAAAATCCTTATGGGAAAAATGAATGGAAAACATACTTCTGGAACCAGCACTGCTGAAAAACTAATGCACTGTATAGCTGCTAATTAAGTAATGCTTTGTGAAGTCATATTGGGCGGAGCTGTGTAATTTAATATAATGCAAACAGATGTTATATATTGTTCATATAGGTGAGCTACGGGGCAAATATGTACTCTGTTAATAAAAGTTTAAATACATTTAGAATGACTGAGGACATGAGGCTTGTTTTTACTTCTGTGCTCAAACGTTAATGGTCTTTGGTCGGTTATCCTTTTTGTTAAGAGTGGGGTCTGGTCATCATCACTCTCAGGATAAAGAGTAAAGCTGAAGATGGTGGTGTGTGTTGTATATTCTCTTTGAAGGACAAATGACATTATGACCTAATCTAATATGAATAATGTGAATATGAATCAACATATTGTTGAAGCTGCTGTGAGACTAATAATATGTGCTGTCTGTCACATTTGCTCACTTCTCAGTGTGACATGATGTTGCTGACAAAAACATAGAGGACAGAGCAAGCTATCAAGATGGAAGGCATTAAATTGTGAAAACATAAATATTTATTCTTTATTTATCTTAAGATTATACGTACTGACTTCAGGCACCCATCTTCACCTTTCTACCTTGTGCCACAAGTTCTTGTTAGAAAGCCAGGGGCATACAGCACAGCCATGTGGGAAATATCTCAGCGCTGTGACAAAGAACAGCAATCTTAGCACTGGTGTTAAAATTTGTACCTTGGATTGGTTAGTGTATGTTAGTTTATATGTGTTTTGCTTCGGAAATTCTTTACATATTTGTTAGTGTAGGGCAGAGAGGGGCTAGATATCACTTGTTACTCCAGTTATTTTTCTCAAGGTGGTTTTGTTTTTGAAAGTCATTTTAAAGTACTTTAAAAGTCTAAGTCTTGACTACAAAAATGCAAATATTTCCACCATTATACAGAAAAAAATACAGCTCGTTTAACACACATTAACATTTTGTGACAACATTCCCCAATGGCAAATGTATATAGGGGTAAGTTGTCACATTGGATAAAACACTTATAAATTGCACAAAAATTCACGAAACATCAGCATTTTCACTGTTATTCTCCAGAAAAGAAATACAGTACATTAAACGCATATTGACCTTTTGTGACAACATGCCCCAATAGCATGTTAAAGTATATACACAGTATATAGGGGCAAGTTGTCTCAATAAAACCTGCCACTGAACAGACTATTAAAGACTTTTACTTAATTTTAAACAATAAAACAATCATGAAATACAAAAAATGTAAAAGGCAAAAATAAAAAAAAATTAAACCAAGATATATTGTCATTCATATACTTTAAATAATATCATTTAAAACACATGACAACGTGTAACCTTTGAGAACAAATGCACTCCTTAAACATAGCCAACCGTGTAAGTTATAAAAAAATAAAATACCTAATACCTTCTTTCTGCAGTCAAATGTCCAGTCATTACTCCTATCAGAGCAGATGATTGTCAGCAGCATCTGTCTTCTGTGAGGATCAGTGTGAGCTGTGCGCCTGTTGCTCTCTGTGCCAGTGACTGTACATGAACTCTGTTAGTGTGTAAACGAGGGTGGGCTCTAAACACACCTAGAAGAGAAGCCAGAGAACTACAGGGAACGTGGTAGAGCTTAAACATGAACAGAAAAAAAAAGTTTAATATTTTATTTAATAGGGACAGAAAGCAGCTATTCTGGCAAATGTTTCCACTATGCTTTTGTAATGTTGTTGTTTTGAGCCGCACAGGAGTTTTAACGTGTGTCTGTCTGTCTGTCTATCTATCTATCTATCTATCTATCTATTTATCTATCTAATTCAGTTCAATTCAAAATTGCTTTATCGGCATGACTGTAAATAATTAAATATTGCTAAAGCTTGGAATACATAAAATAATAAAAAGATCAAAATAATAGAAAAAAATATTATAACAAACTTAAATAAAAAGTGTAACAAATTACAACACGTGTGACCATTTGATACTAGCGTTTGAACGACTTCAGATTTTTTTAAGTCAACATTTATGTGATTAAAGTCGAATCGAGTCAACGTCAGCTAATCGCTGATGACGTCATTAAAGGGTTAGTTCACCCAAAAATTAAAATTCTGTCATTAATTTCTCACCCTCATGTCGTTCTACACCCGTAAGACCTTCATTCATCTTCAGATCACAAAATAAGATATTTTTGATAAAATCTGATGGCTCAGTGAGGCCTCCATTGCCAGCAAGATAATTAACACTTTCAAATGCCCAGAAAGATACTAAAGACATATTTAAAACAGTTCATGTGACTACAGTGGTTCAACCTTTATGTTATGAAGCGACGAGAATACTTTTTGTGCGCCAAAAAAAACAAAATACTGACTTTATTCAACAATATCTAGTGATGGGCGATTTCAAAACACTGCTTCATGAAGCTTCGAAGCTTTACGAATCTTTTGTTTCGAATCAGTGGTTCGGATTGCGTATCAAACTGCGGCAGCGCATTAATTTAGAACGGCGAACAAATAAGCTGTTTGAAACGTGCATTCACCTGATCAATATCGAGCATCCAGATAGTATTATCAAACAAATCTTGTGGAGCGCTCTCGTATTATGCATTTATTTGTCATTTTAACTGTTGGAAACAGAGAGTATAAGCAGACTTCAAAGATTTTTTATCCTGTTGCGCCCTCTATAGGGTTTGATCAGCAACTAGTCGAAGTCAAGCTTAAAGTCTCATGGCAGAGCAATAGCTTTGTTTCCACCAAAATTACTCTGAAAAATTTGTCCCAGAAACTTTTTTTCCCCCCAGACCTGTTGCTGTCTGCTTTTCCATCATGGTCAAAAGTACCATGAAGATTAGTCCAGTGACGTAGAACTGCGTGTGACTTTCCAGTTCCCGCTGGATTTTGTCCAAAGTATATAAGCTTAATAAAGTCTGAACCTCGTCGTTAGTCCATCGGTTGTATTTTTTAAACTCCATTGTTGATTCGAATAGCAAACAACTCTTACTGCAGGCACCGCAACTGACCTTAATAAATGGTGGTTGAAATAAAATGCTGCGTGGAGTCAACCAATCAAAATGCTGCGTGAACTCAACGAAGTATATGTTCAGCGCACAAGTTCCACCCCCGAAAGTTCCGGAACTTTGAAAAAGTGCTACTTCATGCAGGGACTTTCTGAGGGGGAAATCTTTTACCTGGAACTTCATTTAGACCCTGGTTCCTGCGGTCGAAATACACCGAGTACCACCCCAAAGTCCCTAGTTCCTGGGGAAAGTTCCTGCGGTGGAAATGCGGCTTTAGATGCATCCAGAATTTCAGGGATCTTTTTTGCATATTAATACTCAATTGGAATTGGGCTAATTCTGCCCCTACATGCGTTTTTTTTTTTTTTTTTTTTTTTTGTAGTTTTAGAATCAGTTTGGGGTAGTTGTGGCCTAATAGTTAGAGAATTGTACTAGCAACCCGAAGGTCGTGGGTTCGAGCCTCAGTACTGGCAGGAAATGTAGGTGGGGGTAATGAATGAACAGCGCTCTCTTCTACAACTAAGGTGCTCTTGAGCAAGGCACCTAACCCCCTAATCTCTCCCTGGGTTCTGCAGCAAAGAAAAATATCTATCAATCTGTGTGTTTATTTGTCTAATAACAGTAAAAGGCTGGAGTGCAAAATGAAGCCCCTCCACACAATTGTCTTTTCTCTCTTGGTGCAGTTTTCAATAGAATCATCTGGGTTCAGGCTGCTGTGAGCAGTGCCAGCTGCCCTGTGGAAACTTTCGCTGTCAAATTTGCTGTCAAACATCTCATCACAAGTACCAAAAGACAAAAGCCAGCCTTAGGTCCTGTTAATAAATTCCCTAGTGCCACCAGACCATAGGAAGACATTAAGTTACTAAGCTACTGTCCTACTGATATTGTTGCTGAAATACATGTGTAGTGGGCAGTACATACTTTTTATTTTAATTATAAAGTTTTATTTTAATTTAATTTAAAATTTAGTGACTTCAAAAAATGTTGTGATGTAGCTATCAAGTAGAAAAATATTTTCTTACATGTATATTAGCGTGTTCAAGTTTATTCAAGTCATGTCTGAATGAGTTAGTGATCTGAATAGCTTGAAATATATATATATATATATATATATATATTTCAGTTTGAAATGTAATCCATGCTGTAGCATAATACAGCCACATGGTGGTGCTGCTGAGCAGGGTAACTTTGCATCCTCACTGTCTGTCTGCCATCTAAAATACATCTCAATTACTGCAAATTCTCTTTGTGTAAAATCCAAGGTTTTGACACGAACAAAGATAAATAAGCAAAATCCTAACAAATAAAGCTTGCATTTAGTCTATAAATTTATAATTCATTTAAATAAAATAGATTGCAAAGGTAAGCAAACCCATAATGCACCTTCAATATAACCACAAACACACACTTACGCACACTTATATCCCCCCAGGTCCTGTTTCAGCAGTGTCTCTACATTCAAGTCGCACAGCAAGCAATCAGTCCCCAAGCATAACAAGTCTCACCACGCTGGAGAAAGAACAATTATCTCTATTGTCTCATCTCACCACTTTATAACATAAAGACGCATACTAGATTACTGCACCCTGCCATTTCCAGTGCAAAATATGTGTTTTGTCCCTTTATTAATTTTAATGTGCTTAGTGTATTATTTAATTTAAAGACATAACAAAACACAAGCTTCTTTTGTTTTTAGAAATAACTAGTAGGCTATGCATGCACACTATTCATGCAAAGCGTTTATGATTGTTGTATTAGTACATTCATACACTTGGGTTATATTATTAATAGATTCATATACAAGCCATCTGGCCCACATCATCAGTTTATGCGTTCATGTTTTTTAGATAAATAACCAACCCTATAAGATACAAGTCTCAGTACAAAAAGTGGCTTTTCCAGGGACCGTCTGACAATGTTTTAGAGTGTTTTTGTTGTTGCCTATAGTGTGTAATTCAAGTTGCACAAAATGAAATAAACATCAAATATATATTCTAAAGACCCAACAATGAATGACACTATAAATCAGTGTAATGAATGTTCAGTCGCCATGATGATTACCCTCATTTTAAATGGCTTGAATGTTCCTTGTCTTCCATTGTGGTTCTTTAGGAAAATGCACTAGTCACGGATATGGGGGGAACTTGCTTGTTGGTTTGCATAGTCATGACATTTGAAATTTAAATAGTATGTAAAATAATAAGGCTGGCTATGATAATATTTCAAAAGCTTATGTATGAGATCATCTTTTGATTTTCTGTATGGTTTTGTGCCACCTATAAGAACATCTCCTAAATCTGAATCTATTTGAATATGGTTAGACCTGTGACCTGACCAACCAGATGTGGCCTCATTTATCTCACCAAATGAGCCATTTCCTCTATTAATTATTCATATTCACCAACCTATGCAGACAATAATTACCTATGTTGTGAAAAAAAGTATTCTACAATACACAATAATACACATTTGACACACTATTGTTTCTTGAGCAGCAGATCATCATATTAGAATGATTTCTGAAGGATCATGTGACACTGAAGACTGGAGTAATGATGCTGAAAATTCAGCTTTGATCACAGGAATAAATTACTTTATAAAATATATTCAAACAGAAAACTGTTATTTTAAATTGTAATAATATTTCACAATTTTACTGTTTTACTGTATTTTTAATTAAATAAATGCAGCCTTGGTGAGCAGACGAAACTTCTTTTAAAAACATTAAAAACCTTACCGTGTCCAAACTTTTGACTGGTAGTGTATATATATATATATATATATATATATATATATATATATATACATATATATATATATATATATATATATATATATATATATATATATATACATATATATATATATATATATATATACATATATATATATATATATATATATATATATATATATATACACACACACACACACAATATACACTATATAATTATTATAAATAATGTAAATCAATGACAAATAAATAAAATATTGTGAAGTAAAGCATAAGCTTTTCAGACATTTCATTAAATTATATATAATATATAAATATAATATAAAATAATGTATAAATTGTGGTAATAATTTAATAAAAATTATAAAATTATAAATAATATATAATTATTTATATATAAATAATGTAAATATTATTAAAAATACAAATAAATAAAATTCAGAAATTTCATATATACTAATTATCGTAAATAATAACATGTAATAATAATGTAAATAAAAAATTACAAATAAATACATAAAATAGTATGAATATTAGGCCTACTGTAAATAAATTTTGAAATTACATATAAATAAAATATTATGAATAAGTATTTTAAAGTGGCTTTTCAGAAATTATAAAATTATAAATAATATATAATTATTTATATAAAAATAATGTAAATACATAAAAAACAAATAAATAAAATTCAGACATTTCATATATACTAATTAACGTATAAATTATAACATAATAATGTAAATAAAAAATAACAAATACATAAAATATTATGAATAAGTATTTTAAGAAAATGTATTAAATAATATATCATTATTAATATATAAATACTGTAAATGAATTTTAAAATTACATATAAATAAAATAAAATATTAAGAATAAGGGTTTTTAAAGCGTATTAAGATTTCCAGAAATGTAATGGAAAAAAATAGTTTTTTTTTTTAAAATCTTTTTCCGAATTTTTCTGACTTCACAAGTAGTTGGGATCAATTTGCGCGCACCCTTGCATTGCGCGCATGTGTGCGGGAGCGTGCTCTCCGGGCGCGCGGCCGTGGAGGGGGGATTTATGTATGAAAAGAAACAGGAAACTCCGTCGATCTTTTCGACACTTTAACAGCAGTGGGAGAAGCCGAGCGTGAGGCTGAGCATTAATGATTGCATTTTCACTTTGTTTTTAATCAACCATGGCCGTCAAGGCATTCGATTGATTACTGACACCCTCCGTTTTTATTTTTTTAACTTTAGAAACTCCAGCGCCTGGAAAAATCCAGTTTTAAGAGGCTGTGCGCGTGTGAAAGAGTTGGGCGTGAGACGTCGCGGTGGCTCCCTCATTTGAACCACTTGTGCATGATATTCATTTCTTTCCTCCATTTTTTTTCGCCTCTTCGACTTCTTATATTGTTTGAAAGCGTTTTAAACTCCAAAAAGATGGGGTGCACCCTGAGCTCGGACGACAAGAGCGCCCAGGAGAGGAGTAAAATGATTGACAAAAACCTGCGGGATGATGGAGAGAAAGCGTCGCGAGAGGTCAAGCTGCTGCTGCTGGGTGAGTTAGCCGCTCCGTTAGTGAAAACGCCCTGTAAATTTAAATACAAGCTACGTTAGCACTTGATTTAACATTTAATCAAGCTATGAGTCGAGAATAAAGCAGTCAAGTGCATATTTATGAACGCTGGGAAACTTTTCTGTCAATAGTTACCGCGCTGGTGTCTCGGCTAGCATATGAAGCTAATCCACTCAGTTATATCAGTCGAATCATTTAACGCTGTTTTTAATAATGTAATTTACTTGTCTGTACATTAGAGATTAGATAATTGCGTAAATTGTTTTATTTGGCTGCCTTTCTTCTTTTACTTTGGCCTTGACTTCTTAAAAGTGCTGGTTTGCATATTCGCCAAAGTGGCCAGTTAGACGCAAACGGCTCTCGGCTAATCCATCCAACAAAAGACTAGTTTAATCTAATTTAATCCCCATTGCCTGATTTACTGAGATGGATCTGATAGATTATCCTGACCCTCATCCAATTATGATAAATGAGCTTGTGCATATGGAGGGTCCTGCTGGGTGCTTGGAGTAAACTGGAGTGGATGATGATGCTAGATGGGCTTAAAAACAAATTATGAGTCTGAAAACTCTTAAACCTGAATGAATGGTGCATGTATTTGAGTTATTTAAATAGGTTTTCAAACACCAAGCTCTTAAACACTCTAGAATAGATTTAAAGAAATATTAAATTCACAGTATTCTTTCCATTACATTAGCAGTAGACTTGTAAATTCATTGTGATTTACATAGAGGCCACTTGTTTTTCAGTTTCCGATTCCTGTTTTGCATATGTTTCTTCTGTACTTTTCCAGTATTTTTGTGTGCAAACATTTTTCAGGGCATTGAGTAATGAAGCCGAACAGTTTATTCACGGGTGGTGATTTAAACAATTGTTTGCCTTTCTTGTTTATCGATGGTGTGTTCATCTTAAACATTTGTTTCAGAGAAAATGCCACACACTTCCTGAAGAGCAGCACTTTTTGCATGCTGTTTATTCATTTTGAATAGCTGGAAAGTTTACCGTGTCAGTTTCCCTTGCTTTCTCCTCCACAAACGATAATGGTCAACATTTCATTTAGATTTGCCAGTTTAATTATCCATTCATTATACAAACATCTTCCCATTTGCTGTGTAAATTGTTAGAGGGCATAAAACCTGCCCTTAAACCATCAAACTTTAGGGAAAATTAGCATGTAATTATCTAGTTAACTGGATTCCCCTTAAATGCTGATTCATTATCCGCCCTCTCTGTGCTGCGTTCTTGGGTTTGTTTGCTTTTTGGCATTACGGATGGACAGCATATGTCCTAACGCCTGCTGTAAAACAGGCTGGACTTCCTGTTTAGACTATAGAAGGGGACAAATGGTGACTGCCAGAATTGTTACTAAGAATAAATTCACTGCTGAGAAGAGAAAGCACTTTCACTGGTGGTTATTTGAATAATTTTGTCGCAGTGAGTGCCAGAAACACACATCAAAATGTGATAATTCAGTAAAGATGAGCACTGCTTCATGGTTTAGAGCGTGTTGGTCGTGTGTCTCAGGCAGTGTTGTTGGTTGCCCAGGAACCGAAGAGCCAGTTCAAATTACAGCACCATAAACGCAGCCACAGGAGACCAAACAAAAGGTGAAACCAGTGCTTTGGGAGTCAAGTTCACTATGTGGCACCAGAAACTTGTAATGATGCATCTTGGAATAAAGCTGTCATCAGTATTATTGCTAATACTATGGTTGAAGGGTTAGTTCCCTCAAAAATGAAAATTGTCATTTACTCACTCATGTAGTTCTAAAGCATTTCGTTCATCTTCGAGAAACAAATGAAGATATTTTAATGAAATCTAAGAGATTTCTGTCCCTCCATAGACAGTAAGCTACCGCTTTTTCCAAATTTTCTACCAAATTTATTTCTACCAAATTTTCTAAATTGACATGATAGCTTTGATGAACAGATTTGAATTTAGGCTTTTATTCACATAAACATTCATCACTGCACACATCAGTTATGGTAAACGGAAGCTCAAGCATGTTTGCTTGATGTGTGAGAACCAATAAGGTTCATTCTCGTGTTACGCAGCACGTTTGAGCTTCCACAAGAACCAATAGGGGTTTGTTCTTATGCATCAAGCAAGTAAAGTTGAGCTTATGTTCGCTGATCAATGTTTATGTGTGAATAAAAGCCTAAATTCAAACTTTTCATCATATAAAGTGATAGTGTATCTTTAGGAAATTTGGTCTAAACCGCTCAGTTCATATGGATTAGTTTTACGATGTCTTTATGAACTTTTTGAAGCGTCAAAAATGGTAATTACAATGTACAGATTAAATATAATGATGCTCATCCATTTTATTTCTCAATTTTTTTTTACGCTCACGTAAGCCATAAGCAACTGTGTTTACGAGGATATTCACAGAGACAGGCAATTTGACATAATTTTGCATGTATTTGTCTGTTCAAGAACAAACCGAGAAAACAGCACAGAAAAACAGCATGCAAAGTTAGATTTTAGTTCTTTTTCTTGTCTTTTTGAGCTTGAATGGTTTAAATTTGCTTGAATGTTTAAGCTAACAGAAACTAAAACACATGCAAGGGATACATTTTCGTTCTTTGATGGTTAAACTTTGCAATTAACTTATCTCTCGCACGTGCGCACATCGCGATATCGATGCTAAAAGGAAATATCGGGCAGCCCTAGCAAGGAGTTTAGCCCGCCCAATTGAACAGTTTTCCAGCATCACTTTTAAGGTTCAGTCACATTTACAGCTCAGTGAAATTTTGTGGGAAAAAGAGTTATTTCAAGATAAATTTGTGTGATCTGGAATTTAAACATTTCCCCATTGCATTTGGTTCAAGTTATTTACTCAAATTCACCACATTGACAAATAGTGTGAGCATACATCGCTACATATTTGACAGTGAAATAGTTTGTCAGCAAAATTTCTGAGAGATTTCACAAATGTGTCCACAGTCATTTTGGTAATATGGGTCACATTTGCAAAATTTTGCCAGAAGTTCATTGTCAACTATCAAAAATGTAGCGATCTATGAAGCACAGCACGCACAGATGTTGGTGAACATTGGGAATTTGCAAGAAAACTTGAACCCACTGCGAATTTTTCATCTTGGGGACGTTTCATTGTGTGAAATTCTCCTTTTCATCACATTTCATTACATGAAAAATATCGTCAACTCGTGGATTCCTATTGAAATGACAGAATTTGACGAATAAATGATAAATATGTTTGACATGCTGGAACTGTTCCTTATCCATCTGTTGAACACTTTGATATTTGCTTCTCAGGAAACATTACGGTCTTTGTTTGAGGACGATTAATGGTGTGGATGAACATTAAGTACCACAAGCCTCTCATCAACTCGTGTGGGAGTTTTGTGGGGGTCTCTGGGGTAAATGCAGCGCTCTTGTGTTCGGTCTCCTCGCAGTAGGGTTTGAATCTGTGTGAGGGATGCTGATGTGGCCTAATTGCTGTGTTTTTGCTCTGGGACTTAGAGAAAGAGATGTCCTCCCACAGGGACGTCCTCAACCACAACTGAGATGGTTAATTGAAATGTTCGCTCAGTGAACAGATGAACTCTAGTCTCACGGAAGAGCTATATGGGAGTATTGAGATTTTCCTGACCGTAGGTAAATTAAAGACCAGCTAGCCTTATTCTGAAATTAAGAAATTTTAATTAAAAACTCTGAGGTAGGGATTTTTTAACATTTTAATGCCAGGGTTATAATGTCATAGATTTCCATATAAGAAAAAATGATGTTTGAATTTTCTATTCATCAAAGAATCCTGAAAAAAAGTGTCATGGTTTCCACAAAAATATTAGCACAACTGTTTTCAACATTGATACTAATAAGAAATGTTTCTTGAGCAGCAGATCAGCATATTAGAATGATATCTGAAGGATCATGTGACACTGAAGACTGGAAAATTCAGCTTTGCCATCACAGGAATAGATTACATAAAAATATTTTACATTTGAATAGTGTTTCAAAATTTTTGCTCTATTTTTGATCAAATAAATGCAGCCTTGATGAGCATAAGAAACTTATTACAAAAACATTAAAAATCTTATCTAGCCCAAACTTTTGAACAGGGTATCATTTTTAAAAGTTTATTAATGTATTAAATACATTGACACACTTTTTTTACACAGTTGAAAGGCCTAAAATCCACCTATTTTCCTTACAAATTTTCTGTGGACCCTCTTGTGGCCTCTTGGGGGTCCATGGACCCCAGTTTGAAACCTTAATTTACTGTTTCTAAAGTTTTTAGTCTTTATATTTGCTGTCTGTCACTAGCAATCAAACCTGCGCTGACCAGCTTATCTAGACCTATAGCTAATCTGTTTTCAAAAGTTTGTCTGTAATCCCATTACGGTGAGGTGACTTTTAATTAATCCATTAAGATTAACACCTACACACTTCCTCACATCACTGGTGATTGTTGTAGCTGGTTGGTTTTATTCGTCTTGTTAACATGCAGAAGAGTGAAATAATATCCACTTAATGAGTATACATTTGTCTAGGTTTCATTGACTGTTTTGTTGGTTTGGGCCATTTCATCAGTTTTTCCCACTTCCCTTTGGTTTCACTTGTTTTCATCATGTGGATAGTAAGGATGAAACATGACAATGTAATTTCAGTAAAACAGTCTTTTTTTCCTTTCAAGGTTTAAGTTGATAAGGTCTTCTTTCCACCCAGTTATTACTTGACAAGAAGTACTTTTGCTGAGCTGGCAGAAGCCACAAATGCTTGAATGTTCAGAGTCAGATCCTCATATTCTTTTATGGAGCAGGGAAAGATCTGGAATGTTTGGGTGTGTGTCCATCTGGCTAACACACTCTCTTTCTTTCTTTCTTTCTTTCTCTCTCTCTCTCTCTCTCTCTCTCTCGCAGGGGCTGGTGAATCTGGGAAGAGTACAATTGTCAAACAGATGAAGTAAGTTTCAGCCCCAAATGTGTCCTAATAATATGTCATGCTAGTTTCATAACATATAAACATATGAGATGTAAGAGATAGCAGTGTTCATTAAAATTAAACGTGCAATGCATTACATAACCATTCGATTATGGACATGACTTATTAAGGGACTTCCCTGAGTTTGTCAGACTATTATAACCATTGAGGATTTCCTAAAAGTAGGATTTTTCTATTGTCTTTTGGATTATTGCAGAAAATAAGCTCCGTGCCCAACAAAAGTTTGATTCTTACATATTTTATTCATTCTAATCTTCACATGAACACAATTATGAACTTTAAAGCTTAAATACAGTTGTCAGAAGTAAAAAGTTTAAAATTAACTAAATTAATTTTAATTAATTAATTAATTAAGTTAATAAACTACACCACGGTTACATGACTTCAACGTTACCACCATTAAGCTTTCTGCAACTTTACAGTCTTTGTTTAAAGGGTTAGTTCACCTAAAAATTAAAATTATCCCATGATTTATTCACCCTCAAGCCATCCTAGGTGTATATGACTATCTTCTTTCAGACAAACACAGTCAGAGATATATTTAAAAATATCCTGCCTCTTCTGAGCTCTGTAATGGTAGTGAATAGGGGGCACGATTTTGAAGCAAAAAAAGTGCATCCATCCATCATAAAAGTACTCCACAAAGCTCCAGGGGGTTAATAAAGGCTTTCTGAAGCGAAATGAGTTTTTGTAAAAAAAAAAAAAAAAAAACTTTATTAACTATAATAACTAGCTTCCGGCAGACGGCCGTACGCATCGATTTGCGGTGGAAGAGTGACCCCTGACCCGACGCATGACGTAATGATGAATGCAGAAATGCAGAGGATAGAGCAAAACGGTCATGAATTAAAGTCTAAAATGGGAAATTTTGAAGAGAAATGTCAGAGGGTTTCCATATAAGAGAAGAGGAGCTTGAGTTTGTTTCCCAGCCCTATTTGTTTGAACCACGAGAGGCGTCCAAGCTTACACTACTCTTACATCCTGTGTCATACATCGCTTCAGGGGGTTACTCTTGTGGCGCAAGTCGACTTGCGCAGTATGGGTACGACGTCTGCCATAAGCTAGTTTAAATATGGATTTTTTTCTTACAAAAAAACATTGCTTTGCTTCAGAAGGCCTTTATTAACCCCCTGAAGCCGTATGGAGTACATATACAACGGATGGATGCAAATTTTTTGGCTTCAAAATCGGGCCCCCCATTCAATGCCATTATATTTTTAAACATTTCTCCGATTATGTTCGTCTCTGAAAGAAGAAAGTCTTATACACCTAGGATGGCTTGAGGGTGAGTAAATCATGGGATAATTTTCATTTTTGGGTGAACTATCCCTTTAAAAAACATTTTCCCTGAAACTTTGAGTTAGAATAGTTTGCTAGAGGGAGATTATAAACACAGTGAGGCTGTAAAAGTACAAAAATGCATCACCCATGCAGCAATCTATAGGGCAAATATAATGATATCTTCACATTTAATGGGCGTTGTTTGGCACGGCGTGCAGCAGAACACTTCCAACCTCTTCAGCCAGGACTGTATTCAAAATAGTCATGCCAAGAACTATTAGCTTTATTACTTAAATTAATGGCATTGACTTTCTCCCACAGAATCATCCATGAAGCAGGCTACTCAGAGGAAGAGTGCAAACAGTACAGAGCTGTGGTCTACAGCAATACTATCCAGTCCATCATCGCCATCATAAGGGCCATGGGCCGCCTGAAGATTGACTTTGCGGATGCTGGACGGGCTGTAAGTGCTGCTGTTAAATGCCTGCCAAATATATTCCAGGCCACTTATTTATGTAATGCTAAAGTATCAAAAGGAAATCAAGAGAACGATGCATTTGATTGGCTGTTTTGCAGGATGACGCAAGGCAGCTGTTTGTTCTGGCCGGCTCCGCGGATGAAGGATACATGACGAGCGAGCTGTCCGGAATCATCCAGCGGCTGTGGAAGGATGGAGGCGTGCAGGCTTGTTTCAGTCGCTCCAGAGAGTACCAGCTCAATGACTCTGCCTCATAGTGAGTTTATCTCTCTCTCTCTCTCTCTCTTAGTTTTTTTGGCATATTTTCTGCCCTGCACAGCCGTTTCCCACATAATGACCTTTCGCTCTCCACATAATGCTGCTCCGTTTCCATTGTGGCCACTGACCACGTCATTGGCTCATGTACTGCATTTCTTTTACATTGAGCCGAGTTATTATTGACATTATTCCATCCATTATGGCCCATGATTCAAATATACTTTATGCAAACTTTTCAAAAATGCAAATTTGTCCTGTGTTCTCAAAGTTTGCAGTAAACCCTTACCTTTTGCATACAACCCAGATGAACAATTCTGTGGCATAATAAAAATGCGATGTGTCTGGCCGTTGGCTACAAAGATAAACCATTTTGAAATTCAAATATTTAATGAATTTAACTCTACCTTTCACACGTTTCAGGTCGGTCAAAAGAAGTCTCTTCTGCTCACCAAGGGTGCATTTATTTATTCAAAAATACAGTAAAAACAGTAAAATTATGAAACATTATTACAACTTAAAATAACTTTTGTATTTGATGTAATTTATTCCTGTGATCAAAGCTGAATTTTCAGCATTACTCCAGTCTTCAGTGTCACATGATCCTTCAGAAATCATTCTAATATGCCGATTTGCTGCTCAAGAAACATTTCTCATTATTATCAATGTTGAAAACAGTTTGCTTAATATTTTTGTGGAAAGTTCAAAAGAACAGCATTTATTTGAAATGAAATCTTTTGTAACCTTAAATGTCTTTACTGTCACTTTTGTACAATTAATTGCATATTATTGACCCTAAACTTTTGAATGGTAACGTATAACCTTTTCAAAAGTCTGAACAAAGCATATGCTGAAGTTCAGATAAATGAGCAACTTTGAGCTGGATTAATTCAACTTCATGTGATTTGAATTCTTTTCATTTAAAGTTACAAATCAGAACAGGTTTCCTGAACTAGTCTTTCATTGTTTAGACAAACAGATAGAACCGCCCCAGACTTGTGCTATTGGTTGAGCCAGTGTTAATGTAATTGGATGGATAGGATACTCAAACCAAGCAAAAATACAATAGTAATTTACACTTTTCTGGGAAATCAACTTATGAGTGGTTTATTTTCTTCAATTAAAGACTTGCATTTCACCTTTAAGTCATTTGTGAAGTCATTATGCATAACTGATTTTTATATATAATAGTAATTAATCTGTATTTTCTCTTTATAGCTACCTGAATGACCTAGACAGAATATCTAGTCCTTCCTATGTCCCAACTCAGCAAGATGTCCTGAGGACCAGGGTGAAGACTACTGGTATTGTGGAGACCCACTTCACTTTCAAGGACCTTCACTTCAAGTGAGTATAGACATTGTAACTGCACATGCTGAAACAGATGAAAAAAATCCATGTTAGTCATACCTGAGAGTGTGAACGCTGTTCTGACTTTGTTTGTTGGGTGTGATTCATGTGCCTGCTTTGAGTTGAGTCACCTGTTTATGCACTGTTTTATCATATATATATATATTATACACACACACACACATACCACAGTTCCTTGAAAATATCAGTGTGTTCAGTGTGACTGTCCCAAAGTGCATCTCACCACCCACATCTCTTCTACTTTCAGAATGTTTGATGTGGGCGGCCAGAGATCCGAGAGGAAGAAATGGATCCACTGCTTTGAGGGAGTGACCGCCATCATCTTCTGTGTGTCTCTCAGCGATTACGACCTTGTCCTGGCTGAAGATGAGGAAATGGTGAGTACTTAAACAAGACCTCTTTTCAGTGTCAGCGTCACGAAACAGAAACTTTACCTTTTAAAGTTCCTCTCAAACAGTACTTGGTTTCTTCTCTTGTAGAACCGAATGCATGAGAGTATGAAGCTGTTTGACAGCATCTGCAACAACAAGTGGTTCACGGACACCTCCATCATCCTGTTTCTCAACAAAAAGGATCTGTTTGACGATAAGATAAAAAAAAGCCCGCTTACTATTTGTTTCCCAGAGTATACTGGTATGAATCTTAAAATCTTTCAATCCTATATATATATATATATATATATATATATATATATATATATATATATATATATATATATATAATATTTGACATATAATTTATATATTAATATATTTAATGTGATAGAAAAATAAGAATCTAATTCAACAGTATTAAAAAATGACACACGTCTGTTGAGCGCATGAACACAGTGGCCAATCAGAGGGGTTTAATAATCTGCTTAACAGCGCTCAAAATGCTAGGGGGAAATGCTATTACCGTCACATTTTTAAAACTTCAGTACCGACTTTTGACAACACTACAACATATTAATTGTGTGTAACTCTCTACAAAGGATCCAGCACGTATGAGGACGCGGCCGCTTACATTCAGTGTCAGTTCGAGGACCTGAATAAGAGGAAGGACACCAAAGAGATCTACTCCCACTTCACCTGTGCCACCGATACCAAGAACGTGCAGTTCGTCTTTGATGCCGTCACTGACGTCATCATCAAAAACAACCTTAAGGACTGTGGGCTCTTCTAAAACGAGCCATCACACTGGTGAGCAGCAAAATAGGAACTTAATGGCTTCATTTGTATGATTTTGGTAAAACTGTTTATTCATCCATCCAACGTTTACTTTTGATCCTTTTGCAGTGTGACGCGAGTGGCCTGACGTGAAACCTTTGGGAGAACCAGAGCAGGAGGAAGGTCAACCATGAACCTGAATGTTAAATGCGTTACTTAACTTTATATTTATGTTCTCTGAACATTTTAGATTTTTTTTAGGGCGTTTTAGGAAAAAAAAAAAAAGCATTTTGTGTAAAATATTTGTATAACTGTAATTGTTGCTGGAATTTTTCACCATTTTTAGACGTTGACTTTACAGGTCTTTTTTTAAATAATATTTTTCATTCAAAGGGTTTTTGGGAACATTATTCTCTCTCTCTACTCTGAATATTAAGGTCATGTGCCTTGCAGTTAATGTTGCAGTGCTTTTCCCCCTCTCTTCAACCAAGTTAAATATGAGCCAGTTGATATTTATCCACACGGCTAACATCTGTTCAATAGTAGTCTAGATAATTGAAAGCTAGATATTTTAAGACCAAACAACTGTGGGTGATCTCAGAGCTGTGAATGGGGGAAAATCTAAACATGCTAAAACCTTCTGCTTATCCGAGTACAGCTGCCATTACCAGCACATGTTATGTCAGATTTGCCTGTGATTGGAATGATGGAAAAACTGTGGTGAGCCCTGAAATTTGCTGATGAAATTGTACCTCTGCACCTGCAAATCATGAACTGTTTTAATGGAGAACTCCGCAAAAGGTCAACATTTTGAATTAATAGGCATTTTTACTGATCAAAGGGAACCATTTTTGAATACATTAATAGGGACCAAAGAATTTCTCCTTAGAATTCATGTAACACTTTTCATTTTTGCACTAGGTCCACATCCCCATGTTACATAACAAATGATTTAACTACCTGTACAATGTAATGTCTCATAGAAGCCTTCAGTAGAAGCACAAATGTCTTTTCTGATAGTAACATGGTCAATTAAAATGGTTTTAAACTTCACATCCCTTAAATGTAGGTTCTCATTGAATGAGAACAAATGTTGACTGATATCCACTATTTTGCTAATAAAAATGCTGTTGAAATAACGGCATCCTGAAATAAGAGTTCTGGCTTGAAGAGTTTTTTCTTTTCACTTTTAAAATGAGAATAGCCCATTCCGTAACATTATATAAATGATAACTCTCCTCTTTTTATTAAACCAAATAACACATTTGTAAGAGCGCTTTTGCTTTAAATGGAGGTTTAAAGTGTATGAGAAATCATAAATGAATATTTCCCCCATAAGAAAAACTAAGAGCTCTTGCGTCACAGAAGGTTGTTGAAACATGGATGCACACTGCACTCTTGTGGCGATGACAAGAGAAGGCAGAAGTGTGGCTCCCATTGGCCTTTAGTTGTCATGGTTTAACTGGCAGGCAAATTATTTGAATGACTTAGTAAAGTGATAATGTCTATTATATAATATAAACGTATTATAGATTATGAATTTGTCATATACATTTAATAATGTATAATATACATTTTATATATAATTTTAATTGGTGTTTATCATTGTATCTATGGTAACGCTTTAGAATAAGGTTTCATTTGTTAACATTGATTACATTTGTTAACAATGAACAATACTTCTACAGCATTTATTAATCTTAGTTAATGTTAACTGCAACATTCACTAATGCACTGAACTAACGCAAACAAATATTTTTATTAACTAATGTTGACAAATGTTAATACATGCTGTAAGAATATATTGTTAATGTTAGTTAACGCAATGTTAAGAAATGAGACCTCATTGTAACGTGTTACAGTATACATATATAAATATAAAACAACCACATATATGTGTGTGTGTGGGTTTAATTATATTTTGCTACATATAAAGGTGTTTTAAAGATTTTGAAGTGTCAAAAGGTCATTTGGTTTAACCGTCCAAAGACCAATACAGCCATTTCATTTATGATTAAAATATCTAAAAATGTAATAAATGTATATACAGGTGCTGGTCATATAATTAGAATATCATCAAAAAGTTGATTTATTTCACAAAGTCCATTCAAAAAGTGAAACTTGTATATTATATTCATTCATTACACACATACTGATATATTTCAAATGTTTATTTCTTTTAATTTTGATGATTATAACTGACAACTAAGGAAAATCCCAAATTCAGTATCTCAGAAAATTAGAATATTGTGAAAAGGCTCAATATTGAAGACACCTGGTGCCACACTCTAATCAGCTAATTAACTCAAAACACCTGCAAAGGCCTTTAAATGGTCTCTCAGTCTAGTTCTGTAGGCTACACAATCATGGGGAAGACTGCTGACTTGACAGTTGTCCAAAAGACGACCATTGACACCTTGCACAAGGAGGGCAAGACACAAAAGGTCATTGCAAAAGAGGCTGGCTGTTCACAGATCTCTGTGTCCAAGCACATTAATAGAGAGGCGAAGGGAAGGAAAGATGTGGTAGAAAAAAGTGTACAAGCAATAGGGATAACCGCACCCTGGAGAGGATTGTGAAACAAAACCCATTCAAAAATGTGGGGGAGATTCACAAAGAGTGGACTGCAGCTGGAGTCAGTGCTTCAAGAACCACTACGCACAGACGTATGCAAGACATGGGTTTCAGCTGTCGCATTCCTTGTGTCAAGCCACTCTTGAACAACAGACAGGGTCAGAAGCGTCTCGCCTGGGCTAAAGACAAAAAGGACTGGACTGCTGCTGAGTGGTCCAAAGTTATGTTCTCTGATGAAAGTAAATTTTGCATTTCCTTTGGAAATCAGGGTCCCAGAGTCTGGAGGAAGAGAGGAGAGGCACACAATCCACGTTGCTTGAGGTCCAGTGTAAATTTTCCACAGTCAGTGATGGTTTGGGGTGCCATGTCATCTGCTGGTGTTGGTCCACTGTGTTTTCTGAGGTCCAAGGTCAATGCAGCCGTATACCAGGAGGTTTTAGAGCACTTCATGCTTCCTGCTGCTGACCAACTTTATGGAGATGCAGATTTCACTTTCCAACAGGACTTGGCACCTGCACAAAGTGCCAAAGCTACCAGTACCTGGTTTAAGGACCATGGTATCCCTGTTCTTAATTGGCCAGCAAACTCGTCTGACCTTAACCCCATAGAAAATCTATGGGGTATTGTGAAGAGGAAGATGCGATATGCCAGACCCAACAATGCAGAAGAGCTGAAGGCCACTATCAGAGCAACCTAGGCTCTTATAACACCTGAGCAGTGCCACAGACTGATCGACTCCATGCCACGCCGCATTGCTGCAGTAATTCAGGCAAAAGGAGCCCCAACTAAGTATTGAGTGCTGTACATGCTCATACTTTTCATGTTCATACTTTTCAGTTGGCCAATATTTCTAAAAATCCTTTCTTTGTATTGGTCTTAAGTAATATTCTAATTTTCTGAGATACTGAATTTGGGATTTTCCTTAGTTGTCAGTTATAATCATCAAAATGAAAAGAAATAAACATTTGAAATATATGAGTCTGTGTGTAATGAATGAATATAATATACAAGTTTCACTTTTTGAATGGAATTAGTGAAATAAATCAACTTTTTGATGATATTCTAATTATATGACCAGCACCTGTATTTTGTATTCTGACATTATTTTATAACATAATATCAACATAGTGCAAAATGGTATTAAAATTATGTGTAGAAGTCGTTGCTTTGTTATGAGAAAGAATGTCTGGAAAAATCAATTTTATTGATGTCATTCGGAGTAACCATTTTGGATCAAGTCATGCGGTCAGTGTCATGTGACAGGATGTGACATCATTCAGACACCTGCAAAGGACCACATGGTTGTGAAACAAAGTAACTAACTCTCTCTTAACTATCTGAAAAATTCATGTTTTCACTTGCTCATACGCATGTCCCGAAACATCAGGTCATTTGGTACAACCACTATAAAACATGGAAAATGTTGTAATATTTTGAAAACTTGCACTAAACATAAAAAGGTTTGTCCTTTTGCCATCTAGCTAGATATCAGCCTGTTAGCATTGTTTGAAAATATTGTCATTCGGTATAACCAAAAGTGTCATTTGGTACAACCGAAATTTTGGTTAAACTGAATGACTTTTTTGGTGACAAATTTTGTCCATCTTGTAAAAAATGACAAAAGCAGTGTTAATTGATTATAAAAAACACAATCTCATTGTTAACACTTATATCTCCATTATGTTTTTCATTTCTTAACATATTGCATCATTATTCCATCATTAATTGGTTAATTGATTGGATGGTTGTGGTTTGCTACTGGTTGATCTTATGTGGGTGAGAGGTTGTTCAGAGAAGAGATGTCACTGCAAGAGGGAGGGAAAGTTATTTTGATTAAAGATTACAAGGGCACATGTATTTAAAACAATAATGATGTGCATGGCTAAATCATTTATAATTAATGCTACAATATTCTGTAAAAAAAATTTGATTTTATGGTGACTTTAACCACAACTGACTCGCTCCATTAGATCATCTACGTGTCCATGTTGCCCAGGCTCTATTTTAGGGTAAGATTGAGATTTATATGTAAGCGATTTGACTAATCTCTCAGGCCTCCTGTGGGGAGATAAAACAGACAGCTAATAAAGTGGAAAGAGATGGAAAACCTGATCAAAAGAATCCATACTTTACTACACCGGACCTCCAATATCCTGATCAGACAGCATCAGGGCCTTGTAACAGCTGTCTACTTGATCAACCACATAACATTAACATTATAGATGAGCCTGACTATTTTAGCAACTTTAATCCACTCCGTGTACTTTGTGGATGCCAAATGGATGTAATTATTTCTGAATATTGCATATGCCAAGGCACAATAGCTTTTAGGATGTATTTATGGGCATTTATTTATTGCTTAATAAGTTCCTTTGTGTAGTAGTAATACTATATAATGGATTTTAACTAATGGACATTAGATGTAGATTGAACATGTACATTTTTAAGGTTTTATTATAGCTCTTATATCCTGGTTGTAAAATATACCCATAAAACTGTTGTCAATAATAAGTCTAGCAATAAATATAGACCTTTTATTGTTGGAGAAAGCCTTGTAATCCTGATCCAGACAACATTTACTGAACACATTATCCAGTTTAATCTGCATATAATCTGCATGATCTCATTTTGATAATTGTTGCTGTATCTCATCTATTTTGTAACCTTATCTAAAGGTCATTAGAGCAGTTTTATTGAAGTTTACACTTATTTCAAACTCATAGAGAATACGAAGTGTGTTTTAAAAACTAGTGAGAGTACAACAGAGAAAGCTTTTTTGGCCAAAAATACTCTCTGGGTAGGAAGTTTGCTAGACACAGCTGATGATAGGCTACTTCTTGTATTCTTTGACAGAAACAAATAACGACAACGAAAAACCTTTGTTGCCATTACTTTTTCGGTCCGAATGCAACGATACGATGTACTACCGGCCTGTCAACCTATTTTCATACTGCTCGCGCAGACATCACGCGTCATCAGCGCGTTTCATGCCAACGTCACCGAGCACCGCAAACAGCAGCCATCTTTTACGGTTCCTCCTGAACCAAAACAACGAGCTTATGCTGCGTTCACGCCATAACTACTGTAATTTATAAGAGATGAGAACACGTGACGGGTTCGTGACTCGAATTAATGCGGTTCAAGGCCAACACTATCAACGCCGAAATGAATCTGCAGCAGGCAGGTGGAAGTGGTACAGGTCAGTGCTCTTTAAGTTGTTTCTGTTCATTATTATTTTAATGTTATGTGCTTTGAGACAAGTGTGGGTATTTTATTCTTACAAATAAATTGAATATTTTGAGTCCATTCACCAAAGAGATTCGTTCACTGATTCATTCAGTGACTCTTTCTGCAGGTTACATAGTACACCAGTAGGTGGCGACCAGTGAGTGTCTTTAGGAGTATTACATGCCAGTGAGTCGTTAAAGTCACAAAACTGACCATTCTTATTTTTTAATGGAATATTGCAGTATTTATTATAAATGATTTATCCGTGCACATCATTGTTTTTTTTTTAAATTCATGCGTATTTAAAGGGTTAGTTCACCCAAAAATGAAAATTTTGTCATTAATTACTCACCCTCGTGTCGTCCTACACCCGTAAGACCTTCGTTCATCTTCGAAACACAAATTAGGATATTTTGATGAAATCCGATGGCTAAGTGAGGCCTGCATTCACAGCAATGGTACCTCCTCTCTCAAGATCCATAAAGGTACAAAAAACATATTTAAAACAGTTCATGTAAGTTCAGTGGTTCTACCTTAATATTATAAAGCGATGAGAATACTTTTTGTGCGCCAAAAAAAACAAAATAACGACTTTTCAACAATATAGTGATGGGCCGATTTCAAAACACTGCTTCGGAGCTTTACGAATCGAATCAGTGATTCGGAGTGCCAGAGTCACGTGATTTCAGCAGTTTAGCCGTTTGATAGGAGATCCGAATCACTGATTTGATTCATAAAGCTCCGAAGCAGTGTTTTGAAATCGGCCAAAAATTATATTGTTGAAAAGTCATTTTTAGAGGCACCCTAGCAACCATATGGCAGCATGAAAAATCCATATCTCAGCACCACAACATCATAGAAACACAGGAGTTGGCTCCTTTTTTTGGGTTTGGAAACCAGTCTGTAAGTATCACCATGGTAACTGTGTAGCCACACCCTAGCAACCAATTAGAGCACCATAGCAACCATATAACAACATAAACAGTGTGATATCTCACACTGTGATGTATTATGTGATATCTCACAACATTGCACAGACTTGGAAGTTAGCTTTCTAACAATCATGCAAAGGACCCTCGTACAGTGCTCAGCGTAAATGAGTACACCCCCTTTGAAAAGTAACATTTTAAACAATATCTCAAAGAACACAAAAACAATTTCCAAAATGTTGACAAGACTAAGTTTAATATAACATCTGTTTAACATAAAACATGAAAGTAAGGTTAATAATATAACTTAGAGAACAAAATTTTCAGTTTTAGTCAAATTAGGGTGATGCAAAAATGAGTACACCCCACTGAAAGTCTCTGGAGCAAAGCTAAATTTTAGACTACAAATGTCTAATTTAACAAGAATTCAACCACAGGTGAGTCTAATTATTCATTACACAGGTGTCCAGCAGACAGTTGACTATAAAAGGGTGTTAAAACCCCTTCCCATTTCATGCTGTCAGCAATGGCACCACATGGAAGAGAAATGTCACAAGACCTGAGAAAGAAAATAATTTCTTTACACCAGAAAGGTGAAGGCTACAAGAAGATCAGCAAAGCTTTACTTATCAGT
Organism: Hypophthalmichthys molitrix; assembly: GCA_037950675.1. Classification (NCBI taxonomy): domain Eukaryota; kingdom Metazoa; phylum Chordata; class Actinopteri; order Cypriniformes; family Xenocyprididae; genus Hypophthalmichthys; species Hypophthalmichthys molitrix. The sequence goes on along the minus strand of CM075515.1, from coordinate 13,822,954 downwards.
CAGAATACTGTAGCAAAAGTGGTACAAAAATGTAAAAAAGATGGAACTGCAACCATCTCACAGAGACGTCCAGGTCCTCCACGGGAGGACAGGAGCATCATTTGATGAGAAGGGTTGAAGAAAATCGGCATGCATGTTCACTGCAGTTATTTAAAGAAGTAGAAAGCCAAACTGGGGTGACTATTTCCCGTGACACAATACGGCGTACACTGCAGAGGAATGGCATGCATCGGTGCCGTCCATGAAAGAAGCCTCTCCTAAAGCCCAGGCACCAAAAAGCCCACCTAGAGTTTGCCAGGACCCATGCTGACAAAGTCACCCCAGTTTGCTGTGTTTCTTCTGTTGAACACAAAAGAAGATATTTTGAAGAATGTTGGTAACCAGACAGTTGACGATATTGACTTCCATAGCAGGAAAAAAATACTATGGAAGTCAATGGGTGCCGTCAACTGTTTGGTTACCAACATTCTTCAAAATATCTTCTTTTGTGTTCAATAGAAGAAAGAAACTCATACAGGCTTGGAACAACATGAGGGTGAGTAAATTATGACACATTTTTCATTTTTGGGCAAACTATCCCTTTAATAATAATAACTGAAATCTTTTATTGAAAAACAAACAAACAAATATACAGGGTCCAATTATACTTTGCACTTTTTCCCCTTTATGAATCGAGATATTTGTTCTTGAATCAAATCGATCTATTCCATAAACTCTGCAATCGAACAACATAAACATCCAGTTTCATTCCACACCTCCCTTCCCTTTTCGTCGAAGACACACTTTTACGTGAAGCCCGCTCTAAGGAATGCACAAGCATTCCTGCCTCCTCGCAGACATCACATCCGGGTCACTCGGCAGTCAGCGTGTAAGCGAGCGTGCTCCTCCATACAGTTGCGTACTGCTGCTGCAGCTCTCAGCGCAACTCCACTGCATGCAACATGGATACTATGAGCAGCGGCCAGCCGCGGAGGATCTGAGCGCGCCTCGGGACAGGCGCGGACACGCGATACGCCACACTGGGGCAGGGATGAGGTGCCATCCAGCAGACGCACACTGGTAGGCGAGTCGTCAATTGTCAGCGATGTCAAAGAGTCTGAAGAAGAAGAACCACTGGACGAACAAAGTCCACGAAGCGGTGCTCACCAGGAATAAGGAGGGCGAGCTGGGGTTTGACTTGAAAGGGGGCGCCGAGAACGGCAATTTCCCTTATTTTGGGGAGGTGAAGCAGGGTAAGGTGGCCGTCCAGAGCGGCAAGCTGTCCCAGGACGAGCTGCTCTTGGAGGTCAACGATACGCCGGTGGCAGGGCTCACCATCAGGGATGTGCTGGCCGTGATCAAGCACTGCAAAGACCCGTTCAGGCTGAAGTGCGTGAAGCAAGGTGAGGATAAACATCAGCGCGCCGCCGTCTCTACGTGAAAGCGTGTGTGCGACCCCTCCGCTGTCTGGGGCTGCTGTCTGCACATTATTTCAGCAGAAATCCTGTTTACACACAAAGGTGCATTCGGATACGGCGCACGATCGGGGTGGTTATCGATTGTAGCCGCGAACGTTCCATTGTCGCTCGTGGCAACAGAAGTTACAGTGTAGTGGATTGTCACATAAACATGTCAATAAAATTTGTGCTTTGTTTGGATTCTAAGCACCGTGGTATCATGCACGAGGGGGCGGAGATTGTTCTGCCCTGTGTAGGAGATATCTTGGCCCGCGGGTCCGCCATGGGCGAACTGGGCGAATATTTTAAGGCAATTTCATTGATCTCGTAAATTGCACGGTGGCTGTGGCAAGCCGTTTAAACATTTATTCTTTAGCACTAACTAGTAGCTGCTGTGAAGTTACTAGTACTTATATTAGTTGTATCAATTAGCACTATTTGACTAGTACCTATTCTTTTAATTGATTAGTGAGTAATCCAGTGTTGACTACAATTATTTTCAATCTCAGTAGCAACTATTTTTTAGACGCTAGTAGGTCTAATTTCAGTAGTGACATGTGTCACTAATACATACATATGGCATACTAATATTTATTCTTTTGTTATTAGTCACTATCATTGTGACTGTTAACTAGTCCATTGTCACTGGGAAATTTTTGCTTTTGAATTCTTTGTGAATCTGTGTTTCAAATAACAAATATTTTCTAAGTATGTACTCCATGCATTGCTGGTCATCTTGTTTTAATAGTAATTATTAATTTGTTATTACAACTTATTCTATTAGGTTATATCTTAATAAATTAAGTTCTAGTACTTGAATACATCAATAACTATTTGAATAGTTATACAAGTTTTCCTAGTACCAAACTAAAACTATTAAAAACATTTTTGTTAATTGAAATAAAGCTTAAAATAAATATTTAAATTTTAATGCTGGGCAAGTGATTAATCGCATCCAAAATAAAAGTTTGTGTATACATAATCTATGTGTGTGTGCTGTGTATACTTATTTTGTATATTTAAATACACATGCATACATGTATATATTTAAGAAATATTTGCATTCATATACTGTACATATATTTATATAATTTATATATATATATATATATATATATATATATATATATATATATATATATATATATATATATATATTTTATATAAATATAACCAATTTTTCTTAAATATATACATGCATGTGTGTATATTTATATATGCATAATAATTATACACAGCCAATACACATATATTATGTAAACACAATCTTTTATTTTGGATGCGATTAATCGCGATATAATCGTTTGCCCAGAATGATTAAATGTTTAAAATATATAAATATTAGACATGTAAACTAAATGAAAATTTTAAAATTTTACCTTAACAAAAAACTTGAGTTGAAGCACTAAAATTACTAACTGGAAATACTAAAAACTAAAACTGACATAAAAAAATTAAACATAAATAACTTATAAAAAACTAAAAAATGACAAAGGCACATAACAGAATTACTCAAAATTAAATTAAAATGATGAAAACTGAAAATATAAAAATAGAAGCTTATTAAAAATATCAAAATGAAGTGTAATAGTATAGAAATAATAGTAAAATAACACTGGTATCAATTGAATAGATGTTAGGATTAAGGCAGGACATTATGACCTAAAATTAAAATCTCGATTAATCAAACATTTTACCTTGATTTATTACGATAAATTGATTATTATTATTATTTTTTTTTGCCTTGTTTTTTTTTGCCCTCAGAGTTTACTGAAAAGGTTTGTACTGTATGTTACTATTAACAGTGGGGATAAACACTAGTGTATTATGTGTAAATATGTACTAGTAAAGTAATATATAATAGAAGCAACTGGAAAAAAAATACTAGTCCAGTAGTGTTCAGGAATTAATGTTAAAATGGCTTGCCATAAGGTGGCAGCTCTTAAAAACAATGGCATTCAGTGGTGAACAGAAGATGGGACTTGCTGTGTAAATGGGAGGAGTGATGTTATCTCTAACACAGATGTTGACTACAGTGATGGGATTTGAGGGCATGCAGCTTTCTTCAGGTCTACAGTGCTAAGTTTTCAACAATGCTTACAGTACATTTGCAGTGTTTTTCGCTCTTGTTTGAAGCAAACTTCAGCCCCCGGGCCAGCGCTTTGGAAAGCATCCCCAGTTCCCAAGTGAAAGCAAAAAATATCTTGATGCAAGCAATGTTTGTGTCTAGGGAGATCCAGATCAGTGGAGTGACTGAGTAAATATTGATTGGCTGCTGAAGATCAGGGTTTGGGTAACTTGTCCGAAAGACGTTTTTTAGTGTGCTTATATTTTAAAAGGCCATAAGAACAGAGAGGCTAGCTGAATACATTTATTTTAATGATTGAAATTTGGTACAGTGAGTCATTTTAATGCAGGAATGGACTGGTGATAGGATGCACCATGATTTCTCATTGTAGGCCTGTTGACTTGTGGGGTGGCTTTTGAATGCTAACTAATATACATTGTGAATATCCAAATTTGGGACTTGAACATGGGTCTTTGTGATTTCATTAGAAGATTCTCTCCTTTTGAGTATTAAAACAGTTGGAGAGAGAAAGGGGGACGGGATCGGGAAAGGTCCACGAACTGCGCTATATGTCGTGCACTGTCCACGAGGCTATTGGCGCCGACTTAGATTGGTGTTTTTTTCATATAGTTGTGTAATTTGATTGTCCTACTAAGCTAAAAAAACAGGTATTTAAAGGGATAGTTCACTCAAAAATGAAAGTTCTTTCATCATTTACTCACCCTCATGTTGTTCTAAATCTAAATAAGTTTTACAGCAGTTTTTGTCTACAGTGGTAAGGTCAGTGGGGTCCAAACCCAAAAAAACAAACATTCATTCGCTGCAGTTCACACCATCTCGCCCAGAAAAAGCACACAAGTTGTGAGAAATTATGATGAACAAAAACGTAACATGAAATTCAATGCCAGTAAATCCCAAAAAAGTATCTGTGTACTTTCTTAACAGAGTTAAATATCTCCGGGACAGTCAAAAAATGACAGTTGACGGATGTGAATGTGATAACTTCTTGTTATGTTGAACACAATGGATATATTCACGGATATATTTGTATTTTGTGTCGCATTTTTGCTATTCTTGATTTCCCACAACTTGTGTGCTTTTTCTGGGTGAGACGGAGTGAACTGCGGTGCTAATAGTCTCATGAATGCGCACCTCTAGTGCAAGATGAGCATTTGTGGTGAAAAAATATATATATATATATAAATTTGTATGTTTTTTAGAAAATGACCTATCGTTTCATTAGATAAGACCCTTATTCTTCAGCTGGGGTCTTGTAGAGCACTTTGAAGCTGCACTGAAACTGTAATTTGGACCTTCAACCCGTTGATCCCCATTGAAGTCCACTATTTGGAGAAAAATCCTGGGATGTGTTCCTCAAAAACCTTAATTTCTTTTTGACTGAAGAAAGACATAAACATCTTGGATGACATGGGGGTGAGTAAATTATCAGGAAATTTTAATTCTGAAGTGACCTAATCCTTTAAGACTTATTAAGGTAAAATTATAATTGACATTATATGAACAGATACATTTGGAAATAGTCCGTATTATACGCATGTGCGTCATATGCTGTGGGATTTGGTGGGCCAACTGCTGCTACATTTTTTTTTTAGTCTCAGTCAGTCCATCCTGCTTTGATGTGATGGAGGAGATGGTGTGTTTGTATTGGTGTGTCTTGGTGCATGTCCAGAACTCGCTTTTGTGGCTTGGCGGTTACAGGGACTTTGATGCCCAAGTTGCTTGTCATAATGACCCAATTCTGACAGTTATATAAATATCAAGCTAAATAGTCAACTAGGCTGCCTTCATGCCATCACATTTATACGCAGCACCACGTTTCATTTGGAATAAAGCACGTCTATTGCAGTCTTATTTTAGAAGTCGTCTTTAATGTTTTCATTTAATCTTCTGGGGCAGATATTTGGTTTAGTGGTCTCGTAATCCTGTGCCACTACACTACTTCGCTCTCAGCGCATCGAGCGATCCGGTGCTGCGACCTTCTGTTTTCCCAGACTCTTTTGATGCGCTGTCAGTTTTTAAATATCAGCAATATAATCTCATTATTTTTCAGTTGTGAAGTGCAATAATTGGTTATATAACATTCATTTTGCACAAATAGATTTGCAAACTGATTAACACGAACATGACTCTGAGCAGATTTCTGCAGCCTCGGGGGTTTAACTTATTTTGCTTTGAAGTGTAATTTATCCATGACAGTCGTTATTCTGTCATAATGGTTGCCATTTTCCTTAGCGATGTGAGATAGATTTGGTATTTCATCTTGCATTTAGTCATTTTTAAATAAGTCATCTTCTTTCATCTGTGTTTTTCAATATTTCATCACCATTTCCCATCTCTTATGATCTCCCTTTCCTTTACATCTATAAAGAGTACACATAAGAGTGGGGTAAGATGTGTCGCCCCTTAATCTAGCAAACTGTGCATAATGTTGATCATATATTTAGAAAGAACCCGTCACCTACAGCCAGAGATGCACGTGAGAAAAGCTAAATGTTATGCTAAGATTTTCTACATGGTAGATAAGATTATTTAGGTATTATACATCATGTTAATGTATTGCCAATTTATAAAACTATGTATTATTGTGCATGCATATTATAATGCTTATTATTCATATTTTAATTCATATTATGTTCAATTGATATCAGACAACATATTGAAATGTATTAGTTTTTTTTTATTTTTTATTTACTTTAACCTTACCTAGCAGTGTTATTTTAGTATTATTTATATACTATTAAAGTTTTTATGAATATTTTGAATAAGTGTTTCATTTTTATATTTTCAGTTTTGATTTTAATTTTAGTTTAATTGTTAGTAAAATGCTTTTTAATTTTTATTCATTTTTTTTATTTGTTTTAGTTTTTTCAGTTAGTAATTTTAGTGCTTCAACCTAAACTTATTTCAGTTAGTTGCCAAGGCAACATTTGTAATTCCCTTTTTTCATCTAATATTTATATTTTATTTCAGCTTTTTAAGCCAAAATGTTTTTAATAGTTTTAGTTAACGATGATGACGCTGTTACCTAGAGGACAGTTTAAGTAAGAAGTGGCACATCTTACCCCACTCTCTGACAGCCTTCAATGCACTGCCATCTGCATTGGATAAACCATTTAATTTTTGACAAAACAATTTCTGTGAAAAGCACAAGGAAAATATTGCCCACCTGCTTCTGGTGAAGTCACTGAACCTGAGTCTCACAGTCTCATATTTCTAGAGGCATTTGAAAATATTATTTACTTGTCTACCTCGGTATGCTCAAATGGCATTTGACAGCTGTTTTTATTTATTTATTTATTTATTTTTTAAGTGGCCTATTCCATAAATTATAGTTTCATTTTTTTGGACTTCTTAAAGGAATAATTAACCCAACATTGAAAACCTGTGTGATTTTTCTTTCTGCAGTCAAACTCAAAAAGAGATGATAGGCAGAATGTTCACGCTGCTCCTTGCCATACAGTGAAAGTAAATGTTGACCAAATGGCTGTCAAGCTTCAAAAGTGTGAAAAAAAAAAAAAAAACCCCATCATAATAGTGGGACTTTGAAAAAAATGACTTACGACCCAAACACGTTTTCGGAAGTGATTTCATTAGTCGATACCAATACCAGTAAAATTTTTCTTGATACCAATTTCGGTACCAGAGCAAAAACTGTTGAATTAAGTACTTTAAAAAAAATTGTCCCATTTTGTCTCAGTCATTTTTTATCACTGTCAGTCATCGCAGTTTCCGATTCAGTTATGCGTTTAAATATGGCTACTCAAATTTAGCATGTTGCAGTCGGTTACAGAACAAACAAGAGCCAAGGACTTGTACATGTCATATTTGCAAATACAGGAATATTGTATGGAAAAGTGCAGAGTGAACATTCTGCTAAACATCTCTTTTTGTGTTCAACAGAAGAAGGAACATCATAAATCAACATGAGGATGAGTAATTGATGAAATCATTTTCAATTCTTGTGTGATCTATCCCTGTTAACACAAAGAGCTGTTTTTAAGTATCTGCCATTTGTCCTCCTCGCTGTAATAATAACACTACATATTTATTAGATGCAGACTGTACCGTTTGGCGGGTTGTAAATCTGGAAACAGTTCCCTAAGAGAGCTGTAAATGCTGTTTAGCTTTTGCATGTTATGCAGTGTAACATTCCAGCTATTTTGGCAATTTTGTCTAGACCTAAAGGATGAAACGCACCTTTCGGCTCCACATCCGATTAATCATGAAAATGGAAAATACTCCATAAAGCCACTAGCAGCACAGAGCATTATATTCTGCAGTCTTCCACTCACTAAGCAAGTGGAGCACAAGTGCCACCTAATTTGAAAAGCAGATCCATCTGACATCCCTCTAGGCTGCTATTTGGGATTATGATGGTTTTAATGTGCTTACCAGTGTGACTGATTGCAATCAACCGGACAGAACTGCAAGGTTCCCATCAGACAGAATGATATACTTTAGGCTGATGTTGTGATTGCCATTTTGAAGTGGATACACCCTCGACCAATCAGGGCACAGAAGCTCCTTTGATCCATTATTAAGTCACGACTACAAGCGCACAAGATGTCAAAGACAGCTGCCTTGAATGTTAACATGACAAACGCGGGCGCTGGAGAGCGTGAAAGCAAGATTTTCGTTTTTATGAAACTGTTTCTCACACTGACTGCCTTACTTTGATTATCCGCATGAGAAAAACATATTTAGTAAATAATTAATTATGATGTGGGTTCTTATCCTTTAGATCTGTGCATAAAAACACTTGGCCATCTGTCATGAAGTGAACGGTACTGCAGTTAATTTCGGCTCTGTGCTCTCTACACTGCAGGGACCAGAGATCTTGCTTTGCCGGATAGCCTTATAAAAAGAGCAGATTTCATTTTCTTTAATGCTCAAGTTTCTCATTCACTGTTCTTTTGTCTATTGTGTTCATTACCTTGAGATGCATACATTATTGCCATGCACATGCAGTTGTTGCTCAGTTTTACATTAATTCAACTAAATACAGGCCAAGGTCTTTTCCACTTTTAATATTGTAACAAAAATGCTGATGTTACTTTGCAGCATCCTGTATATGTCCTTCTGTAATTTGTTTTGGGGGGGTCAATGGTGTGTCTATGGTAAAGGAAAAATCTTTGAAAAATGTAGTTTAAAACAAGTTTTATGTGGTATACATTTTTTAACAAAAGCAGCATTTAATGTCTCTAAAAATGTTATGTAAAACAAATTTTTTTTTTGCTTACAACTTAAATTAATCATTATTTTCTTATAAAATAGTGTTTTTTTTTTGGAGTTGCACCACATGACATGCTCATTCATGCTAATTTAAGTAATTTTATTTGTAAATTTCGTTTTTATTGTATTTTTAAATAAATTAATTGATCCGGACAAAAAAAAACTTCAGTTCATCATATTGTAATGTTTGAATCAGCAAGAAGTGCGTTGAACCTTATAATCAAATAAAAATTAGATTTTCTGTACTTTTAAATGAGAAATATTCTTAGTCAAGAGAGTCCATACAGCATTCAGACTCATGGTGTGTTTTTTAGCTTCAGGATCTAAAATACAGCGTCTGCTAAATAAATAAATGTCCGTGGCCTACTATAAATGCTAGACTTTCGAAATTAGCTTTAATTTCAGTATACCGTTGTAGCGCTGTTTTGAAGCTTATCAATGTAATACATTGTGTATGAACTGTTTGTATTCATTGTTTGCTCTGCAGCCCGCAGGTTCTGTATTTTTGCTGTGGAGAACATGAAGATGAGCAAAGTGTTTGTTTTGGGATTAGAGATGCATAGGCAAATTAAAGAGGTGTAGCCTGCTTGTGTGGAATTACTCAACAGCAGAATACAAAACAAAGACGATGGTTTAAGAGCCTGCAGTCGTAGAGGCTGGCAGAGAAAGGTCTTTTTGTGCGGTAATCACTATGTGGCTGTAGGCTTTAATGTCTTGTTCAATGCCCCAGAGCGTGTGCTTTGTCACAGAGATCCAGAATTGACCCCCAGAGCGTATTTATTTACTTGAAATTCAAACTGTTGTTGTTTTTGTCTTTGGTTATGTTGGATGGGATGGAGGTGGAAAATGTATTTAGTCAATCATTCAGTAAAAACAGGTCAGTTACACTGCTTTTTTTTTTTCAAATTGAGCCATTTAAAGGGACACTATGTATCTTTTTTTTGTTCAAAATTAACAAAATTTAAATAATGAGTCAATACATCAATCCTTCTTCTAAAACGTGTTTTTGTCTTACGTGCTCTGGCTACTTTGACGCATGTATGATGTGGGAGTGGCATAGGTTAGTTGTCACAATGAGTGAGAAAGTTTGACATGGAGCAACTAAATCTCAAACCTCTGGGAATCACCCGTGCAGAAAAGTGCAGAACAGAGGAGAGTCTGCAGTCAAAAAGAGAATGCGACAGAGCTCGTAATTAGGGTTGTAATTTTCTGGTTACGTTTATGGTTCTGCCTAACGATTCTAGTTCCAATTCCGTTCCATTAAAATTATTAAACAACCAATAAAAAATAGAGTAAGGGGAAAAATGCACAGTATTCAACTCAAACAGTCCTTTTTGTGCTTTTTATACTTGTAAAATGAGTTAAACAGACTGCTCAACAAATTCGGTAACACTTTACAATAAGGTTCATTAGTTAACAATAATTATTTGTCGCCACCTAGTGGTGTAACAATGCAATCGATACAGTCGTTATTTGAAGCACTCAGTTACTTTCAAAAGGTGATTTATTTTATTTTGTTCTGTAACAGCGTTTATATATGAATAATAAACTTAAGTATACTTCTGTATACATACAAATTGGAATATTTGTAACAGAAATAATACTGTGTGTTTGAAAAGATTGTTTGTGAAGCTGTTTATATCTAAACACGACAACTCCCTCTACATCAGCGCTAGCGCGAACGCAGATTTGAATGTTGCAATTTTATTTTTGTCAAAGGTTTAATATACACTGGCGAATCATTGTCATTTAGGAATTAGATCGTGGGTGATGAAATCAAGAACACGATATTTTAAAGATTAATCGTGCAACTTTGTGCACCTCTCTCTCTCTGCATTGATATCTGATGTACATGAGTAGTGCGAGGGCTTTTCAGTGCATTCATTGCTGTAATATTCATGAGGTGAGATGTCTCTATTAAAGGATACGCACCTCGCATTTCACACACCCATCACACCAGAACCGTTTTCGGGACCGAAATTTCGACATTTTGCAGTTCCGGTACTTTTCAAAAAACACTGTTCTTGGTTCCCAGCCCTACTTGTAATAAAACCAGAATCAACATTGGCTTGGCTTTATGACGCATGCATGTTGTGTTGACGTGAGAGCGGACATTGTTGCATGAACGCGCGTTGGAGATTGATATTTTGTAAATAAAGTGGTAAATTGTTTTTTTTTGCACAAACAAAGCACTTGTGTCACTTGATAAAATTGAGGTTAAACCACTAGAGTCACATGCATTACTTTAATGATGTCTTTACTACCTTTCTGTGGCTTGAAAGTGGTAGTTGCGTAGGTTGTCAATGGATGGACAGAAAGCTCTCAGATTTCATTAAAAAAGATCTTCATTTATGTTCCGAAGATGATTGAAAGTCTTACGGGTTTGGGACAACATGAAGGTGAGTAATTAATGACAGAATTGTAATATTTGGGCAAATTAACACTTTAACTTGTATTGAACTTGATACCAAAGTATCTATTTCACACCTCACCAAAGAAAGACAGACAGATAGATCATGCTATACAGACAGTAAAATTACACCATAAACTATAGATGCTTTGGGAGAAGGGAGAATTGTGTCAGTGGCATGAAATTAGGCCAGTAGTGTTGGTCATGGAGAAGTCACATATTGCAACATGCAAATTCAAGATGTTTTTTGAGGAAAAATAACAGACTTTCTTTCAGCAGATGGTGGGAGATTGCAGCACCGTTTGGGTGGGACCGGGTCCCAGATGATTCTGCATGACGAAGATGCATATTTGATGTGACATCATTGCTTTTAAATTCTGGGCCTGATTTTATGCATCAATGGCCAGTCATCCAAGCAATGCTTGACAAACAAAAGCAGTAAACTATGGCATATGTCGTCTACCAGGCAATTAATCACTTAGAAGATCGCTAAGAACTTTAATACTTTTGTTTTGTTCAAATCCCTAAACCAGAAGTATGAGCAATAGGAATCAATACTAATAATGTCATTTACTTTCTGAAAATGGGTTGGTTGCCATTTCCTGTCCTTTTTTTTTTCTTTTCGGTATTTCTATTTTAACCACTTAAAGTTCCAGGCCAAATTTCGAATGGTCGTAATTTTAGGAATGGAAACCTTGAAGTGACGCACAAAGACTCAATTTCTATATTTAGATGAACCAACCTGAGCTCATCAAGATCCTTTGTAGAGTCAGTGGAAAGGAAAAGGCTCATTCATTTTCAAAAAGGCTAATTCCGACCAAAGTCTTTGATGGGGTACAGACATCATAGACATTTTCTCATTACTTTTCAGGATGACATAAATTAAATCTTTATCTTGCTGTTGTGTCTGTCAGATGCTGGTTGTGTTCTGGTCTGGAGTACTAAAACTGAAGGTTGCTTACTTGCCTTAGTCAAAAAAGAGCCAACCTCTGATTCTATATGACATTTTGATCCCTAAACATGATTTGCATCCCTCATTCAATTCAGTGTTTTTTTTTTTTTTTTTTTTTTTACCACTTCTTTAAACTTTAGATTACCTTTGCCGCCAACTCTCGTTTAAAGGTGCAGTAAGTGATTTCTGAGAAACGCTGTTGAAAATTTAAATCGACACCTAAACAAACAATTCTGTGAATATTTGCTAGCTGTCTGTTTTGTGTGTGTGCATAGTCCTGGCTTTGTAAATAGGAGAAAAAACAAAGGGGATCGGACCGATCCACAGAGAACCAAAACACTTTTGTAGCCAATCAGCAGTAGGGGGCTTATCCACTCATGATGGGGGAGGAGAGAGCGTGAGCAGGAGGGAGATTTGAAGAAAGACTGTAGAAACAGAGATAGTTGAGATATTGCCAGAGAGAAAATATCAGAGGAATGTAATTGGAAGAAGAAGGGTTACGATCAGACAAACGTTAGGATACACATTAATATTGGAAAAGCTTTCCAGTGATGGAGAGATGTTAGAGAGAGGGAAGGCCTTAAAATGGATGCCGAGGTTGCTTTGTTTCTGCTCGATATGTAAGTAACATTGGTTTTTGCTTTGTTTCACAGAATCAAGATATGCTGTTGTTGTTGAAACACAGCTGATTCATCCATACTTGAGCAGACTGTCTGATGCGCCAGCTATTGTGGGAGGAGTGTGTTTGTTTGGGTGACGATTTCAAATATCAACAGTGTTTCTAAGAAATTGCTTACTGCACCTTCAAAGTTAAAACAGTATTTTAATAACACAGTTCAATGTAATCTTTTTGCAAATCTCCAAATTAATATTTTTGTATTGTAAATTATAATGTTGTGATACCTAAATTCACTTGTAGCATTTAAAGTCATTGATTTAGATTTTTTTTATTTTTAATTTTTATTATTATTCATACAAAATACTGTAGAATTTATTGGCTATAGGCCATAATATGAAAATAATTATCAGCTTTTAGTTTGTTGGTTCCAGCACTTTACAAATTTCAAATTCTTGTTAAATTATTCTAATTATTTGACAACACTATTAAATATAATGTAATCTTTAGCAAATCTCAAAATTAATATCCATTTTTCATAGTGTGCATTATGTAAGGAATAATTGACTCCGGGCCGTTAAATTCCTAGAAAATAAAGCACACCCGAGGTGGTAATGCTTCATGGCCGCATTACCACCTCGGGTGTGCATTATTATCTAAGAATTTAACGGCCCGGAGTCAATTATTCCGCTTATACTACGGTTACCACACCTCAAGACACTGTTCCGAAGTTGTATTTCAAGAGATTTGTCAGGTTTTTGTGCTTAAAACACTCTTCTGTGTGGGACTAATTTCTTACGCATTTCATCCCAAGCCTCCGTTGCTAATTCCAAAACGTCATTTCAGAACTAGTGATGGAGGCTTGAGCCTTGATGGCAGAATAATACTGTTGATACAGTTGTTAACGCACTTATTAACGCAGAAAGAGAGCGAGAGAGCAAATGTGAATTAGCCTACCTGAGTGTCTGTGCCTCTCTCATGGCAGCACTGTCTCTACTAATAGCGAAATGAAACTATAAGTTTATCTTTTTAGTGTCTGATATTTTTTTTTTTTTTTTTTTTGGTATCGGTTAAATAGGTAGCACTTTATACACTTCAAATTGTTGTACATTATGTGTCATCACATAAACATAATTTTGCTGCCTTTGGGTTGTTACAGTTAGAGGTGTGTGAGTGATTTTTGTAATGTGAATCATCGTCACAGGACAAACAAAGTGAGTCAGACCGAGATCTCAGAACCATAATTAGCAGTTTTCTCTTTTCTTCATTGAACAAAGGGAAGAGATTGATAGCTCTGACTATGCGTTTTGGATTCCTAGTTGTTAATGTGGATTGTTTGAGTCAAAAAGACAAAAGGGTGTCATGCCTTATGAGTTCAAATGCAGCTGTCTGGGTCATTTTTCCATCCTTTTGTTGATTGTAGGCTTTCAAGCTACATTGTGCCCAGGGTTGGCACCAGAAAGCACAAAATAAGGTGGCATGTACTATTTTTTTTGGGGGGGGAAGGATGTTGGTCCCCCCTCGGGGAAGTGAAACTATTTTATTCACTTTGTTCTGCAAAAAAAAAAAAAAAAGAACTGCATTAATAATGGCCTTTTTATTTCTTTTTTATTGATATATTGACATAGATAGCAAAAAGAGCCAGATTCAAACCCATGTCACCCACAAAAGCATCAATGGTTTAATGTGCCAGGCTACTTGGCCACAGCTCCAATGGTCCAGCTTTCTAAAATGAAATAAACAGAGGTAAGAAGCACAGTGATTGGATATCTCTGCCTTTCAAGAAAGAAACAAAGAGTTGAGAGAGGAATATTGTGTGTTGTTTGTATCTACTCAAAGAAGATGTAGAATCTGACCTCTCGTAGGAGTCGGTGGTAGAGAATAGGAGATATTGATTCTTGGCTGGCATCACACGTGGTTTCACGGCTCTTCCCTTCAGTCTATTTGAGCCGAAGGCCTCTAGCACCAAACAACTTTCCATGGGAGGAAAACTTTCAGGCGATCGATACGGTGCTCAGCTGTCCTCAGCGAGGGCAGTGGTGTCAGCTGTGATTATGCTGTCAAAAAGAAACTGCTGAAACTCATTGGAATGTTTTATTAACCTCCTCTCCAGTGAGAACAAATCAATATGGTGACATATTCCCACCATATCAGAGAGTATTAACCATATTTTATGGAAGATATTGTGGGTCAGACCTATGGAAGCCTGTTTCCGCCTCAGAGTTAAAAACAAAGGTAGTTGTGTTTTAATTTCTTGTAATTGTGACTTTATATCTCACAATGTGACTATCTCATAATTATGACTTGGTTTCTTGTAATTGTAACTTTGTTTCTCATGATTCTGACTTTAATTTTTAATATGTGACTTTATATCTCATAATTATGACTTAGCCTAGTTTCTCATAATTGTGACTTTATACCTTGTAATTATGACTTAGTTTCTCGTAATTGCAACTGTATACCTCAAAATGTGACTATATCTCGCAAAACGACTATATCTCACAATTGAGACTTTGTTTCTTATAATTATGACTTTAAATCTCAATATGTGACTTTATACCTTGTAATTATGACTTAGTTTCTCGTAATTGTGACTATACCTCGTAATTATGATTTTAGTTTCTTGTAATTGCAACTTTACATCTCGCAAATGTAATCTCACAACACGGCTATATCTCACAATTGATAAATAATTGTGACTTTAAATCTCAATATCTAACTTCATATCTTGTAATTATGACTTAGTTTCTTGTAATTGTAACTATCTCAAAATGTGACTGTCGCAACACAACATCTCACAATTGAGACTTTGTTTCTTATAATTATGACTTTAAATCTCAATATGTGACTTTATATCTCATAATTATGACTTAGTTTCTCGTAATTGTGACTTTATACCTTGTAATTATGACTTAGGCCTAGTTTCTCGTAATTATGACTATACCTTAGTTTCTTGTAATTGCAACTTTACATCTCGCAAATGTAATCTCACAACACGGCTATATTTCACAATGGATAAATAATTGTGACTCTAAATCTCAATATCTAACTTCATATCTTGTAATTATGACTTAGTTTCTTGTAATTGTAACTATATCTCAAAATGTGACTATATCTCGCAACACAACATCTCACAATTGAGACTTTGTTTCTCATAATTGTGACTAAATCTCAATATGTGACTTTAAATCGTGTAATTGTGACTTGTTTATCGTGATTGTGACTATCAAGTTTATAAAGTCACATATTGAGATTTAATCTCATAATTGTGACTTAGTTTATCATGATTGTGACTTTATATCACACAGTGTGACTTTATATCTTGTAATTATGACTTAGTTTCTTGTAATTGTATACAAGCCATAAAATGTGACTGTCTCACAACACAATATGTCACAATTGAGACTTTGTTTCTCATAATTGTGACTTTAAATGTCATCTCAACTCATTAGCAAAACAGTCACATTTTTTATATCACAATGTGTTTTTAATTTTTATAATTATGATTTTCCTGTAATTGTGACTTTATAATATGTGACTTATCTCATGATTATGACTTAGTTTCTCAGAATTGTGACATTAACCCCTGGTTTCACAGACAAGGCTTAAGTCTAGTCCACTGATCTCAAACTCAATTCCTGGAGGGCCACAGCTCTGCACAGTTTTGATTCAACCCTAATCAAACATACCTGATCCAGCTAATCAAGGTCTTCAGGATTACTAGAAACTTTCAAGCAGATGTGAGTTGGAGCTAAACTGTGCAGAGCTGTGGCCCTCCAGGAATTGAGTTTGAGACCACTGGTCTAGTCCCAGACTAAAATGCATATTTGAGCTGTTTTAACTAAAAGCAACTTGTACTGACATATCTTAAAATATGTCAGTGTCATTGTTTTGTCTCAAGATGCACACCAGTAATGTTTTTTCTGCGGTACATTTATAAAAGCTACTTAAATACCCCAGTTGAACTAAGGCCTAATCCTGGATTAGTCTAAGCTCTGTCTGTGAAACCGGCCCAGTATCTCACAGTGTGACCAAATCTTGTAATTTTGACTTTATATCTATATTTATATCTCACAATTGAGTACTTCCCGTAGTAATTGTGACTTTGTGTCTCAAAATGTTTTTTAATTTAAAATATTATCTCAGAATAATGTTTTTTTTACATTTTTTACTCTGAAACAGAAACGGGCCTCCATACAGACCTCTTTAGGTCACATAGACTAAACCCGATCACGCACGATCACCATGTCCCATCTCATCTCTGTGCCTGTTTGTTTATGTACGTGTGTCTTTGAATTCATTGACTGGTTAATCAACAAGCATCTGTCATCACTTGTGGAGAAGTGGCTGAGAGATGACACAAAGCGGCATCCTCTGGGATTGAGAGAAAGTGAGAGCGTGAGAAAGAGAGTGTTTTTAACAGCTGTCCGACACGCTCTCACCCTCACGTCATGCCTTTGCTCACTGTGTCATCCGTCGTGCTGACAAATGAAGTGACCGTGTTCTCTCATGAGTCAAAGGTTTGTCCTCCTCCACAAAATCTCAGCTGTGACCTCAGACTCTCTCCTTGTAATATTGACTGAGTCATGAAGATGTATTCTCAGCAGATATGGCTGTTTTTTCACAGGCCGAGCAACAAGATAAGTGATCTGAGATCAGTTGAAACGCCTCCTGTGCATTCCTCAACCCAATTTCAGCATTTAATAATTTTCTCTGCAGCCGTTGCGTGCAGATTTTTTACATACCATCTTGGATGCTGCTGTTTTTTCGTTCACCCACACGAATTTCATTTCTAACGGGTTATATCAAGGTCACTTCTGCTTCACCATAACTATGGGTTATTGTTACTCCTGTCTGCTGTATAATTTTCATCCTCACATTCCAAACAATCAGAATTTCAAGCTTCTTGATGACCAGAATACATTTTAAACACACTGAAATGCAAGCCTGAAAACACTCACATCAAATCTTTCCAAGCAAAATGTTGATTTCAGTTTACCGTCAATTTTCTCAGTGTGTAAGACTGTAGTGAGCTTGTCAGCCTATCACTGTTGCCATTTCAGATTTGCCATTTTTTTAAGAATATTGTTTTAATGTAGTTTCACATATTCAAACTAAATAGTTTGCAAATGCGATGTCATAAAATAGGAAATGTAACCTTTTTAATTAACCTTTAGTTATGTTACATTAATAAGTAATGCTTTTTTTAAAGAGTGATTAGTACAGTAATCTGATCACTCTGTTGAAGATGTAATTAGTAGCTAGTAATTGATTACGTTTTTTAAATTAAGATTTAATTTACATATATTTAACTTACCCAACACTGTTTACTACTTGCCATTGCTAGCCGTCTAGCTAGTATTTATTGCTAGTGTTTATTGAATGTATATGCCTATATGTAAAAGATAACTCAGTTTTCATGAAATAACACTTTAGAGACAGTAAAATAATAAATATTATTAAAAAAATTAATATTTGCTAGAAGTTTTGTCAATTTGTTGTACATAAGCAAAAACAGTCCAAAAAGTCTAATGAAATTCCAATAAAATTCTTCTGCTTCTTTATGCTTCCAATGATAATTTTTGTTATTTTAAACATTTTTTATTAGTTTTACAGTGTCAATTTTAAACAAAAAAAAAATATTTTTTTCTCATATTTTTGTACCTACTAAACATGGCTTAAAATCACCAAAAATTTATTTTCGATTTTATGGGGTCTTTAAAACGTCTTAAGATTTAGAGTGACTCCAGAACATATGGGTCAATGATGTGACGGGTCATTTTTTTGTCCAAAGGCCTTAATAATAATAAAAAACAAAGATATGACATCCAAAGAATGTAAAGTTGTACAACTAGATCTCTTTTATTGAATCCAAAAGGCTTTAATTATATTTTCCTACATATAAAGGTATTTTAAAGATTTTGAAGTGTCAAAAGGTCATTCGGTTTAACCGTCCAAAGGCCAATACAGCCATTTCATTTGTGATTAAAATATCTTAAAATTTAATAAATGTATATATTTTTTTATTCTGGCATGATTTTATAACATCATATATCAACATAGTGCAAAATGGTATTAAAATTATGTGTAGAAGTCGTTGCTTTGTTATGAGAAAGAATGTCCGGAAAAATGAATTTCATTGATGTCATTCGGAGTAACCAATATAAAGGGACCATTTTGGATCAAGTGATGCAGTCAATAGCATGTGACAGGATGTGACATTATTCAGACACCTGCAAAGGACCACATGGTCATGAAGCAAAGTAACTAACTATTTCTAACTATAATTATATAAATTTAAAAATTCATGTTTTCACTTGCTCATACGCATGTCCCGAAACATTCGGTATAACCGCTATAAAACATGGAAAATGTTGTAATATTGTAAAAACTTGTACTAAAAATAAAATGTTTGATTGTCCTTTTGCTAGATAGCTAGATATTAGGCTGTTAGCATTGTTTGAAAATATCATCATTCGGTATAACCAAAAGTGTCATTCTGTAAAATCGAAATTTTGGTTAAACCAAATGACTTTTTTTGTGACACATTTTGTCCATCTTGTAAAAAAATGACAAGAACAATGATAATTGATTATAAAAACATAATGTCATTGATAACAAAATTAATTATGTCTCCATTATGTTTTTTTTTTTTTTTACACTTTTAAAACCCTTATTCGTCAATGACCCATATACAATAAGGCATGTATATAAACATATGTTTAATATAACGATGTTTAGTTAAGCAACATAACTTTGCTTATAACAAAAGTTATATTTCTTTAAATATATTACTTTAATATATTTAAAATAATACTTTAATATAACTTCTTAACATATGTTACTCTGTAGGTAAAGTGTATAACTTACCAATTTCAGGGTAATTGATTGCTATTGAGACCCCAACAAAACACTTTAAGTCATTTTTAAATAGCCTATTCATTTCCAGCTAGACTTGGCTGGTCATTGTGCTCTTAGAGTGCGCGCTACTACTTGCCGTCTTCACTCTTGACACTGATGTGTTCACAAGGTCAGCAAGTTCACACGATGCCAACTAGCAGGAAGCATCTGGTGTGAACAAGCTGGCCTTTTTGGTGGTGTGTCCAAAAGCATCTGTATCACGCACACTCGCCCTCATCCATTGCAGTACCGTTGTTTGCTGTCAGGGGGCGATATCAGACCTCACTATCTGCCCAGCAAATGAGAATACAGGCTTCATTGTGATAGGCTCTCTGCTTGCAGAACCTTTTTTCCCTCTCTCTGTTGTCTCCTGACTGTCGACGACTCCGTCTCTTCTTTTCCTCCTCCTCCTGCATTCCCTCTCTCCTCTGGATTAAATTAGCTGCTGAACGGGAGACTCCATCACTGCTGCATCCATTGATATATAAAGGACTAGTTAAAAAATGGGACTGAACGCATAAAGGGGAATAGCAAAAAGGATTTTGGAAGGGGTGAGTAGATCCAAGCTAGTGACAGAGGAGCACATCATCTGGACCGCTGGAATTACGATTGGGATACAGTTGTTTTATGGGAAAGAGGGGGAGGAGAGAGCCATTATAATTATGGATGATGTCAAGTGAGATATTTATTTAGGATTGCTGACTGGAGAAGTCTACTTGTGAGATGTTTCCTTTTGTTATTTCCCTGGAATGGTGTGACGGTATTCCGGTATGTCCTTTCCGCCGCAACAGCTGTGCAAGCTTGATTGTTGCATTTTTTTTTACTTGAGCATCGTTTTCCACTCACAATGTCATGCATAGATTTGTTAATAGAAAATTTTGACAATAGTGATTCTTTTAGGTTTATGGGAATTATGGTGATATTAGAAAGGACAACTGGTTTAGATATCTTCCATGAATGGAGTACCAGGTTTTTGCCTTTGTTAACCGGTGACAATGAGATGTAATGTATTCTGAACCTGTGAAATGGTGTGCAGGTTCATGCCAGATGCTTTTATTCTCAAAAGATCTTCTCACACACAAATGTGTGCTGGATTTTTTAATTTACAAGCATGCATCCCAATGTATCCATGCTCAGCTGTGCCAAATGGTCAAGGTTATGATTGGAGCAGGGAAAAAGGTAGAGCTGCTTAGCTCTCTTGAGGCACAGTAGCATGAGATGATTTGTCATTTTTCTGTCCTTTGTTCACCTTAGAGAAATGGTAGAAAGCACAATTTCTCAAGCTACATTTTATTTTCAGCATTTGCCTTGGTGTCCCTCTGTGCCTCTTGCTCAAGATGTTGTTAGGGTACCTTTGGATGACTAGCTATGTGATAAACACAAGTCACAAACACAGACTGTTGGATGCATCAGTAAAGTGATTCTTTAGGGAATCATTTTGTGATAAATACATTTATGCATATTAAATGTCACTGAACCATTGAAGCCAACTCCAAAATTCAGCTGCATGAATGTGACAGCTTCAGGCTCAACAAATGGGACGTGCTAATGCTAAGTGACACATGCTCTATATGGGATTTCATGAAGTGTCTGAAGGGCTTGAAAACAAAAATTTTGTAAGGACCTAAGAATGAACCTTGTGGAACTCCACTCATTCAAACATACCAGTTCACATTCAAACAAACAACTCTGACATTAGGTAAAAAAAGTGGCATTAGGTAAAACCGATATATATATCGGTTTTACCTAATGCCACTTTTGGTTATACCAAATGACGATATTTTCAAACAATGCTAACAGGCTGATATCTAGGTAGTTAGCTTGTTAGCTAGCTAGCAAAAGGACAATCAAACATTTTATATTTAGTACAAGTTTTTAAAATATTACAACATTTTCCATGTTTAATAGTGGTTGTACCGAATGACCTGATGTTTCGGGACATCCGTATGAGCAAGTGAAAACATAAATTTTTCAAATAGTTAAGAGAGAGTTAGTAACTTTGCTTCATGACCATGTGGTCCTTTGCAGGTGTCTGAATGATGTCACATCCTGTCACATGACATTGACCGCATGACTTGATCCAAAATGGTCCCTTTATATTGGTTACTCCGAATGACATCAATGAAATTCATTTTTCCAGACAATCTTTCTCATAACAAAGCAACAACTTCTACTCATAATTTTAATACCATTTTGCACTATGTTGATATATGATGTTATAAAATCATGTCAGAATAAAAAATATATACATTTATTACATTTTAAGATATTTTAATCACAAATGAAATGGCTGTATTGGCCTTTGGACGGTTAAACCGAATGACCTTTTGACACTTCAAAATCTTTAAAATACCTTTATATGTAGCAAAATATAATTAAAACCTTTTGGATTCAATAAAAGAGATCTAGTTGTACTACCTTACATACTTTGGATGTCACATCTTTGTTTTTTATTATTAAGGCCTTTGGACAAAAAAAATGACGTGTCACGTCACTTATCCATAATATTATTTATTGTGTTATTTATTGTTTGCTACCTAACTCTACCTTACCAACAGGCCTGTACATCCTCTTAGGCAAACGGCAAGAAATTATAAGGAGTGGGGAACTACAATACACTAACTTTTTTAGGGATATCTCAGGTTCTGCATTTACCAGTTAAATTACTTTGTGTTTTTTATTTACCTTTTACAGGAGGTGTTGTAGATAAAGATCTCCGCCATTATCTCAACCTACGGTTCCAGAAAGGTTCAGTGGACCACGAGCTTCAACAAATCATACGTGACAACCTCTACCTCCGGACTGTGCCGTGTGAGTGACCTCTACATGTACATTTTGAGAGTCCTTTTTTACGCTTGGCAAATAGTCTGGGTTTCTTAGTGTTGGTCTTTTTCATATCCATAAATATGGTGATATCCTGACAAGGAACCTATTCCAGAGTGTCTGAACCAGGTGTGATGGTTCAGTAAGTTATATGTGACAACCTATAAAAGCAGTCTTTGCCATCTGACTACAACAGTCGACAAGCTGTGGGGAGTTTTGATGATCTTTTCATTTCTGTTTCTGTAGTGTTGCATAGTAGCTCCGCCCACTATGAAATCTAACTGGTCCAAAATTCTGCATTTCATGACTATGCATTAAACACCTTCTATGCAGTTTTGTATTTAGTGTGGACAGAAAAATTTCTTGTCACATTGTGCCTAGTTATGACACAGGATTTTAGTCTTTTTGGTCTTAATGAAGCTTTAGTTGTCACTTTAGAAGGGAGTGGGGACGTGCTGGTTGACTGAACTGTTTGCTTGTGTTTATTTCCTGATGGCTCGCCAAACCTGCCATGAGGTACTTGTAGCTAAAACGAGCTAACCTGCAATATTGTGGAAGTTGTTATTGTTGTGTGGGGTGTTATAGGAGACATGGAGACAAACCCTCCCTGATATGTCTGGGTACCATCTGAATGTATGATGCAACCAGATAGAAAGAACCAATATGGCTTATTTTGGTTTAAAGCACTTTGAATGGATTTTTTTACTCAGTCAGACATAATGAGAAAAATTATAATTTTGTGGAAAGCAACAGTCTCCAGTTTGAGGTAAATGACAGGAATGTCAGCAGTGTTTCAAAATCATACATAACAAATTTGACTCGTACCTCAGTTTATAAAAACAAACAGAAATGCACAGTAATGCACTAAGACGTCTGTGGAATAAACGTATAATACTTACAAAGTGTGTTTTTGTCAACGAGCTTAACTTGAATTTAACCCAGATTATTTCTCTTGAGTCTCTCATTAGTCCACACATTTGGACTGGATTGATGCTGTCAGTCCCAAATCTTGATAGATATCAAGATATTGCAACAGGCAAGGTTGAGATTTTGCTGGCTAGCAGAGGCTAGGCAGCAGTCGCTAATGTTAGTTAGCTGTCTATTTGAAGTTAGTTATTATAGCTTGTTGTAGCATTAGAACATGTGTCTCCAGTCATTGTTTTTTTTTTTTTATCTTTTACAATGTTTGTATTGCTTCCAGATGAACTTGAGATTCATATGAAGAAAATTAATAAGAAACATATTTCAGCAAACCTTGACGTTGGAAAAGTTAGCAGTCACCATTTTGTATGTATATATGTTTATGTGTATATATGTATAGATAGATAGATTTTCACACAGCTCATCTTCTTTCCCTCAAATCAAAACAAATTGCGAAACAACGATGCTTCGGTCAACTCTCCTCATCCACTTCACTTGTTCTTCCTTTCCTTCCTCTCCCTCTCTCTTTCTCTTTCGCTCCCTCTCTTCCTCAGCCTAGGGTTTCCAAGGCAACCACCATTTCCTCTCCAGGCTGGCCTGCTGATGTTTCCCCCTCCCCCTCTATAGTGGTGCACAAACACATCACAATCACCAACCGGCTGGATGAAATGATGCCTTTGATTTATGCCTGTGCAACGCAGTCATGAGCATGTATTTCTGGAGCTATTTCTCCCATACTGAGAGTCATTAGTGTAACTGAACAGCTTGCTATGAGATGTTTTGGAGGCTAAATTGAAAGAGACAAGACAAGATAAAGCGATGTTAAACTGTTCATTTGTCTCGTGAATGTTAAAGCAGAGGAGGAGAGTTAGAACATGACCTAGGTAACTGAATGTGATGGCGTTGCTTTATTAAAAACATGCCATATAGAGTTTGATTGTAGAAGAAGTAAGAAATGGGTGCCGTCGGGATATTATTAGACTACATGGTGGTTTAAAATTGGTATAGATTTTTGTTCTCCTCCGTGTCGGTGCAGAAAAGTGTTCTTCATGGTTAGTTTTCCAGCTCTTTAGAAATCATTCACTTGTAATTTTTATTTACTGACCTTAATTTTTCATACTATCCAATGTCTTTGGCATTGAACCGGATGTGCCGATGCCTGCTATAGTGCTGAGAATGCGACATGCATTTGCGTTGTGCATTGAATTTGTGGACTGATTTTGGGATAAAAATGATGCATCAGTTTAGGCTTGTGTAGCTGGAAGCATTTGTGTTCAGATGCTTGTTTCAGGCCTTTCAGATTCGAATCCTGCTGGTCATGGCCACACAAGGTGTAACTACAGTACATTAGATATCTGATGTGTAACTTCACTCTCAGCTGGAGATTGCTGCATTGACATGGCTCATTTCACAAGTTTCTTCACTGTCACTATTAGTTACTACACGCACACTCAATAATTTCATAACTGGGTTTATAGAACAGTCTTTAGACTGTTTACTATTCATGACAAGTGTGCTTGTCTGTGTGAAATGATATCTGCTTAATTTTGTTTTTAATTTTAGACCTTGTTTAAGCTGTTAAACAATTTGCAAAATTGCTTTTGAATGTTGTATCACGTCTTGCTCTGCATTTTTTTAAGATGCTAAAAATAATCCAACTTTTAGAAATGCAACAGTGCGTATAATGTAAATGTCCCCTAAGAAATGCATCCAATCAGGGAGAGAACCTTAAAACTAGCCTAATCAAGGCTTCCTTTAGTCCTGTTAGTCAACTAGTCGTATGTATACTGTGTAAAGAATGCAAATTACATATGTTTATATATGTGTATATATATGTGTGTGTGTGTGTGTGTGTGTGTGTGTGTGTATCCATCCATCCAGATGTTGAATTGGTTAATTTGGAAAAAAAAAAAAAACGAGAAAATAACATTCATCCATCATCCAGATGTTGAATTGGTTGATTTAAATCAAAAGAGAAAATATTTATTTTCTCCAGTTTGTTTTCTCCATCCATCCATCTATCCATCCAGATGCTGAATTGGTTAATTTGAATCAAAAGAGAAAATAACACTCATCCATCCAGAAAGATGTTGAAGTGGTTAATTTGAATTAAAAGAGAAAATAACACCCATCCATCCATCCATCCATCCAGAGAGATGTTGAATTGGTTAATTTGAATCAAATGAGAAAATATTTATTTTTTCCAGTTTGTTTTCTCCATCCATCCATCCATCCATCCATCCATCCATCCATCGAATTGGTTAATTTGAATCAAAAGAGAAAATATTTATTTATTTTCTCCAGTTTGTTTTCTCCATCCATCCATGGTGTTTTTTATTGTATTATATATATATATATATATATATATATATATATAATACAATTTATTTAAAACAATTTAGGTCAGGTGTATAAATGTGTGCTTTATTTAAAATGAATTACACTGATGCATTTACACAATATTTTTGACTACAAATATTTAGCTTTTTTATTTGTGAGTTGACAAATGCAATGAAATACGTTTCATGACTAAAATATTATGCGATATTATGCCTTAAAGTGTTATCATATATTGTTAGTTATTTGATTGGTGTGCCAAAAGTTAAGACATTTTGAAACAAAATAACCATTTTTAATTCCAAAATAAGAACTGAAAGTCACTCGCTTACATCGTGAAGAAGTCGTGAAAACAGTGCTGCAATGGTTTGAAAATGCCATTTTTAACGAATAATATGTGCGATACAGTGTAAATTACACGCTATTAAGTAAATAGTTTTCAGGAAACACACTCTTTTCTCTCTCTGATTTATGCCCTTTTAGATTAATGAACATGTATCCATTTTAAGTCACAGCGAAAAGCCAATAGACAATAGCCAACGACCACCCCCCGAACTCTCAGATTCTGTAGTATTTCACTGTTTCTCTTCTGCATCAGCTGTTATTTCCACCAACCAAACAGTGACAGTGCAAAATCATGCTTTGGTCTCACTTGAGGCTGTGGCACTGTCAGATCACGTCCGTCACTTTGATGAGCGGACGACAGAACGCATCACGAAAGGGCCTGTCCTTCTGCAGGGCAGTCGAATCCCTGTATTGTACAATTAGACTTTCATATTTGTTCTCTAACCCCCACCTCGTATCTTCTACATCCAGCCAAATGCAATTGTCGCGTCCCGCTGGTAGCGCGCGCCTACTGCTTAGCAAAACCCCATTAGTATCTGTCAGCCATCAACCAATGATATATAATCATTTTAGACAGTTAGCTGTTTGTGAAGTGCATCAACGGAAGATGAACAGACAGTTGTGTGACTGTAACAGAGGACAAGGATTATTTTGACGGGTTTTCGAGCTGTGAGAAGATAATCTATTTCCTATACATGTTGTACATTGTTTTCCAATGCAATGAACTTTATGCATTGTAGGTCAACTGTCGTAATGCAAAGCTTAAAGTTCAACCTTCGAATTTTGACTCTGTTTGCACTAACCTTTCCTTAAACCACATTCTGTGTAATTCTTGCAAGATTTGCATATGGTTTGTTTTAGTAAAGTAGGCAAGGATTACTGCCAAAATAGCCTTTTATGACCAGTATCATACTGTTCACTTTTATGTTTAAAGTCGTCATGAAACTGAAGTTATGGTTGTCTTTTCTTACCTATCGTGATGTATATCTGAGTGAAACTGCTTCTCGAAAAAGAACAAACGTAGGGCGGGATTTGATTTAGTCCATCGGGAATTAATGAAGTCTTGACCAAAATTGATGCACCTCTTGATGGTAATAAATTTTGTGATGATATTTCCATCAAAAGGTGCATCGATTTTTGGTCAAGATCTTTAATTGACAAGACAAGAGGTGAGCACTCTGTAAAGTCTACTCCAGCACATCCCAAAGACTTTCAATAAATGTAACTTGAATACAGAAGGCAGTCTGGAGGAAGCTAGATATTTTACTTTATAACTTGTTAAATATGGATATTTTTCTTACACAAATGCATCGCTTCACTTCAGAAGGCCTTTATTACCCCCCCCGGAGCCGTGTGGAGTACACGTTTATGATGGATGGATGCACTTTCTTCAGCTTCATACTCATTGGTCCCGTTCACTTCCATTATAAAGCCTGGATGCATCAGGATATTTATTGATATAACTCTGATTGTGTTCATCAGAAAGAAGAAAGTCAAATACACCTAGGATGGCTTAAGGGTTAGTATATCTCGGGGTAATTTCATTTGAAAATGAGCTAATCCTTTAATGCTTTGTCTTTTAAAAAGTGGTTTGGCAATATGTATTCAGATTTTTGACTTGAAAGAGTTTTCAAACAAATCCTAACTGCTCATATAAAGTGAACATTTTGATTGTAGTGCCTCAAAGTGACTGACAGTGTTGACTCTTTAGGAGTTGCTGTTCTTTTGTGGAGAGTAATATAGCAATCCACAGAGAGTCATTATACATTCTGCAGGTGTGCTCCGCTTCTGTCAGGTGGACAAAATATGGGCCTGTAGATCCCACTGGGAGACTGAAAATTGGCATCTTCTGATCGCAGAGACAAACCTGTTGTATAATCAGCGATGGGAGGAAAATGGACATTGCAGGTTAAAAATAAACAAATTCAAGCTGCACTTTGAACTAAAAACTCTAGTTTTGAACTGGAGATGATATTGGGATCACTGTTGCACCTCAAGGCACAGCTTCATGTGCTTGCACACATAGGTAATTGCGCAGACAACTGTACACGCACCAGACCAGTGAAACGGTGAGGTGTGCTCTATCCAACCGTGAACCTCAGATTTTTCCCTGCCTCTTCAAAGCTTTATAAAATGAACAAGCAGGACGTCTGAGTCATCCATTCCTGAATCATTGCCTCCATTTTTACTGTCTGAATGCTTTTAAATCATCCTTTAACCATCAGCTGAACTCATTAAGATGCATATAAGTGGATGTTTCTTGTGAACGTCAAAGGTGGATTTAAAGATGAGTGTGGCGAAAGAATATCAACCGATCAATATGGTGAGACTTGAATGGTGGATTGTGGATCTGCTCAGATCTTCACAAAAGCTTTTGTTTGAGGTTCTTTACTTAATAAACCGAAACCCACAAAACAACCACACTATTTAGGGTACACAGCTCCAGATCGTTGTTTTGATTTCTTAAAAACAGTGTTTTGAAATGATTATTAGCCTGAATTTAAGATTGTATAGATGTTCACAGAGAAAAGGAAGTATTTGGATAGCTTTTTCAACAGTAGCATTAAAGTAAAGTAGACTGGTGTGAGTTTGTTCACCTTTTTTCAGGCTAGACTATAAACTAGTCGTATAAATTGTATTCTCATAAATTGGATTATGTATATATTTGATATTTATTTATTATTAGAACATTTTTTTTTGTTTAATTTATTTTATTATAATAGAATAATGCAAGTTTTCTTTCAATTTATTTTTTCAGATTTAATTGCATTTTCATGTACTGAATAGACTAAAAAAACTCTCTCTCTCTCTCTATAATCGCTGTCAAGCGATTTAATTTTAAAATTACAGGATGTGCCGATTAATTAAAACTTCCATGTTTTTTTTTTTTGCAGAAGCTGCATCTGAATTGGTATTTAGATATATTTACCGACCTTTATTGCAGCTCAGAGGTGGCATGAATGCATTTACACTTCAATTACAATTGCATAAATAATGTAATGAGATTTATGGGTATTAAATGGGTATTAAAGTGATAGTTCACCCAAAAATAAAAATTCTGTCATCATTTACTCTCCCTCATGTCGTTTTTTTAAACCTGTATGACTTTCTTTCTTCTGTGGAATATAAAAGAAAATAATTTGAGAAATTTCTCAGTATTTGGTATCCAAAACAGTTTGGTTACCAACATGCCTCAAAATATCTTTTTAATCTTTTTTTTTTTTAATTTTTTTTTTTATTATTAATATGGAAATTATTTATTTATTTATTTATTTTTTAAATGAAATGATACTCCAAATAAGAAGCTAAAACTGCCAGTACTGGCGGTATAAATGTCTATATGAGTAAATCATTCATTCGATTCGTTCAAACTGCTGATTCATTCAGGAATGAAGTAAATGACTCTCTTTATGAATGAGCCATTGTATCATTGGTTCACTTGATTTGTTCAAAATGTGGATTTATTCAGTAATGAAACATTGCTGTGTATTGCTCGGAGACGCACACTTTTGCTGTGGCTTTATAGGTAATATTTCCATTGACAAAACTGAGCAAAAACAGAAAATATTGTGTATAAAATATAACACAATATTAAAGCTGCAGTCCGTAAGTTTTGCCTCTTTGTCACCATCTCTGTTTGAAACCTGCAATTGCAGTTATTTGTGGAATTATCATCTTTACATGGGTTGTGCATCGGCACGGCTCCTCAGCGCGGATGAATGTAATGTTTGCTGTCAGTCACCACACCGGTGTGGATACTGTATTCGGAATCACAGATTCTACATCTTGAAAGTATGACCAGAGTAAGAATTTTCACTGGAAAATGTCATCTGAACAAGCAAGTAACATGTCTGCCGATTTAGTTCTGACCAACTGAGAAAAAAGCATTACAATAAATTGTGCTGCCAATGGTGATTAAATCTAACAATCTCTTAGCTCGGATCATGCCAAACCATGCAAATTATTATTATTGTTATACTTTGTTTTCAAATTGTTAATGTTAACAACATAAGCATTGTGTGACTACATGTATTTAGTGTGTATAAGTGTCCGAAGTCTATTGCTTTTGACTATGGGTGAATCTCCAGTTGTCGTTTATGATTGTCGTTTGGACCTTTCTGGATTATAGTCCGCCATCAAAATGACAAGTTTAATTATTCCAGCTGCTGTGATAAAAGGCTATAAATGATCCGCCACCTGCAGCGTTTGGGACTCTTTCTTTATGTAAACAGACGTGACGTAATGATGCAAAGGCAAATTAGAATTTCCCGTGGAAACCTACCAGTACCACTCAAATTAAAAAACATTATTACAAGCTTACCGTTGTGAATCGGGCTAAGGTAAGGAGATGTATGTACTCGTTATGTACTTGCTCAAAAATTGATTTTGGATAATTTTTAACCAAAAAAAAGTTACGGACTGCAGCTTTAACTTTTTATTTATTAAACTTGTATAAAATCAATATCACATTTGCACTCATGCTATTCGGGACTAAAACAGCAATCGTGTGATATTGCGCTCGTTACTTGTGTGATATTGCTTATATCATATGATATAACTATGAGGAAAAAAAAACTCATTTCTGCACTCAAAAGCATTTCTGCATTCTATAGGCTATATCACACAGTGAGTTTTTGCCCTGGGTCATGTTCAAATTATATATAGTTCAGGATAATTGGGACATTTTTCCCCAGTCATCTCAATCGCAAAAAGTGTCCCAATATACCTGAATCCTATATTTAATTCAACCCAATCCAGCTCTTGAGGAGCAACATCTATACTCCAAGGTTTTCCTGAAGTGCTACAGCATCAGCTTATGCAAAGACATTATCCTAATATAAGAGAGATCTTGTTTTGGCGTGTCATATTGATTATTCTGTTCATGCCTGAGTTAATTTAACGTGCTATACTAAAAAATGGATGACGGAGTATCATAAGCTTTCTCTGCCTCTGCCGCTTGTTTCCTCCGATTGGCTTTGATGTGCTCATAGACTCCAGCTGTTTGATTGACAGTCTGGTTTGCACTCCTAATCCTGGAAGAGTGATTGTAGCAATCGCAGTATCATTACTGCATGATGTCCTTTGATGTTTCAGGGAGCTGACCAATCAAATAATCAATCATTATTCTTCACCGTACACATTGCAAAATGAAGATTGAAGACTTAGTGCCCTAAAGTAGAAAAAGTAAACATGTTGTAAATATGCCATAAACATGTTTATTAGCACTGTATTTTGCAGTAATGGCTTTTATGCAACATGCAATAGGCTACTCAAGCAAATTAGCCACTAATTGTTTGATAAATGACGTCAGACTGAATCCAGATTTACTTATTTAAGCAGTTAACAGTAACAACGCATTTGGGTTTATGGAGGACTAGGAGTGCCACTTAAAAATAAAATGTACTGTAGGAATCAAACAATTTAATAATTCAAATAAAAATCTAAATAAATACTCACTTTTTCACAAATTAAGTTTATTTTGTTATATTTAACCCTAAAAAGCAAGACCATAAAGAGACATCAGAAAATTAATTTATTGCTATTTTCCATCTTCTTAGGACACAAATAATACAATTCCATGATTTTTTTTTTTTTTTTTTTTTTTTTTTATAAAAACATGACTTTTATTTTTGATTTTAATGTTTGTATCACCCATGTCACGTTGCCTGTTTGGGGGTATAAATCCATTGAAAACAGAATGCTTGTTTGGCAATACAACATTTTAGCCACATTTTTAAAACCATTTATTCTCTCATAACTTAAACTAAAAATTCTTTGTAAAATTCTGTTGAACAATAAGTATAATGCCTATTTATGAATATATTGTACAATGCTGTATAATATTTAATATGCAAATTTCTAGGGCCTATAAATTATCAATATGACCAAAACTTTGCTGAAAAACCTGATGTATAAAAGCCTGATGTATAAATATGATACTCAACAAAAAACATGCATACAGTATATATACAAGTTTGCATGTGTTTTTTGTTGTTTAGTAGATTGTGTAAAACAAGTTTTTCAGTTTGGTCATAATGATAATTTATAGGGCCTAGAAATTTGCGTATTAAATATTATACAGCATTATACAATATATTCATAAATAGGCATTATACTTATTGTTCAACAGAATGTTTAGTTTAAGTTATGAGAGAATAAATGTATAAAAAATGTGGCTATAATGTTGTAACATGCATTGCCAAACAAGCATTCTTTTTTTCAGTTGATTTATACCCCCAAACGGGCAACATATCCTGGGAGATACAAACATTTACAGACTAATTATGAAAAATATAAAAATTAAATTAATAAAATCTCAATATAAACGACTCTACGACAACTTTTTTAACGTGTAAGTCCCAAATATTGTAAATATGTGAAAAATATCAACTTTTATCAGAAGGTTGGTAGATTTCCCACTACAGGTGGTCATGCTGTTTTTAGGATATTTATTACTATAACTCCGATTGTGTTCATTCAGAAAGAAGAAAGTCATATACACCTAAGATGACCTGAGGGTGAGTAAACCTTGGGGTAATTTTCATTTTAAAGTGAACTAACCCTTTAATGACGACTCCAGATAAATGTTTTATATTTTATGATCATTTTGAAAGAAAAACATTTTTGCATGGCTTTCACTTTACATGGCTTTGTGTCGTGTCTCAAGCCTGCTGTTGTCACTTAAACAGGTTTAACGGAAACCCTCCCACTGCTCTTCTGTTTGTTGGATTTTCTTAAAAAAAAACCTGTTTGCCCACTTTCAAATCTCCCCCAGTTTGCAGAGATTCCAGCTTCCGGCAAAAGTCGATTACATAACATCCGTGCTGTTTACAGATGAGATGACTCACTGTTGAGACACTGAGAGCATTTTGAGCTGTCGTCACTGCATTCGCTTTATACATATGTGGGAAATCAGGGTAATACAGCATCGCGTTATGGTGCAACTTCCTAAACATTGAGAACAGAATGAATGAAATCTGAGTCTAAGTAAGCGCTCTTCGATGCAAACTCGTTCGAGTGAGCTTGACAGGGCCGCGCTGGCTTATGGCTGTGCTGGGTGACAGAATGAAACTCTTAAATGTCCTTTCAATCCACGAGGGACTCTCTCTCCCCCAGCCACGGCCTCCCCTGAAGTCATCCTGATGTATGAGTCTCCTCATCCTTCGTGGCAGGCAGGCAGTACACTCAGTTAGTGATGGGACTCTGCGATACAGCCAATAGACACTGGTGCTGGATCTGGTCATCCGAGGCATAAATCAAAATGAAGGCATTGAGGTTTGGGATTATTTACGCCTTTTCGAATGTATATGAGTTGGAGACTATAAATTCTTGTGTTGCACGAGAGGTGAATAAAAGGTGAAATGGAATGGGTTTTGACTAGTTTGTGATATCAGTTTTGAAACAATATGCCAGTGTAGCTTGTTGCTGACATACAAAAATGAGCCATTGTGGCACACTGCAAAACAATTTTTGTTTTTTAGTAAAAATATCTAAACTAGGGCAGTCAGTTGATTAAATTCCAAATTACTTACTTTTGTATGTGTCAATAATTCATCACAATTAACAAATAATTGTTTGTGTATATATATATCTTTGAAATCGAAGAATGACATTTCAAACCAAAATGACCTCATTTCGAACAAAAATGTGACCCTGGACCACAAAAATTTTTTGAAATAAGCTTTCCATTGATGTATGCTGTTAGGATAGGACAATATTTGGCCGAGATACAACTATTTGAAAATCTGGAATCTGAGGGTGTAAAAAAATCTAGAAATTGAGAAAATGGCCTTTAAAGTTGCCCAAATGAAGTTCTTATGCATATTCAATGCATATTCACTCACAAAAATAAATTTTTGATATATTTACGGTAGGAAATTTACAAAATATTTTCATGGAACATGATCTTTACTTAATATCCTAATGATTTTTGGCATAAAAGAAAAAAAGATCATTTTGACCCATACAATGTATCGTTGGCTACAAATATACCCGTGCGACTTATGACACAAATGGTCATAGGGTCACAAATGTCATCATTTCGAACAAAAATGTCATCATTTCGAACAAAAATGTCTCCATTTTGAACAAAAATGACAATTTCTAACAAAATCAGGCCAAAGTGAAGTTCGTTTGGAGTTCATTTCAGGAGTTCGAAACAGCTTGCCAAAGCGAACTTTCGGCTGTTACGCTGCATTCACACAAGGTGTCAGCGTTAACCCTTCTCATTTACTTTGAATGGGTGACGCCCCGTGTGAATGCAACGTTAAACACCTTCGCACTACCATTGGTCCGTGGCGATGATGTAATAGGTGAGTTTGCACTGAGGCTTCACCTTCTTTGACATGAAAATCTTCTCCGGTTCATTTCTTCTGTTCAGTCTGTCGAGGTCAGATGTCCATGAGTAAATACATGAATGCACCGGAGAGCCGCTTTATAGTAGAAACTGAAGCTGTAATTCTAATTGAAAGAGACACGGACACTGTTTTTTTTTTTCATATTTAATCCTGTAAAGCTGATGCTTTAAAGCAAGTGCTGTATAAACAATCGGGACTTGAATTTCTGGAGTGCTGATTTGCATAGCTCGTGCAAACATATCCAGATCGCAATGCTTTCTTAACTACTGTTTTCTCATTGCTGTCATTTTTGTTGTGTTTGTTTTATTGAGAGGAAATGCACAGCACATATTTATGCATTCATCTAAATGTCGCTCTAAGCCGTAAGGGTGATATCGGATGTTCTCTAACAGTGAACCGCTGCTCATGTATTTCAAACTTCTTTTTACCCTTTTTGAAGATTGAAGAACGAAAATGAACTTCACCAGGAGTGTATCGGGGCCTTTAATTAAGTCTTTTACTTAAAGGGATAGTTCACCCAAAAATGAAAATTTTGTCATCATTTACTCACCATCAAGTTGTTTCTTTCTTCTGTTGAACACAAAAGATGATATTTTAAAGAATGTTGGTAATCAAACAGTTGACGGGCCCCATTGACTTCCATAGTACGAAAAATAAGTACTATACTAGTCAATGGCTACCTAGTCTCAGCCTCAGACATCACTCCCACAGACCGTTGGCTGAATGTCTGATGCATATGGCACACTTAACTGGAACAATTCAGGATTTTCGAAGTCATCATCTGGTTGGTTGAATTCTGCAGGATGTCCAGAAGACGTGTGTGTTGCATTCTTTAATGTTCTGCCTGGAAACAAATGCTGTGATGCAAAACCCCCTTGTGGAAAAAGAACGACGTCGTGTTTACAACTGTGACAATGTGTGCTTACAACTAAACGCTGGATTTTCAAAAGTATGTTTAGTTCGCGGCTCCATTGTTGCAGTAAACTTGCACAGTGTTCTTGAATGAATAATTTATTAGATGCACGCTGTTATTGTAAGGACAGCGATTTTACATTTTCATGCCCCTAAATGATGCGGAACAAAATGATCAGTGATTGGTTGTGTTACATGTCAGTCAAACGTCCTCTTGGGTGGTCCTTGGCCAATGAAAGCTGCGATTAATTCCAGACCTTCTGCCGTCAGTCTGAAGGTCTGGCTATGCAAGACTAATGGCTACCGTCAGCTGTCTGGTTACCGATATTCTCTAAAATATCTTCTTTTGTGTTCAACAGAAGAAAGAAACTCGTACAGATTTGGAACAACATGAGGGTGAGTAAATGATGACAGAATTTTCATTTTTTGGGTGAACTATCCCTTAAATTGATCGTACCCCCCCCCCAACTGACCAAGACAGAAATACTGATTAAGACCAGGATTTTTGCAGTGCAGCACTATCAGCATGAAAAGCTTTAAAGCATGACAGTGTTAGTCACAGTTAGTAGCTCACCGCCACATCTGAGTCTGACCCTCCGTTTTAAAGCCCTGGGTTGAGCTGTTTCTCTGACACAAATATATTCCTAAAGCGTTCTCTGTTTCCTGCCACCCTTCAAGCGCTTCTCTCACAGGTCAGCACATGGACATGAGAAGATCAGTTATACAAGACGGTGATGATGGATGTGAAAGCTAATAAAAAGGGCATTTAACTGTGATTTGTGGGGTCAACAATTTTGGCTTGCATATATATATTGATTTTCTGATTAATTATTTTAACTTGATCCAATTTAATCTTAAAATCTCAAGATAATTTTTTTAAATAAATGCCCTTTATCACTGGATGCATTATATGCCATTAAATACCAGTTACTAGAGTGATTGTTCCTACAATAAATATGTAAATAATAATAATAATAATAATTATATAATTTATTGTTATTAATAATAATAATAATAATAATAATAATAATAATATTGTTGTTGTTTGATGATGATGATTATTATTATAAATACCATCTCTAATACTACTAGCAATAATAATATTAATAATTAAAACAATACTGTGTATAATTGTTATAATATATGATTGTTTTATTGATAATTAAAATAATTTAAAAAAATTAATTTATTAATTAATAAAATAAATTGATTAATTAATGAAATAAATTTAGAAACCAGTAGTAACTTTTTATTCATATTTTTGTATATTTTGTGTGTATATATATATATATATATATATATATATATATATATATTGGTATATATTTTTGTAAGGATCCCATCCTGGTGTTGATTTATGCTAAACAAGCTTACTACACTTGATCAGCTTTTGAATTAATTTTAGGTATAATTGAATTTATTTTGAATCAAGTCGACACTTAATCAGAATCTAATTGAATATAGAAATTGGTTCAAATACTCAATCCTTCTCATAGGGTCTGATTGTAATATTTTCATTGGGAATTTTTTTCAGTCAAATGTATGTTTCCTCCTTCAAATGAAGGATCACCTTATTTGCCCTGGTTTCCCAAGGCATTTGAAGGCATTCAATCCATTACGGTTGACCTACGATGTGATGAATCATTGATTTAATTACTCAGAAGAAGCACAGCAATGTATAGCCATGATTGAAGGGCCGTTTCCTGCATCATGTTCAAAAACGCAATGCCTCATGTTTGCTGGCCGTATCCTCTGGGTCGTCCGATATAGGCTCGTTTACTTCAGTGCATCTCACATATCCCTTCACCTCTACTCAGAGCTGTTTACCTCCATTCAAACATTAGCGATTCAGTGCACAGAGCAGCACTGGGCTTCAAGGTTGGACTGACCGCAGATTAGAGGGAACACGACCCCCCCGTCACCGAATGTCAGTGAGGCTGCAGGCGATTACAGGCAAATTTCAACCCTTCAGCCCCGGCACTCATCAACCCCTCAAACGCTTCTACAGATGGTACACAAGGGCAGGGCCTCGGTGTCGGCCTTTATCCAACTTTAACCTGCAAAGAGTCATTTGAGATGAATGGAAATATATTTGAACACTAAATTCTTTCATTAGTTTGCCTGCTTACATTTTACACCTTGAGAACTTTTCAAATCTCTCTGCTGTGTGGTGCAGCAGTGCTTTTTTATTGTTTGATGTTTGGTCTGTTGTTCATTCAAATTTATTGAACTAACAAATTTATTTGCAAGGAAGTGACATTTCAGCCCCGCCCTCCCAGACTCATGGCATTGGTTGAATCAGTCTTACTGTGTCAAGCTGCTCTATAGGTGTATATTAGTGACAAAAGTCTTTGATAAAAATAAAAAAAGTATATTAAAAAAATTGCATTTTAGTGGTTACAGTTTAACATGTTTATTTACACAGTGAATATTTTAATCACACTTCATTTTGTGATTAAAAATGCAATAATTTATTCATCTTTCAGAATTCAGTTTCAAAATATTCAGGAATTTTTAGTTTTTTGAGAATCTTTATTATTCAACAGGTGATGATAGTGTAATAATAATTAAATCTCAAAGTATTTATATAAAATAAACAATTAGTTAAAACAATATAGAAATATATTAAAACAACATATACATAATTAGTAGTAACAAATTATTATAAACAATAATTATAATATAATAGTAATACTTAGTAATAATAATAAAGTATTCATATTTATTAAAACTAAATAATCACACACATAATATACATATAATAATTATAAATTAATTAATTAAATAATTATTATAATATCATATATTAGTATATTATTTTATTTATATAATTAGTATATTAGTAATAATCAAATATTTATGACACAAAATCCTGAAAAAAATATAATAAAGTAATATAGTTAAAACTTTATTTCAGTGATATTATATTATAATTTTTCTTAATATACATTTTTATATATTTTATATGCATGTATATGCATACTTAGATCTATCAATATAAAACAATGTTTTTGTTCCGTTTTTTTTTTTTTACATAAAAGTGGTTGCCACCTAGGAAAACTCCTTTACTCTGGGTACTCAACTATAGCATGTGGAATTTCATGGCTTATTGTTTTTGTGCAGTTTTTCTCTTAATGGCAAATAGATGTTTGGGGAAAGAGTATTTGGTTTAGATTTATGTTGCTGCATCACAAATCATTATTGTGAATGTGGTTTCTGCACACTGTTGTTGATATGATTCTTGTCTAAGGCTTGTCTGAGTATGTCTGGAGCATCAGTTGTTGTCAGGGCTTTGTTTAGCAGGTGGGAATGTCATTCGCAATCCAAGTGATCCAAAGACATGCTGCTGACGACTTTAAAGCAGAGAATTCCTGAGGAGATGAATCGAGACAGCAAGAGGCTGAGAATGGGCTGTCGTGGTTGATGACTATGGAGTAAAGCCATAGCAGCGCTCTGAGAGGCAGACTGCCTTTTGTAAACTTGCACTTGATTGGCTTTGACAGGGAATTCGAACAGGATGGCGGCGCCTCAGTAAGTGTGAATCAGTCGCACCTGAAAGATTGTTTCACATGGAGATGGTTTTATGGGAAGGTGAAGCTGATATAAGGAGGTAATCAAGCAGAGAAATGAAAACAGGTAAAGCTGGACACAATTTTCTCTCATCATTTCTCACAATCATATCAGCCGTAATTGCATGAGAGAAAGAGAGAGAGAGAGAGAGAGAGAGAGTGTGTGTGTGAGAGAGAGAGAGGAAAACTAAGCTGGTTTCTATGCCCTGTTATAATCAGATTTACCCCATGGATGTATTTAATCAGGGCTCTTCAGGTAGTCATCTCAACAGATGTATTAGCCAGGGCAGATCAGCAGCACCACACAAAAATAGAGAGAAAATAAACGAAAAATATTTACTGTTTTCAAACACTAATCAACTAGATTTAAATATATATATTTATTTATTTATTTAACATTTTTTATATATACCGATCAGGCATAACATTATGACCACTGACAGGTGAAGTGAATAACACTGATTATCTCTTCATCACGGCACCTGAAAGTGGGTGGGATATACAGTATTAGGCAGCAAGTGAACATTTTGTCTGCGATCGAGCAGGACATCACCCCGGAGCCTGAGCTAGCCGTGTCTGACCAGGTGTGCGAGCCGGCTGTACCATCCATCGCCGTGGGAGTCCTCGTGGAGTACGAGGGGATGGAAGTGAGCCCCACCCACCATCCCGCCACTGAGAGTGAGTCCCGGCTGAACTTAATGGACTGTCTAGTGTTTGGAGAGTTGGATCCCTTACTTCCTTTAATCTTGCCTGAATTTAAATCATCATCATCTGACCCGCTGACCCCTCCCTACCTCCCTCTCCCACCACCTCTCCAAACCACTACTAATGACTTTATTTGTTTTCTCAGTCTTTGTCTGTCTCTACAAGCCCTTCTCCACTCCCCAGCCACTCCTGCCACCCAGTCATCTCTGCCTCCCATCAGCCTCTCAGCTACAACTCCGCCTCCTCTCAGTGGCTTGGTTATACATCGTGCCTGCTGTGAGCCACCTCCTCCTGGGCGTGGGGAGTCTGTGGCTCAGCCTTCAGCCTCAGAATGCTCCGGTCCACCTCGACCCGTCGCCCTGGCTCCTGCACCTACGCTTCTTCCTCCCTCGTCTCCAGCAAGGACCATCGGGCATTCGGCCTCACTGTGCTCCCTTGGCACGTCGGCTCCGCCTGGGTCGGACATCACCACGCCTCCGCTGCGGACTTGCGGGCCATCCCTTCTGCTATGGCTAGCTCGACCCTCGGTCGCTCCAGCTCCACCTCTGCCCTCCGGATCCCTGCTTCCATCTCGGGGGGTTGTCGTTGCGGTTCCGTCGAGGCTGCCAAGGTCTTCTGTGTCCCTGCGCTTCATCGGCTCTCTGGCTACGCAGTGGGCACCACCTCCAACTCCATCCTCCATGGCTCCTCCCTCCAGCAACGCCACCGTGGAGCACAGTTCTGGCTGTGGCCAGGGTCACCACCTGCCTATCCCTGTTCAAGGCTCCTTCCTGGCTTTCTACACCTCCTGCACAACCCTGGACTTTTATGTTCCGCCCCCTCCCGGTCGGCCGTCCACCTCTAGAACCACCACCTGCATCATCTGCCAATCTGCCTGCACTTGCCATCCAGTCGCCTCCCCTTCTCTCCTGTCCTTCGCCACATCCTCGTCCTCCTCCAAAACCTCCACCATCTCTTCATCTGTCATCATTCTTCCACGGTGCGAGGACGCACCTTGCCGGAGGGGGTGTTATGTCACGGTTCTGTTCAGTTCGTTTCTTCTTCATGGACTTTAGTTTGTTACTTTCAGTCACAAGTGCTTCCTTTGTCTAGTTTCCTGCCACAATCTGTCACCATGGACACTAATCCCAATCATCACAGCTGTTCATCATATGAGTTAATTATCTGTGTGTTTAAGTTCCCTGGTTTCTGTTCATTGTTGTCGGGTCTCATCTATGTTCGGATGTGTGTTACGTTCCTCTCTCTCTCTGTGGATTTATTAAAGACTGCCTTGTATTCTTTATCTTTGTGTTTGCGTGAGTTATACCAGCACAATCCCTGACAACTTTGAAAATATGTATACTGTATATAAATATTAACATCAAATATTCACATGCCCAGCACAGAGACAGTGTTTACACTTTTTGGGGAATAAAACCTACTTACAGCTGTCTTAGCATATATACATAATGTTTGCATAATGTTTTCTGAATGTTGTAAATTGATTTTTAGATCACAAGATTTGTGCTCCAAAAGAAAGAAATCCTGTCTTCAAAATATTTAAGGCGAGAACTGTACATTATTTCTATCTGAAATAATGATTCTATCTGATTAATAAGCTATAAATATTCATGATGCACATAAAAATCAGCACTGCTTCCATTTAATTTCCTTCAGTGTCATGTTCAGGCCTTTGTCAGCATATAGACGCAGGTATTTGCGTTGAGCGCACACATTTGTATTGACTCGGTCAGCGATTATATTCCCTGGACATTTTAAAGCACATTGTCAGAACCCTGAGATCACACCTCCGTGGAGGTCTTTATGTTTTGCGATGATTCACATATTTTTAATGTCACAGATGGATATGAAACTGATGAATTTAGTTACGGTGATGAATTTAGACAAATTTTAAACTTAAAGGGTTAGTTCTGTCATGAGTTAGGTTTGTTTTTCTCTCTCTCTCTCTCTCTCTCTCTCTCTCTCTCCCTGCTTCTTTCCTGCACTTGGTCCACCTGTTTGCAATCGCAATCAGCGCGCTCGCTGATTGGTATTGCACCCGTTTCTCTTTGTTCTCCTCTCCTGTGCTATTTAATGTCGCCCTGTTTCTGGCTCCGTTGCCTGTTTATTCTTGGACGCGTTAAGCTCATGGAATTATTTCTGACGAATTGCAGTTCAAATCTTTCAGTTAAATCTAGTCTTGTTTGTCTTGTCGACTGCGTCTCACCTTTTCCCTATCCAGTACCCAGCTACCGGCGTGTGTTTCCTTCTGGGCGCTGACCGTGGTGCTGTGCATCTCGGCTGGGGATGTTCACTCACTTCCACCTGTCTGCTGCGAGTACAAGTGGCTACGCTGTCTGTGACGAGACCTTCCTGAGTTACCAAACCGTGTCTTCCTGAGTTAGATTCCAGGTCTGCGTCCAGCATCATCCTTTCTCCCAGGACAGCAGACTGCCGGAGTTATTTTTTGAACTGAATAAACCTAGTTTTCTGCACCTTTGCGTTTGAGTCCTCTCTCCGCTCCTTGACAAGTTCACCCAAAAATGAAAATTCTGTCATTAATTACTCACCCTCATGTTGTTCCACACCCGTAAGACCTTCGTTCATCTTCAGAAAACAAATTAAGATATTTTTGATAAAATCCGATGGCTCAGAGAGGCCTCCATTAACAGCAAGATAATTAACACTTTCAGATTCCCAGAAAGCTACTAAAGACATATTTAAAACAGTTCATGTGACTACAGTGGTTCAACCTTAATGTTACGAAGCGATGAGAATATTTTTTTGTGCTCCAAATAAAAAACAAAATAACAACTTTATTCAACAATATCTAGTGATGGGCGATTCCAAAACACTGCTTCATGAAGCTTTGCAGCTTTATGAATCTTTTGTTTCGAATCAGTGGTTCAGAGCGTGTAAACTGCCAAAGTCACATGATTTCAGTAAACAAGGCTTCGTTATGTCATAAGTGTTTTGAAATTTCAGTGGTTCACGTGACTTTGGCAGTTTGATACAAGCTCTGAACCACTGATTCAAAATAAAAGATTCATAAAGCTTTGAAGCTTCATGAAGCAGTGTTTTGAAATCGGCCATCACTAGATATTGTTGAATAAAGTCATTATTTTGGCACACAAAAAGTATTCTCGTCGCTTCATAACATTAAGGTTGAACCACTGTAGTCACATGAACTGTTTTAAACATGTTTTTAGTAGCTTTCTGGGCATCTGAAAGTGTTCATTATCTTGCTGTCAATAGAGGCCTCACTGAGCCATCGGATTTCATCAAAAATATCTTAATTTGTGCTCCGAAGATGAATGAAGGTCTTACAGGTGTGGAGCGACATGAGGGTGAGTAATTAATGACAGAATTTTCATTTTTGGGTGAACTAATCCTTTAATTTCTTGTCAAAAGTTTTGATCAATGAACTAAACAAAAATGTTACCTGTTAGCATTTAATGCTAAAAGCAAGAGAAACCAAGTCCATCCATCCATCCAGATTATGCAGAAAATATCTTCTCAGCATTAGGCCGTCATCTCAGGGGAGCCTACAGGTACTATATTTAGGCCCATCGCTGGTGAAATGATATTCAGGTGAATATCCTTGAATATTTAAATGTTCTAGACCACAATGTACCATTCCTGTCTGCATTTTACATAAGCTGTGTGTGATGCACTTGTCTCTCATTTTCCAATCTCTCTCTCACTTAGTAAAAATATTAGTTTTGTCTTACTTTAATAATTCAGCAGTACCTTGGCCTCTCCAAGCAGCACATATGGCCTCTCATTTTAGCCCCATAATCAAAATGGACTTTTCTTGTTCAAAGAGTTCACACTAGCCGAGAAATACACTCCATTCGCCTTTGATTTCCAGATACGAGGTAATGCATATCTGTCTTCTGAATCTGAAATGAGCTCCCTTACTTCATGGTGGAAAAGTGTGCCCAAAAAATCAGACAGATATAGGCAAATGCTTTTATCAGCAGTGGCTTGAAAGCTTTCAATATTATATAAGCAAATACATAGAAGCTAAAAATCTTTGGGGACTGATTTTAAAAATCTGCTTCAGTCAGAGACATGGCCCAACGGGTACCAATTGGAGTTCAGGTCTGGCTCATATAAAAAAATCTGTTTAAACCAGCATATTAGCGGCATCCAATAGCCACACAGAGGCTAGGTAGTGGGAGAATCCTTTGTGACTCAAAAAGAAGACTGATGATCATAGCTTGCTTTTGATTTTATTTTGATAAGGCATATGAAGACAAGATACAGCATTCAAACCGATGCAATACACTCAACAGAAAGTTGGCTCCCACTACTTGCTCCTTCCATCCCTATCAAACAATCCTCCATGGGAAATAATGAAGAAAACGGATCACCTGTGCCCACGTGACAGTGAATAACCAATAAGAAATAACAAAGAATTGCTGGTCAAGCAGATGTTTAGTGGCTTCAACTGGTCAACCAGCTGAAAATGTGTCCAGAAACCTCCTTT
Source organism: Hypophthalmichthys molitrix (assembly GCA_037950675.1). NCBI lineage: Eukaryota > Metazoa > Chordata > Actinopteri > Cypriniformes > Xenocyprididae > Hypophthalmichthys > Hypophthalmichthys molitrix. The sequence goes on along the minus strand of CM075515.1, from coordinate 13,778,879 downwards.
AGCACTCTTGCAGTGCACGAAATAAGCGTTTTAGCTTTTTTGTTGTTAAAAAGTGCTTTATTTTTTTGTATGTGTCTATATATTATGGAAATAATGAAAATGATGTCTGGGCATGTATAAAAATTTTTCCTGACAGTTTGATTCATTGTGATGAAGTCAGTTTAGCAATTGTATGGCAATAATAGCCAGAATGATGTCTGATTGAACCAATGTTATTAAATGTGAGTGATAATGCTTTATCTCAGCAGACGGTTTAGCTCCTGTATGACTGACTGAGTCTCTGCAGTCCTGTTATTTTAGTTGCTAGTGTCTGGCTAACAGTTTTCTTATATTGGATTATATTATATTTATATTTAGCTGGACTTTGAATCCAAACCTGGGTGAGACGATTGAGTAACTTTGCTGTTCTTTAAACCTTAGTCAGATTAGATGCCATATTGAATTTAACACGGATGAAAACAAGGCTGTGAGGGATAGACATAGGGTCCCCAATCAGAGGCCGCATCTTTCGAGGGCTGCATTTGAAGGCCAGTTGCATCACAGTGGCGCAACAAAGGCTGTCCCAATTCAAAGGCTCCTTCGAATGCAGCCTAAAAATGCGTCCTTCGTTTCCAGTGCCATGAAGGATAGAACGAGCGCTGATTGGCCATTGTGTTTGAAAGCAGGTGTCTACCAATGGATCCCTAATATATTCGCTGTTAGATGGATCCGATGATAGAAGTCTGCTTCCAAACACTCCTGTGTGTATCTGTGTAAGCGCTCAGTGAAGAGCATCAAAGATGCCTGTTTAGAACATGTTTTTGAAGTGTTGATCATTGTAGCCAATCACAGACATATCTGTTTAGCACGTGAACATAATAGCCAATCAGAGGTGTTTAAGAATCTGCTCAACAGTGCTCAAAATGCTAGGGGGGAATGCTGGTATTATCACATTTTTTAAATTTCAGTACCGACTTGGTACCGAAGTCAGTAGTTTTGACAACCCTAAAATGGACCCTAGGTTGTGAACCCTGTTTTGTTTTCAGACAGTTGAATATAACTTTCAAAAAGTCCAGTACAAACGTTACTGCCACTCGTCAGGGGCAGCTGTCACAGTTGCTAAGTGACAAGAACAATCTTCCATAGGCTTCCATAGTCCTATTTAACAAAGTTCGGTTCGACCTTTGTGGACTTCGAATGCGTGGCCTTTGAAATCTGCGTCATTCAAAGAATTCAACCTCTTAATTGGGACACAGCTTTACAGTCTTTACAATGGCACTCACTGTATAAAAGTCCTAGATCACTTTTTGAACTTTTTAAAAACTTTTTTGTCAACTGAAACTTTTTTCCTTTTTTTCTGAAAGATGTTTTGTCATCTGAACCGTCAGTATGTTGTTAAGCAACAGGATCCATTGAACACCCTCTACTTCTATCCCTCACAGCCTCGTTTTCATTCAAATAACCGGTTGGTTATTTAAAGATAACTGTCATATGTTTATCTGCTAATTTGGCAGTGAACTGTTGTGACAGGCATCACAAAGTATTTATTTGTGGTTATGATGGCTTTTATGGCACTGTGTTGATAAAATGTGACTTTAAATATAGGTAATTTCATTTCTGCTCATTAAAGACAAAGTACAGATCGATTTGGCAGGTAAGATGACAGATAACAAGCAATGAATACAGGCAACAATTCTGAGCGGAAAAATTAATGCAAAAATAAATCATTTTATAACTGTTTTCTGAAATAAAAGTTTTACAATTATATTTTTCTTTCAGGCCTGGGAAGTCATGGAAATGTTAAATATAGGTTGACATTGATTCTTTCAGCAGCATTTCATTTTCATTTCATGTCTTTTTACAAGCTGACTGTTATTATTGATTATGATCATTAGCCTTATCTGACGACCCATCCGTTACATCTATGCTCGCATTTTGAAGTAAAATCAAATCTTGTTAATCGCCCACTTAATTAATCTTAAATTGTCTTTTGAATTGCTAGAAATAATAAGAATGCTAAATTAAAAAAGGCTACTCTAATCTCGAATGCACTTTAATTTTTCACAGAAACATGAAATGGCTTTTTATTTTAATGGCTCATGTGTTGTAAGTATTTTCCCATTGGCATTGAACACCTGATCATTGGTCATTTCTTTGGCATGATGGGAGGGTCATTAAAGCCAACATGTAAACGAAAACAGCAGGGATGGACTGTTTTTCTCATGGTGAAGTTCACAAGCCAAAAGCTTGATTTATTTATTTTCCCCTTCAGAGTGAGAGTTTTGTGAAATCAAAGATGATTTGGTTGAGAGCTCAAGGGACTGGATTATGATATCATTGCTAAGTATGTGTCTTGCAAATCCCCAGTGTCTGATTTCTTAAGAATGTTTGATTACCCTCAGAAGACTCAGCCTCAGTTAATGCATTAATTATGCGCCAAATTTACATAAACAGTCAATATGGAACTTGGAAATGACGCAGAGTTTTCAGAGTTACTTTATTACTTGGTGATTTGTTTGACCTGACTCTTTGTCATTATTAGGTTTGAAATGCTGCTCCTTTCAAAAAAGTACCAGAAAGTACCATGGTATTAACATTTTTCAGAGGATCTATATATCTATATATTTGGGGTCAGTAAACTCTTTTGCTCACCAAGGTGCATTTATTTGATCAAAAATATATCATTTTTTTGTTTAAATAATATATTTTAAAGTGTTATTTATTCCTTGAGTGTCACATGATCCTTCAGAAATCATTCTAATATGCTGATTTGCTGCTCAAGAAACATTTCTTATCAGTGTTGAAAACAGTTGTGCTGCTTAATGTTTTTGTAGAAACTGTTATGATTTTTTTAATTCTGGATTTTTTGATAAATCAAAGTTTAGAAGTACAGCATTTATTTGTAATATAAACATCTTTATTGTCACTTTTGATCGATTTAATGCTCCCTTGATGTGAATAGAAATTTATTGTATTTTACATCTTGCATTAAAATATGCAAATCGCATATATTATATTCCTTATGAACAAAATACATTTTAAATTTACTTGGCTAAATACCATGGTAAATGAATATGATGGTCTTTTACCAGCATTGTGATAACAAATGTGTTGTTTTGTCTGCAGGCACAACGAGACAGCCCAAAGAGGGGGAGGTCCCAGGTGTGGACTACAACTTTGTGAGCGTTGAGCGGTTTATGGAATTAGAGAAAAGTGGGGCCTTGTTAGAAAGTGGAACGTACGAAGGTAAGTGAAATTCCACGTTAAACCTCCCACATCTCTATTAATCATTACCATTTGAAATAAAGCTTATGCCACACCTGTTACGCCGTAGCGGCCTGGAATATGAATTTTCCTAAATTTGCTCGATGGTACCGCAAAAGAGAGCATGTATGTCTTTGACATTGAGCAAAGGTATTCAGAACTAGTGCAGTTTGGTCTCTTGAGGACCGACTGAGGTGTGTGGACTACTTTCAGACGCAGGTTTCTTTTCTCTTCATGAGCAGAGTATATCCTTCCCATGATTCTGTGAGGCACAGCATCATTCATAACCAGTGTTGCGGAAAGTTACTTTTAAAAGTAATGCATTACAATATTGCGTTATTCCCTAACTAATTTCGTTACTCTTTATGTAAAGTAGTTTATGTAAACTTGGTTACTTTTTATGTAAAGTAATGTGTTACATTACTTTTTCTGTTATTTTTACTCATCTGGGCTGGGCTTGCTTTTTAAATAACAAAAATATATATATTTTTGGCAAATGTAAAGATCCTTTCACACCAGAAGTGAAATAAATAAGCCTCAGACTGAAGGAAATGCAAATTCACGCCTGTACAGTAGAGGGCGCAGCTCAAACAAACCTTTCAGCTGTGCTGCCATTCTGGATTGCAGAAGAAAAGGACGCAGTAGAAGAAAATTTAATACTCTTACTTCAGCAATAAAAACAAAAGAATGAAACACAAATGTGATGTTAATCTAGAGTCATTTTTGCTTATTAATATGGTTGAATTGGATCATCGAAGGTCAGCAGCAAAATTAATTAAAATTAAATACATAAAGTATATTTGTGTTATTTAATATTTAATTATTAAGGGTTTGCATTTCACTGTTTTTATTGATTTTAAGGAATATTGAATCTGTTTTTGTGCAAGTAAGATAAGTAAATACCTGCTCACATTTAGTCTAGAACTACAATACCCATCATATTTGGTCACAATTTTTCTTAAAATGTGGACAGCTGAGCTGTCAATCAATAAATGGGAAAACAAAGTAACTTGCATTACTTATTTGAAAAAGTAACTCATATATATTCTTGTAAATTTAAAAGTAATGTGTTACTTTACTAGTTACTTGAAAAAAGTAATCTGATTACATAACTCAACTGATTACCCCCAACACTGTTCATAACAGCTTCAGTCAGGCACTTTGCGAATAACTTTGTTTACTCTAAAATGGCAGAGAAATACAAATTTGAGATTTTTGAGATTTTATTTTATAGCTTTGACAAATTACATTTCATAGGGATCATTTTGATTATCGGCAGATATTGGGGGATTTTTCCCTTATTTTTACGTTTAGATTACCAAAAAAGATTATCATCTAAAACTCACTTAAAGTTAATCTTTAAAACATTGATTATTAATTTTTCATGCTGTACATTATAATGTTGTGATGCCTAAATTAATTTGTGGTATTTTTTAGAGTTTTATTTTAATTTAATTTCTGTTTTCAATTCATTTAACATCAGCTGTTCATCGGTAATGGCCAAAATTTTAATATATATAATGTATTCTATTAAAATAGAAAAACGTTATTAAAATTGTAATGTTTCACAATATTACTGTTTTTAATGTATTTTTGATCAAATAAATGCAGCTTGGTGGGCATAAGAGAATCCTTTCAAAAACATTGCAACCAACCCCCAAATTTTTTTAACAGTATAAATGGACCAAAATTTTGCATATGCAAATATTTGTCCAATCAAATGCTCTCTAGAATGAGAATGTACTAACTTCCTCTGACTAGCAATAGCTATTATCAAAACATGGTTCATGACAACACAATAAAAACGACTGTGTTTGTCATTTAATGGGATGTAGAATATAAGATATTTAAATAGAAGTCAGCATAACTGTGGGTATATTGATTTTATAGGTTTCATGTGGTCTTGTTTGAGGTGATTTCATATTACAGTTCTGGGTCACAGGCTGTAATTTAAATGAATCTGTGAACTTCACCTCTTCTGTTTCTGTCCCTACAGACCTGCAAATGAATTCATAAATCCTGTGCCGTACCCACACAGGAGCTCAGTTTTTAATCATTAAACAGATTTCCCTGGATACACATGATTTCTTTTCAATCTTGAATGAAACGATTGAGTCGCCAGTGAACGAGGGTGCTATAACGGCAAACATCACAGAAAAAAAAAAATAACTCCAGCAAAGTTCATGAACAAAAAACATGATTGAAAAGTTACTTGAAAAGTCAGACTTCACCTTTTCGCATGCCAATGAGATGTGGAAGCATTTTTAAGTCCCCCAAATTTTTGTTTGTTTCTAGATAACTTCTATGGCACGCCAAAGCCTCCTGCCGAACCCACGCCGATGCTGTTTAATGTGACGGACCAACTCTTGCCCGGTGCCCGACCCAGTGCAGAGGGAAAAAGGAAGAGAAACAAGTCCGTCAGCAACATGGAGAAAGACAGCATTGAGCCACCAGAAGAAGAGGAGGAAGAGAGCCCTGTCGTCAATGGCAACGGCATCGCCATCACACCAGGTTACTACCTACCGCTGTTACCTGGCGCTTTATTTCAACTCTTCTGTTGTTCATAACTCCAAGATGAGGTTTTGAATCATACTGAACACTTAAAGCTCTTAAAAATCTTTTTTTGTTGTTATTTTCATTAGAACATTTTAATATATGGAAAATGCCATAAGCATACATGTCCATGAACATTTCTGATGCAGATCTTTGAATCAGTGTTTTGATTTAAATCACTGACATTCACTGAAACATGTGTCCTAACTTCTTTGATGCTCTCCAGATGGAATTTGAGGGACTTTGACAAGCAACTTCTTTCAAAAACTCTTTCTTGTCAATGTTCCATTGTAAAAAAGAAGTACACTTTAGCATACTTTCAAAAAGATTACTATTAAATGGTTAGTTTACCCAAAAATGAAAATTCTGTCATTAATTACTCACCCTCATGTCGTTCCACACCCGTAAGACCTTCGTTCATCTTCAGAACACAAATTAAGATATTTTTGATCAAATCCGATAGCTGAGTGAGGCCTGCGTTGACAGCAAGATAATTAACACTTTCAAGACGAGAATACTTTTTGTGCACCAAAAAAACTAAATAATGACTTTATTCAACAATATCTAGTGATGGGCGATTTCTAAACACTGCTTCATGAAGCTTCGAAGCTTTACAAATCTTTTGTTTCGAATCAGTGGTTCAGAGTGTGTATCAAAAGTCATGTGATTTCAGTAAACAAGGCTTCGTTATGTCATAAACGTTTTGAAATTTCAATAGTTCACGTGAGTTTGGCAGTTTGATACAAGCTCTGAACCACTGATTTGAAATAAAAGATTCGTAAAGCTTCGAAGCTTCATGAAGCAGTGTTTTGAAATCGTCCATCACTAGATATTGTTGAATAAAGTGATTATTTTGTTTTTTTGGCACACAAAAAGTATTCTCGTCGCTTCATAACATTAAGGTTGAACCACTGTAGTCACATGAACTGTTTTAAAGTCTTTAGTAGCTTTCTGTTCATCTAAAAGTGTTAATTATTGGTAATGCAGGCCTCACTGAGCCATCGGATTTTATAAACAATATCTTAATTTGTTTTCCGAAGATGAATGAAGGTCTTACGGGTGTGAAACGACATGAGGGTGAGTAATTAATGACAGAATTTTCATTTTTGGGTGAACTAACCCTTTAAGGAAATCATGTACTTTAGAAGAATATACTGTACTATGAAAGCTTGTAAAACAATTTAAAAGATAATTTTTATCTCACAATTCTGACTTTTTGTTTCTCGCAATTGTGAGTTTATATCACGCAATTCTGACTTTTTCTCACAATTGTGAGTTTATCTCAATTCTGACTTTTTTCTTGCAATTCTGACTTTTTTCTCACAATTGCGAGTTTATATCTCGCAATTCTGACTTTATAACTCCCAGAAATGTAAGATATAAACTCGCAATTCTGAGAAAAAAACGTTATTCCCTCAGAATATCCCCGTTATTCCCTCAGTTATCCCCTCTGAATAACGAGGAAAAAAGTCAGAATTGTGAGAAAAAAAGTAAGATAAAAAAAATTACCTTTTTTTTTAATCATGTGGCAGAAACAATCTTCCATATATACTTAAGTGTGAACTGAATGTAATGTCTTTGGACACTTAATTGCAATTAAATGAAATTGTATTATAGTGCAAATTAGTTAAACTTTTTAAAGTGTTTTTTTTAACCCACTTATGTAAACACTTAAGTGCATTTTTATATGCAATTCTAAGTTACTTCTGTTGTCTTTGAAATATGGTTGAAGTGTACGACCGAATGTACTGACAAGCATTTATGTTAAAATATAACTAAAATATACTTTAATGTCATTTCTATTGAAACTTGAATGTCATGCATTTAAATTTATTTGAAATGACATGTTTGTAATGATAAAGTTGCAATTTAGTGCATTTAAAATACATTACATATAACATCGAAGAACACACTACAATTCAAATTATAATCACATGCAAAATATGTTAGTCACTACATCAATGTGTACACATGTGTAGCCTATTTCTTTAAAGTGCAAGAAAAGATTATTAAAACAATCATTTGAAATGTACTGTTAAACTTTTAATTTGATATTATTACAAATTTTTAAAAGTGTACTTAAGTGTGTTAAGATACACAATCATGAATTTGCAAATGGCCTTTAATTTTAAGTAATGTGCTATCTGCAAGTAGTTTTTTTTAAAATAAGCTTTTAAGGTTTGAAGTACACAACAAGCACACATTTAAGCACACTTCTTTTTCACAAAGGTTTGATTAATCTATATGAGAATCGGTATTTGGATAAAAAAAATTGTCTAAATTTAATAAATGTGTACTAGTACTGTTAAATGTGTAGTTAGTACTGTTAAAAAAATTAAATAATATGTGTTAATACGAGTTGACTTTGACAGTCCCAATCATTACTTGTTTGTTAAATGTAACCGTTTCTCTTTGTACCATCCTTTTCTAAAAATCTACTGTAAGTCAGCAGGTCACGCTTAACACTGATTCCTTTTGTTTTCCTCACAGAATCGAGCGAACATGAGGACAAGAGCACGGACGCTTCTGGAGATGTGCCCGTCCAGCCATGCCCACCTGAGACCCCCACCCTCACCGCCACAGATGCCCCTGAGGAGGAAGGAGACGCCCCCAAATCCCCACAAGACTCCCAGGAGAATGACGAACTGGGCCCTTTGCCAGACAACTGGGAGATGGCCTACACTGAAAAAGGAGAAGTTTACTTCATAGAGTGAGTGAAGTGCACTTCAAAGCACACTTCATAATGAAAGAGGTGTGAACATATGGAGCACTACCTGTTGCAGTGTCCTCTTTTACAGATTGTTACGGATGTCTGAATTATTTATGTGTGCCGTATTGAGCTCACTCAGTTTAATGCAGTTCAGTTGACTGCATTTTGGAAATGATTTGATGGACTTCATACACAGTAGGGTTGGAAATGTAGCTAAAATCAGCGCTCTGACAGACCTTAGAATCACTTTCCTTTTGGATATTTCAGCAGTTATGATGTGTGTCCCGTATTTCTGTCGACTGAACCAGCAGTGCCAATCATTTGTGAATTAATCATTCTTTTCAGTCAGTTCTTTCTTTTTGGTGATTTGGCCAAACATGTTTGCAAAACGTTCTGAATCGATTCACATTCGTTTGGACCACTCTCTCACTGAATCATCAGTAAAACAAAGAGACAATTTCCAAATAGACTTTCCTCTTTTCTTTATAGTTAACTTAGGCAGTTTCTATGGCGTTATTTTAATGACAATGTCGAGAGCGCATTATTGTAACACGAGAGAGCATCCATGTAATACACGAGAATCTCTCAGCTCGCAGGCGGATTTCCTTCACTGAGTTCGCTCTCACAAAAAAACTGGACACGCACCCTCAAATTTACAGTGTTCTCTTATGAACAGGCTCTGCTCTCCTTCAGATATTTGTGTGTGAGCTCTCAAACTTTCCTGTACATGTATTTTTAACAGCGTGGTTACTCTTCTAGTTATTTATCTAAAGCAACCAAAGTATCGGAAGTCTCGCACATTCAAAGAAGAAAGGTTCGTTAGGTGAATACGGACTCCTGCTCTAGAATTCTCCTCTCCTGGATTTAATTTCGCCAGAAGTCATCAACTAATCAGAATAGACTTCAACAAATGAAATAACAGTATATATTATGAGGTAGCATTTTCAAGCTGAGTTTAGTCAGCCAGTTCTCTAGTTATTTATTTTATCATTTAATTAAGAGTTAAGTACTTATTTAAATTTTAATTGTAGTGAATTTTTTTTTTTTAATTTTTATATATAGTTCTACAATAATAGTGTATCTAAATATGGATGCCAGAACCGCTACTGCCAGCCGGTGCACAAAAGCGGCACTACTGGGACTTTTTTTTTCCACTTTAAGCACTGGTTTTTCTATCTGGACATGCGCTAGATGGATGTCTTTGACCGTTTTTTCCCTTTTTTGCTGCTTTCATTTTTTAAAATGTATAAAACATGTCTAGGTGTACTGTTGTTCTCATTGATCATTTGATCTGAAGAGTGTCAAGTCTTATAGAAAAGCTAATTACATGAAAGCTAAACATACTAGAAAAGTAACACTTCTCTCAGAGTTGGGTTGTTTTTGCAAAAAAAACAAACAAAAAAAAAAACCCTAGATGAAATCCTGGCTAAAATTATGTATTTTAATTATATATTTTAATGTTATGTTATGTTCTGTTCTGTTATGTTAAATATATCTTTTGTAGGAATTCATTTTAAGTACTTGCCTCTGAAATTAGTTGATTTTTTTATTAATTTAAAATATTTAATCAGTTAACTTTTATATAAATTATATAATTTTTTACATAAATATTAATTATAAAATAATATTTTCATACATTTATTGTTTCATCTAAACAACAATCATAGCTGATTCGATTTAAAATGTTTAATGCTAGATGGAAGATATATCAGAATTGTTTTAATTTATATAAACCAAAATATTACAATAATTAGTAATAAAAAGCAGTATTTATGTTTTTTGAAGAACACGTTTTAATAGATATAAAATGCTGCATGTGGACTTCCATGAAGTTTTTTGATCATTGAATCAAATTTTTGTTTAAAATCTATTCCTTGAAATGGACATTTTGAACTGATTCACAGAAATCTTTTAAACTTTAGCATGAATATTCAGTATATATCACTTAGCGTTAGTACATGGTGCAACTTCAATTCTATCATGAATCATCATGATAAATGGATCACCATAAAAACTGAATCTGCCAGAGTAGCAGAGTGAGAGAAAGTTGTTCCCCTCCCTCCATCTGTCCTTAATGAGAAACGAGGGACTTATTAAAACTATTGATTGTCATTGTTTTAACTGGAAAACCCCCAACCACTGTGACTGAGCTGAGGCCTTCTGGGATATCTAGTCTAGAATGTTTTCCATTTCAAAGTGAAGCTTGTACCAACATTTGGCTGACATAACACACATAAAGATGATTCCGATTTGAATCATGGCAGCTAAACTCTATCATATGTACTATTAATTGTTACAAAATTCTTTTCATTTCAGTCACAATACCAAAACGACGTCATGGCTCGACCCTCGACTAGCGAAGAAAGCCAAGCCCCCAGAGGAATGTGAGGAAGATGGTGAGTGCACTGGTGTTTTACCGTGTGTGTGAGTATGTTTCTCCTTTTTTCACTTGGAGAAATTTGATGTTGCGACCTCTACATGTATTTTCCCCCCGGAGACATACGCTTGAGAGAGTGTAACATGAATTCCGAGGGGGAGATTTCCATTTTGTGCGTTTGTTCACGATGTCAGGACATGCTCAGATTGTGCTCTGGTTTCATGAAACATCCAGAAAGACAAACTCTACTAGCTCATGATGATTACACACTGTGTTTATGAATGACTGAATGGATTGGATAAAAGAAAGTTCATTTAGCATTGATGCATCAGTTCATCTGTTAAATCTCTCTTTTTTCTTTTTTCCCTGTTAAACCATCTATTTTGTTCATTCAACCATCCATAAAGCCACCCATCTTTATAGTCATTCATTAGTTTATCCATTAGTCCATTAAGCATCTGTCCTTCATTCATTCATTCATTCATTCATTCTTTCGATTGCTTGTTCAATCACTTGTTTGTTTGTCCATCCATCCATCCAGCCGTTTGTTAGTTAATTCATCCATGAAGACATTTATCCTCTATTCATTTATTCATTTGCCTGCTGATTATTGTTTATCCACCCATCCATCCATTCATCTATTCATTGAATTGCTTGTTGATTCATTTGTTTGTTCATCCATCCATCCATCCATCCATCCATCCTTTCTCCATTTGTTTGTTTGTTCATCATCATCCATCCATCCTTTCTCCATTTGTTTGTTTGTTCATCATCATCCATCCATCCTTTCTCCATTTGTTTGTTTGTTCATCATCCATCCATCCATCCTTTCTCCATTTGTTTGTTTGTTCATCATCATCCATCCATCCTTTCTCCATTTGTTTGTGTTCATCATCCATCCATCCATCCTTTCTCCATTTGTTTGTTTGTTCATCATCCATCCATCCTTTCTCCATTTGTTTGTGTTCATCATCCATCCATCCATCCTTTCTCCATTTGTTTTTTTGTTTATCATCCATCCATCCATCCTTTCTCCATTTGTTTGTTTGTTCATCATCCATCCATCCATCCTTTCTCCATTTGTTTGTGTTCATCATCCATCCATCCATCCTTTCTCCATTTGTTTGTTTGTTCATCATCATCCATCCATCCTTTCTCCATTTGTTTGTTTGTTCATCATCCATCCATCCTTTCTCCATTTGTTTTTGTTCATCATCATCCATCCATCCTTTCTCCATTTGTTTGTTTGTTCATCATCCATCCATCCTTTCTCCATTTGTTTGTGTTCATCATCCATCCATCCATCCTTTCTCCATTTGTTTGTTTGTTCATCATCATCCATCCATCCTTTCTCCATTTGTTTGTTTGTTCATCATCCATCCATCCATCCTTTCTCCATTTGTTTGTTTGTTCATCATCCATCCATCCTTTCTCCATTTGTTTGTTTGTTCATCATCCATCCATCCATCCTTTCTCCATTTGTTTTTCTTCATTCATTCATCTATTAAGCCATCTATCATCTATTCATTGAATTGCTTGTTCATTCGTTTGTTTGTTCATCCATCCATCCTTTCTCCGTTTGTTTGTTTGTTCGTTCATTCATCCATCTATCATCTATTCATTCATTCGTTTGCTTAGCGATTCTTTCATTTGTTTGTTGTTCAGCCATCCATCCAACCTTCCATCTTCTATTTGTTTGTTTGTTTGTTTATTTGCCCATCCTTTAACTATCTATCCTCCATTCATTCGTTTGCTTGTTCATTCAATCGTTTGTTCGATCATAAGTTTATTTGTTCATCTATAAAGCCATTCATACATTAGTTTGTTCATACATTTTCCATTTGTTGGTTAGTTTGATCATTTATTCATTCATTCATCCTTTAAGTATCTATCCTCCTTTGATTTGTTTGTTCATTCATTTGTTTGATAAGAAAGGGATTGATCCTATTTTTCATTCATCTATAAAGCCATTCATCCTCCTTTCCATTAATTTATTTGTTTATTTGTTCATGCATTCATCCATAAAACCATTTAATCTGCATTCATTCATTCATTCATTCATCCTTGGCTTCATTCATTCGTTCATCCATCCACCCATCCATGGCTTCATTTGTTTGTTGTTCATTCATTCATTCATTCATAATGCATGGTGGTTCTATGTACCCAGATCTATCATCTTTGAAACCTTCTGGTGAATTAAAATGCAATTTAATGGGGCCAGAGAAATCAATATCTCTTTCCACAGGCCTTTTAATGCCTTTCTGTGACATGACTACTAATATCCCTCTCCGTAGTACAACATAGATCTATTTTTTGGGCAGGTCTGTGCAACAACTTAAGCTCATGCACAATCATGATTGATTTCCATTGTGTTCAATACTACCTGCTGCGTAAAAATCCATTTATGTATTGCAAATTTGATCCACATCTGTCCTCAAAGTTCAGACATGTACATGATTCAGAATTTAATTCAGATGTCTGTTAGATTATGATCCTCATAGGGCGGCACAGATTCATCATAAATTCCCATCAAAGGCTAGATAAAAGATGATCTGTAAGTGTCAACCTAATTTTGCCTTCAAAATCAATGTTAGTCACAACACTTAAACATCTTTGTGTAATTTCAGAGGCGTGGCTGTTTAATTTAGCAACAATGGAATAATCTTTCCATTGTTCAAACGCTCCAAAATTTACTCGGTGCTTGCTAATTAATGAGCCCTGCTGGTTGGTTTTGATAGCACAAATTTCACAGCACATTTAAAGACGCATCCGGCACACGCTCATATTTACACTTGTGCATTCAATGCACTCAAATATACATAAGCCACTCAGTGAATGAAAGAACCTGAAAAAGAGACTTCTCCCATAGTTGCCATGGCAACTGCCAATGGAGGACCATTGATTTAAGGAGGCTTGAGAAAAGATATTTAAGGTGGTCTGGGTTAGTTCATTGTCTTAAAACCATGAAGGGATCATATAATGGTCTTGCATAAAAAACAAACAAAAAAAAACAATTTTCTCTAAAAATATGGGGGGTTTTCTCAATCATCTGTATTATTTGAACATTTTTTGAAATACTGGATTGGGGGTCTGCGGTATTGTGGGAATGTTAAGTAGGTAATATATTCAAACTAATTAAAAACACAATTTTTTTAAATGTTGTACAATTAACCACATTTAAAGCATTAAAGAAGGTAATATTTGTTAAATTTATAAACATTTTTAACTTATAATGGGGGTTTGCAGTATTGCGGGAGCATTATGTATTTAAACATATTATTATTTGTTGTTTATAATTTATAATTTATTAAAAACAAGCCTAAGAGCATGACATCATATCCTGTTGTCCATATTCGGTGTATTTATGAATAATTTCCAACAATTTTTTTATTTATTTATTTTTTACATTTTTAATCTGCAATAATGTTTGGGAACATTGAGTAGGTAACATTTTGTAGATTATTATATTTTATATTATTTATTAAAAAAACACTAACCAGTTGGTTTGAAAATATGTAGTTTCGCACCTCCATGTAAGTTACATATAGGTGTTATAAAGAGAAGTGATAAATATGACCTATTATAAATTAGATTAAATATTTAACATTGTGAAGATAACTCTGCTTGGATACATTTTGATTCATTTGGCTCCAATTTCTTCCATACCAAGCTATAATCTTTGAAAGAAAGCTCCAGTAAATTCAGCCAAGGTTATGTCACACTTCTCACTTTTTTCTATTAAGAAAGTGTCGCCATCTGGCGTGTTACTCGTCTTTCTCTCTCAGTTAAAGCTGCGTATGTGACACATATAAGAGTCTTGTCCTGTATCCTCTGGGAAAGGTCTGTTCTTAATGTAAACCCTAAATATGCGACTCGCATCTGATTGCGAGGAAGAGGGTCAAGCATTAGCGGCTGCGGTGTAGCCGGTCTGTCTGTGTGTGTAGGAGGGAATTGATTGCTCTAACCCTCCTAGGGAGGTGCGAGAACCTCGTCGGTCGTCACACCTGCTCCCACCTCCTCCAACCCAGCGTTCTGTTCAGCTCAGCATCCATTCACTCAAATAATGAATATCTGAACACAGCATGGCTTTATTATGATTTTTTTTTACACAGTATGAATATAAAAGCAGCAATGTAGTGATAGTTGCATGATTTGTGTTTTTTGATTGTTTACTTGCTAATGTTTTCACCGGTCCCACCACAAAAAAAACGTTTTTTTAAAGAAAATTTTTTAAGACATTTTATTACATTTTCTTAACTAATTGCAACATTACGTTCTTCATTTTTTAATTTGGAGTAGAGCTGCATGATTAATCGTTAAAAGATTGTGATCTCGATTCAATCACCATGCGATCTTATTCCTAAATGACAACAATTCACCTTCCACAAAATCACACTGGATCAAATCTATGTTTCCACTGTCTCTGAGCCAGAGAGAGTAATTGTCATTTTTAGGTATGAAACAGCTTCACAAACAGTCTTTTCAACCACACAGTAATGTTATTTCTGTCTTACAATGATTTAAATGATCACAGAAGTACTGAGATGAAAGTTTATAGTTAATTATAAATAAACACTGATGTCTACAGTATATATAATATAATTTAATGATTCAAATGTCAATTATATCTAGGGATGCACCGATATGAAAATTTTGGTAATTCTTTATATTTGACATACATTGACATACATTGGCTGATAAATCTAAATCTAAATTTTTTATATAATTTTTGAGAGCCTGATTACAAAGACAAAAGTTTCACCATTAAATCTATGTCCTAAGCACACGATTATAATGTTCTCATTATAATATAGCCTATATGACAGACTTGCGCTGCACATGTTGCACTTAACTATATTTTCCTTTTTGAAGTGACTCCAATTATATTTCAAGCAATTCAAAACCATCATGGTCAACAGTGCACATCTGAAGTGTCTCAGCTGAAGGAAATAATCCATTATTTATCTGCCTTAAAAGGGTTAGTTCATCCAAATATGAAAATAATGTCATTAATTACTCACCCTCATGTAGTTCTACAGCCGTAAGACCTTCGTTCATCTTCCAAACACAAATTAAGATATTGTTGATGAAATCCGATGGCTTAGTGAGGCCTCTATTGAGAGCAAAGCCATTCAAACTCTCAAGGTCCATAAAGGTACTAAAAACATATTTGAATCAGTTCATGTGAGTTCAGTGGTTCTACATTAATATTATAAAGCGACAAGAATACTTTTTGTGCGGCAAAAAAAAAACGCAGTTTAGCCGTTTGATAGGAGATCCAAATCACTAATTCGAAACAAAAGATTCATAAAGCTCAGAAGCTTCATGAAGCAGTGTTTTGAAATCGGCCCATATAGATATTGTTGAAAAGTCATTATTTTGTTATTTTTTTGCTGTTATGCCACTCGTTACGCATCGTTACGCCACTAGGTGGCGTTAAATGACTGTTAAAAATGTATTTGTCATTTAATCTTTCATTCAAGAGATTCATTCAAAAACCCTGATTCATTCATTAATGAAACAAGTATATTTATGAATGAGTCATTGAATCATTCATTCAAAAAAATTTTTTTTAATATCCCTTCTAATTAATTCAGCATTTTTAAATAGACTGCAGCTTTTAATATTTTATCAGAAGTTGTCTGTTCAGAATCGTAGGAGAATCACGATCTCTATTTGAAAGAAAAAAATAATTGTGATTCTCAATGTATCCAGAATCGTGCATCTCTAATTTGCAGTAATGTTTATCCATGAAATCTCAGTGCTGTGATGCCAAGGTGTATTGAGTGGTTGCCAGGGCATTGTTTGGTGGTTGCTAGTGAGTTCTGTGTGATTTCTAGGGCATTGTTTGGTGTATGCTTAGGGTGTTCTAAGTGGTTTCTAAGGCGTTGTTTGATGGTTTCTGGGGTGTTCTGAAAGGTTTCTAGTAGTTAGTTCCTCGAACATTGTTTGCTGGTTGCTAGGGTATAGAAATTAGTTGCTATGTGTTCAGAGTGGTTTCTAGGATGTTGCTAGGCGGTTTCAAAGGTATTCTAAATAGTTGTAAGGGCATTTCAGGTGATTGCTACAGTGTTCTGTGTGTCTATGAGTGTTGCTAGGTTACTAGGTGTTCTGAGTAGTTTCTAGGTAGTTCGTCGGGCATTGTTTAGTGTTTGCTAAAATGTCTGAGTGGTTGCTAGGTCATTGCTAGAAGGTTCAAGGTGTTCAGATTTGTTGCTAGGGTGTTCAGGTGGTCGACGGTCAGCCAATGTCAGGCCAGCATTGGGCCATCGTTGGGTCGGACAGCCAAGTTTTTGCACTAGTTGGACATTGTCAGTGGTATTATGTTGCTAGGACATTGATTAGTGGCTATGGAGTACTAAATGTTTATTAAGGCATTGTTTGGTGGTTGCTAGGGAGTTCTGAGTGGTTGCTAGGGCATTGTTAGAAGGTTGCTAGGTGTTTGAAGGGTTTTTAGGGAGTTCCTCAAGCATTGTTTGGTGCTTGCTAGGGTGTTCTGACTGGTTACATGGGATTTGATTGCTGGCTACTAGGCTGTTTGGAGCGGTTGCTAGGTGTACAGAGTGATTCCTAGGGATCATTGCTAAGCAGTTTGTTATTCTGTGTGGTTTTTAGGTGTTCAGAGCTTTTGCTAGGGCTTTTTAAGTTTCTTGAGTATTCTGAATGGTTGGCATTTCAGGTGTTTGCTGCAGTGTTCTCTGTGTTTATTAGGGTGTTCTATGAGGTTGCCAGGACATTGTTTAGTGGTTGCTATGGAGTACTAAGTGGTTATAGAGTGCAGCAGTCTGGTTACAGAAGTAAAAAATTGATTTTGAATGATAAACCTTCAAAGACAGACTGCTATGAGCTATGAGGTTGTTAATCGATGGTATTAGCTTCTGCTAAAGCTGTCAGCCCACATTATTTCAGCTTATTTTTAAAATAATCATTTAACAGTGGAATTCCTGGTGAACAATTACGTTACCCATGATGCTGTACAGAAAATTACACCAGTCAGAGAGTCGGAAAAAGCAAACCATGCCAAAAGATCTTGTTAGCTCCGCCCAGTCCCATGAATCACTGCAAATGTAATGGAGTCAATCTCTCTCTGTGCCCTCAAAATATTGAAATGTTTGCATATATATATATATATATATTACTTAAAAACTTAAATTTTGTTTTTGCTTCAAATCAAAGTAGTGTAGTGTGAATTTAACGAAGACTATCGCCACTGAAAACGGGGGCGGGCTCTATCAAGGCATTGTTTAGTGTTTCTATGGAGTTCTGAGCAGTTGCTAGGGCATTGTTTGGCGGTTGCTAGGGTGTTCTGGGTCGTTGTTAGATGGCTGCATACTGGTGTTTTTTTTAAATATAGCTTTTTTATCATCTGCCAGGTCATAGATCTGATTTTTTAGGAAACGCATAACACACCTCTTGTCAACAAACTAAGTTTGAGGTATAATTCAGGTCTGGAGCACAAATAATGCGGGAAAATGGGAGGCATGTCTGTAAACCAGCTCTGACGGAGTGACTGGAATAAAATGGCATGTGTGAGGTTAATTACTGGAGAAAGGCAATGTCTGAAGAGATATTAGTTATGTTAGCCTGGTGTTTGTGTGTATGAGCTTGATTTGCATGTTTACTGCACACTGTTTATTCACACATGCATGACTTCATCTGCGTGTATGAGTGTGTGCATGTTTCCGAAGAACGCTGGCAAAAACTGTCCCACTGGCGATGTTTTTGATAATTACTGTGTGAGTTTGTGCATGTACCCCATTTCCTCTTGATGTTTCAATAATGTCAGATTTGGCTGAAAAACAAAACAGACGGGAAAAAGCATCTTGAATGCTGCACGTGATGACAGCCCTTTGTTGTCATGGTGATCTCGCCAGCCCTTTAATTTGTTTTGTGTCTCTCAGGCGGATTGAATTGCATGAAAGTATGTTGGCTCTAACCTTCGGGCTGCCAGACCTCCCCTCACTTACCGCTGTGTGTCCTAATTAAGCTTTGTTTTACAAACTGACTGCCAGCGTGAACGGCCGGCTGGATTTTTCAGTATACGCAATCGAAATTCTGGCGTGTGCAGGGAATACGTGTGTTTTTAAAAGACGTCTAGACTGATTTGTGCCATGTATTATCATATGCTGCAGGCATCCCTGGGGTTATTGATTTACTGGACGGGGCTTCACTATAATGAAAACTGTGAGGAATGTTTTCATGACACGCATGCTTCGTGCCATGCATTAAATAGCTCTTTTAAAGCTTCTTGCATCTGAAGGTTTCATACACTCAGGTTCACCAATGTTTTTGTAGTTATTTATAATTATGAAAATATGGTAATACTTCACGTGAAGCCTGAATGAATAATGCAGCATCAAGGCAAGGCAAAAAAAAACGTATTTATATAACACATTTCATAAACAACACTAACTCCACATGCTTAGAATAAAAAAAGTTTAAAATCATTTGATATTACAAGTTAAATTAAAAATGGACTAAAAGATTATCAGAATAAAATACAGGTGCTGGTCATATAATTAGAATATCATCAAAAAGTTGATTTATTTCACTAATTCCATTCAAAAAGTGAAACTTGTACATTATATTCATTCATTACACACAGACTGATATATTTCAAATGTTTATTTCTTTTAATTTTGATGATTATAACTGACAAGTAAGGAAAATCCCAAATTCAGTATCTCAAAAAATTAGAATATTGTGAAAAGGTTCAATATTGAAGACACCTGGTGCCACACTCTAATCAGCTAATTAACTCAAAACACCTGCAAAGGCCTTTAAATGGTCTCTCAGTCTAGTTCTGTAGGCTACACAATCATGGGGAACACTGCTGACTTGACATTTGTCCAAAAGACGACCAATGACACCTTGCACAAGGAGGGCAAGACACAAAAGGTCATTGCAAAAGAGGCTGGCTGTTCACAGAGCTCTGTGTCCAAGCACATTAATAGAGAGGTGAGGGGAAGGAAAAGATGTTGTAGAAAAAAGTGTACAAGCAATAGGGATAACCGCACCCTGGAGAGGATTGTAAAACAAAACCCATTAAAAAGTGTGGGGGAGATTCACAAAGAGTGGACTGCAGCTGGAGTCAGTGCTTCAAGAACCACTACGCACAGACGTATGCAAGACATGGGTTTCAGCTGTCGCATTCCTCGTGTCAAGCCACTCTTGAACAACAGACAGCGTCAGAAGCGTCTCGCCTGGGCTAAAGATAAAAAGGACTGGACTGCTGCTGAGTGGTCCAAAGTTATGTTCTCTGATGAAAGTAAATGTTGCATTTCCTTTGGAAATCAGGGTCCCAGAGTCTGGAGGAAGAGAGGAGAGGCACACAATCCACGTTGCTTGAGGTCCAGTGTAAAGTTTCCACAGTCAGTGATGGTTTGGGGTGCCATGTCATCTGCTGGTGTTGGTCCACTGTGTTTTCTGAGGTCCAACGGCCAACGCAGCCGTATACCACGAAGTTTTAGAGCACTTCATGCTTCCTGCTGCTGACCAACTTTATGGAGATGCAGATTTCATTTTCCAACAGGACTTGGCACCTGCACACAGTGCCAAAGCTACCAGTACCTGGTTTAAGGACCATGGTATCCCTGTTCTTAATTGGCCAGCAAACTCGCCTGACCTTAACCCCATAGAAAATCTATGAGGTATTGTGAAGAGGAAGATGCGATATGCCAGACCCAACAATGCAGAAGAGCTGAAGGCCACTATCAGAGCAATCTGGGCTCTTATAACACCTGAGCAGTGCCAAAGACTGATCGACTCCATGCCACGCCGCATTGCTGCAGTAATTCAGGCAAAAGGAGCCCCAACTAAGTATTGAGTGCTGTACATGCTCATACTTTTCATGTTCATACTTTTCAGTTGGCCAAGATTTCTAAAAATCCTTTCTTTGTATTGGTCTTTAGTAATATTCTAATTTTCTGAGATACTGAATTTGGGATTTTCCTTAGTTGTCAGTTATAATCATCAAAATTAAAAGAAATAAACATTTTGTCATTTTGTCGTTTTTTTAGTTTGTTTTTTTATTTCTGTTTAGCTTGAATTATTTTTTATTTCAGTGTTAATTTTATAAAGTTGAAGAAATTAAACTTAAAATTTAGTGTTTAGACATTTTTTTATGTAATAACTTAAAATTTAGAGTTTAGACACTTTTCATGTAATATTTCTTTTACTTTATTTCAGCTTTATTCATAAGTGATTTTATGTGTGTGTGTGTGTGTGTGTATATATATATATATATATATATATATAAGCACACATACATTAGTGCTGTCAAATCGATTTATCACAATTAATCTCATCCAACATTAACGTTTGTAAATATATAATATGTGTGTGTACAGTATGTATAATATATATATATTAGGGCTATGAATTTAACACGTTAATTAGATTAATTAATTATGGAAAAAAATAACTTGTTAAAATTTTGCCCCACCCCCAAACCTACATGGGTCATCTGACATTTCATATGATTCTCCGAACTGTGGTGGCAGCACCATTCGCGCGTTATAGATCATTTACTTAACCTTATGGTCCAAAATTTTGTGTAATAAATGTTGAATCAAATAAAATATTTTTTTTCTGAATCTACTTTTTGTAATATCTATTTGATGCTTTACACAGTAATGACTTTTATCTTTTGGATTATTATCTTATTTAAATGATCTTTTGGAAGTAATTTCTCAGCCATATTTGATGTACGATAAATTTGCGATTAATTAGATTAATACACGTATACACACACACACACACACACACACACACATATATATGTTAGATATGATTAGATTAATCGCGATTAATCAATTTGACAGCACATACATTTTATACATTTTATATATATATATATATATTCCTCAAAAAGCATTAACAGAACTATGCAAAGGAACAAAAAACAACCCAGACTACATTAAATACGGGTTTACATGCAACAGGGATAAACAACGTTTTCAACGAGGTGCCGACCATCTTATTTTTTTCTTTCTACAGAACTTCCTTATGGCTGGGAGAAAATAGACGACCCTATTTATGGCAGTTACTATGTTGAGTAAGTTCTTCAAATTTCTTTTTTCAAGCACCAAATATTTGCAGAATCCGACCCCAAATCATCCGCGTCATTCTCTTCAATAAGTTCGCCGGGGGAGGGAGGGTCCCAGCGTGATTTAAATATCTGCTCGTTCTGCCCCGCAGCCACATTAACAGAAGGACACAGTTTGAGAATCCCGTCCTAGAGGCCAAACGAAGGATCCAACAGCAACAGCAAATGCAAAGTCACGGTCTATCGGCGCTGCCATTGCCCACGATATATAGAGGTACTTCTTTTCTCTGTGGCCCATGCATGCCATCTTCACCCAATTGGTTTGTTGGTGTTCCTCGGTTTCGGGTTGCTCAGGTGTGCCCTACTTTCTTGTCACTTTAGCTTTAGTTACCGAAGCACCAAAGACCATGCAGTAGAGGTGGTTGTGCAGTGTGCAGCACGTTCCTCTGATTGTTCATGTGTGTTTGTCTTCGCAGAAAAGCCTCCATTCACGAGGGACGCCACACAACTCAAAGGGACGTTCCTCACCACGGTGCTGCAGAAGAGCAACATGGGATTCGGCTTCACCATCATTGGTGGGGACGAGCCGGATGAGTTCCTACAGGTCAAGAGCGTTATACCTGATGGACCTGCAGCCCAAGATGGCAAGATGGACACAGGTGAGAAGGTCTAGGAAATCAAGACCTCTTAACATATGTGTTTCATTTCATATTTGTGTTAACCTATATAAGTTTGTTATATTATAGCAGAAGGGTGAATTGGGTTATGAATCTATGAAACTTTGATAATATTTTGATGTAAAGTGATTTAATATTATATAGTAGGGGTGTAACGGTACATGTGTTCATCCCCAGCCGTCACAGTACGGACATCACAGTTCAGTGCATACAGTCAGACGACGAATCCAGTCAGTCATAGATGACCCACACTCCAATCCAGAAGGGGGCGCGTACGGTAATGCAACACTTTTTGCTAACCGCCACAACAGAAAAAAGCAAAGAAGAAGAACGGAAGATCTATGCACAGATATGTTTACGTGTAATCTCTCAACCAGCGTTTTTAACCGTGGAAAGACAATAAAACAGCTTCAGAATAAAATCTCACCTAGCATTACATTTACCTCAGGAAAGTCATTTAGTGTCCACAGCATGTTAGTTCACTAGAGAAATGAACTCTAGAGGGGAGTATTTCACTAAATATGTGCACAATATTAGCATTAGCTGAGATAGATTTTTTTTTTATCCTTAAGAAACTGTTAAATATAATTGAATTTATTTAAAAAGAGAGATACAATTTGACCAATGATTGTCACCCCAACCATAGTTACTGTTGCTAAGAAAGACAAACAATGCCAGTAAGCCTAATTTTCCAGCTTCAGCGGACTGAATAGAATTACGATATGGCCCCTTTTAATATGCTGACACTTATCGATATATAAGCAGTGCTGAGCAGCGACCTCACATCTCAGGAGAAAACCTTCAGTGCATGGACTAGGAAATATCATTATCTCTGTAGCTACCGCTTGACAACAGTCTCTAATAGCTTGCACAGAGCTAGCGCAAGGTCACGGTTGTCGCATTGTGTTTTTCTCTGATGAAAGAGCGTGTTTGAGTGAGTCATCACAGGCGGACACTGTAGGCTTATTTGCTGCTTTTCCATAAGTTCTCTGTTCTCTTGTAGAGGAACTCTTAACCTAGTATAGAAATCTTGTGTCCTCGCTGCAAGTCTACCGTTCTATATGGCTTGTTCGTTTCCTTGATCATGTGTTCACTTTAGAAGTGAATCACATCTGTGAGCTCTGAAGATGACATCACTTCCCAAGGCCCTCACAGATAATGATGCTGGCTGTGGCTTTATTTGCATATGCCTCCAGCTAGCATTGCAATTTGGGCTTTGGTGGGATCTTGTGTGTTTTATCCACTTTTGATGGGGGAACAGGGTCCTTTTATAGAAGTCCTACTCTATTTTGCACAAACATACACAGTTGGCTTGTGCAGTTTCAACAGGCCTCATGTTGCCTTTATTACAGAGACGTCTCATTACTGGCCAGCTTTGCTGATAGCTCGCTTGGTCGGTATCTACAACTGTCTGCACTTACGCAACTGACTTTCTGTGTGTGTGCTTGGAGATTACTTTAATCCAAAGTGATATGATTTAGTAAACATGTGGGTCAAAGAACGGCTATTTTATTAACCCCGAGTATGTGTGTCTTTAAAAATGATATAATAGCCCTGTTTCAAAACCTAGTGAGCTGCCTTGATGTCTATGGTCATTTTAGCGCAATTTTGGCGAACTTTTGCGGGCAAAAGACGTCAACTGTCTATTGTCAATATTGTAGAGAAGCACAGCTCACAGAGAAGTCACTTTTAAACAAAGCAGAATTTGCATGACTAGCTTGAACCTGAATGCGAAATCTTCCATCACGTGGATTCCTATTGAAATGACTGAATTTCGCCCATGAAATTTGCCGAACATGTGTAAATATGACTGCACCTTAAAGGGTTAGTTCACCCAAAAATGAAATTTCTGTCATTACTTACTCACCCTCATGTCGTTCCAAACCCGTAAGACCTTCGTTCATCTTCGGACCACAAATTAAGATATTTTTGATAAAATCCGAGAGTTTTTTTTTTATCCTCCATTGAAAGCAATGAAATTACCACATTCAATGTCCAGAAAAGTAGTAAAAACATTGTTAAAATAGTCAACATGACTACAGTGGTTCAACCTTAATTTTATGAAGTGACGAGAATACTTTTTGTGCACAACAAAACAAAAATAACAACTTTATTCAACAAATTTGTCTCTTCCCATGTTTTGGTAATTTGGAATGTGGTAATTTTGTTGCTTTCAATGGGGGACTAAAAAACCTCTCGGATTTCATCAAAAAATACCTTAATTTGTGTTCTAAAGATGAACGAAGGTCTTACGGGTGTGGAACGACATGAGGGTGAGTAATTAATGTCAGAAATTTCATTTTTAAGGTGAACTAAACCTTTTAAAGGCCCGTTTACACCAAGGACAGTAACTGTAACGATAACTTAATAGTTTTAATAATCATTCTAATTCTTTGAGAATAGTGATTCCACACCAAAACTATAAAGATAACAACAAAGAGCAACAATATCGTTGGAATCACTTTCAGAATGTTTTTTTTTTCCCAGATGAGAAGTGATAAAAACATTTGCAGCCAATCAGAATCCATGTGACTTTAAAGAGCTTGAGCATTTAAAGCAGCAGACGTCAAAACTGCCGCGAGCGTTTAGAATAAACAGAACGTTATCGTGTGTTGATGTGGACGGTGATATAGTTATCGTTATAGTTATGTTTATTGTTATCGTTCTTGATGTGAAGTGTTAGTTCACCCAAAAATGAAAATTCTGTCATTAATTACTCATCCTCATGTCGTTCAACACCATAAGACTCTTTCATCTTCAGAACACAAATTAAGATATTTTTTATGAAATCCGTAACCTTTCTGACCTCCGACAGACTGCAACGTAATTATCACTTTCAAGGCCCAGAAAGGTAGTAAAGACATTGTTAAAATATTCCATGTAACTACAGTGGATCAATCTTAATGTTATGAAGTGACGAGAATACTTTTGTGCGCAAAAACAAACAAAAATAACAACTATAACAACAATTTCTTCTCTTTCCTGTCAGTCTCCTACGTTGTTGACGTAGTAAACACAGTGCAGTGCTTTCAGGTTCTATGTCAGAATGGCAACTCATTATTGGCCGGCTCCTGCATCAGCATCACACGTATGCGTCATGAACAGCGTCGACCAATAATGAGCCGGCGTTCTGGCGTAGAACCCGGAAGCCTGCACTGTGTTTACAACGTGAACAGTGTAGGAGACTGACAGGGAAGAGAAGAAATTGTTGAATAAAGTCGTTATTTTTGTTTTGTTTTTACTTACAAGAAGTATTCTCATCACTTCATAACATTAAGGTTGAACCACTGTAGTCACGTGGACTATTTTAACGATGTCTTTACTACTTTTCTGGGCCTTGAAAGTGATAATAACATTGCAGTCTGTCGGAGGCCAGAAAGGTCACGGATTTCATCAAAAATATCTTAATTTGTGTTCCAAAGATGAACGAAGGTCTTATGAATTTGGGATGACATGAGGGTGAGTAATTAATGGCATAATTTTTGGGTGAACTAACACTTTAAGAGGACAACTTTGCATGTCACACAAATATTAGTCCTTGTATGAAATACGCAGGAGACTCGATTTTATGGAATTTAACATTAGCATGTTGCTAAGCTAACAGCGCGATACTCTAATAAGCACAAATACATACACACAAATATTGTGTAAGAATGTAATACCTCACAGTATTGAATAATAAATATATTTCTAATTATTGTAATTCTAATTAAAACATTTCTTGATTTTTTTATTTTTTGCTGCTGTGCGTTCTGGGATTGCTTTTCTAGAGTGTTGATCAATTTTTGTACTGCTTGTTGGTAACAGGTGCATTTGCGCGACTACAGTATCCTGTAACTGCATCACTGTCTCTTATTGGTTGTCATCGCATTGCTCATTTGCATAAAACTGAAGTCTTCTCTATTTCATAATAAAACATTGGTTGGTCATGTCACCAGAATTAAACTGGTTTCATTGAAAATTAATGACTTGCAGTTGCTTTTTCATTGTAAACCACTCAGTGTGAACACCCGTTCAGAAGGCAGCATAATTTTGTTTTGTAAGAGAGCTGATATCCTTAATAATGAAGCTAATTTATGTACATACGCATTCTAGATATGAGAGTGATGACATAATGCACTTGGGAGTATGGCGCTTCATATTTTGTTCAAATATGCATGTTTAGTACTCTAATTTTTTCATCAGGTGATGTGATTGTCTACATCAATGACATCTGTGTCTTGGGCACCACCCATGCCGATGTGGTGAAGCTCTTCCAGTCGGTCCCCATTGGCCAGAGCGTCACCCTGGTGCTGTGTCGAGGTTACCCCCTCCCTTATGACCCAGAGGACCCCTCCGCTAGCTCCTCCATGCCTCCTTTGGGCCTAGTGGATCACCCATTGCTGCTCAATGGAAGGAACAACTATGAAAATTACATGGAGTACATGTCTTTGACTGGCCGCTTAGTACCTGAGCACGGTGAGGGCCTTACCCCACATCCCCACCCTGGAGACACTCATCTGGATGGCTCGCAGCCACCATCCCTGACCACACCGGGACCCCCACCCGATGACAGCGTCTCCATGGCGTCATCCTCGGGAGCAACCGCCGGGGCTCAAGTGGTCCCTGAGCTTCTGAGTCTCACTATAACCAAAGGCACAGAGGGTTTCGGGTTCACCATAGCGGACAGTCCCACAGGGCAGAGAGTCAAACAGGTGCGCTGATATCCTTTAACAAACATTTTAATGCAGTGGTCTCAAACTGAAATTAAATTATGTGTATAAACAGTAGTGGCCAAAAGTGATGATCTTCACCCTTTAGTTGAATATTATTAATTGATAATTATTAATGTTGTTAAAGATTTTGTAATCATATTACGTAGTTGTGCTTGGATTCAATTGTTTTATTTGTGATAATACAATGAAACATGAAAAATTTTGTGGACATTATTTTTGGCCTGGCTATCATACCAAGAAATTATGAACACGTGCAAAAACCAACAAAATATTAATAACCGATTATGTTGCAGTCAATGTATGCTTTTTCCTGTGAGCTTTTTGTTTATATATAAATATATATTTTTGCATAGTAAAATAAACCTGTAGCTTGCCTGTTTTGCCAAATAATTTTGTCAGATAAATACTTTAACCAAGTTTAGTGTTTTGTTTTTCCTTCATATTTAAAATATTTAAAAAAAAATCCTCATATATATATATATAGATATATATAGTTAATATATAATAAGAATTATAAACAAATATATTTATATATATGAGCAATATATATTAGGTTTATACAACAGTTCGACGGCACAAGTGTGTAAATAAATAAGAAATAACAACGTAGTGTCTTTAAAAACCCTCTTTTGTGCAGCACTACTTCCTTCCGTCACGGATTCAAATCTCAAGTTGACAGTTTGACCAAGCCTCTGTTAATAATTCTAAAACGTCTCTTTAGAACTAGTAATGAAGGAATGTTGAGTCCCTCCAATGAAACTCATTGTATTTTGGGAAATTAAGGGAATTTTGAATAACAGTGCTTTAACAATGTCCTTTGTTTGCAAAAGCCCCTTTCAATTTAAAAGTCTCTTGCGACTTACTCATTCACTCGTAAATTTTGCTACCATCTAATGGTGTATTAATGTAACTTTCACTCAATCCATATTATTACACACTAATGGACCCTTTCTCAATACCAAATACAACATATTATTTATATATAATGATATTTATTGAGCAACAATATTTAAATTAATAATAAAAGCCATTATAAATGACAATAGGAAATAAACACAATTGTACAATTCAGTCAAACATACAAAAGCAGTGCTCTACAGGATGCAAGTTAAAATATAGCCTTAATTTTAAATTATTAAATTTAACATAGCCCAATTCGATTTTCTCAGTAACAAGTAATAGATTAATAAGACCAAAGATTGCCCGTTTTATGTACACAAAATGAATTATATCTCATATTTAACCACTATAAGAGCCAGCAGCAAATCCTCGAAGCACTGGCTGAGATGAAGCTGTTCTCAGCGGGTACACGAGCACTGAACGGCCGCTGACGGCCTGGAGCTCGCATCTCCAAAAAGGTCTAAACAAATTGTAAAATAGGTGCTATGAATATATATGAGTCACATATTTCAGGTCTAAACAACTACATTCTCACCTAAAAAAAAAAAACCTCTTAAAACTACAGTTCGTGGTACAAGTGTAGTATTCGCAAAAACATGGTGGATTTGCTCGGCCGCCATGACAGTCGCTTCAAACGGAGTGATACAAACGGTTAAAAGGTAGGAGTGCTGTTATTACTAGAATATCGCATGGCTCTCAGCCAATCAGATTCGAGAGCCAGAAAGAACTGTTGTATAAATATAAATATATTGAATATTATAATATAATAATATATTATATATTATTATTAATAATAAATATATTTTATATATTCCATTTATTGTTTTTTTGGAAAATAAATAAATAAATAAATAGGCTTCTGTTGTACTTATGATAAGTATGTGGTGAGGGTAATGGTTAAACCAAAATGCGAAAAGGTAAAGTTCATTTGTGATCTGTATTTAAGGTTATTAAATGGTTATATGTCTTGTCTAAATGCTTATATCAAGCATAATATGTGTCATAACTGTTTCAATACGTTTTGATCAGGTTCTGGAGCCGCAGGGTTGTCCGGGGTTATGTGAAGGAGACTTGATGGTGGAGATTAATCAGAAGGGTCTCCAGGGACTCAACCACACACAGGTGGTGCAGCTGCTCAAGGACTGTCCAGTGGGAACAGAGGCTACGCTTGTCATTCAGAGAGGAGCAGCAGCAGGTGCGCACATTTCCACCCTTCATTTTTGAAACCAAGTTCATCAGAAAGGTGCTGAAGGTTGCCTGAAATCTATTCTGGACTTTGGCAAAATGGAATGAAAATGTATTTACTCAGACTCATGTTTTTTTCTTCTGTGGGACACAAAAGGAGAAATTTTGATGAATTTTTTTAACTGCACTTTGCAATACAACAATTGGGGGGGCTCCGAAACCTGCTAAAAACCGCCATAAAGGTTTCATAAAAGTGTCTTTATGGCCTGTGCATTATATCCATGTCTTCTAAAGCCTTTCGACAGCTTTGTGTAAAAAAGAAACCAAAATTTAAGTCTGATTTTCATTTAAAGCACATTGTTATTGCGGTTTGAAGAGGATGTTGTCCAAAACTTTCTTTTTCTCACATTGACCAGGTATGCTGATGATTATTATTTAAAGATGACAGAATACTAATTTTTGGGTGAATTGTTCTTTTAAAGTTTTGGTATAAATGAGGAAAGTAACTTTGTATACTTCAGTACTTCAGTTTTCAGTCTTTTCTAAGCTCTCTGAACATCAGCCTAATTTGCCTAAGCTTTGATTTGGAAATATTTTGAAATAAGAGGAGAGAAATACTCTTATTATAGAGTCCTCACAAACTAACCAGTACATATCAATTTCTCAGACGCAAACTGTTTTCTTTCAGAATAACTGAAGCTGATGAGCTGTTTTGGGGCAATTTTAGCAAAGCCTTCGCAAGATTGCACACTGTATCATCTCTTGGCTAGAGCTGGTGACAGTTATTAGCATATACAGACTGGAGCCAAGCTAATCTACTAATTCCATGCGAGTCCACTTATAAGAGTGCTTACTTTCATTAAAATGTCCATGCAGAGTGTATTATTTTATCACCCTTCATAATAAGGATATTCTTAGAATGGAAATTAATGAGGCAATTAATAGAATAGAATCTTGAAGAATGCTGTAGTCTCTCCATGTGTACAGTAAGCCTGATATGTGTTCTTAAGATGCTTGTCCGTTTCTCTGAACCGCTATCAATCAAGTAATTACACCCACGCATCCTGCCAATTACGCTGTGCGTCTGTTCTCACCTCCTCGGCGTGTTTCATGACTATATCGAAGGCTACGGTCTTAAAGGACCGCTCGGCAAACACTTCAAGGCCTCTTGTAACGGAGTGAGAGACGTCCCACGTGACTCACTGGCTAAGTGCGAGACCATTCAGTTTCCTGCCGGCGTTCTGCCAAGAGCCCGGCCAGCGCCGGCCATGTTCACAGCTCTTTTCCCCGGTTGTCTAATTAAAACACGACTCCCACACTGAGCTGGTGGAGATAAACAGGAAGACGAATCAGAATGCAGAGTAGGTGAAAGGGGGCGGGGCATTCAGCGAACAGGCCAATCAGAGCGTGTAACTTCCATGCAGGATGCACTGAGGGAATATTCTGAAATAGATGCTGATTGAGGAGACATAATTCATTCTTAGTGACGTGAAGAGTTTATATTATCATAATTTACATAAATTTACATGAATATATCTATTTAAAGCAGCAGGATGAATGGGCAAATAAATGTCAAGACAGCCATAATTTCACACCAGAACAAGAGTGAATATCCACAATTCTTACTAGGGTTGAAATACTTTTCAATTAATCTTTTTTAAATAAATAAGAAAGGT
This sequence comes from Hypophthalmichthys molitrix, assembly GCA_037950675.1. Classification (NCBI taxonomy): domain Eukaryota; kingdom Metazoa; phylum Chordata; class Actinopteri; order Cypriniformes; family Xenocyprididae; genus Hypophthalmichthys; species Hypophthalmichthys molitrix. The sequence continues at coordinate 13,747,796 of CM075515.1, read as the reverse complement.
GTGTGTGTGTGTGTGTGTGTATATATATATATATATATATTAGTATTTTTAGTTAATAGTGTTTACTTAGGACTAGGAATGGTCCTTATTTTGTACTGAATATTTTGTCATATTCAGTATATATTTTGATCTTTTTTTTTTTAAACATCTTGCAAATATCACATTTCTGCAAAGTTATTACTTAGTAACTAAAATTACTGTTTTATGATCAGAGAAGTGTTGTTACTATTAGTTTTCAATAATTGAAATAAAACTGAAAAAATAAAAACTAGGTGCAAAAAACTTAAAAGAAAATCTAAAATGACTAAAACTAAAATAGAAATAATTAAATACATTTTATAAACATTAAAAAAATTAATAAAAATGACAAAATCACAATGAAAATGACAAAATTACTAAAACAGCATAAAATTCATATGAAGTTCAAATTAATTTAAATATTAATACAAATAATACTAAAATTAATATAAATATTAAAATTAATGTAAATAATACTAAAATAACAAGGAATCAATGTTTCAACCAGCTGTTGTTGACAATTCAAAAATGAAAAAAGTAAAATACGTTGAAAAATCGAATTGAAAATAAATCAAGGCTTGATTTCTACACTATTTTCAATAAACAAAAGAAAAAATAAATATATATTTAATCTTGTTTTGTTTATATGCACCTATTTAACAAAAGAACACATAGAAATAATAAATAGCAATATTTACTTACATGTATTTCTGCCAGAAAAAGCATAACAGTTATTGGATTGCATTTACACCCATGTGCCTGTATGAACACAACTTTTTGCAATAATTTCAGTAGATTTATTTCTGTTAAAATGAAAATGATCTCATTTGGCAACACGCTGCCGAGGGAGGTAAATGCAATAAGAAATGCATTTAATTCCAAATGTTTCCAAAGTACTAAAAGAATCATTAATGGAATCGTTAAGGAACTAGAACTGTTTATGATTCCCATTTCGAATTCTTCAAGCATTTCTCTATCTTATTAGTGCAGCAGTCAGAGCACAAAATCACTGTCCATCTTCTTTTGTCAGGATTATTGACACCTCAGGTATGACTGGACAGGCAGGTGCGAGGTGATAACTACTCTTCTGACTCTCAGGACAGTCGGAAATATCATCAGGGCCATTGCATTTCAGCAGTGCCGGCAGCTCTCTTACATCCTCTTGGCTCTATTCCATCTAGGTCTCGGAGTACTCCGAGCTGACAGTCACCCCGAGTCCCTCATGATTCCATCTGACTTTCCTTTCAGACTTCACCTGAGAGAGACTCGTGACATGAACGAAACCCAAGGACACATGAGGTGCACTGCGCTTGCAGCGCGCGACTGATGCCATTGACAGAACATGGCCTTCAACTTTTAATTTTGACTTTTTTGAAGGTTATTTCAATATTCAAGTCAGATTAAAAGCAATCAAAAAATAAGTCTTGCATGCGAGCTACACTGAAGTTCTTTGGTCTTTGTTGTCCATATGGCATCTTTTGTGATGCACTGGGGGAGGATGAGGAGTTATGGAGTGGCACAACTGTGCATATTTGCCCGAGGCTTTATGTTTAGCCCTTCGCTGCCAAGTCGTGTCCTGGTCATATAGCGTTTGATGTAATCCTGTTAGTTTAAGTAGGCATAAAAATGCCTTGCCCCCCCTGCCTTATGCTACAAATACTCACATACACACACCCAGACATACAGGCCACACACATGCATGTGTATTTTCATGCACACACACACACAATATAGTACATGTGATTGAAAGAAACAGGTATGAGACCAAGAAATGAAAAGTCATAACTCATTATTCTCACAGCACCTCCAGCCATGGTATAATCGCATTGCAGATGAATCTTAAACAACCTTCTTCTTATTACAGTCAAATCACAAATGCACATTATGCGTTTTATTGTATGGGGAACTTAATATTAAAAAAAACAAAAAACAGTATTATGGTATTACGGCACTGTAAAAATAGCGTCAGAAAATAATTTCTAATCCACATTTTCTTCTCAGGTAAATAGGTAGTATGTCAATAAATAAATCTGTTATAAATAATGAGTTTTTGATGTATTTAATGGTATAAAAAAAAAAATAAATAATAAATATAGCTGCAAGCAGCAATTAAGGGGCCAAGCACGAAGAAGGCAGGATAAGTCATGCCAAGATGGCTGGGAGCATCAGACCAACTGCAACAATGAGCAATTAAAGACATATTGAGATGATTTTAGGCAAAAAGGCATCATAAATACACCCTAATGAATACACCTTTTGGTATACTAAATTGGTATACTTAAAGTCTTCTAAATTGGAACAACTAATTTTGTACTTAATGCACTTTAATTGTGAGGAAGTAGTGCTGAGGTCCAACTAAAGATATACTGAAGTATATTTGATTGTACTAAAGTGGAACTATTGAAAGTATACTTTAGGTAAACTTTAAATATCTTGTATTTAAAGACTGATATTAAACAACGATCATACAGTCCTTATTAATCAGAGTCGGAGCTTCAGAGTTATTTTGGCGGACAAGAAACTGATATCTATGTTCTTGGCATGACCCTATGAATCTATTAAGTTTCATTACAATAGGCAAAATTAATAAAAAGTTATTAGCATTATAACTTTTGACCACAAGGTGGAGATGCCCCAGAACTTTTTGAGTACCTTCAGGTCATGGTGCTGAAGACACATACCGAGGTTTGTAATGATACGCCAATGCGTTCGTAATATATAGCATTTTACGACAAATATCAAAATGGCCAAAATGGGAAAATTGGGTATTCAACTTTATATACTGCACCGAATCTAAAGAGAAAGTTTTTTTTGTCCATTTTTATATCTCCTGACCACTAGGTGGCACTGTGCCAAAACTGCAGGTACACTCAGTTCATGGTTGACATAACACAAACTAAATTTGGTCAGAATACGCTAAAGGAGAAAGCCTCATGTTCATTTTGGTGTGCTCTTCGTCAAATTTGCTTGCGCGTTATTCGAGAACGGTTTGACAAATCAACTTGAATTCATAACTTTTTGTCAGCATGGTCTGAGGATGATCTGGTTCAATTTTTGGCCTAGGAGGAATTCAAAACAGTAAGTTTTGCAGAAAATTCAAAATGGCAGGTAAAATTGATGGTAAATCGTCTTGAGCCAAGGAATCAGAGGAAAAAGAATATTGTTTCTAGCCCTTGCGGTTCAAAAGTTATTAGCATAAACATGGGTGCAACTTTGGACAGTTGGTGGCGCTGGAGGGATTGAGATAGAGACTGCAAATTTGCTAATTGAGTTAGAGACTGCAAATTTGTGACAATTCAGACTCTCCTCTACCTGTGTGCCAAATTTCATAACTTTCCCTCAAGCGGTTCTTTGGGCTGCCATAGACTTGAGTGGAAGATGTATAGATGTATATAATACTAATATGGTGTGCAGTTTTACTACTGATATAAGGAAGCAATACTGAGCTATTCATAGGCTACAGTGGTATAGATATAACACATTATGAACTGACTGAAAATCACAAGAGTTGTAAAAATCTAGTTTAATGTCTGTTGTCTCTTTTACAGTGTTTGGCTTCTGCTCAGAGCTAATCAAAGCTAATGATGTAATTACCTCACAAATAAATGCAATAAACTTTCCTCACTTAAGAGCCTACAGGACAACAAAGTGAAGAGAAGGGGACAAATTTTATGTGACTATTATGAAAAATTTGTTATTTTACTCTTTAAGGAAGATCTAATGATATTAATCTTTCTCTTTATTTCTCCGTCAGGCCTCTTCTCTCCCTGGGATCCCACAAAACAGGTAAATGGATTTTAAATATTTAGTTTCTCAAACATCCCGTTGTTAGGGGACGAGCGCATCCACAACGGAGTTACACCTTTGTGACTATAAGTTCACCTGTGCATTTGCAGCCTTTTGTTTTGTGCAATTGTAAGTTGTATTATTATGTTTATTTTGTGTATATATATCTGATTTATCTCATATAGGATATAGATTTAGATTTATCAGCCAATATATCGGTTATCGGCTTTCAAATATAAAGAAAAAATGGAATTTTGGTGGTTGCCATTCTGCGTCAGTGTTTGCTGGAGAAATCATGTTTTCATGCAATGTAAGAGGATTTGACCACCTGTACACCTCTGGCTATCCGCTGGCCTTTAGCAAAGATCTTGGACTAGCGTCTGATGGCCAAAATCCCTCGGCAGCTCAGAGCGATTGCAGCATCAATCTCCGATCGCTCTTAAAGACAAACCGCAGCCGCGAGTTCTTAGTCTCAGCACGTGTTCAGCTCCACGCTGGATAACACTCTGATGAAACCCGACATGGAGATGTCCCGGGTGACAGATGCATTAACGCAGTCGCCATGGGTGGCGTACTTAATCAGTATGCTTCTTGTGCTGCTGCATTAGCAAACAAAAAGCTTTAACTGACAGCAAAGTGGGCCTTTTTTAATATGTGTGTGTGTGTGCGAGGCGTGCGCTAGAATGTGTTTATCATGAAGAGAAATTATTCAGAGCAAAGATTATGCAGGTGATACTCAATTGATATTCCTCCTCCTCTGTCCCCGAGACCTGCGGACTCAATCATGGCGCCCTGTGATTTATAGCTCTGGCAGATTTAAAAACAAAACTCCTCATTTCTGAAAATAGATTCATTTGAAGTTTTAAATATTAAAGAGAAAGTTCACACAAAATGAAAATTCTGTCATTATTTACTCACTCTCATGTCACTCCAAACCTGTGGGATTTTTTAAATTGATTTTATTCACTGATTATATATTTCACAAAAAAAAAAAAACACTTCAGCATGATACAAACCCTTTCAGGATGGTTCAAAATGATTACATGGTCATGTAATCAAAGACATTTATAATGTTACAAAAGATTATACTTCAAATAAATGCTGTTCTTTTGAACTTTGTATTCATCAAAGAATCCTGAAAAAAAAATATTGTACACAAATATTTTGTACAATAAATGTTTCTTGAGCAGCAGATCAGCATTTTAGAATGATTTCTGAAGAATCATGTGATGCTGAAGACTGGAGTAATGATGCTAAAAATTCAGCTTTGATCACAGGAATAAAGTACTTTATAAAATATATTCAAACAGAAAACAGTTATTTTGAATTGTAATAATGTTTCACAATATTACTGTTTTTACTGTATTTTTAATTAAATAAATGCAGCCTTGGTGAGCAGACGAAACTTCCTTTAAAAAAACTTTAGTGTACATATATACACTAAAGTAGTGTACACGGTAGTGTACATATAGATATATAAATATATATATATATATATATATATATATATATATATATATATATATATATACAACTAGATCTCTTTTATTGAATCCAAAAGGCTTTAATTATATTTTCCTACATATAAAGGCATTTTAAAGATTTTGAAGTGTCAAAAGATAATTTGGTTTAACCGTCCAAAGGCCAATACAGCCATTTTATTTGTGATTAAAATATCTTAAAATGTAATAAATGTATATATTTTTTATTCTGGCATGATTTTCTATCATCATATATCAACATAGTGCAAAATGGTATTAAAATTATGTGTAGAAGTCGTTGCTTTGTTAACAGAAAGAATATCCGGAAAAATGAATTTCATTGATGTCATTCGGAGTAACCAATATAAAGGGACCATTTTGGATCAAGTCATGCGGTCAATATAATGTGACAGGATGTGACATCATTCAGACACCTGCAAAGGACCACATGGTCATGAAGCAAAGTAACTAACTCTCTTTTAACTATTTGAAAAATATATGTTTTCACTTACTTATACACATGTCCCGAAACATCAGGTCATTCGGTACAACCGCTGTAAAACATGGAAAATGTTGTAATATTTTAAAAACTTGTACTAAATATAAAATGTTTGATTGTCCTTTTGCCAGCTAGCTAGATATCAATCTGTTAACACTGTTTAAAAATATCGTCATTCGGTATAACCAAAACTGTCATTCGGTAAAACCAAAATTTTGGTTAAACCGATGTTTTTAGTCCTCTGGTCTGATTTCCCTTAGTTTTACATGCCTTAATTGCATTGCAGGTCCACAAATACTGTTTGAGAAACTAAATGGACTACACATCCCAGGTTAAGTTTCTCCGAAGCCTTGTAAAGTAATGAAAACATTTAATTTAGCACATTTAGGTATTTCTAGAACTAGCCTTGATATCTAATTTCATGTGAGTTCACTTTATGCCGGTGTGAGATACATCATTTTCAGGAAGCCATCCAGTTCAGCTGGATTCAGGGCTCGTAATGGAATTGGCAGGTTAAGCAGAGAGCTGCAGGTGAAATGAACAGCTCACAGGAAATAGGATCCATTAGCCCCCAGGGCGCATGACTGTAGCACAGATACTTCGCTTCACACTTTAGTCCCACACTTAGGGCTTAATTCTTCTCCCCCGCTGAACCTCCAGAGAGCGATTGGACTGCTAAACTCTCTCCTCGCAGAAAGTAATGACAGGGGTCACCTTTATGATACACCGAATGCTCTCTGCTTGATCTTTCAAAAGATCTACATGGGAAATTTTCACTACTTTTTAGTGTATGTATATGTATTATCTGCTCAAACCGGTCTATTGTCTGTATTGTCCTTGCAGTGGGACCCCCAGGGAAGTCCCCAGACCAGCTTGTCGGCCACTTTGCTCCCCCACGGTGCTCCACATCCCGGCCAGACGCTCCATCGCTCCTCTGTTCCGGACACAGAAGGCTTCCACCTGGGCAAGCCTGACCCCTACGACCTCTATGAGAAGTCACGTGCCATTTACGAAAGCAGACGTAAGTCAGAGCTTTTGGTGGGCGGTGTATTCTAATCAATTATATTCATTTGCTTAAAAATGAAGCAGTTTTAGGACCGTTAGTTTTTGTTTCCCCCCAAATTCTGATGACTGTAATGCTTTTGGATGTTTTCCTTTTTTCCTTTTTTTTTTTTTTGTAATTCTCTTTTTTTTTTCAACAATGAATCTCAATAAATTCTAATTACTGGTATATAATTAAATGCTATACTGTTATGTTATGTTATTTTATGTTATGTTATACTATATTGTAGTATACTATATCATACTATACTATATTATGTTATACTATATTGTTGTTATACTATATTATACTATAACTATACTATATTACACTATACTATGTCATACTATAATATATTATACTGTTATACTATACTATAGTATACTATATTATACCATACTATACTATATTATGTTATACTATACTATAACGATACTATATTACACTATACTATGTCATACTATAATATATTATACTGTTATACTATATTATATTATACTATATTATACCATACTATACTATATTATACTGTATTATGTTATACTATACTATAACTATACTATATTACACTATACTATGTCATACTATAATATATTGTACTATATTATATTATACTATATTATTCCATTTTTTTCACATTATATTAATGACAATTGAGAGCCTTCATTTTCATGAAAATCATGTCACAACTAGAAAAAAGGCTTAATTTTCTCTGCAGTATGAGTCTATAAAATTCTTGACAGGTTCCTTGAGATTCCACACATATGAGCTTTAATAAAGCATAAAGCCAGTATAATAGTTCAAAGTATTTTTGAATAATTTGATTGTTTGAAGCTTTCATTTCTTATTCGCACAGAGCCGGTCCCACCTCGGACGCTGACAGACTCTACAGGCAAGTCTATTGTGCTGCTTTCCCTTTCTTTATGTCACAGAGCACATATGCTGTTAGTCACATTTCAATAGCTAATTTATGTAACCCATGTGACTTTAGTGCTCTATATTTAGCTCTCTGTCTACCACTATACTCTTATTCTCCTACATCAGAAGGTTCAGCACTCCAGTTTGTGAGACGACCTACATAACGTGTGGCGTTCTCTGATCCTTCAGTTTGTGGTTAGGTTTAGGGATAATTTGATGTTCCTGAAGAAGCCCTGATCTTTGCTTTTATGTCAAACATCTCAAGGAAGCACCATGAATTAACTCAAACTTGAATTGGGTGTGCTTTGTCTAATCTGTAATTCTTGTTCTTCAGGTGTGGAGTACCAAGAAGTGGAAGTGCACCTGCTGCGTGAGAAGACCGGCTTCGGCTTCAGGATCCTGGGTGGAGACGAGGCGGTGCAGGCTGTGAGTCCGGAGGCCCGTGACAAGGCTCGTATGGGGCAGGAGAAACAGATACTGGCTCATATCTGTACAGCTCCACGAGCAGCAGATGGAAACACACACCTGACAAATTCATTTCCTTCTGCTACTTATACGACATTAGCAGTATCATGTTTTTTTGGGCATGTACCATGATAATATGATGGTATATGACTATAGTGGTGGTTATAGTTTTGAAAACTTCACAGTAATTGTTAGAGCTGGGCTGTATGATGATATACTCTACTGTAATGCTCATCAAGGCTGCATTTAATATATAAAAAAATACAGTATATATTATATATAGTATATATATTGTGAAATAATACTACAATTAAAAATACTGTTTTCTTTTTTAATATATTTTTAAAATGTAATTTATTCCTGTGACGCAAAGCTGTATTTTCAGCATTATTACTCCAGTCTTCAGAAATCATTCTAATTTTGCTGATTTTGGTGTTCAATGAACATTTCTTATTATTATCAATGTTAAAAACAGTTGAGCTGCTTAATGTTTTTGTGGAAACTGATGCATTATTTTCAAGATTCTTGGATGAATAGCAGTTCAAAAGAACAGCATTTATTTGAAACAGAATCTTTTGTAACATTATAAATGTCTTTACTGTCAGTTTTTAATAAGTTTAATGCATCTTAATGCATAATGCAAGCATTAAGTTCTTACTGACCCAACATGTACAAGCTGTTTTGCTCTTATGTCAGACTTTTGATGCTTCTGTAATGATGTCAATAATCTTATGATGACATAAGTTTGTGTCCATCAAGCTTCAAACGGGGGAGAAAAAAAAATCATTTTTTAACTATTTAAGTTGCTAGATAGGGAAAAAAAAAAAAACACATTACTACATAATTGTTATGTAATGTATATAACATTGTGGGGATGAATTTACAAAAATATTAACTATATTTTGAGATGTACTGCTACAGTAATATAAAAATTACACATATTTTCATTTAATATGCCCAGCTCTAATAGTTTTTTTTTATTTTACATTTAAGTTTTGAGCTTGGATTTTCCACAAGTATTTTTTGTTATCATTTAACTTTTATTTTTTTCATTTCAGTGTAGTTTTCATCCATTTTATTCCATCAGAAATGGTTCCATCTGCACTGTGATTGTTTTACATGTTAATCAGACATGTTGTTGTTTTGTCTGAAGCCAGGCTTGAAAAATAATTTCAGATAAAATTAATTTCAGAATTTTTGGTCATATTTTAGTGCTTTGTTTTATTCTTTTACACTGCATTTTTTAGTTTTATTTTAGTTAACAAAATGATTGTTTACTGCTAATTTTCTTCCTCATAATAGTTATTATTAAAGGCATAGTTCACCCATAAATGAAAATGTTGTCATCATTTACTCACCCTCAAGTTGTTCCAAACCTGTATGAGTTTCTTTCTTCTGTTGAACACAAAAGAAGATATTTTGATGAATGCTGGTAACCCAACAGCTGATGATAGCCATTGACTTCCATAGTATTTCTTTTCCTACTATGGAAGTCAATGGGTACAGTCAACTGTCTGGGTACCAACATTCTTCAAAATATCTTCTTTTGTGTTCAACAGAAGAAAGAAACTCATACAGGTTTGGAACAACTTAACTGAGTAAATGATGACAACATTTTTGGGTGAACTATCCCTTTAACATTAACAGTTACCTTGTTCAGTACCATGGTATATATCAAATAGTATTAGCATCTGATAGCATTTATTTGCCACTGTATGTAAGGAGTGCTGCTTTATTTTACACAGATTCTGTGCAGAATTATGGCTCATTACTTTAGACTGAATTGTCATGGATTTCCTTGAAATTCAAATGACAGTTTATTAACGGTCGTCTCTTAGCTAGTTGTCTTTGCCAATCTCTGCTATTTTAATTTACTTTTCTTAAATAAATACCAGCAGTAGAGCGACTTTCTGTCAGCCTAGACATGTATAAACCCATCAGCTTAGTCAAGAAAATGGCTGTTTGAACATGTAATGTAAATCTGGTGACAGTATTATTATGAGACTGTGAATGTCAGTTCACATTAATGTGATGACTGATTTTTCTTCACAGATTGTGATCGGAGCAATCATAGAGAACAGCCCCGCGGAGCGCGACGGCAGACTGCGTCCAGGAGATGAGCTGGTCTCGGTTGACAGGATGCCCGTGGCGGGGAGACCACACCGCTACGTCATCGACCTCATGCACGCGGCTGCACGAAACGGACAGGTCACCTTGACCGTCAGGAGGAGAGTTCTGCTGCAGCAGGGTGAGCAAAACTCCCGTGACACAAAACCAACAATTATATCCGTAAATCCAGTCGGTAACTACACTGTCAGGGTTTATAAAACAACAAATTACTTAATATAGGTACTTAGGATGAGTTACATGGTAAAAGACATTTTTAGTTTCTTTAATAACCCTATAAAGCCCTTGATATGCAAATTTCTAAGGCCTCAAAATTATTAACATGATTAAAATTTTGCTGATCAAAACATGCCTTCTGTCGTCTGATTGATAGTTTATGCTTTTTAGCAAGTAAAAGGCCTTTTAGTATAACTGTAAAAACATCCAACTTCAGGTCAAGGTTTTACTGGGAAATCTTTCCTGAATTTTATAAAGTAAATGCAAGAATAACTTTTATATTGTTAGTAATATTTTAAGGTGAACACTTGACTGAAGAAGCTTAGGTTTACTTGATTATCCATATATAATTTTTTTGAAAAATCATGTTAAAATGTGAGTATGAAAAAATGAAACATCAGGCTTTTGAGGAACGTTTATTTCTTACTTATTGCCTTACTTACTTATTAAGCCTGATGTATCAAATATACTCTACAAAAAACACATTTGCAAACCATTTTTTACTTTTTTTTTATATTGTCGAAAGGTTCAATCAAACTGTTCCACTTTTTTTGTTCCACTGTTCCAATTTTTCTGAATATTTTTTTCATACGTAAGGCTTTACAGGGTTAATGGTCAACATTGTCAAGAAGTAACACCCCAGTAATTGGAGGCAGTTATTTCTGTGTAATAGCTTGAGTCACATTGCTGTGGTTTGTGTTTGCATTGGCTGAGATTGTGTGTGCTGCCACCTGCAGGCCAGCCATGCGAGGAAAACGGTGCAGCGGCCAATCAAAGCAGTTCTCCCCGGGGTCATGCAGTGTGCCCGGTCAACTTACCCCCCACCACTGATGTAGTTATCCACCGCAAGGAAAGCGAAGGCTTTGGTTTTGTCATCATCAGCTCCCTCAATCGTCCAGAGACCACAAACACAATAAGTAATTCCTCTCTTCACATAGCTGTCTGGTCAACACTAATGCATTCTTTTACACATGGTAATGTTTTAAAGTGCAAATGTATTGAAAGTCTGGGATCAGACCCTATATCAGAGAAGACAGTCCACAAGATTTAACCATAAAGTCATTGTCTTTCAATGTAAGGAAGCTGATGCATCTTATCCACATCCACACCTGTAAAAAAAAAAAAAAAAAAAAAAAAAAAAAAATCTATTCGGCACCTACAGTATTCCATCCCAAAATTAAAAAAAAGAAATACGATTATTATTATTTTTTTTTTTTTTGCGTATAGCAAATGAAGCCTTTTTTAGAACTATTAAGATTACTATTAAGAATTTTTGTATAATAGAACAAATGTATAATAGTAATATTGATAAAAATATATTGGTTATATTATTATTATTATTATAATTATTATAGCAAATGAAACCTATTTTAGTACCATTAAGATTACTATTGGGAATATTTATAATAGTATTTTATATTTATAATTTTATATACATTATGAAAATACATTTATAATACTAATATTATTAAATATTTTTAATTATATTAATATTAAATATTTATTATTATTATTATTATTATTATAGCAAATGAAGCCTATTTTAGTACCATTAAGATTACTATTGAGAATATTAATATAGTAATTTATATAAATTATAAATGAATAAATATTTATAACAACGAGATTGTGATGAAAATGTTACAATGTTAAAAATACTAAAATATAATTAATTTTCTTTATGGACAATATTATTTCTTACTTTTTATATTCTTTTTATAATGCAGGGAAGTATAATTTCTTATTATAGTTTTTTTTTTTTTACTGAAATATGACCAAAATATTTTACATGCATTTTTCATAAAATTCCCCATTCGTATGTTTTGTAGCTGTGCCACATAAGATCGGTCGCATCATCGAGGGCAGTCCGGCCGATCGCTGTGGGAAGCTGAAAGTTGGTGATCGTATTATGGCCGTCAACTGTCAGTCTATTATCAACATGCCTCACGCTGACATTGTCAAGCTGATCAAAGACGCTGGACTCACTGTCACCTTGCACATCATCCCAGAGGAAGGTACGATCAGAGTACATTACAATAAAAAAAGATTTCTGTCTTCTTTCTTTGAAAACAGTCATTTTGTGCCCTAGACGTAAACGGTGCTCATTCGGCCCCTACATCGGAGAAGCAGAGTCCCATGGTGGCCCAGAAGCACAGCCCCTCCAGCCCAGCAGCCCAGCAGAGCCCGACCGTGGCTCATCCCAGCCCACCAGCGCCCCACCCCAGCCCGGCCACCACGCAGCCCAGCCCTCTGCTGATGGAGCCGGGCCCTGGAGCTCCACACAGCAGCCCACCAGTGACTCAAAGCAGTCTCTCTGTGAGTCAGCCCGGCCTGGAGGCAATGCAGTCGGGCTCAGTGGTGACTCAGGCTCCTCCTGTTGTGGATCCAGGCATGCCGGGGGTTCAACCCACCTCCATCGGATCAGTGCCGGTACCACCACAGCTGTACCTTCATGACACCAGGTACTGTTTGTCATGTCTAATAATATTAAAACTTAAACAGAAAAGAAATCTATCTATCTATCTATCTATCTGTCTATCTGTCTATTCATCCATCCATCCATCCATCCATCCATTTATACATTCATCCATCATCCATCCATTTATCCATTCATCCATCCATCCATCTATCTATCTATCTATCTATCCATCCATCCATTGATCCATCATCCATCCATCCATCCATCCTTCCTTCCTTCCATACATCATCCATCCATCCATCCATCCATTTATACATCCATTTATCCATCCATTCAGCCATCCATCCATCCATCCTTCCTTCCTTCCTTCCTTCCTTCCTTCCATACGTCATCCATCCATCCACCCATCCATCCATCCATCCATCCATCCACCCATCTATCCATCCATCCATCCATCATCCATCATCCATCCATCCATCCATTTATACATCCATTTATCTATCTATCCATCATCCATCCATTTATACATCCATCCATTCATCCATCCATCCATCCATCAATTTATCCATCCACCCATCCCTCCATTTATACATCCATCCATCTATCCATTTATCCATCCATCCATCCATCCATCTATCCATCCATTTATCTATCCATCCATCCATTTATCCATCCATCCATTTATCCATCCACCATCCATCCATCCATTTATCCATCCACCCATCCATCCATCCATCCATTTATCCATCCATCCATCCATTCATCCATTTATCCATCCACCATCCATCCATTTATACATCATCCATCCATCCATCCATTTATCCATCCACCATCCATCCATCCATTTATCCATCCACCCATCCATCCATCCATCCATTTATCCATCCATTCATCCATTTATCCATCCACCATCCATCCATTTATCCATCCATCCATCCATTCATCCATTTATCCATCCACCATCCATCCATTTATACATCATCCATCCATTCATCTGACTATCTAACTTGTTTTTATGTTGTAGTTTTTTTGCCTTTACATCACAGTTAAGCACATCATATTTATATTGCATAAAGAAAATGAAGATTGTATTTATGTAATTTTTTTACCAATATGTTTTTTTCATGATAACATTATTTTCATCACTATTATGCACTTTTCTTCCCAAATTACCATAATTCATCCAGATGTTTTACTTTTGAATTATGTATTTATCAGCTCTAAATGGCAATTCTCATGTATTACAATAAAAATTACATTGATTTTTAAAAATATCAATAGTTACAATTTAGTTTACAATTTAAACAATATCTAATGTTGTTTTTCATTATTGTAATGAGCTTTTTTGGACAAATTATATTTAATTTTTTTTATATTTCAATGCAAGAAGTCTTCATTGGTACAAAAAAACACGCTCCATTGTTTGCAAAATATAAAATATAAATTAATTAAAGTGTTATTAAAATGTTTTTAATTAATAAAATCATATTTTCACTTTTGACTTTTTTGGGTGAAACGAGTCGGGCATGTTCTTGACATGCTTCAAGAGACTGACACATCCAAATCTCTTCATTTTATTCCTGTTTTTTTTCCATGTGTCCACATTTGTTTAAGGGCTTCTCTCAGGTAGTCTTTGCACTCAACCCAGCTGCTTTGGGCAGTCTCACATAACACTTCGAGCTCCTGCTGTCTTTCTCTCACACCAGCCTGAGTAACATAACTTAACACTTCATGATAAATTATTTACCTCTTCAATAATACATGCTTCTCCTCTCAGGCAGGGTTTGCACATTTTTTCCCAGGGTTGGCTCTAGACTGCTTTGATTTATGCGTTGTGAAAGATGGGAACTGAGACTTGATAAATATGGCCCATGAGCAAAGCCCTGGTCACATGGTCAGAGAGAAGAAAAGGTCACTGCTAAATGTAAAATATGTTATTTTTATTGTACACAGGACATAATAGTATTTAAAGCAACATTTCCAGAGAGTTTAGTTGGATTGAACTTGAGTTCTGTGGGAAATGTGTAGCTGAAGTTATTCAGTCTGTTGAATTGCGGGACAGGATCACTTAATTTGACCCTGTTGGTAACTACAGGTCGGAAGTAAAAGCCAGGCAGGATGTTAAACCTGATATCTGCCAAGCTGCATACACGGACTACAGACAGCCCCCGGTGGACTACAGACATCCACCTGTAGCAGACTACAGACAGCCACCCACCATGGAGTACAGACACCCACCTGCTCTGATAGACTACAGACAACACTCCATCGCTGATTACAGACCACAGGTGAAACTGCTCATTTTATTACATAAAAATATTACATGACATCTACTTGATCTACTTATATATATATATATATATATATATATATATATATATATATATATATATATACACACACAAATATTTAAATGCAGTTTGATCTCATATAATTATTTTAAATGTAATTTTTGGTCATTTTAGTAATAAGTAAATAAATGTAAATTAATATTAAATGTAACCATTTAAATTAGATAAAAGCTAAATAAAAGTAACATTTGGGGTTGTCTTAAATGTGCCACACTTAGATTTATTTAATTTTTATTTCTTTTTCCAGGACTATGACTATTTTACTGTGGAACTGGAGAAAAGTGTGAAGGGATTTGGCTTTAGTATTCGCGGAGGACGGGAATATAAGATGGACCTGTTTGTGCTGAGACTGGCTGAGGACGGACCTGCGATTCGCAACGGCAGAATGAGGGTGAGAAAACTCTACAGACACATCAGAGATTATCAGTTCAAACTGTTAGATGAGTTAACTGTTAGAAAAGGCTTTCGATAATTGCACTTTTATAAATCAGAGTCTCACACTCAAAACTGTTAAGATCTATTTTGAACGTTTCACCCTTTGTAAAAAAAAAAAATTGCCTTTATTTATGTAAAATTATATTATTTTAGTTCAAAATTTTGGGGTCAGTTAGATTTTTTTATTTTTATTTTTTAAAGAAATGAATACTTTTATTCAGCTAGGATGCATTAAATTGATCAAAAGTGAGAGTGAAGACATTTATAATGTTACAAAAGATTTTTATTTAAATTAAATTCTGTTCTTTTGAATTTCTTATTCATCAAAGAAAAAATGTTTCCCCAAAAATATAAAGCATATTAAGCAGCACATTTGTTTTCAATATTGATAATAATAAGAAATGTTTCTTAAGCACCAAATCAGCATATTATAATGATTTCTGAAGGATCATGTGACACTGAAGACTGGAGTAATGATGCTGAAAATTCAGCATTGCCATCATAGTAAGAAATGACATTTTAAAATATATTAAAATAGTAATCAATTATTTGTGATTGTAATATTATTTCACAACTTTTTACTGTGTTTTTGATCAAATAAATACAGCTTTGGTGAGCTGAAGAGACTGAGAGACAAAAAAATGGTACCGACCCCAAACTTTTGAACAGTAGTGTATTTGGGTCATTGACGAATAAGGTTTTTAAAAGTGTAAAAAAATATATAATGGAGATATAATTAATTTTGAAGTTTTATTAAGTGTTAACAATGAGATTATATGGTTTTTATAATCAATTAACACTGCTTTTGTCATTTTTTACAAAAGTCATTCGGTTTTAACGAAATTTATTACATTTTAAGATATTTTAATCACAAATGAAATGGCTGTATTGGCCTTTGGACGGTTAAACCGAATGACCTTTTGACACTTCAAAATCTTTAAAATACCTTTATATGTAGCAAAATATAATTAAAACGTTTCGGATTCAATAAAAGAGATCTAGTTGTACTACCTTACATACAGTTGTGGTCAGAATTATTGGCACTCTTGGTAAATATGATCAAAGATGACTGTAAAAATAAATCTTCATTGTTTATCCTTCTGATCTTTAATTCATAAAATTAGCAAAAATCTAACCTTTCATTGAAGGAAAAGAATTGAAAGTGGGTGGAAAATCACATTATGAAATAAATGTTTTTCTCCAAAACATGTTGGCCACAATTATTGGCACCCCTAGAAAATATCTCTGAAGTATATTCCCATTCATATTGACAAACGTGAAATTGTCCAGCCATGACTTCCTGTTCCACAGCAGTATAAACATGAGGAAACACAAAGGACAAATTCCCTTAATCATTCATCACAATGAGTAAAACCAAAGAATATAGTTCTGATGTGCAGCAAAAGATTGTTGAGCTTCACAAAATAAAAAAGTGGCTGTAAGAAAATAGCTAAAGCATTGAAAATCCCCATTTCCACTATCAGGGCAATAATTAAGAAGTTCCAATCAACTAAAGATGTTACAAATCTGTCTGGAAGAAGACGTGTGTCTAAATCGTCGTAATGCGCGGTGAGGAGGAAAGTTTGAGTGGCCAAAGACTTTCCAAGGATCACAGCTGGAGAATTGCAGAGATTAGTTGAGTCTTGAGTCTCAGAAAGCCTAAAAAAAATTATCAAACAGCACCTACATCCCCACAAGTTGTTCGGGAGGGTTTCAAGAAAAATTCTCTGCTCTCATCCAGAAACAATCTCCAGCATATTAAGTTGACAGACAAGACTGGAACTTCAAACAGGACCGGCTTCCTTGGTCAGATGAAACTAAAAAAGGGCTTTTTGGCAGCAAACCCACCAGATGGGTTTGGTGCACACATGGATAAAAAGTGCCTCATGCCAACGGTTAAATATACTGCTGGATCTTTAATGTTGTGGGCCTATTTGTCTGCTGGAGGTCCTGGACATCTTGTTCAGATTCATGGTATCATGGATTCTATCAAATACTAACAGATAAAAAATCCAAACCTGACCGCTTCTGCTAGAAATCCAATAATGGGCCGTGGTTGGATCTTCCATCAGGACAATGATCCAAAACAAACATCAAAATCAACACAAAAATTTGTCACTGAGCAAAAAATGAAGCTTCTGCCATGGCCATCCCAGTCCCCTGTCCTGAACACTATAGAAAATGAGTGGAGTGAACTGAAGAGAAGAAGCACCAGCATGGAGCTGGAATCTGAAGGATCTGGAGAGATTCTGCATGAAGGAATGGTCTCTGATCTCTTGTCAGGTGTTCTTCAAACTCATCAGGCATTATAGAAGAAGTCTCAGAGCTGTTATCTCGGGAAAAGGAGGTTGCAAAAAGTATTGAATTAAAGGGTGCCATTAATTGTGGCCAACGTGTTTTGGATAAAAACATTTATTTCATAATGTGATTTTCCCCCCACTTTCAATTCATTTCCTTCAATGAAAGGTTGTATTTTTGCTAATTTTATGAATTAAAGATCAGAAGGATAAACAATGCAGATTTATTTTTACAGTCATCTTTGATCATATTTATCAAGGGTACCAATAATTCTGACCACAACTGTACTTTGGATGTCATATCTTTATTATTATCAAGGCCTTTGGACAGAGAAGTGATGCATCAAATCATTGACCCATTTGCACTTATTCCACAACTCTCTGGAATACTTAATTCTGATTGGTCATTTATCATAAAACAAACACCTTCAGGGTGATACAAGATCCTGACTCAAAATATCCCCTCCTGATTTTCCTCATGTCCGCAGGTTGGAGATCAGATTATTGAAATTAATGGCGAGAGTACGAGAGACATGAGTCACGCCCGTGCCATCGAGCTCATCAAAGCCGGTGGTCGTCGAGTGCGTCTGCTGTTGAAGAGGGGCACGGGACAGGTACCGGAATATGGTGGGTATCTCAATACACACAGCCAATGCTGTTCAATTTAAAAGAAAAGTTTTATAGCCATTAGCAACTTTTTAGATGAATGTAGAATTTATAATCATGTTTTAAAACTAAAAACCTGCTGATTTTGGCCAAAATAATGGAGCGAATGCACATAAATGTGCTTATTGGAGTGCACCGGGGAACAATCGCTCAAGTGGTACACTGATCTTGACGGTTTGCTTTAGCTGAAAGCTTTCTGTTAAAAGCTTAAAAGCCTTTGATGACTCACTATATAAATGAAACCTTTTAGTGAACTTTCATTTAGTGATGAAACGTCTGGTAGCCTGTAACCAGTGTTGTCTTAACTCCTCTCTATCAGCTGCTCTGTTTTTCTAACTCTTCTGTGCAATGCAATAGTTCAGTCTTTTACTTCCTGTCCTGTAGGGATGGTACCTACCAACCTTTCCATGTGCATGAAAAGCGACACTCTAGCCTCACCCTATTTCTTCATAATGGGACACTCTAAAGACACGGTTCGTGGCATCTGCACGTCTTTCTGCTTGCGTTTCTTCTATATCTGTAGATTTTCTCTCTGTTTCTGTTTCCGTTTGCATTGGCACAATAGCATACGTTGCATGTCTGAGTATTTTTTAACTAGACTGTGATTGGTCGCAAAGTGTGTTTGTGTGTAGTTTTGTGTCGCTGTGTGCATGTGAGCGTATGACAGTGTTGGGGAAGCTACTTTGTAACTGATGGAAGCGTTAAAGTAGTTAAACTACAATAAGTTTTAAATATATGACTAGAAGATTATTTATTTAGCACCAGAGAAGTATTTATTGAATTATTTATAAATTATTCAAAAATACAGTAAAATTATGGGGGGCAAAAATATGGGGGCGGAACTTAGCAAAGGGTCAATTACAGTGATTCCATTAAACTTGAACAGATACATTTTCACTAATTAGAATGAATAATTCTATTATATTTTTACAATATTTTTTTTATAAACATATTTTTAATTAAGTTATTATTAAATATTTAAACTATATATTTACATTTATAAAACTGGATTTACATTTTACATATTCAGGATTCAAAAATATACATTCAGAATTTACATTTACATATTCAGGAATTATAACTATATGTATTCAGATTTACATAGATATATTGATGATTTGCATTCATATATCATATATCATTCATATATTCAGATTAGAATTTATATTTTCAGACTTATAGCTACATATAAATGATTTACATTTATATTTAGATTTGCATTTACTGTATATATTTTTTAGTTTATAAATCAGAGTTATTATTATATCAGAATTTATATATCAGAGTTATAACTATATATTCAGATTTGCATTTATATTTATATAACTTCATTTAGGATCTATAAATTTAAACTCAGATTTCATAGAATTATTTACTGTTTGGCCCTTCATAATACATATGTATGTTTATTATTTATATACATTTTTATTAGTTCTGTCAAATGATTAATCGTGATTTATTATGTATATATATGTATTATGTGTAGAAGTCGTTGCTTTGTTAACAGAAAGAATGTCCGGAAAAATGAATTTCATTGATGTCATTTGGAGTAACCAATATAAAGGGACCATTTTGGATCAAGTCATGCGGTCAGTATCATGTGACAGGATGTGACATCATTCAGACACCTGCAAAGGACCACATGGTCATGAAGCAAAGTAACTAACTCTCTCTTAACTATTAGAAAAATTCATGTTTTCACTTGCTCATGAAAATGTTGTTAATATTTTAAAAACTTGTACTAAATCTCGATATGTAATAAGTTGAAAATACAGTGATGAATGCAGTATTTCATAAAATATTTGACTATGCAAAAGCTTCATAAAAGGCCACACAGACTTATGTATCATTTTTAAAAGAAGTTCATTACATAAACCATCAAAATGAACCAATTTACTAAAATGAATCAAACTTACCAACATTACGAATGAGGGATAGTATCATTTTGTTACTTTACCGGTTACGCTAAATTAGCTTGTACTGGAAAGCTACTAAAAAGTTTTAGTTCATTGCTCCCCAACACTTCTGTTGTGTCCATTGGCAGTAACCTTGATGTGCAGTCAGGTGTATCGGGTGATTCACATGTTCTTTGTGTTTCCTGGTAGACAGTGCCGCCTCCCGGAGTGCTGTCTCTCCAGCCTCCCCTGCCTTGTCGGAAGTAGTCTCACCCCGCTAGCCTGACACTTGCCCTTCGCCGTCACCCGTCATCTCATCCAGCCTCAAACCCTGAACTTTCAGTGGCATTCTGTGACAGTCTGGACCAATCACGGCACCCCTCATGGTCAGTTTTGTGGGGCTTCGCCCGCGGAACAAAGGGTGGCAGGTCCACCTGTAAGAGCTGTGATTTGAACAGCCTAAAATACAGAGAAGATGGATCATAAAAGTCGAAAATATTAAGAACAGATGGAGACACATCAACCTCAAATGGATTGTCGCATCCAACTTGCTTTTCATAAAGTCACTGATCCAAGTTTGTTTTCTGTTTTTCTGGACGATCCAGATAAACGGCAGCCAAAGACGCGTGGCTCGCCCTCTTGCTGTTTAATTCTGGATCCAGAGCGGAAACTTCTTGCAGGGGAACGAGCTGAACTTTCAACGCCTCGTTCTTCCGTCCTGTGGACCCAAGCTCTCTTTATTTGTTTATCATGTAGAGGTTGTTTATTTTTTTGTATCATTTCAAGATGTTCAGAACGAGCCTCTAGCGATACTGGGGGTCAAATATCGCAAATATATGTGTAGCATGAAAAGAGATTCCTGAAGAAACACACAAACTTCTGAGTTGAGAACTTCAACGTTTTAGTATTGAGTTTCGTTATATGTCTGATGGGAAAAAAAACGTCACCATAGACATTGTGAAACACTGACAGTAAATATAAAAGGAGGCAGCCATGATGGAGAGATACAAGGTAAAGTATCTTGCCGACCCATTCGTGCTGAGTTATAGGAGGTAAATGCATATCAATCGCCAAATCTGCCGCATGGACGTATCCCTTTAGAACCCAAGACAATATGTTTCATTAGTATGGTTGAACTGAACTGAACTGAAGAAGGACTGCAGATGTTTCCGAAGCCTCAGTGCATCATTCCGGCCTCGTTGGCCCTGTACTGTGTGCCACCACTGTGGATCTGGGGTGCCATCTTACACCTCACAAGCTTCATTCCCATGTCCCGGATGGCTCCGTAGTTCATGGGAGCTAATTAGCAGAGCTAATTAAAAAAGGAGGGAGTTTTTCAGGGCAGTTTGGTTTGAGACCAGGAGACCTATAGTCTTTCACCGTGTCTTAACCAAGTGCGACAAGACATAATTTGGCTGTTTGCTCCAAATGTGAAAAATAGCTCAAAAATATCTAGTCAGAATGCATTTGATGTGTAATCAACAGCAATATGGATTTTGGACCAATAATATGTAATTATGAATTGGGCTACTTACCTGTAAATGTGGATTTTAGATTAATGGGATGTAATAATGGGCGGGGCTACATGCGTAAATGTGGATTTTAGACTAATACAATGTAATTATGGGTGGGGCTGCATACATGCCAGTGAGGATTTTAGGCTAATGAGATGTAATAATGGGTGGTGCTACATGCACATAAATGTGGATTTTAGACTAATGAGATGTAATAATGGGTGGGGCTACATGCACATAAATGTGGATTTTAGACTAATGAGATGTAATAATGGGTGGTGCTACATGCACATAAATGTGGATTTTAGACTAATGAGATGTAATAATGGGTGGGGCTACATGCACATAAATGTGGATTTTAGACCAATGGGATGCAATTGTGGGCGGGGCTGCATGCGTAAATGTGGATTTTAGACTAATACGATGTAATTATGGGTGGGGCTACATACATGTCAGTGAGGATTTTAGACTAATGAGATGTAATAATGGGTGGGGCTACGTACACGTAAATGTGGATTCTAGATTAATGAGATGTAATAATGGGTGGGGCTACATACAAGTAAATGTGGATTTTAGATTAATGAGATGTAATAATGGGTGGGGCTACATACACGTAAATGTGGATTTTGGACCAATAAGATGTAATTATGGGTGGGGCGACACACATATCAATGTGGATTTTAGACTGAGATGTAATAATGGGTGGGGCTACATACATGTCAGTGAGGATTTTGGACCAATAAAATGTAATTATGGGCGGGGCTACACACATAAATGTGGATTTTAAACCAATAAGATGTAATTGTGGGCGGGGATACATTCATGTAAATGTGGATTTTAGAACATTTACGACCAATAAGACATCAACATAGAATTTTTTGTAGAACTTGGCAGTATTTCCTGCCATTTGTTACAATTGCACTTAGTTATGGCAAAGTGAACATGAAATCAGTTGACTCCATTTACTTACCTAATGCAAATTACTGGTGCAAGATTTTGGCACTATACCGGTTATTGGCCGATTTCGATATTAGATATTTAACTTTGCCTGCTCATTTCCCATTTTTACATTTAGATTTCTCTTGCCATCATCAAACGCTCACTCGAAGTTCTTAAAAATGATAAATAATTAATAACACTGTTAAATGTGATTTTAGCCAATATTCATTTTTTATACGGTACATTATAATTCACTTGTATTTAGTGTTTTATTTTTAAATTTATTTAAACAAAATGGTGTGGAATTTTAATATCAGCCATTTATTGGTTATCGAGCATAACGTGAAAATGATTACTGGCTAATCTGTATCCAGAACTTCATATTCCGGTCACTTTGGTTTATCGCTTGACACTCACACCTGGTTAAGACACGGTTAAGGTTCAGCTGGGAGCCGAGACGAGGAAAAAGGATCTTTTTAAATGAAATGGGCATGATCAGGGTCTCTCTAGCATGAATGGGTGGGACCCAGTTGTATGGGGCAGAGTGCCTTACTGGCAGGACAAAGAGCAGTATGAAATATGCATTTTACATATAGAAAATTGAAACATCTTAAGAGCTGAGCTTTTGTTTTCACCTTTGATTCAATGGTGATAAACTTTGCCAATTTTTTTCTGATGTCGTGAAAATGTTTTGTTAGTGAAAATGTATAAAGATCAAAAATTTTGATCTGGCACATGTGGACAGTGGAATGAGAAAATAAGGAGATAATATATCAAGATTTTGTGTTTGTTGCAGCAAACACTGTTTTATACAAACCTCTATCATTCTGACCTTTTCATTAGATGGAGGAGACTGTGTTAATGCGTTTCATAAGGTGATAGTGATCAACAGAAACATTTACAGTGATTGAATCTCACAGTGTGGAGGGAGGGTTCGATGCCATGCAGTGTTTCACCTCTTTTTGTATTCATTTAATTGTGAAATTGTCTTATGCTGCTCAGCACCTGTCATTCTGATCGCAGGCTGATAACTGTGCCAATTCAGTTGTTTTTGAGGTATGTGGAATGTAATTCCAGATTTTCAAGCGGTTTCTTGAACTACGGAATATCCTGAAAG
The DNA here is from genome assembly GCA_037950675.1 of Hypophthalmichthys molitrix. NCBI lineage: Eukaryota > Metazoa > Chordata > Actinopteri > Cypriniformes > Xenocyprididae > Hypophthalmichthys > Hypophthalmichthys molitrix. Next base: position 13,723,611 of record CM075515.1, on the reverse strand, counting down.
TGAGTCAAGAGATGCATTGAAAACATTGCATATCAATTTAAGCTTATCACATTCCTACTTCTCAACACTGCAAAAAAAGAGAGAAAAAGTCTTAATCAGTGTTTTGTCTCGTTTTCCTGTAACATTTTTTAAACATCCTTAAAGCAAGTTAAAGGAGTAGTTCTACCAGAAATTAAAATTATCCAATGATTTACTCACCCTCAAGCCATCCTAGGTGTATATGACTATCTTCTTTCAGACGAACACAATCAGAGTTATATTAAATAATGTCCTCGCTCTTCCCAGCTTTGTAATGGCAGGATGTCAGGAGAGAGTCGAGTTCCAGCGGAAGGGTGACCTATGAGTTTTTCTTACAAGAACGAATCGCTTCTCTTCAGAAGGTCTTTATTAACCCCCTGGAGTCATATGGATTACTTTTATGATGCATGGATGCGCATTTTGAAGCTTCAAAAACTCAGACACTATTCAATGCCATTACAAAGCTGGGAAGAGCCAGGATATTATTTAATATAACTCAAATTGTATTTGGCAAAAATAAATGTAGGTGCTTTGTCATTTACCAAAATCTATAATTAAAAGCTTTTTTTATTTTTAATAAATATTGTATTATTTAAATATTAAAATGTAAGTTTATTTTATACAGAAGTATTTATAATTATTATTTTAAATAAATTTGATGCATTCTTAATTCATATGTACACCATTTAAAGAGTACTCAATCCAATTTAATGGAAATTTGTCGTACTTTTGAAATGCGCACATTTAAAACACATTAAAAGTATATCTTGAATTAAGGGTACGTTTACACGACAACGATATGCTTAAAATTGAGAAGTTTTTCTCGATGGCGATGAAACACTATAGACTGAACATGTAATACGCATGTACATGACGTCATCATTTTCACAGATTCGCGTTTTTGTTGTTTACACGAAGACCATTTTCAAAAACATGCACTTTGAAACCTGTTTTCATAAGCTTGTGTTTTCAGGCCACCAAAACGCCGTTGTCATGTAAATGAACGGCCAAAACGCATTAAAAGTTTTACGTTTTTTAGTTGAAAACAGTGTCTTGTAAACGGCCCCTAAGCACAGTCCTCACTAAATGTGGTTTAGAAAAAAAACTTATTTCAAGATGTACAATATCAACTACATTCATCTTGTTTTAAGGATGTTTAGATGTTTTTGATGGAAAACAAGAGGAAAATAATGATTCATAATAAGTTTGTTTTTGTTTGTTTTTTTGCAGTGATACAAGATAGTGTATATTAGTAATGTGTGCCACAATAACAATGCTCCCTGTTCATATCTCCCTGATGGTTTTGTAGCTAGCACATAATATTTGTAGTCTCCATTGATTCCATCATTGGGTGCAGTGTGCTAGAAAAAACTGCTGTTTACATGGAGAGACAGACAGCGAGAAACGGTGAAGGAAAATGTGGATGCATTTATTGCACAGCTCATAGCTTTTACTGTTTGAAGCTGTATCCTGCCTGCTGTGAAAAAAGACAAAGAAAAAAAAAAAACATTTTATATTACTGAGGAAAATATTGAATCTGTGAAAGATGGCACGTACCAGGGCCCATTCAGATCAATATTACTGTCTAGTGTTAGATGTGTATTTACCTTGTACAGCTGTACTCCTATAAATATGGTTTAATGTATTATTGATAGTTTCAAAGACTAAGTGATCAAATATTTTTATGAAATGCAACAGTACGGATATAATAAATTTTGCTAAAATCTTGTTTACCTGTATGATATTCTGATATACTGTTAAATAAACTCTGACAAGGTCTGAAGTTCTTTTTATAGTTCTGATTTAATCATGTCTGATTATGTGAGCAGTAGGGAAGGGCCATACTATAGTGACTTTTAACATTTTGTCAAACATTTTTATATATGATTTTTAAGATGTTGTCTTTGCGGGGTCCGACTAAAGAACCCCACAATGTCGTAAATTCCTCATCTTACAATCTTATTGTGGTCATTTGGACCCAACAAAGTAGTATAAACAAGGATGTGTGTGCTCATAATCAGATACGCTTTAGGAATTTGGCATTTTTTATGGATTACGTAATTACATCACACAAACGCGTTAGTTTAAGAATAATCAAAAAGTAGTCAGAATACATTCAAATGAGTAATCTAGATAACGTTAATAAGTACAATTTTTTGTCATGTAATTTGTATTATAAAACGGATAGTTTGATTCTGATTGGTTGAGCCGCATTCGAAGCCGTTGTAAATTTCCCGAAAACACACAGCTGACACATAAGTATTGCAGCGCCACTGAATGCGTATGTTGCTGCGTCTGTCTTAGCAACGTACTCTTAGCAACGTAAACATATGTTTGTTGAAACATGTCTCTACTGACTTTGTTCATTGAAGCTTACTGCATTATGTAGAAGAGTATTGTGAGAGAGATATCGAGTGACCGAGTGTAGTGACTGCATTCAGATTTAGCATTTTCCTTCAGGTCAGTCCTATGTTCATAATAAAAAATCAGTTTGAATGTCCGTTTTCCCGTGCCCTGCTGACACTGACAGCGCTAGTCAAAGCATTTGTCATTTGCATCGTTTCGTGTTCTCAACAAGTTTCAATATAAAAGTCTTTGCGACTGAGTGACTCGCTTATAAACAGGGTTGCCAGGTTTTCACAACAAAACCAGCTCAATTGCTAATCAAAACTAGCCAATCGCGTTTTTGGCGGGGTTCCCCTGGTAAAATTCACATTCCAACGGCTAATTATCATGTTATTTGGGATCGCTTCAACCCGCGGCAACAGTGTTAAAGTAGCCAATTTCCACGGGAAAACCACAGACTTGGCAACACTGCTCATAAAGACAATCTTTGCCGCCATCTAGAGGCATAATAAATATAACTTCTGTTGCTGTTCATGGTCAGTGACTATTTTTTTTTCCAGCGGAAGGAAGGCTTTTAATGATTTTACTTCATGAAAGTTGCATTGCATTGATACATATTTTTTGGCTTTAATATTTGTATTGTGTGGTAATTGTTTCATAAAAGCAATAAGCCCCGTGAAGCCATGGTTTACAGTAAATTTATAAAAACTAAGGGTGTTTTAGGCACTCCGCTCCGTCATGCCTAACAACACCCCTTAGCTGTTATAAATTCACTGTAAACCACGGCTTCACGGGGCTTATTGCTTTAATCAATAACAAGTCAAGTCACTTTTATTGATATAGCACTTTTTACAATGCAGATTGTGTCAAAGCAGCTTCACAGTGATAACTGGCAAATAATTTTGGCTGCACAGCAGCTCCAGAAGAAAATGGTGTCATTGTCCAGCTTAAGTAAATTCAGTGTTGATTCATTCCGTTGTAAAAATCAATAGTTATTAATTTAGGTAATTTATCTATATATCAGCACTAGAGAAAACAGTGATGTCATCGTCCAGGTCATTTCTGTTTGCATACAATGGTGTCAATGCAGGCAGATCAAAACATTGTTGAATATCAAGTGTCCTCGACTAAGCAAGCCAAAGGCGACAGCGGCAAGGAACCCAAACTCCAACAGGTGACATCAGGTGACAAACAGGTGATAAACGTGGAGAAAAAAACCTTGGGAGAAACCAGACTCAGTCGGGGGGCCAGTTCTCCTCTGACCAACAGCGAACAGTGCATGATTATGATTCAGGCAGCGCTACAGGTCATAAGTCTGATTGGGATTGCAACAGTCAAAATATTTAATCCAGTTCCATCTAGTTGATCGCATTCAGCACGCCAGATTACAATTTGCAAGTAATCAGCCCAGCAGTGTGTGTGTGTGTGAAGGTAATACAAAGAAAAATGCCTACAGTGAAACTTGGTGATGTCCTTATGTGGGGCTGCATGAGTGCTGCTGGTGTCGGGGAGCTGCATTTCATTGATGCATCATGAATTCACAGATGTACTGCTCTATACTGAAAGAGAAGATGCTACCATCACTCCGTGCCCTTGGTCGTCGTGCACGTTTCCAACATGACAATGATCTGAAAAAAACAGCTAAGGCCACTGTTGGATTTCTGAAGAAGAACGGTGAAAGTGATTCAGTGGCTCCTGATCTGAATCCAGTCGAACACCTATGGGGAATTCTGAAGAGACAAGTTGAGCATCACTCTCCATCCAGCATCCAGTCTCTAAAAGAGGTCATTCTTGAAGATAGATGCTGCAAAATGTTGTCAACTTGTTCATTCCATGCCTAGAAGACTTGGTGTTGTCATTAAAAATCATGGAGGCCATACAAAGTACTAGATGTAGTAGTTTTTGTTGTGGGGTGTACTCATTTTTGCATCACCCTAATTTGAGTAAAACTGAAAAATGTGTAATCTAAGTTATATTATTAACCTTACTTTCATGTTATAATTGAAAAAGATGTTATATTAAACTTAGTCTTTTCAACATTTTGTAAATTGTTTTTGTGTTCATTGAGATATTGTTTAAAATGTTACTTTTCAAAGGGGGTGTACTCATTTACGCTGAGCACTGTACATATATTATTTATCATATAATTTTGGCGTATGTTATTATTATTACTATTATTATTCACCTATAGATATCACTTAAAAAGTATGTTACTGAATGCTACATAAAAGAATTGATTTGACTGGACAGTTGAACTCATTATCATTAGTTTCCCAACGAGCAAAACAAAGAAATGTAAATAAAAAATAAATATTTAGGCTATAAGTGTTAAATGAACGCTTTAGGAATTTGGCATTGAAACTTTAATGAAGTAGAAGCCAATCATTAAACGTATCATATCGTGCTATAATGCTAGACACCCTGAGTTGTTTTCACTTGAACTTCGGCAGTTGACCTACAGTCGTTGCTATGGAAATGATACGCCGTTTTCGTCGCATTGGTGAAGCTACACCCAACGAAGATTTTGCTTCCAGCGCCCCCAGTTGTCCTTTGAACGCCCCCGTTGAGAAACGCCACTCTACATATTGTTCTCCAGCCCACAAGATGGCGCATTACACAACATTCAACTATCTTAAAAACAGGAATATTCTTTTGGCTGGTGGTTCTGTACAAATGAATCCTAAACTACTACATAATGTCTGAAAAACACCGAAACCTTCCACTGTGGATGGTGAAATCTGACGTTAAATGCAGTAAAGATAAAGAAGCGGAAAAGAAGAAATCAAATGAAATCACAAAACGGATAGCGAAGAAGCAACGAAGGTAGAGACTACTACTATCACTTTTTAATAATGTGAACGGACGTTTCATAAAAACTTGTTTTCGCCCAACGATGTCTTTCTCAGTGTCGTCACGTATTGGATGAACGAGAGGGAGCTCGTGGAAACAGCGCTCAGCATTTTGAAGGATGATAAGGTAAATTGATTTTGATTCGCATAAATGAATTATTTATGCCACATGACACAGAGCTATTATTATTTCTCTTATGAATCGTAGGCATGTGCTAGAGATGCAGTGCAAGCCACAGAGGAGGCGATGATGATTCCGGAGACAGATGAAGACACGTCCGACTCAGATGTACAGGACAGGACATACGTTTCAAACATTGCCGAGCAAGAGACTGTGCCATATGGACACTGCATGGAAGAAAGTACCAGTACAAAACTAGACTGCCATTCGAAGCCTGACGTGGATGATGAGGCTCTTGAGCTTGTTCGAGAGATTTTTTTCACATAATTTAAGTCTGAAATCACACAAAAGGATCATTTTAACAAAAGATACTTCATTTACTCACCCTCATGTCATTGCAAACTTGTCTGGCTTTCTTTCTTATGTGGAACATAAAAAAAGATAATTTGAAGAATGTCCCAGTTGCTCTTTTCCATGCAGTTGCAGCAAAAGGGGACTGGAGCTTTCAACCTTCAAAAAGTGCCATAAAAGTAGTTCGTCATATCCACTTTTATGATGCTTTTTTAGTCTTTTTGGAGCTTGACAGCTTCATAATGAATTATGATGAAATAACTATTGTTGTGTAGAAAAGAGTTGAACGTTCTTCAAAATGTCTCCTTTGTTAGACTTTCCCAGAACAAAGAAGTCATTTGGGTTTGGAATTATATGAAAGTGAATAAATGTCATTTTTTGGAATTCTCTCTTTTCATACAAATTTCTTTTTTCTTATTGCAAGCTCTGCCTTTCTTCAGAAAACTTAAATAGTTTGTTCACCCAAAAATGAGATTTCTGTCATTAATTACTCACCCTCATGTCGTTCCACACCTGTAAGACCTTCGTTCATCTTTGGAACACAAATGAAGATATTTTGATTTGATATATTGATAGTTTTTTTTATCCTCCTTTGAAAGCAATGAAATTACCACATTCAGTGTCCAGAAAAGTAGTAAAGACATTGTTAAAACAGTCGACGTGACTACAGTGGTTCAATCTTAATGTTATGAAGTGACGAGAATACTTTTTGTGCGCAAAAAGAAAACAAAAGTAACAACTTTATTCAACAATTTTTCCTCTTCCCTGTCAGTCTGTAAAGCAGTTGGCGCAGTTGTGCATTTCCGTGTTTACGTCCGAACGCTGGCTCATTATTGGCTGGCTCCTGCGTCAGCATCACACACATGCCTCGTGCTGCTCATGTGAACAGGGTCGGCCAATAACGAGCCACCGTTCGGACGTAGAACTTGGAAGCTGCAACGAAAATAGCGTAGCAGGAGACAGGGAGAGATGAATTTGTTGAATAAAGTGGTTATTTTTGTTTTTGCGTGCAAAAAGTATTTGTCATTTCATAACATGTTTAACAAGTTTAAACCACTGTAGTCATGTTGACTATTTTAACAATGTTTTTACTACTTATCTGGACACTGAATGTGGTCATTTCATTGCTTTCAATGAAGGATAAAAAAAAAAAAATCTCGGATTTCATCAAGATATCTTAATTTGTGTTCCAAAGATGAACGAAGGTCTTACAGGTGTGGAACGACATGAGGGTGAGTAATTAATGACAGAAATTTCATTTTTGGGTGAACTAACCTTTTAAATCTAGTTATGATTTGTATGGTCTGTGATCTGCTGGCAACAAGGTTGATGCCTGAACAAAGATCATTTCTAAACCAGCTGCTCTGGTAATTGTCATTTGCACTTTCTTGGGTCCTTTGGGTAAGAAAGCATTAACAAAGAAAAAATGAGAATGCGAGAATAAATTGTATATTTATACATTTTAATTAAAAAGATTACACTAGTGTCTGAGGACAAACTGTCAAGTATGAAATCAAGATTTTATTTTGATGCTCGGGAGACAATAACAGACACTCCAAAACAGATATCACAGGAGTGCAGGTGCATAAGAAAGTGTTTTTATTTGGACTCTCAGAGGACACGCTGAATAATACGCAAGAAAACAGCACAATCCTAGGGAATGTTGTGTTAAAATTCATAAACTAAGCAAAATAAACCAACAGGATGTTATACGTGACTGTAATTTGTCTCCAGACTTTCAAAAAGGGACTAAAATTCTCTTCCGATTTATCCATTACAGCAGGGACCCTAATGGAACTAGAAAAGGCTTTGGCACAAGAATCTATGCATCAACAGCGTGATCTATAATCATGCAGAAACAACGTGGAAAATGATTTACATCAGAAATAATGTTCAATATGATTTAAATGAACACTACTCCCCTTGTATAATTTAGTCATATAACCAAATACAATCATGATTGTATTACTTTCATTTATCAGTATCAATAATATCAAACACAATCTTTTAAAATGCACATGAATGTAAAATATTCAGTCCTTCCTGAGGTGGAGATCTCGGCTCTGGCTGGGGACAATCATTACAAACATCCCAACCAGATGCTAATACTGTTGTGAATGGGTCGTGTCTGAAATGTTCCTGCTGCTAGTTCATATTTTAAAGGGTTAGTTCACCCAAAAAATGAAATTTCTGACATTAATTACTCACCCTCATGTCGTTCCACACTGTAAGACCTTCGTTCATCTTCAGAACACAAATTAAGATATTTTTGACGAAATCCGAGAGGTATATGACTTGTCCATAGACAGCAATATAATCACCACTATCAAGGTCCAGAAAGGTACTAAAGACATCATTAAAACAGTCGACGTGACTGCAGTGGTTCAACCTTAATGTTATGAAGTGACGAGAATACTTTTTGTGCGCGAAAACAAAACAAAAATAACGACTTCCCTGTCATTATCCTTACGCAGTAAGCACAGTGAAGGCTTCCGTGTTTGCGTCCGTATTGCTCTCTATGGATAAGACATATTCCTTTTGGATTTTATCAAAAATATCTTAATTTGTGTTCCGAAGATGAACGAAGGTTTTACAGATTTGGAACGTCATGAGGGTGAGTAATTAATGACAGAAATTTCATTTTTGGGTGAACTAACCCTTTAAGTTTGTATTAAGTCACTTCGCCTAAGACTAAATTGTCTGATAGTGAGATCTGGACCTGCACTTTTTAAAAGGGAGTATTTCACAGAATCAAAGACGATCAAATTATAACATTTAAAAATAAAATAAAAGATTTTTTCATGAGTGCAATAACATTAACAAACTTTTATGCAAGAATCTTTTTCTATAATATTTTTAAAAAGCTGTCCACTAATTTAAATTCATTAATTTTTGCACCAATCAATATTTTCTTCTACTGATTTATGAATTTATACCTGTGTAACAGTTATTGTGTCAGTGCAGATGGCTCTTTACAGTACCACAAATGGCAGTCAACCTCAATATCATGTATTAACTAAATCCTGGGACATACAGTTGTGTTTCAAATTGAATAGTGAATGAACTGATCTTTAAATGTGGGCTAGTGTTCGCCGTTCTCAGAAAGAAGTGGCGTCAGGCTGTTCACTTGGCCATCGAAAACACTCATCTAAAGACAAAAGACAACAAGGGTGTCAATGCTCAGTTCTAAAACAATTAAAAAACGATGCCCCCCCTAATCACTACTCACAGTCTTCGGCTTGTAAACCCCCAGTTTAAAACGACAGCAGACCACGTCTACGCAGAAGCCAACCAGACCATGTAACATGCCTGCAGAAACAAATCACAATCATTGAATCATTTTAAATGAGATATTTTTGATTAGCAGATATTCTCTCCATCTACCTGTTGTTGAGAAAATTCCTCCTATGATGCCACAGAGCCGTACGAGAAACTGCCACAGGGGCATGTGCTGCTCAGTCACCTTTACCATCAGAGAGCTGATGTCATACTTCATAAAGATCCCAGAAACCCCATGACTCCCCGCTGCGTGGTTTATCACTCGCTCCTAAATGAAAGAGAGTCCAAATGTGGCATCATCCTTGGGCAATCATGCATACAGAATGTACTTTACGAACATAACTTTCTAAAATTTAACTTTGTAAAATGTAGCAAATCGTGTCGGTTTGATATGCAACTTTAATTAAAACGACAGATGGTTATGAAGATATATTTTGAAATTTTAAAGCCGTCTGTACCCGCTCAGTGACTGAATACTGGTGTGTGTCCGCTGACAACTTGTACGTCTGCAGTTTTGTGGGCACAATGGTAATAAAGTACTGGAACATCTGATTATCTAGCAAAAAAAACAAACAAAAAAAACATAAACAATAAATGTTATTTATAAACAGTGTTGGGGAAAGTTACTTTTAAAAGTAATGCATTACAATATTTCGTTACTCCCTAAAAAGTAACTAATTGTGTTACTTATTATGGAGAGTAATGCATTACATTACTTTTTCTCACCTGGGCTGGGCTTGCTTTTTTGTTTTTTTAATAAGAAAAAAACAAAAGTTCTATTTTTGGCAAATGTAAAGATGCTTTCACACCAAAAGTGAAATGAATAAGCCTCAAGCGGAGGATAAAAAATGATTGATTTAGAAACACACTTTTTCCCTAAATTTTCTGATAAAAGTCACAATCACTTACGATCTGCAGACACTTTTTCTGTGCCATCCAGTGGATTTAATATGCCTGGTATTTCCTCTCCAAAAGACAGATGGTCTATCCGATGAGAGAAGTTGTATGCTGAAAAGTAAAACAGTCCTTATTAGCAAACTGCCCTTTGGTCATAAAACTTAAGGTACCACTTCCTTTTTTAGTGGAACAGATGTTGCCTTCTAGTCTGCATGCAAAAGCACAGGATGTTTTGCATAGAATCAGCCATTCAGATAATATCTTTAGCACCAAACTTTTTCTAGAACAAGGCTATGAACAAACTATGGCTACATTTACACTGCAAGTCTTAATGCACAGATCTGATCTTTTGACCATATCCGATTTTTTGGCCAGAGGTTGAAATTCAGCTGCTGAATGTGTGTGTGTGTGTGTGTGTGTGTGTGTGTGTGTGCACGCGCACAATTTCTTTCAAGGAAAAAATAGATAGACATATAAAGTTCCCACCTCAATAATAAAGCTGCGAATTTTAGTGCGAGTGCATACAGGCACGTCTGCTTCATAATACAACATTAAAGCTACCTTTTAGTAAGCAAACGTCTCACCCTCACCTTGTGGTGGCTTGGAATTCCAGTGGGAATCGGATATGCGTGTTTAGACATAGGTCGCATGTCCAGAGATCGAATATGTGGCTCGGAAATGGCTCAGATCGGATGCGTAAAAATCGGATCTCGTGTGGATTTTTGTGTTTACACGTGTGCAACAAATTCCAATCTGTTTCAGATGTGAGCAAAAGATCAGATTTTTTGTGCCAGTGTAAATGCTATGTTAGGGTCTGAAGAAACTCTTCGGCTTACTCTCATGGCTGACCAGGGCTGCTAGATGAGCATGACCTCGAGGGTGTGGGATGGCCCTGAAATGAACATGAAATAAGGAAATACACAGACAGAATGATATTCATTCTCATTCAAAAGTGCACATCATCTGACTACATCAACAATCAAATAGACTCTTCAACTGACATACATTTGGACTCTAAAATTAAGTTTGCAGAACTTTAAAAACAACTTTTACTGGAGTCAAAATGTAATTGGATGCAAAAAAACAGAATGAAATGAAACATACTTGCCAACAGTGATGTGGAAATTTCCTGCTACTTTATTGACATAGAGGTGTCCATGAATCCGGCAGGCGTTTAGGGGCTGTGTGGGGTCATCTTCCCTACGTAGGAAACAGAAAAACGACATTCTCTTTAAAGTCACCATGAAAACAAAATGGACAATTCTTGTTTTTTTATGGAATATTGCAGTATTTAGTATAAACGCTTTGTCCATGCACATCATTTTTTTTTATTCATAAGTGTTCGTAATCTTCAATTTAATTCAAAATATCTTCCCCTCCCTCTTGCAACGGCATCTCTTCTCTTCTCTGATGACATGATTACTGGGTGGGACAACCTGTCACTCACATGAGATCGACCAATAGCAAACCACAACCATCCAACAATCCAATTAAATCCCGATGGACAAAATCAAACCCCACCCCACATTTTTTCTTGTTTGAGAAGCCGTTTTACTTGGATATACGCCAAAATAGGGAATCACAACTTCCATTTCATGCTGACTTTACGTTCGACATGGTGTAATATCTTCTCGTACAGTGTCGTGTTCTGACCTGGGTGGGAGAGCAGTGGGGGCACCTTTCATGACATTCTTGAACAGAACATCCTGTAGTGAATGTTCCTCACGCAGATGGTTCTGAATGAGCAAAAGTGTTCTGAGGGACACAAAAAGGATTTTACTTTTTATAACTACATCTTTATATTGACAAATATATGACATTACAATTGCGTCCTAACGTCACAGGTGAAAACGTAATCAAAAGTAATATACCTGTGCCAGATTCTCTGCTGAGGAGAAAGGTCAAAAACAACCTGCGAAAGAGTCGTAAACATGTTATGGCACAACTATAAAATACACTAGGAAATAAGTAACATTCAGATACTCACGGGTTCATACTGCAGGCCATCAGACGCCACCATCGTCTCAGCGAGATCCAACACATCTGCACCAACAACTGAAGGAAAAAAAAATTAAATTCAAAAGATTATTGACAAATTTAAGCTACAAGTCATACAACCCATTACTACAGTAAGATTTACTTACATTGGCACCTCATGGCAACTGTGACATCAATGTTAATTCGTAGTTTGCTGCAAGATGAAGAAACTAAAATGTTAGTGTTTTTAATGCACATCTTACAGCTATATTATATGCAGAGACAAAATAATTTACTATTATGTAAAAGAGTCACCTAGTAAAATCCTTATCCACTTCATACTCGTAATTCATCCATGTGTCCCGATACACAAAGAACTCAAAGAAGGCCAAGAGTGCCATGGCCGTGAAGGCCAACACAGACACTGAGAAAGAAAAAAAATAATAATTTAATTTGCTTTATGATGTTTCAATTAAGTACCACAGCAGTAATATTTGAGAACAGCCAAAAAGTATCTATCTATCCATCGCATACATCAAGGTTATAATAGTCAACAAAAAATAAAACTACTAAAACCATAAAAAATTATTGACTTTAAATAAATGTTAATTTAATTTAAATAAAATAAAATGTAAATAAACGTATTTTATTTCAGCTATTTGACAAGGAAACATTTCTCATTTTCATTTAGTTTAACATGATGTTCTAAAATAAATAAAACTAAAATAAAAAGTAATAAAAACTCTATATACACATTCAAAAATGATTCAAAAACATAACCAAATTACTAAAACTTGAACTAAAAATGAAAATATAAAGAACTCATTCAAAACATTTGTGACCCTGGACCACAAAACCAGTCATAAGGGTCCATTTTGAAAATTATACATAATCTGGAAGCAGAATAAATAAGCTTTCCATTGATGTATGGTTTGTTAGGATAGGACAATAGATACAACTATTTGAATATCTGGAATCTGAGGGTGCAAAAAAATCTAAATATTGAGAAAATCACCTTTAAAGTTGACCAAATGAAGTCCTTAGCAATGCATATCCACTCACAAAAATACATTTTTGATATATTTACGGTAGGAAATTTACAAAATATCTTCATGGAACATGATCTTTACTTAATATCCTAATGATTTTTGTAATAAAAGAAAACTGATCATTTTGACCCATACAATGTATTGTTGGCTATTGCTACAAATATACCCGTGCGACTTATGACTGATTTTGTGGTCCAGGGTCACATTTATTTTAACTCATTTATATTAACTATAGTATATACTGTACTATATATAGTATATACACTACACTAGTACTTATACTAACAGTTAAAATAACACTGATACATACACACAGGTGCACATTAGTCTCTTTAAACAAACCATAATTTTGACAAATGAAATCTCAGCTCATCTCTCACCAGTTCCTCCACTCGCTGTTGTCTCCACATAACTCTCAGGAACCTTAGGAAAAGCATCCAACTCCTTCACAAAGTTCAGAGCTTTCTTTTTGTTCAGCCTCCTCATCTTCACAGCAGTTGGCTGTTATCTTCCTCATGAATTTAAGCTGCATTTGTACATCAAGATGAGTTTGCACATTCGTAAGAGCAGTAGATACATCAACTTTCTATGTTATTAGCATACAATGCTAAATATGCGAAAAGTTTAAATACATAGAAGTTAGGACGTATGCCTGTTTTGATTGTAAACATCTCTTAAAGTTAATTTATTTGAACAATTTGTCTGTCAATGCTCCACAATCTGTTGTCTATGGTTACTGTTAGCCACTGCTAGCCGTACACATGCCTGGCCTGCCATTTTAATAATTTCGTTCTCTACCTACCTTGAAATGCTATTTTAAGCGGCTCATTGTTTTTATACAAAATATTAAAATAAATAATCTTCTTTTACATTAAGCGTTTAATGAAATAACGGACAGAAATGTAGAGGACTCGGAACAGAAGGACGCTGATGCGTAGTAGTCGCGAGCTTCCGGTTCGATGAATTATGGGTAATGTAGTCATTTTACTGAGAGGAAAAAAAAAATGGATTCGGAATAGAATACTAGCTTACTTCTAGCACTATTTCTATTATTTTGTTTTAGACAAATAGTAAGATTCTAATAGTAAGATTAGTAGACTATTCTGAATTTGGAGTACAAAATAATCCAAATTTATGCAAACAGATTCACCTTGCATACTGTGACAAAGCTTTTATTCATGACATACATTTTCTGAGTCCAAAAAATAATACTAAATAATAACTAATGCGGTTTTAACATGAAATATTACACAACAACAGGTACACATGTCTGTATTTAATTGTATCGTAATCATCTTTGGATTTTTTTTTTTCTGCAAAAAAATAGTTTGCATTAATTTTCTAGTCCATTACCAGACCAGTCATTCAAATATATGTACTGTTGTAACAGAAAACTGAAAATAACACATAATTAGTTGCACAATTTCACATAGTAAACGTTAAGCTGTAGACTTGCATGTTGAAGTGGCATCTGGCTGTAGTAAACACCATATTATAAATTTAAATGTCAGCTGAATCTGGACCCTCGTCCCGTAACACTGCCGGTTCATGACTGTCAGAGGTTGGTGTGCCGGTGTTCTCTTGAGAGTGGTCTTCAGAAGAGCAGCTAATGGTGGGTGATATCACATCAGGGCTTGTGTCACATGACTCTGTGCTCTGTTCGGACGTTGCAGTGGTAGGGATGGTGGTGGCCACACTGGGAGGGATGGGGTCAAACTCATCATCATCCTCCAGGTTGGAACATTCATTGATGTCTTTTGGAAACAAAGTGGTTTGATAAAACAACATGAGCAAGAAATGCACTAAATATATATCACCATGGCTGCATTTATTTAATTAATGTTTCTTGAGCAGCAAATCGGCATATTAGAATGATTTCTTAAGGATCATGTGACACTGAAGACTGGAGTAATTCAGTGTCACATGATCCTTCAGAAATCATTCTAATATTTCTTATTATTATCAATGTTAAAAACAGTTGTGCTGCTTCATATTTTTAGGAAACTATAAATTATAAATGTCTTTACAGTCACTTTTGATCATGTGTACTTGCTGAATAAAAGTATTAATTTCTTTAAAAAAAAATTACTAAACTTAACTTTAATGTACATGTTTTTTTTGTTTGTTTTTTATATCAGTAAATATTTGATATTCAATTGTAGATGTTAATTTTTGTCTATTTTTAGTTTTTAGATTTTTTTTTTCATCATTTAGCTGTAAATTAAACAAATAATGCTAGATTATTGCAAAAAAAAAGTCAGAAGATTTAAGATTGAACTTGTATTTTAGACATAACGTTTTAACATGGGCAAAACTATTGACTTAGTTTTTGTGTTTTACTAATTTGTTTACTTTGACAAAATAATATAAGTTGTTAATATCATACATTTATCAGTTATTATCTAGGCCTATAACATAATTATCGCCACAGTTTTAATCGTAGTGTATCCCAATATAAAATACTTACTGCTAAAGGCCTCTGGATACTGTTTCGCAACCTTGCCTTTTAAAGTCCTGAGGAAACACAAAATCATGTTAGGAATTTACTTGTTGCACTATACGTTGTAATATTTGTATTTTTTTTTTTTCTCAGACATTTCAACTTCTACAATCTGCCCAAAAGTTTATCAGGACAACCTAACTAGAATGTATCAATGTTATCATATTCTTGCTTGTAATGGAACAAGAAATGTTGTGGATATATAATACCTTATTCGTCTGAAGATGCTGTCCAAGTCTTTCTTCATCTCTATTAACGTACGGGTGTGCATTAGAAAGTGTTCATTCATCTGTTGTAAGCGCACATTGGACAGCCCATTGAAGTTAATTAGCATCTCATTGGTCTTCTCAAACCGGTCAAGCCTGGAAGACATGCAGCAAAATCACAAATCAGTACAAATGCTGCCTAGGTAGGTCACTCACTAGATAGGGAAACCCACATATGTCTCTGAGCTTGAATGATGGCGTTCACATCCTCAGAGTTCACCATGCTGAGCATCCTGTTGCAAAATATTCCCGATGCGGTGGGCTCCATGATGACGCTTTTCACAAAACACAAGATATTAGCGTTATTAATGAATCAAATCAATAATAAACTGATAGATACAAGTACAGTCGCTTACGTGGAATATTATTCACTCTCTGACTCGGTTGGTTTACAAAAAGTCTTCATTTGATGCCAACTTCGCAGTTGTTTTGACGCACATGCACACACACTTTTAATATATTTGTGAAACGATAAAACAATTTACCGCACCGAAAAGCAGGCAGACATTTTTGTTGTGATGTGGTCACATGATCACATGATGGCGAGATAATGTGGGAGGCGGGGTCACGGAGATTTTGTAAGCGTTGATTGGCTCTCCAGAAAGAGCGGCGTGTTTGATGTTATTAAAATCAGTGTCGCGGGATTTATTTTAAACGGTTGAATAATTTTATTTCATATTTTATATTAAACAACTATTAATAATGTCATAAAAGTTATTTTTCAACGTTATAGTGTCAAAATTATATTTTTGTGGTCTAATTAAAATGTCATGCAACATAAAATCTGTTTATCTCGTAAAATCATTTATTTTTATTTTTTACATTGAAAAAATTTTATTATAAGGTTTTTAATTTTATGATCTTACCATTCTATAATGAGAAATGTATTTATATATTTCAAGTAAAATTATGTGTCACATACTGCATAATAACTGTCACATAGTTGACACAGTTCAGCCACTTTTGTGTATTGTGTGCATAAATTGTAATATAATTAATATTAAATAATTATTATAATTAAGTAATTATTAATATCTAACGTTTAAATTAATTTGATTCATATTTAATATTAAATAATAATTTTAATGACTATTTCAGGTAAAGTTATGTCACGTGAAGAGGATAAATCGTTCAAGCACTTTTGAAATCTAAATCTAAAAATCATTTAATCTGCACCACAACAAAGCACGCTGGAATATCACTTCAAATCAGATCCTGTATAAGAGCTTCTGCCTCTGGCCGAGTCCTGCTTCACCTTCACACACGACAACAAACACGGTGCTGGCTCTGGTTGTCACCGCTCAGACAGTCCTGAAGGCATCCCAGGTTCTGTTGGAGCTTGTGGGAAATGTCACAGTGAATTCATCAATGGTCTTCGCATGATTTGTTTCTACTAGACATGTGCAAGTTCCTCTTTCGTCTTTGAACTTATCAGGTAACACTGACAAGAACAGATACGCAGATTAAGAATTTATTTCCATTTAAATATAAACAAAAGCCTCTGGTGGCGAATATTGCTTAATTTAATAATACTATTAATTTAATTATAAATGAGAAATATCGTTATTAATTATTAAATGCTATTATTTAATAATACAATAATATTATATCAAGAAAATAATGCAATAATATAATTTAATAATAATTATTTCATATTTATGATTTATAAAACAAGATTATAGATATGAATAAACATTAATAATTGCTTAATTTAAGATTTATGCGTTGAGTGCAACTCAATGTACGTTGGCGGTTGTCCAGTGGGTGGCAGTAAACACAGATTCAAAAATGATATTCGCTCAGTGAATCATCATAGAAGAAGCCGTTCGCGCAGTCGAGCTCTTCACAAGAGTTCAGCAAAATTATCACGAAATAACAGTTACCTGTATTATTTTTAAGGATTTACTCCTGACAACAGGTGATGAACTCATTTTACTAGTTTTACAAAAACCGACGACGAAAAAAGTCGCTTATAAAGCCGTTGCGTCCTGTACATCTAGCTGGCTAACATTAGCATCTTCCCATCTAACGTTCGATACTTGATTTATCCCTCAATTATATTTCGTATATTAGTGTATTCCCACAAAAAATACGTTTTTATGAGTTATGTTTTAATATAAAACTCATAAAGAATAACATATTTTAATCTCATTTCAGCTGGTCAGAATGGCATCAGACTGGATTGGCAGTCTTGTTTCAATTCACTGTGGAGCAACTCTAGGAGTGTATCAAGGAGAAGTATCTTCAGTGGATCAGACCAGCCAGACCATCTCTCTCAGACATCCCTTCCACAATGGAGTCAAGTGCACTGTGCCTGAGGTCACTTTCAGGTAAATAATAAAATGAGGATTCTATGTCTGACATTGTAGTGTCTGTTTTTTAACCTTTATGATGTTCAAAGATGTTTTTAAGATAGACAACCTTGTCTCAGTTGACATATTCTACATTTTTGTGGTGTTTTGACATTCACATATGTACTCTGAAGTCCAATTCTTAATAGAACATTTAATAGTGGATCATCAGAATTTGTATACTAAACACAATTAGTTACTGTATTAAACCAGTATACCTTTCTAATCCACAGTGCCATGGACATTAAAGATCTCAAAATCCTGGAGATCCGTAAGAGCTTCAGTGAAGCGCCAAAGCAGAATGGTCCAGACTCCAGTTCCACATTGACGCCGCATGGCGGGCGCAAGGACAAGGGTGGTGGTGCCCCAGTCAACAGCGCTCCTGTGACCGTACCTAATAAAACTGAACCCAAATTGCAGGAAGGAGGGGTGTCTCCGGTGCCACACTACTCCAAGAGTTACGGTGAACGTCACATGGACATGGCTGGCCAAAGTAAAGGGTTTAGACGAAGACACAACTCTTGTGAGTCTCATGTGTCATTGGATTTTGAAACATATTTTTCAGATTTTAACTATATAAAATCTGGAATAAAAAAAAAGTAAAAAATGTAAAAAAAAAAAAAAAAAAAAAAAAAAGGTCGTGATAGTTAGGTGAATTTTTTTTTTTTTTTAACCCCAGCCCTAATTCTAATAATGTTTGTGCGTTATCTATCTATCACTCTCTCTCTCTCTCTCTCTCTATATATATATATAGGTCAACAACGTGACAAGTAATTTTTTGTCCAAAGGCCTTAATAATAATAAAAAACAAAGATATGACATCCAAAGTATGTAAGATAGTACAACTAGATCTCTTTTATTGAATCCTAAAGGTTTTAATTATATTTTGCTACATATATTTATTTTAAAGATTTTGAAGTGTCAAAAGGTCATTCGGTGTAACCGTCCAAAGGCCAATACAGCCATTTCATTTGTGATTAAAATATCTTAAAATTTAATAAATGTATATATTTTTTATTCTGGCATGATTTGATAACATCATATATCAACATAAATGGTGCAAAATGGTATTAAAATTATGTGTAGAAGTCGTTGCTTTGTTATAAGAAAGAATGTCCGGAAAAATGAATTTCATTGATGTCATTCGGAGTAACCAATATAAAGGGACCATTTTGGATCAAGTCATGCGATCAATATCATGTGACAGGATGTAACATCATTCAGACACCTGCAAAGGACCACATGGTCCTGAAACAAAGTAACTAACTCTTTTTTTAACCATTTGAACAATTAATGTTTTCACTTGCTCATACGCATGTCCTGAAACATCAGGTCATTCGGTACAACCGCTATAAAACATGGAAAATGTTGTAATATTTTATAAACTTGTACTAAAATGTTTGTTTGTCCTTTTGCCAGCTAGCTAGAGCATTTAAGTATTGTTTGAAAATATCGTCATTCGGTATAACCAAAAGTGTCATTTGGTAAAACCGAAATTTTGATTTAACCGATTGACTTTTTTTGGTGACCCTTTTTGTCCATCTTGTAAAAAAATGACAAAAGCAGTGTTAATTGATTATTAGAAACACATTCTCATTGTTAATACTTAATAAACCTTCAAAAATAATTATATCTCCATTATGTTTTTTTTTTTACATTTTTAAAAATCCTATTCATCAATGACCCATATGTGTGTGTATGTATGTGAAAGTAACTAATTCCCACTTTAACTTCTTTGTTTATAGGGTCATCTAGTTGCAGAGGTCCAAATCAGGCCACACCGAAAAAGAACGGCCTGAAAAATGGAGGTCATATGAAGAACAAAGACGATGAATGTTTTGGAGATGGTATGGAAGATGTTCTCGACGAGGACTTTGATTTTGAGGGGAACCTGGCGCTGTTCGACAAGGCTGCGGTATTCTCGCAGATCGAGTCGTCAGAGCGGCGAGGAAATGGTGCGAGATCTCGAGGGACGCCTGGAGAGCAAACGCCATCACGTTACCGGCATGACGAGAACATCCTAGAGGCCAAACCCGTCGTCTACAGACAGATCACAGTTCCATATAACGTAACGAAAGAGTATAGCACTGGTAAGAATTTGACCTCATGAGCTATTTTAAAATTTAGCTTCCTTTATCTTAATTCATGCTATTTCTCCCAGACTCGGGGCTGGTGGTCCCCAGCATCTCTTTCGAGTTGCACAAGCGTTTGTTAGCTGCAGCAGAAAGTCATGGTCTCTCACTGGAGCGCAGGCTTGAGATGACGGGCGTATGTGCGAGTCAGATGGCCCTCACGCTACTTGGAGGCCCGAACAGGTTTGTGGGCTTAAACAGAAATTGCATAATCAGAAATATCTTCAGAGAGTCTGCTTATCATTGATCTGGTTCTTCTCATAGACTTACTCCAAAGAATGTGCATCAACGGCCCACAGTGGCCCTGCTGTGTGGACCACATGTCCAGGGTGCTCAGGGCATCAGCTGCGGCCGGCACTTGGCCAACCATGAAGTGGAGGTCATCCTTTTCCTGCCAAACTTCGTCAAGATGTTGGAGGCCATCACCAGTGAGCTTGCACTCTTTGGGAAGACTGGAGGCAAACTGGTTTCTAATGTGAAAGGTGTGGCACTGTTGCATCTACATTTAATAATCATGCATGGTATAATATGTAGGTTTTTATTAGGGATGTCAATTTACATAAATTCCCATAATCAGTTAATTGATTAAACATTAACCTTAACCTCTTAAATCCTTAGCAGGGGGCTTACTGAGTTATGTTACTTAAAGGATTAGTTGACTTTAAAATGAAAATTACCCCAAGCTTTACTCACCCTCAAGCCATCCTAGGTGTATATGACTTTCTTCTTTCTGATGAACACAATTGGAGTTATAGTAATAAATATCCTGATGCATCTAAGGAAAGTGCTTCCATCCATAAAGGCCTTCTGAAACGAAACGATGCATTTGTGTAAGAAAAATATCCATATCAAACAAGTTATAAAGTAAAATATCTAGCTTCCGCCAGACTGCCTTCTGTATTCAACTTAGGAAGAAAGTGTAATGCCTCTCGCAGTTCAAAACACTTATGCTACGTCCTACGCCTTCCGTATTCAACTTACGGAAAAAGTGTAACTGACATTGTGTTGAATGCGGTCTGGCGGAAGCTAGATATTTTACTTGTTAAATATGGATATTTATCTTACACATATGCATCGCTTCACTTCAGAAGGCATTTAATAAACCCCCGGAGCCATGTGGAGTGTGTTTATGATGGATGGAGGCACTTTCTTCAGCTTCATACTCGTTGGTCTCGTTCACTGCCATTATAAAGCTTGGACGCATCAGGATATTTATTAATATAACTCCGATTGTGTTCATCAGAAAGAAGAAATTTAATTAATGGTTAATTATGCTAGCCTAATCCATTGCATGGCTTGAAGACAATACATTTAGAATACATAAGACGCTCGCCTCATTTTTCCATGTGTGTCTGCTGCACGTGGTTTGCGCATGAGCCGCACACACCTCAAAACTGCGTTCTGTAACAATGAATCGATAAGTTTTATCGATTATCGACAATTAATCAATCGTCAATTAATCGTTAGCATCCCAAGTATATATAGTAGCCATATTTTTATTTATTTAAACTATTTGATCATACTAAAATATAAAATACTTTTTTTTTAATTAGCGTTATTGGTCGATATGACCATCGGTTGATGGTCTAATGCTCACTTAAATTTAATCTTTTGATAATTTGTTAAAGGGTTAGTTCACCCAACAATGAAAATTCTGTCATTAATTATTCACCCTCATGTCGTCCCACACCCGTAAGACCTTCGTTCATCTTCAGAACACAAATTAAGATATTTCTGATAAAATCCGATGGCTCAGTGAGGCCTTCATTGACAGCAAGATAATAAACACTTTCAGATGCCCAGAAAGCTACTAAAGACATATTTAAACAGTTCATGTGACTACAGTGGTTCAACTTTAATGTTATGATGAGATGAGAATACTTTTTGTGTGCCAAAAAAACAAAATAACGACTTTATTCAACAGTATCTAGTGATGGGTGATTTCAAAACACTGCTTCATGAAGCCTTACGAATCTTTTGTTTCGAATGGGTCGGAGTATGTATCAAACTGTTAACAGTAGTTAGAAGCAAGAAGAAACCTCATTGCTTGACTGGCTACTCTCTGCTGTCTCAGACAACAAAATCGTTGTCTTGTGTTGGCTATTGTAGCTTCTCTATGTGGCTCGAAAGGGAGGTGTGAGCGGTGGACTGAGCCGTTGGTTGCAATTGGCAACCTCATCACTAGATGCTTCTAAAATTTACACACTGCACCTTTAAAGCATTAGTTTACTTTAAAATGAAAACTACCCCAAGCTTTACTCACCCTCAAGCCATCTTTGGTGTATTTGACTTTCTTCTTTCTGATGAACACAATTGGAGCTATATTAATAAATATCCTGATGCATCCAAGCTTTATAATGGCAGTGAACGGGACCAAGTATGAAGCTCAAGAAAGTGACCGCCTCCTGTATTCAACTTACAAAGAATTCTTAAGTTGAATACGGAAGGCGTAGGACGTAGCGTAAGCGTTTTGAACTGCGAGAGGCGTTACACTTTCTTCATAAGTTGAATACGAAAGGCAATCTGGTGGAAGCTAGATATTTTACTTTATAACTTGTTAAATATGGATATTTTTCTTGCACAAATGCATCTCTTCACTTCAGAAGGCCTTTATTAAAGGGTTAGTTCACCCAAAAATGAATATTCTGTCATTTATTACTCACCCTCATGCCATTCCACACCCGTAAGACCTTCGTTAATCTTCGGAACACAAATTAAGATATTTTTGTTGAAATCCGTTGGCTCAGTGAGGCCTGCATAGACAGCAATGACATTTCCTCTCTCAAGATCCATTAATATACTAAAAACATATTTAAATCAGTTCATGGGAGTACAGTGGTTCAATATTAATATTATAAAGAGACAAGAATATTTTTGGTGCACCAAAAAAACAAAATAGTTACTTATTTAGTGATGGCCGATTTCAAAACACTGCTTCATGAAGCTTCGGAGCATTGTGAATCAGCGTATCGAATCATGATTCGGATCGCGTGTCAAACCACCAAACTGCTGAAATCACTTGACTTTGGCGCTCCGAACCACTGATTCGGCACGCTGATAATAAATAACATTATTTTCATTTTTGGGTGAACTAACCCTTTAATCCCCCAGAGCCATGTGGAGTACGTTTATGATGGATGGATGCACTTTCTTCAGCTTCATACTCATTGTTTCCCATTCACTGCCATTATAAAGCTTGGATGCATTAGGATATTTATTAATATAACTCCGTTTGTGTTCATCAGAAATAAGAAAGTCATATACATCTAGGATGGCTTGAGGGTGAGTAAAGCTTGGGGTAATTTTCATTTTAAAGTCAACTAATCCTTTAATGTAATTATCCAGACTTTTAATATTGTGCATCCCTAATCATATTAAAGAATATGAAGAACATTAAAGAGCAACACTGGGCTTTATCAACAAAATCTTATTTTTATTCACCCTTATTCATACCAGATCTAAGCACTTATGATTGGATCACCAAGTGTAATCCAAGGTTTTTTTTTGTTTTTTTTTTACTCAAAGATCTGTTTCCATCAACACATTTGGTGCATGAAACCTTTAGCATGGTTTCTGTATCTCACATACGTTCCTAATACACCCACCTGAATGCTTTTAGATGGGCTTGGAAGTCTCGGAAACTTCCACTCTGAATTGCAAGAACACATTTACTTTGCATCCACCCACCCTCCTTACATAATATACCAGAACACCCTAAGAAAGTCAATGAAGATGTGATTTAGAAATGATATGTGTTAAAAGTTAAACTACACCAGTAACCCTTAGTCTAATCATCCACTCATCTCAAACTAAATGTCGTTTCGCCCTCAGACTTGCCCGAGACGCCAGTTGACCTGGTCATAAACTGCCTGGACTCGCATGAAAACGGATTCTTGAGGGACCAACCCTGGTACAAGGCCGCCGCTGACTGGGCCAACCAGAACCGAGCCCCCGTCCTGAGCATCGATCCTCCAGTAAGTGGACAGGCACATGCTGTGGAAGCCAAATGGTCACTTTCCCTGGGCCTCCCGCTGCCTCTGTCCGAGGGCGCCGGCCGAGTCTACCTATGTGACATCGGCATTCCCCGACAGGTATTCCAAGAAGTGGGGATCAAATACCACTCCCCCTTCGGATGTAAATTCGTCATCCCGCTGCACTCCGAATAAGCCGTTGACCTTCGCAGTCAAGGCTCACTGAACCTGCCTTAAAGATTTTAAGAATGAACAGACGTTGGTTTGAATGTTGCAGCAGAACTGGAACTTCTCAGTCTCTTTTTTTTTTTTTTTTTCTCAAATTCTTCTCTACTTCTGTGATGATTCCCATCAAAGGGAAGTGATGGAAAACGATACCAGCTCTTATGACAAACCTGATGTTAAAAGTGGAACCAATATCGGTATACTCACCATCTGCTTCATAATTCTTACAATAATCTTCCACACAGCCGCTTTAATATGCAAGGCTGATATTTTTAGATGAAACAACATTCATAACCAATTAAAAAATTATGCAGGTATTCCACAAAAACATCAAAACCGGCTTACACTTAATGCAACTTAATTGGTCTTATGGCATGTTTGAATCTTATTTTGTTACTTTCAGCCTCTCAAATAGAATAATTTGCTTTTAGTTTATAGTTGGATGTTCTGATTTTGACCGACTCATAGAAAAAAACATGCATTAAATGAGGATTTTGCCTTTTGTCACCCCTTTTTTTTTTTTTTTCTATTCATGTCAGATTGATCAAAGTCAGTGTTACAGGCACTGAAATTGAGGCAGTTTATTGCTTGCAAAAATGTCAAAGCGTTATTTGCTTTGTTGACCAAACCCAGTATGCTGTAAATATGACAGATTTACTGGGTTCTTATCAGTGATAAAATGTTGCACACTTGAATGGTAAGGTAAGTGTACTAAAACTGTTTGTGATACTGGTTGCCATTGGACCATTACTGGTCATTTTAAGCAGTCATTGGCCAATGCCACCAATTTTCTTACGCTAATATTCATTGCTGTGCTTTACCTCATTTCCTTTTTGTTTCTGTTCTTAGTGCTTAAAATAATAAGCAGCTCATTGGATCCTGCTTTAAAAGGGTTTCAGATGGAGTCGGTATTGCTTGTTTGGTTACATCAAACAAGGGTCTTTTATTAAGAGAGATGCTCCATGCGTTGCAATAAACCTGCTTGCTGAAATCGATTTGTGATTTTATTATAGGTTGTATTATTGTGCGCACAAACCCATTACAGAGCAAAAAGTCAGTGTGTGCTGCTTACTCGGTACTTTTGGGTAATGAATGATGAGTTTTTCAAAAGCACTGATAAAGACAAAGAAATTTTTGTTTGTACCTGCAGATTATCATATGCCTTCAAAGTAAAATAAGAGGCACTTACTATTCAGGATCCATATGCGACAATAATGAACTTAAGATTGTTACACAGCTGACACCAGTAATAATGTACTGCTTTCATAAGACTTATTTTTTTACTAAATGTTTTTTTTTTTTTTTTTAAGCTTTATTGTGATGTTTTCTGAATTTGAATATTTTGTTTCTTCCTTTTCCCGCATTTAATTTAGAGGATTTTTTTCTTCTGCTGAATGACTGTTTTTATCTATGTTTTCTGTTCATAAGCCACATTCATGGTTTAGGCATAATGGTCATTATTCACTTCTTCTTTTTTTTTTTTTGGTTAAGCTATGTACAATCTAGGGGTGACGTCACTAAAGTTGCCACCACAGATGTCTCATTTGCTTGTCATAAGTGTTTAGATAAACTAGAAACCAACAGACCTTACACATCATCTATTCTCAGTCCAGGGAAAAAATTAAATGTGAATTTTGGCTTTTGTTTTAGCTTCTTCTGTTGATGTTTGTGTCTGTAAGGTCATTGGTGTGGCCTCTGATGGCTATTGGAGAGCTTGAAATTAGCTTTTGAGCTTAAAGACTGAATGGAAAAAGGCAATTATTGAAAGCATTAATAAGTTAGTTAATGATGCTAATGAGATTGCACTGTCCATGTTTTGAGAACACAGAAAAGTAAAGTTCCATCTTATAGTAGATGAATACAGATAGGAGAACATGTATATCTAATAATTATACAGCAGTTACCAAGCAAATCCAGCACTAAGTGTTGCTAAAATCATTTGCTGGACTTAATGACTTCTTACTTGAGATTAAAAATATTACTGCTGTACAACTTTTTTTTTTTTTTTTGGATCACAAAAATCTGCTGCAGAGGCCAATTGTAATATTCAATTGAATATTATGTGATACCTAAGCACTACATGTGCTTAGATGTATGTTAAAATGCAGTTTGAATCATTCCTCTGTAGGAGTTTGCTTCTAAAAAACTATGACCAATCTCTGTTGAGTAATTTAAAAAAAAAAAGTAAAAACGTTTTGTTATCTGGTGATGCTCATTTATGTCACAATGACATCATTGAATACGTTTCTAAAGGTTCCGAGAGGTTTTGTTCAGCATCAGAAGTTGAAAGCTACTTTCCATTCTTTTTTCCATTCTTATGCCTTTTTCTTTACAAAAGCATGAGATAAAGGTTGTTAGCGTTGTGTAATTTTATCATTTATCTCTGCACCTGTTGTATAAGGCAACACGATTCAGTAAAATGGTTTAGACAACAGCATCATTACCATTAATTGTGAATTAGTGACATATCTGTTCAACATAATTCTGATATCACTGGAAACCTT
Source organism: Hypophthalmichthys molitrix (assembly GCA_037950675.1). Lineage (NCBI taxonomy): Eukaryota > Metazoa > Chordata > Actinopteri > Cypriniformes > Xenocyprididae > Hypophthalmichthys > Hypophthalmichthys molitrix. The sequence continues at coordinate 13,696,775 of CM075515.1, read as the reverse complement.
ACATGCTTAATATTGTCAACCTTGAAGTGTAAGGACTGAATAAATAAAAAGAATGGAAATAACGCGCAATGGCTCTCTTTGCAATTATTTTAATCTCTTTCCACTTCACAAACACCATAAATATTACAATACCACCAACTTACTTGGGTAAAATGTTTATTTTAAATTTTTAAATATTACGTGTAAATTTCTTAATCGTTGTAATTCTCTTCAAAATCACGAGCTGTCGCTCCAGTCTCCCGCATCCTACCACGGAAAAGGCCTAGATTATGAATATTAATTAGGTCATGCTGACGTTGCTTGGTAACCTCTGGGAGCGTCCAGTTATGCAACCTCATTAATATTGACGATTATCATAGTAGCGTTCGTTAATTCGCCAGCGGACTGGCTTTCAACAAATCACGTCTCGCCACCTGATAAATATTCATAAGCGAACCCTTCGCCGTAGTAGTAGACGACGCATGCGCACTATTCACGGGGCTGTCTGAAGAAGTGCGTTTTCCTTTTCAGGGGCCTGTGTGTAAAAGACAGCGGTAGTCCCTGGGTGTGCTGCGCTTCCGTAACGCTTAAAAACGGTTCGCTTCAGGCGGCTTACCATTTATCGACTTCCTTGGTCAGTAATACGCCGCAACTGTTGTGTTTTTTTGGCTGAACCGTTTGTTTTCGTAACGTTACACGCGCTGTGTTTTTATAATTGAAGTGCATTCAACCGCCGCTGTCTTAACGGTTTTTGGGGGTAACGTTATATTTGAATGCACGGACGAGCCGATCATCTTTTGTCTGCTCTGCATTGATGTTAGAGGAAAGCTCTCTGGAAGATCTGTTTTTGCTGAATGTGTGAATGACCACGTCTGTATCTTCTGTTGATACATTCTGGTAGGTTTGACCCACACATGGACTAAGTGGACAAAACATCTCTAACTTTAAGGCATTTGGACACCAAGGGCTGATCATCTAGGGAACACATAGGTAATGTTATGTATTTTATTACGCCAATCAATAGTATAGCTTGATCTTACCACCTTTCTGCTTTCCGTTTTTCTGCATGTCTAAGAATGGGCGCATTGTGTTTGTGAATCTGAATGCGATGGGTCTGTTTCACAGCTGTCTAAATAAGAGCCACTTGAGACACAAACGTGTCTTTGAAGGACCGTCGTGTTTATTTAATCATCTTAAATAAATCGTGTGTATTAAAGCCTAGTTTGGTAGCCAGAATGCATTGGGTGCAGGATGGCATAATGGACTAATCCCAGTTTGAGATGCATTGTCTCCTTTCCAGTCCTGATTGGACCAGCAGTGCTGTTCCCCATCAGCATCATTCTGGGGTTGTTATGTTGTCATGGTTCCCCTTGAATGTTTAATAACAACATCTGAATGTGGGTCTGGGCTGTAAATAATTGAACTGGGGTTTTGGTTGCGGACACTCATATTTTTTAGCTGTTGGGACGCCATTTGTAACCAAAGCTAGAATGTTTACGTGATATTTTCAAAGAGAAAAATTCCCATGCTAAAAGGGCAGTTATTCAAATCATAGCAGAAAGGCTTCAGTGTGTTTTTGCCTTCATTAATATTAATGAGATGGGTTTAGAAAGGTTGAAATCCAAAGGTCACTTCCTCCCTCTAAAGTGCAGATTTTAAAGGAACAGTTCCCTAAATAATTAAAATTATCAGTCATGTTTTTTTTTTACTATTTGTTTCTTTGTTTATGTATTTATTAGTATTTTTCTATTAAAAAAAAAAAAAACAATATCCAGGCCATTTTTGTTTCTCCCATAACGAAATTGAATGAGGACTGCCTATGTCAAATTTATGACAAAAAGTAAAAATGTCATATCAATAGTCCATATGTCCAGTGCGCAATATTCAAGTGGTCACTGGTGAAGCTCTGAAATGCGCGCAAAAAATGTTTTATGCTACAAAAAATTAGTGTGTTTTGACGCCAAAGTGGTATTGGTAGTTGTTGTTTTACCAGGGTTATTACAGTTAACTGAAACTAAAACCATAAAAACATTTCAGTACTTGAAATGGAAAAACATTTAACTGAAATAAAACATATAAAAATAATTTATATTTTATCTAGTTGCCAAGGCAAAATTTCTGAATAAAATAACTAAAACTGAAATAAAAATTAATAAAAAAAAACTATAGATATTTAAAAAAAAAAAAAAATGTAACTAAAATAAAAATAGAAAAATAAAAACTAATACAAAATATTAATGAACTATAATAGTGCAGTTATGTCTAATAGTTATTTGTTCCGAAAGCTGCAGAGGATGGAAAGCTTTTCAGTAAATATTGACTTAGATTTCAGTATGATCCTCCCACAAAAAGTCATAAGGCTTGGAACATAGTGCTGAAGTCATATGGACAATTTTTATGGTACTTTAACGGTGCTTTTGTGTCCTTTTTGGGGCTTGACAGTCCCAGTTCCCAATATATTCTTCATAAAAAATTCCCTTTTGCGTTCCACAGAATAAAGTTCTACAGGTTTGGAATGACGTGAAGTTTGAATAAATGACAGAATTTTCATTTTTTTTGTTTGAACTGTTCTTTTAACTGTGCAGCTGTTGTATTATGTTGCTCTTTCCATCATCATATGTCTATCTGTGTGTATTTTACACTGTTTCTGCCCTCATTAGTTAATTCTTCAGTGCTTAAAATTGCATCAAATGTGCTTGTTGTTGCACAGATGCCTGTTAAAAGCAGAGCCTCTTCTTTGAAGAGCATCAAAACAGCACTTCCTGTTTAGTTCATTTTAATTCACACCTGCAAGATCTCCTCAGTTAGGCTTCACTGCATCTTGAATTGTCTGTCAGAGTTAATATCTTTCTGTATATCTGAACTACTCGGCTCTGCCATTTTCAATGGGGTTTCCCCTGCTGCTAAACTGCTGTGCTTTCACTTGCACAGAAAGGCATTTTGTGGTGCACTGCTCGAGAACATATCTTTTCTGCACATTTTCCCAACAGCAGTCGTGCTATTTCCTTATTCTAATATACTGCTCAGTTCAAAGTCAGCACTTCCTGACATGTGATACTGATGTCGCTCATTACTGTCCCGAACTGTCAAATTTCTTTGCAGGCGACGGACACTGCATAGATCCAAAACTGACTATAAATGTAAATGTCCATTTGACTCTTCTGCTAGAGGAACCAAACTAAATTGAAGTCATTATAGTTGTGTTTGGTTGTAGAGCTCCCTACTGTCACAGTGGCTTGTCAGTAGATGACAGAGCAGTGTAATTAAGCATCAAAGTGAGCTGTAGGAGCAGCTCTGCCCAGAGGGGAGAGAGTTTGCAGGGTCAAGCTGGTGAGAGACGTTCCCTGCCTTGACGCTGGCTGGTGTGGATCTTAAAAAGCCTTGTGGTAACAGAACAGATGGAAATAACTGGAAGTAATTATGAAGGCTAATGATATACGCCCAGTGTGACCCTCATTTACTGGGGTTGTTTTTGGCCTTGTTGTATTTGCATTTGTGATAATCTCCAAATGTAACTGTGACAATTTCGTATAAATTCATATGAAAACGTACAATTAAAAAAAAAAGCATGAAGGCCCACCCCTAAACCTTAGCAGATCATACAAAAACATACAAATGAGATGTACCAAAACTTAGGAATTGCCATTAGAGTGTGCTGTAATCTTACTTTTCCTAGTTCATAATATCATTTTAAGGTTTGTTTAAGAAATAAAATTATATATTTTAGGTATAATTTGTATTTTTTTTTTTTTTAACGTAAAGCAAAATTAATATTCAATCATATTTAATATTTCAGAATGAAAAGGATTATTCTTTCACACTACGTTTCCCTGAGAACTTCATAGAAACGCTTTGTCTTCCATTGCAGAGGGATTTTGCGCATGAATAATAATGGCATGCATTTCTTGGTAATGAAGTATGAAGAGCCTCCCATAACGTCTCAGTGTCAGTGTTACTGTCTAATCGGACGTGAAAGTGATTATTATTACTAAAATAACATGTACTTGAATATGTCATTATAAGGGGAGAAGGGGCAGTGGCTCTAGCTCCAGGCCAACCACCCCCCTCCCCGTGCATGTCCCTGGTTATTGCAATTATTAAGCATAAATGATTAATATATGTAAATAATATGAAGTATCAATACAACTACTGTACAACTCAATCCTTTTTTAAATTTAGAAGATGAGACGATAACATGGTTGTGTGTGTGCTCAGTTTGGTCTTGACAGCTTCTAAAAAAATATCACAAAACAATTGTGTCATCAGATGATGTGCTGAATATAGTTTGGGGGGGGTGTGGTGAGCAGAATACCTGAGGTCAGAATCTCTCAACCTGTTGAATCTTGCCCCAGTGCACTGATAGTAAAAGTTAAGAAATACACATTCCATAATGCTGCTTTTCTTCATCTTCTCACACACTTTCAGCAATACAATAACAAATGCCTTTACAAAAAAGTACTTAGGTGGTGTAGATTACTGTGGAGATGCACTAGAGATGCACCGATGATATTTATCTGCCTATTTTTGATCAATCGGCATAACGGCTATAGCATAAAAAGGTCGATATAACAAACCGATGGTTGGTTAATTAACTGCGTGAAGGCACTGAGTTGTTGCATAATCCAGTATTTTTCTATGGGTAAAATAATTACTATATCACTATACTATTACTATAACAATTTAAATATTCAAGCTCAAGAAGACACAACTGCTCACAGTTTTGTGAGCACGCACATCCAAAGTGCATGCCTGGAAAGCCGCGTTTTAAACAGCGTGCAAATACTGAATTGAGTTCTCTTTCGCTTCTTCGAATTCACATAAAATTATATCAAAATGCCCGCTTTGGTGAGTATCCTTGTAAACATCGTCTTAAAAGAACGTAATCAGTTGAGAAATAAAATGCTTGTGTACCAGTATATTGGATCTATGCAGCTCTTAAAGTGACAGCAGCCTAATAAACCTGCTGGGCTGCTGTCTGTTTTAATGTTAAATGAACAACAAAAGACAAAAAAACAATTGCTCACTACTCTTGGCTAAATCTCTTTTGTAACTTTTAATAAGGATTAATGTATATTTCATTTATACATTTTACATTTGGTTACTTATTTCTGTACCTGAAAACTACTGTTAGACCTACCTGAAAAGCACTGTTTATTTCATATGCATCTTTGTTCTGATGTATTTATGTTGGCCTGTTGAATGCTAAATGCTAAATCCAATCCATGTTCAATAGAAATTATTTTATGATGCAGTAATAAACTAGATGGTATACCTTAATGCATGCATTTTTGAACTTCGCTAAATTAAAACATGATCAAAACATTATTTCAAATAAGAGAGCAAGTGACAAATAATGGTATCAGAATTGGCCAGTAGTTATTTAAAATCGGTATTGTCGGCCAAAATCGGTGCATTCCTAAAATATATTATGATAATCATATTTATATTGAATTATTTTCATGTCATTACCATGGTTCTGTAATAATAATAATAAAATAACTTGGAAAGTACCAGTTTTTTAATTTTTTTTTCTCATTTTTGGTGATATCAGGATTATTAGTTGAATGATATAACACCTTGTTTATTTTTCTGTCTAGCTAACCTATTTAACCTATCTGTGCTAGTACTGTACTGTAACTGTCCTATATCCATATCATAACTACAGACTAAAGCCTTTTGTTAAACAAAGACTTTCTAAAGAATCTTGAAGAATGCATGAAGGCGAATGTACGCAAATGAATGCTTGATATTGAGTATTTCCCTCTGAAATTTTCATGGATACACACACCCTGACACATTAGCACTTCATAACGAATCTAAAATTAGAGCGCATATCTCAACGGCCCTCTTGAAACACACTGACTGTACTCATTAAATTAACATGCTGAAAGATGCCCCATTTGTGGTTGAAAGGGAGAATCGAAGAGCATCCAAACGTTTGAGTAAGGTCATACACTGACCTATAGTAGTAAATGTGCATGGTTGTAAGTGATCTGATGATTTGTAAGAGGATGTGAGGTAGATGGATTTAAGGGATGAAAGGCTGCGAGGCTGGAATCCGCTCTATCTCCGGGCACATCACGTCTCTGTTCTCTCTCATTGAAGCTGGTTTCCTGGTTCCTCGTGTAGCCTGGAGGCAGCTGTCATGCCTCCCCTACTGAGTCTCACTACTGGTCTCACACGTGCTTTACTTTGAACATGACAGAATAAATCACAGTCACTGTGTTTTGAGCAACATTCAAAGGCTTTTGAAGCCTGAAGGCTTATTTTCAGAGCTGAGCCACGAAGAAGAACAGAACAATCATAAAAAAATTGGAAATATGAGGGGAGAAGTTGGCCTGCAAAAGTCATCAATGTATAGTCATATGTATATTCACTATCGACTTCCAACAATCTGAATAACTGGAAAAACAACAGAAAATTACAGGGATAGTTCACCAAAACTGAAATTTCTGTAATTAATTACTCACCCTCATGTCGTTACATACCTGTAAGACCTTCGTTCATCTTCGGAACACAAATTGAGATATTTTTGACGAAATCCGAGAGCTTTCTGACCTCCGATTGACTGCAACGCAATTACTACTTTCAAGGCCAAGAAAGGTAGTAAACACATATTTAAAACAGTTCATGTGACTACAGTGGTTCAACCTTAATGTTATAAAGTGATGAGAATACTTTTTGTGCGCAAAAAAACAAAAAAAAATAACAACTTTATTCAATGAAAGACATTGTTAAAATAGTCCATGTGACTACAGTGGTTCAATGGCAATGTTATGAAGCGACGAGAATACTTTTGTGCGTAAAAACAGAACAAAAATAATGACTTTATTCAACAATTTCTTCTCTCTCATGTCAGTCTCCTACGCTGTTGACGTAGTGAACACAGTGCAGCACTTCCGTGTTCTACATCAGAACATCGACTAATTATTGGCTAGCTCCTGCGTCAGCATCACATGCATGTGTCGTGCTGCTCACGTGAACAGTGTCGGCCAATAATGAGCTGGCTTTCGGACGTAGAACCTGGAAGCGCTGCACTGGGTTCACTATGTAAACAGCGTAGGAGATTGATGTGAGAGAGAAGAAATTGTTGAATAAAGTCGTTTTCATGCACAAAAAATATTCTTGTCACTTCATAACATTAAGGTTGAACCACTGTAGTCACATGAACTGTTTTAAATATGTGTTTACTACCTTTCTGGGCCTTCGGAGTTCAGAAAGCTGGTTTGTCATAGTCTTGTTCAAGTCACTCAACACCTTTTATCAGTTTCTTATGTAAGATTCTCAAGGATTCTTGTGTTGCCCTTAAAAAGTCGATGTCTATTAGACCAAACTTAGATAGAACCGGGTTGAAGTGTCCACTTCTGGCATACAAAGATGCTTTTGTCGAAGTCTGTGAATAAAAGGAATGGCTTTGGTTCTACATCATACCCTCTGGAAACTTTCACAGTCCCCGTCATCTTTGAGCCACCAGAGTTGCCTGGATTCAGTGGCAGGGAGCTGCCTGCTGGCCTCCAAATGTCCGCTGCAAGTTTTTAGATACTCAAGGAATGAAATTCGTCTTGTGCAAGGCGTAGCCCTGCCGATGCAATCCCTAGACAATGATATCATTTGTAACAAGGGACTTGCCAAGGCACACCCCGAAATTGTTGCTGATCACAGAAAAGCCTCATTGATTTTGATTGGTGAATACATTCCTCTTTGAATGTCAGCTTCTTGTTTATTAGATGAACCATTTTTGTGGTTGGATATTGTTTAGAATTGGCAGTATCCTGCTTTTTTGATGTGGCACACATTTTATCTGTCTGTGTGCATCGCCTTTAGGTGTTTTCACATGATTGCATCATTCTCTTCCTGGCTTTTAAGGTTGTTTAGGGTTAATGTGAACTCAACAACACCATCTGGACAATTTCCACAGCTTAGTGTCAGTGCGGCAGTCAAATTATTTAACACAAGCCGGAGAGATCTGTCACTTCACATTCTTTCACAGGGTTAGCATATCATTTATATTTATCTTTATAATTCTAGATGGTTGCTAGGTTGTTGTTAGGGTCTTCTGGGATCATCCATCAGGCAAAATTATGATTTCAGGTACATAACTGCATAACTCAGCCTGAAATCATAATTTTGCCTGACACCGTGTCTTAACCAGATGCGATGCGATAAGATTCCAGTGACAAACAATTTGTCTGTCTACACCAGACGCGACATTTCTATGAGAAGCAATAAAGTCAATCAAAAATCACAGCCAATCAGAAGAGCGCATGGGCGGGCTCTCTCTGCAAGCTCCCGGCACTGGCAACGAAATTGATAAGTACATAATCAAATTTATGAATATTATACCATTTTAACATGATTAAAAATACATACTGAGTTTCTGAAATAATTTTTGTCATAGAATACACTTGTTTGTTTACGTTGAGTTGACAGTTTGAACATTCTTGTTTCCTTTCGTTTATTTCGAAGATCTGGTGAATTGTCCATTGTTGCTTTCAGTTTGGCTATGAAAGACATACAAAATAATATTCAAACTCACATTAGATGCTTTTAACATTTAAATAAAGAACATAAACAGGTTTGATGGTTGATCCTAGAGGACCCTAACAACACCCTAGCAACCATCTAGAAATATAAAGATAAATATAAATGATATGCTAACCCTGTGAAAGAATGTGAAGTGACAGATTACTTGAGGTTAAAATGCCTCACAAAAGTACATCTGATAGTAATATTGATGCATGCCTTAGCAAACAACACTTATAAAATGTCTTAAGTGCAGGTTGCTTCAAGTGCCAAACAAGTGGCATTATGAGTATGTGATATTAATAGCTTTCTTGCTTTACTTGGCAAGTGTGATAAAGAGAGGCGGTTAGTAACATTGAAACAAAATGTCTTCCTGCTATTTATTGCACACAACTTGTGGCATTGTTTTATTGCACAGTTCAGTGTATTGGTGCATTTCCCCCCCACCTTTTTGTTGTGTTTTTTGTTTTTTTTCTTAAGGTGCATTAGTGCATTTTCCCCCACATTTGTTTTAGTTTTGTTTTCTTTTTTGTTGTGTTTTTTGTTTTTCTTAAAATGCATTTTCCCCCCACCTTTTTGTTTTGTTTTCGTTTGTTTTTTGCTTGTTTGTTTTTTGTAATGTTTTTTTTTTTCTTAATGCATTGGTGCATTTTTCCCTCCTTTTTTTGTTTAGTTTTGTTTTCTTTTGTTTTTCTTAAAATGCATTGGTGCATTTTTCCCCACCTTTTTTTTTGTTTGTTTGTTTGTGTAGTGTTTTTGTTTATTTTTTAAAATGCAACACTCAAATTTATGCAATATGTAGCTTACTCCATGTCCTTCATCAAGGGGTTCTTGGCCTGAAAAAAGTTGAAGACCCCTGATCTAAGACATGAATAAAACTATTTTTCCTGTCCTGAAAAATGAGTGCTTTAATTGTACCAGTACCATAAAGACAAAAATGGACGTATTTGAAATGGCAAGCCACTACAATGACAATCAGTTTCCTCCCTTTACATAATTCATGTTATTCCTGTTAGTGGCAAGTATAAAATTAGGTAGTCAGAGCAGCAGGGGAAGACTGTGTTTTTAAAAGGAAGTGTGTTATATCCTCACTGTATGGGCTTCTGTGGATTGCGCCACTGTTGGCGCCCCTTTTACCGTGTGCTGCTCTAGCCAGCACCCTTCAACCCGTAGTGCTCATCACCCAGCAATGCCTTTGTGCCAATACAGGAAGACAGTTTTAGTCTCGGCAGCTCAGACAGGAAGTGACTTCATGTTGTGGGGCTTGCTGCAGCTTTTATGCCAGAGCTACTTTGCATTGAACAGAGTGGCAGTCAGTGTTGGTTGACATATTAATGAGGTCAAGGCGCTCAGTGTCATATCATATCTAGTTCAAAAGCGTACCGCATGCTCTGCGCTTCTTGTGAAAATGAGGTGGGAGGATTGAACCAGTGTGAATTTACTGTTACACACAAAGAATGATAGGAAACAGTCACATGTAACTGCCATCAGTATCAAAACAATCTTAAATGCCTTTAAAGTAGTGGCTGTCAACTGGTTTGGCCATGAGACCCACATTTTCCCATTTTTAGAAATTTGAACCAAGCTAATTTATTTCTCAAAAATGGTAAACACACACACACTTGACTTAACATACACATAATTGTAAGAATATCACTAACACTGATGAATAAACAATGTAAGGTAAGGATATTAAATAGCACTCCCAAACTAGTTGTTGTTAATACATTAAAGTTAGTAAGTTGGTATGAGCCACAGTCATCAAAAACATTAAAAAATAGGAATACGGAAACTTCAGTTACCATGGTACAATAATTAATGGTTCTTTTTTTTTTTAATTAACTGACAACTTAACTATGACGTTGCATGCTCAATTTCATTGATATACAGTGTGCATCTCCACATTTGCATGCGCAACTGAGAGACTTTTTATTTAGTATTGAGTTATGAAAATAATGTTAGAATAATGACACCAATTTATACTGACAGAAGATACTAAATCAGGCAACGTGTTTTTCTCAGGCACGTTTTACTTAAAATGCGTCCGACAGAAGAGTCAACAGCTTTCACGCACATCTTTCAAAATAAAAGTCTTTCATGAGAAAAACATTTAGAAACGGCTGTTGTTTCTTTGACTACACACTCCGTGACCCACTCAAAACGGTCTTGTGATCCACTTATGGGGTATATAACTTATTACTTTATTAATTTACTTTCTTAACCATTCCAATGGACCGATGGATAAAATGAAGGCCCTCTCTTTTTTTCTTGTTGAATATGCTGTTTTGCTCAGAAATACATTACATTACAGAAGTAAAATAGGTTGCGAATGCTGTTTTGTCTAGACTTTTAAAACTCTTTTTCTGTTTTAGAGTAGATAACTGGTTAGATTTCCGCCTCCAACCAACTGTTCGTTTGTTCACTTGTAACGTAGAGCAGAAATACTTCAGGTACATTTGGTTTCTGATTCCAGGTGCAATTTATTTCCCATGAGAAATCGTCCCTAACTGCCAGCTAATTGGTTCCCATGAGAGTTATATATGAGGATTGCAGGCTGGCACGTGTCATTTATTTTAAGTTCAAGTTTAGTTTAGATGTTTCTTCACCCTACAACACTTTTTATAGTGGAAAAAGAGCAATAATAACATTGCAATTCATGTTTCCTGTCACCATGAAAGTGAAAAGTTTTTTTTTTTTTTTTTAACTTCTCATTTCTGTTTTCTGGTGTTCTCAATTCTCAAGCTGTTGTGTGAGTTAATTTTTAATATCTTTTTATTTGTGGAACAGCAGTGCTTTATTTAAACTGATGTTAACATGAAGATACCTAGTCTCGCAGATCTTTGAGTAAATGGTCTAATCCACATTGTGGACTAGAAGAATCTGAGTGAAAAGCTATAGTTTGATTTATTTTTTGGAGCAGATTTATCTGAAGTAGGCTACAACACAATAATAATAATTTAATTTAGTTTTAAATTTAAGTTCACATTTTATAAATGTAAATACCAGCAACGGTCTCCAAAAGTGTATGTACAGAATAAACCGGGAAAATAGCAGAAAATGTAAAAGTAACGCTTGAACAGGCTTTTTGCAAGCCTGCTTGCTGCTCAGCCCATCTTCCTGTCTGAGGCATCGGAAAATCTACAGCCGCCACTTCCCCTTTGAAAGTGTGTGTGTGTGCTTGAACTGTATTTGCTGCTAAACTGTGTTTGCTGATATGCTTGGTAGGTCTAATTTTGAGTCATTGTTTAAATTTGAGTAAATTTTCTCTACGTCTGTCTTACTAAAAAATACTTTTTAGGAATTAGCATTGAAGTGCATTGAAGTCAACTGTATGTTTAGTGTTTATTTTATTGTTAGGTAATAGCATTGTGTTTTTCTTTAATTCCATTAATGCATAAATATGCTTTCTCACCAGGTTTTTGGCCATTTCTGGCTGCAGCTGTATGCCTCAGGCTCAGCTCTGATGTTACCGGCTGAAAGGGGTTGACTGTGAGAGGACGACTTCCCTCGGCTATGTCTACCATTGAGGTAACACCAGACCTTAAAATGTCACCATCAGGATATAATGAGTTTTATTTTGCTTTAGTTTGGACATCAAGTGCTTTTTTTTATATTTTTCACTTCATTGTCTAATTTTTATTATTATTATTTTTTTTTTTATTAGACAATCTGGCCTCCGGGCACCGAGTGTGTGGCCAGGTACAACTTCCCTGGAACGGCAGACCAGGACTTGCCTATGTGCAAAGGAGATGTTCTTACTATAATTGGAGTAACTAAGGTAAAGTTCAGAAAAGGAATGTTAGAATAACATAAATTTAAAGAGTTCACAAAACATAAAAAATGTCACCATTTACTCACCCTCATGTTGTTCTTAAACTTTATGACTTTATTTCTTTACAACACAGATATTTTGAAAGATAAAAGATATTTTGAAAAATGTCTCAGTAGGGATGCACGATATATCGGCCACCATATTGGTATCAGACGATCGATGTTATCATTATCGACCCGTTAAGAAAATTAAAAAAGGCCGATATATTAAAGCCGATAAATAATGGATTATTTCCTCCAGCTGAGACACACAGTTTGCCATGATGGTTTTGAATTGCTTAAAATATATTTGGAATCACTTCGAAAAGGAAAATACAGTTAAGTGCAACATGTGCAGTGTAAGTCATATAGGCTACATAAAAGTATAATGAGAACGCTACTATATAAGAATGTTGTGATTTCTTTGTGTGCCTGTGTTTTAGCATGTTGTTAGCAGAAGAGTGCGTCCACAAGTTACGATTTATCTGATTTATGATTTGGACTGTCATATACATAACATTATCATGAGAACGCTATTGTAATAAAGCCCACGTTCACACAGCACTGTCAGTCCTGTATTTGAGTCCTTAATATGTTCACACATAGTACAGTTAATTATAACTGAATTTACACCCGTACATTTTCAGGACTCACAACCGTATTCTCGGAAAATTTGCGCTGTGTGAACAGAACCAGACTGGACAACTAGTTGTGAATTCTTTAGGTTTAAACTCCATAACAGGAGTTACAAATTCTGACTAGCACGCACGTTACTTAGTTGAAGTTCATTTTTTGCATTTGTGTCATTTTGTGCAGATATAAGTTGTAATATTATGTTTATGTTGTATAAATATCTGATTATGCTCACAAAGGGATGTGTTTAGTTGAGTTAATTAACCCGCTAGCATAGCGCTCCAGTTTGCCGGTGATTATCTTTAGCTTCAGCGTGTGCTGCTCAAACAGCAATGCACAACAGTAAGAACTATGATTGGGACTGTCATATACATAAAATTATAATGAGAAGAGAACACTGTTGTAATAAAACGTTGTGAATTCTTTGGGATTAGATGCCATGTTTCAGGGGAAAGAACGCATCCACAACAGGAGTTTTTATAGGTTCTGACTTCGTAACTTACTTCAAGTTAAAGTCAGTGGGGTCCAGTGTTTTTTTTTTTTTTTTTTGGTGGTGTTTTTTTGCTTTTGACCCCATTAAGTTTGAAGGGTGAAGCATTCTTCAAAATATCTTTTTTTATGTTCCACTTAAGAAAGAAATTATACAGTTTTGGAATGACATGAGTGTGAGTAAATGATGACAGAATTTTCATTTGAACTATGCTGATGGCCGCTTAAAAAAAAAAAAAAAAAGAAAAAAAAAAAGATGATTTGCAGTTCAAGAAACATTTCTTATCATTATTATTATTATTATTATTAATGTCCAAAACAATTTTGCCAACTATACGTATTTTAAAGGAATACTTAACATAAAATAAGAAGTTCAGCAGTATATTCATGCTATTCTTGCCATAGAATGAAAGTGAATATGAACCAGTGGCAGGGTATCTGCGGGTCCTTAAAAAGTCTTAAATATATTTTTCCTAATAAAAGGCCTTAAAAAGTCTTAAAATGTCTTCAATTCACATTCTATAGGTCTTAAATATTTTTCGTTGCATTACCGCAAAAATTTCTATAGTCTGACAGACCCAGTGACTGACTGATCATTGGACAGAAGATTTTTTTTTTTTTTTCCTCGCGGTAGTTGTTGCGTTGCGTCCTCAGAGAGAATTGTGGTAGCAGGTAGCCGTAATAGGTAAGCGCAAATTTAATGATAAATGGCTCGAGAAAGATGAATTCTCCTGGTGGTTAAGGCCGGTGCCGGTAAATATTTGTAGAAAATGTTTTAAACTGGGTACAATGGGCATCAAAGCGGTACGCACACGCCGAGCATCTAAATGCATCTTTTGCGGTAATGCGACGGAATATATCCGGAATTCCGTTTTTGTAGGTCTAAAATCATGCATGTGAATCAGGCAGATCAGTAAGATGTTTTAAATGTTTTATGTATGTTATGTTTTATGTTTTCTAATACGTCATCGACGGAATGGTCCAGCGCCGCGCAGCGCCATCTGCAGGACAAAGGTCAGCAAAGATGTAGGAATATCTGATCAGAGCTGTACACGGATACACATTTTTAAATAAATCTTCTGTGGCAAAGCTACTGCAAGTGATTTTTGGTGTTGGAAATCCATATATCCTTTGCTGAAACAAACTACCACGTCGTCATGGAGAGCGCAGCTCATGATTGCTTAGTAACAGCAGAAGCGCTTTGTAAAGGAGAAAGCGGCGCCGACGCGTTTTCCATGCGTTTTTAGACACGACATATGAACGGTCCCTAAAAGAGTTCAAATGGTTCAATGCGCCAAATGCTACTAGAATCAGCGCTGAAACGTGTTACTTTTTTATGAATGGCAGTTAGAATTTAATATAAATTTCACAACGGCTGTGATGTAATTATATAAATAATAGTCTGACGAGCTGCATGCTTGCTGTAACAGTGCTGTGTTTTCATTTTCGATTCACTGTAAATGCTACTTTGTTTGTGACGTTTAAATTTGCATTTGGGAACGCAACATTCGTCATTAGAATCGTTTTTAATTCTGTTGTTGTTTACAAAGAGAGGTTTCAGTGTAACATGATTCTTCGGAAATGCTGATTTGCTGCTCAAGAAACATTCACTATTTATATTATCAATGTTAAAATGCAGTTTTTGCTGCTTAAATTTTTTGTGGAAATCCAATTTAAACATTTGTGGTAAGATTTAAAAAATAGAAAAATTAATACTTTAATTCGTCATTCATTAAAGTGATAAAGTGAGTGAAGACATTAAAAATGTTACAGAATATTTCTATTTAATAAATGCTTTAATAAATAATATATTTGATAAATACATGTAATATAATTTCAAATAAATGCTGTTCATTGAACTTTCTATTTTTCAAAGAAAACTAACATAAGTATCACCATTTCCACAAAAATCTGAAGCAGCACAACTGTTTTCAACATTGATAATAATTAGAAATGTTTCTTGAGCATCAAATCAAATTGTAATGATTGTAATGATCATGTGACACTGAAGACTGGAGTAATGATGCTGAAAATGATCACAGGAATAAATTACATTTTATAAAATATTTTTTTATAAAATATAGAAAAAATTTTTATTTGTAAGAATATTTCACAATGTTGCTGTTTTTACTTTATTTTTTATCAAATAAATGCAGCCCTGGTGAGCAGAAGGGACTTATTTTAAAATAATTAATAACTGTTTCCAAACTTTTCACAGCTACTTTAATAATAACAATTCTATTAATACATTTAATATATTATATTGTATTAATTGTTATCATGATTATTAAATGCTGCTTTTTATTTTTACAGAACAATAGTATGTATTATTACAATATATGACATCTTTTAATGTGATAAAATATATATTTAAAAAAAAAAAAAAAAATGCCGCAGTGTGGCTTGGGTGCAGGGTCAGACTTTCCTGCTCTTTTTATTTCTAGCTGATCACATGCCTGATATATTACGTATGTATGTATGTATGTGGGTGTGTTTCCATCGCAGGTTTGGTCTTAAATTTTATTTAAGGTGGTATTAAAAAGGTCTTAAAAAGTCTTAAATTTAACTTGTTCATATCTGCAGATACCCTGAGTGGCTTCCACGGTCCCAAAATGGCATAAAAATATCATAAATGTGCCATCCGATAGCTCTGAGCCAGTATTTGCCGAAATTCATTTTCACTGTATTGAAAATTGCAGCGTGAACATTCTGCTAAATATCTCTTTTTGTGTTCCACGTAAGAAGTGATGTACCTCATGTTGTTCCAAACCTATATTAGTTTCTTTCTTCTGTTGAACACAAAAGAAGATATTTTAAAGTATGTTGGTAACCAGACAGTTGACTGTAACCATTGATTTCTGTAGTATTTTTTTCATACTATGGAAATCAATGGCTAACGTCAGCTGTTTGATTAACAACATTCTTTAAAATATCTTCTTTTGTGTTCAACAGAAGAAAGAAACTCATACAGGTTTAGAACAACTCAAGGGTGAGTAAATGACATAATGTTTATGTTTGGGTGAACCCTTTAAGGTGAAATATAAATTAACTTTTCATTTTTGGGTCACTATTCATTTAAAATTTGTTGGTGCTTCATTCCAGGATCCAAACTGGTACAAAGCAAAAAACTCAGCAGGACAAGAGGGTACCATACCAGCAAACTACGTTCAGAAGAGAGAAGGAGTGAAATCTGGCGGTAAACTGAGCCTTATGCCGTAAGTACAAAGTTCACTTGCGTTTTTTTTTTTTTAATGAGATGGTTTTATCATCACTGATCCTCACTTGATATACGATAAGAGAAGGTGTTTGTGTGGGTTTCATGCATACAAACATTAGCATGCTATACTTAGCATGTATCACTGATATCATGACCGATCGCCTACTATATCTGTAATTATACACAAATTTCTTCCTGCTTTCCGGTCCACCACAATAACCCAATGACTCATTTGAATCAGCCAGCTGTTTAAAATAGAAGGAGAAATCAGAAAGTTATACAAATAGCACCACTCAGGCCAATGGAAAAAGTCCATCTCTTGGCATCTGATATGCAAAAGCCAGAGACATGCATTGTGATTAGAGTTCGGTTGTAAGAGAGCATGCGATATTCTTCAATTACTGGCTGCTTTGAGAGAGAACAATGGACATAATGACGTAGACATATCAATTATATTTAGCGTGGCAAGACAAACTTGCTTGCCGCATCAGCTTTAAACCAGATGTATGGGATCTGGATGTTTGCTTTTAACAGCGTGCAATGGAAGGTTTAGATTTAGATGTGTTTGGCTTTAGCAGATTGTGTTGGTAGCAGTCTTTTTTTTGTCTTCTTTTTTTGTCTAGTCTTTGGTAAGTGCACAGCTTTGGTTTATTTTCAATGGTTTGTATGTATATGTGTGGGTAATTGGGAGATACAGATTGGATGTTTGTCATGCCAGAGAAGCCACAGAAGGGCCAGGCAAGGCCAGCGCTGCTTTTGGAAGCCTGTAATTTAGCTTCCTTTTCTCAGTCCTGTGCACAATATTATGTATCTGAATCAGTGTTTCTTACTGAATTCTCTCCATAGTTGGTCCTAAGTACATGCGAAACAAAACAATACTATTCTTTGTGACACATTTTAGTGTTTTTAAAGTAAAATACCATTACAGCAACACTATTTTGGTGATTCAAAGTGTTAACTCTCAAGCTCATGAGTTATTTTTGACTGATTCATTAAAAGAATCATCTCATTCTTTTGTGAATTGAACTACATTCATTTAGCATACACTTTTATTTAAAGCGACTTTCAAATGAGGAACATCACAAACAATTGGTCATAATTTCAAATAACATATTTTTTATTATTTCACAGTACACATATTCTCTTCAAACTAACAATCGAAATAAAATAGAATTTATTTTAAACAAAACAATACTGGGCTTTTCTACATAAAATATAATTTCTTTGAACAAACCTTGTTTTGAATATTTTTTTCCTCAATATGGAACTGCTTTGAATAATTTAAAAGCTTTACAAAACAGTAACTTGTGGGTTCATGAATCTTTTTGACCAATTCATTAAAAGAACTGCTTCACAAGAGTCATTTATTTGTGAATCAGAATACAATGTATATTTGTTTATCTCGTAATAATCAATTCATACTGCATGTTCACAACTAAAGTCAAACATAATTTATATTAAACAAAATACCATTTTTTTTATTTTTATTTTTTTTACAGTAAAATACTATTTAATACAACAAAGCTCTTTTTAAATGTGTTTTTAACGGATTATCTGTTCCAGATTCAAAGCGCATAACTGATTCAAAACATTAACTTGTGGGTTCATGGATCTTTTTGAATGATCCAGTAAAAGAACCGACTCAAAAGACTCATTCATTTGCAAATATGCAATTGTGTATACTTTTAGTGCTTAGACTTTATAAACTTCATAAACTGACTGAAAAACAATTCCTCTTCGTCAGACAACACAAAATTAACATTATTGTCACTTCTAAAATGATGTACATAACAAACACGTGTCCTTTATCTGTGGTCACTCAGATGGTTCCATGGAAAGATTACACGCGAGCAGGCCGAGAGACTGCTCTACCCCCCAGAGACGGGCCTCTTCCTGGTGCGCGAGAGCACTAACTACCCCGGCGACTACACCCTGTGTGTCAGTTGTGATGGCAAGGTGGAGCATTACCGCATCATCTACCACAATGGCAAACTGTCCATCGATGAGGAGGAGTACTTTGAAAACCTCATGCAGCTCATGGAGGTGAGTTACTGGCTTATGGTTTGGGTTATTGGTTATGACTTGGTTAAAGCTTTAAATTAGCCTAAAAAGAGTTGTAGACTTTAGATATACAAACCCAGTGCAGTCATATTACTATGAATGGGAGAAAGTGCAACGGGCAACATGGCGGAATAAATCTTCTAAATAAAAGAATCAATGGCCAATTCCCCGTGCTTAGGACTGCACATGCGCATTGGCTAGACCAGCCTGAAAAATACTGTTTTGTGTCATGATTTGAGCATTTAGAAAACAAAATTGAGTTGAGAAATGATATTGAGCGAATGCTCTCCGCACATAGCATACATTCATCAAATACTTTCCCTTCAAATCCGCTAAATCCCAGCGTCAGCCCATTCAGAAATATCGGTTCGTTGGCAGAAACCGCTAAACGCCACTTCCTTTTGTCAGCAAAAGCCTCTAACCTCTAACAGAAGACGCAAATCAAATCATATGATTTCAAGATGAATGACGGTGCATGTATGAGCCGGCTTTCAGTTGCTGAGCTGCAAGTTTTTATCATGTTTTGTCCAACTTTACAGTGGCATTGATAGGATTTCGCAAGTAAACACAACAATGTTCTTTTTGCTGCTGTAAAACTGACAGAAACTGACGTTTTACTATGTCTTGTTGTCCAAAGAGGTGGACTTGGTTTTTGCGAAAAAAGCACACATGGACTTGGCTGGTTTTGCAACAAAAGAGATATATATATATATATATATATATATATATATATATATATATATATATATAATATAATTCAGCACAAACACATTCCAGAGTTAGCCCAGCGGGTTGTGAAACCATCAAGCTTCTTCCTGTGCGTCCTCTCACCGCCTCTGTCAACATTTTCAAATTGATCGCCACACACAAAGCCAAAAATAGCCCTAACAGGAAGTCAGTCCACATCAGACGCACTGGCCACAGAGATGAAGCAAGCATTTACGATAGACTCCAGGAAATAATTTTGTACACGCACACCTTGTGCTTTGAGGTCAAAGGTTCAGTCCAGGCTGTGTTGGAGGAAGTGACACTGTTAAACAAAAGCTGTTTTAATGGAAATAAGGTTATTCTTGATATATTTCACACCAACTCATGTTTTTATTATTTTTCGGGCTGTTTAACGATTAATCGCATCCGAAATAAAACTTTGTGTTATGTGTGTGTGTGTACTATGCATATTTATTTAGTATTTATAATCACATACACATACATGTAAGAAATATTTACATATATATATATATATATATATATATATATATATATATATATATATATATATATATATATATATATATTATATATAATATTTAATAATTTAAATTTTTCTGAAATATAGACATGTATATGTATGTGTTTATATGCATGTGTTTATAAATACAAAATAAATATACACACACATATATTATATAAACACAAACTTTTATTCTGGATGCGATTAATCATTAAATTAAATTATTAATCGTTATATTTATTATTCTATTATACTATACCATTCCATTCCATATAAAAAGATTTTTTAAAAATCTTTTAAAATATTTTAGCAAGTTGCTTTAGTACACAATATAAAAGCCAATTGTATAACTTTTTTTATTTAATTTAGCTGTCTTCACAGTATCACTGGATTTTTATACATGAGAATATACAAGCTACCTTTATATTTTAGGAAGGGGACCCTAACATGGGCATCATCATATTCGGATGCCAGCTTTTTACAAGTACAAGCTTGTTATTGTTGTTTGCCAGAGTGTTGCTGTGTGAATGCTAAGATGTTCTGAGTGGTTTTAGTGTTTAAATGCATCTCATAGGATGTTTGAGGTGGTTGCAGTACTTGCACTAGTCAAAAGAAAAAAAGTGAGAATTTTGTTCCCATCATCCGTTTGCTTTAAAAAGCAATTGCACACCTCTTCTCAAACAAGCTTCATCATTTGTGGTTACATTCAAAGCCTTAGCAAGCACCGCTAATGAAAAGAAAGCCTTAAAAAGGGCTGATTTACATAGATGTAAGATGTAAATGACTGTAATTTGTATAATTTTACATATCTTTTTTTTTATTCCACTGGTCATTGGCTTTATTAGGGTCGGTCTGTGTGATTAACCAGTGATCCGTTCTCGGTTAAGTGTTGATAATGGTTCTGCTCTGGTTATTCTAGATTGGGGTCTGGGTGGCTTTAGTGGTCAGAGGCACTATGGGTTCCTCAAGTCTTTCCTCACCCTTTCTATTACGGAATTCCACACATTCTTTAGTGTAATTTTGGCTACAGTGACTCTCTCTTTATCCCACCCTTATAGCCTCAGCTGAACAGTTGTGCTCTTTCCAATGAAGTGGACGAGTCTTAAATAGTCTACAATAAGGCTTTATGTCCATAGTGATTAGACTACCACAGACGATATTCCTCCCACAATCCACTCAATAACATTCCTCGGAAAACCAGTGGAGATATAGGATATAAAAGCCACAAACTGATACTGTCCGCTATTGTTTATCCATTAGTGTTTGTTGTCGCTCATTTGGGTTCACATTACAGCTTTGGGCTGTCTGTAATGGTTCATTATGACAAGTTAACTTTTATTAAATTAATACTTAAGTTAAATTGTTTAAAAGTAACAGTAAAACATTTATAATGTTGAAAAAGATATCCATTTCACATAAATGCTGTTCTTTTGAACCTTCTATTAACCAAAGTATCCTGAAAGAAAGAAAGAAAGAAAGAAAGAAAGAAAAAAAAAAAATCCTGTATCCTGTTTTCACCAAAATATTAAGCAACTGTTTTCAACACTGATAATAATAATACGACATGTTTCTTGATCAGCATATTAGAATGATTTCTGAAGGATTAATTAAAATGGTAAATAGTTAATTTTATATATCCAAGAATTACTGAACTGTTTTGTTAACAGTCTAGTCATGCAAATGTGTTGTTATTTTGAGCGCGTGTATGAGAACGGCGCGCGCACGCACGAACGCACGCTTCAGTTCCTGGAACAGTTGATAACGAGGAAGTGACAAAGAGGAAACGAGCGTAGGTTCCAGATCATTTCAACAGCTCAATCGATGCCGTTTTATTCATGTAACAATATTATCTCGTCGTCTGGCCACACGATTATAGCATCCAGACATATGGAATCACAAACACGTATTTCAACACTGAAATGATAAGAATGTTGTCGCCTGTGTGGACTTGTCCCTCTGAGGAGAGGAAATGCTATGAGTCGAACTCAATAGAGCATACATATACAACAGCGCACTCTGCTGCCGACCCAAGTTTACTGCGTTGCATGTGCTTATTGGAAGAAAGAACAAAATATTTAAAAAACGTACATTTAAACAGCACATTTCGAGGCTTATTTGACTTTTTCACTTGTATATAATTTGCATTTATTTGCATATTGTTCTGCATAATTCAGTGAAGTGTGCATTTGTTTGAATTTAATGTAGCATAGTATTTGGTATTATCAGCTGATTTGAATATTATACAATAATGCCATGGTACTTTTTTTTGTAAATGAGCTTAATTTGTTTTTGTGTGTGTGTGTTTGTGTGTTAACAGCACTACACTAAAGACGCAGATGGACTCTGTACCAGACTTATCAAACCTAAACTCATGGAGGGGACTGTGGCGGCCCAGGATGAGTTCTCTAGAAGTAAGAGACTTCTTGACTGTATTCACGCAGGCATTTTCTTCATTTATACAGGTTTAAATTGCTGCATGGCTTCAAAGTTTGTTTTATGAAAGGCATTTTTTAATAAGTTCATAAATCTTCTTTTCCCACAGGTGGCTGGGCTCTGAATAGAAAAGAACTGAAGCTTAACCAGACTATTGGAAAAGGAGAGTTTGGAGGTACAAATGTGCTAATGGAACTCTCTTTTATGATTAGAAGCACATCTAGATCATTGGATCTAAATGAATTTGGTTCAGCTATCAATAAAGTGAGATTACATTGCATATTTAACATATTTATTGCAGGTTTGTATAATATTCTGAGTTTGCATTTCACTGTTTTTATTCATTTTGAGAAATACTAAAATCTTCTTTTGTTCAAGTGTGACAAGTAAATCCCTGTCACATTTCGTCTAGAACTACAATAACCATTTTGTTCACACAGCGCACACAACTCCTCTGCACTTACTCACGATTTCTTTCAAAATGAGGACAGGAGAGCTGTCAGTCAATAAATGGGAAAACAAAGTAACTTAAGTTACTTATCTGAAAAAGTAACTCAAACATTTTGTTGTAAATTTAAGTTACTTTACTAGTTACTTGAAAAAAAGTAATCTGATTATGTAACTCAAGTTGTAATGCGTTACCCCTCAGCACTGCTTATAAAAAATGAACACAAATATATTAACAGTACCATGAACTACACAGGTAGTCAATAATTCACTCAGCTTAAAAAAATATGCTCTTTTTGATTTTTAGATGTGATGGTTGGAGACTACAGAGGCAAGAAAGTAGCAGTGAAGTGTATCAAAAATGACGCAACAGCGCAGGCCTTCGTTGCAGAGGCTTCAGTCATGACGTATGTCCCCCCTGATTGACCAATCAGAATCAAATGTTCCAGAGAATAAAACATAAGGCTTTGTATATTTAAATATATTTAAACATCAATATGCATATTGACTGTTACAGGCAATTACGGCATAATAACTTGGTACAGTTACTGGGGGTGATTGTGGAAGAGAAGGGCAGCCTCTTCATTGTCACTGAGTACATGGCCAAGGTCAGTGACTCCATCCTGTTATCACAGAGAATAACTAGACTTATACATTTAATCTTGTTTAGGCATATAAAAGTATATTTTGAGATCTGATGTTCTTAAAGCATTATTTTGATGTCTTCATTTCTTTCTACAGGGTAGTCTCGTGGACTATCTGCGCTCCAGAGGACGTACTGTTATTGGTGGAGATCGTTTGATCAATTTCTCAATGTAAGTTTATTTTCTTTTTGGCACTCATCTAACTTTGTCTCATAATGAATTATAATGTTAATGAAAAATATAAAGGGCTGTCTTCAGTTTTTACATTTTTCAAAAATGTTTTCTTGTGGATGAATTTTTTAGGGATGTCTGCAAGGCGATGGAATATCTCGAGGCCAATAACTTCGTGCACAGGGATCTGGCGGCTCGTAACGTTCTAGTGTCAGAAGACAACATAGCAAAAGTCAGTGACTTTGGCCTCACCAAGGAAGCGTCATCTACTCAAGATACAGCCAAACTCCCGGTTAAGTGGACTTCACCCGAGGCCTTACGAGAGAAGGTGTGTTGTCTGCTTTAGTTTTAATATGTTTAAATGGAGACATGTAAAAACATCCTCTTATCTTTTTGTTTTCTACCTTTCTGTCTGAAACAGAAGTTTTCCACTAAGTCAGATGTATGGAGCTATGGCATCTTACTGTGGGAGATCTATTCCTTTGGTCGGGTACCATATCCAAGAATTGTAAGTCACTTCAAACCAGAAACATGACAACAATAACAACAACAAAATATAAAATATTGATCTAATTTACATTAAGATTAAAAATGTATTGATTATAATATTCTATTTATTTTAGTGAAAAAGCAGAAACATGACCAATACATTTTTTTTTTATATTGTATTAATTTATTATTATTATTATTATAGATTTATTAATAATCTAATTTAAATGAAAATAACTCAAATAAATAGGATATTGTAATTAATATATATGTCACTTCAAAGCAGAAACATGACCAATAAAAAATACAATTGTAGTTTTTTATATAAATAAATAATAATAATATTATTATTATTATTCTAATTTACAATAATACTACTAAATTAAATAGGATATCATAATCAATACATTTTTAATCTTAATTATAATTCACCTCAAAGCAGAAACATGACAAAAGTATTATTTTTTTTATATTGTATTAATTTATTATTATTATTATTATAGTTTTATTAATAATCTAATTTAAATGAAAATAGGATATTATAATTAATGTCACTTCAAAGCAGAAACATAAAAATATAAAATAAAAATACAATTGTATTTTTTGAATAAGATAATTAGAATACTAATAATAATATAATAATAATAATAATAATATAATTTAAAATAAGTACGTAAATGGGATATAAATATCAATACATAATTGGCAACTTTAAAGCAGAAACATGACCAATAAAAAGTACATTTGTGATAATTTTTATATAACATTAAAAAATTTAAAATCTTAAGATATTATAATTAATATGCAGGTCACTTCAAATTACTTAAAAGCTGAAACATGACAGATTAAAAAAATACATTTGTAGTTTTTTTTGTTTTGTTTTTTTTAGAGATACTATTACTATAATAAGAATACTATTAGTATTATATCAATATATAGAGAACAGAAACATGACCAATAAAAAATATAGTTGTGATCATTTTTATATTGCCTAATTATTTGATATTTATTATTATTATTAGTTATACTATTAATCATTTATTTCAATTAAAATAATCAAAAAAAAATTTGGTTATAATACATTTTTAATCTAAATGTACATATTTATGATATTATTAATGACATCATAATTTTGTAATGCTATTTATATATTAATTTAATATTTTAAACATATAAAATACATTTCATTGTGTTGCAAGATTTCTGCACATACCACATTATTTCTGATTCTTATTATGTTATCCAGACAAATTCTCCCAGTAGAGGACACTGTTGTCTACTTAAGCATATTCTTCCTTAGTCACGGTGTCCTTCATCCTGTCTTCTTACAGCCTCTGAAGGAAGTTGTCCCGCGTGTAGAGAAGGGTTATAAGATGGACGCCCCCGACGGCTGCCCGGCAGTGGTGTATGACATCATGAAGCAGTGCTGGACTCTGGACGCTGTGGTGCGGCCCAGCTTCATGGAACTGAGAGAGAAACTTCAAGATATCATAACCAATGAGCTGTACCGATAAATGACAAAAACTAAAGGAAAAACACAAGAGGAAGACCTCCATGGGACCATTCTCATGCAATCTGACCAAAATCTACTCTTAAAGCCGTGGACTTGAAAAACTTCAGCAGAAATTTCTTTTGCAAGCGCATCCTTGTTTTTTCTTTGCATTGTTTTCATGGCTTGATTTTCTTCATTTTGGGGAGGCTGGCCTTCTCTACACCAACTCACCTCTTTTTGATTCACAAGATCTTCAGCCTCCTCTGATATGTCTTCATACGCTCCCTCATTACGGACTTTTGATTAACACATAGTACTTTCTGCCCCGAAAAAAAAGAAAGAAAAAATCACTTTACTACTAAATCTGCCCATAAAACAACAACAACAAATAATATCATGAGAAATGACATTCGGCACCCATAAGGTTGGTTTTCTGCAAAATCTTATACCCAAGAACAATAATTGGCACTTAGGGAAACCGTATGTTCATCCCAAACTGTTTTCAGTTCCAGTAGCCAATGAAATACACGAGAGAATCTTTCTTCCATTTCACAGTGCCTTCACGCCAGAAGCCTGTCTTGCCCCAGAGCTTGTTTTTTATTTTATTTTTTTAAATATGGTGTGTACAAGTGCTTTGATTTCCTGTTGTCTTTCTCATCTTTCCAAACATGTGTCAGTCTGAGCCTCAACCAGAAAGGATGAATATAAACATTGTAGGCCTTTTAAAAGAGATGTGTCTTGGGTGGAAACTGAAAGGCTTTAAAGGTATAGTTCACCCAAAAATGAAAATGCTGTCATCATTTACTCACCCTCAAGTTGTTCTAAACCTGTATGAGTTTCTTTGTTCTGTTGAACACAAAAGAATATATTTTGAAGAATGTTTCTGGTCCCCATTGACTTCCATAGTATTTTTTCTTTTATTTTTTTTTTTCTTTCATCCTATGGAAGTCGGTGTGGATCAGAAACTGTCTTAGTGGAAACTGTCTGTTCAACAGAAGAAAGAAACTCACAAAGGTTTAGAACACCTTAAGGGTGAGTAAATGACAGAATTTTCATTTTTGGGTGAACTATCCCTTTAATTCAAAATAAAAGAAATATATATATAAAAAGATAAGACAGAGAAATTATAAAAAAACAAAAAAAACAACACAAATACAGATTTGTGAAATATTTGTTATATATTATATGCTGATTTTTGCAAAGGACTTGATTTTGCAGTGCTTTTTTTTTTTTTTTTTTTTTTTTTTGCTACCATATTTCAGTTAAAATCATTCCACCTGAACAGTTTGATAAAAACAAAAGATAAATGACAAAAAAAAAATAAAAGGCTGCCAAACAGATTTGAATGTGTGTTTATGTGCTCTTAAATGTGACCAAACAGTCAAAGAAACTGTAAACGCACCAAGAGAGGAAACACGTCATATATATAAATATATAATATACAAGTTGCTGCCCGTTTAGCAATGACCCAAACAGTCGTGACACATGACAGATTTTCACCATAAGGTTTTGACACACGTATGTGAAACGGTAATAACAATACCAATGCCCTGCAGATGCGCTTGACGTATATAATGTCTTAAAAATCACATCACATTCACCTCCACCAGAATGTGATAGGATTGTTCTCTGGTCTATCTATAGGATGCTGTATTTCTGCTCGGCGCATGTTTCTCATCAGCAACATGATATCAAGACAAGGAAGATTCATGAGCGTGCAGCTAGAATGAAACCTAAACCACTGAAATGCTGTATTTGTGGTTTTCAGTGAAGGTGAATCTACCTCTGCTCTACAACACAATCACCTGAACAAAAACACACCAACACAGTGAAATGTTTGCACTTCTCTCTTTTGTAGACAATTATTTGTATTCAATGCTGGAAAACTGTCGTGGGACGGAGATGAAAGCTGGCTATATATATATATATATATATACACACACACACACACACACACTACCAGTCAAAAGTTTGGACACGGTAAGATTTTTTATGTTTTTAAAGTAAGTTTCATCTGCTCACCAAGGCTGCATTAATTAATTAAAAATTAAGTAAAATTGTGAAATATTATTACAATTTAAAATAACTGTTTTCTGTTTGAATATATTTAATAAAGTAATTTATTCCTGTGATCAAAGCTGAATTTTCAGCATCATTACTCCAGTCTTCAGTGTCACATGATCCTTCAGAAATCATTCTAATATGATGATCTGCTGCTCAAGAAACATTTATTGTGTACAATTGTACAAAATATTTGTGTACAATATTTTTTTCAGGATTTTTTGATGAATAGAAAGTTCAAAAGAACAGCATTTATTTGAAAAATAATCTTTTGTAACATTATAAATGTCTTTACTGTCACTTTTGATCGATTTAATGCGTCCTTGCTGAATAAAAGTATTAATTTCTTTTCAAAAAAAATAAAAATAAAAATTCTTACTGACCCCAAACTTTTGAACGGTAGTGTATAATGTTACAAAAGCTTTGTATTTCAGATAAATGCTGTTCTTTTGAACTTTCTATTCATCAAGGAATCCTGAAAAAAAAAAAAAAGTACACAACTGTTTTCAACATTGATAATAATCATAAATGTTTCTTGAGCAGCAGATCAGCTTATTAAAATTATTTCTGAAGGATCATGTGACACTAAAGACTGGAGTAATGATGCTGAAAATTCAGCTTTGATCACAGGAATAAATTACTTAATAAAATATATTCAAACAGAAAAGTTATTTTAAATTGTAATAATATTTCACAATATTACAGTTTTTACTGTATTTTCTAATTAAATAAATGCAGCCTTGGTGAGCAGATGAAACTTCTTTTAAAAACATTAAAAATCTTATCGATTCCAAACTTTTGACTGGTAGTGTGTGTATATATATATAATTTTAAAATAAAAAATATAAAATGCATTAGGTAGATGCCTGCACTTCAGATAAGCTGGGACTATAAAATGATGATACTTAATTTGCATCATTTGAATACTATTTTAATTTACTGCATGTTGATTTCCTTTTTTATTTTCATTTTTATTTGAAAAGAAAAGGGAAGGAAACCACCTATAGTAGTACTTCCCCTTAAAAGTGAGATCCAGAAATCCTTGTGAAACTTCAAGCATGCGAGCTTCCCTGCTTAACAAGGAAGAATGAGGTAAGTCAGGGAGACGGGACTTCAGATTCCCCCTCGGGCGTCCTGTGTGCTTCACGCCAGAACGCTTGACTGTGGATGTCACCATGCGTGTGTCACGATTTGCTCTGTTTCGTGGCCTATGTGGAAGACATTGCCAACGGACATTAGGAAGAGTTTAATTCAAACGTTTGGTTTCAAGGAAATGATTCTGATCTCACGTTATGAGGGAGGAACAGAAATGTTGCTACATTTATATCTTCAAACTAGCAGTCGATAGCAGCAGTGATTATTAAGTTTCTTCAGTCTTTATCTCCGAGTTCATCCGTTTGCCTGAAGAGAGCAACATTAAGTGACATGCTAAGTTTGATTCTCTAAAATACCAAAGTTCCTCCAGCTGTAGGTTTAGATGCGCTCCGCAGTGCTCGTCAAGCCCCATTTACATCTCTTCCATGACATTTGGGCTCAGGCCCGGATCCGGCCTTCACCCACGCCCAGCCTAAGGGAGCTTGTATGCCAGTGTACATCCCAATCAACACTAGAAGTGGAGTCCTCACGATGCTTACATTCATGACAGTCTTCTCTCATGCAAAACACATCCCTCTTCTGTTTGCATTTTGGCCAGAAATGTGCCTCATGAAGGGTACTTGAGTACAGTGATTCATGAATGGAGAAGTGACTCGCTAGGGCACTGCTTCAGGCAAGAGGGAAAAACCTTCTCAATGCCCTGGCATTTATCTGAAGAATCATTGACCCTCATAGACAACAAGTGCTGTAAACGGTTTGGCAAAGTGCCTGTTCTGTTTGTATAGATACTAAAAGCAATTCAATATAGTCTCTTGTTCTTCACTGGACAAATAAGGACAAATCAGATTGCAGCTGGTCATGTTTAAAACATATATGATAATAAATTCAGTGCGACTTCTCTGAATAAACTCTCATATTATCAGAGATTTCCATCTGAAAGCAGCTGGATTCAGCAAGATGAATGTTCACAGCAAATGTAATTGTTAAAATTCCCCCAAATGGTACAAAGCGTTGACTCACCGCTGTCTTTGGGAAAGGTCATCATATCCTCCAAAGAAGACGTTTAAACATGTATTATTCATGCCATTTCAGAAAAGTGATTTGTCAGTGTATTTAAACAATTCAAAATGTAGGTAACAATGAAAAATTATGATTTAAAAATGCTAAAGGAACTTTTATATCTAAAGTAATTTAAACCTAAAATGATGAGTATTAGCGGTGGGCGATATACCGGTAGACACAGGAAATTTGTCAACAGGTAGACATTTTAGACTCTATCGCGGTTACGCTCACGTGACGTTGCTGTGCTGCGCGGTCATGAAAGCTTATCGTTTTAAGCATTGCGGTGCATATTTAAGCATTGCTCAAGGTCCATAAAGGTACTAAAAACATATTTAAAACAGTTCATGCGGTTCAGTGGTTCTATCTTAGTATTATAAAGCGACAAGAATACTTTTTTTGCACCAAAAAACCCCCAAAATAACGACTTTTCAACAATTTCTAGTGATGGGCCGATTTCAAAACACTGCTTCGGAGCTTTACGAATCGAATCAGTGACTCGGAGCACCGAAGTCACGTGATTTCAGCAGTTTAGCCCTTTGATAGGAGATCCGAATCACTGATTTGATTCGTAAAGCTCCGAAGCAGTGTTTTGAAATCGCCCATCACTATATTGTTGAAAAGTCGTTATTTTGTTTTTTTTGGCGCACAAAAAGTATTCTCGTCGCTTTATAATATTAAGGTAGAACTACTGAACTCGCATGAACTGTTTTAAATATGTTTTTAGTACCTTTATGGATCTTGAGAGAGGAAATGTCATTGCTGTGAATGCAGGCCTCACTTAGCCATCGAATTTTATCAAAAATATCTTAATTTGTGTGACATCATGGCCATATTCCAGGATGACAATGTCAAGATTCATCAGGCTCAAATTGTGAAAGAATGGTTGGGATGGAGCATAAAGAATCATTTTCACACATGAATATGCACTGACCTTGACCTCAGTGTAAGTGTTTGGGATGTGCTGGAGGAGACTTTACCTCTTGCATTGTCAATACAAGATCTTGACCAAAAAATGATGCACCTCTCAATGAAAATAGATGTTGTGATGTTATTTCCATCAAGAGGTGCATCAATTTTTGGTCATCCTGGAATATAGCCATGATGTGTCTTTCAACATGGTTGTTTAAGAAATGAAAAGCTACACACTCCATCAATTAGGGTTAGAAGAACTGTTGCCAAACATATACATGCTAGAAACATAATAATCACTGCAATATCATAGATTCTAAAGCATTTGTCTATTTAAATCCAAACAGCAAGTTTTTTTGGCCGGGCAGTATATGTTTGACCAATATGTTGTTTATATTATTATTATTAACTTAAAATGTCATATATTCATCTCTAACCTCTTATATTAAATACAAATTTAATTCATTTTAAAGCAGACAGGAGAGGAGAAGAGACTATTGAATATGATTTAATAACTAATCTTTAGCTTAAAGTATCATTTAGCATATTTTTGTATATATTATTTATATATAATAAATATTTATTATACATATTCCCACAGTTGTAAGACTGTACACAATCTTATTAGCATAGAAGTATAAACCATAAATCACATAAATCATAGTCCCTAACGCTGTATGTAATATAATTAGCTGACACAGACCAAGGTGTTTCACTTGAGCAGCCCCGTGATTACTTGACACAGGAAAGAAGTGACAGTCGCAGCTCATCATTACTCATACTGACTCATCAACAAGCCCACAGGCCGTCATTAATGGAGTGCTCAAAAAAAAATAAAATAAAAATAAACCAATGACAGTATTTCCTGTCTCCTATCGAAAGTATTTGATTGTAAGTAATCAGTTTTGGTATAGTGTCATCATTTATTAAAGGCATTTAATTCCTTAAAATACATCTGATATAGAAAAATCTTATAGTATAATATATTTAATATATGAGCTGGGTAGATTACTTACAAATTGTAATCGGTTACTGATTACAAATTACATGACAAAAATTGTAGTCACGTAACGTAATCCATTACATTACATATTTAAGGTAATATAATCTGACTACTTTTGGATTACTTTTAGATTACTTTTGACTTGTTTATCACATTGATTTGAGTAGAATAGTCTTGTACCATATTGATATGAAAATACAAAGATAAAGAAAATATATTCCATTCTTTGTTATCAACAACATGAAGTGCATTAAATATCACACTACGTCAGGGTTTCCCAGACTGGGGTTCGTGAGTTTAATGAAAAGCTATTACATAATTAATTTTTTTTAAATAAATTATTTAAAAATAAAAACAATAAAAATAAAACACTACTAAACAAGATTAAAAAATGTTTTATTTGTTTGCCTGTCATGTGACCATTAACCGACATCAGAGAACCGTGAACTTAATTTTATTATTTATTATTATTATTGACTTAATTTTATTGACCTAACTTACAAATTAAAATTTCAGGGGGTACATCAAGTAAATATATTAGGTCAAAGAAATTCCAGCTGAAAAAAAAGTTGGGGAAACCCTGCATTGCATGTAAATATGAAATGATGTGAATCTGTACATTTTAATGTGTTTGAAATACAAAAACCTTCCACTAATACATTGTTAAATAACTCACTGAAACTGAGTGATAATTCAAATAATAAAGTGTGAATCAGGAGTTGATTAGATATGTATTGTTGCAATGCTAAGAAAATACTTGTTAAAACTGAAATAATTTCTGTAAATCCAGTGATCAATTGCTGTGTGGGTCTGTTTTCAGTGATAAGGAACATTTAAAAGATAAAAAAATAAGTAGTTGGGAGAATCAATGAATTATGAATATTTGACTGCCATTGTGAGAATAACATGTAATCATGTAATCAATAAAAAAGTAACTAGTCCGATTACGAGTATTTTAAAATGTAATATAAATCTAATTACAAGTAATCCAGATTACATGTAATCAGTTACTACCACCTAGCTCTGAATATATATATATATACAGTATTCCCATTCTGTATATACTTATGTCTGTGTTTGTTGGCACAACTGTCTGTATTGTCAGTGCTCTGAAATTGAGCCTCATTACAGCAATTCACTGCTCACTGAACCCTGTGTAAACTGTGTAAATGACAAACTAACTCCACCTTGGCAACATATTACAATAAAATATTGTGAATTAGTACACTATAAAAACTAGCACACTAGCCTAGGTGGTGTGTGCCACACATTCAGAACTGCACATTTTATAAACAAAACATTACTAGCTAGTGTGCACTAGGCCATGTGCAGTTATACAATTCTATGAAAGAATAAATACATCGAATATATGTCTCTGCAACATTATGTACTAAAGATTATACTTTATGTAGTGTAAGTTTTTTTTTTATCAGCCATTGTTGACGTTTGCAATGTTTTTAAACCTCACCGTGTAAGCAGAAGCGTCATGAATCAGAAGTCGCGCGCTACTTCATTGAGAGAGAGAGAGAGAGAGAGAGAGAGAGAGAGAGTAAATTCCTCCGCGTTGTACAGGTTATGAATATATGTTGCTGAAACTTGAATTGAGCGGAAGAAAGGAAAACATCTAGGCTACTTTTATTGTCGCGTTTTTGTTTTCTCCTCACACGAAACAACTAGACTTTCTCAAGCGGGTGGCATATTATCCAAAGAAACCGGCGATTTATATATTTATATAGTATTCTGCAGAAAAACAATGGCTTTTATGTTTAAACACATGATAGGGGGGCAGCTGAAGGATCTTACCGGGGGTCTTGGAGAAGAAAAACCAGAAGGAGAAAAGTCAGAAGCTGCAGCAAAAGGAATGACACACGAAGAGTTCGAACAATATCAAGAACAGTTGGCGGAGGAGAAGTAAGATTCATCAAGAACTATTTCTTTAGCGGTTTGGTCATGACCACATTTTAAATGTGTGATATTTTTGAATATTTATTATATATATTCGTAATTTTCCCCTCCATTTTCTATTTCGTTTGGTAATAGCAAATGAATTTGATTTTTTTATATATAAATAAAATTTAATGTATTATTTTTTAAATAATTGTATAAATATTTTAATAAATAATTGTATTAATATTTGTATAATTTCCAGATATTTTTTATTTTATTTTATTTTTATTCAACAACAAATTCCACATATACAGTACATAGAAAATGCGCTATATAAATATACCATTCATTCATTCATTCATTCATTCACTTTACCAAAAAAGGAGGCTGCTCCTTACATATCCTGACACAGATAAATGTTAAATGAGAACCTGGTTAAATGCCACAATAATAATTATATTTAAACATTTTATATTTATATATATCAAATTATGAGGACTCTATCCCTCCTGTTTGAATTTAATACACAGATTGCATTGCACAGTCACTTGTTCACATGTAATACAAGAAGCTGTAGAGAAGGTCAATGTTTATCTCCAGCTTCCTGTATTTCTGTGGTTTAATCAATAGTGCATGTCACCTTGCTCTCCAGATCCGCGTTTCTCTGGTTTGGCCTTGAGGACAGTGACTCCTCTGCAGAAATGCATATGCAGCTGTTTTTCTTCTATTGTGTGCATTTTTGAATGGCATCGTATTACATTGACCTAGACATAAAAAAGTTAACTTCAAAACTAAACAATATTTCATATTGATAATATTAGGATTTCATATTGATATTAATTAAAAATTTCAGTGAATCGTGTTTACGTACTTTTGTGTCAATCTAACTTCTGTTTTTCCACTAGGATTGAGCGAGATGCCAGTTTTGCCCAGAAGAAGGCTGAACGGGCCACGGTCAGAAGCCACTTCAGGGAAAAATATCGTCTTCCAAAAGTAACATCTCTTTAAAGGAATATTTCACCTAAAAATGTCGTCATTTACTCACCCTCAAATTGTTCCAAACCTGTATAAATGTCTTTGTTATGCTGAACACAAAGGAAGATATTTGGAAGAATATTTGTAACCGAGCAGATCTCGCCCCCCATTGACTACCATAGTATTTTTTTCCTACTGTGGTAGTCAATGGGGGGCGAGATCTGCTTGGTTACAAACATTCTTCCAAACATTCAACCAAGCAGATCTTCCCCCTTTGTGTACAGCAGAACAAAGACATTTATACAGGTTTTTTGTTATTTCATTATTAACTTGTACTTTTTATTTACAGAGTGAACTGGACGACACGCAAATTCAGGCTGCGGCAGATGACGTGGAGTTGCCCACAGAACTGGCCAAGATGATCGCTGAAGACAACCAGGAGGAAGAGCAAAAGCAGTCTGTCCTGGGTCAGCTGACCAACATTCAGAACATGGATATTGATCAGATAAAAGAGAAGGCCCAGTCCACCCTCGAAGACATTAGACAGTCGGCTGAAAAGTGTGATGTCATGTAATCCAGGCAGAGCTGGACTGCTGATTGAGGATCGGATGTTTCCTCAGCTCCGATGATTTCAGGGAGAATATAGGGAATAAATCAGATCCATAAACAGCATGCCTATAATGAGATTCTTTGTGAAATACAAGCTCCTACCCAAAGCCAAGCAATCATATATACATTTGAAGTGTTTGTTGATATTGCAAATAATGTGTGCCACACTGTATACATGTTATGCTTTGTCATAATAGTGGCTTAAGGCAATAATTATCAGTTAACATCTTTTTACTTGTTGTTATTTAGTGCTTAAAATATGTTATATTTGCTTATATGTGATTGACTATTCTACATCTACTTTAAATGAGCCAGAAAATGTTACAAAATACAGTATTCCGGTCTGCTGAATACATATTACTAAAAAGTATAAAATATGAAACTGCTTACTATTAAACTATGTATGTATTTGCACCTTTTTATGTACTCAGTCAGTATTTCAATGTATTTATGTGAAGTGTGTAGATAAAACATTAATTGTTGTTTTTTTAGCTGAAAGAGAACCTAAATGTGTCTTTTTTAAATTTCTTTTTGTAAACATTTTATTTATTTATTCAATGTCAGTCAGGGTTATTGTAGTTTTTTATTGAAGTTTTTTTTACTTGAAATAAAATAAATGTTAACTGAAATAAAATATTAAAAACAATATTTTTAGTAGTATATGCTATTTTTCTTTCTTTTTTTTTTTTTTTTTTTAAAAATGTCTACATAGTTTTTTATTTCAGTTTTAGTTTTATTTATTTTAGTAGCCTACTGTATATATTTATTTTAGTAAATGAGCAACTACCTGAAATGTAATGAGTTTAACTAAAATAAAAATGAAAACGGAAAATATAAAAATAAATATGAATTCAAAACTACAATAGTATTTCAATGATGCTAAAATAACACTGGTGTCATAAGTTAGCCGCCAATTTAATTTGAAACAATATGGGAACCACTGTCAAAAATCGATGTTGTCTATGACTCATTTCTGCAACGCAACTTGGTGCATCGGGAAAAACATTCCGTCTCCATGTGTCATTCAATCGCTGTTCATGATTCTGGTCGAAACAGCGATGGACACAGAAGCGGAACTCTTTTATCGTCAGCTGCCCAAAGTGGTAGGAAACACAAAAATAGATCCATTAATACATTTTTTTAAAATCTTTTTTATCTTTTAATGAACTCAACCCAATGTTTTTATATACGTTAATGAAAATAGTTAATTAAAATTAAATACAGTGTTTTTATTTTCTTTCAGGAGCTGCACGCGCATCTCAATGGATCTGTCAGTTTTGAGAGTATGGAGACGCTCATACAGCGCAAGCCGCATCTGAACATCGAGCACAGCATGACCGCCATCCGCCGCGGACAGCGCCGAACACTGGACGAGTCCGTATCAAACACCAGTACAGTTCAAATAAACTGAATGTTTTCACAATTACATTACAACATGCAGTGGTAGAAAAACTTAAGAGAGAGACTGCGTCCAAAATAGCATATTCTCTGAGTAGATACTTCTTTTGAAAAAGCACCTACTTCTCGACCGTCAAATAAGTACGTTCTACATAGTATGAATATGTGTATTATGAATTTAATCCATACTTAATGTTGTCATTGTCATTTTTTTGTTTTTAGTTCAGTAATAACAGTCAAATACAGAAAAAAGAAGAAGTACAATACTTAACAGTTCAGAGAATGTTAGATAAGGAACAAAACAACAACAATAATAGGCTAAAGAATAAACATCAGCAATAAAAAGCTAACAAACAAAAGTTTAACATTGGGCAGGCACATGAATTTGAATTTTGGAATTTGTATGTTTTTTTATAAGTTTCTTATTTTGTGTTCTCATGTTCCAAATAGTTTCAAAGTACATCTTAAAATCAGTGTTACAATGATTATTTTTTTAGTTATTTTTGACCTGTGAATGTAAAATGTTGATAAAATAATTAAAATATGAATTATGTGATTTGGTTTTCAGTAAAATACTAAGATATTGTAAGGTTCTACATTTAAATCTTTTTAAATTCAATCCAAAGTCAATTTTAAAGTCAACCCAAAAATGAGAAAGGGCATAAATGTTCAATATCGGCAACTGATATCTACATACTGTGTGTGTGTGTGTGTGTGTGTGTGTGTGTGTGTGTATATATATATATATATATACACACACACACACACACATATATATATATATATATATATATATATATATATATATATATATATATATATATATATATATATATATATATATATATATATATATATATATATATATATATATATATATACACACACTTCTCCATGCTGTGCCATGATAGGTTCAAGCCATTTTAATTTACATGGAGGACTAGATCCAGCATTAAAAAGAGTACCTTATAAAATTATTATTAAAACATTTATCAAAGAAGTAGAGACCATTTACTAAAAGTTGGGCATTTGTGACCTACAGCACTAGTGTCAGTTGTATCCGGGGTCACAAGTTGTTCATCAATTTTCAGATACTGTTTTATGAATACTGTCCGTACATACAACTTCCCCCAGTTTCACTGACAAGGCTGAAGTCATATGTCAATACATCTCAAGATGTACACCAGTAATGTTTTTTTTGTTGTTTTTTTTTGTTTTTTTTTAAAAAGCTACTTAAAGCCTAAGGCCTAATCCTGGCTTAATCTAAGCCCTGTCTATGAAACCAGGCCCTTGTCTCACTGTTTTTCCCCTACTGTATAGTAGGGAGGTGTACATATTTGGATTAAGACATTATTTTTTGCCAACTAGACTAGTGCATTAAATTTGTTGTGCACACTAAACTATCTTTCTAATATATTGTGAAACTAAAAATCAATGGAATTATTTCCATGAGTCCTGAGAAGAAACAGCAGCTTGTCTTCTAAAGGTTACATCGATACACCAGTAGGTGGCGACAAATGACTTTTTGTTTATTATGAGTCAGTCTTTCCACTGCAGGAACTTTCCCCAGGAACTAGGGACTTTGGGGAGGTACTCGGTGTGTTTCGGCCACAGGAACCAGGGTCTAAAGCAGTGGTCTCAAACTCAATTCCTGGAGGGCCACACCTCTGCACAGTTTAGCTCCAACCAGCTCCAGCTCACACCTGTTTGGAAGTTTCTAGTAATCCTGAAGACCTTGATTAGCTGGATTAGGTGTGTTTGATTAGGGTTGGAGAAAAACTGACACATTTTAAGATATGTCAGTGCAAGTTGCTTTCAGTTGAAACAGCTCAAACATGCATTAGTCTGGGACTAGGCTTAAGCCTTGTCTGTGAAACCGGGGGATGGTTGTACAAGACCTAGTCCTGATGTTATTTTGGTAATTACAGGTGAGCTATTAAGTTAGTGTATCTCTCCATTAGGTGTTTTCAAGTGTTTAAAGTGATTCATCAGCTGGTTGATTCAGAAGAGGACATCCTAATGGTAAAGCAACATTTACTCAATGTTTTAACCTTTTGTACTTTTAAGAATAAATTAAAAAGGGAATTATTATTATTAAAATAGGTTGCCAAAGCAGTCATTCAAGAGTTCGCAGCAGATGGCGTAAAATACTTGGAGCTGCGTAGCACGCCACGGGAAGTGACTGAAACGGGTACTGGAAGCAGTTCATATATCAAACAATTATTAGAAGCTCATTTCTGCTTTTTGTTGACATTTATTTTTGTCACAAAAAGGTCTCACTAAACAAAGATACATTGAAACTGTGTTGGAAGCCATCCGGCAGTGTAAACAAGAGGAAGTTGACATTGATGTCAGGTAATTTTTAGCTGTTTTAAATTTTCTAGATGACAACCTGCTACTTTTATGGTCACCTACTGTATGTTTGCACAGGTTTCTCGTGGCTGTGGACCGCAGACACGGGCCTGAGGTTGCCATGGAGACAGTGAAGCTGGCAGAAGACTTCCTGCTTTCCAGTGATGGAGTTGTAGTTGGACTTGACCTCAGTGGAGACCCAACCGTGAGTTCAGATTGCATTTAACATCATACTCGACTTGTTTCTGGCTGCAGTTTCCATATTTTTGATCATACAGGTCGGCCATGGAAAAGACTTTCTCTCTGCGCTTCAGAAAGCCAAGAACTGCGGTCTGAAGTTGGCTCTACACCTCTCAGAGGTCAGAGCACATGGAAACATCTCCATATTGGAAGTATGTTTTGATATGAATTCTTTTACGTGGTATACACAAGAGTTTGTGTGTGTTTCAGGTTCCTTCTCAGAGAGACGAGTCCGAGCTGCTGTTGAACTTGCCTCCTGATAGAATCGGCCACGGAACCTTCCTGCATCCTGAGGTCGGTGGATCGGACAGTCTTGTGGAGAAAGTTTGCAAACAAAATATTCCTATTGGTAAGAGTTTTCCATCTTAATTCCAAAATTACATGCTTGAACTTTAAAGAATTCTTTTTAAAAACTATTTTAGCTTTTTTTTTTTTTATTTTACTTTAGGTAACAGTTTATTTTACAGTGACCTTATTACACATGTTACATGTGGTTACTATAGTAATAACTATATATAAATTATGCAAATAGTAATAGTAAACTATAGTAAGCACATGTAGTTAAGTAATATTACTCAGTACATAAATGTATAATTGCACTGTAACAAGGACACCTTAAAATAAAGTGTAACCTCACTTTATTTTATTTTTATTAACTGTTTTTATTTGTTTCCATCATAAGAATATTTTTTTAATTATTTACTATTTTATGTTTTTGAATAGAATTCCAAAACTACATACTTGAAATTTTAAAGAATATATTTTTACTAGTTTAATATTTTATTTTAACTAAATAATTATTTTTAAAACTATTGTACTATTTTTATTTAACTTTATTTTTGTTTTAACTATTTTTTCATTAGTTTTCCATCATAATACTAAAATTACATTCTTGAACTTTAAAGAATTATATATATATTTCTTTACCTATTTTACTATTTTATGTTTGACTAGATTTCAATCGTAATTCCAAAATTAAATATTTGAACTTGAACTTGAAAGAATTTAAAGAACTATTTTATTTTACCTTATTTTTATTTTATTAACTTTTTTACTAGTTTTCCATCATAATTCCAAACTTAATTAGTTTATTAACTATTTTGTTTTTTAAGTAGTGTTCTATCGTAATTCCAAAATGACATACTTGAACTTTAAAGAATTCTTTTTTAAACTATTTTATTTTTATTTTACCTAATTTTCCATCATAATTCCAAAATGACATGCCTGAACTCGAATGAATGTTTTTTTTTAATTATTTACTATTTTATGTTTTTGACTAGTTTTCCATTGTAATTCCACACCTACATACTTGAAGTTTAAAGAATATATTTTAACTATTTTAATATTTTATTTTCATTTCTAAACTTTAAATAATATATATTTTTTTAATTATTTACTATTAACTATTATAAGTTTTTTTTAAATAGTGTTCTATTGTAATTTCTAAATTACATACTTTTACAAAATTACTTTTTAATCTATTTTAAATTTTACATTTTATTTTATTAATTATTTTATACTAGTTTTCCATCATAATTCCAAAATTACATGCTATATATATATATATATATATATATATATATATATATATATATATATATATATATATATATATATATATATATATATATATGAGCATGTAACTAGTATATTTTTAACTACTTTTCTATTTTTTTTTATCTAGTGTTCTGTAATTACACACTTGAACTTTAAAGAATTATTTTTTAAAACTATTTTTATTCAAATGTAACTATCCTGTTTTGCAGAGCTGTGTTTGACCTCTAATGTCAAAGGACAAACAGTGCCTTCATATGACAAGCATCACTTCCAGTACTGGTATAATCGAGGACACCCATGTGTTCTCTGCGTGAGTTTTTTCCCCACACTATTTTGCAATTCAGACACTTTTAAATGAATGCAAACTAACTTTTTTTTTTTTTTTTTTTTAAAGTGTTCATAAATTCTATTAGAAAATAACAAAATGCTTGTGCTCCTCCTGTCTCGTCAGACGGATGATAAGGGCGTGTTCTGCACGGATCTCTCTCAGGAGTACCAGCTGGCTGCCTCCACCTTTGGTTTGACTCAGGAGGCCGTGTGGAGCCTCTCCCAGCAGGCCATTGGATACACCTTCGCCCCTGAGCCAATCAAACAGAGGCTGGAGAAGAAATGGGCGGAGCTCAAACAACAGTTTTTCCCATGAGAAACAATGACAGCTGTAAACTCCACCAACAGTCCTACCTCAGAGAGCCCAAACGGTGCTTTTCAAAAATGAAGGCACATTGTTGCAGCTAATTATGTCAGTTTCCTCAATTTCAAAGCACACACTGCATTAATATCTGAATTAATTCATAAACTACCTGTGTTGTGGAGTGTTTAAATAAAACTGGCTTTAAAATTTTAATATTTATAATAGACTATTGAATGTTTCTTGAACATTAATATTGTTTTTTAATTTGGGATATTAATACAACAATTTTAAACATTAGTTTATTAATTACACAGCCTGTGTGAAAGTGGTCTATTTCCTTTTACATTTTCAATACAATTTTTATTGTTGCTTCTTAATAAATACTCCATATTTGGCACAAAAAAGTTCTTAACATTCTTATTTGCATATTTTGCGGCGTCAGTATCTGATTGGACGAGCACAGCACAAGATAATCTGTTAAAAATAAAGGATTCTCTCTTGTGCGCTCACACATTTTGATGTCGTCAACCAAAAGGTTTTACCATTAGAGGGCAGCAGTTCATTTTATACGTTCCTTTACTGTTTATCACAAACTGCAAAGCAAGTTAGATGATTCTGTTTTCTTTCGTGGATCAGGTTACACAGCTCAGATCTATGACATGTTAAATGTCATTCATGGATTTTGTTGTCAGGCTGTATATCCACCTTTTTATATCCTCATAGATCTTCTTGTCAACTCTAGTGCCAAAGCTAAAAAGTGTCTGTGACAGCTTAGCATGCAGTTACAAAGTCACTAAAAAAAAAAATAAAAAAAATAAAAAAATTGATGGAATATTGCAGTATTTATTATAAATGATTTATCCGTGCATGCCATTACTTTATTTAAATGTCATGTCCTCATAATCTGTAATCAAAATAACTTCCCCTCCCTCTTGCAGTGACATCTCTTCTCAACCCATCACTCAAATGAGATCGACCAGTAGCAAACCACAACCACCCAATCAATTCCCCGTGGACAAAATCAAGTCCCGCCCTACATTTTTTCTTGTTAAAAAATTCATTTCGATATTCTTAACAAAAGGGAAGAAAAAACTATTGCAGCTTCTATTTCATGCCGACTTTAACTTCTCAAGGCCAAAGTAGTAAGTGGCTGTGAATTTATTCTAAAAAAACAAACAAACATGAACCCACTAACCCTGTTCTCCACCACAGTGTGGTTTATGCTGCCTTCACATAAATACGAGTTTCCTAGGAAAAAACTGCACATGAACGCCCTCCCATTTCGAATGCGATGAGCTCGTAATCACGACTTCAGAAGTGGGAATGATCAAATTTCCGATAGCACGTGAAGGCAGCATAAGTCCTTGATTTCATATAAAGGCCTTCTGAAGTGAATCAATGCATGTGTGTAAAAAAAAAAAAATATCTTAGATATTTCTAGAAGCCAGATATTTTACTTCATAACTTCTTAAATATGGACCTTTTTGTACACAAATGCATCGCTTCGCTTCAGAAGGCCTTTATTAACCCCCCAGAGCCATGTGGAGTACGTTTATAATGGATGGATGTGGGTGGATGCACTTTCTTCAGCTTCATACTCGTTGGTCCCGTTCACTGCCATTATAAAGCTCGGATGCGTCAGGATATTTATTAATATAACTCCGATTGTGTTCATCAGAAAGAAGAAAGTCATATACACCTAGGATGGCTTGAGGGTGAGTAAAGCTTGGGCTAATTTTCATTTGAAAGTGATTTAAGAGGTCCTAAATCTGCAATAGTATCATTTTTTGTATGTGTTTCATACTGAGTAAAATAAATGTCAGTGTTTTTAGCTCCGTCTGTAGGTGGTGTCAAATGACAGGAGTGACTGGGGCTAGTTGACACACTTTTTGGTTCGCAACCTTTCAGAAGTTTGGGGTCGGTAAGATGTTTTTTTTTTTATTATATATAATATATATATATATATATATATATATATATATATATATATATAAATTAATATCCAAGGGTGCATTACATTGATCAAAAGTGACAGTAAAGACATTTACATTGTTATAAAAAAAAAATTCTATTTCAAATAAATGCTGTTTTTTATTTTTTTATTTTTTTTTTTACTTTGTGTTCATCAAAGAATCCTTAAGAAAATGCATCATGGTTTCCACAAAATATATTAGGCAGCACAACTGTTTTCAACATAATAATAATAATAAATGTTTTTTGAGCAGCAAATCAGCATGTTATAATGATTTCTGAAGAATCATGTGACACTGAAGACTTCGAGTAAAGTGCTGAAAGCCATCACAGGAATAGATTTTAAAATATAATAAAACAGAAAACAGTTATTTTAAATGATTATAATGCTAATGCTAATGGTGAACATAACATTTAAAAATTCGTACCTACCCCAAACTTTTGAACATTTCCACTGTTATTACCCACATCCAGTCTGCAAACTACCTTTTGTGCTGTTTTTGCTGTAGTTGTATCTGTTTGTTTAAAGAGTGGACCTCCTATTGTACCTTTTAACAAGTCAAATTTCTGATTTATTCAGTCGTAGCTTTAGGGCCTCTCTGCCCAGCGGATGTCAAGGGCAGAGGTCAAATAATTCAGTCAATACACAACACAACTCGTATTTTCATCTCTGACCATGACACCTGCACAGATGAGGCCATGTGTAAGATCTTTGTTG
Organism: Hypophthalmichthys molitrix; assembly: GCA_037950675.1. Lineage (NCBI taxonomy): Eukaryota > Metazoa > Chordata > Actinopteri > Cypriniformes > Xenocyprididae > Hypophthalmichthys > Hypophthalmichthys molitrix. The sequence continues at coordinate 13,652,688 of CM075515.1, read as the reverse complement.
TTTAGCACATAACAACGTGTCTGTTGTAGAAAAAAAACACTTGTGTTAGGTTTTAATCTCCTCAAATTAGTCTGGACAGTTCAAGACAATATGTCATGCTTATTTACTAGCTTTTGATTAATGCATCTTTGTTAATGCATATTACAATAAGACTGATGAAATTTTAATGACCCTATTGACCTGAAGGTGTTTATGGATGGTGACCTCTAGCAATCTCCTGCCTCTTCAATCATTGCTTGCTTTGTTGTTTATATGGTTTTATCATGGATTTTAGAGGTTTAACTTTTTTAGAACAATAGAAATAGCTTTGAATTCATTGCAAAACCTCTGAGAGGTGTGTTATCACATTTTTAGATGTGATAATTTCCTTTTCTTGGCTAAAACAGCCACATGATCCTGGCAGCTGTCCAGTGAGATATTCCACAGAGGCGTATCTTCTTCACAAGGCCTCTGTTTTGTTGCTTGTGTTTGGAAAGCATATTTGACAAGCTGGTAATGATGCCAGACACATACAAACTACAAAGCTTGTCTTGCTGATATCACCTCAACAATGCCCAAATGCATTTGTTGTGTAAGCAAGAGCTTTGATTCCTTTGTCTGCAAAAGCAAAGAGTTTTTTATTGTTTGAAAGCAGCGGAGTGCTTGAGTTCTTCTGATTGCGGGCAGGCATGAAACGGTGAGAACGTGCCTGGCGCTCGTGCGCATTATCGTAAGCGCGTCTGTTGAAGTGCTGTTCAGGTGAATGGTGCTGTTAAACAGGTTAATTTAATTAAATCATCTTTTAAGACAAGCGATATTACTTGCTCGCTGATTATTATTTCTTCAAGTGCATTAATAAAGCAATCCAGTCCATCCAGATGCTTCAGAGTTTTAATTGAAAAGCAAGAGTCAAAAATTCGTTACCCTCCTCTATTTCACACAGAATGGCTTTAATGTTGCCAAAATTCACTCTGATGATGTCTAATCTCCTTTGTTTCAGACTTTAAAAAGCATTTTTGTCTGATGTGAACGGTTGCAGATATAAAGCAGAGTCACCAAATCTGATGAGTCAGCATTAGTTGTTAACAAAATTCGTTAACCTCTTCTGTTTCACACAGAATGGCTTTAATGTTACCAAAATTCACTCTGATGATGTCTAATCTCCTCTAATATTACCAAAATTCATTCTGGTGATGTCTAATCTTCTTTGTTTCATACTTTAAAAAGCATTTTTGTCTGATGCAAACAGTTGCATATGCTGTATAAAGCAGAGTCATCAAATCTGATGAGTCAGCATTAGTTGTTACCAAAATTTCTTAACCTCCTCTCTTTCACACAGAATGGCTTTAATGTTACCAAAATTCACTCTGATGATGTCTAATCTCCTTTGTTTCAGACTTTAAAAAGCATTTTTGTCTGATGTGAACAGTTGCGAATATACAGCAAGGTCACTGCATCCCACAAGGCAGCATAACTGGTTACCGAAATCTGTTCCTCTCCTCTAATTAACGAGGTAAGTACAGATCAGTTTGTGATTGGTTGTTTGTTTTCATTTCACAATGCGCGTTAAAGAAGCCTATACTGAAGAAAATGAATGGTAATTTGATTGGACAGCATATTATTCATCTAATTAGACAAAACAGCAACTGTGTAATCATAAATCACATATACTGCATTCACTGTGCTGTTTTCCTGCTGGATTGGGAGATTATTATTGTACAATTACAGGTTGCAACTGCTCCCATGCTTTTCCTTCACTTCAGAGTTGCCCAGGGTGATGATTTGTTTTGAAACAACCTTGCAAAATGAGCACCATGCAGAGGTGTCTTGAGAACGCCTTGGCTGCCCTTTCAGGGTCCTTAAAGTCACTGTAGCATATAATTGTGGCAGGAGTGCCAGCGAAAGAGAATTGGATGGTAGAATGTATTGGTGCAAACAGGGGTTTCAACAGTAATAGATGCCTCTTAATAAAGGCTGAGCAATTTTGTGTTCAATAACAATCCAGTTTTCACCCTGGAAATTGACCTGGTGGTATGAACAGTGGAAAATACTTGTTGAGTTGCTGGGAAAAAACTTCAGGTGTAGATTTTTTTAATCTACCTACCTACCTATCTATCTATCTATCTATCTAATCTTTTGTTTGCGCTATTCCATATTTCTCTTTACTACAGAAACATGGCTTATTCATCTGTTTTCCTGAATGAGGTGAGCTACTGTTTGTTTCAGAAGACCTCAAGAAGCAATAAGGATTGATGTGACTGAAATTACAAAAAGCAGAAACTATCTGGATGAGTAACATTTCAATATAACTGTACCAAACAATCTACAAAAGCTTGTCAGAGTGTGAAATTTCAGATTTGATATGAAGCTGTATGAATGCTTGTGAGCAGGTTGAATGACTTATTGATCGCTGGAATGATACACTATGGGCCAGATTTACTAAACAGTGCAAATTAGCATGAGAGCTCAATTCCACAAATTTGCCGATGGGAGTGGCAAGTTTTGCGTGTGATCTACTGTTGACGCGCAAATTAAAGAACACAGACGCAGTCAAATCATTTACATAATGATCAGCGCAATCTACCAAGAGCACAACAAGAGCGCAATTCTACCATGCGCTCTCTGTGGTATCTCCTCCTAGCAGCAACTGCAGCCATGTCGCAAAATGGGTTAAGACATGCTTTTTTTGGGCGGTAAATAATGGCGCAAATACCAGTAAATTGACTAGCTTAAACATTAGTAAATCTAAAAAATGTTGTGTCTGAAAGGGAAACTCCAACCAATGCATATACAATAAGGTCAGCCGCAAAATCAACTCAAAAAGTCCTAAGTTGCACTAAAAAGTTTTGCAAAAAAACAATAATACAGAATTGGTTTACGCCACATATGTTCAATAACATATTGGATACTGGATTGTACATAACCTCCTCAAAATAGTGTGAATGTATAATAACACAACTTAATAAGGCTAAACCTGTTATTATTGATTCCTGGAAATGTCTTTCTTCCAATATATTGGACTGTAAATAAAATGCATATGTATTAGCAATGTAAAAAAAAAAAAAAAAAAATCATGTATCCGACTGTTGAAATGATATGTCTGTTGCTTCCCTTTTTTGTTCTTTTTGCTTTGTTGGATGTTTCTTATATATGTGTATTATCTTTTAAATAATATTTCATAAGTACACATTTTTCAGAGCTCCCTCAAATATTTTTAGATCTATGTAGTTATTTGCATTTCTTCTAGGATATAATAAATGTGAATACTTTAAAATGGAAAATCTTCACAAACAGTTGAAACCGGCAATCCTTAATGTTGCCCAAAATAGATGATCTTCCAGCAGCAAAACCCTGGAGTGCACTATGAATTCATTCTCTCTGTAGAAAACCATTGAAGCCCACGGCATCCTCATTACAACAGACCTGGAGGTAAGCCCTGAAAGGAGCAGTCCCTGTCATATTTACAGAGTTTGAGATGTTTGCTTTCTCTGATAGACTCTGGAGCTGAAAGCTACACTTTTGCAGAAGCAATTGTTACACATGACCTTGATACAAACGAGAATGACAATGGACTATTGATCGTTCCATTGTTCTATCTATCTATCTATCTATCTATCTAATCTGTCTGTCTGTCATCTATTTGTTTATTTGTCTATCTGTCTGTCTGTCATCTATCAGTCTGTATATCTGTCTTTGTGTCTATCTATCTATCATCTATTTGTTTATTTGTCGATCTATCTATCTATCTGTCTGTCATCTGTCTATCAGTCTGTCTATCTGTCTGTGTGTCTATCATCTATTTGTTTATTTGTCTATCTGTCTGTCTGTCATCTATCAGTCTGTATATCTGTCTTTGTGTCTATCTATCTATCATCTATTTGTTTATTTGTCGATCTATCTATCTGTCTGTCATCTGTCTATCAGTCTGTCTATCTGTCTGTGTGTCTATCATCTATTTGTTTATTTGTCTATCTGTCTGTCTGTCATCTATCAGTCTGTATATCTGTCTTTGTGTCTATCTATCTATCATCTATTTGTTTATTTGTCGATCTATCTATCTGTCTGTCATCTGTCTATCAGTCTGTCTATCTGTCTGTGTGTCTATCATCTATTTGTTTATTTGTCTATCTGTCTGTCTGTCATCTATCAGTCTGTATATCTGTCTTTGTGTCTATCTATCTATCATCTATTTGTTTATTTGTCGATCTATCTATCTGTCTGTCATCTGTCTATCAGTCTGTCTATCTGTCTGTGTGTCTATCATCTATTTGTTTATTTGTCTATCTATCTGTCTGTGTGTCTGTCTGTCATCTGTCTATCAGTCTGTGTCTATCTATCATCTATTTGTTTATTTGTCTATCAATCTGTCTGTCTGTGTCTATCTATCATCTATTTGTTTATTTGTCTATTTATCTGTCTGTCTGTCATCTGTCTATCAGTCTGTCTATCTGTCTTTGTGTTTATCTATCTATCATCTATTTTTTTATTTGTCTATCTATCTGTCTGTCTGTTTGTGTCTATCTATCAATCATCTGTTTGTTTATTTGTCTGTCTGTCTGTGTGTCTATCTGTCTATCTATCTATCTATCTATTTGTCTGTCTGTCTATCTATCTGTTTTTAAAAGGGGACGTTAATGAGCTGTCTGAAAGCAGTAAGGCTCATGGTCTTAGCCCACTGCTCAGCAAGCAGGCAAATGCCAGCCGAAACAATGACAGTGTCACTAAAGTTCTGCCAACGTCTTCCTGTCCCTGAAACTGCTGCCACCTGTCATCTAAAGATATGAAGCGAGTGGCAGATTCCCACTGACTGGACACAAGCAGGTGACATCTGTCAATTATACAGGATTTACCATGGACCTGTTTACTGCCTGAGGTGACAGACATAGACTTAATGTGGTCACAGTACATTCTTTATTCCTATTCTTACTGTCATTTTTATTTTACAGGGGATAAGGGTTGTTTCAGCAGGTAGCCAAATACACTTTCCAATCTCTACTCAATACCTCATGCTCACTATAATTTGGTTAAATCCACCAAATAATCACATGGTTTCACACCACACAATACAAACATGTCGATGTCTGCAGATTGTGCTGTGATTGACCTTTGCACTTTTGACTCTAAAAAAATTCATTACATCCACAGGGGCCAAACAATTTATGACCTTGATATAGACTACAGCCATCAGGGCCAGTGTGTAGGCTAGAAAATATTGGAAAATATGAATATGTTGTATCAGCACATCAGTCCAATTACATCAGCTCAACTCCATGTGGGACAAGTCAAAGGTCATAAGAGGTTGTTCATGTGAGTAATACAGGTGAAATAGCGCCTGATGAGGAATGCAGTTTGAGTTTATGGCCCAGTGATGTGGAGAACTGTGATATGGGCCCAGTTTTTAACTGAGTGGAGCGGGTATTGGAAAAAATTGAACACACACACACATACACACACACACACACACACACACATACACAAACCTCAAGTTGCTAATGTGGCAAGGGACTCAGTAGCACCAAGAAATAGATTACATTTCAGAGTAATTGCCAAACGCACTGCTGATAATGTTCTTTCCCATGTCTGTAGTGTTCTGATGACCGTCACTCTGGTCTGGGAACCCAACGGACAGTTTGTCTTTAGAGGGTTGAGAGTCACAGTGCCTACTAGAGGTGCAGGGATGTAACAGCAGCTCCTGCAACTGTCAAATACAGGGATTCATCGAACAGTGTCATCAGGTAGGACAGCCACAAGACTTTTGTACTCACACCATGACGGTTTAAGCACATCTTATTGCTCTCTGTGGTGTATTTTAAGTTTTATTGCATTGCAAACAGTTGTTTCATTTCTTTAATCCTTCCAAATTAAACACTTCTATATGTAAAAGAATGACCTTTGCTAATATGCTAACCTTTGTGTAAATATTTTCTGTTGATTTGGGCAGTCATAGTATAACATGCTAGGTTGTGACGTCATGACTATAAAAGTTTTTGAATCGCATGTTTTTGCAGCTTAATTTCAAACAAGCTGGGTGGATTGAGGTTAAACACTTTTTCACTGCTTGCCATTTTTTCAGTGTTTTGCAAGTAAACGCTGCATTTTTAAGAGGCAGTGTCAATTTTAAAAATGTGTCTTGAGACCCTGCATTCTCTCCATTTTGCTGTGTTGTTTCGTGTTAAAAAAAGGTTTATCTAGGATGCCTAAAGGTTTATTTTAGTTTTTTTGTTTTTTGGTGGGGTGGGGTCTATTTGTTTTTGGGGTCTATTAGAATAGGGTTTTGTGCTTGAATGTTAAAAAAAAGTAACGCTCTGTTTAGTTCCTGTCTCTATGAAGCCCCTCCTTCTGAAAAGCGCAATGTGCTCTTTTTGGTCGACCAACTAGTGTGTTGTGATTGGTCAACCACTTCAAGTGTGTTTCATAAAGGTCATGTCCCTTACTATAACAGCAAGTTTCAACAAAGTTCTAATGCAATTCAACCAGGCCTTGCCACTTTATTTTGTGCATCGCTTGGGTGGGAATTATTTAAACAAGGAATACTGTGACAGTTTTGTTCCCGGAAGAAAACTCAAGAATAGAATCAAGGAGTTTCAAGGAGTTCAGAAACAGTGCTTACTGATATAGAAAATAACTCCCTTTGGAGTGACTTTGTGCTTTGTAACTTTGCAGACCTTTTTCATGCTCAAACAGCAACATTACACACTAAAGAAAGTTGAAAAAGCATAATAGGACCCCTTTAATAACAAACTATTTTTCCGAAAAATAATATAAATACAATTTCATGGCTGGCAAATAGACCTTCACATGTCACAATTGTTTAGATTTTTGACTACAGAAAGTCTTTTGGAAAGATGTTTCATTAGCTGAACAGTCGGTATGTTGTTATTCCTCACAGACTCGTTTTCATTCCTCTCAGAAGTTAAATATAGTGCTATACCCTGACTAAGTTCTCTTAGCTCCAGAAAAGTCCTATTTTACATTATATGTCCCATTCAGATTAATTATTATTTTATTTTTGGGCTTTTTGCCTTTATTTTTATTGGAAAGTATAATTCAGACAGGAAAGGGATGGGAATGGATGAATGATGGCAATGTTGGGGGTAACGCATTACAAGTAACATGAGTTACGTAACCAGATTACTTTTTTCAAGTAACTAGTAAAGTAACACATTACTTTTAAATTTACAACAAAATATCTGAGTTAATTTTTCAAACAAGTAATGCAAGTTTACTTCTTCTTCTGCGTCGTATTCTTCTGTTTTCCAGAATGGCAGCACATCTGAAAGGTTTGTTTGATCTGCGTCCACATCCCCTTCAGATGTTGGAACATTTCCTGTACTTGGTAAAATCACATGCACTGGATGTGTCAGTGTTGTGCAGTGGTCCAGTCAGCCAGCAGAGGGCAGTAGTGTGAGGGGCTCACTGTACTGCCTCCACCCCAGTGAGCCTCGGAGAGCTGCCTCTGAAGCTGCTACCTCATAGCCTGTGGGCCAGGTGCTCTCACACTGACTGGAGTCCTGTGAGGATACATTTTCTTTTTCACTCTCCAATAAATCACCATTAATATTGACTTGCTGTGGGCTGACTCACTTTCTTCATCTAAATTTAGAAGACAGAGGCAGCCATCTAAATCTAGTTAGAGGACAGAAAATGCCATCCTTTGAGAAAGATCTATTCATTTTGCCACTGTGTTATAAATAAGTCTGTCTGAAGCACCTGGTGAAAGTTTTATCTTGTTTTAGAAGTTTCGGTTTCTCACACTTCTTCTGTGAAGGTCTTATTTGTGTCTTGGGAAACACAAGTTGTCTCCCTCCGAGATCAGCAGGTCATGACATGCAATAACAAAGCTTGTTTGCCACAAACAAGCAACTGTCCTGGGTTTTATTAGTTTCAGTTCATCTGATGCAATTACTGACAACGCATTTGAAAGATACATGTATGATGGTCTGCAAAACACTTTTTTCTTTTGTTTTTATTGTTTGTTTGTGCACTGCGTTTCAGGCTTGGGATTTTCTCATGCAATCATCCAGGCGGGGCTATAGGTGACATCATCATCTCTTTTATCCACAACCCTCATCATTGACCGAACTGCTATTTGATCTCCTGGTAAGAGCTCCATTAGTGAGCTAAAAGAAGCTTCTAGCCCTGCAGATTAACTAATTATGTATTGGTTGGCAATCCATAGAAGGAAGAAGCGCAGCAAATGATTCAGTCCAGGTGCAACTAAGTCATTGATAAATTTGCCACCATGAAACTAGACAGAAAACTGATTAACAACATCATAACTCAAAGCAGATGTCAAATGCTAACTAATAATCTGAAACATCAATAAAGATTCTTTATTGATTGCGTTAAAGTCCATGTAAAATGGCATTCACAATTCATTTGACTTCCTTATATGAGATATTTCCAAGTAAAAAAAGTAGGTTTTTAATACCTATGAGACAAAAATATGTAATGGGAGGAAAAAATATATTTAAAGGGGTGATGACATGGATTTAAAAAAAATATTTTAATATGTTCCTTGAGGTATATTTAATGTTAATACTGTGCACAAAAAAAGCAAATAAATATATTGGAAAATGGTTATTTTTAACCCTCATTCTGACCATCTATCTGAAATGATCCGTTTTTAAGGGGTGGCCCTTTAAGGCTTGTCAGTGTTATGATTGGCTAACGTCATTGCATAGTAAAAAATATCAACGCCCACTTGCTATTGCACATGAGTAATTGTTTTGAAGATTTTATCCATATGAGACTGTCATTTACAGACAAAGAATTATGTAATTGTTTACTTACGGTTTGTGACGTACAGTAGCTGTTGTCAGATCCAATATAGTAGGCTTCTTCATCTTTCAACAAAAGTTTCTTTGTGAACTGTCTATTGTACCTTGTTTACAAAACAATCTGCAGTCAAATGCTCAGTCAACGCTGATGTAAAATGATTCAATTATAATTAACATTTTAAAATTGCTCTATGTAAGAATGAGAGCTAGTGGTTGAAATGGGTACTGCAGTCCAAATTCAAAATATTGTTCGCCCCGCCCCCTCCTCCTCAGACTCTACGCTCTCGCGGGTTGCCAGTTTGAAGACACGCAACAGGAGCGAGCTCAATTGACATTGGAAGGCGAGGAGACTTACACACTGTAAGATAATTAGTTGATTTATGTTGATATCGTGTTTTAATATGCTCCCGTTCATAGAGATTTTTAGATGGATGCTGAGTCTTTTTAGGTCTGGTAGAATCTGCAATCTCTGACCCGGTTTGTTCGCTGGCTTCCATGGCTGCAATTCACTGCATGTGTTTTCTGCCAACTGGCAACCCGGGGTGGCGAAATATTATTGGGTAAATTGCGGTCTTGCAAGACCGAAACAAAAACAGAAATGCTGACACAGAACGCACATTTCAAAGTAAAATAACTGGCTGTAGCAATGGTTTTCAGAGAAACTAATATGTGAACTTAGCATGTTTAATAAATATCTGCAAACATATTATGGTATTTTTATGCTTTAGTACAGTTAAAAACTTACATAGAGCACCTTTAAGGATAAAAAATCTCAGCTAATCTATCTCAGCTAAAGCTGTAAACTATATACAGGGAGCCCCTTTTTCTTACTATAATATTAAAGGTTACAATTAACAACAGAGTTGAAATGCTCCCCTATAGAGTTCATTTCTTTAGTGAACTAACATGCTGTGGACAGTAAATGACTTGCCTGAGGTAAATGTAATGCTACGTGAGATATTATTCTCAAGCTGTTTTATTGATGTCTTTCTGTGGTTGAAACACTGGTTGAGAGATTTAGCATATCTAGTTTGTCTGTTCTTCTTCTATTACTGCACATGCACCCCCTTCTGGATTGGAGTGTGGATCGCCTGCGACTGACTGTATTCGTCGTCTGACTGCATGAACTGAACCGTGATGTCCGTACCGTACGGTTCTGGAAGAATACATGTACTGTTACACCCCTAGATCCCTCGCAAAAACGTTTGCGTTCTGCAGAGAAACTTTACGTTCGCTCTCAAAGAGCTCAAAAGGATTTGCGAGTGAACACAAAGTTTCTAGAGCGAACGCAAAGTTCCTTGGGGGAACGCAAAACATTTGTGAGAGAATGCAAAAGCATTGACTTATTTTTTTCCTCATATTTCTTTTTTTCTCTGTACCTTTAAATGCTTTTGCGTTTCCTCGCAAATACTTTGCATTACCTCGCAAAACTTTTTGAAAAGTAAAGTTTCTGAAAGGGCCACATAGGTTTTGAGAGCAAACATTTTTTGTGAGAGAACGCAAAAGCATTTAAATATATATTTTTCCTCCCATCTTGTATTATTTTCATAACCGTGTCCCTTTAGGGGCTCCTACCAAAATGGAGATGGTTATGTCAAGCAATTAGGGTCAGTTTTGATTTCACATTGACTGATTGAATGTGTTTCTATCTCTTAATATCTTTATCCTTGTGATTTCCAAACAGATGAGATAACTGCAATTACTTGTTTTAAGGAGTTTCTGTTACTCTAAATTCAAGTAAAACACAAATAGATGGCCAAACCTGCTTAGAGATCATCTTGGATGTCAATGATTATGCGTAAGTAAAGGACCTTGAAGAGAATGTCCCATATTGCCTTTCATTTTGGACTGGTGAAGAGTTTTCAGGGCTGTGGGGATAGAGCAACAAGAAGACCTGAATCATAAGATCAATATTCTTTCTGCATTGAATAAAAAACAATTGGTTATCTTGTGGGGAGCGAGGTGAAATGTACTGCTGTATGGAAAAGCGGGCAGTATCTCATGGTGACAGTGAAGAAATGAAATGATGTAAGCTGACAGTAATTTATAAAGCAATCAATATGTGCCTTCAGGATAAAGTAGCACAACCGCCTCCGGTACATCATTTAATCCATTTGGTGGCAGAAGTCTATTGTTTTGGAGTTGCTAAAGTCAATGTCATAAATAAAATTTGATCGACAAGAGAAAGGCTAATCAGCATTGTGTTATAGACTTAAATGAAATGTTCATGCAACCCAAGACAAAAAAGTGCTGTTGTATGTGGGCTTAATATGTATTCTCACACCTTGGTAAAATAGGGCAGTGCCTCACAATTATATCATTCTCAGTTTCATAAATTCACAGTGTTCCTTTAATCTCGGTCAGTCCCCAGAGTCAGAATTTATTAATTTATTTATGGATTGTATGTTTATTTATAGACTCCTGTCCAGCGTCACCCATTAAGCAGGCATAGAAGAGTATTTGGATGACATAAGAACAGTGTTATTTTAGTATTATTGATATACTATTATAGTTTTTCATTTTTTTATTAATTTTATTTTTATATTTTCTGTTTCCCCTTTAATTTTAGTAAAAATTTGTAGTGTGTTTTTGTCATTTTTATTATTATTTTTAAATGTCTATATAGTTTTTTTAAATAATTTTTTTATTTATTAGTTTTAGTTTATTTAATTTTAGTTTTTCTAAGTGAAAATTAGAAATGTTGAATAAAATACAATGTTTTTTTTATATATATTTTAAAGTAACAATTCTTTTTATTGTTTTAGTTTTAGTTAACGATAATAACCCTGCATAAGAAAACAATATTTTAGATTTAACTTTCATTAAAACTGGCATAAAAAATGGCAACACAGCCTTCAACCAAATAGCAAAAAAAAAAAAAAAATGGTTTCTGTCTTTAAAAACGGTGAGTTTAATAATTTTTTCCCCCAGTAGGCTTTATTAATACATGTATATTGGGCAAATGAAAACATTCCGAAGCAAAGTCCCATATAATGTTTGTTAGTGACATTAATGAAAGTTATTATACCCAAATAAGGCATATGCTGACCTCACTAATCTGTAGAGATCTGTCCATACATCCTAACTATGAATGACAGTTGAACCGAAATGAATTATAACGTTTGTTATAGGCTATAGCATGCCAGACTTGAGCTTCGTCAGACTTTGATGGGTTATTACAGAAGCTGTTGCTTGGCAATATCAGCAGCAGCATCGGTGTCCCTAGAGAGCGCGCGAGAATAGAAGCACAGGATGCGCACGCCCAACACACACGAGCGCCGCGCGACCGTTCACATCTCACCGAACACAACTGCCAATCGCTTTAAAGTTACACTCCGACCGCAGATAGGCATTTTATCGCAGGCTACGTTTTATTTACGTGCCATGGTTCAGTTACTAACTCGGTACTGAAATTGAAATTGAATTCGTTGAATTCAGCCAGCCCAAACGAAGTGGAGCGCCTACAGCGGCACATTTGAGACATATGAAGATTGTTGAGGTAAGTGTTGCGTGTGCTAACGGTTTTTCGCGCTTAGTCCTAGGGGAAAGAGTAGAAATAGGTCCTCCAGGCGAGGAAATATGAGCTTCAAAGAGGTAAGAAAGTGCATGTGTCCGAGTCTGGACCGTGGAGGAGAAGTGAGAAATTGTGTGAAGGAGAAGTGGAAACCCAGTCAGTTCGGGTGGCAGTTACCTGTCGTGTTTAACTGTTGGACAGTATAATGTTGCCTCATTCGATGTCTTGTTCAAGTGGAAATGATGAATGTCAAGAGTTGAACAAGACTTTGAAAGACTGAGTGACAGCAATTCAGTGTTTTTTGAAATGTTTGTGACTTATCTTCAAATGATTTAAAGGGATAGTTTGCCTAAATATTGTTATTTACTCCCCCTTCAAACTGTGCATGACTTTATTCGGCAAAAAAAAAAAAAAAAAAAAAAGTGTCAGTCATTCATCTTTTCATTTTTGTTCTCATAAAATGAAAGTGAATGATGACTGAGGCTGTCATTCTCCTTAACAACTCCATATGTGCTCCACAAATCATATAGTATGATGGAGTTTTAATTTTTGGGTGTACTGTCACTTTAAGAGCATTTAGTTCTTATTCCAACATGCATTTAAATTACTTTTGGAAGTTCTTTTGGAATTAGAGCTTCAATTTTTTATTGCCTGTCACAAGCGCCATGTGTGCTGTTCTGTCTGTCCAACAGATGCCACATCCGTCACTGTGATGTTCAGGATATAACTCACACCTTTTCAGAGGTGTGCTGCACTGTCTCATACAGATGGCTTTTAAGGGAAAAAGAGACATTCTCCTTTTTCATTCTGTGTAGGACTCTGAAAGGGAAGATTTAAGAGATCTCACTCTGATTCCTTTGAATTATTTCTCGGCAGGCTATAAATAGGATGGTGACATGCCCCCACCAGCTTCTAGTTAAGAAATGGATGTGCTCAGAGGACAAGACCTTCTAGCATGCATTCTACGCGTTTTTCCAAACGACAATAATAAACGAAGGAGTGGTTGATATCGCAATTTTATAATGTTAATACGTTTTTCTTTACGTCTAGTGGCTATACTGTTGAAACAGTATTTTAACGTTTACGCATTGGCACATTCACTTTCATTGCTGTCGATTTGAGCTTAACCCAGAATATTCACTTTACTTGGCACATCTACTGAATTCATGTCTCTTTTAACAATTTAAAAAGAATTTAAAGTTAAATCTTTAATCTGGACCATCAACTATTCACCCAGCGAGTGAATTATGAATGTGAGAGCTCTTCTTTTCCCTCCCAAGGGGATCCATTTGATTGTCTGCCCAACATTTGGTCATCATCTGATCATTTTGTCTTGTAACAATTCCGTCTGTATTTCACCCTGGTTCATACAGAGGGCTATTTTTACTTTCGCTGTCATAGAAATTGCCTATATAATGGCCTCCTTAATTCTGTGGAAATAATACTTGTGGGACAACTCATGCATTTTTTAGCATTATACTAATGGATGTTTGCTGTTTGTGGAGGCCGCAGAGAGCTGTAACATTTTAAAACAACCACTTAAGGACAGAAATCTGGTTTGGCTGTACGCTCGGTACGTTTAAGATGATGGGATCCTTGACGTTTTTCATCATACATTGTCAATATGTTTGTGATGCATTTTTTTTAATTAGCACTTTTTTCCAGCTTATGTTGTAGGTCTCTATAGGGTGCAACAGTGCCCACCCACTTTTTTTAGCGCTGTTGGTTCTGGAAGTATTTTTTTATTCATTTCTCCCGATTTCAAAAATAGTCTTCATTAACGCATTTTAAAGAGTTAGTTCACACAAAACTGTAATTAATGTCATAATGTTATTATATGAAATATAGTTGAGCTAACTTAAAAAAATCAGTGTGATAGGTTGCCTTATTTTTTTAAGTTAACAACTAATTCGCTCCATTTAAAATCAACTTAAAAACTTTTGTTCATATAATGAGTACAAGGTAATCTATTGAACTTAAAGGATTGAACATTTCCTGATAATTTACTCACCCTCATGTCATCCAAGATGCCTTTCTTTCTTCAGTCGAAAAGAAATTAAGACTTTTAAGGAAAACATTCCAGGTTTTTTCTCAATACAGTGGACTTCAGTGGGGTTCACTGGGTTGAAGGTTCAAATTGCAGTTTCAATGCAGCTTCAAGGGGCTCTACGCGATCCCAGACGAGGAATAAGGGTCTTATCTAACAATCAGTCATTTTCTAAAAAGAATAAAAATGATATACGTTTAAACCACAAATGCTTGTCTTGCACTAGCTCTGCGATCTGCATGCATGAAGTAATCATGTTACAAAGGTCATGTGTGACGTAGGCGGAAGTACCATTCCAGTGTCTACAAAGCAGCCTAGCAGGTATTCTTTTGAACTTAAAACTTCTTGTTAAGACAACTAAAAAAAACATAAAGTTAAACATAAGTTAACTCATTTAATTAATTCCAGGTAAAGTCAACTTGAAAGGCAAATGATGTTCAGCATTTAGCAATGCAAGCAGCTACAATCCTTGTTTTTTCATCTCCATGTTTGATTTTCAAAGTTAACTACATGAACATCATTTGCCTCATGAATAAAAGTTTTCAAGTTGACTTTACCTGGAATTAATTAAATGAGTTAACTTATGTTTAACTTTATGTTTTTTTTAGTTGTCTTAACAAGAAGTTTTAAGTTCAAAAGAATACCTGCTAGGCCTACTGATAAGTTGACTTTAACTGGCATGGATTAGTTGAGTTAACTTAAAAAGTTGAATGCGATAGGTTGCCTTATTAGCTCAACTACACACACACATATATATATTACAAAATATGCATTCATATTCAAGTATTTAAGGAGACTGACTCTGCCATTTGCGGTGCTTCATGGGAGTGGGCGGAGCTAACACGATCTTTTGGCCGTTTTGCTTTTTTCGACTATCTGTTGGAATTTTCTGTACAGCAAATTTCACTGTTAAACATGATTATTTAAAAAATAAGATGACATAATGCAAGCTGATGGCTTCAATGGAATCAAATATCATCAATTAACAACCTCATAGCTCAGGTCTGTCTTTAAAGGTTTACAAGTTGTCGTTCAAAATCTATTTCCTTATGGAGAAAATAAATGGAATTTTTTCTTCTGAAACCTGACTATTGAGATGTAATATGTGCTTTTTAGTTAAGCCTGTGGACATGTAGACCAAATGCACCACGAATAATAGTAGTCTTGCATTTAGAGAAGTCTCAGAATCTAAACCAGACAATGTTTATTAAAACTAATGACTACAGACTTAAGTCTGTTACGTTTTGTTATCTGTAATTATGGAGGTTATGGATTGTTATTAAAACCACAGAGGGCTCTATGGACTGGTGCACATTATTGACTTTGTCAACTGAATGACTTCACAGGCATTTCTTTCTATGATGCATGTTGTATTCAAAAGTGGACTTGTAACTTAGCAATATAATATAAATTTATTTTCTCAGAGCACTGCAGTAATTACTTAGGTCCTGCTTGACAGGATATCACTTTAATGTTTTGTAATAGCTGCCGAGAATCCAAACTGGAATTACCACTTGCATGCACACACACACACACACCCCCACACTAACTCAAGTCTTCACCAGCTCTTCAGCCTCACACACCTTGCACCAATACAGAATTCCTCTGTGAGCCTCATGACAGAGTTTGCTGTCTGAATGTCAAGGACAGAATCAGAAAGCTCCAAGAGAAGGTAAAAGACAAGTTCTCACTCTTTATGATTAGTCAGGCCCTGAGAGGATGAGGGGTTTGACATTCAAAAGATCCGCTCATCACACTGTCTGACTGGAATATAGGCTGGTGTCATAGGGGACAGGTGAACCAAATGCAGGGTAAAGCTATGAAGACTGGTAGGTGTAGGTGTGTCAATGAATGTCTTAGATTTTTTTTCTTAAATAATTCATCTAAACATGCTTTCCACGAGTAGGGTATCAATTTAGGCCTGAAATTCTTAAAAAAAAAAAATTTTCAACAAATTGTCAGTGACGAGGTGCTTCAGGAAAAAGTTGATTGTCGACTTCAGAAGGTCAAACTATTTATTTTATGAGCTTTTTATATTTTATATTCATTTTATGTGAAGATTGCAATTTTTTGAAGCCCTGCGGGTTTATATCTAATCTAAATGCAATTTTATAAAAAAAAATATTTTATAGCGAAATGCATTTTAAAAAACTATGCCATTTGGGTTACTGAATTTTCAGGTAATAGGCCAGAAAAAATTGACCATACATTAAGCTATTGCTAGCTACTTTTTGAATATATAATATATAACTTGGGTAATGTGTACAAAACACAATTTGTAGATTGAGATTTTTTACTTGTCTTCTTGTCATGCTGTAAAAGGGTCAAAATTATGTTAATTTTCAGGTGTCACAATTAGGGAATAGTATATTGGATTATGGATTATGTCAATATTATGACATTTGAATTGTTAGATCCAGTTGAGTAAGGTCAAGAGGTGGAAAAGACCAAAATCCCTATATTTTATTTTAGTTTTATATTTAGTTTTTTCACTATACACATTGCTTCAAAGCAGCTTTACAGATGTTCATGATGTCAGTAGCTACTTTTCATCCTAGGGTAATTTTATGTCAGGTAACAGTTCTTTGTACTAAGAACCATGTGTATTTGTGTCTTTAATGTATTAAGTCATATGCCACCAATGTGCAAATCATTTGTGGAATGTGCCTAAAATAGATTTCCTGCTATACAGTCAAACCAAAATGTATTCAGACACCTTGAACATTTCATTCATTAATACAGTTTATTCACTATAGTTTAAAAAATGGTAATAAAATATGACAAGATCTCAGAGTTAAACTGTCAGAAAAAATTAATCTTAATTATTTCAGATAACACTTAAGCAAAACATGGTCAGGTCAAAGTGTCTGAATAATTTTTGGTTCCAAATTTTGATAAATTTTACTGGTAGTCCACTGTATGAAGAATTTTTGGGTATAATATGTAACAGTTTACTTTATTTTGCTATCCTCACTTACATAAATGAACTATAGTGTCCTGCACCCACTAGTAAAAATATATCAAAAATTTCTGAATAATTTTTGGTTTGACTGTACATTCAGACGGCTGCATATATCAGTACTCACATTGCATTGCTAATTAAGTGACTGAAGGTCAAGCATAATGTGATTTGTTTTTTTTATTGTCATGGCAACCAACATAAAGAATAAATAAAAAAACGTTTTGCCTAATGCAGCAAAATGCGCTAATGCGTTCATCCCCAAATCACACTCCTTTTGTTCGTTAAAAATATTTTTCATTTGTGAAAAATATTTTCCTTTCTCACTAGGTTAGGGGTGTGGAAACTGATCTTAGTCCGGCAATATTCCTAGAAACACATCATGGTCAGGGGACAGCGAGCTTTGGCCAGCATTAAGGCGAAAGAAGGATGTGAAAAGTCTTGCTGAAACTGTTGTTTAAAGATCATCGTGAGTAAACATCTGTCTTTTGGAGAAGCGTGCCACTGCACAGTAATATTAGTGTGTAATTTATTTCCTTCCGGGGCCAAAGTACCTCATGTGTAAGGGAGGTCAACATATGGTGCAGAGCTGTACGGTGTGTGTGCATCTGGGTGTGTGAGAGCGCGAGTTGTTAAAATAGAGTTAGTATTGCGTTGTGAGCAAGCAGAGAGTGTATTTCACTGCATATCGGATGAGTGCCCGAGCGTGTGTCCGCCCCAGTGCAGTGATTGATGTAATTTACACTGTCACAACATAAGGCCGGTCGCAGGATGACAGGGGAGAGAGAGAGAGCAAGGCACAGTGATGACTGACCTGTCAGCACTAATCATTTTGCGTGTCGTGCAGCTCGGTAAGAGACGAGAACCTGTAGCTTTAGAAGAGGACCTGAGTGAGAGTTTCCTTGGGTGATGGTCATGTGTCTTGAGTCTGTCAACCATGATTTGGCCAAGCAGGATGTAGTCCTGGCTCAACATCAAATAAACATGGTAACTATCAAATACCCTTAAATTCAGAGGGATTTATAGGGGTGAAACCAGTTGGGGGTAACGCATTACAAGTAACTTGAGTTACGTAATCGGATTACTTTTTAAGTAACTAGTAAAGTAATGCATTACTTTTAAATTTACAACAAAATATCTGAGTTACTTTTTCAAATAAGTAACGCAAGTAACTTTGTTTTCCCATGTATTGACTGACAGATCTCCTGTCTCCATGTTGAGAGAAATTTTAAGTGCAGAGACTTTGTGTGAACATTATGGTTTTCCAACCATACTAATAAGTAAAAATGACTTTAGATAAACATTGCATATGTGATCAGCCTGAGGCATATTCATTTCACTTTTGGTGTGTAAGTGACGGTATCAAATTTTCATGTTGCGATTAATTGCTGAAGCTTTTATCACGGTATACGGTATTATCACGACATTGAAATAAGTTGCAAAAAAAGTGTTGTCATAGTATAACATGTATAAGAACTCTTTTTGTAATAACAAAAAAAAACAAAAACTGAATGTTTAAATACAATAATACAATACACAAAAAATATATTAAGTAAAATTTTCAGACAGATTAAAGTGCAAAAGAATTAGGCTATAAAGAACAACATGTAACACTTTACAGTAAGGTCTCATTATTTAATGCATTAACTAAGATTGAGCAATAGCTAGCCTACATTTGTTACAGAAAGTATTATGTTTTGTTAATGTTAGTTAAGAAATACAACTGATCATTGTTAGTTTTATCTCAGGTCCATTAAATAAGTTCTTTTGATTTTAGTAATGTTATTAAACAGTAACTAAGAAATTAACATTAACTAAGAATAATTAATGCTTTATAAGTATTTTTCATTGTCAGTTTGGTAATAATGAATTAACATGTTAACTAATGAAGCCTTATGTCTCAAAGTTTTACTGAACAATAACAAATAATCAGAACATTTCTAATCATTAGGGCATGTTGTAGTCCAGATTAAAATATAAAAATGAAAATAAATAGCCTATTAAGTCTTTAAGTATTAAGTATTTGGTGCTGTGATAAACAACACTGAGATTACAAAAAAATTAATGGCTGTTTGAAGCATTTTAAAAACTTCACTAGCGCAGTTGCTTTGTTTGTGGGGTTTCCGGGGTAACCGCTGCATTCTGCTGTCAAAGAGTGAACGTGCACTTTCATTCAGCGTGTCTCCATCACTCGTTCCGCCGGTTCCGCCATGTGCTTCTCATGCACGTTGGGCTTGTTTGCATCTGAGCGCGTGTCCCTTTGACGCAGAATACAGCGGTGTTGTGCATTTTATACGGTTGATGGGGAAAGTATTCTTCAATGCATTATAAAAATTTTAATAATTGGTAATAAATTATTATTTACGGTATTTTGAAGTGCCCACGATAACAATATCGTGCATATTCATTATCGCGATATATCGCATTACCGAATATCGGCACAAGTCTAGTGCCTTTACATTTGACAAAAATAGAATTTTTTTTGTTGTTATTAAAAAAAAGAAAAAGGACAGGAAGCCCAGACAAGATGAGGAAAAATTATTGAAAAAGTAATGTAATGCATAAAAAGTATGCAATTAGTTTTTTTTTTTTTGGAGTAACACAATATTGTAATCCATTACTTTTAAAAATAATTTTCCCCAACACTGGGTGTAACAATATATATATCGCAATACAAAAATGCAGCAATATGTATCATGGATAGCGACAGTATGTATTGTATATAGTTTACCCAAAATGAAAGTTTAGACATTTAATTTAGCATCAATTATTGTAAACCCAGAAGGTCACACATTTAAGCTTCCATTAATTATTAATAATAAATTAAAAATGATTATTTATTAAAATACAATATAAGTACTTTAATATATGGTTCTGCCATAATTCTCCAGAATTATGTTAGACACATAAGCTTGCACTTATGTGTCTAACATAATTCTTGAGAATTATGGCAGAACCATGGATATATTTTTTATTCTGGTGTCACCATTGCCTGGTGCATGGGGGAGAAGGACCAAGTCTGATGGCGTTTTTCCACTGCGTGGTGTGGCTCGGCACTTTTTGGCGCTTTTCTACTGCATGGGACAGCTCGGTACGGAACGGTACAGCTCGCTTAAATAGTACCACCTCGGTTGAGGTTCCAAGCGTGCCGTACCGATACTAAATGTGAGGTAAATTCCCTGTTTTGGGTTGACACATTACAGCTTACCAGCGTAAAAAGATATAAGTTCACTCTCTCTTCGCTCCACTGTTGCTGAGTGGCCACCATCTTGTTTGAATTTTTTTCTGAAATCTCCAAGCTGGTCACGTGATTCTGCTAGCATTCTGATTGCCCACGTATCTAGATAGAAATTTGTTGCTCATTCTCAATGGGAAAGTGCCCAAGCAACATTGCTCAAAAAGTTGCCCCGTGTATCATCACCTTTCCTGGCATACTACCAGTAAATTACTGTTTAAAGATTGTGTGTAAATGAAAATGATATAAAAACAAACTTAAAATATAAAATATAATAAAAAATGAATTATTATTATTTTAGATTTGAATGCTCAAGATTGCCACATAATACATAATCTGTATGGGTGATTCACACCACTTAGCACTATGACTGATGAAGATCATCTGTACCTCATGACAAGTCATTTTGTAATAAACAGATCACTCTAAATCCCAGTTTAACAATCACATGCTGCAAGTAATTACTGATGGATGACAGTTATGGATTATAAGATATAGCCTGTCTGCAAATACACTGCCAATATAGATGATTTATGAAACCAAAATGAGAGGGCATTGATTTTAGAGACGAGATGAGATGAAAAAGAAATTCAGGAGATTTTACAGATTCATGCCATTTTTACAGATTATTCAGTATATCCATGCAGAAAGCTTCTGATGGATGAGGGGTCTATGTACACATAGGACCAGGTTTAACCTTCCTCTCCATCCTTCCTTTGATCCCCAAGTAATCACAGCCCTTCCTCCATCATGTTCTAGAAGCGCTTTACTTAATGAAAAAATGCTGTGATCTGTAAATGAAAAGGCTTTGGTGGGTCTCTAACCATTAATCCACGTAGGTTAATATCACACATGCCCAAGAATCAATATGGTTCTTCCCTCTGCAAGCGGAGAAAGGTTGGACAAAAAGTTTTTATTCAGGATTTTTTTTTTTTTTTTTTTTTACAAAATATCCTGAATATAGGATATTCCATCATCAACACAAACTAACATTTTTTTCACTTAAAAAGTGACTTAAAGGGTTAAGCAATTAGTTACAAAAAAATAATTAAAATAATTGATGTTGAATAGAATTTGTGTAATTTTGTTCATTTATTTATTATATTATTTTTTTAAATTATAATAATACATTAGCAATTAGCAGCTTATTAGTAGTAGTAATAGTAGTAGTAGTAAATAATTGTGACTTTAACTGTAACTTAGGATAAAACTTTTTACACCATAATATTAAAATATTTAATTATATATATATATATATTTAAAAATCAATTATTATTAATTTATATGTATTTATTAATTATATATATATATCTATGTATATTATATTTATATGTGAGTATTATATTAGAGTTGTAATTTCTTTTTTTATAGGTTTAATACCTGCTGGTGTATGCATACCGCTGGTTGGGAATCACTATCCTAAAGCCCTGTATGATTGGAAAGCATGAGCCGTGAGTCATGCATGCTGCAGTATCATTTCTATTCAGTGTGAGAGAATCACTATAATGAGACATCTTTCATTCACTCCAGTAATACCTAAGGAAGTGGGCTGGAGAATATTCCAAGGATAAGCTATCTTCTCCTTTGATGTAACATATAGAAGATAAATGCGCAAGTGGGCATAAAAGCAGATTTTTTATAGGCAAGTTAATAATGCAAAGGCATCCCATATCTCATTTTTATAAAGATCAATTGATTTCTGACTGTGCAGCGAGAGTGATTTATTTCACCATTTCAGTATGATTAGGGAGGAAAAGTTATTGTAAAATCAAGTCATTTGGGTTAGCATACTGTGGAGCTTTTTCACTTTTCATCTATATTCACATTACATTTCATTTGAAAAGGGTGATTTTTTGTTGTTGTTTCTAATAAGGCCCAATCATTGAAAAAATCTCTAATTCAGCCTTTCTTTTTTTAGCAGATCTGCTATCGCACAAAAATTATTCTCGTCGCTTCATAACATTAAGGTTGAACCACTGTAGTCACATGAACTGTTTTAAATGTCTTTAGTAGCTTTCTATTCTGGGCATTTGAAAGTGTTAATTATCTTGATATATCAGATTTTATCAGAAATATCTTAATTTGTGTTCTGAAGATGAACGAAGGTCTTACGGGTGTGGAACGACATGAGGGTGAGTAATTAATGACATAATTTTCATTTTTGGGTGAACTAACCCTTTAAAGTTACTAGGACACATCCCAACCCAGTTAAAATGCAGAGCCAGTTCTTTGAACAAAAGTACCCATGCACAGAGAATCATCAGCATGTACTAAAATTATTTTACCTTGGAAAAGGAATTAATAACATCAAAAAAGCATGTGGAGATAAATGCTGCTTTTTTAATAAGATTATACTGCGATTATGTTGACAAATCAATGCAACATGGTTGCTATGTTTGAACGTTGTAAACTGGATCAATGGTTTTAATCTTGTCTAATTTCAGAGTACTGATTCAACTGGGTAATAATTGCAAAAGTGAGGTATAATATTCAGAGCAATGATGAATGTGTTCGGCAAGGAAGGACAGTGAAGTGGGGGAGAGACGGTGGGGAAGCTTACAGTGGTATTGATTTGCAAGTATGTCCTCCATCTGTCACCATAATGAATGTTAATAAGACACTACACAGAATACAGCAGCTTAACAGATCACATCAACCAGTAGTTTAAGACTCAAGGCTGTTTTTAACATAGCTTCACTAGCAACTAAACTTTTGCAGAACTCAATTTACAGCTGTAAACGGTCTATTGACACAAGCTTGTGTATTTTGTAATTAACAGCTGTCCAAACAAGTGAAACAAAATTGATTTTGTCTGTTTATGTAAATACAGAGATTTAATTTTTCATGGGTAATTGAGCACATCTGGTCTTTGTGAGCCTGTGATGTGGTTACAACCTCCAAATTTGCAAATGTTGCAATGAAACATGATCGAAACAGGCCACTATGACCTGAATTACACAGTATCTGACTTCAGACTTGACTTTAAGGCAGAGCAATCAAAATAAACTTTATTTATACATATTATGGTCTGCACATAATTCATCGGTGCACATTATTCCAAAAAAAAAAAAAGTTTTTAAAAAGTTACATTTTTTAATACTATGGACACCCCAAAATTATCCCCTCTATAATAATGTATGTATATTCATGTATAAAAACCAATTAATACTGCAAAAAAAATACTATAAATATTCATGAAATATAATTTTGAAAAATATTTCGTTTCTACTTATACTCTACTGTATTTTTTATATCCATCATCACTACTTATAGATGTATTTAATTTAATTTTAATTTTATTTTATTTTGACTTTGGCCATGTGGTAGAAAAAAACTTCTTTAAAGTGACTTATTAAAGTTATTTAAAGAATGAGTTTATAATGATCCAACATCTAATTTCCATATTTCACATGATTATTATAGTCTGACTAATGGGCAAGTACAACAGTTGCATAAGAGTTTGCTTAATAGAAGTAATAATTATTAAAAAGTGAAATAATGTAGCCCTTTTGAGCTGGGTTTGAATTAGTATAATCACAAGTGGATGTCAAATGTAAGATCTTAAATGGCAGGGTAGCATCTGGTGCGAGAACTGCTTTCATTAGCAGAAGATCCTCTGGCTCGACTGAGGAGGGCAGCTCTAGATTACATCCACAGGTTTCCTTGTGCTACTCAAGACCTTTTTAAATCCCACTATCATACAGGTCAGGGATCAGCAATATCCTGGGACTGGCGTAATGGGGGAAGTGGTCCAATCCAGGGAAAAGCAATCAAGCCCAGATAAAAGGAAAGGGGGTGTCGATGAAGGAGCAGGTGCATGGGGTGTTTTTTTACTCAAAGCTGTTGTTAAAGAAATCTAACCCCCATCACCTCAGCTGTGATTGCCTGCAAAGATGCGACTGTACACATCAAGCTGCAATTTTGGTGTTTTGATGTAGGAAGATGATAAGGCCGGTTTCCATCTGGCAAAGGCTTGATGTTTGGTTTTACAGTAGAAAAAGCAGCACTTACATTTAAGTTCTGAATGGAAAATGCTTTCAAGCAAATGAAAATGACTTTGCACAGCAAATGAAGCCACATTTACAGTGCTACATATAATTTCTGTAATTGCTGGGCTTTGATTTATTTTGATGACACCAGACCAGTTAAAATTGTGATTTTGGTTTGTTCCATCTCAGAGTTCTTGACTTTCTGAACTGGACTTTCTGCACTTTAAATAAATAAAAAATTATAATTGTTGGCTAATTTTAATGACAAAAACTTAATAGATTTTGTAGTCAACTCGTTTGTCACATAATTTTAATTCTTTAATATATATATATTATACATTTTGACTAGAGGCAAAGTTTATTCTTTAGAGGTCATTAATGTGGCAGTATCACAATATTTTTTAAAATGTAATTTACTCCTGAGATGCAAAGTTGAATTTTGAACATCATTAGTATCACATGATCCTTCAGAAATGATTCTAATATTTGGTGTTTAAGAAAAATGTCTTATTATTATGTTGAAAACAGTTAAACCGTGATGTATATAAAAGTTTACTGGTAGAAAACCACACAAATCATGATTTATTTACATGTCCCAATTGGTTTGCAAACCTATGGAAGCTTGTTTCTGCCACTAAATAAAAAAATAAAAAAGATAATTGCGACTTTTTATCTCACAATTCTGATTTTCTTTTTCACAACTACGAGTTTATATCTCACAATTCTGACTTCTTTTCTCAGAATTGCGAGATATAAACTAACAATTGCGCATTATAAACTCACAATTGCGAGATATAAATTTGCAATTCGATCTTTTTTTCTTGTAATTCTGCCTTTTTTTCTTACAATTGCAAGACATAAACTTGCAATTCTGACTTTTTCTCAGAATTGCGACTTTATATCACACGATTCTGACAATTCTGACTTTATAACTCGCAATTCTGACTTTATAACTCGTAATTGTGAGTCTATATTGCAATTCTGACTATATCACACAATTCTGTATTCATAACTCACAATTGTGACTTTATGTCGCAATTCTGACTTTATAACTCGTAATTGTGAGTTTATATCGCAATTCTGACTTTATAACTCACAATTCTGACTTCATAACTCACAATTGTGACTTTATGTCGCAATTCTGACTTTATAACTCGTAATTGTGAGTTTATATCGCAATTCTGACTTTATAACTCACAATTCTGACTTCATAACTCACAATTGTGACTTTATGTCACAATTCTGACTTTATGACTCGTAATTGTGAGTTAATATCGCAATTCTGACTTATAACGCAATTGCGACTTTATCTCGCAATTCTGACTATAACTCGCAATTGAGTTTATATCTCGCAATTCTGTGTCAAGAGAAATGGAGTGTTCTGGGGGATGGAAGCATTGTTGTGTGTAACTGACAAAAATGAAGTCAGTTAGAAAATAAATGTCTAGCAAGGTAGAAATCTAATAAAATGTATAATAAAAAAATGTGTGTGTATTGCTAAAGCCATTGATGCAAACAGGAAATGCATTGACGCAAGTAAAAAAGGTGATAGACGCAAGTAACAGCAATTGACACATGCGGGTAATATGTTAACGCAAGTAGAAGCCACATATGCGTAAATGAAGAGATAAAGTGCGTCAAAAGAGAATATAAAAACAGGGGACTTTATAGCTCTCTGTGTAGTTGTGTAGTTTTGCTGAAGAAAGAAAGAGCATACAAGTAAGCAGCAAGCGGAAGCCAGCGCCAGACCACAACCCTCAGAAGATTTATATCAAAGAGTTTATATCAAAGAAGACACCTGATTTTCTTAGGGAGAACATATACTGAGTAGAGAAGAGGGTAAGCTTTAAAATGTAATTGTTTATCTGGCCCATGGAACTTCCAGCTTAGCTGGCATAGAGTGGTGTATTTAGCTTTTGCCTTTGCAAGAAATAATAAAATGAGAATACTGCCCTCAAACTCTGATAGTGTTGTCTCAGTCTGTTTATTGTTGTAGAGTGAGAATACATTTGGGGTATCAGAAGTTGACTGTCTAAAAAAGATAGATTTTTATAAAGATATCCCGACGGACTTTACAAAGTCGCTCAAGGTTGCCAACCAGTCGCAACAGAGTGGGCCGTGGGAGTGCATTAGCAGGCATAGCTGTCCTCTGAGGGCGAAGAGCCAGCTGTGGTGCACTGAACGGAAGGCTAACCCACCCCACCCAGGTAGGCTTGGTTGATATCTGAACCGTAGGCCTAGGAGGTACGGTAGTGATCAGAAGTAGACCCTGAGATAATATAATCTAAGAAGAAAATATTACACGCCTACCTGACTCCTCCTGAATCCCTGAAAACCTTTTACAGGAGTTGAGTAATATGAATAGAGGAAGTGGCTCGTGACCAAGATAGTGTCACGTGGTCGCGGTAGAAACCAGGAATGACGTGGCGCACTGACTTTATAACACATTTGTGAGTTTATATCACGCAATTTTGACTTTATAACTCGCAATTGTGGGTTTATATCTCAATTCTGACTTATAACAATCAATTGCGGCTTTATATCACACAATTCTGACTATAACTCACAATTGTGTTTATATCTCGCTATTCTGATTTTATAACTCGCAATTGTGAGTTTATATCATGCAATTCTGAGAAAAATGTCAGAATTGCGAGATAAAAAGTTGCAATCATACCTTTTTTATTTTTTATTCATTGGCAGAAACAAGCTTCCATACAAACCTCATATAAAGTGAATGAAAAAAAAAGCTCATGTAAAATTTAGTTTGACCTCCTGAAATTGGCTTCAGTCATTTTCTGAAGGTTAAGCAATTCCTTCCACTGACTGTTCATGCTCAATTTTGTAGCCTGTCTGTGTTTGTGGAAAAGTGCCATTTAATGTGGATTTAATGTTATTATGCACAGTCCTATTAATAATGTTAAAAGCAAATTAATTCACATCAGTCTATAATTTCCTCCTCAGTGCACCAGATTTGTTTGGTGTTAAGCTCCATGAGGCACCGTATGATGAATGTTTGTAATAAGAATTTATGTTTGTGTGGGTCGTGTGAGTCAGGTAGTCTAATCTCACAGAGTAGAAGATACACATGGAACAGGCAGGGCAAGATGTTTTGTGTAGGCTTCAGGTCCCTATAGGCTCGGAGCACATCATTTCTTATGCTGCTCTCACCTGCTGAGAACAGCAAACCTGGCACACTCTCCACACACAACTGTGCCTCCCTTTCTCTCTTTCTTATTCTCTGTCTTGCATCCTCTCTTGTGGGAAATGGGACCTTGCAGTCAGCAGAATATTCATCAGATAAATCTGCGAAAACACAACACGCTATTTATATAAATGCATGCACATTGTAGCGTGAGATACAGAAATAAAATTCACAAATGCAAACGCCCCATTGTCCTTTTCAATTCTTAACTTGGGAAAACTAATAAAAGTTTTCAACAGTTCCCAACAGCAGAATTAACTAGATTTCTTTTTTTTTCTTTTCCATTTTCTGAAAAAATGCGAGTGCTGCTTGCGCATGCAAAACTTGCCTCTGTGATGCTATAATGTTCTGGGTGTTTACTAGGGTGTCCTAGGTGCTTGCTTCAAAAGAACCATAAACCATTCTAATTCCAAACCCTAAGACCACTAGCTTGCTGGTTAGCTTGTCTTGTAGAAGTAAAGCAGTCACAATGGCCTTGGTTGCTAAGGCACTGTGCTGAAGTGTTTTTTCTTTCTGTGTGTGTGTGTGTAGGTCCCACCGTCAGGGCCGTGCGTCACAGGCCGTGATGTGGGTAGAGTGTAGGGTGCTGGAGGCTGGCTGTGGAGGCAGAAGGAGGTCCCTACGCTCGACGGTCATGAGACTCCCCTGCTCCTTCTGGTTCCTGCTGCTTTTAGGTGCTGGAGGTCTTCTTCTGCTACACCTACAGGACCTCACAGAGACACTCCAGCAACAAAGCCAAGGTCTGTCTAACATGTGACTCAGACTTTAAGAGATGAAAAGTCTTCCTATTTCAGTTTAATTTTTTTTAAAAAGTGTTCGCACTGTTAAAAGGTTTTGCCTGGTTGTCTAAATATGTGTTTCATGTGATAACATCAAAATTAAGTGTTTTTATTCAAGAAATATGATTTATTATGATGGCTTGATGCTCACAAAGTGCATAGATTGGATCAATAGAGATGAAGCGGAGGAATCCATCAACACATGTGGAAAACAGCTTTATTACAATTTATATATATATATATATATATATATATATATATATATATATATATATATATAGTGATCCCACCTTTTTCCTGTAATTAATTGTGATTAATTGTGAGTTTTTAATATATTTTATAATGTAATAATTTCACAGTTACTCTCCAAAAGAAACAACTTAAAGACAGTATATTTTAAATATTTGTTCAATGGCATTTTTTTATGAATGAAGGCTAGTATCACTGATACTAATACTGCTACTGATGTCTCTATGAAATTGATTTTTTAAACATTAATTACAGACAATATAACTAAAAGCTATCAATTTCAATATTTATTAGGCTTTAAAAAATAACTTTTAATTTAAATGAACTTAAAACAATCTTCACATAAACTCTTTATAATAAATGTCGATTTATCTGTGACCTTCCTGCCTGTCTAACAATATACAATTGAATAAAGTTATCAAACACTTTACAGTCATTACTGCATAAATTATAAATTAAATATAGATTAATCCTTATTAAAGCTACAATTATCTCTGTTACCTTTGTTCTTTGATTAACATTAATGACAGACATCACAGCAACTGGTTTATTAGGTTACTGTCACTTTAAGAGCTGCCGATGACAAATATGACGTGATCATGACGCGTCTCATTTTCTCACAACTCTTTAAGGGTTGTGTCTAGAAGGGATACAGCAACGGCTGGAAGTGAGGCAAAATTTCATAATAAAATAACAGTAAATAAATTTGCTACTTATCAGATTGTATTTTATTAACAACTACACCTACCCCCAACCCTAAACCTACCCTTACAATACTGTAAATACAGTTATTAAATTAAATAAATAAATATTAAAATGTCCAGTGGCCGTAGCTGTATCCCTTCTAGTCTTTACCCTCTTTAAGGTCATTTAAGACGTTATTTAACTCAATTAATACTGCTCTTATGAGGATATTCGGCAAAACAGGCATATTGGCATAATTGTTTGTTCAAGCACGAAGGAGAACTCGATACTGGCACGTGTCTTTCTGTGCACACGAGCGCATTCACAGACAGCGCATTCTCGTTTGTCTTGTGGCGCTTAAATGGTTTAAAAGGATTTGCTTGAATAAGAGTGTGGTCAGATAATGTAACGTTAGCCAAATTATGATGGAAAAAACTGATGCTGCGTTAATTGCGTTAAACATTTTTAGTGCAATTAAACCGAAAAAACGAATTGCATATGTTAACGCAATATATGTATATGTAGTTAAACCAAAATTTATTCAGACACCTTGAACATTTCATTCATTAATACAGTTTATTTCCTATAGTTTAAAAAATACTAATAAAATATGACAAGATCTCAGAGTTAAACTGTGTCAGAAAAAATTAATCTTAATTATGCCAGATAACACTTAATTTTTGGTTCCAAATTTTTTTATAAATTTTACTGGTAGTCCACTGTATGAAGAATTTTTGGGTATAATATGTCACAATTTACTTTATTTTGCTATCCTCACTTATGTAAATGAACTATAGTGTCCTGCACCCACTAGTATAAATATATAATATATATATATATATATATATATATATATAAAAAATATCAAAAATGTCTGAATAATTTTTGGTTTAACTATATATATATATATATATATATATATATATATATACACACACACACACACACACACACACACATCAGAACAAACCTGCATAAAAGTGTTTTACAGCACCAGCAATTATTTATTGAATTATGCAGCTCCAGCAAAACAACCAGAAGACTTATCTGGCAAGGTGACGTCCCAGCATACACTACAGTTGTCCTCTGCAAGAGCTAACACTGTGTTTGATTACTACCATTTTTCAGTTTATTTGAAGTGCTAGCATGCAGTGAAGTGGGCTGTGTCTTCCCTGCAGAGCCATCAAAGCAGCTAATATTGTCTGTTTTCATCTTGCGACAGAGGACAATTGTTAGTCGAGCGCAGAAGCTCATGAGAACGATATTATACTGATTGTGAGATTCGCAGGGGAGATATTGCAGCATTGTCTTTCGGAAATGTGGGTCAATGAAAAACTCTACAGAAAGTCTTAAAGGAAATTTGCCTGTTAACCTCACTGCTGTTTATTGATGCAGTGTTTAACCTTTCATTTGAAATCAGACTGGTTTACTGAGAAATGTTTTAAAACACATTTATGGCTATGCATGCATTTTTGTTTATAGTGTTAAATCCCTCATTGATATCATCAAGTTCAGTTTTAATAGAAAAATTCATTATAATACAAATAAAACAGATTTTTACACACTTTTAAAGTAACCTGTTCATGTTAGTTGAGATTCCTGTCAGATCACAGACAGAATTCAGTGGCATCCTCAATAATTGAACATTTACACGAGCCTCGAGCTCAAATGCTTGACAAGACACAAACAATATACGTAGATCTTCTCTAAATGCATTACATTTGAGACGTTTGTTTCCAAAAAAGTAGAGCACTTTGGCGCATTAGAATCTAATTAGGGAATGACTAACCTGAGATGATTGAATCTTACGTTACTATTGACTGAGGGATTTGTGTAAGCAGTCATTGGTTGGGAAGCTAAATAACAGTTCAATAGTGCCCTGAAAAGGGAGTCTATTCAGTTTCATCTCTCCTGTGCTGATTGATCTGTCTCTCCATATCCTCTGATCCAACCCGCCCAGTCAATGACAGCTGTCTCTGTGGACACTGAATCATTGGCAGGGAAACTGAGGTTCAAACCAAGTGAGAGCTTGTGGGGTTTTTTCATTTTAGAAAAGAAGAAAATAGTTTATTTTATTTTATTTTTTTATATATATTGCTACTAAACTTTGCTGCATTCATTAAAAATTCAATTGGGGTTAAAGGGAAATCCAAGAGATTCAAGGTTCAGAAAAGTAGTAAAGACACTGTTAAAATAGTCCACGTGACTACAGTGGTTCAACCTTCAACGCGTTCCGACGTAAAACCCAGAAGCACTGCACTGTGTTTAATAAGTAAACAGCATAGGAGACTGACAGGGAAGAGAAGAAATAACAAGTCTTTAATAAGTCTTTACTACCTTTCTGGGCCTTGAAAGTGGTAATTACATTGCTTTCTCTTGGGGATCAGAAAGCTCATCAATAATATCTTAATTTGTGTTCTGAAGATGAACAAAGGTCTTACGGGTTTGGAATGACATGAGGGTGTGTAATTAATGACAGAAATTTCATTTTTGGGTGAACTAACCCTGGGATTAAGCGGATACTTTAGCAGAAAAAAAAAAAAAGATATTATTGATTACTTAATATAAGCGTGATATTAATTTGTTTTCCTAATTAAATTATTTTGTTTTCCTAAATAATGTATTCACTTTTATTAGCTATTACATTAAAGTAAATAATTTAAATATTTCACATTGTGCTAAGTTAGTATATCTTCTTTTTTATTTCAGATTATAAGAGAAGCATTTTAAATTTAGTTCAAAAGTTTCCAGGAACCCCAGAAAAAAAACATTTAAAAGTGTCTTTTTCTATTTCTTACTGTTAAAATACTGTTTGTTTGTTTTTTGCAAGTATTTTATTACTCAAATTGCCAGTAGACTCCCTGACCCCAGTTTGAAAACCCCTGGTTAAAGCAATCTTCAAGTCTCAAACTAAATCAAGTCTTCAGTTTAATTCAATTGTAACTTTAGTCTTGCAGATCTAGACTTTTGACGATTGGTACTTTTAAAACATTGTTTCCTGGTGGACTAATAAAAACCAAGGGGTCAAGATTTGGCAGGTTAGCATGATCTCATTAGTCCCTTCTGTTCCATTAGATGCCATTAGATGCACTATCTGGACCCAATAAGCATATTTTCTCATTGACGACCATTCAAAAGAGGCCGTGGGGGCCTCAGTCTGTGACTATAATAACTTCTATATGACTCTCCAGTCCAGTCCTGTATAATACTAGCATATTTCAGACCAGTTACAGTCAATGGTTATTATACACTTGCCGGTACAATGATCTATAATTTTCGCTCTAATACATCAGCAATGATACTTTATACAATACTTTCAGCAATGAGTGTTGATGAGAAAACTTATGGGGATTTTTGAGTGTCTGTTTGAATGTGGGCCAACAGGAATCAAAAGAAATACGACGAGCCCTGGAGAGGGCATATCTCTGTTCATTAAGACTGACTCCTTGTGCATGAAAGACATAAGACTTCAGCCTTAACTATCCAATTACAGCTGTGGATGTTTCCACAATTGTCTAATTTGATGTTTTCCTAAAATGTGCAATTCTTGCAATGTTTCTTTAGACTTTGCTGATGTGTTTAACATGGTGTAAAGAAATTAAGATGCACCAGGTGTTTTCTTACATTGACAGGAACATGGTGGAAGACGTAAACTGACATTTCCTAAACCCAGACATTTAATGCTGTGTTTAAAAGAGTCAAGTCTGGACCTTTTAGCCCTTTTCACAATTATCAGGTCAATGATGGACATTCCATTATGAGTTAATTAGAGTGATGCTGTTCCAAAGAGCCTGAGTAAGAGTTCTCAGCTGCCAAAAAAAAAAGGATGTGATCAGTCACAGGCCAGCCAATTGTATTGCTTTCAGACTGTCTATTGCAGTCAATGGGATTATAAAGAACTACATCATAGCACATGCATTTCCAACCATTCCCCTGCCTAATTTGATTGCCGTTGAGCTCACTTTGCACACCACTTAAACAAGATCAATACTCGTTTACAGCCCTGCTAGATTTACAAGGCAATTTAGAGCAATTATTCAAGTCAATTTTAACCCCACCTCTGCAGAACATTAACAAACTCGACTTCCCATTTAGGATGTCATTATTGTCAATAATTTGATGAGTGCTTAACCTCTGACCCAGTGTATCATAAACAAATATAATATTTTTTTAAAACAATTCACAGGTCTAGTAGTAGTGAGGCACATACAAGTGTGTTGTATTATGCATTGCATATAGATAACAATACTATTTACATGAATATTTTTATTTGTTAAGTTTAAGTTTGTATAAGTTTGAGGTCAGTTTTTTAAAAGAAATAATTACTTTTATTCAGCAAGGATGCATTACATGGATAAAAAGTGACAGTACAGACATTATAATGTTACAAAAAAAATTCTATTTCAAATAAATGCTGTTCGTATGAACCTCCAAATCTGTTTTTACTTCTTTCATAGCTTGTCTGTAACAAAAGTTATGGTTATCTGAAGTCGGCTGATCGCTCTGATTTTCAGAACGGAATTCTGAGAAAAACAGGTTTAAATAACGGTCAGCCCCTTTTTCGCATTGACATGAAAATGCACTATCCAAACTTAAATGGTTGTAATTCAAGAAGGATTTGGAATATAGACCTCAGGTTGGTCTTGTTTTAAAGAAGACACTTGTCAGATTATTGTAGAAGTGAAATAAATTAGGAAAGTGAAATAAAAAAAAATATAGAAGTTTAATTTTATGAAAATGTAAAAATATAATATATATTTACGTTGATATATTTCAAAAATGAGCTTTCAGTAAGATATTGTTTGGGTGCAGTACCAAACTTTTTCACTAGATGACAGCCAAGCTCCATATATTTTCATACATTTTATGTAGTAGATATCCTATTCAGAAGTAGTATGGGCAGTTTGGCAGTATTTGATTTGAATTCAACCTCTAATAAACACATAATTAGAACGTGTGTTCATTATAGCTCCGTTGTTCTCTTGTGCTCCGCCTTCTCACGATAATGTTGTATTAGAAAAAAAATTTTTTTGCATGTCGTAGTTTATACAGGACTGGCAGGAAATTTGCATTAATACACCTTCATTCTACATGTTATGTGGTTTACTTTGATAGGTGAACTCTCTTTGTAGTGTTAAGAGAGTTAACACTACAAGAGTTAACACCGTTTTTTTTTTTACCTCCGCTGGGTGTGTTCTTAAACAGTAACGTTAGAGAAAGATCGCTATTTTTCTGCACTTAACATGCAAATTTTTGATCACCCTCATGTAGTTCCAAATCTTTATCTTAATGAAACACAAAATGAGATGTAATGCTGTCTTCAAGTCCTCCAAATTTTGAGTTGGGAAACAATTATGACAGGATGTGGTTTCAATTATTGACACTTGCTAAACTGACTAAATTCACTTCTGATTCTGTAATTGATATGCCTCAGCTCAGGAGGTCCGGGATTCTAAGAAGAGTTTTGTCACTGAAAAATGATATTGTAGTGACATTCCTTTTATAACATTTTTTCCATCCATTCATATCTAAGACAACATAAACATTTGTTTGTGTTTCACAGAAGAAAAGAAACAGGTTTGAAACAACAGGAGGGTTAGCAAATGATGGCAGAATTTTCATTTTTAGGTGAACTATCCCTTTCAGCCAAGATGAAACTGTGAGACATATCATATGACATGATAGCATTTATTTTTTTACTTCAGATGTGTGAGGCTGTAGATTACATTCTTTCCCCAAGGTTCAAAACTCAGAGAGGTGAGAGGTATATGTGAAAATCTCCAGCATCCGTGATCAACACGCAAACATGCCTCTGCATGGGAAGGTCTCGCCGGAGTGTCTTAGTTTAATTAGAGTTCACGCAGAGTGGACCAGTCAGGTTTCAGAAGAGTCCGCAGCCTGAGAATATGAATATATACTTGCATTAGGCCCCTATGGTGCTTTGAAGCAACTGTCTTTCAGGTCACATCCTGCCCCCACAATTCTCATAATATTACGAGATTATATCTAGATAAACCTAATTATGACCTAATTATGTGTGTGCATTTTAAAAATAATTCATGAGTTAATTCTGTGTAAGAGAGTGGGGATGGTGAAAAATTATGGGAAAATTGTGGTGTGATTAGAATAGAACATGCTGCAACTGATACTAGAGTCCGAAATAAACACTTGCCAAACTCCGAAAAAACAAAAACAAATTTTTGTCGAATTGTAAAACTTTCTCATTAGTGAAAAATTCTGTGATTGATAGTGAAATGTGCTCAGTTTTTTATTATTAAAATACATATTTGTTCAAAATATATTTCTTTAAACTAATAAAAAATATATTTCAATAAAATGTTTATTTTTTTAAGTCTCATTGTCATGATTTATATTATAAATATATATATTTTTAAATACTGTAGCTACAAATCCCATTGTCATAAGGACAAAAATATATTTTACATATAAATATATTGAGATATTACATTAGATAAAATATGAAATAGTTCATATAAATTTTGAATTTATATAAAATTAAATGTAGAATATCAAAGTTATAAGGTAACAGTTCATTTTCAATTCCCTCACAGTTGTCAGATGTGGAAAATTGTTAGTTTTAGACACATTTGTTGGCTCATTCACCACAACGTGGGCGTTTTTGAAGACCAAATAGTCCAAAGCCAAGCTACCTGGATCTGTCTCCAAACAAAATATATATATTTTTTCATTTCAGAAACTGCAGACAAACAATACTTTCAGTGGCTCAGAAAATGAAGCGCTTTTTTTCAAGGAGATCTGAAATGTGTAAATGGCCTTTTTTATTTATTTTTCAACAAAATATCTGCAGTCTCGAGTCGTCATGAAAAGCAGCCCAATGCATCTCTCCTACATTCACATCTCCTTTTAACCTCAAGAAAAGACACAATGATGAAAAAGCACAAACAGAGTGGAAAAGGAAGCAAAGAAAGACTGTTAATGGTTTTGTGAAGCGTTCTATCAAGCCCACTCAAAGCAGTGGGCATGGAGGTCGTCACATTTGAAAGATGTTTTCAGTGTAAAATATACGCAGCTCATTAACATTCAATCATGCTGCTCGTTAAGTTCGTTTAGGCATATGACACAAAGGTCAATTAGTATTGCATTTACTGTGCGGTTATGGTTCTTGCGGGTTGGTAATTTTTAAAAGTGCACATAGTGCCTGTCTTTACGTGACACCTATAACAATGTAAGATGGGGATGATATTCTTTTCATATATCACTGAATTAATGGAGGTGAATTACCAGACGCCTTTGATTAAGGCCACATGCTTTTACCCAGCCTCATTCGTCACCTTGCTTCATGCATAAATTGCAGTGTTAAATCAAAAGGGTTCAATACACTACTTCATGTGGCAAAAAATGCAATTTCAATCTCTTTATTTATAGAAATCCTGATATTCGACCCCTTCCCTTGGCCCTGCGAGAGTGCCGTTCTGTGTAGGTGCTGCGGTTTGTGGCTGGGGTATTTATAGATGAAAGATGACAGAGAGACTCTTGTGCTTTGTATCGGCCGGGCATGACTTGTGGTATCTGAACACAAGGCTATTGCATTCCTTTGAGAAGGGGCAAAACTTTCTCGGCCACTAGTATCTGATCCCTGTTCAAACACACAGTTGCTGCTGTGCAGTTGCACCCTGTGCAGAGCTCTCTGAAAGCAGAGTCTTGACACAATTAGGCCACTGGCTGCTGTCCATACAGCAGGTGTTTCCTTAATTAAGATGAGAAATGAGGGAGTACACACCATACGCATGTCATTATCCAGCTTTATGACTTCATCTAGATTTGAGTTATTTTTGTTAGGCTAGCCATGATGAAGTGGGTTCACAAATTATTATTTTGTCACATTACACATTGTGTTTGTGTGTGTGTGTGTATAGCACACACATATAGCACAGTTGTTTTCAATGCTGATAATAATAAGAAATGTTTCTTGAGCAGCAAATCAGCATCTTAGAATGATTTCTGAAGGATCATGTGACACTGAAGACTGACGTTATGATGCTGAAAATTCAGCTTGCCATCACAGGAATCAATTTGAAAATAATTAAATTGTTTTTACTATATCTTTAAAGTCCCCCTGAAATCAAAATTTAAGTTTTTTAGCTTTTAGTATGAATATGTTAGCCTTAAGGTTATGAATA
Source organism: Hypophthalmichthys molitrix (assembly GCA_037950675.1). Lineage (NCBI taxonomy): Eukaryota > Metazoa > Chordata > Actinopteri > Cypriniformes > Xenocyprididae > Hypophthalmichthys > Hypophthalmichthys molitrix. The sequence goes on along the minus strand of CM075515.1, from coordinate 13,615,106 downwards.
AGCTGGTGTGTTCCAAAACAATGACTAAATTCGCATTTAGGAGATATAAGCATTCAAAACTTACAGTCTCTCACTTCCGCTAAAATGGATCACGGATTTTCATGACATCACATCACACTTCAGCTTCTCATCAAATCTTCTGTCCAATCAAATGCTCTCTAGAATCTGAAGTCCCGCCTCCTCCTATACTCGAAATCGGTCATTTGTTCACACATTTACTAGTTTCTACATAGAGAATAGGGAATGATTCAGACAGTGTAAATGTGCTTTCCTTTGACACGAATGAAGTCCGTTTTCGCGTTAGTGTCACATAGGATGATCCACCGTAAAGTGTGCAGTCTGCTCTGGTCCAGAGACACGAACGCACAGAGCGAATCATATGCGCGTCGCAAGTCGGCACAGACCACAAAAGTTATCGGACTCATTTGAATTCTGCACAGAATGCTGTATATTAAAGCGATATAAAGGACATTAGGAGGAGAAACGGTTAGAGGTTAGAAGGAAACTGAGGTTTTACAGAGCCTAACGGCTCTAACGAAACTCGATTGGCTATTTTAAAAAAGGGGCGGGGCTGTTCGATATATATCGCCCTGTCTTTCTGTTTCAGTTGAAATTACGTCAACACATTGAATGTGTGCCAAGACACTAAAAGCAGCATTGGTGAGCATAAGAGAATGAATGGTGTACATGTAGCACCACACATTCCTATAAATAATTTGTCTGTTTTTGCTTAGTCAACAAAAATAATTCCAAACAAAGCCACTGTAGAATCGTTGCACATCTAACCCCTCCTGTTCGAACCGCCCGCTCTAAGCAGGACTCGAACCCTGGTCTACCGGCATGAAAGTCGGGCGCTCTAACAAGGAGGCTAAAGACTGCAGTCTCTAGTGTCAATCGAGATCTTGAGATCAGGGGAGTGAGGTTTACATGCACAGCTCTTACCGGCCTATGTCCGTTACACTAACAACACATTAGTGATGTTTTCTTCCTCAATGAAGCAGCACTTTAGAATGTATTGGTTGAGAAAACTATTCAATGACTCACTCACAAACAGTGTTGGGGAAAGTTACTTTTAAAGGTAATGCATTACAATATTGCATTACTCCCTAAAAAAGTAACTAATTGCATTACTTAGTTACTTTTTATGGAAAATAATGTTACATTTTCTCATCTGGGCAGTTTGTTTGTTTGTTTTTATAACAACAAAAAAGTTCTATTTTTTGGCAAGGCCCTTTCACACCAAAAGTGAAATGAATTAGCCTCAGGTTGAAATAAATGCAAATTCACGCCTGTACAGTAGAGGGCGCAGCTCAAACAAACCTCTCAGCTGTGCTGCCATTCTGGAATACAGAGGAATAGGATGCAGGAGAAGAAGTAAATGAGTCACATTTAGTTATAAATTAATTTAAAAGTAATGCGTTACTTTACTAGTTATTTCAAAAAAGTAATCTGATTACGTAACTTGCATTACTTGTAATGCGTTACCCCAACATTGCTCACAAAGACAGTCACTTATATCATTCTTGATCGAATCAGTTTTTGAACAAATTGTTCAAATTAACAATTCAATAAATCACTTATAAAGACAGTCATTTGTTTTGTTCCTGAATGAATCAACATTTTGAATTTTTTTGAATTTTTGATTTTTCTGATTGAATGACCGTTTTTGAACAAATCGGTTGAGTGAATGATTCAATGATTCACTCATCAAGACTGTCAAGATATAACTGCAGAAAGAGTGGAAAATCTGCACCATTAGTCCAGAGACTAGTGTGACATGAAAAAGTATTAAATTAATTACTTCTATTAAAATTTCCGAGTTTCATCAAATAAGAATATAATTGCTTGTGGGTATTTATCAGATTTAAGACATGTTTTTGATAGAAATGTCTATGTCTGGCAGTGTAATTTTGAGCTTAGAGCTTCTACATTATGATTTTGCCTAAATTAACTCAGGGCTATCCTCCAAGGCCTAAAATATGCTGATGCTGTACAACTGCATCTCAGGCATGTGGATGAAGCATTTATTCATAGTAGAAGAAGCTTCAGGTTTCTATATTAGAGACTAGCCGCACTGCATGTAAATATCAATGTCAGGTAATGAACAAAACACCTGTGTTGACAGTATCTCCTCTTGCAATAATTTTCCCATAAGCTTTACCGGACAAAATAACACTCTCTGCAAGGCTTTGATTAAATCAAACCTCCAGGTGTGAAGTGATAGGGTTGTCTAGCATAAGCTGATTATGTGTTCATCTAAAATGCACCATCAAAACAACAGGTTATTTCAAGTGATGCCAAAATTAACACAAATATATTATTCAGAATGAATGAGCTACATATTTAAAGGAATTATTCATCCAAAAATGAAAATTCTATCATCATTTATTCACACTCATGTTGTTCCAAACTGTTTTCTTTCTTTCTTAAATAGAACGCACAAGGAGGATCAGAACCAAACCAGTGCAGCGTGATTCTCCGGAGTCTGATTGTCAATAATTATCATAAAAAGTTTAAATTTTGATTCAAAGTTCCCAAGGGCTGCCAAAACGTTCTAAGTGGGTGGCGCCACTTTTACTAAAATGGCTATAACTCGTGAACGGAATGAGATATTTTCACCAAACTCAGCACACCTATCTAAGAGCTCATTCTGTGGTCGCGTGAAAAAGGACGCGGCGACTGGCCACCTGGTGGTGCTATAACAGCAAAAATACATGAAAATGGCTATAACTACTTCACCGTTAGTCCAATTGATTTAAAAATTGGCATGCAGTGTCTTTGTCCGAGGTGCCATGATTGTCTATGAGGACATTGACATATCAGAAAAAACATGTCTGCCATCGGCAGTTTGATCAGCTATCAGAAAAGGTTAACGGAGGCCGATAGGAATAAAATTCACTGGGCCTGTTTGACTCACAGCCCAGAGGCCTGTGAGAAATTCAAAAGAAATCGCCACCGTGGGGTGCCTTCGCATTTTTCACATGTGTAAAGGATGTGCAATTTTTCGCACACGTCCACGACATTCGTACTACATGGTAGAACTCCTCATTCTGAGCAACTTTGCCTCTAGGACCGCCTCTGACCCGCAGCTATTTTTTTGCATGCAATTACAGTGAACATGGACCAAAGTTTGCAAGCTTCAAACAGAATGCACCGTAAAAGCATCATAAAATTAGTCTAGATGACTCATACAGTAGATTTGTGTGAGAAACAGATGAAAATGTATGTAAATAATCAGCCTTTTTCTCATTTCTGAGTAAAGAAATCCATTAATAAAAGTTCACCAGTATGGTTCAGCGGGTTAACAGGGTCAGAGAGATGGAAATGGACAGGAGGAAGCCGGCTTAGGTGGAAGTCTTTTATCTGATCTGTCTTGAGGATTGTGCATCATCAGAACAGGAAGCATCGCTCAACACATAGTTCAGGCAGAGTTCAGGGGCACAGGCGTTTTTCTCCCAGGAATGGCCTCAGTGTGAACTCTAAATTGGCTCTTTGATCTTTGAAGTCAGCATAAGGCAGCAAATGTAGGATCAAACATGTATTCATTTTGTTGAACATATATTTCAAGGTTTTTATAATTTTATAGACATTTTTATGGATATGCTGTCATAAAATTGTGCCAATTTTGTGTGAGATATTTCAGCACACAAACCTGCGCCTTATTGACTAAACACCCACAACATAGTTTAACCAGATGCTATTTGTGCTGAAAACATTTTTAAATTAAGTCTTTGTCATTCAGCGCTGACACATTCATTTATTATTATTAGAACAAACATCAAACACTAGTTATAAACACTAGCATGTCGCTCTCTTTCCTTATCTTGGTCAAAAACATATAAAATAACATGTAATAAGCGTGATAACAATAATAATAAAATAACCACTATTATTGTTATTTTTTTAATAGTAAATGGGTATGTTTGTGCTGAAAAGAAAGGTGAATCTGTGCTAAAACAACACAGACAACATATGCAATAAAGTGCAAAATTGGTAAGTTTCCCCTGTAAGCGCTGTCAATGTATGATCTTTGGCTTTTTGTCACCAACAACTCTTTGAAAATTCAGCATGTATTCTAAATGTGTGAAATCCTGTCATATTGTCCCCTACCGTTAATTAATTTGTTGCATGCAGACTTGCTTAAGACTCAGCAGCCAGAAATAAATGTCAGCTAAATGTCATATTTTAAATTACTGTGGATAAATGGATCCAGCAGAAGAGTGTTGCAGTCAATGATTTCACTAATTAAATTGAAGAAGAAAAAAAGACATGGATGCTCTCATTTGATGGTAAACACGTGACCATCACATATTCTTTCCCCCACATCACTATTATGCTTTCTGACTCCCTAAAGACTGTAATCTTTCAAATAAGATGCTAAACTTTCAAATAGCCGTGACAATTTGCTGTCATTTCTCACTGACTAATGGTCGTTACTCTAATTAGCTGAAAGCAGCATCCCCTCGCATCACTTGTCTTGTCTCATTAAATGAAGGAAAAGTATTTTGAGAAGAAAGCAAAGGACTTTGTCATATTTTCTTGAAAGATTTTGAAGATGCCTCTGTCTTTTCCACTTTAAACTCTTAAAATAGCTCTGAAAGGTCATCTTTTTTTTATTTATGCCAGATTCATTGTTAGCCCAGCTAGAATTTTATTTCAGATGCTAGAAAGACTGTGCTAGAAATGTGATATATCTTAACTTTTTAATCTATAATCGTGTCATTTTATAGATAAGCATTACAGTAAAAAGATTCATTAAGCAGCATCCTTGTCTCCTTAACAGTTACAACATAAAAGTAGCATTTTATTTTTTATTTTTTTGCCAAAATTTTTATTATTTTTTAGAAAATAAGCCTACTGTGTATGCTACAAATATACTTTTTAATTAATTTTTTTATCATGTTTTTCCAGTAAAAATACCCAATTATAAATTGTAATAATATTTCACATTATTGCTGTTTTTACTGTATTTTTGATCAAATAATTGAAGCTTTGGTGAGCAAAAGAACATAACAAAATCTTTTAAGCTATAATACATCAAAAAATAAGGTTTAGACATTTTGAAAATGAAATAAGAAAAATATTTGTACTGCCAACAAGTCTTAATATCTTATACAGTTTTGCTTCTCAAGTAAATTTATCTTGTTTTAAGGATGTTTAGTTTTAGTCTAGTTTTTTACTTGAAAACAGGACAAAAATATGAATTTTTAAATACTTTTTGTCAGATAAGGAAACAGATTAAACAGAGGCTGTTGTATTGTACTGAGTATGTGCAATAATTTCTGCTCGTCCATCTGCATTGGTGCGTATATTTGTGTGTTTGTTTCTCTGCACGTCTGACTCTATCCCCATGTTCACAGTCCATCTCGCTATGAGAAGTTTGTGCACTGAAGCTGTTTACAGATTCCTAGCAGATGGTGGTGTGATGTACAGCAATGAGGCGTCGCCGGGTAAAATTGATAAATGGATATGGGTGGGTGACCATAATGGCAACAGTAAGAAATTGGATACTTGGCATTTCCAGATTTAATTTACTGTAGGCCCAGTGTTAGAGTGGTATGCCACAACCCACTTTCTCATGACAAGCACCTAATTATTTTCACCCATCCAAGTGTAGACCCTGTTTCATTCGTGGCTAGAAAAACAGCTGCACTGCGATGGAGCTGGAGATTGCTGGGATAGATGAATATCGGTGCTTTATTCAGAGGTGAAAAAATAATTACACTTTTGATGTAACTGCCCAACTTTTTTTAATGTTCTGTCAGTCTAAATTATATACTTTTTTTTTTTTTTTGTTCTTACTAAAATTACTGTATAATGTCACATTCGGGATTTTGTAACATTGCATGTGCAATAATGTGTTGTAACGAAACTGTTCTCTGCTTATGCTGCAGCTATTATATGCATGATTCGTCCTTTCGGTCCCCTTGAGTCCAGAACATGTGCTCAGCCTTCCTCCATCCTCTTTTCTCTCTATCCCTTTACTGAGAATTCATTGTCGTTCATTCCCTTAGGATTTCTAATCCTTGTGTGGGCAGCATGTGCTCAGAATTTCAGCAGAGATCTGCTCTTGGCCTCTGGGTTACAGAGGCGACAGTCAGAGGTCAAACTATTTCTGAAATCTGCGGCCTCCCCATTTCATTTCCAATCAGAGTGACCAGTGTGTCAGTTCACCAAAAGTCAGGTTCAGATGACTTCATCCTGATCCGATATCATATGACAACAGCAAATAACATCCAATAGTCAACTACAGACTAAACCATTGCTATTCATATGAATTAACTAACAGAATCCGCTTTAAAAACATTTCACGATTCACACTTGATGCAGAAAATAATAACCGCATAGCTTCATTATAACCCGGCAAATAATCGGCTGCTGATGTGAATGAATAATGAATGGCAAGTCTTACTTTTAATGAAATTTAAAAAAAAAAACAAAAACAAACAAACAAAAAATAAACCTCTTAAAGGGATAGTTCACCCAAAAATGAAAATTATCCCATGATTTACTCACCCTCAAGCCATCCAAAGGTGTATATGACTAGAAGATAGTGAGTAAATCATGGGATAATTTCCAACCATATCTCTGGTTGTGTTCAGATGAACACAACCAGAGATATATTTAAAAATATCCTTGCTCTCCAAAGCTTTATAATGGTAGTGAATGGGGGGCGTGTTTTGAAGCCCAAAATAATTGCATCCATCCATCAAAAAAAAATAATCCATACAGCTCCAGGGGGTTAATAAAGGCCTTCTGAAATGAAGCGATGGGTTTTTGTAAGAAAAATATCCATATTTAAAACTTTATAAAGTAAAATAATTAGCTTTCAGCAGACGGCTGTACGCATTGATTGCGGTGGAAGAGTGAACTCTGACCCGACATGTGCGCAATGATGAACGCGGAAGCGCAGAGGATAGAGCAAAACAAAACTCTGGTCAAGAATTAGAAGTCTAAAATGAGAAATTTTAAAGAGAAATGTTGGAGGATTTCGATATAAGAAAAGAAGAGCTTCAGTTTGCTACACAGCCCTATTTGTTTAAATCGCAAGAAGCGTTTAAGCTTACGATACTCCTACATCCTGCGTCATACATCGCGTCAGGGGTGTTTGGTCCAAGTCAACTTGTGCAGTATGTGTACGGTCGTATGGTGGAAGCTAGTTATTTTAGATTATAAAGTTTTAAATATGGATATTTTTCTTACAAAAACCCATCCCTTCGCTGGATGCATTTATTTTTGGCTTCAAACACAAATCACAACCATTATAAATCTTTGGAGAGCAAGGATATTTTTAAACATATCTCCGATTGTGTTCGTCTTAAAGAAGAAAGTGTTATACACCTAGGATGGCTGGAGGATGAGAAATTCATGGGATAATTTTCATTTTTGGGTGAACTATCCCTTTAATTGATGTTAAACAACAGACAATTTTGTATGATATAATGTGCCTACAATGCTTGAAAAGTTATCTGAAATTATCTGTCCCATCTGAATTTGTGAGCATTTTTAACATTATGTGCAATCAGTATTTTATTTATTTATTTTCTGGGAGGATTGTGATAGTATATATATATACAATCCGGTGATAAAATGGACAAAATTGTAGTGCTTCTTTCTTTGCTTTTTAGTTTTCAAAATTGTCTCAATTATGCAAAAGGTATGTTGCATAACTTTCTTTAATAAATTAATGAAGGATGTGTCATTGTTGTGTTTTTTTGTTCATGGCGCATCACTTTTATGTATTTATAGGTTTTGTTTGAAGGTCTGAGAACATTCAGTGTAAAAATAGGCAAAAATACAGCACACCACTGTATCATTTTGAAACCTTTTGGGTGATGATCTTTATGTTGTGCATATTTTTGTCTGTAATATATCAAAATGACATTGCCTACTGTGCACAACATCCAGCATAACGTGTATTAAACTGTGTATATATGTGTTGTGAAATTACATATAGACTAGTTCTAAACAATAGGATCATTGATGGCCCTGACAGTAACATTACTGAATTCTCTTAAACTCAAAAAATTTGGTTAATTTGATATGTCACTTAATACATAAACCATTTTAAATAATATCATAAACTCATACTTCACGCTGAAGGCTGAATACACACACATGCACATGCATGGCGGGGGTGTTTTATGAGACGGTGTCATAAGACTGATGTCTGATTTATGAAGAGTGTCTCTGTGAGAACAACTGTAGGCAGATCATTAGTGTTAGGTTACGACTTGATCTCTCTCAGTTTTCTGTAACACTGATGATGTTTGACAACCAGCGTCTCTCTTACTGTCTGAAATATTTCATATTCATCTGAAGGCGCAAATTATTACGTTTTCGTTTATGATTTCTTTTGTATTCCTAGAAGAGGCTCAGTGATCAGATAGATGGACTGATTTGCCACAGAAATAAAAATACAAGTGTTTTTTGTCAAAGTACGGCTTGCTTTTGACCTCAGTCTTCCCTTATAGCTGCACATTTTGATGATTAGTAAGGATGTTTAGGCAGACTGCAGTTAGTACAAAAACATATCATGAGGGCTTCTAAATGATAAAGATACATATGTTACAAGTGTTGCCTAAAACCAAATGATATATGACCGGTCAGCAGTTGCTAGCTGTGTTGTCAGCAAAGTTCTGCTTAAATGCACAGATTGAATTACGCCCCACTGAATAGGTCTGTTACAGCTGAACTAATGGCTTAATTTACGGCATAAAGATTTCACTCTATTGCATCTCTTCCCAGTGACTATTCTGTTTTTTGTGCCATAATCTTATACCCCATTTGGATCAGTCTTGTAAGGTTTTAATTAACTGTAAAAGCCAGAAATGAATGAGCACCCGATAAGCACCCAAGTTGGACTGACCTTACAGTGAACCAGTTTGTGATGCTGATTCAGTCTTCTATTGAAAAATTGGCAAATGTAAAAATATAATATTAGGGCTGTCAGTTGATTAAAAATGAAATGCTGATTAGTTAATCAAATGTATCGCATATGTTTATATTTGCTGATAATAGACCCCATATGGAGATATTTTCAGACATTACATAAGCATTAAAAAATATATTGTAAAATTATAAATATAACAAAATATATTGTTTCAATGTTGTTCTGCAGTCCACAGCAACACATATTGCAATGTATGATTTTTAATGCTTTACTTTTTCATTAACCATCTTAAATTAAAAGATTAGTTCACTTAGCCATCCTAGGTGTATTTGACTTTCTTCTTTCTGATGAACACAATTGGAGTTATATTAATAAATATTCTGACGCAGTCTAGATTTATAATGTCAGTGAACGGGACCAACGAGTATGAAGCTGAAGAAAGTGTATCTATCCATTATAAACGTACTCCACACGGCTCCAGGGGGTTAATAAAGGCCTTCTGAAGCGAAGCGATGCATTTGTGTAAGAAAAATATCCATATTTAACAAGTTATAAAGTAAAATATCCAGCTTCCACCAGACCGCCTTCCGTATTCAACTTAGGAAGAAAGTGTTACGCCTCTCGCAGTTCAAAACGTCCTGCACCTTCCGTATTCAACTTACGAAACTTACGCGACGTCAGTTACACTTTGTTCAGAAGTTGAATACAGAAGGTGGTCTGGTGAACTAATCCTTTAACATGGTAAAGGGGCTATATGTAGAATTCAGAAACCCTTGTTGTTAGCGACACCGGTGGCTAGTTCACTTAACTGGGGTTGTGCACACGTAACGTACAAGAGACATGATTCAAGGTCCTGATTTAAAAGTTTTTGCAAAGTTCCCTTTCAAAGGCTACGCTCTATTAAGCGCAGCTTCTTGTTCCCCGCCTTTTCAGGGAACAGGGTTACAGTGAAGTAACCCGGGGCGTTTTTTTTCTTCTTCGCATATAAAAAGAAGTTGGAAATACCTTTGTAGTGATATATTTTTAAGATGAGGTAATTAAAATTACACTTTATTATAGTTTGATTATAAAGTATATTTGAGACTGTGGACTATACAGATCGTGCTCTGTGAGACTATACACTCTAAAAAATGCTAGGTTGTTTCAACCCATGTTTGGGTCAAATATGGACAAACCCAAAATTTGGGTCAAATTTGAAACAACCCAACATTTTTTGGAGTGTAGTTTGAATTAATTTTTTTTTTCTTTGCATGACACATTGACATTACAGAACAGAATGGCTCTTTCGGCATTATCCTGAACATTGTAAGCATTCGTTTCATGTGTCATTGAATGGAAGAGAGGCTCTCGGGAGCACGCGTAAATGTCACATCCTTTGGATTTTCCTGTCAAAAATGTCCCGAATCCTTCACGTAAAAATCAGGCTTTCAAACCTAGGAAGTCGGGTAAGGTCTTGTTTTTAAGTTTTGTTGCAAGCTGTTCACACATTGGCAATAAAACTGCAATTAATACATGAAACTTCTTACACATCGCCCCTTTAAATATAATAGTTTATCAAAAAGATAAATAATTTTAAAACTTTTGCTCATTGTTGCATGTCTGTCACTTCAAAAGATTTTCTAGCGTTAAGATTTCCCAAAAGTGTTCAAAGGACAGTAACAGATACTGTTGTTTGTTTTTCAGACAAGTGTGCTTGACAGGAGATTTTTCAGGTCTGCATTTTCTAGGTCTTATGTTTTGGGAAAACAAGAACTTTGGACCCTTGATATTCAGCATGCTGTGATTCACAGCATACATTCTCTGCAGACCCACTGCACAAAAATCCTTGTGTTTCCGCATGCAGCAATATCCTGTGCAATATCATTACAAGAGAGAGAGAGGAAAGTTGCTTAAGATTTCATTTTACTGGTATGACATTTTTGTTGGAAGGCAAAGGTTTTTGCCTTTAATATAGAATAGCTTTGCAAAGCAGCAGCCCAGATTTCACCATTTCCTTATGAAGCGCCTCAAGGTCAGAGGAGACCAGCTTCTTTCTGAACCATAGAAATGTTCAATCCTCTCACCCTGGGAAAAGAGTAGTCTTCAGACTCATCTTATTTGTGGCGCATTGTGGATTTCAATCATGGAATAATCCATTTTCATTACTTATTAAAATTGATTCATGCAAACAAAAGGTGGTGCGGAGATGTCGTCCTCTGGGAACAATTGTAGCTCTCAAGCCTCATAAAATCTAAAGCTAAGGGTTATATGTGAAGGCTGATTTTAAAGGATGCAGATGAAAATGTTTTTATTGATCGGTTGCCTTGATGAATCAAAAAATGTTGGAGAACCATTAAAGAAATCTTCATCTCATTATTTTGCTGCTTGTACTTATAACAATCAAACAAAAAATAAATAAATAATTCCAACAAATTAATCGTTCATTCAGTTTACTTAATACATTTGTGTTGGGAAGTAACCTTTAATTGTATAATTAGCTTAATTAAACCAATATAACTATATTGTAATTCCACATTTGTGTTATTTGGTGTATTCCTCACCTACAGCACAACACCTTTTGTTTTGTAAGGGTGAATTTGTTTTGTAGACACATCTTGGTCTGGGTCATGGTCTGGATGTCTTGGAGGTTTTGACTCCAGCAGAATTCATGTTGTGTTTCAGTGTGCTGACTGGCTCCTCCTTTGTGTGACTCTACTGTGAATTATACATGCTGTATGTGTTCTGGATGCAGATAACAAAAAAAAAAAAGGAAGTCACTAGGAGTATGTATACAATAGAAAATGAGGAGAAAGCAGTTTTATATCTTGTGGCCTCATTAGATAAAAAATTGGGTATTTTATGGGAAAACTAATAAGAGGACGGATATGGTCTATAACCCTACAGCTGTTGCTTGTAAACAAATTTGAGTGTAAATAATGCACAGCCTGGTAAATAAAATATTTCCGTAAGTGAGTTTGTAGTCAGTGTAGTCAACCTATGGGAAGAAACAATAAGCCAAAAAGTCAGGAAAGGTCATGAGAAGGGCTGAAGGTGAAGTTGGTGAGAATCGTAAAGTGAATTAGAGATAGATTCAGTGCCATAAAAGATACAATGAAATTTTCTGTTGAAGGAATCTGCATAAACAGGTTCATTCTCTAATGTTTTTTGAGGTTTTCTGGAATGTTGTTGATCTGGTCTTGTTATTTTTATCTGTGTTCCTTGATTTTAATTGTCTTTGTCACCCAGACAATTAAACTTCTGCTACAAACTGAGAGCGTCAAAAAGCAGTTTAGCAGAATGTCTAGCAGTTTACCAAAGATCCTTTTCCACACAGTGTGGACAGATGCTGTCAACCTTTTTAAATGTATCATAGAAGGGATGCATATGACTTGTGTCTTTTGAAGAAATGTGATAGATTAGTGTCAGGAACAGACCAAAAATGTGTCAAATAATAGCAAGAAAATTCATCTTATTATTGAGCTGTCCTCACAGGCTGCATGCAGTAATATACAGTGCAGTAATGTCCAGTAAACATGCTTTAAAGTACATGTTAGGTTGAAGTGGGCTGAAAGACGTACCAATGTCAAGACAAGCGCTCAGGTCTAGGGGGTGTGTAAGTTAGTTAAGAAGTCAGTAGCTGACAGCACGAGGTGAAGGAAGGTGGGACATGAATGTTAATCAAGCTAATGAAGTTCTGGAGAGTACGCAGGCTCATGCAGAGAGAGGGGAGAGAGCCAGATATCACACACACACACAGCAGCTAACAACAGACGGATGTGCCACCAGGGGGCCCTCTGGTACACAACAGGAGTAAACAAGTAAACAGCTTACAATAAATGAGCCTCTTTACACATTTCCAAAATGTCCGGGTTAGTCAAGGACAACAGCATCGATGAAAAGACTGCGTATATTGAAAAAGTAGGCTATTTGTAAATAAACGCGCGAGTGTGTGTGTCACTGTGGGACGATAATTGGATGTAGAGTCGCCGACGTGTTCATCAGACGGCAGAAGGACACTTGACTGAAAATAGGCTGGATTTGAGAAGGAAATGGCCAGACACAAATTGCAAACTACATTCTTAACAACCATATCCATCAGGTCATCCATCCTTATAGCCATCTAACCGTTCCTCTGTCCAATCAATCACAAAATCTATCACCCCATCACTCACTAAATCCTTCCATCTTGCTGCGATTTGCTCATTTTCCCTCCCTCACACGCAGTTCATTCATTCGTACCCTTCCTGACGGTGGCAGCCAGAGGTGTTTACTCTTCTTGTGACTGCCAGGTATAAATATTGATGTGTGGACGGCCCATATGGATGTCACAGTCTGTTCAGAAAGAGAGAAAGAGAGAGAGACATTGTTGTGATCCTTTATGCATTTTAGAGTTCTATAAACGATCAACTTTAAGATCCATACCAAACGTTCGCCTGAAGATCTTTCAGACAGAAATCCAGAATACTTTAGATTAACAGAGAAACTCATGGAACTTCATCATGGAAGTATTCAATATCTTCCATCATAACTTTCCTAAAAATTTATAAATACACTACCATTCAAAAGTTTGGGGTCACTAAGAAAAATTCACAGTTTTAAAATATATTAAAATAGAAAACAGTTATTTTACAGTTGTAATAATATTTCACAATATTACTTTTTTTCAGCATCATTCAAAATAATTTTCTGTTGTATTGAGAGCATAACTTATATTTAACCTGTAGCATTAAAGATGGGCAGCGGATATTTAGACTAAGTGACAATAGCAGCATTTTCTTAGTGATATGCTATTTACATTAGGTGAAAATAGAGATTCTATTTACACCATGTAAAAGTATCAGTTCTTTGTATCTTTGTACATTAATAGGATGCAATAATATCATAGAGTGTACATGTTTATACATATTTATTAAAATTATTAAATGGATGCTTCCTTATTGGGTGAATAAAAACCCTCCCTACACCTTCACCTAACCCTACCCAATAAACACTTTTAATATTATTAAACACTTGTTCGAAGTTTATTTCCACTTTTAGAACATCATTTTAATTTTTATTGAAAATAAATGCGAGCTCGGCAAAAGGCGGATTCGAACCCACGTCGATTGCGTTAAAAGACAGATCTGCAAGCTTTACTTGCTACTGTTGTGCCACTGAAGATGTTTAGCTCTGTGCATCTTTTTTAACACAACCAGACGTTGGTGGGCGGAGCTAGTGTAAATAGCTTTTGCCAACAAGGGACGCTATTTACACTTAGTGTAAATAGACACTCCATTAAAGATGATACATTTTTCTATGTTATTACTATTTTTAAGTTCATATTCCTGCAGCCAGGCAACAAATACTTCCAAAGCAAGGTGAAATTCTTCTACTCAGTTCAGAGTTTTAAAGTAATTTGAAAGAAACACACATATACACACTTATACACCCACTGTCTGTCTGGCAAACACATCTTAACTTTTTTTCATTCTTATAAACACATCTTGCTTCGATACCTGATATAAGCTGTTTCCTTGCATCTTTGCTTACATAGACAGTTGAAACTGAGCATGCCCTTAAGTTGAGTTTGTATTTCAAGGTGAATTAAACTCATCTCTAATGCACCAATTGGCATATTTACCATCATTTATAGCAATAGACTAAGTCTTCCTGATTTAGTTGTTGCTGGATTCTAACAAGGTTAGACAAGTATACAAATCAGTTTTGTGAAAATTATGTGCGTTTTTCACAGTGCATTAAGTATAATGAAGAGGACTAATATCAGGAAACCATTATATAGTCAGTCACCACATCTCACACAGTGTGCCAATGGAGATGTTGACAGCTGCATATTTTACCACCAAATTTAGCCTTATTTTTAGTCTAAGTGGTTCGACACAGGATACCCTCCAAATTTTAAATAGTCCAATGTATTTGTATATAGAAAGTATGTTATAAAATATTCGTAATTATAGTGACATAAATATAGTGAAATTTTGTTGTGTTTTAATTTTGTGGACTTTTTAGTTATAGGGACTAACTTGACCTTACTAACCAGCTAAACTTTGACCCCTTCTGCTGCTATTCGAGTATAAACCTTGCTTCTCTGTTTCTGTCAAATCAGTAACATCTCATCATGCCGGAGACTGTCGCCATGTTTATGACATATTGATTTGATTTTGTGGAAAGCTGTACCGTGGTAAGCAAAGAGCTCCTGCATTAGATGTGACAGGCACTCTGCTTGCTTTTGCTCTTCTCTGCCTCTTCAGATGTCTGTTGTATAACTTTATATGTATACAGCTGCACTCAAGCATCAGTGAAGGAGTATCTAAATCCATATCAATAGCATGTGGCATAAAAAAACCCAACAAGAGGGTATATTATTTCATATGATGGTTATCTGCTGTTAGTGTTGGGAAATTTTATGTCATATTATTGCACTTCTCCTATAAAAGTAACTATTTGGGCCCTATTTTATCAATCTAAGCTCATAGTATGAAGCGCATGCCTCGGGTGCACTTTTTGTAGTTTACTGACGGAAAAAATGATCGGCATGGCAGGCGTGGTCCAAAAGGGTTGTACCTATTCTCTTAATGAGTCATAGGTATGTTTTAGGCGTACCAATAAATCAAAGTATCATCTCCCATTCCTTTTAAAAGCCATGTGCGCTTGCACCATGGTGGATTGCTATTTACATGGTGGAATATAGACACCCTCAACCTGACGAGTCAGTTTAAGTACATGTGTGTATTGCCACGATTGGTCAAATAATTAGCCAATTTCATTTATCATTACTGCAAATTCTGATATATAAAATGACTATCCATTATGACATGTAGGCATTTTTATCTTTATGCTCACAATAATAATAGTTTACATTGTAATCCTAGGCGCATATCACTAACGCGCCCTTTAAATAACAAAAAAATAAATAAAAATTACCGCACCATTGACTTTAGACCAGGGTTTTGTTGGTCAGTGGCGCAGTCATTTTCAGTTGCATCAAAATAGCAACACGCCAACAATTTTATTCACCGTAAACATCATTTTAAGTGACAAGAAAGTGCAAAATTACACCAAATAGACAAACATTACTAGATTGTTCTAGAAAGAATACCAGTCAGTTTTTGTTTGTTCAGTTTTCTTGGACTCTTAGTTTGTTCTTGTTTTCCTGTTTCCTTTGTTCCCATTGCTAGTTTGTTTCCATGGTTTCTCATCGTTATCACCTGTGTCTTGTTTATTTCCTCATTATCTTGAGTATTCATTGCCCTTAGAGGCCGTTTACATGACACCATGTGTTGTTTTGGGGGTCTGAAAAGACAAACTTTTGAAAACAGGTTTTAAAGTGCAAGTTTTTGAAAACGATACTGTTATCGTCTCCTTGTAAACTACAAAAACGGTGACATCATGCGCATGCATATTACGTGTTCAGTCTATAGGCGTGTAGTGTTTCTTTGACACCGACTCCACCGTGACAATTACTTCCAAAAAGTCATTTGTTTACATTACAAGTAGTGTGTTACAATGTTTTTTCAGTTTCTTTTATAAAAACTTAACTTTGTTTAGGACTAGCGGGTACTAGAGCATTCTAGAAGATCAGACGGTGGTGGGACCAGTGAGAGTCCCTCGTTCCGTGTTCCTGCTCTCTTCCCGGGATTTGAGTTATTCGTAAGCTGTGAAGTCATTGGGAGCGAGGCTGTCTGCAGTGCTCCATTACTGCCAGCTCCCACCGTGCAGCAGCGTCGCTCTCCTGCTTCACCTCATGTCGTTTAGGTCGGCCGTCTCTGACGAGACTCTGATCTAATAGAACTGAGTGATCTGCCGGTGCCAGCAGGAGGGAGACGCGCAGCGGCAAAGACATTAGCTGTTTACAGGGATCGTCTGTTATCTTTCACACTATCTCTCTTGCCTTCTCCTTTTCTCCCTGTCTCACCTCATCCCACTCAAGTGAGAGATCTTGCAGACCCATAGAGCATGAGAGAATTGCATGCAGTCGGGTCAATGCACAAGGCTGTGCATCCGTGCGAGCGCATACTATCTTTTATTCCATTTTGTGCTGCTTGGTATTCATTTTTATAACTTTACAATAAAACTTTAACATCTCTGAATTGTACCAAGTTCAATAATTGAGCAATATTGAGGATTAACACTAAATAAATTTGACTGATGCATTAGAAAGAACAGGTTCGTAAGAGTTATTTGGTTGTAAATCGGACGTTGTTTTGTGTAGAAAACACAGGGTTATCAACGAGTTTATATTTTTGGTCATGTGACTAATTTGTGACCAATTTCATTGAAGTGTAGAGACCTGAAGTGTCATGAACGAAAAATTTCATAGGAAGAGTAAAGGCTGGTTCTCGCAGAAATGCATTTTTATGTTCTAATGCACTAAATAAAGGCACATTTTGGCATTTATGGAAAGCTATTTACTTACGTTAAATAAGATCAACAGAAATTCTATTCATCTATAAAATAATGCCATAGAAATAAGACTCATTGGGGATTATTTATACAATTTACATTTTAAATAAAAATATGAACTTAAATGAGAAAAAAAACATTAATGCACAATCCCATTCCAATGTCTCATTATTTCCATTTTAATAAACTAGTAAAAACTTGTTTTACTAGTAAAAACTAGTAAATAAACTTTAATAAACTAACAGGAACTGGTTTAATTTTCAGAATATTTGAATAATATGAAACATTATTCAACATATAATAGGAATATAATATTACATGTAATAGTGTTTTTAATATTTATAGTATTTGTAATGGTAATAGCTCACTTACTATTAGTATAACTTATCCCGACCCACATCATTTTGGGAAATATGCTTCATTTAATAATTCATGACTGATTTTTAGCCAAATAATTGGGTTTATACATGGTTGATTCACCGTATTTTTAAACTTTGATTATATTTTGTTCATCTGCAGTGTGGAAAATTTATTTTGACATGGAGAAAGAAAAAAAAAAAACAGCATGGATGGGCCCTTCATATCTAAATGGCATAATTTTGTGTCAGATTATGCAGAGTTTGTTAATAGTATACAGTATTAAGTGAAATAATGCATTATGACACAAATTGTGCAGGATAAAACAGGCTCACCAGCAGGATTTTATGAATTTATGAATAAAAGAGAAGAAACACCATGAATATTTTGCAGATTCTCTTTGAAATGCATACCCTCATTCATCTATGGGAAATCACAACCTATACAGTGTCCTTATTACAGGAAACCTCCAAATCTGATTACATGTAGGTTTATACACCAATGCAATGAACTGTATTGTTTTCCAGAACTGTGAAGACAAATATGACTCTGTGTATTTATTTGTAATCATTATATACACTAAACAGGTTTCATTAGTATTGTTACACATTATACAAGATAGCAAGAAAGCATTATACAAGATACATCATACAAGATTAAATGAATTGCTTTTCACAACCCATTTTATCTCTGTAATATGGATTTTTGAGTGAGAATATTAAACAGGCAAAATTTAGGTCAGGACTTGATTTTATCCATCAGGAACTAATCGATTTTTAATTGTTTTGTCAATGTCATAGTCAGTAAACAGACTAATGTGACTAACAGTTCCGGGTTTACAGAAAAATCACTCGCTGTTCAATCAGGCAATTGTGAACTAAATAACGGTTCTGAATGATTCATCTTACTGAGTTGGATTCAAACCAATAACTCATGAGTAAATCTTTTTGACTGACTCATAAGAGTCATTTGGTCGCAAATTGTACCTCAATGTTTTGTGCAGGAAACACAGAGTTATTGACAAGTTTATTTTTTGGTCATGTGACTAATTTGTGACCATTTTAGTTGCAGTGTACAAACCTGAAGTGTGCAGGAAAGGAAGAGTAAAGGTGCATTTTTGTGTTCCAATGCAGTCTTTTTTAACCTTTTTTCTATGTAAACGTGCTAGACTGACATCTTTGGTGGTAGCGGCATATCTCACTGCCTTTTTTTCTTGTGAACTGTGTGTAAACTAACATTTTTATGAAAAGATTACGAGGACAGTTTTTTTTTTGGAATAACACGTACCACTGAAACGTTCACAGTAAGACGTGCATTAAGAAAGCAAACAAAGTCAGTTATGATTTAATGTATAAACAGATTACAGTAGAAAAAAGCATCCCTGGATAGGACAGTCGTCTCCCCAGCCCCTTCTCCTGGCCTGTAAATAACCTGCTCTCAAACCCGAGTCAGGCCGCCACCTGCAATGAATCTATCAATGAGATGTGTCATGGCTTTGGCATCTAATCGATGCTAGTCTCTGCCCTTCCATAGGTCAGTGTCAAAGCATTGAGACATCTCTGCCAGAGCTGCAAATTCTGATTCAGTATGACTCAGGCCATCTTCTAATCTGGACTTCGGACTGCAGACTTTTGCCATGGTGAATACTAACGAATATCTTTTGACACACACCTCTGTTCATATACAATAACCTTTGATGTCAAGATGATATTTGTCAGGCTGCTGGGAGACCATCTGGAGCTGCTGCAAGCAATGGCACATAAACATTAGCAGTCGACCACAGGAGTCGACCTCCCTCCGTCCGCCCGCCCGCCCTTTCTCTTCACTTTGTCTATGTATGAGGAAAAAACTAAAGCAAGGACACCACTTCGCTGAGCAATATGCTCCTTTATTTCAGCACATTCAGGTGTACTGCGATCTCAGTGTAACTTCTCGTTGGTTGCACTTTGAATGTAAGCAGCTTGATAAAAATTCCTGAACCCAAAAGTTCACTCTCATGGTACATGGGTTGTAAAAATGGATAAGCCCGAAATGTCATCCTAACGTTCCCTCTCTTTTGTTTCCTTCAGGTGCAAAGGTCATATTCTCCCAAGTGCAGGCCATAAGAAAGGTAAGCTTATTCGTCTGAACAATCACAAGGTTTTTCACAAGCGCCTGCTTCAGTCATGTGGAATTATTGTGCGCTAGCACCACTTGGTGGTTGCCATTGCAGAGACAAGACTTTAAAAGCACAAGCTTCTCTTGTAAATGCTTATAGAGCCCATTAAATAGTTCCTGTGTTGATGTATTTTCTTTTGATGGCCTGTAGTTTGTCTTTTAGCCATGTGGACTTTTAGATACTGTACTCTTTTAAAATATACTTTTCACACTCTCACTAGTTTATTCAATTTAATTTGCTTATTTAATTTGTCTGCTAGCAATATCCAGCAGAGAATTCTGACTAAAAGCTAATGTCATTTTCACCACATCTCAAATTAAATGTTTTGTGTTTGACAAAACATTGTGTGAAAATGTTTTATTTTTCATTGTGTGACATTTTTTTAACATGTTTGGAATAAAATGGCAATACTCCTTTTCCTTACTTAGACTAATTTCATAGCTTGTATTTATGTATCCTAAATACAGTCAATTAAATATTTTCACACTTTTTGAAAACAACTGTGACAGTAGTAGTAGTTTAGATTATTTAGTTTATCATAGTTTTAACCACATAATACTCATATTTTTGTAATGGCTTTTTATAGTTTAAGATTAAAAGTCTGGGTCTGGAAAACAAAAAATCTTTTTAAAATCAGTTTAAATAGGAACTTCATAGACCAAAAAAAAAAAGGATTTGATAAAAATAAACCCTTGTAACATAAATGCCCTTGTGAAAACATTTTTTTTTTGAGATACTTTTAAAAAGAGTCCTTATTACTGTATTTAAGTATTTAATACTTCAAAACAATATACTTAAGTGCAAACTAATGTAAAGTTTTTGTATCTTAATTGCAATTAAATGAAAACGTTTTATAGTTTTAATTTTAGCTGACCTTAAGAGTTCCTTTTTGACCCCCTTAAGTAGAACTTAAAGGGTTAATTCACCCAAAAATGAAAATTCTGTCATTATTTAAGACCTTCGTTCATCTTCAGAACACAAATTAAGATATTTTTTGATAAAATCCGATGGCTCAGTGAGGCCTCCATTAACAGCAAGATAATTAACACTTTCAGATGTCCAGAAAGCTACTAAAGACATATTTAAAACAGTTCATGTGACTACAGTGGTTCAACCTTAATGTTATGAAGCGATGAGAATACTTTTTGTGCGCCAAAAAAAACAAAACAATGACTTTATTCAACAGTATCTAGTGATGGGCGATTTCAAAACACTGCTTCATGAAGCTTCGAAGCTTTACGAATCTTTTGTTTCGAATCAGTGGTTTGGTGTATCAAACTGCCGCGTGATTTCAGTAAACAAGGCTTTGTTACGTCATAAGTGTTTTGAAACGTTTTGAAATTTCAATGGTTCACGTGACTTTGGTGAACACACTCCGAACCACTGATTCGAAACAAAAGATTCGTAAAGTTTCAAAGCTTCATGAAGCTTTATTAAGGTTGAACCACTGTAGTCACATGAACTGTTTTAAATGTCTTTAGTAGCTTTCTGGGCATTGAAAGTGTGAATTATCTTGTTGTCAATGCAGGCCTTACTGAGCCATTGGATTTTATCAAAAATATCTTAATTTGTGTTCTGAAGATGAACGAAGGTCTTACAGGTGTGGAACGACATGAGGGTGAGTAATTAATGACAGAATTTTCATTTTTGGGTGAACTAACCCTTTAAGCATATCTCTATATGGAATTTCATGTACTGACAAGCATTTATGGTAAACAAAAATGTACTTTAATGTTATTTCTATTAAAACTTTTGTATCATGTATTTACATATTTGTAATGAGGAAGTTGCAATTTAGTACATTTAAAATATATTAACTTTAAATGTAAACTTGAATAACACACTACAGTTAAAAATATAATGAAGTACTTTACATGTGCTTTAGTATTTTAGTCAACACATCAAAATAAGTGTACTTCTTTGAAATACAAAAAAAATATTATTAAAACATAATGATTTTAATGTCTTTTAAAATTAAATGTTTTGATCTGACATTATTGCAGTCATTTTAAAAGTGTACTGAAAGGGTTAGTTCACCCCAAAATGAAATTTCTGTCATTAATTACTCACTCTCATGTCGATCCACACCTGCAAGACCTTCGTTCATCTTCAGAACACAAATTAAGATATTTTTGATGAAATCCTCATTCATTGTTTTTGAGTCATTATTTTTTTTAGACACAACTGAAGTTGAAGGAACACAACTATTGTTGCTGACTACTCTCATTCTCTAACTTTCAGGAACAGTGTCCTTATTGTCTTGACAATGACAGACAGTCTGATCCAACAGAAGACAACTTTCCTAGACCTGTGCAACCAGTGCAACTTCCAGTCTTCCCATGGGTCCAGCGTTCTTCTCTAATCAACCCTAGAGACATCACTGCTTCCCATGTCACAAAGAGCCACCGTAAACTCCTCCTTAAGAGCACCCCACTTGTCCAGCAGCTCAACGCTGACCCTCCTGGCCAGATCAGGAACAGTCCAGAGCAACTGACTCGGGTGCAGAGCTCCCGTCTGAGGCTTATGAGAGAGGTATGTGCCAAATACACAAGCGGAACCGCTAAACAGACTATAACCCGCATGCACGTGTCCCGTATCTTTGTGGAGGACAAGCACAAACTCCTCTACTGTGAGGTGCCTAAGGCGGGCTGCTCCAACTGGAAGAGGGTGCTCATGGTGCTTCAAGGTCTCGCTTCTTCCACAGGAGAGATCCAACATGACGAGGTGCATTATGGGAATCACTTAAAGCGTCTAGACTCGTTCAATCAAAAGGGCATCATCCGGCGTCTGAAGACCTACACCAAAGTCCTGTTCCTGAGGGAACCTTTCGAAAGGCTAGTGTCTGCTTTTCGGGACAAGTTTGAGAGTCCAAACTCGTACTACCACCCAGTGTTTGGGAAGCCCATCATCTCAAGATACCGCAGCAATGCGACGCAGTATGCCTTACGCACGGGAGAGGGTGTGACCTTCAAGGAGTTCATCCAGTATTTGTTAGATGTGCATCGGCCGGTTGGCATGGACATCCACTGGGAGCCTGTTGGACATCTCTGCAGCCCCTGTCTGCTGGACTATGATTTCATTGGGAAATTTGAGACTCTGGAGGAAGAAGCCAATTTCCTTTTGAGAAATATCGGTGCTCCTAGCAATTTAACATTCCCTAGTTTTAAAGACAGGAACCCTAATGCAGAAAGGACATCTTCGGAAATCACAAAGAGATATTTTGCACAGCTAAATGTGACAGAGAGACAAAGGGCATATGACTTTTACTACATGGATTATTTGATGTTCAACTACTCCAAACCGTTTAAAGATTTATACTGAGGCCTTTTACAGTTATCTGATCTTGTGTGTTGGCCTGATGTTCATATTTTGTCTTAGTGAGGTTATTTTATTACTTTAAAATGTTGTTTATTTGTTAACAAATTTTAATGTTAAATATTAATCACACTATATTTATATCTGCAGGCTGGTCCTTGCATTTATCTTGTCATTTACCAAACCTATTTAATTCTATTCAGTAAGAAATCCCTTAAAGGGATAGTTCACCTAAAACTGAAAATTTGGTCATAATTTACTCAGTCTTATGTCATTCCAAACCTGTGTGAACAAAAAAGAAAATATTGTAAAGAATGTACTTATTTTAGGTACAATGAAAGTCAATGGGGTCCAAACCAACATTAGACCCCATTGACTTTCATTGTCTGGACAAAAACAAAAAACAAAACAAAACAGAATATCTTCTTTTGTTTTCCACAGAAAAGGGTAAGCCATATTGGTTTGGAATAAATGGTGAAGGTGAGTAATGAATGTGAAGGTTACTCACATGAACGTGAGTACAATTTTCACTTTTGGGTGAACTGTCCCTTTAACATGTTGTGTGTGATTTGGCTTAGTGTGTCATGTTTTCTCAGACTGCCTAGAATATAATAGAATAGACTACTAAGAGTGTCATGATGTTATTAATTAAAGTGTTGCAGGCAAGTGGTTTTAGCATTAGTCCGGATTTTCTTTGAGTATCACTTTACTCAAGATAACACGCCAAAACATTTTCAACAATGTTACGTGACATTTGCACATTGTTGCTGGATTTGGTCTGGTACATCTGGTAATGATAAAATCGAAATTTTGTGAATGTATAAGAACAGTTTGTCTACAGTATGTCATGTATTAAAGCATGACCTGCTACACCTTTGCCTTACTTTCACATTTCTCATATTATGACATTTTCTGTATATCAATAAATGTTAGCACCAACTTTTAATGTTAGTTAGTCGAAATCTCTGCATTATTGCCTTTTTTTATTGTTATAATGATGTATAAAATACCAGTCATTTCTAGTCTCCTAGGCCCTGTTTACACTTGGTATTAAAATGCGTTTTGGTTGATCGGATCACAAGTGGACAAGAGACATGTACCCGTTTACACCTGGTGTTTTAATCCGTCTCTTATGTCCACCTTCAATCACTTCTGTCCTGATGTCTTTGAGGGGCAGGTCTATGGGCAGGTAAATGTATGGGTTTTTTCAAATCTTTCGATCTAATAGGCGAAATAACCGCGTGCAGTTTGCATATGAACACAACTGGAAATGTCGGGAAAACTTACAGAGATCATCAGCTTTCGTTTCTGCTCTGAGTGCATGTTAGAAAAAATAAATGTTTAGAGAACATTGTGCTTAGTACATTTTTCATCTTCAACCCAAACTTATGGCTTTAGCCGGCAAAGTTTAAATCCCGTCTGTTTTGCGCGCTTCCGATAATGTTTATTGTGTCAGTAGGAGGAGAGTAGGCGGTCTTCAGCGGCTGTTCGAAAACTTTCAACCACATGAGCGTCTATACCACGAACACAATCCGGTCGAATGCGTTTTCAACTACCTCCGGAAGTGGTCGAAATTGGACAAGCTCAAAGCGTTTTACACCCCGTTTACACCTGTATTTAGCATCGTCCACTTGTGATTCGATTCGACCAAAACGCATCTTAATTCCAGGTGTAACCAGGGCCCTAGTGCAGTGGTTCCCAACCACATTCCTGGAGGCCCCCCAACACTGCACATTTTGCATGTCTCCTTAATCAAGCACACCTGAATCAGGTCATCAGCTCATTAGCAGGGACTCCAAGACCAGAAATGGGTGTTTCAGACAAAGGAGATATGGAAAATGTGCAGTTTTGGGGGGCCTCCAGGAATGTGGTTGGGAACCACTGCCCTAGTGTGCTGGAATGTACAGGAAGCTCTGCAAAATCTAAACGCTCATCATTCAAGTTTCTCACATCCTTTGCAACTTGTTTAAAAGGTTAGTTCCATATGTATATCCGGGGTGTTTCCTCCAAGGAGGCAAGGGAGGCAGTGTCTTCTCAAAAACACTGGATGAGAAAATAGTCCATATTACAAAAATAAAACAATGCAAATATTACAAAATGTGACATAAAAGTGTAAAGGTCAATCGTTTTTTTATAAAGTAACACTGTCCAACAGTGACACACCCGCAGGTAAAGTTACAGCAGGAGGCTTGCCTCCTCTCAGCTCACTGATTTTAAACAGACCCCCTAAAGTGTGCAGTGAGTTTGATAGGGGGTAATTATTGAGAATGAAAAAATCTAACTTGAAATGGCCTGAAAACATGATGACTGTTGGGGCTTTTAGTGAGAAATCAGCTTGGGGAAATTAAAGGAACAGTACATCTGTGTCTATGACCAGTGTGTGTACAAGCTTGATGACTGCTGAAAATAAGTTGACTATTTGAAAAACTGAACATCAATTTACAAATAATATATATTGTTTAAAGTGTTACTGCCGTTAGTTATTATTTTGGAATAAATGTAAAAATGTGTAAAAACACTAGCCTGATGAATTTGGTATAAATACTTAATAAATCATCTCTTCCTACTAATTCATTTATAGCATCATATAAACATGAATGAACATCATAAGGAATGTTGTTTCAACTGCGGAAAGATATCAGTACACACCATTTTTCAAGTTCAAGTCCACCAACGTTAATCTACTAACTCCCCTGACTCCTTTGTCTGACAAAATGGCGTTATGATTGGTTAGATCGCCTGTCAATCAAACCCCTGGCGAAGGGTCAATTGCAGCGTTCACACCATGTCATAATTACGAGATGACAACACGTGACATTCTACTCAGAGCTGTTGTCAGACTCAGGATTATGTGTTTCTATAGCAACACTATCAATGCCAATTTGAATCTGCGGTCAGGTGGTACAAGTCGGAGCTCTCAGAAAATTCCCAATTTACAACTTGTAATTATGAGTTCTACAAGGATGTGAACGCTTTTATAGTAATTTCGACATGGTGTAAATATCCTCCACAAATCCAGTCCTGCCCTACAATTTTTTTCTCATCCCAGAAGCTGTTATATATGTCACAATAGGGAAGAAAAGACTATCGCAGCTTCACTTTCATGCTAGTCTCAGCCTCAGTCGTCACGCTCACGGACCGTTGGCTGAACGTCTGATGCATATGGCACGCAACTGGAAACACTTCAGGATTTTCAAAGTCGTCATCTGGTTGGTTGAACTCCAGGAGATGTGTGTCACGTTCTTTAACGGTCCGCCTAGAAACAAATACCGTGAGGCCAAACCCCCTCATGAAAGAAGAACGCTGTCGTGTTTACAACTGTGACAATGAGTGCGTATCAGGATCAACTAAACAATGGATTTTCAAAAGTACGTGAAGTTCGTGGCTCCATTGTTGCAGTAAACTTGCACAACGTTCTTGAATGAATAATTTGTTAGATGCACGCCGGGCTGTTATTGTAGGGGCATGGACTTTACATTTTCATGCCCCTAAACATGACACGGAACAAAACAAACTGTGATTGGTTGTGTTAAGTGTCAGTCAAACGTCCTCTCTGCGGTCCTTGGTCAGTAACAGTTGCGAAAGAGTTACGCGAAACTACTTTCATGCTGACTTGCTTTTGATTGGTCGATTGCACCATCTAGCGGTCTGATTATTAATATATAATATTAATATTCGCCGTCATTCATGGCAACGCTGTGTCAGAGCGCCTATCCGTTTAACTGAAACGATGCTACTTTCACTTTCACACCCATCACTCCGTTTTATACAAACGCAACTGTCGCCATCTTGCGTTATCAACTACAGTGACAATGACCTCCTAAGATTCACTGTTAATAATAATGTTATATTGTTGCATTGTTTGTCTTGTTGCTTAGGCTGATTGTTTTGTACATTGTAATGTATTATTTTTTCTTAAGATAATATACAGGTAAGGTTATAATTTAAAATCAAATCAATAGTTCACATATTTATTAAGTCCGTGTTTGCTAAACATTTTACCCTGGCTGTATCCTGAGCTTTAGCAGTTTAGCAACTGTTTGATAAGACATTATTATTTTTATAATACAGGCCTATATATATTTTGCTACTTTACCCCAGCATTGGAAACAAAAGCAGCAGTCAAAACTGGTGTTGATCTTTACATCTTGTCCTCCCACTCCAATAAGTCCTCTGCCGCCTGGAGCAACTGCGGCTTTTTTAGCTCCACCCCCTCGTTACCCCCTCCTTATCTCAGAGAGCCTGAGGCTTTGACATCCTGTTCTCTCACAATCTACAGACTCAAAGGGCACATCAAATCAGCTACCATTTGTCACGTGGAAGGCAGAACAAAGAAAATCTTCATTTTTTTCTCTTCAGCACCAAAGTCATATTTAAAAAGGAAGGTGGGGGGGCTGAAAAGAGAAAAATTAGTCTCTCCGTTTGATTGGGTTTTGGAATGGAAGGACCTGGAGGCAACAGAATAAGCTCTGAAGTAACTTTTAGAAATTAAGTTATTACAAAAAGACTGGAAAATCTAATTACCAAAAGAAGTGTAGACAAAATGCAACAGCATCAAAAAATGTTGAAAGTTGTTTTCAGGTGAGAAGTTGTTGCAAGTCATGTCCAGCAGATGGCGCTGTGGTTCAATGAGGGACACAATCATCATCTGAAAACGACTTGAGAAAGAAAACGTCGATTTATTTATGCAGTTGCACAGGTATTACAATGGTCTCTCTTGGCAAAAAGTGGCTCATGTCCCCCATATGTGTAATAATTCATCTTATTAGAAATACATATACATAAAAAATAAGCGACTAGCCTACATAATTTAAATAATATTTAAATTTTAACACTATAATTTAAATACTATTAGTGGTTATAAATTAACAATGTTAATATAAATGTAATAAAGTCTCACAGATCACTGAGGCTAAATTAGTTCATGTGAATTGAGAAAGTTTTAGCTTTAGCTGCTATATTGATAACCAGGGCGCGTTTGTTTTTCTTTCTTCAGGCTGTTTTATTTGACTCGAGCTCAACTGTAAGACCAGGGATAGTAAATGTTACTCAGATATATAGTTTGTTGGCATGATGCACATCATTGGGATAACCATTACTCCCCTCATCTCTCTGTAAATTAAGGAAATGAAGTGCAGGCGCTCGAGGCAACATTCTAAGCTATTTAAATCTTTAAATTTACATCTTCCTCCAGCGTCAAGTAATTGAACTAACTCCGGGCTTGTTCCTTTAATTGAACAAAAATATCTTGTCTTCCTGCTGCTCGTCTGATGTGGGAAACTAATTTCAGCCAAAGGCGAGAAAAAATTCGGCTGTTCAAGTCCAAATAGTTTGCAACATATTCCTGTATACAAACAGATTTGCTTTGCTGTGTTTTCACTCGAGAATGTGGGCTATCATGTTGAAGGTGATAACATTAGCTCTGTGCCAAAAGATTATTGAAGGTAATTGGAAAATATTTTTTTTTAATTCAAATTTGTGACAAAATTAAGGGTTCTAACTTCTATAACATTTCCCTTTTGCGAAACTACTGAACTGAAATAAATTATAGGCCTAATTTATTTTAATTATTTATTTATGGAAATCTTAATTCACAATTTGTTCTCGTTTGCTTCCGTTGTTTGAATTCCCAACACTATACGTTTTAAAATTGTTTTTAGGTCATGAACTTAGATTCTTTCCCCCAATATATGTACAAATTAAGTTATTTCACTTAAAGCTTTCCTAAAGTTTGGCATGTTTTGTTTCCGTTGTAAACATTGACTTCTGACGTATAGGCTACTGACGGTTGAAGACATCTCGACCGTTATATATTTTTCAGTTTCTAAAACGATTTGTTTTAGTTTATTAATTCGGTATTTAATATTTTTTTTTTATTTTTAGCCTATTTTAGTTGACGTTGTCTTGCTACGTTACCTAATTGCAACAAAAACGTTGTGGAAATGTTGTAAAAACGTTTTTATTAGCTTTCAGTTTGGTCACTGGTTGGCGCCAGATGTCAACATTTTCCGTAGAAGTAGAACACAATTACAAAGGGCTAAAACTGTCAAATATCCTTTTTTTGTAAAAGACGTTTTCTTTTCAGCACAATGAGCCTGTCTTCCACCTGAAAGCTGTGTGCCATCAAAGCAGACATCTCTATCTAGCCGCGCGCAAAAAAAATTGAAATGGCGCGTTTGGCTCGAGGCGGTTGTGTGGGCGCCTTTTGCAGAGGCACAATGCATATCGATATACGTCATTTAGTTTTCATGGCCAGCAGAAAATTATTATAACGCTGAGAGAAACATTAAAAAACTAAATTTAGATGATAAATTCTTATATCCCCGCAAGAATAGTTGGAATAGAAACAAAAAAGACAGGAGAAAAAAAAAATCATTATTCATGAATTATAATACAGCATAGACTAAAGCGGTTAAAATAAAAGATCCTCTTTTGCTCGCTAAAGCCAAAGACATGCACACAGGTAACCTAACCGTTATCCTCGCGCATGCACATATCTTATTTTTCAGACGCGGCAAATGACGATAAATGCGATTAAAACACATATATACGCATACTTCCAAATGTGAATAGCAAGATCAAATGTTGTTCTTATAACTCGCCCCAGCTCAGGCAGGGTTGAGCTAATTGTAGCCTAATCCTGCCCCGGGGCGTTTGGAGAGCCTTGAGCAAGAATTCTTGTTCAGCTGTCCTCTGTTATTCGGGCTGGAACGCTGTGCCTTCAACGCACTCTCACGCTTCAACAAAAAAGGAGCAAGAAAGAAAAAAAGCGAGGCTAAGACACGCCACGATCGATCTCATGTTTTAAAGAGGGCTGAAGATACATTTACAGCTATGTCTTCCAAGGTAAGGACGCAGCCTTGACTGACTCCCCTGTGTAGCTTTTGTGGAAAGTGTCTATAGCAGGTCTGTGTTTTAAGCGAGTTTTTAAAGCCACAGCGACCTATATAGCGCTGCGTTTGCACCGGCGTTATTCAGAACGGAATTGTCGCCGGATTCTGTACGAAGAGCTCTTGGAGTGCCGAGAAAAATATTACGAAAAGTTCTTTCTAAAGGACAAGCAGCCTTCATCAGAGACAATCTGCTAGAATCCTCCTCAGATTGCGTCGGACATCCTAAAATGTTTGAAACGGTACGGTGGATTCTGTCAAATTTCTCGAATGTTTCTCCAGTGCTTCTTTGCATTCGTTTTCAGTGTGTCGTGCTTTTGCAGTTTTAGATCAGGGAGGGCTGATTTGAGTATACAATGAGAGGTCATAGCACTACTGTATGCCCATTGCGTACAGGAAGTGCGGTACAGAGTTGTAGGGCTATTTTACGCACTCCAGGGACCTGGCGCAGTTATCACTAACTAACTATTATTATCATCGTTTGCTTCCGACCTAGTATGTTTGTATATATATATATATATATATATATATATATATATATGTATATATATGTGTGTGTGTGTGTGTGTGTGTATATATATATACACACACACACACACACACACAACAAGTTTATATATTTACACTGAGTACACAACAATTTAACGATAACTTGTTACTGAGTAACTGAGTGAGATGTTGATTCAAAACGGATTCACTGTTCATTCATTATAGAATTCGTCAGACTGATTCTAAGTTATGAATCTTTTTGAGTGATTCATTAAAAGAACCGGCTCATAAGAGTCATTAGTTTGTTATGGGACTACACTGGTCCCGTTGTATGTTTTTTTGGAACTCAACTGAAATATATGTTGTCATTATGTACTCTGTATTTTAATCTCATCAAATTAAATTCAGAAGAATGTAAGATAGCCCTATAATGTCTTTAGCCATGGCTCTGTAGATTCACTAGATTCAGTGGCTGCTTTTTGAATATTGTGAAAAGTGGGGCAGTTCTTCTGACAGGTCAGAAATCCATATATATATATATATATATATATATATATATATATATATAATTCATTTTATTTAAACTTGTTGGAACAAACTCCTCATATTAAGTTGTTTGTCTAAAAAAATATTAGAAACGATTTTAAAATTAACTATAGCTAAAACATGGACCCATTTCATAGTTAAATCTAATGGCTAGACATAGGTAACACTGTCCTATATAGAAGTATATACGTCCCTTATATACAAACCATATGCACACAATGCTCCAGGCATTTTGCCTCCGGAAATGGGACTTTAACCATCTGTTTAGGCGGAACTGTTTGTTTCACCAAACAAAGGTTGATTCATGCCACAGTAGCAGTCATGCATCACGGTCCCTATGGTTTTAATGTAAAGAGCTGTAACCTTTAAGGACAATGAGATTATGTAGTGTCATTTAGAACCTTTAGCACCAACTGAATCTTTATTATGACGCAGCATCATTTCGATTTTTTTTGTTTGACCTTGTGGAAGTTTGAGCCTTATTTAGCCACATTTTTGGTTTCAATTCAAAATGTTGATTCTTTTGCTTTGAGAAACTTTTAAAGAACTGAAAAGCTGTTGGTGATGAGGTGTTTTGCATCTCACACATTCGCCCAATATCTTTAATTAGGAGTTTACACTTTTTCCCTCTCTTTCCCCGGAGGTAGACACCTACAGTACTAGGATCCATCCCTCTCTCTCTCTCTCTCTCTCTCTCTCCTTCTCTCCCTCTCTCCATTTCGTGCTCGCTAATAAGCATCACTCCATTTCTCCCCTCCGGTTCTATGAAAAAAGGAGGGGAAAAAAACGGCAGGCAAATTTTCTTAATTAGACTTGTGGTGCTAATTCTTAAGGTAAAAACGCAATTTAAGGGAAGATGTAAAAGTGATCTCCCGCATACTTGCAGGCCAGAATCACACCTTAGATCTGCAGAGATTGAAGGGGAGAGGGGAACCAGGAGCTGTTTACTTGATACTGTGCTGTTTGTACAGGAGGGAAGGAGCATGTCTCGGCTGTCTTTGACCCGGTCCCCAGTGTCTCCTCTGGCCGCTCAGGGAATCCCACTGCCGGCTCAGCTGACTAAAGCAAATGCTCCAGTCCACATTGACGTAGGCGGGCACATGTACACCAGCAGTCTGGCCACCCTCACCAAATACCCAGACTCCAGGTAAGACAATTTGAGTTTTTTTGGGGGGGTTATTGGGATGGGTGAGGCGTTGACGTAAAACTATGTCATGTTTATGAGCGTTTATGTAGTAATTCTGTGGTCCAACTTAATTTTTGCCTCTTTATAAGTGCAAAATTATTTCATTTAGCAATGTATTTATGTATAAACAGAGCGATAAATCAAAGATATATTTAGTTGCTGTACTTTTAAATGACTTAAAGCTATTTGTGTCAAAATTAGATTTTTTTTTTGCTCAAAAGACACGATTTTATCACTGCCACTTGTAGAGTCATGCAATTCCTACCTGCTGCATCCATCCCAACTGTAATCTACGGATGTTTGCGGATAAAGGGAGGTAAAGGGACGCCACCTGTTAGAGATGTGTGTGTGTGCAAGATGGGAAGTGAGTGTGAGAGCTTTGCCACATCTGTTCAGGTTAACAGAGAGCGTGGCTCGCTCTGATTTATTAATGGATATGGAGCGAGAGAGCAACGAGAAGGAGGGAGGAGAGGAAAATTGGGGGAGGGTGAAAAGCAGGCAGCATTTTAATTGCTTTTTGGAGAAAAAAAAAAAAAGAGGCTGAGATGAAAAACTAAGATTGCCTAAAGCTATATGGTGAAATTCTAACTGGGGGAACGGCAAGACCATATGAGAAAAGGACCACCCGAGGCACAAAAGGGGGAATTGGTTTTCTTATTAAGTGTTTTGCATCGGTTTCCAGAATGAGAGAGAGAGAGAAAGAAAGAACGGAAGAATGAAATAGGATGAGAGAATGAAATAAGAACATTTTGCAAAGATAAAGTCGATTTATCCAAAGAACAGAAATAGCGTACAACGTAATTCCAAATGCTTGACCCCATTCCGGCAATTTAATCAGGTTAAAATAATCAACTTATATGTTCGCCCTTAAACTTATTTCAAATGTGAAGAGAAAGGAGTTTTAAAAAAAAAAATATATAACATGATATGAGCTAAATCATTCTTTATGTAGTGTAGTACTTGCATAAAACTTTTTCTTCTTGAAGTTGAAGTATCATTGATTTACATTTTCTCCCCCCAGAATCAGTCGCCTGTTCAACGGCACAGAACCGATTGTTTTGGACAGTCTGAAGCAGCATTATTTTATCGACAGAGACGGAGAGATATTCCGCTTCATCCTGAGCTACCTGAGAACCAGCAAACTGCTTCTTCCCGATGACTTCAAGGTAACGAGCACACACCGAACGTCTCTTCAGCAGGTCAAAACTTTCATTTAGTTCCTCTTTTAGCATCACTTCAATAGGATTGAGCAGAAAAGGCCCAGACAGAACCATAGAAAAATTATGGTTTCAATACAGATTTTTTATTAGGCCACACCATGTGTTTGGAATAATACAACCTTACCTTAAGCTTCATGTCTCTAATATTCCTGAATGCTTGTTGAATTGAAAGATTCATCATACACATTACCACCATTTTGAATAGATTTGTGCATCCTTTTTTTGGGGCATTCGCTCTTAAAAATAAAGGTTCTTTACTAGAATTGATGGTTCCATGAACATTCATGAACCTTTTCATTGCTTAAAAGGCTTTATAGTTCTTTACACAAGAAAAAATGGTTCTTTTTTCTACTGATCACTGAAAGGATCTTTAGGAAACCAAAAATGGTTCTCCTATGGCATCTCTACGAAAACCTGTAATCATCCTATAAAGTTTCTCCAATCTTCACCAAAATTGCCTCAGATCATCTTGAGATAATGGTAATTTTGTTGTATGACATTGTTCCTCAGAAATACCTTAACATTTTTGCTGGGAAATACGGAAGGTAGGAAGTGAAACACTATCTTGGCAATTCCTTTGCATATTCATACAAAACTTTCCATACTGGCTAAAATTAAAATACAAAGTACATTTATAGCAATATATAAATAAATAAAAATAAAGCCTTAAGGCCCCAATATAGCCTACTTCAAGTAAAATCGAAGAACGAACTGATGTGACGTCATTTCAAACAAAATCAGACCAAAACGAACTTTGGCTAGAAAACACCTTTGTACTACCATTGGTCCGTGGCGATTACGTAATAGGTAGGTGTGGAAATCTTTTCCGCTTTATTTCTCCTGTTCAATTCATGGAGGTCATACAGCTGCGAGTGAAAACATGAACACATTGGAGAGCTGCTTTATAGTAGAAAATGAAGTTGTCTTCTGATGAAACAAGACACTGACACTGTTTTTCATGTTTAATGAAAATTTAGGGGAAAAAAATATTATATTAAAAGTAGTAGTCACATTTAATGTGAAACTTGAGCTTAAGTCAGGTAGGAACACAATAAGGTCATAGCATGATGTTTGTTGTTTACATATCATTGCTGTAGGGCGGAAACCTTTCGTTGAAGTTGGAATTGTGGCTTTATATAGCTATGGTCAGACACTTGCAAATGTCAAACATTTTATGAAAATCAAGCTCAAATGGAGGTTTTTGACCAGTGAAGGGCAGATATATTTTGTCTGTCACTGAAACAGCCACATCTGAGACAAGTGCATTGTATTACATATCCATTCTAAATGGAGGCGGGGTGTAGTTGTGAGGTTTGACTGACAGTTTGAGGAGCCAATGGAGTTACGAGGTTTAGTCACAACTTCTTTTAAATGCTTTTTATTGGTTAAATATTTGTAAAACCCACATACAGACATAAAGGATGATCAATTGCATTAATTTTATAAAACAATTACGAAATATAGAGATACAAGGTTTCAGCCCGACAGCGCGATGATATAATCTTATTTGTAGCATTTATTTTTACTTATTTTTTGGAATTTGATAATTCTGGCACACTAGTGTCAGATGTCCGATAACCAATATCGCTGCTCACGTATTTCGAACTTCGTTTTACCCCTAAACGAAGAATGAAAGAGAACTTTGCCGTGAGTATATCATGGCCTTTAAAGTCTATGGTAATTCGAAATTCGGACTCGAAATGGTGTGAAATACAATTTCTGACTTCAAACCCACATAGCTGTGAGTCTTTTCTTTAATGACGGCAGATAAGTCGGTGAAGTATTATTCCTGCCTCAGTCAAAAATCAGATGGGTAAAGGTATTTGTGTCAATGGGATTAATTAGGGTGAGACTAGTCATTTCCGCCTCAGGCTCCGTGGCTAGTTCTCCTCCACTGTGTGAGACCGTTTGATAACAGAACATAAAATATGTAACTGCACAGAGAGGCACATCATTACACCCCATTATGCTTAACTTTTCACACTTCACCCATCAAAACTCACCATGACCTGACCTGTGAGAGCAGGAAAACTTAATGACTACATAAAACTAGTCGCTGTCCGGCCACTGTTTGGTCTGTCTGTATGGCCTAGAAACCTTCAAACCCTATAAACAGTCTTTTTAACAGTGGTCAGATGAAGCTGGCAAATGATGCATGTTGTCAGATAGACCAGCACCTCCTGTGAGAGGTGATGGGATACGTTTGGTTTCCTCCCAGATGTCTATTACATTTGCGTATTCATAAGACTCGACTTATTGGATTAATTGGCAACATTTTTGTTCTTCTAGCAGAGTTTGCTCTTGAAAACCATGTAGTGCATCCAGCTTCATTTGTCCATATGGATATGGCCTAAAGACTAAATTCACTCTACTGTGGGCCGTTGCTTTTACATTCTCTTTCCCAAAAGTGAGTCACAGAAGGAACCCTGTTAAAACATACCCAGCCTTCACTGCAGACCTGGGAAAGAAGCGGAGCTTGTTTTTCTTTGAATTAGCAAGAGCCTGAAGGCCTAAAGTCTCTGTATCCATGTTGTCAGCACCAGTATGGGCTAAAGAAAGGAACATAGGGAATAAAGAGGGAGAGAAAGAAGAGAGGGTGAGGGAGGGGTGTGGGTAAGAAAACAACTCCTTTTCTTGTGGTAATTGTAAAAGAGCGTTGTGTCTGAGATGGTCGATGCTATTGTTCTCCGTGGCGTAGCCTGCAGTGGAATGAGTAGTCTTACAGGGTGGGGATGAAGAGCCAGCAGGGTCGAGATCACAGCTATCTCTCACGGCCACTGAGGAAATAGGCCACCGGGTGCACAACCAAAGAATGGTATCAGCGTTTCAAGCAAAAATGCCTTTTAACCCTTCGTGTTTGGGGTCTGAGAGACCCCAAGGCCCTTTTAATATCTCAAAAAACATTTACATTGAATATCAGGTTAATGCTTCATGACTTTTCTTAATCTAACGAGAACTGACAAATTTGTAACTCGATAACATCCATCAAACTTTCTGCATGATAAATTTTACCTCACTGTTTGGTGTCTCAGAGACTCAGAGGTATATTTCACATCATTTGAAATATTTTGAGATTGTTTTTTTTTTCTTTTCTAAAAAGTGTATGCTTTAATAATACCATATAATATACTATTATTAAAAAGATTATATTGGGTTTTAAATAGGTCAGAGGAACATGTTAAGAGTTTGAGTATATATATATATTGTATTAAATAATAAATATAATTTATTTTTTTTTATTTTCACCGTAAAAAACATGGTCTACATCAACAGAACATGTGGGTTAATTAATATTTAGATGCTTATATTTTGAATATTTAGATGTTTTTCTTCACAATATATTTGTAGTATTGGTAAATATATAAAAATAGAGATGACAGACTTGAATTGCAGCGTTTGTTACACAAGTGGTTTATTATTCCTTATATATTTGCCCATGCATTCCACCATGTTTACATTGGAAATATTTCCATTTTGTAGTGTTTGTAATGGCTGGACTGAAGCGCGTTGCCATCTGGTTTAGTGGTGAATGAAAGGCGAGAGTAAGTGGGGTAAATGTGCTCGAGGGTGAAGGACCCCTCAGGCAGAGGCAGCAATCTGTGCTGTCCGACCGGAGAATCTGTGAGTGAGGGGAGAGCCGGAGGGGCTTACACCCCCCACCCCCCTCGCCCTGGTCCTGGCTATAGACGGGTCAGATGGGCAAAACTGCTCCATGTGTTGTCTGGGTTCATGTTAAATGTTAAATGACGTGCTTTGAAACATACAGTACTCAATCATTATATGGGTTTAATGTATGTAAGGGTTTGTATTGTAAAAATATTTCTGTTAGTTCATCATGTCTTATCTAGTGGATTCACGACATTATACCAAGTACATATGTCAAATTTAAATCT
The DNA here is from genome assembly GCA_037950675.1 of Hypophthalmichthys molitrix. Lineage (NCBI taxonomy): Eukaryota > Metazoa > Chordata > Actinopteri > Cypriniformes > Xenocyprididae > Hypophthalmichthys > Hypophthalmichthys molitrix. The sequence goes on along the minus strand of CM075515.1, from coordinate 13,577,780 downwards.
AAAATGACCTTTGATCAAGACAGAGTGGCACTAGAAAATATCTCAGTATTTGTTTGTTATTATTCTTTCGCTTGGTGGTTTGTTTGCTTGTTCATTCATTTGGTTGATGGGTTTGTCCAATTGTTTGTTTGCTCATTCATTTACTCACTTGGTGGTTTGTTTGTTTGATTGTTCCATAATTTGCTTGAGTTATTTGTTTAGTCGTTCGCTCAACCTGGTGGTTTGTTTGTTTGCTTGTTCATTCATTTGCTCAATAGGTTGTTTTTCAGTCATTTATTTGTGGATTTTTCATCTGCTTGTTCTTTCATTCAGTAAGTGGTTGGTTAATTTGTCAGCTTGTGTTTGTTTGTGCATTTGTTTGTCCACTTGTTTTGTGTGTTCATTCATTTGCTCAATTGGTTTTGTTTGTTTGCTCATTCATGTTTTTGTTGGTGCATTATTTTGTCTGCTTTTTCATTCATTCATTCATTCAGTGGTTGGTCTGTGTTCTGCTCTTTCAATCATTTGCTGGATGGGTTGTTTTTTCATTCATTCATCCTTTTATCTATCTTTCCATCCATACATTCAGATCTATGTGTTGTTCCTGCAGGAGTTCCAGCTGCTGTACGAGGAGGCTCGGTATTACCAGCTGACGCCCATGGTGAAAGAGCTGGAGCGCTGGAAACAGGACCGGGAGCAGCGGCGGACAGCTCAGCCCTGCGAGTGCCTGGTGGTGCGGGTGACCCCTGACCTGGGCGAGAGGATTGCCATCAGTGGGGACAAGGCCCTCATAGAAGAGATTTTCCCAGAGACAGGGGACGTCATGTGCAATTCAGTCAACGCCGGCTGGAACCAGGACCCAACCCATGTTATTCGCTTTCCACTGAATGGCTACTGCAGGCTCAATTCTGTACAGGTACAGCACTGTCACCTAATACCAAGACAGTATTTGATTTGAATAACTCTTTTCTATTTGAATCTATTTTAAAATGTAATTTATTCCTGTGATGCAAAGCTGAATTTTCAGCATCATTACTCCAGTCTTCAGTGTCACATGATCCTTCAGAAATCATTCTAATATGCTGATCTGCTGCTCAAGAAACCTTTATTATTATTATTATCAATGTTGAAAACAGTTGTGCTGCTTAATATTTTGTGGAAACCATGATGCATTTTTTGATGAATTGAAACTTCGAAATAACAGCATTTATTTGAAATAGAAATCTTTTATATCATAAAAATAATGTCGTAGTACCAGAAATATTTTTTCATTATTATTATTATAATTTCGAAGTAATTTGTGACCTAGAAATTTTTTTCTTGAGATTTACCCATTCGTTTACAGTTTTAATCGAATCTGACAAGTGTAATCCAGACAAAATGAGCCACGGTGCTCGACTTGGAAATGATGGTTCGAACCTGGACTGCAACATGCCCCGATCCCACATCTTCCAGACTCTTTATACTTCCTGTCAAATAAAAATGTTAAAAAATCTCTAAAATAAAGTCAGTAATTACATTTAAATTAAATAATGTAACTATTATAAAGCATAAAGACTTGGAAAAAACTTTGGTGGATTGCTGGGATATTGAGCGCGCTGTGCTGCTGTGTCTTGGATGCAGCTTGACTGCTGCCTGCCAACAACAAGAGAAGTGAGAGGGTGCGAGATGTAGTAGGCAGGTGTGGATGAAGGTGTGGCTCCACAGCTGCAAAGGTGCAGTTATGCCCCATGTGATATCTCACATACTCCACGATTTGGCTGTTTTCAAAAGTGCTAAAACAGACACACATCCTGGAGTACACACAGACACATCCACATACATACGTCTTTAAAACGTCCGGTACCTTTGAATCCTGGAGGCGATGCTAATGTGGGGAATATGTAGTCATGAAACCGAGAGGAGAAGAGCGGGAAATGATATGCATAATTTATTTTTAACTCGTCCTTAAGACAAATCTCTCCGTTTGAAAAAGTGCTCCAACATTTCTGTGCCTGAAGCATTTTAAACACACATGCTACATTTTTAATACTGTACTTTGGTTTCTTTGAACAACCTAAACTGGTTTACGCTACTTTTTTACACACGCCTAATTGACTTACTGTATAACTAATTAGTGTGTCTGATAACACTTATTTTTTCCCTCGTTTGCGCACTTAACCGACTGAATCATGCAGGTGGATTTTTTTTAAAGCCCCGTCTTTGTCACACATCTCGGGTGTTCACAGAAACCCACCTATGAAATATGAGAAGATAGATCAGAGAGGAATGACTGAGGACAAGAGATATGAAAAAAGACAGAGTGAAAGAGAGAGAGAGTGACTTTGTTGCCAAGAAATTGTAGCCGTTTACTGTAAGAAAGTTAGTAAGTGATGCAACCATCAGCGCAGTGAGTGTAATGTCAAAATCATAAGCCTTCAGATATCACTGCGTGAATATTTGAGAGGCTTGTGACACTCTACATATGTTCATTCTGTCTTTACGAACAACTCTAGATGTTTTTTTATTAAAGGAATGGATTAAATTCAAATTAAAGGTATAGTTCACTTAGAATTCACCTTTTTTCTGTGGAACACAAGTTATTTGAAAACTGTTTTTGTCCATACAATGAAAGTTAATGGGGTCCTAAACAACATTCTTTGACGTTCATTGAACTCGTTCTTCAAGATGTCTTTTTTCACGAGGCTGAGTAAATGATGATACAATTAGAATTTTTTAGGTGAACTATCCCTTTAATCTTCTACCAAAAGATGTCCAAAAGATGTTTTTTTTCGAAATTCACTGGAAAAGTTTTAAACAAACTTCAAAGTTGAACGATTTGTGTATTAAAACTCCTCTGCAACACTGATGAAACCAAAACCTAACATGGATCTTAATGGCGATATATGTTCTTGAAAAAATGCTTCAAAACGCAATCTTTCTTTGTGCACGGTAGGCCCTTGAATCATCTACTGATGTCTTTCATACCTCATCTGTGCGTAAGTCGTAAGAAGTGTTCATTTCCTCTACAAGTTTCTCCGCAGCCTCAACTTCCAAAGTGAGGATAAGGATGGACAATTTTTCTCAGGCCCTGTGCAGTTCAACTGATTCCTTCGTCTTCATCTTTTTTTTTTCTTCTTTTTTTTTTTTTTGCGGAGGGACTTTTATCTGGCTCTGTAGCCCCGAGCCAGAACTTTCATTTTCATGTGAAGCACACTTGAAAGAAGTGCAGGAGTAAGTGAATACTCAAGGCTGCATGTATTGAATTTCAAAAAAATCTACAAGCACTCCAACAGATAAAACATTTCGTTGGCTTTTTACGGCGGCGGGAATGACAGTGACAGCGGCCGCCCAGAGACGTCTCTCGGTGAGGGATCTCTGACAGTAGCCGAGATTGTGTGTATTGGGTTTGTAATGAAAGAGCCGGGCGGCTTCAGTGTGGGCTGTCAGTGGGGGAGCCTATTCTCATTTGACTCCGCATCAAACCCCTGTAAACAGCCCAGGGGATGTCTGCTCGCTCCTTCTCATCCCGAGTGGATGGTCTGGAGTGAGAAACGTCTGAGGGTAATGCAAGCGTGAAGTTGTTGATAGCACCGTTACTGAGATTGCACATTTTAAATGCGTCTTGATGCAACTATGTGAAGTGCTGATAGAGTAGCATAAATAAGAGTTTACTTCGAAAAAAGCCATACCGAGTTTCTCATAACGGAGAACTTGAACTCAAAATACTGACATAAATTCCCGTGGTTTCTCTTAGGTCCTAGATAGACTTGCAAAAGGGCTCAGTCTGGTGCCATCTTGATGCAATTAGATGGTGCTGATAGCTTAAATATTAGCTTATTTTATGGAAAACTTAATCTCAAAATACTAAAAAACCCTGGTTTCTCTTAGGTCTTGGAGAGACTGTTCCAAAAAGGGTTGCCATCTTGATGCAATTATGTAGAGTATCATAATTTGCTTACTCCAAAAACTCATAGTGAGTTTCTTAAAGTGAACAAAGAACTTCTCAAGATACTAAAAATGTCCCTGGTTTCTGCTAGGTCCTGGAGAGACAGTTCCAGAAAGTTTCAACATGGCATTTGCATGCAACAATAGAGCAGTGGTTCTCAAACTTTTTTTAGCGTGAGGCCCCCAAAGAAAATTCATGACCCAAAACGGTCTCAAACTTACAATTTTATTTAAAGCAAAAGCATATTAAATTATACAATACTGGAACATGAATTCTGTTGGCTAGTTCTATATTTTATACAATGGAACAAATTGTCATGAAACTGTTTTGTTAGAAATGTGTTGAAACTGATACTTTCAGAAATTTGTTTGGGAAAAATGCAACAAAACGGGCGGTGACGGTGGCAGTTATTTACCACCGCGGTTGTAAAGGGCCCAAAGTTTTACAGATTAATGCAGAAATTATGCTTTTAATTTGATTCAAACTTTAAAAGTGTATTAAAAATAAAAAACAATGGTCAAAGTCCTTGAATATCACTCTCGCGCGGGGGCGTTCATGATAGTATCCGCGCATGGAATGCCATTAATTACTGGCACGTGTGAAATGTGCTATACAAATAAACTTGACGTGCCTTACCTTGTCTCACTTACACAAACTGTGAAACCAGTAATACAGTGTTTCTCTCTTTTACCATAATAAAAAATGCAAAAGTAAATGAAAGGAAGGAAGGAAAGTTTATAATCCTCTGTGAAAAGAGACGTGAGTAAGGATTTGGGGAAAGAAATGAGAGTTCATGTCCAGAGGAATAGTCTAATTCATGTAATAGGCCATTGTTAAATTCATGAAAAATCGCAAACAGAATACTGATTTAACAGGCTCGCACGTACCTCTCTCATTCAGCATGAATACAACTGTTTCCATTGTCGCTATGTAACATTTGGTTGCTAACCTGTCATTTCTTTTGTAAACTCTTTTTGTACTTTACTCGTGTCCTGACATCCACATTAAACAGCATTCATGTGCGCAAAAATGTATTTTGGCGCACCACTGCCGGTGGTACTCAGCCACTGCGGTGGGCAGGTTGCCATGCTGAACGGCACAGCCCTTAACAAATTAATTAATATTGAACATTAATTTACTATGCACATAGTAGATGAATACTGAACTTTTAATTTACATATATTTAATTAAATTATTATTTGTGTTAGAAAGTCCCTGCTCACGAGGTAGTACTTTTTCAAAGTTCAGGAACTTTTGGGGATGTGGTACCTGGGAAAAATCGTTCCGGGTATTTTCGGTGGAAACACGGCTTTTGATAACCAATATTGTATCTCAGAATACTGATAATTGTCCCTGGTTTCTTCTAGGTCCTATCTAGGTGCTGATACGAGTAGCATAAATAGAACTTTAATTCATTTATGGAAAACATCTCAAAATACTAAAAAACTCCCCTGGTTTCTCTTAGATGGCTCCACAATTATGCAGTTGTTTAAAGAGTAGCATAAATTACTAACTTCAAAAACCCACAGTAAGTTGTCTCAAACTGAACAAACTGGTTTCTCCTGGAACCTAAAGTGACAGTTCCAGAAAATTTTAGCGTGGTCTTTGTTTTTATTGCAATTATAAGAAGTGCTGATAGACTAGCATAAATGAAGATTTCTGACGACATCAGCCATTTCAGAGGGAGGGGCTCTGATGACATCCCAAATTTTCATTGTAGGGGGCGTAACTTGAGGTAGGAGGTGTAATTAGTAGGGGTGTGGTTTGTAGTTCTGCAGGACGCAGTCGGACACACTTGTCATGGAAAGAGTTCAGTCCTTGGTTTCTTTTAGGTCCTGGAAAGACTGTTGGTGTCTTGATTCAACTGTATGAAGTACTGAGTTTCTCATTTTGTACTGAAATATCAATATATTTAAATATGTCCCTGGTTTCTCCTAGGTCCTGGAGAGACTGTTCCAGAAAGGCTTCAGCATGGTGGCATCATGCGGCGGGGGGCGTGGACTCCTCCCAGTTCAGCGAGTACATCCTGAGTCGGGAGGACAGACGGTGTCAGACCAGCCACACGCCTATCCGGATAAAACAGGAGCCTCTGGACTAGCCGGCTCTTGCACCAACCACGAACACCTCAGTCTGCTTTCGAAGAAAAAAAAAGAAAAAAAAAAAACACCAGTGGACAAATAGAAGACTTAATTTGCAAGAAGAGTTTTCTTCGACTCTTCGGACTCCAAGAGGACTGAAATCTTAGTAAATGTACGAGTAATTTCATCAATGACCCCAAAACTCCTCCAAAAGATGCTTTACAAACCCAAGCGAGTCACAGGATGGCTTTTCAGCTACTGACCTCGAGTTGAACTTTTTAACTCTTTCTTTGGCTTGAGTCATGAAAAATGCACTCGTTGATCTAGATTTCCACAGTACAAGAATCATGACACAACTTCGCCATTGTATTTGTGTAAAAGAGCGAGAAGGACTCTACAAGGAAGTTGCGTTTGTGGCGAACGCACCTTCTGGCTAGAACACTTTCAAATGATGCACCAGTCAGATCTCCAAGCTCCCAGGCGAAATTAACCACGAAATACAAAGTCTGTCCTCTGATCCATTTTTAATCTTGATATCTAATGTTCTCATTTTCCAGTCTCATCTATGTAAATCAGTTCTTTTATGACCTACAGGTTTATTGCTGTTGTCTCGCTACATGAAGGATATGAGAGCAGTTCTCAGAAGTCATTTGGTTGTAAGTGCGGTCTGGATTGGCCGCGTAGACGCTTTGACTTGAGGCTAAGTGGCGGCTAAAGCGGACAGTCTGGTAATGCATTCAGCACTGGGCAGAGAGGCTTTTTGTTCGAGCATGTCTAAAGGGAAACCTGGACTCATCTGGAAGAGCTTGTCTGATGGCATCGACTTTCTTTCGGGTGCCTGTTTTCTACAAAACTAGCCCCGAATGTACCATCTAGCAGCTTCAGAAAGTTAATCATGATTGCTTTGAGTAAACGGTTAAAAAGCAAAGATCTTTTTGTAGATTTGTGCCCTATGCATCCAAAATATCTTTTTTGATGAAGGTACCTTTTGAAAAATGAGATTAGTCAGACTGTTAATGAACGTAGCAATTTCAGGGGGCGCTGCTCGGACTGTCGGAGAAGAGGGGGGTTACTGTACCCCTTAAGGCCTGGAGACGGAGGGGCTACGGGTCAGAATTCTCTCCAGGAGTTAAGGTCACTTTCCCACAATCCCTTTTGCTCACTCTCCCTTAGCAAAACAGTGCAATCAAAGCCACTTGGAGAGAGACTGAGGGAGAATAGACTTGAAAGGTTAACTTGGTGGCTGGTAAACAGACTGAATTGCATAATGTGTTGTAAAAAAGGCACATTTAATGAGACAGCTTTTTAAGGCTCTCTGCCTCACCATTTCGAAAGGAAGAGTCACTGAAATGTCACGGATGTGTTATGCTATTTGTTGTCTCAACTGGCCATTGTTTCTTTTAAGCTGCGTGTTCAAATTTTTTCAACTTGTCGCACATTGTACATAAGGCTCACGGACGCTTCGCAGGTCCCCCTGAATGCAACTTACCACCTCGCTGCTCTGTGACTGCCGTTTCGGTTTTTTTATTTAAAAAAAATGAAAAAGACTATCTTGTCTCCAGTGCAACGAGGGTCAGAGAAGCCACGTCGGACATTACTAAAATCTTAATTTAAATACTGCTCTAATGGATGTTGTGTCAAGATGTATATTGCAGTATGGTCCAAATGTATATTATTTAAATAAAACATTTTTGTAATGGATTATTATTGATATGAATCATAGTGGTACGTCAGGCATGTGTTTATTTGAATTGTCATATTCTTTTTGTAATTGGTGTTGATAAATGAACTTTTAATAAATTGTTGGAGTTCTTTCCCTATTTTAAACCACTGACAGCATGTATGTGAATGTGTACAAATGACAGTGAACATTTGAAGTAAATATTGTAAAACAGGGTTAGGTTTAGTCAGGATTAAACAGAGTTAGCTACAGATGTTTTCTTCATATTGACATACATCCAAATGAAACATTATTTGGTTCAGTACTTGGTTCAATCCATCGGTTGGAGGCAGGTCTGAATGCGAGCCTGCAGTCAGTTGTGGAGGGTTTCAGTGGATATGATTGGAGAAGTCCTGCATACGTCACCAGAGAGAAGTTTGCCGTTTCACTGAAAGATTGAGTTATGACATTTTGATTAAAAACAAAAAGATCAATAATAGCAATTAGAAAATAGATCTTTAACATGTATTAACATCTGTAAACCATTTTACTTTAAGTATTTCTGAACAAAATATTCAAGGATAAAATAAAAAGTAGGGCGCGACTTGATGTTTTTCATCAGAAACTGACTGAATCATGAAAGGTGGGTGGTAAAAACCAGAATAGAGCCTCACCTGAACAAGTTTGCAGACAACGGTGGAGAAAAAAAAAAAAAGAAAAAAAAAAAACGGTCTCGGTTTACATGAGATGTCTTTGACTACTATACTTGCATAAAAAAAACAAACTTGGGTACAATGTAATTATTGTGTTAATGTTGTAATGCAAAATGCTTTTGCTGCTACTGAGGTGGAATATGGGTAAGGCTATGGACAGATTTAGTGGTATGGTGGGTTAAGGCAGTATTTCCCAACGTTGTTCCAGGAGCCACACTAACAGTACACTTTTTCCTAAACAAACACACATGATTCAACTCATCAGCTTATTAGTAGAGACTCCAAAGCCTGAAAGAGATGGGTCAGATGTGACGCATCTAAAATGTGTCCAGGAACAGGGTTGGGAAACACTGGGTTAAGGTAGGTCAACGGTATAATCACAGATATATTTACATATAGGTATTTTCTATAATACAAGTACAATGAAAAACATGTATTTACACAATAAGTGCACTGTATTAAATGATTCATTTAAATGTGTTAGTGCATAGTAGTTAAAGACACTTACAGGGTTAGTTCACCCAAAAATGAAAATTCTCTCATTTATTACTCACCCGTGTGTCGTTCCACACCTGTAAGACCTTTGTTCATCTTCAGGACACAAATTAAGATATTTTTGATAAAAACCGATGGCTCAGTGAGGCCTGCATTCATTGACAGCAAGATAATTAACACTTTCAGACGCCCAGAAACATACTAAAGACATATTTAAAACAGTTCATGTGACTACAGTGGTTCAACCTTAATATTGTGAAGCGACAAAAATACTTTTTGTGCGCCAAAAAAACAAAATAATGACTTTATTCAACAATATCTAGTGATGGTCGATCTCAAAACACTGCTTCATGAAGCTTCGAAGCTTTAGGAATCTTTTGTTTTGAATCAGTGGTTTGGAGCGTGTATCAAACTACCAAAGTCACGTGATTTCAGTAAACGAGGCTGTTACACGTCATAAGTGTTCCGAAATTTCGAAGGTCTTACGGAACGACATGAGGGTGAGTAATTAATGACAGAATTTTCATTTTTGGGTGAACTAACCCTTTAATATAAAGGGGACCAAAGCTTGTCCCAGGAATCAGGCCACATTTATTTGATCCTTTACTTGCTGGTTATGTCAACAGCATAAATTACAGCATTAGCTATTGGCAAACATCAAAGAAAGTCATACCAGAAGTATAATTAGGAACTTTATTCTTTTACAAAAGTACAAATTTAATAGAGATGAGCACTTTTTTTTCCAAACCAACCAAACATTCAAAAATTGTTAAATTTAGCAAAAATAGAAATTCTAATAGATATGTTTTTTAGACAAAAGACAATCCCTTGATCAACAATACTGTTTGTCCAAATGTCAGCACAAACAATACGAATTAAAACAAATCTGAGCGATGGAAAAATGTTTGCCTCAGATCTCAAAGGAATCATTGCACACGACATGAACGTTGACCGTCTCCCAACAAACATCTGTACAACGCCAAAAGGTACATGTCGAACAATGTCATTTCCTCTCCTACTACACGTCATAAAGGGCAGTATACAAATATTTGCTGTTTCAGACATAAAATAATGCCCAATGACAGATACTAAATTTATAGTGAAACACAAAAGTACAGGATCCAAAATGCATTATTAGTATTTTAAAATCATTACTGCAGTCTGTCAAAGCCACCCCATTTTTAACGTATTTAAAAAAAAATGGTCAAATTAACGATACGTACAACCTGCCATTTCTCCACAAATAAGTTACGAGAGATCCTGCTCTAGAATCGTTGTTGAAGCGATGCATATTAGTATTAGCATATTAGATAATTCCATGCCGTTGATTTGATTCAAAAACAATGGTGCCCCAGGAGGGCCACATAAGGCACCATTTCACAGTATACTTAACAGACACTAGTGAAACCGTACACACCTATAACCCCACACTGAGTGTGCGAGACAAAACTGTCATTGAATTTCAAAAGACCATCCAATAGGATGAAAGACCGTCAGTGTTTTACAACACAGAATTTCTTCATTTTGCATAAATCTGTAACAAAAAAAAAAAAAAAAAAAAAAAAAAACATCCACACGCTTCCTCAGAGACTTAAAGATGCGCTACTTATAAGTTACTAAAAATACTTCCGACTCGTTAGACCTCTAAAACTTTGCATTCACATTTCCAGTGTCTCTATTGCAAATGAGGCTTTCGGTTAAAAACAAGTCCAGCCATTATTTATATAAAACAAATCTCAATCTCTATCCTGAAACGTAAAATCAGTCTGAGTTCAAGTTGAATGAATAAAAAGATCAACATTGCTCAAAATGATGGCTCATTAATCCAAAACAAAGGGGAAGTAAAACCATAAAAGGGTCACCCAAAGGGGATAATCACATGGTGTCCACAGCCGCCGCCTTACACGCTTTTCCAGAACCTTCTCATCTCCAGAACGGCCACGTTTGGAAGTTTCACAGCAACACGCTCGGACTAATCAAAGAGTTCATGCCACAGGTGAGTCTGAAGGCACAAACTGGAGATGAATGTGGAGAAGGAGAGGAAGACTTGAACATTTACTGAGAGTCAAGCAGGTGGAGTACCATTAAGGTGGATGATCTCATCTATCTCACTGGATCAGTGCTACTTCAGAAGGGCCTTGTAGAGCAGCATGGACCTGGCTGTGGTTCGCTCCTGCTCCATGCAGAAGATCAAGTCCCTGAGGTTGACCCGGGTGATGCGCTGACGGGTCTGCCGAACCGAGGACGTGGAGGATGAGGTAGAACCGGTCGCTGATCCAGAGGAGCCCGCAGGAAGCTAAAGGGGAATAATGAAAGAATTCATTAGGTCATTCTCAATGTTTGTCAAGTCTGTGATTGATAACAATAAACAGTAGGATGTTAAATTCTAGATTTTATTTTTATTTTGTTTAACCATAAACAGACAAACATACTGAATTACTTGAAAAAAGAAATTAGACAAATTGTTCATTTTAATGAATGTTACTAATTATTAAAATGTCTGACTCTGATTTACTTTACAGTTGCCAATATTTTACTGTATAAAATCTCTCATGACTTACAGCATTACATTTTTATTTTTTAAATAATAAAATAATAATAAAAATAAAACAAAGCTAGATAAACAATTTTAATTTTCGAAGATTGGATTAAGTCGGATTGTTGTGCATTTAATTAAAAAAAGTAAAAAGAAATGAATAAAATTTATTTTTTATTCTCAAAGACTGGATTGAAATATTTTGTAACATTTAAAATAGTAAAACACATTTTTATTATTCTCAAAGATTAGGTCACATTATTTTGTGTTCATGTTTAACTTCAAATAATAAGAAATAAAATTATCTAAAAATCTATGTGACGAGCAGGGCGGGCGAGAGTCGTGAGGGAACGGCGCGAGGCCGGTGACGCGAGTGATAACGAGCGTCAGCTGCGTGTTGCATCGGCCTCGAATCTCGAACCAGGCCTGGTCCTCTCTCATCTTTCACTGTCGTCGCTCCCCTTTTATACTTCCGGAGCTCCTCCATGAGAGATTCGAGGCCGATGCAACGCGCAGCTGACGCGAGTGATAACGTGCCGTTCCCTCCCGGCTCTCGCCCCGCCCTGCTCGTGGTTAATTTAAAATCTATTTTATTCTCAAAGATTTGATTCCGTCAGAATGTTTTGTGTTAAATTTAAAATGATAAGACAAAAAAAAAAAAAAAAAAAAAGATTATGTCAAAAGGTTTTGGGTTTAAAAATTAGTCAAAAATGAATAAAATCAAATAAAACCCAAAATTTCAGAAGCAAAGAACTGAAGTCTTTGTGCTATCGAAATCTGAGACAAACCAGTCTGGCCTTAATTAGATTTTTTTTTTTTATGCACACATTTTTGCAGTAAAGACCTAGCAGTCATCAAAGATCCTCTGGTTTTGTGCTTTTGTGTGTTTGTCAGCACACCTGCCCAACATGTGATCATCTGTTCTCAGCTCGAGGCTAGAGAACCACACCTCATGCTCCGGGCAGCAGACTTTTGATCTCAACTACAGTATCTCAAAGCAGATTTGACTCGAACAAATGTGAGTGAGAAAGAGTGAGATCACAATGAAACTCTTGCAAAAAACAAAGATCATTCAAATAAAATACTAGTGAAGATGATTAAAGGCTCACGAGCAGCTGACGCCACATTTAGATTATTTACGTAGTCCACCTTGAGGGGAAAGACCTTACATCCAATTTACTGGAGGAGAGAGGAAGATCGCATGTTATCGTATTCATCAGCCGTACAGGGGGTCTATAGCGTGACATCGCTCGGCTGGAATGAGGTTAGGGTCTTCAGCCTTAACTGAATACTAAGTATACGTGAGAAGGTGTAAGATGGCCTCTGGGCACAAAACGCACACCACACCCTAAAGAAACAACGTGCAGCTTTGTGGGATCTATATCACCCTCATACATGCTCTTACACACCCTGAATGATTGCGACTCTCACACACACCCAGGGCTGGCAAAGCTCACGACATGTTTACGCGGGCAGGTCATGCGTGGTCTTGTACGTCATTAATGTTAGCTCATTATTCGAAAATTGTTAGGAGCACTTTAAGGGAAGAATGAAACGCAAAACTAAAATCAGAGATTAATGCCAAATTTTTCACTCATAACCACACCCAGAAGAGACCGTTCCAGGAAGTTGAGTACAAGATGTGATCGAGTGATAGTAAGCCTCTGGTTACATATTGCACACACTTAAATAAACCTGAAATCAATGCCGAGCATTGGATTCCGTATGTGTGTGTGGAGATAAAAACGTAACGAGCTAGTGTGAGATTTCAGCATCTGACTCAATGCCACGCAATAGTCAGCAAATCAACAAACACTTTTGAATGAGGTCTTAAACACAGACCCACTGCATTTGGGGATTTCAAATAAATGGGTCAATAGCATGATCTTATTTAAAAATTTGATTCATACATGCAATGACTTGAATACACCTCTTCTATAATGAACATGTTTTTCCATTTTTTAAATTAAGATTAATTTCATATTTTTTTAAGCATAAATGTCCAAAATGCTAGAGTGGAAAAAAAAAAAGTCCTGATATTATAACAAAGAAAAAAAGTCTCATTAAAATAATGAAACTCTTGAAAGGAAAAGCTATAGTTTGGTAAAATTTCCATTTCTAGGTTAAAAAAGCTATTTCATTAAAATATTAATATCTTAAATATTAAAATTACCTAACTTTTGCAGGTGGTGACATGTGGTGCAACCAACCAGTGCTGTTGGTGATAACTAAAACTAATAGAAATGTTGTTTGTTAATTGAAATAAAAGCTGAAATAAGATAAAATATGAATGACATGAATAATTTATGATATCTGTAGACATTTTACCTTGAAAAACATTTCAGGGCTCTAGACTAACTTTTTGCACTGGTGCGTCTAACTTTTTTCTTAGGTGTACCAGCACAAAAGTTAGGTGCACCCAAATTTTTGACTGCATTGCATTTAACACCGCAGTTTTACAAGTTTTTTTTTTTTTTTTTTTTTAAATCGCTGTCCATATAGGCAATATTGACTTGTAAATGATTAACTAACAATCTGGTCAACATAAAGTTCTTTATTTGAAGCACAATTCTACAAGAAAAGGTAACTTACTGAAAAAGTGTTGGTGCTTAAAGTGCTTCACTGAGCTGAAATTTAAAGTATAGTATTCATAGTATTCATCACACTAAGTATTCATAATTTCCATAACTATTCAGCAGTGATTAACATTGGGACAGTTAATACGGTCATAGTTCTGTTCAATTTACAAAGTAACTTTCGTTTTAACATTGTTTGTTGCTAAAAGAGATGAAAATGGAATGGGGAAATAGTCAATTAATAAATCGTTTCATTGTTTTATTTTGTAATGTATGTAATGTTTATAATAGATCCGTTAGTCTGAGATCGATTGCTCATGTCTCGCTTTCTCAGACGGTATCGCGAGAGTTTCTCCATACAGGCGAACGTTCTCAGGTGAGATCGCGAGAGCTGCTCATACGAGTAAATGCCATCACTGAGGTAACGTCTCATCATCTCGTGATTATTTCTCCCTGTTTATTCTCAGGTATCGGATCACTAAAGTGATTATAATGCAGTTCGAAAACGAGTTTGAATGTTGAGGACGTGAGTATGTAATAGTTGAAAAAGAGTAAAAGTTTCATTAAGTTTGTTAGTGCGTGCACACAAGCGGAGCACATGGTAGCATGGCTGTGTAACATTTGTGTAATGATTTTCGCCTTGTGAAAAAACTAAAAGGCGTATCTATATATTGTATTATGTTTCATACCGTTTATTTTTGTAACTGTTTACGAGTGTTGGTACGAGTATACTCTACTGCATTCATGTTTTATTCACTGATAGTGAGAAAAAGAATGAGAAATGTTTAAGGAAACTTTGCGTATGGTTATAAGTTAATTATTTGCAACACAAAGGAATTAGATGCATTACTGTGACCAACCTGTTGTGAATATGAGTTAAGTGTGTTTAACATAAAAAGACAAGTAAATGCCATCACTGAGGAAACGTCTCATTTCGTGATTATTTATCCCTGTTTATTCTCGTAACACACACATACAGGAATATCTGGACCACGGCCAATCAGAGGGGGGGTCCGCCCTTCACCATCTCTGATTGGTTTAGACCACGCTATGGGCCTAATGTGTGTATGTTGTAGAACCACAGGGAGACTTTCAGAGTCGAGGAGACTTTTTTTTTTTTCTCTCTCGAACGGCTGATCGCACTGGTGCGACCTCAGATTTCTTTTTAGTCGCATTATTGAGAAATTAGGTCGCACTCTAGAGCCCTGCATTTAAAAACTATTCAAACAATAAATAGGATGTGTACACTCGCATACATTCCAGGTGTTAGGAAAATGTTATTAGTTTTTACATTGTGGTTACACAACATGACATTTGAAAATGATCTAAAAGTTTCTGAAAACCATAATGAATATGAAAAGTACATTTCTAAGAACTAGCCGCTTGCGTTTTAAACTACATTTTTATCGATGACCCCTAATAAAATATTAACAAAAAGCAAAACAGATATCAGTAAAAATTCATTTATAAAATATCCAATATGTAATCACCTTAACTCTAGCCTTTAGTAAGAGACAGTTTTACTTTCTAGACTCGATACTGCAGTACAGGAAGCCTGCGTTTCACAGTTAGCATGTGTGGGTGAACACGCTCAGGGCATTTTGCCACTATCCTAGTGTTGTGCGTTAGAGATGGAGCTTGTTAAGCCTGCATAAATGTGTAAAGATATGGATGAATATATTACAGATGTGAGCATTAACATGCCCCAGGCACTGAGAGAAATGTATTTTTTAAAACCACATTAGCTGTGGAGTGGAATGTGTAGGGTGCACAAGCTATCTTTTTCGAGTGTCATTAGGGTTAAAGTGTGTTGTAAACCCTTGAGTTGTGTTTGTGCATGTTCACTGTGTGTAGGACAGCAAACACCTCCAGAGGAACTGACTCCAAACCCCGAAGAGATGAGGCAGCTTACACTTGTAGGTCTCTGAAAGCCATGAATTGAGCAGAACGGCATGAAACAAATCCTTCAACCAGATGTAAAGGTCTTAAAATCTTCAAAACAAGTACAAGTCATGCAAGAAGCAGCTCTGCGCCAAAGCTACCCTAGAATTGAGAAGCCCTTCAACTCAAAGTGACCAAACCACCACAGAGAAAATCCTCTCCAGACAAAATGGAGGAAAAAAAACCTTATTACTCCACCTTATTCCTCCAAACGACTGTGAGCACTTCTGGCCTCTAAAGGTTAGAGAGTGCCTGAGGGTTCTGTGTGTCTCCAGCGTTTGGGGAAATGACTCGCCTTGCCTCTGCACGAACACAGCCCAGTCTCTGCAGAACTGCCGCCCGGGGCTACGCAACCCTGCTCCACTTCACTTTAACCCTATGCTATCCGGCTTTTTGATGGTAGTCTTTTACTTTGATTCAGGACCATCTAACCTTGTGCAATTACCAAACTATGAGTGACATGGTTGGGCTTCAAAACACGCCACTTAAACCACAATGTCCTTCTCGCAAAAGATCCAGAGTTAAAGACAAAGTCTTAAAAATAAAGATTCTTCATTGGCATCAATAGTTCCATGAATAACCTTTAACATCCATAGAACTATTCAATTGCACAAAAAGGTTCTTTATAGTGGAAAAAGGTTCTTTAGATTAAAATGTTCTTCACACTAAGAAAAAATGGTTCTCGTAAGACCTGTTCACTAAAAGGTTCTTTGGGTAACCAAAAATAGTAGTTCTATGGCATCACTGTCAAAATCTCCTTTTGGAACCTATATTTTTTAGAGTGCAAGATGGTGCTACGAAATCCACTAAGACCATGGTCACTTTTCCAGCCCATTTATGACACAATCCTAGTTTGTGGTTCAGTGTGCAGTAACCATGGATTAAATCTGTAAAGTAGTTGACACTACACATAATTAAAAAGTCTTGCTGTAGGGAAGGGGATTTTCTAATTAGTGAAATAGTGGCAAAGCTGCAGTTCCTTTGCCTCCAGTGAAGTTGAGGAGCTGAGGGGCAGAGGTGGGATAAAATCCAGGCCTGCGGCCCCAACCAAAACAAGAGCATGTGAGGCTTTGTGGTGTTCCATCATTACCTCACCACATAATTAAGTACAGATACAACAGCAAAGTGTATGCATGCTAGTCCAACTGATGAAGATACTACTACAAACCCTGAATCCAACACGCCACCAAACTCTTTTCAGATTTTTTCCCTCTTCAAATCAAATTGAGATCTTTAGCCACTAATGGAATAGACAAAACTAGATCCTTTGAAGAAAACTTGGGGTATTCTGGGTAGTTGCTATTGCCTTTCTATGGTGTTTTGAGTGGTTTTAGCATGTTGCAATGTGGTTGTTAAATAAACACCCATATAACCCTAGAAACACCCTAACAACCACATAACATGTTAGTTTTTCTAGGTGTTTTTTAAGCATGTTTCTCCGCGGTTGGTAAAAACCCACCCATATAACCCTAGAAACACCCTAACAACCACATAACATGCTAGCTGTTCTGGGGTGCGTTTCCCAAAAGCATCGTTAGCCAACTATGGTCGCAAGTTCTATTGAATTATGTTGGTAAAGATGGAATTTGCGACCATAGTTGGCTTCGGGAAACTCACCTCTAGGTGGTTTTTACCATGGTATGTGGTTGCTGGGGTATTCTGGGTGGTTGCTATGGTGTTGCTATGGTGTTTCTAGGGTGTTCTTGGTGGTAGCTTATAACAATCGATTAAAAGAACCCACCCCAAGTTTCTAGTCTCTAGATATGGCACAGGTTCTAGTCAATAGACTAGATAACCATCATTAGCATTTATCAATATATGAACTTCTCAAATCTGCCACAATCATTGCTAATAACAGCCAAAAAGACAAAGTCTTTTCAGTAAAAACAAAAGTGCAGCATGTATACCAAACACTTGGGTCAGATATGAATGTCAGAAGATGCCACATACTGTGATTCATCCGGGCTGTAGGAGTTGACATCTCCAGACCTCTCCAACTCTGTTTTTTCAGGATTAAGCATAATTTAAGAGTCTAATATGACACTCTGACAATGTATGTCTGTCGAATTTGTGTGGTGAATATCCACGGTGCAAATTCACAAAATATTCTGCACACATTTTAGAAACAGCATATCCCTTTCTCGCCCTGTTTCACTCTCTCAGCACAAAGAACCGGGAAGCTTCAGGCAGCACTTGCGGGAGAACGAACATTCTGCCTACATCTGCCTGCAATTCAAACAGCTCTCCCACATTGTGTTGCCTGTATAAAAAAAAAGAGCACTTGTCAACAGCTTACATGGCTACAAGGTACATATTAAGCTCGAGGGCGATGCTATACAAACACATGAAGTAGCTCAACAAAGATTGTGGCATGATGGTCTTTAAAACACTCTCTTAGTTTTGAGTACAAAAAATGTTCCATTACACTGGAATGGATGTTGAATGTCTCCACTACTACCGATTTTGTGTCTCATATAGCTTTCAAAATAAGTTAATGACATTTTGTTTATCAACGGAATGGATTTAACATGAACATTGCTGCTGTTACATTACGATTTGCGAAATGCACGCCTACTGCGTTTCAATCCAGAATAAACACAATGTATAAAGAGCAATAGTATGAGCTGTAATGGTAGCTGAACAGCTTGAGGGAATCAGGAGGGTGAGCCAAGATGGTGCCAATACCCCTATGGCTTCCACATACACACAGGGTCATTGCGGTAATATGAAACAGATTATTTACACAACCAACCAGAGATCTCTGGCAGTGGGGGAGAAAGAAAAAAAATTAAGCACAGGAAATCCAAGACAATGTATATAACCATTTAGATTCACAGTTTGTTGATGTTTTTACTCTTTAAGCTATCAACAAATACACAAAAATAGATCTGTCATCTTTTTCCTCTTAAATGCAACACAATACTAACATAAAAATGAAGAAATTAATAACCACAATGTATATATAATTGAGGAACAAAAATATATAAATCGACAAAATCAACGTTTCCTCAGTTGGTATACACATTCACAACCACAATGAGCCTAAAAACTGAGGAATTGTACGCTCATGGTCAATGCAAAATATAATACAAAAATTATTAAAAAAAAAAAAAAAAAAAAACATGATTTAGACAACCATTTTGTTTTTATTTTTATAGTATCAACAAATACTATTGAATCTTTGAATAAGAGTGCTTTGTGAATGACTGTTCTGGTTATTATACTCCAGAAAGGTGTTTACATTTAAGATGTAGATGCAAATGCTTAAAGCGCAGATAGAGATCGGTCTGTGTGACTTAAGCAAGGTTGTAACTTGTTCCAACTGATGAAATGCAGTGCGAATAAACTAAATGCAAGGAAGGACATGGCGAATCGAGAAGGAAAGCGATAAAGAGAGAGAAGGAACGAAAGAGAGAAAGGAGAGAAGTGGTAGAGTACGACTTGAATTTAATATTTCATGATTGCCTGAAGGATTTTTCACAGATCAATGTGACTCTGTACCCAAGCCAGTGTCAGCCAGAGAGCGTCAGGAGAAAGCAAAAGAGCGAGCGAGAGAGAAAGAGAAAACAGTTGAAAATATGAGATATATAGAGTAAAAGACAGAGAAAAGAGTTAAAGGAGGACAAGCATAAAAAATTAACGCCAAAAAATAAAATAAATAAATAAATAAAGTGACAGTGAAAGAAATATTTGGCTCATCGGTTCAGGAGACTGTTAGTCTTCTAAACACCAGTGTGTGTTTGCTCCATGAGAGATACACCCTCCACTGCCTCCGTGCCGTGGGCTTCGCCAGAGGCACACATTACCTCCGTTAATGGGTTTCCATTTGAGCAGCAGAAAGGAAGCCAATAACCTATCCACACTAATGGATTAGTCTACATGTAGGCAACCTCTGCAGCTAATCTTGGACCAACTGTTTTCTTTCTTCACAAAACAAACAGAAGAAACAAAAGATTGTCACCATATGTTGGTACAAAATAAAATTCTTGAAAAAAGGAGGTAAAAACGCTCGTCTCAACAGCTATATCAGACCAATGAATCCAAAAGAGTCTCCTACTGTTCTGATTGGTGTCACTAAAGCCAACTTTCACAAAACTCTTGCAGTTGGAGGGAACTTGGTGAGTGTTGTCCTTCCATGGCCATCATGAACCAATAAACTTACAATTTTAATTAGCAAAGATTAACAAGGGAGGTAATTAATTTCTGAGATGGGCATCTTAAAAGCGCCAAAGGCTTGACTTTGTTGACGGAGCCGAATGCTTTTTCATTGATGTGGGCAAAATAGAGGGGCATCATTATAAGCTGGCGAAAAACATGCACTTGCATTCTAAAAGAGTTGATGGCTGGAAACGTTCCTCTTTGAGGTCTATTGTGCTGTTATTATTGGAACTGAATGTAGATCACCTTATTCACTTTACCCAACATCCCACAAAATCTTCATTAACAGGTAAAAGAAAAAGACGAAAGGGTGCTACTCTAAGAGCGTCCACACAAACAAGATGATCACAATCCAAGAAACAGTAAGCAGTAAAAGTACTCTGAGACACGCTGAACATGAACTGGTCACGAAAGCTGAAACATATGGCAGGGCTGCGGTAATTGCAACAAATGATGCTTAATTTGGTGCAAGAACAACACACAAACCCTAGAGCAATGGGAAAAAAGTAATGTTCTGAAAAGCCATGTTTTTTTTTTTTTTCTCCTACATCCAGACAGGTATAATGGTTTGATGTTACATTTTAAGCCAAGATAAGGTCAAATGCATTTATGGTCTCACTAAGTTCCCAATCTGAGCATCATCAAACCCAAACCATCATGTGAAGTTCTCGAGCACACAGTAGGAATAGCAAATTCCATCTCCTTCATCCTTCAAGGCACTTTTCCTCATGGAGAATGATGCAATATTCCACTCCTCACACATCAAGACTTTTATAACAGTATTCCAAGAAGGACTGAAAATATTCTGGAGGCCCTGCTCTCCATTTGATCATAGCTACATACTGCAAGGGATTTTCCATTTTGTCAACTCCCTGTACAAACTTCAGTAAGTCCATCAAGTGTTACACATTGCTTGTGTCTTTAAGCAAGCATTCTACTATGTGTATTGTGGGTCAAAAAAACAATGATTTATGTGAAAAGATTAGCATTATGTATATTTACCAAAATAAATCCTATAGCAATAACTTCCAAATCTACAAAGAAATATTTCATGCATAAATTAAGGTTATAAAACCATCAATCATTGCTTAAAGCAATTTGCAAAAACATCACAGCAAAATCTGGCTCCAATTAATTAAAAAAAAAAAAAAAAAAAAAAAAAAAGTAAAATCTAAAATTGACATTATTTCTGACATATCTTCAGTTGAAATTTCATGACGACAACAAGATGGTAACTAGCCCTCCAATATACAATCCTTTTCAGTCTGACACTAAGATTTTTCTGGGTCGACAAATAAACCCAATTTATCCCTTAATATATTGAATGAAAAACTGCTTGTCAAAGCATGACTTGATCAATACAAAATTAAGAAAAACAGAACACATCATCACTCTTACAAAGCCCTAACCACTAACAAAGACCTTACACTTCTTGCAGTGGTAGCCTGGGGTCAGAAAGAGGCAATTTTTGGCATTACGTTATTCCGCACAACCCCTACAAACTGATAACAGACTCTTCATGCTCCTTCTTATCATGTCAAAACACATGCAGATAACCCACAGATAGCGCACACAAGACTCATCACATCACCGTGCATGAAAAAACACTGGAGCTCCAATCAACCGGCAAAATCTGCCACAGGAAACGAGAATACGTGTGAATTTTATATTAATGATCCAAATTTACACAACGGTAACAAACCACAAAGATAAAGCACAATGTGTAGGCCAAGGTTAAGGCATGTAGGGGACAGAAAAAAGGAGCCTACTGGAAACCTGAGGAACAGACATCTAAATGAGGAAAAAAAATAAACTAAATTTTGTCTTTTCCCTGCCCCAAAAAAACAACAACAACAACAACAACAGATATTTTATGGCTTACAACGGCTTGAAATATGGTGCACGAGTCATACAGACTGTTTTTTTGAAGTTTAACAGTGCCAGTGCCCATTATGAAAAAAGAGCTCTGGACACTGTGCAAATAAGGGATGCACTGGTATTAAAATTCTATTATTATTTTGTCTAAATAAAACACTAAGATCAATTGTTAAAAAATGAATATTGATTTTGAGATTTGCTAAAGATTAAAGTCGCAATAAAACAAATAGCAATATATCTTTTCTTCTGTATTGTGACGTACATCTGAACAAAACGGATTATCGGAAAAAAAAAAAAAAAAAAAAAAAAAAAAAAAAAGTAGGATGGAACTTGGTTGGGTCCATTAATTGCTGACTGAATGGAGTCAGATCTGAATGTAAGCTTGCAGTTTATTTTTTCCCCCCTTTTTTTTCAGTTTAAGCTGACTAAATGATTGGAGAAGTCTGGCATACTCCGTCAGAAGAAATTCGTCATAACTAGAGAACATGCATAGAGATCAGTCATAATTTTGATAAAAAATTACGAGGTCAAAATTGCAAAAAACTAAATTACAGAGATAAATTGTTCACAATAAAGATCAACAACACGTATTTAGAAAACAGGTTATTTTGATGCCGGCTTTAAATTGAAGAGTGTTTTTAAAGATAAACTTCAAGTAAGTGTTAGACGAAAATCTAGATGAAGGTAATCTAAATGTAAAAAGGTAAATGAGCATAAACTAACTTGATAGATAAGATACATATATATATATATATATACATATATATATATATATATATATATATATATATATATATATATATATATATATATATATATATATATATATATATATTTATATTTATATATGTTATATATATAACTGATCTATTGTGCATCCCTATACACAGTTTGTCTTTGTGCTGCAGAAAAGAAAGTCATACAGGTTTAGAACAACATGAAGGTGAGTAAATGATGACTTAAATTTTGCACGAACGGTCCCTTTAACGATACATAAAGAACAACCACACTCTGTTCAATGACTGGTAATGTTTAAACTTTAGACCGCTGCTGCAAAAAGCTGTGCTTTGGTAGTGCTCATTACTGGCTACACATTTCAATCTGCCTTTGGTATTCCATGTCTGCCCCCACGTCCCCCTCCCTCCCCCATTCAGTCTCTGCCCTCTGGCCGATCTGGCAGAGGGGGAGATTTTAATTGTGGCTATAGAACTCTGCACGGTTCTTTGCCTGTGAGCGAGCCCTCACTTCAGTGAGTGAGAGCTTGCTTTAGTGATATTGGGTCCAGTCCATCCCTTCAGGCTGCTTTTAATGGCCCTCTCCTCTCTTTCATAGCCGGGGCTGAGATTGTTTTCCATGTGATGCCTGTTAATTCTGCTGCAGGGAAGGGCAACCGTATATTCATTCTCCTTTTCTGTATGAGAGATACATTTCTTCTTGCTTTTCGTCTTCATTTTTCCTTCTCACAATACTCACTTTTCTTAACTTGAGCTGAAAGTTAAAGCCAACATGTTACGGAATGCATGCGGAAACTCAAATTTTAGTACCGATCAATTGTGCATCCATATCTTCAATTTGTTTTTGTTTTTTTGTTTCATAGAAGAAAGTCATAAAGGTTTAGAACACAATGAAGGTGTGTCACACCCACCTTTCACAAATCGAACTGAAAGTTAAAGCCCACGTTACACTTACAAAACGCATGCAGGCCAAGAAGATGCTTACAGTTAGTTTGTGTCAAGAATCATTGTGACCTTCAAAAAAACAAAACAAAATAATAGTACAAGAAGTGCACCAGACAATATGAAAACATCTTCTCTTCCTCTTTTTCCACATGGATTGTTTCTCAATCCATTGTCCTCTTCATCCCCCTGGCCTTAGGACTGGGATGAACATGTTAATATGGGCTGCCCATGTTAGAACAGCTCAACTCTGAACCCTCATGTGTGATCTGCCCCCAGGCTCAGTCTGGTATGCAGGCCCACAGGAACTCAGCGGCCTTTATTACAGCGTGCCCTAAAACTCGCCCTTCAGAACGTCCTCATCACCTGCCCTTGTGACTAATCTACCCTCGGGCAGTCCTGCAGGGCTGCCCTCTGGCCTAAACGCTTCATCAACCCAAAGACAGACGGAATAGCAATCAAACAACAAACCGCCTCAAGGGCGTCAAGGCCAGACAAAGGGCAAGCAAAAAACTGTGCCCTTTTCTCAACCGCTGCAAACAAGAACTTGAGTATTTTATCTCTACGTCCCCGATGAAGTTCCCCGCAGGAAGCTTGCATAGAGCGAACGGGGAGCAAGGACGAGGTATTTTGCTGTCAGGACACGGGGGTGGGGGAAGAATGAGTGGAGCCATTATGACATGGCTGCCTCCTGCTCCGGGCCATGCTGCCCTTCAGGCACATTGCTGTGATGAAATCTCTGACTGGACCCTTCAGAGCAGGCCCAGCCATGGACCTCTGGGCGAGGACCGACCCCTTTAGAAAAGTCATATTCACTTTGCTCCACATCGAGGCAGTGTGTGTGCGAGTTTCTGCGCACATGTTGGGGGAGGCACTGCCGAAGGCAACGTTGAGTTGGATGTGAAAGACAGAAATGATGGGATGAAAATGAATAGAGAAGACATCTACTTGCCTTCATTCTGGACACATTGAATGCAAACGCTCTTACCTGTGACACCAAAAAGACATCTGGGAAAGCCTGAGTTGTGTAATCAGTTTGGTTCTATTTGCTGATCTGTTTTGGTTATGTTTTATGTGGGTGGATGAAGGTAATCCATAGTGAAAGAGGTCGGCAGTGCATTCATAGAGCAGAAATAATGCTTTTATTTGGTTATTTATGCTCTCCATAAAGGGACATTTAGTGCCCTCCACAGCAGCAGATCGTTGCAATGCAAGTAAAGAGAAGATCTAAACCATGTGGCGGGTCATTAGAAGGCAGCCCCTACTGTTAATGTTAATAGTGGTAATGATCGTTTATGTGCGATATCGTCTGGCACATCTCTTATTGATAATATGCCATGGGCGGCAGCATGTGAAGTCACAGTATTTACATAGAACTGAAATGACACTTGCTTGATTTACTAAATTAGCACAAATAAGCTTTGCCCAAGCAAAAAACCCATTGAGCATGTCACTGGTTGGGGCATTTATTATGTCCATATATTATAAGCTTGTGAGTGCAACAGTCAGGTTACCAAAGCAAAAATATTTGTTTTTACCATAGTTTTTTTGACAGTGTTCTCATTGCTTTGTAGTTCATTTACCTCACAAAAGACATTAAGTAGATCACAAACTTGTACAATCTTTATTCCATTTCATGTTTGTATTGTGAACCATCTCAGAGCTGGTTAGTTTGGTTTATGGCTTTGAACTCTTTCTCTCTTTATTAATGAATGTTAGACCAAATGAATGTGAAAAAATAATAATGCAACCAAGCCCAGTTGCCCAGTCACTGTTGCACTAGCTTAAACTAGAAAATGCTTTAAAAAAAATGTGCTAATGATAATGACACAATTTAATCTTAAGATTTACTTTTATAGTCTATTTTTTTTTTTAACATTTTCTAGGTTTGAAGAATCCCTTTTTAAAGACTTTGTGAGAGAAACATATTGCATTTCATGAGCTAACATGCTTTAATCTACTTGGCTTTTGCCCACATGAACCTTAGTGTGGAGGTCCATATAAATAAGGGCCCGAGGGTCTTACCTCTGCACCTGCTGAGGCCCCAGGAGAGTCAAGCTTGCGTTTCTTTCGGGGTCCAATGGCGGCAAGGGCTGTGAGGTTGGCATCCCGCTGTCTCATCTGGGCGAGTTCCTGCTGCTGCATCTGAATGGTGAGAACATTCAATCAATATTAACTGCATATCAAAACGATTCATGCGAAACAGACATACATTGTTGTAGGTCTGTGAATAACAAGTCCCCGAATAAGCATTACTGTGTATCACATTCCTTTACTTGAATTATCATTTTCAAATATTTGTATGCTGTGTATTTTACATTCATTCCAAGCTGCCCTGAAGAGCTCTAAAAGAGCAAATGAAGCTCCGAACATCTTGCACAGCTTCAATGCAGCAAATAACTCAGAGCTTTTGCCATATCTGGGTGCTTAATTCAATTTCTTTCCACGAGGGAATGAGAGAGAAAGTGAGTGAGTGTTTGAGAATGAGAGAGCGAGCGATTTTCAAAAAGCACAGCCCGCAGGTAAAGTCATCTCAGCCTAGCAGGCAGTGACAGAGCCAGCCATGCCGGGAGGGGTTGATGAAGAGGGGGGCTGCGCGTCCTCTGTTCCCCCGCTCGGAGTGAGCGCTGCCGGCCACAGAATGCAGAGAGAGTCCTCACCTCTCCTCACCCTGACACTCACACCACTGTGGCCATGAACTCGCAAAAAAACACTAGCAGCAAGAAAAGCTTTGTGTGTCATCGACGGCCCTATTAGAAAGTGCATTCACTGAGCTGCAGTTGCCTCTGGAGTTATGAAGTGAAGTGGGGGAAATGTGGGAACAAAACATTAGAGGTGGGGTACAGGACGGATGACGTTCCAAAAAGAGATTCCCAACCAGGAGGACCTCATTTTGCTTAGTTAAACCTATAAAATAAAATATCATGCATTTAAAGATGTATAATGATATTATACAGAGATCATACGAGCCTTATTAATAGTGATATTAAAACACATTTCAGGCATAATATTAAATGTCCATTGTGCAATAAAGAAATGCTCCAAATAAAGTTTAATTATAATTTTGTATCAGTATGTCTTAAGTGATGTCAATAAATATGTTAATGGATCTGAAGTATACTTCGTATGAAATAAATGTATTTTTATGTAAAGTTACTCATGATATTTTTGGTTTTGTGTCAATTGATAAAGGGGTACTTCAGCCTTTTTGATGGATCAGTGGGAGTACAAAAGACATTTCAATATTCAATATTTTAGAAATTACGTAAATCAGTCAAAGAGCGAGTGATTTACATTGTATATGTAGATTACTTTTAATTGACTGAATTTGTCACTTGTGCTGCTAGAAACAATTTGTCCAAATAATTGTGCAGCCTGCCCCTCCTTTCACAAATACAAACTAAATAACATAATGAAGAGGGAGAAATTGACAAACCGCTAATTCAAGACAACGTTTACATGCTAATTAAGTCAGAGTTATGCTAATCGGAAGGGAAGTTGTGCACATTGCATGCACACGCATGGATGCCCCGGAGAGAGCGAGCTGACACGTAAACATGCCCAGTGCGACTGCTGCATGTCAGTGATCTGGTGCACTGAACTTTCACCTGACCCTGACAGCTACGGTGAATGTGCCCAAGGGCACATAAAAGACATGGACAGCATGGTGCGTGAATCTATTTGAAGTAATGAGAGGTAAGAAGGCCCTGAATGGACACAATGCAGCCACTCTTGGGGTGTTAAATGAAAGGTTCTAGGCGGACAGGCACTGTTTGGTGTCGCCGCAGATCTTCTCTCGCCGCCTGCAGCTAGAGTGCTGACTTGCGTTCATATTCGATTATTTGATGAGGAGTGAAAGGGGAACCTAGTTATGCCATCTGTAATCCAGAGCTCTGTAGCTCCACATAATCACTGTTTAATGACTGACCTCAATCACAATTCCTGCAGCTCAACTTTAACACGGTTGTTCGGCAATACCGATTGGAGATTCTCCACTTACTTCATTAAAATCAAAAGCACTGCAACACTTCGGCTATATTCAGAATGGAATAGCAGCATACTGCTTACTACACAGTACATATTGTTAGGGGTATGACGAGACCGTTGTGTCAAGAGAACGAGTCGAGATTTTTTACACAGTATTTTTAAGAAATCCTCAACGACGAAATACATGACTAGAAAAATAGTCTGCAGGTGTATTTTAAAAGTTTTAAATAATTGTCTTTTAATGAATGTCATTTCAGTTCTACTTTCTGAGTATGAGTTATCATATGCAGTAAAAGACGACAACAACACTCAAGCACTGTAAAAGGTTTGCCACAAACTCGACTGACTGGCTCTTCAGACCTTAATATACATGAATTATGAGCTTCTACAACTTTTACCCTCCTAACTGAACCTTCCCACAAATTCAATAAAAACGGTAAAAATAAAAATGAATAACAGTTTTCTCTTAGTCTTATTAAGTGCAATCATAATCAAAGTAAAAGGCGGTGCTGAGCATGCATTCTACAAGATAAGACATTTGTGAGACGCTCTGTTGTACAACGACTCCTCCGCCATGGTCTTGTCAGTCATCTCGTCACTTACTCTCGTCACATGATCAATGAACTCTGATTCCTGTTGCACTACGTATGGCTCTGCAGCTCGAGTTGGATGAGCTGGATGGAATTGAAGTGACCGTTATCAAACTGAACTAAATAGTTTTTATTTTTATAAAAAGAAAAACAACAGTTGAGGTGTAATGTAAATGTAGCAGTGGCATATTCTATCCTAATTTTTAACCCCACGCTCCGTTATGGCAATATCACGAGACTGCTTTTCACCTCACCTCGACGTGGCATGAGATCTCGTCACACCCCTAAATACTGTATACTGCATATTTTGTCAAGTATGTGAAACAGTATGCAATAACAATGAAAACATTGCATCGCTGTCACATGACCTCACCAATGTGCATACCACCTCTGAAACAAAGGATTAAAATGTGCCTTTTTTATGTTATAAGTATTATAAATATAAAAACTTCCTCAACCAATGGTGCAAGTTTGGGGCAGAAATGTCACACTTGAATTTTAAAATGAATTACTGTTCTTTTTTTAATCCACTTTCCCATATATAAGGTCTTACAGAAAGATCTAAAAATCAGTCCAGAAAAAGTAAAAAATAAATAAATAAATAAATAATTAAGAGATAAATCAAGTAAATAATCATAAATAAGCAATAAATAGATTTTAAAAACCTGGACTAATGTATATTTATGATGCTGGAAAAGGAAGGTAAATTTATCTTGGTAGTGTTAAAAAAAAAGTATTAATAGAAATAATAAAAAATATAAAATAATTATAATTTATTATATAAATAGATGAATTATATCATATTTATACATTTATATATATAATATAATAATAGTAATATTTTTGGAAAGAAGTCTCTTGTGCTCACCAAGGCATAACATTTATTTGATCAGAAATACAGTAAAATACATACTATTGTGAAATTGTCTATTTTAAAATGTAATTTATTCATGTGATGCAAAACTGAATTTTCAGCAGTAATTACTCCAGTCTTCAATGTCACATGATCCTTATTATCAATGTTGAAAACAGTTGTGCTGCTTGATTTTTGTGGAAAGTGTGACACATCTTGAATAGAATAGAAGATTAATAGAAATTTCAAAAGTACAGCATTTATTATAACATTATAATGTCTTTATTAAATGTCTTTACTGTCATTACTGATCAACTTAATAAATTCTTGTTGAAAAAAAGAAAACATTTCTTACAAAAAAAAAAAAATTAAAAAATAAAAATCTTTCTGACCCCAAACTTTTAAACAGAAATGTATTTATATATAAAATATATAATAATAAAAACATAACTTTCTATGGCATATTTTCTATATTACTTTTAGGTGATGTTGACGTGTAATTGCCCAAAAGGGCTGAGTTTAGAAACTACTAGTTTTGTCGAAATGCCATTTTCTCTCAATTGCCTACCTGTCTGTTGGCGAGACAGAGAGACAGGAGGCGGTGAAGAAAGAAATGCTTGTAGTCTATAATCATTTACAAAGGTCAGGCAAAAGAGAGAAAGGCAGAGACAGTGAGCCTGCCAGCGCTGCTCTCCATCTCTATTGATCCTTATCTGCAGTCCGGCCCACCAGAATGACTCGCCTGAGAGAAACACCTTAATAATCGCACAGGTTGATGTGGAGTGTAGCGGTTCAATTAGGGGCGCTGGATGAAGTCAAGGACGTGAGAAAACACGAGTATGATTCCTGATCCTAATTCTAGTGTGATTCTAGGAGTCTTTGATATGCTGAATATCAGCTGCAGAGTTTTTCCAAGCAAGTGAGTGGCAGTTTTGGGCTCTGGGGGTTTTGAAGGATCTATCACCTTCCAGAACTCCTTATTAACAAGGTGAAGCACACAGTGTAAACCCTTGATAATGAGCCAACAATCCAAGAAAACAAGACAGCAGAGCAAGTTTCCAAAAACTGTTTTCACATCCCGGTGGCATCAGAATATGTATACAACATGTGAAGTTATGAAAATCTTGATTGGTTTCAACAACATGATGAATCAACCAATATAGTTTGTAAGGTTAAAAATGTAAATATACCAATGACATATTTTTATTTTATATTTTAAAATATATTTACATTTTCCATTAAACAATTTGGCTTAATTTGTAATAATCTCTGTAAAGTATACAGCTATAATGTAGCTATATAAAAATAAGATAAAGCAATTACTGCAAATCAAGCAACAATTTATTATCATTCATAAATTATTGTATTTTTTATTCATTGTATTTTTTTATTATATATACACACACATCTTCTTTCAGTAGCAAGTTGAGGTAAGAAAACGGGGGTTCGGAGAAGGGAGGAGGAATCTGTCTAGGCTTTAAGACAGGCCTTCAACAATGATGAGGAGCTGCTATTTTGCTTAGAGGTGAATCATGTAAATAAATATATAGAACCGTACTGTTCAGCGTTTCTCTTTAGTCTAGTTAGCTATACTGTGATCTGAAAAAAAGGAGATGCACCAAAGAAGCTTCAAGAAGTGCTTCTCTCTTTCTCCATAACTATATGCCCTCAGGTAAGAAAAACAACAGAGTGCTGAAACAAACAATATATCCACAGCAACAGAGAGACAATGGGCTATGCGGCTCTAGATTTGAATAAAACATGCTTTGAATGATCGCTGGGGTTCAGAAAAGATCCTCTTTAGCGGATGAGATCCAAAAGTGGTTGTCAATACAAACAGAGACATATGGTGACATTGCAACATATGGTGTGTAAAAAGCTTATTTACAGAAAGGGAGAGGAAATGACAACAGAGACGTGTCTTTTTCTAAAAATGGGCCAATTGCTGTATCCAAAATTGTAAGTTTCTGCTTGGCATCCAATGGAAATTACAGCCTGAAAGCTGTTCACTGTGCTAATAAGGAATCTTTTTTTTTTTTTTTAACTATATATATTTGCTGAGAGGTGATCATCACCATGCAATATTCCACCAGTACGATATACGATAACTTTGTGTGAGGAACTGACTGACATTTAAATTGCTATAGAATGGTGCCGCGATGACATTTGTAAGTCAAAACCCAATTTTCCGGGTCCATCATCCAAAAGTCAATGTGTTTTATAAACGGGTTTTTGGTTAAATGCTTGAAATAAGGTCTGTGGTGAACAAGCTCAAGATATTTTCACATTTTATTCTACAATATTAAATTAATCAGTAATATACCTGATTTTTTTAGGCTTTTAATTGTCTTGTAAATGGCGGTTGCTAACAAGTGGCTAAATGGGACTACAGAGGTTGGCGGGGACATAAAACGTCATCAGCCAAACAGGTAAAATCATCTAATCACTAGTCCACTTTCGCAGCCTCGTTGTGTTTATAATCGTGCCCTTGCAAACTATTATAACTTAAACTTTCTGGGAAAGTGTTTTTAAACAAAGACTGGACGAGTTGTCGGAAGCTTAATGATGGTGACGTTGAAGTCATGTGTCCGTGGTGTAGCTCGTTAATAGCCTACGTTAACCGCACAGTATTAAGAATCAAGGGGATGTAAACTTTTGAATGGGGTCATTTTTATAAATTCTGCTATTTTTTTTCCTCTTGTGGATTTTATGTAAACAACTGTTGTGAAATAGTTTATTAAGGACAGTACTAAATAAAAAATAACATGCAATTTTCATGATCCTTCTTATTTTGTTAAAATGATTAACATTTTTGCAGTTTTATAATGGAGCATCTCCACCCTTACAGTGTTCATTTTCTTTACGTTGTATAGATTTATAACATTATCCATATCAGTTATTGGGCATATCATACAAATAATTACTGGCTATTATCAGTATCAATCTAATATTTCAATATTTGTGCATCACTAGTCTGTTCTTCACACAAAGCTATTGGTTGACTACAGAATACCTGGAATATAGCACACTATTGTATTATAATGTAGCATATGAAACATTTCTTGATACTTTTATGGTGATTTGATATCTGTTTGAAGATTGACAGCACCAGTCCTCATACGTTCTTATTGCATAAAAAACAGCAACTACGCCATTCTTCAAAATATCTGCTTTTTTCTTCCACAAAATAAAGTAATTTTGCTTTTAATGGCATTAAACCTGATGAAAAATTCATACTACTCAGACATGTCATGCCCCCCACAAGCCAAAGATTAGCCCATATTAGACTCATGATGGCAGCGGGGCGGTGTGACATCTCAGCAAAATGATGACTTCTCCCCCATGCTGTAATAAACTTGTTAGGAGACGAATAAGACCATTTGTCTCAATGTCAGACTAAATGATGTCAAAGTCATAGCAATGGCATAATCATGAAAAATGTATGTCGAGCACTTTTATTAGTACTATTAAATAGTCTCCCATAAAGCTCACCTCTTTAGCTTTCTGTTTAAGCCGGGCCTGTTCGGGATCCTCCTGCCTCGAGCGACTCTGCAAGCAAAGAGAAACATTAGAACCGGTTTGAATTATATCCAGCATTTAGATGAACAATATCAAAAAACAATCAAAAAGTTGATGTGCATGTAAATAGGTCAAGTCTATTCCCAAACAGTATTTATATGAGACCAGCAACAGCAACATAAGAACAATTATCTTCTGGCTGACATCTCAATTAGTCGACTGCATTAATTAGAATAGGGACGGCGCTGCACTGGGAGTTGCTTCGGAGCGGGACATTGTCAGCGTCATCATCAGCATTTGTCGTTTAAGTCAACTAATTACCTCTGCTTTCATGTTGCCATGTCCTTTTCCTGTGGGGAATTGTCACACCCCCACCGTATCTTAAGGAGTGAAACTTCAAGGGAGAGCAATGCATGCTGGGAAGTTGCTACTAGCCGTTTGTTGCTGCTTTGGAATCTATATGCAGTCTTAAGTGTTGCAATCACAAATGAAATCGTTAGGAATGGATGTGTGAGTAATGTGCATTTCCTGAACAGACCTATATATAGGGATGGGATTTAATTGTTTTGGTTAACTTTAATCCCAGTAAAAAGACAAAATGTTCTGCCTTCAATACAAGCTGTGTTGGCAGCATCTGTGACACGCAGTCGATTATCACAGACAATAATTTTGACTTTTGAGAGTTCTTTTTAACCCCCATAGAAAGCGACATAATTACCAAATTCAAGGTCCAGAAAAGTAGTAAAGACATCATTAAAATAGTCCAAGTGACTGCAGTGGTTCAACCTTAATGTTATGAAGCAACAAGAATACTTTTTAAACACAAAAACAAAAAAATGTGTGAGTATAGATGGTGCGGTCTTCCGTGTACTACGTCAGAACGGCGACTCAGTATTGGCCGACGCTGTTCAAGTGAGCAGCACGACGCATGTGATGCTGATGCAGGAGCCGGCCAATAATGAGTCGGTGTTCTGATGTAGTACACGGAAGCGCTGCACAGTGTTTACAACGTAAACAGCATAGGAGACTGGTAGAGACAAAATTCTTGAATAAAGTCCTTATTTTTGTGCACAAAATGTATCCTCGTCGCTTCATAACATTAAGGTTGAACCACTGTAGTCACATGGACTATTTTAACGATGTCTTTACTACCTTTCTGGACCTTGAATGTGGTAATTACATTGCTTTCAATGGGGGATTAAAAAAACCTCTCGGATTTCATCAAAAATATCTTAATTTTTGTTCCGAAGATTAATGAAGGTCTTACGGATGTGGAACAACATGAGGGTGAGTAATTAATGACAGAAATTTCATTTTTGGGTGAACTAACCTTTTAAATCTAATAATACTTAATCTAATAATTTAAAATCACTGTTAAATGTAATTTTTATCAAACTTGACATGAATATCCAATTTTCATACTGTTATAATATTGCAAAGTCTCACTTATAGCATCTAGATCAATTGATTTACATTTTTTATTTCTATTTAGACAATAGTATCGAATTTTAATATGACCATTTATCAGTTATGGGCCATAACATGGAAATAATGAAAATGGTCTATCATATCAGACAGAATTTAAAATTAGTACATTGTTTATCAAAGTTTTTTTGTAATTTATCAGCAACAACCGATATTGGATATTTAATTATTCATGCCCTTTTCTTCTACATTTAGATTACCTTCACCATCAACTAACACTCACTTTAAGTTAATCTTTAATTTAAAAAATTAAAAATTTAAAAAAAATTTAAAAAAAAATTTAAAATCAAATCTCAACATGAAAACCCATTTTTCATAATGCCTCACTTATACCATCTAGAACAATTGTTTTTTAATTACTTGTTTTTATTTTTATTTAGACAATAGTACAGAATTTTAATATCGGACATTTGTCAGTTATCGTCCATAACATAAAAATTGTCGGCCTATCATATCAGTGAGAATTTAAAATCGGTAATATGCAATTCCTGAATAGACTGGTTAACTTAAAGTTGGAAACAAACCCTTTTTTAAAAATGTTCAGTAGAAATTGTATCAGCTGTATCTGATCATTTTGATGTGTCTCACAAAAAAACAAACAAAAAAAACAATTATCAACCGATATGATTTTTTTTTTTAATTACCTGCATTAGTCAATATTGGATATTTAATTATTCATCTATCTTTTACATTTAGATAACTTTTGTCGTCATCTAACACTCTAAGTTACATCTAACACTAAGTTAATCTTTAAAAGCACTAATAATTAAAATTTAGCAAATCTCAAAATATCTATTTTTTTATTCTGTACATTATAATGCAATAACTAAATGCATTTTTAGTATCTAAAACAATTAATTTTAGTTTTAAGGGTCTTAGTTTTTTTATAATTATTTCACATTTTTTAAATATATTTCAGTATTTTATGTGAATTTATATAGATTTTTAATTAATTCATATTTTTATAATTTACTTAAAAAGTATATAATTTTAATACTGTCCCTTTATAAGTTATATAACTTGAAAATAATTATCAGCTTATGTGTATCAGCAAGAATTTTAATTCTGCATCCCTGCATTTTAAATATATAAATTTAGTATCGCAAAGCACCCCATAAGTCCACCCCTGCCGAACCCAGAAAATTCCTCCTAATCCTCATGTCTGGCTATATAGCTGTTTTAAAAAGCAATGTAGTCTTGATTAATTTATAAGCAGTGTTCACTTGATTAGTGCCAAAAAGGTAAAGGTAGTGATGCCTTAAGGTTCATCCATTACATATAACATGATTTTTTTCCCAACAAACTCAGTGAGTGAGATAGTGTCACTTCCTTAGAAAGAAAGCAACTTCAAGGCAAATTTAAAACATCCTCTCTCGCTCCCTAACAGAAGACTCATTCCCTTTCCCCTGATGTACTCCAGTCCAGGCAACAGCACAATCAAATCAACTCGAGACTGGATAAATCCCTCTGGCTTTGCCATTACTGCAATTTGCTACAGTATGAAGCTGCAGAGTGCAATCTTGTGTCTTAATAACACTGTCTTTTCTCTCCGAGGCTTAAAAGCACAACCGGTTTTCTTTTAAACAGTGGCCAACGCGTGCGGGAAAAGCCAGTGTTCCTTGGCAAGGTGCTAATGGGCAGACTGGCGCCAATGACAACTTCCGTATCACTCAAACCTACTTTTGCGGCTTTCATTAGTAGCTCTCGTTCCTCGTCATCTTTTCTCTGCTTCTCGATCTTCTCCAGCTGCTCAAAGAACTTCAGTTGGGTCCGCACATCCGACGCCTGCTCGTACAGCTCCTCATCCTGGGGAAACAAAAACACGAAACTCTTCATCAACAAGTTCATCACCTTTACGTTGTTATAAGAGTGAACTAACTTTTCTCCAGCTTGCCTGAAGTTTCACTCTTTTCCCTTTCGCACATAAATGAAAGTGAAGTTAGTAGGTCACCCAGAGCTAATGGAATAATTGTGCTTTTCGCAGTGTCTCTGCAAGGCAGCCCCAGACTCTCTTTCCTGCGATGGTTGTTCTAGCGTTGCAGGTAAAAGAGCTGCGTGAGGCGCAGTGGAGGACCAAAGCAGAGCGACACACACACAGGAACCCTCACATTTTCATGCACTTCTGAGGCTATAGCCTATTAGCAGCGGGAACGGCGCTGCTCTTCTCATCTCATCCTGCACGCTTTCTTTTGCGCTGAGGCTGCGCCTCACTTGCAGGGCCAACTTTTCCGTCTCCATTCAAGTTTGGCTTGTTTTTCGCTGATGTCAACAGGCTGACTTCATACAGCCGTGCCAGTGACTCATTTCGAAGAGTTTGTTTCAAATTCAGAACGGGACAAATCGCAACATGACACCTTATCCTCTTTGCGATATTCTTTTTCTTCTTAGTACAAAATTCAAGTCTAGATTTTCATTTTTTTCCTCAAGCTGTCTTCTATGACAACAAGGTTAACAAAACTAGCATATATTAAAATATAATCTTAATAATAATAAAGAATAAGTAAAATTCTCTCTTTCACAGAAAGCTTGTGGCTAGGCATGTGACGGTATCAAATTTTCATGTTGCGATTAATTGCTGAAGCTTTTATCACGGTATACAGTATTATCACGATATTGAAATAAGTTGCAAAAACAATTGTTGTATAACAGGTTTAAGAACTCTTTTTGTAATAAAAAGAACTCTGAATGTTTAAATACAATACACAAAATATATAAAGTAAAATTTTCAAACAGATTAAAGTGCAAAAGAATTAGGCTATAAAGAACAACAGGTAACACTTTACAATAAGGTCTCATTATTTAATGCATTAACTAAGATTGAGCAATAGCTACATTTGTTACAGAAAGTATTATTTTTTGTTAATGTTAGTTAAATACAACTGATCATTGTTATTTTATCTCAGGTCCAATAAATAAGTTATTTTGATTTTAGTAATGTTATTAAACAGTAACTAAGAAAATAACATTAACTAAGAATAATTAATGCTTTATAAGTATTTTTTTGTCAGTTTGGTAATAATGAATTAACATGTTAACTAATGAAGCCGTATGTCTCAAAGTTTTACTGAACAATAACAAATCAGAACATTTCTAATCATTAGGGCATTTCTAATCATTAGGGCATGTTGTAGTCCAGATTAAAATATAGAAATGTTTAAGTTTGAAAATAAATAGCCTATTAAGTCTTTTAGTATTAAGCATTTGGTGCTGTGATGAACAACAGTGAGATTACAAAAAACTGAATGGCTGTTTAAAGCATTTTAAAAACTGTTCAGTAGCACAGCTGCTTTGTTTACGGGGTTTCCGGGGTAACCGCTGCATTCTGCTGTTCCAGCAGCGCCCTCTGCTGTCAGAGAGTGAACGTGCACTTTCATGTGCGCGTCTCCTTTACTCGTTCCGCTATGTGCTTCTCATGCACGTTGGGCTTGTTTACAAATGAGCGTGTCCCTTTGACTCAGAATACAGCGGTGTTGTGGATTTTATATGGTTGATGGGGAAAGTATTCTTAAATGCATTATAAAAATTTTAATAATTGGTAATAAATTTATTATTTACGGCATTTTGAAGTGCCCACAATAACAATATCATGCAAATTCATTATTGTGATATATTGCATTACCGAATATCGGCACATGTCTACTTGTGGCGCATACATTTAAACTAAATTGTACATTCTACATTAACAATTACAACTTATGATCAATACCACTTTGGTTCCGCAATGATTTTTGGATTAGCACCATTGTCCTCATTCTGAAAGTGAGGGTTTACAACAAATCCTGAGTGTCTCACAGGTAAATACAACATCGTGGTAGTGCTTTTGTGTCCTCATCTCGTAAATACAATCATTCTAACATGACTTGAAGGCAGTAAAAGTAACAGCTGTGTGACATTTATTAAAATTGTTATGCCGATAATATAAAGAAAAAAAATTACAAAATTAAGCAGTCTTAAATGAGTTAAAAAAATATCTTAAATGAACTTTTAAGAGTTGTGAGAATATGAGATACGCGTCATGTTCGTCAGCTCTTAAAGTGACAGTAGCCTAATAAACCAGTTGCTGTGAGTTTGTCATTAATGTTAATCAAAGAACAAAGGTGAAACCTGTAGCTTTAATAAGGATTAATCTATATTTCATTTATAACTTATGCAGTAAAGACTGTAAAGTGTTTGATAACTTTATTCAATTTCTGTATATTTCCTACCAGTTAGACAGGTAAGTAAATATGACATTTATTATGATGGGTTAATGTGAAGATTGTTTTATGTTATTTTTTTAAAGCCTTATACATGAAATTGATAGCTTTCAGTTATACTGTAATGCTGAATGTCTATAAGTAATGTTTAAAAAGAGACATCAGTACCAGTATTAGTGTCAGTGATACTGGCCTTCATTCATAAAAAGATGACATTAAACAAATATTTAAAATATACTGTCTTTAAGTTACATTAATTTGAAGAATAACTGTGAAATTACTACAATATAAAAATATTAAAAACTCCAATGTTTTTAATCACGATTAATTACAGAAAATGTGCAATTAATTAGTTTTTTTATCGTTTGACAGCACACATATATATATAAAATCTGGGGAAAAAAAGAAAAAAGAAATAAAACATTTCAGGTTCTTTATCAAGTAATACCAAGTTATTTTATCAACACCAAAGTACATCTTTACTTATCTGTTATAAAAACGTATCAGTTAAAATAAAGTACTGATTGACTTCTGCTTTGGAGATATGAAAGGAAGATAAAATTACTTAGCATGGTATAATTAGTTTAGTTTAGAGAGTGTTATGTAAAACAAAAGCCTATTCTTACTAGTGTGGTCAACTTTGACTAGTGTATCTCCCATGATCAAGTCTCTGGTTAGGGTTAACATTAAGAGTTACATATTCAGCGTGAAAGACATAACGAGAAATGTTCAGCAGGAAAAGTCAGTTTGTGGTTTCTCTTTGAAGTTCTGGAGTGAATGGTTCAGGACAGGTATATTGGTTCTTACTTTGCAGGAGTCGGCGCGGTGTTGCGCAACGGCCGAGACATTCTCCAGCATGGAGCGCAGCCTGGACTGAGTGGCGTGAGAAATGAGAGCGACCGTCTCCATTGACACCTCCGTCACGCCGAACTTCTTGGCTGAAACGATACAAAGTTTGGTGTTAAAGTTGCTCGGGAAGGTAAAAAAAAAAAAAAGGTGATAAAAGCAATTCTTTGGGCCTGGAGCTCCAAACCAATTAAAAGACAAGTATTACTGTTTTCCTTCTCAAACCTGCCTCATGATATGACCTAATTTAACTGGTAAACACTTCACTGCCACACTTAGCATCTGTCACACCCACACACTCACTTCACATCACACTCCTCACATCATATCCAGCAGGTGGCGCAATGCACCTCCTCCCTGTTCCCTCCTCCAGCCATCAAGCCGAAATCATCACACACACTCACACACGCAGAACACCCCCGGAGGAAGATTTACATTTTTAACACACTCCACCCCCCTGGCGACAGCATAACAACCACAGCCGGGCTCCATGTAATAGCACATATCCGCGGGCACTCATTGGTATGCACTGTGTGCTAAATCAAGCGCACAGGGGGAGAGAGAGTTTGCTTAAATACAATAATGGAGGGTGCTTTTTTGGATGAGAGGGAGCCAAAAACCTGCCTCGTGTCTATTCGGCAGTCTCCCGTTCCTTCGTGCTCTTTAAAGGACATCTTGAAAGTGATATATGTGAAGGTTAACTAATCATTATTGATGAGACATTAGTGCAGTATGTTCTCAGAATGCATGTATAGCGTTTGGTTGTCTGGTCTTGGTTATAGATTTGGTGATTATATACACATTTTCTCCATTTAATTATTCTAATATGCTGATTTGCTGCTCAAAAAATATTTATCATCATCAATGTTGAAAACAGTTGTGCTGTTTTATATAAGAACAGCATTTATTTGAAATAGAAATCTTTTGTAACGTTATAAGAGTCTTTACTGTCACAAAAAGCATCACCTTGCATCACAACATGTCAGCGACTTATGGGGGCAAGCATGTTAAAATTGTCTTTGCAAAATACAGAATAATTCAATTTTATTACATGTAGGATCTACAGGTATGTAGATTTGAATCCATTTAGTGTTTGAAATGTGCATTGTTTGTTTAGGCAGGGATATTCAGAATGTGCATGCAAGTGACCTTGTCAGGGAAGAGGCCAGAGGCAACCTCACATTTCAGCACACAGCAAACTAACAGAGAGCCATCAGAAGACGGCCAATAAAGTATTCATTCGCAGCCCAGGGAGGCCTCAAGCTCGGACAAGGGCAATCATTAGACTGACTTAGCAAGTGAGTGACCAGTGGAAGTGCACTAGAAAGTGCACTAGTCTTAGGTGGAGATCAAGGAGAGGGCAATGGAAGGGTACTAATCATTGGATCTGTACTTTTTTAAAGGGATAGTTCACCCTTAAATAAAAATTGTGTCATCATTTAAAAGGTTTGGAGGGTGAGTAATTAATGACAGAATTTTCATTTTTGGGTGAACTAACCCTTTAAACTCAACTAGCAGCATTATTATGGTTAACTAAAACTAACTCAAACTATTA
This sequence comes from Hypophthalmichthys molitrix, assembly GCA_037950675.1. Taxonomy (NCBI): domain Eukaryota; kingdom Metazoa; phylum Chordata; class Actinopteri; order Cypriniformes; family Xenocyprididae; genus Hypophthalmichthys; species Hypophthalmichthys molitrix. Next base: position 13,537,131 of record CM075515.1, on the reverse strand, counting down.
AAAATCATTTTCATTAATTGCAATGAAAAACAAAAATTAGAAATGTTGCCTTGGCAACAAACTTAAAATAAGTTTAAGATGAAACACTAAGCCACGGTTTAACAGACAAGGCTTAAGATAGTCCTAGACTAAAATGCATGTTTGAGCTTTCGTAACTGAAAGTAACTTGTACTGACGTACCTTAAAATCTGTCAGTGTCATTGTTTTGTCTCAGAATGCACACCAGTAATGTATTTTTCTAGTTAACGTTTATAAAAACTACTTAAATACCCTAATGGAACTAAGGCTTAATCCTGGCTTAGGCTAAGCCCTGTCTATGAAACCGCGCCTAAAATTATTAAAACTAAAACTGAAACAATTTAAAGCTAAACAGAAATATTTAAAAACACAAAAAGTATAAAAAACGGCAAGCACATAAAAACTTAAGCTAAAATTAAAAATTAAAAAATACTATAACAGTAATGTAAAAAACTTGACCTAGATTTTCCATTCATTATATATTATACACAATTATACACACTTTATCTACATTTTCTTTTTTTGTCATAGATAAATGTGTATGAAGTAATTAATAATATTAGTGTGTACATACACACAGACAAGAGATTCATATTTCTTTTTTGAGTTCTTGCAAAAAAAGTGTATGTATACAGTGTGTGCATAATTATTATGCAAGTTGATTTTTTTGATCATATTTTTTTTTACAAGCACATTTTACCAATTCCAAACCACATCAATCTTAATAACGGCTATTAATTTTGTATTTAATCATTTATAAGTAATATATAATTGTTCATGAAAGCTGGAAGTGAAAAACGCCTTATATTCAGGTGTGCATAGTTAAGCAGGTTTTCTTTTACAGATAAAATGAGCCAAAAGAGAGATTTCACTCAGACTGAAAAGTCAAAAAATATTAAATGCTCACGAGAAGAAAGCAATACTAATGCAATACTAGAAATTAGAAAGTTAAAGCATGACCAATGGACAGCAAAATGCTCATTGGGTCAGCAGGGTCAGACAAAAACAGAAGGAGAAGAAAAGACACATGTTAACTGCAAAATAATTAAGAGTTAAGATGAAGAATTAAGTGTGAAACCATCAGGAACCTTTAAAAAAATGACCCCCACTTAATAAGAATCACAAGCCTAATTATGAAAAGCTATATTATTGATTATATTACATTTTATATATATATATATATATTATATATATATATACATATACACACACACACACACACACACAGTTGAGCTCAATTTACATACCCCTTGCAGAATCTGAAAATTGTATGTTATTTTTTATTTAGTACTGTCCTTAAACTATTTCACATAACAGTTGTTTACATAAGGTCCACAAGATAAAAATTGCAGAATTTATAAAAATGACCCCATTCAAAAGTTTACATCCCCTTGATTCTTACTGTGTGGTTACCTGAATGATCCACGATTGTTTTTTTGTTTTGAGATGGTTGTTCATGAGTTTCTTGTTTGTTCTGAGCAGTTAAACTGAGCTCTGTTCTTCAGAAAAATCCTCCAGATTCTTTGGTTTTCCACCATCTTCTGCATATTGAAACCCTTTCCAACAGTGACTGTATAAATCTGAGATCCATCTTTTCACACTGAGAACAACTGAGGGACTCAAACACAACTATTAAAAAAGGTTCAAACATTCACTGATGCTCCAGAAGGAAACATGACGCATTAAGAGTCGGGGATGTAAACTTTTTGAATTGGATGAACAGAATAAATTGTACTTTTTTTGTCTTCTGGGAAACATGCAAGTATCTTTTGTAGCTTCCAAAGGGCAGAACTAAATGAAAAAATATGTTCTTTAAACAATAAAAAAAAACTTGCACATCAACTTCTTGTTCAAAGGTTTTCAACCCTGACTCTTAACGTGTCGTGTTTCCTTCTGGAGCATCAGTGAATGTTTGCAGCTTTTGTAATAGTTGTGTTTGAGTCCCTCAGTTGTCCTCAGTGTGAAAAGATGGATCTCAAAATCATACAGTCACTGCTGGAAAGGGTTTAAATATGCAGAAGATGCTGAAAAACTGAAGAATCTGCAGGACCTGAAGGATTTTTCTGAAGAACAGAGCTCAGTTTAACTGCTCAGAACAAACAAGACTCATGAACAACCATCACAAAACAAAAAAAACAGTTGTGATTCATCCAGGTAACCACACAGTATTAAGAATCAAGGGTATGTAAACTTTTGAATGGGGTCATTTTTATAAATTCTGCTATTTTTTTCTCTTGTGGACTTTATGTAAACAACTGTTATGTGAAATAATTTATTAAGGACAGTACTAAATAAAAAAAATAACATGCAATTTTCATGATCCTTCTTATTTTGTTAAAATGATTAACATTTTTGCAGATTCTGCAAGGCGTATGTAAACTTTTGAGCTCAAATATAATATACACACACATATATATATATATATATATATATATATATATATATATATATATATATATATAATCAGAAAATCAACTTGCATAATTATGCACACACTTATGTGCTTCTTTAACACCCATTACTCTAGTTTAAGGCTAATGATTAATAAGTTGATTTTAAGAGTACATAGTACAAAGTGTGCAGATCCCTTCTATTCATATAGAAGACTATGTTAATCTGTACAGCTATACAGTTTTTCTCTCTCTATGGCATTTAAATCAAGAAGCCGAATCATAAAGCTTTGAAAAGAGTGACACATCTTTCCTGTTTCATTGGGCCAGCTTTCATCAGCTTTTTGTTTAAATCCATTCATAATCCCACACCCATTTAAAGATCCGCCCTCAAACAATGTCAGTCAACACAGATACAGTAATTAGACAGAATATTAACTGCCCACACAGTGGCGGTACAGCCTAAACCTTTTTATGACTGTAAACCTGCCAGGAGAAACTGATCCTGACAAGCACATTGCCAGACTGCAGCTCCAGTGTATGAGAGTATTGTGGCGGTGTGCTATTTTGTACCGGTCTCCAGGAGACGTTTGTGGAGCAGGCTGGCAGGAAGGAAGGCCTCGTCCTTACAGGAACGGATCTGGGTGCCCACCAGCTCCGAACCTGTGGCCAAGATACGGGCGTTCTCCTCGTTAAGGTTCACACCAGCCATGGATGCCACGTCATTGATGTCGTCATCATCCCTGCAGACACAAACGGAGGAGATACAAGAAGAGCTTTACAATGCATGAAACAGGTATATTATGATGTATACATATAAAGTTACATATTAAAAATATTTTGTATTATATAAAACATTTATATAAAATTATGTTACATATATTACACGTATGTATGCAGTCCGTTAATGTGAAAGAACTTGTAAAAAATTCTAAATTAATATTTTTTAATTAAAATCAATATCATTCAATTAATATAAATTAAAATATCAATTAATATCACATCTTGTACTTAAATAAAATCTAACTTTTGTACAAAGTAGTTTACATGGTCAATGTCACACACACATCCATATATACATTATATAATGTATGTCATTTTAAAAAGATTCAGTAAAGCTTTAAAATAAGCTTGGTATCAAACATTTTCTTACTTCATATACACACACACATATACATATATATATATATATATATGTGTGTATATGAAGTAAGAAAATGTTTGATACCAAGCTTATTTTAAAGCTTTACTGAATCTTTTTAAAATGATTCTTTTTTTCTTTAACATACTAATAGATAGACGTCAACACAGTTCATTCCATCACACCCATTTCTACATTCTCAAATTCTGTCTGCACCTATTGAAACAACTAACATTTCTAGAGAAACACTGCCTCCTACTGGACTCTTAGAAAACCTACCTGAAAGTCCCACCCCCAGGGTCATTTAGCTTCTGTTTCTGATTGGCCGAGGCTTGAAAAGCCACACTCATGGGGTTCCTTGCTTGCAAGTGTGTCCCAACAGCACCTGCAATAATAGTTGTAATTATACTGGGGTACTTCTGTTGGACTATTGCATGAGAAAAGGAACACTTAAGCCTCAATCACTTTTCTTTTGGTGTGTTTAAAAAGGATTTTAAGCTCATTAAATCTCTCATTAACTTACCTTGAGCACGAACCGTCTGTGTAATCACCACCGGCATCCGTGTCGGAGTAGGGCCGGGCCTCTTAACAGCCTGAAGAGAACAAAAACATAGAGGATATGAACATTTTTAGACAAGTGCTGGACGATAAAGCTTAAAAAAGAAGACATATTTGCAGGCATCTGAAGATATTCAATAAGTCACTATATTAATACATTTGCTCTAAATTGACTTAAAGGGATTTTTATTAGATAAAGCATCCTTTCAACCAAACAGGCTTAACCAATTAGACTCAATGTTTAATACAATAATAATAATCATGTTTATTACATGGACATAAAAATATTTCTATTTATATGCATTAATACTACATATTAACTCAATTAGGATAATGTATTAAAAAAAAGCCATGTTGAGGCACCTGTGAATCACTGAATCAACAAGTTATGAATCATTCCCTGAAATGATTCAAACTTATTTTTGCTAAGTTTGAATCAGAGATACTATTATACGTCTTACCGAAAATCATGGAATTAATTTAATAGTATGATCTTTAGAAAACTTCATAGCAAAATAAAAAAAGTGCATTGAAATAACCCAAATGTTCACATTGTAAATTTGTTATGAATATTCAAATATAAAGTGTTTTATAATATGAATGTTCAAATATAATATGTTGCCTCTACGCACACCTTTGCAATAGAATCGCCATTGGCTAGTACATTTTTTATTATTTTATTTGTTATTTAATCAGCTTATCTTTAGCTTTGTAAAATGGCATAGCTTTTTAAATATCTACATGTACACTCTTAACATGAGTCAATCAACCCTGATTTTTTGACATTATGATAATCGAGCACTACTTAAATGATAGAACTTTAGTAATTAAAACTAAAACTTGGTAACCATGTATGAATGCATTTTTGTCATTTTAACTGTAGGACTGGTGGTGATGCTAAAGATATTGTTGGTCATTCAGTGTTTCTGTAAAAAAACAAATAGATAATAGTAATTATTATTAAATAATAATAATAATACTACTACCAATTCTAATACTAATAATATACAATGCACTACAGATTGATGAGCTGCTGGGTTCATGCATATTAATCACGTTGTCAGTGTTCGCTCGAACAGATTTGCTGAAATCAAAACAGGGACAGCAATAGATGGGCGCTAGCCAATGAGACTGCTGTTTGCGCATTAGTTCCGCCCACTACCGGAGAAACCGGCATCTCTTCTGCTTGTTCTTAATGTAGTGCATCGATTCTGCATGGTATGTAAGACTCTCTCTCTTTGCGTGTGCGAGACACACAGCGCTCTCAGCATGCCAACAGCAAGTCGTGAGCCTTCACACTAGAGTTTGTGGTATGCCAAATACAGGTACACTGTGCATCCATTGAGCTGAATTAAAAAAGCGCTCAGTCAGAGTATTCAGCGAGTGAAAATATATAATTATGCTACTCTTGTACTTCGACTCTAACACACATTGGCGAGTAAAATCTAAGAATTTATTAGCCAATGGCCAATGATAGACATCATTTAGTCACCCAGAGTGAAGATTTAGTCGCATATGCGAGTGTTTTACTCGCATTGCAGAGGGTTGAATTTATACAATTGTTATGGACATTCACATATTAAATATGAATATTCAATATATTGACCAGCCCTACAATAGACCATTAGAAAGCAAGAGTACCATGGTGGTAGTGGGAGTCAGGGGAGTAGCCGGCCGAATAGTAGATATGGTGGTGGGTAATGTGCTCGGCGCTGGAGCTTTAATGGTGTTCACCGTCAGTGGGGTGGATGTAGTAGAGGCCTGAGACAGCTGAGTTAAAGACTGCTGGGAGTTCAGAAGTGTCAGTCGCAGAGCAGGCAGGCTTTTCTGTACGAAGAAAAGGGGAAACAGATTTAGTGTAATTAAGAACAATAAGTGCAACTGCTTTATAATGGAAAGTTATAAGTCCTACCTTCAGAAAAGGGATCAGGTATGGTTGAGGAGATGACTTCAACTCTGTCTGCAGGCGATTTGTAAACTCCTCAGGCTCAATTTTTGCATCCTTTACAGATTTTAGAAGGCAAAATGCATATCAGTTAAATATGAAAAGATTTGCTGTTGTTTTACATGTACTGGACGTTTCAATAATTCCTAGAAGTAATTTGCAGAAAACTATAAATCTAAAAAACACAGTGAAAATACTGGCAGGGCAAATAAAACTTATGCCAAATTTACACTGTATAGGTGACACAGAAGCATTTCAGCAGTTGCATTTGGTGTCTTTACACAGACTGTTTAATGCTGCTCAGAGGTGGCTTAAATGCAATTAAAACTGTGTACTTTGACAGGCATAATTTAGTCAAGCTTTTATGTGGCATTATGTCTTTAAACTGAATTTTGAGCAGGCACAAATCAGGCTGTGTACTGGCCTGTCTCATCCAGCAGAAAAAATAAAAATAAAAAATCATATTTTTGAGCCCTGCCAATGCTGACATCTACAGTTTAGCATGAGTAAAAGCACTAGATGAAATACTATCACTTAAAATACCACAATAAACTGCTACATCAAATTTTTTAAAGAAAATGAAACAATAAAGTGACCCAATCAAAACACTGCCCCCAGTGATGCAGAAATGACACACACACCTTTTAAACACTAAACGGCTAATACCTACCAGCAGATCCTGCACTAATGCCTTCACATTCCGAGATGTTTCCGGGGAGGGGGAATTATGGGATGCCAGTTTGATGAGCGTTGCTAGGAAGTTCTTGCACTTCTTTACATTCTCTTGCATTTCCTGAAATGAAAATTCCAGAATTTTACAACAAATAATGAACTAGAATCCATATCCACCAGAGTCACAGTATGAATGAAAAGAGTTTAATTTTAACAGTACCTGAGAGAGGACAGGGGATCTGTTAGCTGGGGCAGCGGCAGAGGTCGTGCTGGGACTCTGAGGGGTCACAGAGGGCTTGAGGACCGTCTGTGGTGCAGGCTGCACGCGGGCCCCTGCTGTAATGACTGTGGTGGTGGGCTTCTGAGCCGAGGTAATCGTTACCACTGCTGTCTTCTGCTACGAAAAATAAAAAACCATGCCAAGTTATGAACCTTACCTCTAAAGAAATATTTTGCCTGAGCTTCCAATTTGAATGGAAAGTGACGCAATAAAAAGACAATGTACCATGAAATAATATAAGAACATTTTCAAGAAATAATTCAGCCCAAAACAACATATTTACTCAACTTTGCATTGTTCCAAACGATGTCATCATTTTTTTTTTTTTTTTTTAACAAAACAGACATTTCCCTCACATACATATTTGCCATTCAATGAAAATTCTTAGTTACCACTGGCTGTCATGCTTCAAAAAATACAAAAAACACCCAAAAAAGAGCAAAAGGTACTGGATACTCCTGAAGTGCTAGATATCAAATCGGAAGCCACTCGATAGCTTTGTGTGATAAACAGATCAAATCAAGTATGCCACAGATATGATGTTTGGTTATAAACCACTGAAGAAAATAACAGTGTTTATTGTTAATGACCTTGAATCTGTGGCATATTTGATTTGTGAGCTCCAGCCAATGTAAAAACTATCTGTGAATTTTTTTTTCCTTCATACAAAGCTTCCATACGGCTTCAAAAGTCATGTTGACTACATTATGGTGCTTTTTGTCCTTTTCATATATATTTTTTTCCTACATTGACAGTTTATGTGCAGGTTTGGAATAGCAAATCACAAAAGGAGATGTTATGCAGAATTAAAGGCCTCATTTTCAATCCACTTTCATTGTAATTGGAAAAAGATGCAATGAAAATGGATGGTGGGGACTTCATTCTCCCTGACATCTTTATCTTCCAGTTATATGCGTTTGGAACAACATGAGGGTGAACTATCCCAGCCAATTAGTCAATTAGCTCTATAGATTAATTTTATGTGTAATTTCTAGCAGCTACATCCTGTACTACTTCAGTCACATTTACATTGTTCGCCAAATTCTCATGGGCAAAATCCAGTCATTTCGAAAGGAATCCACGCGATTGGGAATTGCGTGTAGGGGCAGATTTACCCACTCAGATTTCGCAACAGGTTCGCCATGTTGACCATCAGAAAGCTGGGTTATATTTTAATTTAAAGGGGGGGTCTAATGCTATTTCATGACTTATTTACACTGTTAAAGAGTTGGATTCTCATGCTAAACATGGCCAAAGTATCAAAACATGAGTTGGCTGTATGACGGAGTATTTCTGTACTAAATATACTACTTCCGGTTGTGGACATGTCTCGCTGTTTTTTTAGGGTATAATACCCCTTACGTAATAAAGGGTGGAATTCCATGTATAGGCACTTCTCCCTGATAAGCGTGCACACACACACATCACCCAGAGCAAAGCACGCCCATCAATGCGCTTCAGTCGGGATACGGAAGCCGAGAGATTTTGGCTGTGTCCCAATACAGGGGCTGCACCATTTGAAGGCTGCATACATCATCGAGGCAATCTCATTTAAGAAAAGTAACCGTTAGATTGCAAAGAAAGAAAGAAATTACAGTATTTTAAACCTCACAATGAATATCAGTCAATTTTATTATGGTTACTTTTCTTAAATATGACATCCTTGATGAAGTATGCAGCCTTCAAATGCGACCCCCAGAGGATGCAGCCTCCGAAATGAGACGCAGCTCCTGTAAACAAAGGAGTGTGTTTTTGGTTGTGAGGGAAAGATTACCTTTTTCCGTTTCCCAAAGAACCCAGCGTTAAGGGAACAGTGGATGAAGTTTGTTTTTCTGGGACAGCAACAGAGTTGCGCACGTATGTTTGTTTGTTCCCAGGAATTCGGTGATGAATGCTTTGTAAACAAGTCCCAGTTCGGTGCTTGATTTGCAGATCGTGAGTGGTGAGTAAAGCTGCATCAGATGTCTGTGTTTTGTTGGCAATCGGCACGCAAGTTCATATCATGTAAACAACGTGGATGTTTTTGTTCCCTTTTTATTTATAATGATGTCGCAGCGAGCATGCGATGTCTACGCAGAAGCTGCGCGCGCTCGTGACTCTTTAGCTCTGCCCACGGCACTGACGACAGACACGCCTCCAGGAGCTCTGCTTTTTTCGGGAAGACTCGGTACAGCGTATGTATCTTATATAAATATTATAAAACTAAAGACTTTTCGGAGATATGAAGGATGCAATACTACTCTATAGGTACTCAAGATTAACATGAGATTGGCAGATACTGTGTGTGATACCCCCCCCTTTAAAGTGTCTTTGTTACAGTGTCATTATACATTTAAGTACTGAGTAATATTAATTAACATCATGTACTTATAGGGTTTGGTTTAGGGTTAGTTGCATGAAATTATGCAGAATTTACTGTTATTACTACAGTAAGTACATGTAACAAGGACACTGTAAATAGTGTTACCGAAAGCGTTGACAATTGGCCTTTATTGCCCATGAAACTTTGCTAATATGACCGCATCTTTAGTCTTAAATTAAAACATAAATCATCTGCAAATATTATTCATGTGTTATCCAACAAGAGATGTCTTTGCTCATACCTGGGCAACAGGTGTGGTGACTCTGAAAGCTGCTCCAGCAGTGGGTGTAGCAGGTCTCGTTGACATGGTGGCTTTATTTTGGTTCTGAGCTTTGGCCTGGGCCAGGACCTGCTGAGGAACCAACGCCAGCTGACCGGCTTCCGTACGTACCAGCACCATACCTTAAGAAGAACACAGAGGAAAATGTATAAACATATCACATAGAAGCAATAACAACAGCCACAAAAAAGTATTAACAATACTTAACGAAATTTAAAGATTAAAAGATTTAAAGAAAGTTCATTTACTCTCATGTTGTTCTAAACCTGTATGACAGGCTACTTTGGTCTATGGAACATAAAGGATGATATTTTGAAAACGGCAACAAACGTCCATCCTATAGTCAATAATTTAGCAATGTTTGTTTGTTTGTTTATTTTTAACACCATTCTGTGGCTATTTTCAAGGCGAGAAAAATTTATGGTAAAACTATATCAGGTGTTTACAATTTATTTTTGCTTAAAAACTCAAACTATATTTGGTTAAAACCTTTTTTCAAGAGAGTTAGCTGAATAAAAAAGGCTTCACACAGGGTTAAAACCAGCACATGCTTCACTGATAAAGAGTTTTGACAGAAAGAACATTTTGGTGGATCTTCTAGTATTAAAACCTTGTGTGTGTCATCCTGGAATGGCCTATTCTGCTGTAGCGATATATGAAGCTCACAAAGAAGTCACTTTCAAACCAAGCAGTTTTTTGTTGGTCAACACAGCAAATCCACATGACCAACTTGATGCAAATTTTTTCCCTCAAATGAAATTCCCAATCACATGTATTCCTATTGAAATGACTGGATTTCGCCAGCGAAAATTTGCAACCTTTAGATTTTTTTTTGTCAGTACAATGAAAGTCAATGGGGTCCAATGCTGTTTTGTTTTGGACCCCCATTTACTTTCATTATGTGCACCAAAAACATTCCTAAAAATATCTTCCTTTATGTTCCACAGATGAAAGAGGTTGACATTAGGGTGAACAGATGACACAATTTCCATTTTTGGGTGAATCACTCCTTTAAAAACAAACAGCTGGACTATTCCCGAGTCGTTACCTGGTGGTATGGTGAATCCTGGCGGTAACTGAATAGTAGTTTGTTGCTGCGGCCTGACAATCAGCTGGGTCGCAGGTGCCCCGGGTCGCTGCGGGGCCGCCGCGGTCGCCGTCACTTGAGTGGGTGTACCAGGTCTCAGCAGGGTCGTAGGCTGTCCTACTAGAGTGGTTGTTGCTGGCTTTGCAAGAACAGAGGCCGTGCTTGCCACAGGAAGTGAGGTCACCACTGCACTGGACGACACAATAATTTGAGTGGGCGTACTGGGGTGCAACCCTACAGGAGCCCCGGGGAGCTGGTTCGGGACGATGGCTTTAATCTGGTTTTGAGGGTCAGATTTGGGCTCTGTGTTTGTGAAAGCCACAGAGGTGGAGACAAGACCAGTGCCCGGCATGGGCAATCCTGAGACTTTAGGGTCACCTCCGTTGTGTACGACACTTGTGATGGTATTAGGAGGCCTGTGCAGTGCAATAGTGGGGTTTGCTTGACTATCTAGTGACACATTCGCATGTGGCAGTGTGCTGTTGGGCTGAGCGGACACAAAAGCAGTATTTGTACTAGTAGGAGCAGACATGTTGCTTTTACCATTACCTACACTTGAACCAATGTCAATACCGTTTACAGAAGCAGGCGCGGAAGCGATAACTGAAGAGTTTGACGTGCCACTGCTTCCGTTCACAGTCTGTATTCTGGCGGGAACCGTCCGGACAGCAGACGCAATGTGATTTGTGTTGGGATGAGAGTCTGTTGGTGCTGCGTCACTTGAACAAGTTGATGGGTTTGATGAATGATATTGCACCCGGTTCGCGGCAGTAACTAAATTCGCAGAGGTACTGGGCAGGTTCGAGGTGGAGGGGACAGAACTGGACGCCGGTATCCTGTCCGGACCGTTTTCTTGAGAGTTTCCCTCCTGGTTTCGCTGTGGCTGCCGCTGCTGCTCCAGTGTTGTTCCTACTTGGGCGGGCAGTAATTTCCCCAAGTGTGGATTTAGCGCGTTTGGGGGTCTCCTGATGTCGCCTTGAGGACCCACCGCCTTATTTTGTCCACCCAACTGCGATTCTAACGAGCCTACGAGGTCACTGACGGCTTTTTCGTCCACTTCGGAGTACAGCATATCTTCCAGTGGATCGGGGACACCCGCCATCTTTGAGAGACGCTTGAGAAATGCGCACGGCGCGTGCGTTGTTTTGCTGCTGAGGCATTGTGGGAAACGTAATGACATCATGGCCAAGATTTGCAGCTGTTGTCATAAGCCGGTCAGATCTGGAAACAAATTTAGTGTAAAAATAAAAATACATGTAAAATAAATAAATGAAGTAAAAACAATATAAAAATAAAATAAACCCTGGAAACACATTTAATTATGATATTGATAGATGCAGAAAAATGCTTTGACTTATTTTAAAATTGTACTCAATCGGCCTGTTTTTGGTCAAATTTCTGTTTATTTATTAGTGATTATAATTCAAATTTGTTTTTGTTTTCCAATTTTTTTTCACTTATGGCATGTCTTATCTTTATGAATATTATTTAATTAATATGCTACTTCTATTAGCTAAATTTAGTATGCAAAAATGTAAATATGTCGAAAATAAGACTTTAAAAGTCAGAAGTTCAACAATACCTAAAATTAATATTAAGTGTGAAAAAATAATAAAGATTTAAAATGTGTTAATATTAAGAACATTTTTATTTATTTCTTTATTTAGGCCACTTTATTGTTTTGCCTTTCCTAATGTACCCCCTCTATTTGTAATTTTTTTTTTTTTAAACATAACCCTGTCATAACACAATCTTAAGCACTACTGTAGTTTTAAAATTACCCAATCTTTTCATCTCAGAGACAAAATTCTCATTATATTGATACATATTTTAAGTTTTATGCACAGATTCTTAGCCTACCCTACTTTTTAACTGAAACAGAATCACTTCTTAAATGTTTTTATTATACTAAAAATAAGAAATGTTTATCTTTGCCCTTGTGTAAATAATATCAGGAATAAGAGTTTAGTTTAGAAAACTTTAATTAAATGTAATAGGATATCTTCCTCTTGGCTTTGCGTAAATACAACGCAACAGTGAGTTCTTTTGGTGTCTGGTTCATGTAAAGATCACGTGGTACAGAGCTGGACCAATAGGATTGCGAGTCGTGTTGTACGGCCCAAATATTGAAAACAGCAGTGTCAGTTTTGATCGTTTTCATCGGTGCCGCTGTAAGGAACAGTAAGTACGTGCTCTAAACTAAGCCCGAATTCACGTCTGAATATTATTTGTTTTCATTTATATGGCATGTTTTAATAGTGCGAATATATTTAAAGAGCTGTTGTTGATAATGCGATAAGATTATATGAAACATTACCATCATGTTAGCAGGCTAGCTAAATGAGTTTGTCAGTCTTATGAAAGTTGGTTTCGAAAGGCGTGTTGCGTTGGTTTTATCATTCTTAATTACTGAAACAATATGAAGAAAACATAGTAAAGTACAAAATATTGCAAAACAAAACAAACGCCGGCAAACGCAATATTCTAAATAATAATATAACCGAAAAATAACAATTAATAAAATATATAAATATAAATAAATATAAAATATATAAAAATAATTAAATATAAAAAAAAATCAATTTAAAGAAACGTTTAAAACAGTAAAACTAATGTTAACCAAGGGGGCGTGGTGCATTGGTAAAGCTAAAATTTCTGCAGGAGCATGTATACAACATCATAAATGTTGAAAATACTATGGATGATTTGATTCCACTGTACAAAGAAGTAACATTGCTTTTGTTGATTTAAATATATTTACAGATTCATTTTAATGTAATATTACTATGTTATTAAGAGGTATAGATGTTGTGTAGATATTTATTCATTGTTTAGACAGGTAAAAATTCTGTTCTCTCTTCTATCATCTTGTCAAATAGCCAGAAGCATGGCCACGGCACAGTCAACACTGATGTTCGCAGTGTGCATCCTGATGATAACAGAACTCATACTGGCCAGAAAGGACTACTATGACATCCTCGGTGTGCCAAAAGATGCTTCCGACCGTCAGATCAAAAAAGCTTTTCACAAGCTTGCCATGAAATATCACCCAGACAAGAACAAGAGCCCCGATGCGGAAACCAAATTTCGAGAGATTGCAGAAGGTAGGTTATATTTACCAGTCAAAAGTTTGGAATAATTAAGATTTTTTTAGTCTCTTATGCTCACCAAGGCTTTATTTATTTGATCAAAAATACAGTAAAAACATTAATATTGTGAAATATTATTACAATTTAAAAGTTTTCTATTTTAATATATCTTAAAATGTTGCTTGATTAACTACTTGATATAGTGATCTACAATTAAATAGCAAAGTCATTGTGTGATGGATCATTTTTGAAAACTTGTTCTGCAGCATATGAAACCCTGTCGGATGACAAAAGAAGGCGAGAGTATGACCAGTTAGGAGACCATGTGTTCAACAATGAAGACATGAATGGAGGACAGCGTTTTCATCATTCCTTTGATTTCAACTTCAACGACATGTTCAGAGACTTCGACATTTATAGCCAAAACAGGCATGCTCGGCCAAAACGGCACTTTGAAGAGCACTTCAAGGCCCACCAGCAAGCACACAACCGCCACAAGAGACACTTCCAGGGTACTTTTGGTACCGGAGCCTTCGAGGACATGTTTGAAGATATGGAGAAGATGTTTACATTTGACCGACACATAAAAAGGACAGATAACAGGTTTCAGGGCACAACCAAACAACACTGCAGAACGGTGACCCAACGAAGAGGAAACATGGTCACCACCTACACAGACTGTACCTCGTCCTAAACAACAGAGCGGACCATCACACTTGTATTTTTATGTCTGATTTAGTTTGAGTTATTAATTTGCTGCTGTGATGAGTGGGGTTTGATTTTACTGGTGACTGATCTTTATGTAAGATGCATTTGGAGTTTCAGTTGGTTTGATTCACATCTACAATTGACACTACATTGGATAGTGGCCTCTTAATAGTCTAGTTTTAGGCTTTTTATGAGTTAGTTTTCATCCCTGCAGCACCAAAACATAAAAAAAAGGTCATTTAGTTTATTGATGACAAACTATATTTGACGATGCTCTGATATTAGTGTGCATTTATGTTTAAATTGCACTTTCTTGACCATATGAAACTAGTTGTTCAGTTTCATGCTTGGTTAGCTACTAAACTCACCTGTTATTTTGAAAGAACGAATGTGTTGAAATCCTGAAATTTACTTATCCAAGGTTGTAAATTTTTGGTGCTGAACATTCATCTTTGGAGTAGTGTACCGCAATACCAAGTCTGTACTGAAATTTAAAAAATGTGACACTTTGAGCGCTGTTGAATGGATTCGTAAACACCTGATTGGCCATTGTGTTCACGCACTCAAGCGCTCGGTGAAGAGCATCGCTGATGTCTATTTGCAACATGTTTTTGAAGTGTTGATCATTGTAGACAATCACAGACATATTTGTTGAGTGTGTGAACACAATGACCAATCAGAGGTGTTTACGAATCCGCTCAACAGCGCTCGCTCAAAGCATCACATTTTTAAAAATTTTATTTTTTTGTGAAGCTAAACAAATGTTTGTTGCATTGCTGTGAATGTTATAGTTAATTATACTGAAGTAGTTTCTTTTAAACTCACACTTATTAGATAGAGAGGTGCCTTTCCCACTCATTGTGGTAGATTTAGGTTATTGTAATCAGATTTGAGCACTTTTATGACCTCATTTGTATTATCGTTTGCATGGCTGAGAAAAGGTAGGTCTCTGTTTTTGTCATGTACATCAGTTACCTGGTTGGGTTTGTAAACAGCTTTTGTTTTAGGAAAGTACAAGTCTGACATTGTTCTCTAAGCCAAAGTGTATTTTGGCTGAACTTTTTATATGTTTGTAACAAAACATACGAGTTTGATTATTCCTTTTTTTAGGCAGTGTTAACTTACCCCTAAAAAGAAACAAGGGGAATGTACCAACTTAGCATTTGCCTGACAATGTTTTTTTTTTTGTAAATATGATGTATAACCCAGCTGTGTTCCTGTGTGACATCACCTGTGACCTGTTTTGTTGAATAATCCCATGTGCAATATTTAAAGGCAGCTGTCCTGTTGGTTTAACTGTTACTCGCTGACATATTTCTTATGTTATGAGTCTCGGTAGACTCATCTGGCACTTTCTTTATTTTAATCCTATGGATGAAAAGTAAATCTTAAATAGCCTGTTTGAACCCAAATGTATGTATACTTGGGTTAACAATAAATCGTGTTCAAAACTATCTGTTTGAGGACCTTTTTCTTTAGAATTTTTAAAAAACACAAATATTTATTGTTGTGCTGTTATGATACAGCAGCATTTTTAGTACCCTCAGTAAACTTGAACTGATACAACATTTTGTTTGCAATATACACTACCGGTCAAAAGTAAGATTTTTAATGCTTACTTTATAAAATATATTCAAACAGAAAACAGTTATTTTAAATTGTAATAATATTTCACAATATTACTGTTTTTACTGTATTTTTAATTAAATAAATGCAGCCTTGGTGAGCAGACGAAACTTCTTTAAAACATTAAAAATCTTACCGTGTCCAAACTTTTGACCAGTAGTGTGTGTGTGTGTGTATATATATATATATATATAATGCGTATATGTAGTTTCTGACATACATCATATTTATGCTGTGCACTGTATATAACATGAGTACACCCCCTCTGAACAAATACAAAAGATGTATTTTCTTTATGACCACTAACACAATTCATGGAAAGATGGCAAAACTAAAATGTATTAAACATATACATAATAAAAACTGAGAAATATATGTCATTAACAGCTATAAAATAAGTAAATTAGCCAATTTTGTTTAACTTAAGGATTGCAGAAATGAGTACACCCTAGATTTAATTCAACAAATTCTAGTACTTAGTATGCCCTCCATAATTTTGAATATACTGCTCTGACCCTTCTTGGCACAGAGTGTACAAGTTCATGACAAATTGTTATATCTGTCCTGTTTAACTCCTGGATGATGAGCTCCTTAAATGCCCTGATCTTTAATGGGGAGTGTTGCTCAACTTGTCTCTACAGAATCCCCCACAGGTGCTCAAGAGTGTTAAGACTGAGTGCAATACATGTCCACAGAATATAAGAGCTTTACTACCACTGAACTTTACTGTGGGAACCAGGCACTTCTCACTGTACTCCTCCTCTAGCAACACCATAACATTTTGGATGCTGTTAGATCCAAAATGATTGATTTGGTCTCATGAGACCAGAGTATTGATTCCCAGAATCTATATTTTGTAAATATGGGCTTTGGAAATGGCTAACTGACTTTATTATGCTTTAGCTACAGTATAGTTCCAGTGAGAACAACAACCATGCATGTCATTTCTGCAGGCTGCATCTTACTCTGTGAGATAAACAGTCACTCTTTTCATAGCTTTTGCTGGCTCTGAGACACTCGCTTGGTATTTCTCCTGCTCTTTGTCTAGCAAGAAAATCCCTCATCACTAAATGAAAGCTTAAAATGAAGGCCTGATTATTTCAGGGGCCTTGTCACAAGTCCATTGTTTTTGAATTTCTGTGTTACTTTTGCTATATTTTCACACTTAAAACAATGATTTGGAAATCCTCTTGTACCACTGTCCTCTTTTGTGCTAAGAAATAAGTCTCCTGACAGTCTCCCAAGTGCTTCCATTGTTGTCAGCATTAAGTCTGAGAATGATTCAGTGGGCTGACTTTTAATTGTCAAGAAATTACTTCTCTTTAAATGTTTTGGTTCAACATACTTACCTGTTGATCAAACATTGCCTTAAACTTACACCAGAAAAATTTTAATTTCGTTTTATTTACTAACTTTTAGGAGGGTGTACTCATTTTTGCTACACAACATTTTATCACCTTGATAAGAAAATCTTATTTTCCTAAATAATTTTGACATGCTTCTTTGGTAATTGATTAAGCAGACTTGCTGGAACATTATATCTCTAAAGAACCCTAACATGTCTGCTAAGTAATTGAGTAATTACTGACTTTCAGAAGTTTCAGAGGGGGTGTACTCATGTATGCTGTGCACTGTATTTCAATGGCCATGGGACAAGAAAAAGGCATGTTACACAATTATTAATATTATTGGAGAAGTTTGATAAACATACATTGAAATGGTTTTGCACCGAACCCATTTAAAAAAAAAAAAAAATATTGATGACTTTAAATAATACTGAAGTGTTTTGTATATATATGTAAACAAGCAAAAGGCTCTTATATAATTTAATATTATTAACAAAAATAAGACATTGATAGATCATTTAAGTGGCATTCTTTTCTTACTGTTTATTTTGTTTTTTATACTCTGGCATTTTTACATTTTGCATTTAACTGTTAATAGTTTATCCAGTAAAAATGTATACATTAATGAACATTTCACTTGGTGTGTAGTCCTATATTTATTAAAACAATAGATGTGTTGTTGCTCAGATAACTATATTAATAACACCACAAGGCTACATGTGTCATAATTTATGTAATATTGGCACTTTAACTGTATTCCGTGCTTCCTTACCCAAAACACGTTTTCCTGTACGCTCCAAAATATTTTTGTTTCACACCGTAGTTACGGTTGCCTTGGCGCATTCACTCAGAACAATGTTTGGTAATGTAGTTTATTTCCAGAAAATTCAAAAGTGGGAAAACAGCTGTTGTTCCGCCTAAAACTACAAGTCCCACAATGCACCAGTGCACAGTTTTTTCGCGGCCGGGTTGGTTCATGGTGCCACAGTGAGGGACATTGGATGACTTTGTGCCGTGTTTAGCCGCGGTATTCGCCTTAGCTCATTCATTTTGACAGGGGAAGAGATCGTCAACGCGATGGAGGCTCTTATTCCTGTCATTAACAAACTCCAGGATGTTTTTAACACAGTCGGGGCGGATATTATCCAGCTGCCTCAGATTGCAGTAGTGGGAACGCAGGTAATTATTTAGTTGTTGTTTCCATTCAGACTGATACAGGTCTATGGCGTTGTCTCAAAACCTAGTGAGTTACCTACCTAGACTGCATTTTTGGGCATAAGAAGTTCGGAATGGAATGAAATCGAAAGTTCGAGTGCGCCTATGAAGCCCCTAGCTATGCAGTTCACTTATTTTGAAACACAGCCCATTATTAGCTATATTTATTTTTTTTCTTGCGACATATTTTATATATGGCAAGGTCAACGACAAAAAACAAATGTCGTTTTAAATATACCAACTATTAAACAATAAAAGACAATAAAATCAAAATCCTAAATGAGCTTTCAAATAATGTTATCTGCGCTATCCAGCTAACTAGCGTGCTAACCTAAGTCCTTGCTAGTTTCCTCATTTCTAGTTGAATAATTGACCTCTCAAGCATATTATGGGAAAATTACTACTGTTAGGAATGTGTTTATGTTTTAACAGCATGATGAATATCATAAAGTGAATTATAGAGCTGCTTTGGTCTCAGTACAGTAGCTAACACATGAGATGCGCCATAGTCGGTCCTTCTCTGAACTTGACAGTTCAGGCAGCATGTTTGAACTGAACAGCTGCAGGACTCACTGTATATGAAAGACAAAACAGGCAGAAAGGGATTGTGAAACTTATCCATCTGACTTTACACTTGATATCTGCATAATTTCATTGTGGAAAATGTTGCATACATAATAGTGTTGTTATATAGACTTTTAATGTACTGTAAGTAAACCAGAGAAAGAGGTTCCTACCATCTGCCACACACACTTAAGGTATAATAAGTTTAAATAGTCTTAAAGCAGACTTTCACTGACCGCTTAAGAGGATATGGCTGTCTGGGTGCTCAGGAAGGAGTTGTTATCCCTGTAAAGCCTAACATATGAAATAATAGCCTGAAAAGGTTTCCACACAGGTTACCAACCTATCATTTCCTTCGGATTTTAACAATAGTTTGTTTTTGTGGACAAGTTACTCCACATAGATGATTGCCTCAAATGTTCTGTGGATTCCGCTTTCCATAAGTAAAGATGGCAGATTTCAAATTTCATACTTCAGGTGTTTTGGGCCCTTTAACAAAAGAAACAATTTTGGACCCCTTTGTTTTTTTTGTATGTTTTTTTTAAATGGAACATTTTATTGAACATTTAGACAATTTATAAAAGAAAATCTGGAAAGGTTTGAGTATGTGTTTAATGTTATGCATCAGGCATTTATGGCTCATATAGTATAAAATGTTGAGAGCTTACAGTTTTATTCAGAGGCCCAAACTGAGCAAAAATATGCAGTTTGGTGTAGATGTTATTTATATGGCAAAAGAGTATAATGAAAATACATTCTGATACTTACATAAAATGCATATAAATATCAGTTGTTGCTCTGTATCTCCCAATAATGTGTCTTAGTGTTAAGATATTTAAAGACTTAGTTTTCTGATCAAAGCTCTGTAGTTTTTAATATTGGACAAAACATATAATGCAGTGCAATGCAATACAATAATTATTGACAGATTTTACAAATAAAACGTCCTCAAAATCCTGATGTTTCATATTATTTATACTTAACATTTTAACATGATTTTTCTAAAAAATTATGTATGGATCAAGTTACTTCAGTCTAGTAAATGTTCATCTTGAAATATTACTAACAATATAAAAATTGTTCCTACGTTTACTTTATAAAAATCTGAAAAGATTTCAAAGCAAAGGCATGTGAACCTTGAACTGAAGGTGGACGTTTTTAGAATGATCCTAAAAGGCCTTGTACTTGCTAAAAAGTATAAACTTATCTGTCAGATGACAGAAGGCATGTAGTAGATTGTGTACAACAGGTTTTTCCAGCAAAGTTTTGATCATGTTGATAATTTAGAGGGCTTAGAAATTTGTTTAATACAGTAGCCTTTATAAGGTTAAGCTGTCTAGGTACAAGTTTGATCAGCAAGTGAACTTTTAGTTACTGCTCTAAACATGTTTTTAAGTAGTAAATGTTCAATAATTGACAGTCAAGATAGATTTACTCAGTACTGACTTTGTGTATTTTGTATGGTCATCTGATTTCCAGAGCAGTGGGAAAAGCTCTGTGCTGGAAAGTTTGGTTGGCAGAGACCTTCTGCCCCGTGGGACGGGTATCGTCACCCGCAGACCTCTCATCCTCCAGCTGGTGAACGTAGACCCGGAGGACAGAAGAAAGACCGGCGAGGAGAATGGTATGTACTTTTTTTTTTATTTGCACTTTGGAAAAGCATGAATTAATGTGTGTGTTTGTAGGATTTAGGTGCTACTTTCTCTCTAATCTGGTTTCTCAATCAATGGCAGTACAGTGGTGATAGGTACTTGTTAGGAGAAAGGTAAAGAGAAAGGAAAATGTAGTGACCTGAGCCAGTTTATTCCTATGTGCTGTTTCTTTAAAGGGTTAGTTCACCCAAAAATTAATTAATTACTCGCCCTCATTTTTTTCCAACCCGTAAGACTTTTGTTCATTTTCGAAACACAAATTAAGATATTTTTAATGAAATCCGAGAGCTTTCTGAACCCCCCCCCCCCCCCCCCCCCCCATAGACTGCAATGCAATTACCACTTTCAAGGCCCAGAAAGGTAGTAAAGACATCATTAAAATAGTCCACGTGACTCCAGTGGTTCAACCTTAATGTTATGAAGTGACTAGTGTTGTCAAAAGAACTGACCGCGATACCAAGTCGGTACTGAAATTTAAAAAATTTGACGCTTTGAGCGCTGTTGAGCGGATTCGTAAACACCTCTGATTGGCCTTTGTGTTCACGTGCTCTGTGATATGTTTGTGATTGGCTGCAATGATCAACACTTCAAAAACATGTTGTAATAAACATCAATGATGTTCGTCACCGAGCGCTTACACAGATACACAAGGGAGCATTTAAAAAGCAGGTGTCTATTAATGGACATTAACCTGAAGGATTTCATCATAAATATCTTAATTTGTATTCTGAAGAGGAACGAAGGTCTTACGGGTTTGGAGCAACATGAGAGTGAGTAATTAATGAAAGAATTTTCATTTTTGGGTGAACTAACCCTTTTAATATATTATATATTTTAGATGAAGCTTTAAGCATGGGCATCTCTGCATTTGTGTGGCTTTGGCTACACTAGAGTCCTAGAAAGACTGCATTGCTGCAGGCTAACCCTCTGTCATCTCTCTTTAAACACAGACACCAATACCTGGAAAAATGGGCGCCTTTACAAAGGTCTCCTTTTCCTTGTTCCTTGCCCTTTTGCTTGTGTTGAGCAGCTTTGTGTTTTTCTCATCCTGCTTCCATTATTTGGTTATAAGCTTTGGTTACGCTGCCAATGCAATGGCTTAGCTTAAACAAAGCCAGACTGAGAAGTCCAGTTTCACTTTCAGATTGAAGTGGTAAGAGTGAACGATTTGGGTCTCAAAACATCCGTTTACTCACTAAAAACTAACTTTTTTAAATGTCACTTTGTTTTGAGGAGTCAAAGTGTTTAATAGAATTGTGAGTTTTAGAATGAGCTAGGTAGTCTGTGCTACCCACAGTGCACTGCGCTTTGCCTTTTTGTAGCAGTTTTTGTTTAATTTGCTGTAATGGTGCTTGTAAAAAATAGAAATGATATATTGATGTGGAACAAAAGCCTATGCTACTTAGCAGACCAAAATCTTTGAAGAAAGTGAATGTTTACATAAGTTGTGTGATAGATTGTGTCATTTACAATGTTGTCAACAATTTTCCCACAGGAGTGGATGGAGAAGAGTGGGGGAAATTTCTACACACCAAAAACAAGGTATGGAAAGCAGTACAATAGATGTTTGGACAAAGAATTTGCAATCAGCAGCAGCTAAGGTCAAATGTGTGTGACCGTTTTAACATTTTTAGGAGTCTATTATGAACAATTCTAAATGGTGGTAATAATAATAATAATGGTTCTCCTTGACTAAATTTTGCTAATTATTTTTTGTTAATTTTAGAATAAATGTTACTACAAAAGTTATTAAAGGGCCCCATTACGCTATTATATTCGTAAATTTGTTCTAGAGGTCTCTTACATTAGGTTTATGTGCATCCAAGGTCAAAAAACACTAATTTTCTCATAATATGCGTTGCAGCATCACCTCTTTTCTCACAGTGTCTGAAACGTTTTGATAAAGGATTCAGTCCCTCTAAACCCCTCATTTCCACGAGCCTACTCTGCTCTGATGGCCCAGTCTGTTGTGATTGGTCTACCACTTACAGCATGTGTCGGAAACGAAACGGCAATTACCATATCTGAATTTTAGCTCTGGATCTTCCTCAACACTTGACACACATTGATACGAACAGTAACAATGGTGTTGGTTTTACCATATCCAGCCCTCATCCTTTGGAAGTGCATGCAAAGTGGATTTGCTTTCACAGCACAAAACAACACAAACCAAACTCTTCCAGGCCTCAGCTACAACTGCAGTGTTCGAGGGCGAGTCAAAATAGATGTTGTTAACAGGCAGCCAATAAAAAGGAATGGGATTTTGTGAATTTGTTACAAACCTGCGGAAGTAGGAGGAAGTAAGACTGGAATTACTGACTACTTTTTTCAGGCTGTTCAGAATCGGTTCTTTCCTTTGAAGAGACAATAACTCCATTTGATAGGCACTTTGATCTTTAAACTTTGCAGACTTTTTACATTTACAAATAGCTATATGACACTGCATGAAAGTCAATATCCAAAAATGCATAATAGGGGCACTTTAATCATGATTTTTTTTTTTTTTTTTTTCACAAAAACATTCATACTCAGATAATCACACACAAATTTGTGCATATTTACAGTTAGTGAATGAGACCCAGTGTCTCAAGACACATGTTTAAATTGGGATCATCCAACAACTCACATTTGAAAAAGTCCAACTGGAAAAGTTGTTACAACAAAGAGACGCTGCACAATGTTGGTTTATTCAGTCATTCTGGCCATTTGACACCTTTTGTGTGCTACAAATGACAGTGCAGTGGGTTTGTTTGATTGTTTGACAGTTTGATGATGAGCAGATGAACAACAAGCCCTTTAATTCATGAACATCAAGAGTGTGTTGGTCCAAATGATCACAGCAGTGTGGTCTTGAGTCCAGACACATGCTTTGTGTTCACCTCATGTAACATTAACCCCATTCACTGCTGTCTTTCTTGTTCTCTTTAATTTTATAGAAGTTTGATTTAAGTTGCTGTGAAGTGAGATATAATGATTGTTAATATTGTGTCTTTGCCTTTTAGATCTACACAGATTTTGATGAAATCAGGCAAGAAATTGAAAATGAAACAGAAAGAGTTTCTGGCAATAACAAGGTATGGAAGAGTCCTTAAAGGAACTACATCAGAGGATGGTTTATTTTTAACCCTAAATGTACACTATTATGTATTAGAATGATTTCTGAAGGATCCTGAAGAGTGGAGTAATGATGCTGATAATTCAGCTTTGCATCACAGGAATAAATTAAATTTAAAATACATTCAAATAGAAAACAGTTAATTTAAATTGTACTAATATTTCACAATATTGCAGTATTTTTGATCAAATAAATGCAGCCTTGGTGAGCATAAGAGACTTCTATCAAAAACATTAGTATAATATATAGTAGTATAATGTGTGGCATTAAGCTCTGCATTTTGACCAATACAGTATGTTGAAGGTCTTACAAATATATCTTGTGTCATTGTTTTACAGGGGATTAGTGATGAGCCAATACACCTGAAAATCTTCTCACCACATGTTGTCAATCTCACGCTGGTCGATCTGCCTGGCATCACAAAGGTGTTTTATTCAAAAGCACAGCTTGGTCTGTTTGGATATTCTGTTTGTGAATGATTTTTTGATGCTGACACTGATATATTCATGTTCAGGTCCCAGTGGGAGACCAGCCCAAAGATATTGAGCTGCAGATCCGTGAACTGATCTTAAAATACATCAGCAATCCCAACTGCATTATTTTAGCTGTCACTGCGGCGAACACAGACATGGCCACCTCCGAAGCTCTGAAAGTGGCCCGTGAGGTGGATACAGATGGTCAGCATATTTGCATTTATTTTACTCTACTTGTGCATTATTTTTGCACACAATGTCTGTATCTTTCACTTTGTGTGACTTTGTGAAATGCAGCATTTTACTTTTTTTTTTTCTTACTGTCAGGTCGCAGAACACTGGCTGTAGTGACTAAACTAGATCTGATGGATGCCGGTACTGATGCAATGGATGTACTAATGGGCAGAGTCATTCCTGTCAAACTAGGACTGATCGGAGTGGTCAACAGGTAAAAAAAAAAAAAAAGAAAGAAAATTAATTATTTATGGTCAATGATGTGACGGGTCTTTTTTTTGTCCAAAGGCCTTAATAATAATAATAAAAAAACAAAGATATGACATCCAGAGTATGTAAGGTAGTACACCTAGATCTCTTTTATCGAATCCAAAAGGTTTTAATTATATTTTGCTACATATAAAGTAGGGGTGGGATGGTTCGCTGTAAAAAATTGAACCATTCGGTTCTCCACCTACGGTTCGGCACGCGCTTCCACTGCGGTTCATCCCAAATCTGACGACGCATCTATAATATGGTTTGTTGAAAACAACGTGTAAAACAAACAGACGGATTTGGCTAATGTATGTTTCAGTAGATGGATATGCCTTCTAGTTTCCCAATACGTTACAACAGCGATGATCAAAAGAACATGGACAAAACAGTCACTCGTTGTTCAATGACGTGCCGAAAGCTCTATGACCAGTCATTTACGCCGTCATCACCCGGGTGTTGATGGCGCGCAACGCAAGCGCAGGTGAGACCTGAACATCTCACGTTGCTATCTGTGTTTAAACTAAACTCATTTAAACCTTGCCAATTTAAACATTCATCTGTAAGATGCGAAAGAGAACCCGCGCGAGCTGTGAGGAGATTTGTGTGTACTCATCAGTAGCGCATACATGGAGAGCCGCGTCACAGCGCGCAAATACTCTCGCGCAAATTCTCTTGCTCAAATTCTCTTTCAAATCTTGCACCTAAACGGACAAATTCACACAAAAATTATGTCAACATGCCCATCTTAGCGAGTATCCTAACAAACATAGTAGGTTATGTCTTAAGAGAAAAACGAGACAGACAACATGCAGAATCAGTGTACTGGATCTTTGAATTAAAGGGGCAGCAGTCTAATATTCCTGCTCTGTGTTTTAATGTTAATCAAACGACAAAGCACGAAGAAATCACTCTTGACTGAATAGCTTTTGTAACTTCAATAATGTTTCATCTTTATTTAATAGTTCAAAGAAGCTTATATGCAGTGTCTTATATGCATTGTTTATTTTATTTGTATCTTAGCTCTTATGTATTTATTTGTGCAGTTTTTATTTTCTTTATCTTTATTTGACAATTATTGAACATAGCACATACTGAACTGTACCGAAACCGTGATATCAACTGAACCGTGAGAAATCTGAACCGTCCCATCCCTAATATAAAGGTATTTTAAAGATTTTGAAGTGTCAAAAGGTCATTCGGTTTAACCATCCAAAGGTATTAAATGGTATTAAAACAATGCTTAGAAGTTGTTGCTTTGTTATGAGAAAGAATGTCCGGAAAAATGAATTTCATTGATGTCATTTGGAGTAACCAATATAAAGGGACCATTTTGGATCAAGTCATGCGGTCAGTATCATGTGACAGGATGTGACATTATTCAGACTAACTAACTCTCTTTTAACTATTTGAAAAATTCATGTTTTCACTTGCTCATACGCACGTCCCGAAACATCAGGTCATTCGGTACAACCGCTATAAAACATGGAAAATATTGTAATATTTTAAAAACTTGTACTTAATATAAAATGTTTGATTGTCCTTTTGCTAGCGAGATATCAGCCTGTTAGCACTGTTTGAAAATATCGTCATTCGGTAAAACCGAAATTTTGGTTATACCAAATGACTTTTTTTGGTGACAAATTTTGTCCATCTTGTAAAAAATTACAAAAGCAGTGTTAATTGATTGATTATAAAAACCACATAATCTCATTGTTAACACTTAATAAAACTTCAAAATTAATTATATCTCCATTATGGGTTTTTTTACACTTTTAAAAACCTTATTCGTCAATGACCCTTATACAACTGTCAATCTATTTAAAATGTAATGTTATAAATATAATATAAAAATATAAAAAATAATTTGCATTAATATTTTAACAATTTTCATGTGTGTATATATGAAACACTTTTTTTTTTTTTTTTTTTGTTCTTGAAAATATGACTAAATGTCTTTATACAGGAGTCAGCTGGACATCAATAATAAGAAAACTGTGGCAGACTCCATCCGTGATGAGCATGCCTTCCTGCAGAAGAAATACCCCTCCCTTGCCAACAGAAACGGAACCAAATATCTTGCCAGAACATTAAATAGGTGAGAGTTTATGCTTCTAATATCAAATTTTGTTAATTTTGCTGAGCATATCTGCTTTTAAAGTAGTAAAAATAATTTTTTCCCCCATCAGGTTATTGATGCATCATATTAGGGACTGTTTACCAGAGCTGAAGACGCGTATCAACGTTCTAGCAGCCCAGTATCAGTCCCTGCTCGGCAGCTACGGCGAGCCGGTGGACGACAAGAGCGCCACTCTGCTGCAGCTCATTACAAAGTTCGCCACAGAGTACTGCAACACTATTGAAGGGACGGCCAAATACATTGAGACCGCTGAACTGTTAGTTCACCTTTTCTTCCAGTTACTGAAAAAAAGCTAACCACAGTGCTAGTGCTAACCACAGTTGTTTATGCTCATTTTTTAGATGTGGTGGTGCAAGAATTTGTTATATTTTCCATGAGACGTTTGGTAGAACACTGGAGTCAGTCGATCCACTTGGAGGACTTACAACCATAGATGTCCTTACTGCAATTAGGAATGCCACGGTAGGTTTTGTAGTGAATATTTGTAGATTTCTACATCCGAAAAAATGACTGCAGCCTGCGGTGCTCTGCATTGTGCTGCAGTCTGCTCAAAGTCTGCAGATTTCTATTTTAGCACAACTCCTCTGAGGGACCTTTAAATATTAGAGTGACTTTAAGAAGCTTTTCTATAACACCGTGGAGCTAGATCTAGAGATGAAAAAGTTACTGGTTTAATGCTAAACCACAATAAAATTCTAATTACCATTTTATTTTAATTATCATTTAAACCATATTTGATTACTCACAGTAAATAGTCCAGCATTAAGCACATTTTTGAACTTTGAACAAAAAAGTGCATAATGCTGCTAATTTTATTGTTGGGTTTTGATATAAATCTTGGTGAAATGGTGTTTGTATCAGTATTTTTTTGAACATTTTCAGCACATTTTAACAATACCATGATAACATTGATAACGGTGATCGTTTTAGTCACTATAATCGTGATATGATATTTTCATACCATTACACCTCTGCTCACATATCGCAGCAGTTTCAGGATTTTCTGTATGTTTCTTCAGGGTCCACGTCCTGCTCTGTTCGTGCCTGAGGTGTCGTTTGAGCTGCTGGTGAAGAGGCAGGTGAAGCGTCTGGAGGAGCCCAGTCTGCGCTGTGTGGAGCTGGTGCATGAGGAGATGCAGAGGATCATTCAGCACTGTAGCAACTACAGCACTCAGGTAAACTCCAGACATGGGAGACTTTTTTTTTCCCCCAGCAAAAAAAGAAAAAGTATTCCACTTGTTATACAGCACATCAGTTAAAGTGTCATGAAACCCCCCCTGTTTTAGCCTTGTCGTTCACACCTCTGAGTTGAAAAAGTCTCAAGAAATGGGCATGTTAAGCTGTGGAAAAGTGGGAGAGTTGAGAGTGAGAAAAGAGGAGACAACAACCAATAAAACACAGACCTGCAACACACTCATTATACAGACATATGAATATTAAAATATGACCATGAAGGAAAAACCCCCCCACCAAAAACAGAGTTGCATTTTAAAAATATAACCTGTCCCTATATGACAACAAACTCCCAAGAACGAGGGAGAGACGCTGACATTTAAACGGTCTAATAATATTTTCATTACATTTACAAGCACTACAGTCTCTGAACAAACGGCACGTGTCAGTTTAACACAAAAGAATAAAGGCATAGTTACATTTTTTTTGTCCACTGTTCTTTAAATTTTTGGTCTACATCATTGTCTTCTGTGTATCAGAATAATTCCTCATGTCATTGTATTCATGATCAGATGTACGGCTGTATCAGTGTCCTTATTTGCACATATTTAATTTGAAAGAAGACTTGATTAAATATATGTGCATACACGGTGCTGGTTCATGTTTAGACCACTAAAGTATGTGAAATATGTCCATAAAAACAATACAGTACAGTGAGTTCTTTCTCATGAATAAATGCAGAGAAGCGCTCAGAACCGGATGACATAGATTCGTGCCTCTCGAGCCCCAGCAGCCAATCACACTCTGGAGGCACGCTAAATGTCAGATTATGTGACGTTGCTTCGACTTTACTTTTCAACCCGGAAGAACAAAATTGCTCAGAAAAATGCAAAAATAACCATGTGCTTTTAGTGTTTTCATTGATGAGCAGCCTGTACAAAAAAATGTTTTGGGGTTTCATGACCCTTTAAAGTCACCATGAAATCAAAATGGGCAATTCCTGTTTTTTTTGTTTGTTTTTTTTTGTTTTTTTAAATAGAATTTTGCAGTATTTATTATAAATGATTTATTCGTGCTCATCATTATTTTTTTAAATTCAGTCTTTAAATAAAATAACTTCCCTTCCCACTTGCAGCGACTTCTCTTCTCTGATGACGTGTTTGCCGGCGCGAGGGTGGGACAACTTGTCACTCGCATGAGATCGACCAATAGCAAACCACACCCATCCAATCAATTCCCAATGGACAAAATCAAGTCCCGCCCTACATTTTTCTCATTCAAATAGCCGTTTCACTCAAAATATGTCACAATAGGAAGAAAAGACTATCGCTACTTCTGTTTAATGCTGACTTTAAAGGTTTAGTTCACCCAAAAATTATGATTATCCCATGATTTACTCACCCTCAAGCCATCCTAGGTGTAAATGACTATCTTCTTTCAGAAGAACACATTTGGAACACAATATCCTGGCTCTTCCAAGCTTTATAATGTAGTGAATGGCGCTCATGATTTTGAAGCCCAAAAATGTGCATCCATCCATCATAAAAGTAATTCATACGGCTCCAGGGGGTTAATAAAGGCCTTCTGAAGTGAAGCGATGGGTTTTTGTAAGAAGAATATCCATATTTACAACTTTATAAACTTTATAATCCGTACGAGTCGACTTACGGTGGAAATGTGACCTCTGACGCGACGAACGTGGAAGCCCGGAGGATGGAAAACAAAACACCGGTCACAAATTAAAAGTCTAAAGTGAGAATTTTTAAATAGAAATGTTGGAGGATTTCAATATAAGAGAAGAGGAGCTTGAGTTTGTTGCCCAGACATATTTTTTTGAACCGCGAGAGGCATCTAAGCTTGCGCTACTCAAACATATGCCGCGTCAGTGTTTGACTTGCATACGGATGTTTGTCGGAAGCTAGTTATTATAGTTTATAAAGTTGTAAATATGGAAATTTTTCTTACATAAATGCAGAAGGCCTATATTAACCCTGTGGATCCTTGTGGAGTAATTTTTTGATGGACATTTTTTTTTGGGGCTTCAAAATCTTGAGCGCCATTCACTACCATTATAAAGCTTGGAAGAGCAAGGATATTTTTTAATATAACTCCGTTTGTGTTTGTCTGAAAGAAGATGGTCATATTCACCTAAGATGGCTTGAGGGTGAGTAAATCATGGGATAATTTTCATTTTTGGGTGAACTATCCCTTCAAGGCCTGTTCACACCAATAACGATAACGTTTTAATAATTGAGAATAGCAAAGTCCACATCACAATTACAGCCGCAATGACGGGGAACAATATTACTTTTAGAGCATTTTGTTTGTTTGTTTTTCTCCAGCTGATGAACAATAAAACCATTGATTTCTAACAGGATCCTCCTGATTAAAGAGCTTGAGGATTTAAAGTGCCAGCAGTGCGCACTTAAAATAAACAATGTTTATTGTGGGTCTGTTGGTGTGGACGCTAATATAGTTATTATAGTTATTTTTCTTGGTGTGAACGGGCCTTTAGTGTTGACTAAGCCAATATTGAAATTGAAGCCATTGCTGACTTAACTGTTCCTTAACTTAACCTACCACCTAGTGTCTTAAATATGTTGATTTTTAAATGTATCAATTTTGTTTGTAGCCTATTTTATATTTATATATATATATATATATATATATATATATATATAAAGTAAATGTTTTGTACATTTTAAATGTTTATTTTAAAACAAATCTTGAAAATGAAATCAGTATATGTTCTATATTTGCGCCCAACACTCAAATATAATTGCTGGTATGGTTAGCTGGTTTTATATTTAAAGAAAAAAAAAAAAGTATAAAAAAAAAAGTATTATATATATATAATATTAGTTATTATACTGTTTTATTATTATAATTAATTATTATCTTCTATATACTAATTATTATCTTCTCTCTCTCTTTTTTTTTTTTTTTTTCTTTTTTTGCCAGGAGTTGCTTAGGTTTCCAAAGCTCCATGATGCCATAGTAGAAGTGGTCACCTCTCTGCTCAGGAAGAGGCTACCAGTCACCAATGAGATGGTGGGTTTGTTTTTTGTTCTCTCATGCTTTTATTCTTTTACACATTATGGAGCAGTTCTCTTGGGCAGTTTATGCACATATAATTATTTTCTAAAGTTGTTTTTGCTCTCTGCTCTAGGTTCACAATCTTGTGGCGATTGAGTTGGCTTATATTAACACAAAACACCCAGACTTCGCAGATGCTTGTGGGGTCATGAACAACAACATTGAGGTTTACTGACATTTTGATGATAGATTTATGACTGAAATGTATTGATTGGAAAATATTTGAGTGTGAAATTGATATTTGTTGTCTTCGTAAATAGGAGCAGAGACGTAACCGAATGAGAGAGCTTCCCTCAGCAGTGCCTCGTGATAAGGTATGATGTTAAATCTTGAGCTATCAGAGAATTGCATTTTCTTATATTGAAAATGCTTCTTTTTTTTTTTTTGTCTGTTTTTCTCCCTGAAAATGAGTTTGTTTCGTAAATCAAAAGTCTTGCTGCTTTTTCTTGCAGTTTTGATTCGAATCAGGCTAAAATCGGCTGCTTTCCTTTCTAGCTGACTAGTCTCTGCTCTTCCTGTGTGTCTCTGTAGTCCTTAAAAGGTCCTGGTGGGCAGTCAGTCTCGCCCACCGAGCAGCCGCCTGCTGAGGGCGATGGCCCTAAGGTGTGTGGCGCCCCCTGTGTGTAGGGGCAAAGCATGGAGTTGATATTCAACCCACTCGAACTGCTCCCCCTGACCCATAACCCCGACTGCATGGTCACCAACCATTAAACTGATAGCAGTTTTGGTTTTACTGATCAGGACCTTCTCAAACCTCTGTTGTGATTTGAAGGTTGTTTTTTTGTTTTGTTTTGTTTTTTCTCTCCAAGACCCTCGACAACTGCAGTTGTATCATTTTAGTGTGTTGCCAAAATTTGTGTTTTATGTGTGAACTGTTGTGTGCAAAGCTTATGTTCAGTTTGAAGCCTAAAACCAATACATAAAACACTGATGGACTGCATGAGATGGTGTATAAAACACTAGTGGGTGCTCAATCCTGTCTTGTTCTTCCTGTTCATGTGTATCAGATGGGTGGGGGAGCTCAGGGGGAGCAGGAAGGAGGAACAGGGACCTGGAGAGGCATGTTAAAGAAGGGAGAGGAAGGCCAGGCCGAAGACAGGAACAAACTACAGAGTTCCTTCGCCTCCAGCCCTCAGAAAGGACACGCAGTGAACCTACTTGATGTAGTGAGTCCATAAAACACACATACTTTTGATTATGCTACAGAAATGACTTGAAAGCATGGAATCTGAAAGTAAATAAACACCCCTAAGTGTTTGTGGTCTCTTTGAGAGCTGTTTCCTAACACAGTCACAATGAATTAGTGTTGATTTGTTCTGGTCTCTCGCCAGCCTGTGCCCGTTGCTCGGAAACTGTCTGCTCGCGAACAGAGGGACTGCGAGGTCATCGAGAGGCTCATCAAGTCTTATTTTCTCATTGTCCGTAAAAACATCCAGGACAGGTGTGTAGAAACGGCATATAACCACTATGGAGTTTCTAGTTTCATGTTTCAAGCAGAATGCTCACTCTCTTTCTCCGTCTCTGCAGTGTACCAAAGGCTGTGATGCACTTCCTGGTGAACCATGTGAAGGACAGCTTACAGAGCGAGCTGGTGGGGCAGCTGTATAAACCCGCCCTGCTGGACGACCTCCTCACGGAGTCAGAGGACATGGCCCAGCGCCGCAATGAGGCTGCAGATATGCTGAAGGTAACGTCAATCATTTATATGTAATAATTATAATTATTTATACAATTGGTAATAGTAATGTATATTAATGTAAAAATGTTTAGTAATGCAGAGTAGCCTTTACATTAATATTTATTAATTTAATAAAACTAATAATGATTTATTATGTAATAGTAAATAAAATTATTACATAACTTAATAGTAATTATTATTATTATTATTATTATTATTAATATACTACTAATTTATTTTATATTTATTATATTTAATAATAATATATCATTTGCAATGGTAATTTATATTAAATGTTTAGTAATGAGTAGCCTTTACATTAATATTAATTATTGTTGTTATTTTAGTAGTAATAATAATGTATTAAAATTGATTATAGTATATATAATTATTAATAATAATGTATATTAGTGTAAAAATGTTTAGTAATGCAGTTCTTTAATATAAATATGAATTTTTATTAATGCTACTGATGTATTATTTAATAACAGTAATAATTATTATTAATTTGTATATTTAGTAATAATTATGTATATTTATGTGCAATTAGTAATGCAGAGTAGCCTTTACATTAATAGTTATTAATATTAATAATGATTATTTAAGAATTATTTGATTATACTATAGTACATATTCTTAAGAATAAAAATGTTTAGTAATGCAGAGCAGCCTTTACGTTAATATTCATTTTTTGACTATAGTACATATATTTCTAATTCTTAATATTAATGAATTATTTATATAATTATTTATATAATAGTTATTAATGTATTACTTTTTAAAGTAATTTATTAATACAGTTTTGCTATTATTATTATTTAATTAATAACAATTCATATTAATGTGGAGGCTACTCTGCATTACTAAGCATTTAATTAAACTTTGAATTATATATATATATTTTTTAAAAGTATTGTATTTTGTCATAAAATAGAAAAAATAGAAATTTCAAATGTTTAAAACCTCTCATCCTCTCCTTTTCCCACAGGCCTTGCAGAGAGCCAGTCAGGTGATCGCAGAGATCCGTGAAACGCATCTGTGGTGAAGTCCTGCGCTGATGTACAGCCCCTTTCCTTTTTGCTCGAGCCCTGCGGTCTGCGTCAGCCCTGTCTGTTCCAGACAGCCAACTTGAAAAATGCACTGGTGTCAGTTAGTGTGTATTGAATATAGTTTTATGTATGCGACGGACTCTTCTTGACTACATTGAGGGCAGCACATATCACGTTACACCTGCACACCGTCCCATTCAGTGATCTCTTTCATGTATTTAAGCTGCCATGTACGCTGCAGTTAACGTGTGTGGCCTGTTAAAGGACCATGTGTCCCTGATGTACCTAAATTAAAGGTAGTGATATAAACAGATCAAAGGGTTTGTCATTATGTCGTAGCTTCATTTGGTATTTCTTAAAAATACATTGTTTTGCTGTCCAATAAGGCAGTCAACATTGGAACACAAGGGAAAGATGCAGGGTCACACTACTCACTTCTTTTGTGTAAATGTGAAAATACGTGCAAAAAGTGCACCTTTAATTTCATAGTATAATTTTTTACTTTTTTCCCATTGTTCGTTATATAAAATTAATGAGTCAAACTTTGAGATTTATGTAGTTTAATGCAATGTTGCTGTTTTTCTGCATATATAATTTTCAGTCACACATTCAATTTATGGTATATCAACTTATAATAAATATAATAAATGTTATATTTATTATACATTTATAATAAAATGTTGCAGCTATATTTTTTTTCTTTATAGGTAATATAATTAACATAACTAATTGAGTACACTAAAATGAACAGTCAGTGATAACATTTATTCATGGCAAAAAATAAGCAAAGCACTGCAGAGCAAAAATGTACAGCATGTGCGGAACAATGACTTTTAAAATATCCATCAAACAAACAAAAAAAGTAATGCACGAGGACACAAATTCCTCTCATATCTGCTGTCAATATCTATCTCAGCCTTCCTCCCATCTTGCCTTTGCCGCGTCCCTTGGCACTAAGAGATAGAGAAGCAAGAGTTTAAAAATAGTTTTTGGTTTAAAACTGAATGTCTCAACACTTATAGCGGTTAGTGAAATTTCAAGCTTGTGATTTTTACCTCTGGTGATCCTGGACGCGGGAAAGGAGCTGATTTATCTGTGAGAGACAGAAACATGACAAGTGCTAACAGGATACAGTGATAATGAACACATTTTACCTCAGTCCAAGCTCCAGCCGTTGAAAGTTAGTTGGTTTTTTTTTGTTTGTTTTTTTAACTGTTAATTGCTGCAAAACCTTAAAAAATGGCTTTGCAAAAGCACCATTAGCAACTTCAAAGTAAGTAAAAGAAGTTTAGATATCACTTACATCATATTTCTGGCGTTTCATTTTCTCATTGAGATCGTATTTTTCTGCTTCTAGCTCCATCAGCCACTGCCACAACTCATTGGCTTTATCCCTGCAACGAGTGACAGAAATATTAAGGTAGGTTCACACAGAACGCGTTTTGTTTTCGGTCCACTGCGATGTTTTTCAGCGTCTTGTTGCCGTTCACGTTAGAAAAACTAAAGTTCTTTCAGATTCTTCCCGTTTTAAACGCAAGAACTCGTTGAGTTATGGCAAGCCGTTTTGACTTTTATTCATTCTCAGGATATGAATTCTTGATATCAACAATTCAATTCTTGATATCAGGAATTGCATTTCCACTAGTAAAAATTTTTTTATATCAGGAATTATATTTCCACTAGTAGCCTAATAATGTATACGATAACAATTCAATTTTCACTAGTTAAAGTCCCCTGAAATCAAAATTTAAGTTTTTTAGCTTTTAGTATGAATATGTTAGCTTTAAGCCTCGTACACACCGGGACGAATATCGCGCGTGCTTATCGTCAGCGTTTTTTGAGACGTTTTTCGTGTTCATACCCAAGCGATTTTCACTGGCGATGCGCCGAGTGAACGTGCAAATTCACTCCCTGACAGTATATGGCGCTTTTATTGAACGGTAGTGCAAATAAACATGTTTATGATATAAAATTAAAGAAGATAAAAATACAGATATAAAATGGCATATACATGATCTGAGAAGATGGTAGTCAGAAACGGTAGTGCAAATAAGTCACAATGAGAGTAGTGCAAATGAACGGTAGTGCAAATAAACGTATTTATGAAATAGACATTCTCAACTATATTTCTTGAATGTAAAAGAAAAAAAAATACAGAAATAAGATGGCATATAATACACATTTATTGGTGTGGCCAACAACTGGCAGAGCACCCATAGTTTGTAGGGGTCTCCTCGTAGTTTCCTCGTCTACTTACTTCCTCTTCGTCGTCTTGGTATCAATATGTGCTCAGCAAGACCATTTTGTGCTTGAGCTGTAACTTCAGCAGCTCCAGGCACATGAACAAAAGCGGCTATCTCATTGTTTGGCCATTTTTTAACGCGGCGCGTCAAACCAAAAAAACTAACCTGAGGCGTTTTTTTTTTTTTTTTTTAATTACGCTTTTACGCCTGCCGTTTTTCGCGTCAGTGTGTACACTCACATTGGCGCCCTTTGCTTAGTCACGAGGCGTTAAACGGCGGCAATAATCGCGTGCGATATTCGTCCCAGTGTGTACAGGCCTTACACTGTTCCAAAACAATGACAAAATTCGCATTTAGGAGATATAACCATTCAAAACTTACAGTCTCTCACTTCCGCTAAAATGGATCACGGATTTTCATGACATCACATCACACTTCAGCTTCTCATCAAATCTTCTGTCCAATCAAATGCTCTCTAGAATCTGTAGTCCCACCCCTTCTACACTATCAACAGACACTGAAGCTGCGGCTGAAATCGGTCATTTGTTCACACATTTACTAGTTTCTACATTTACTAGTAACAATGTAATTATTGATATCAAAAATTATGATTTTTTACTAGTAAGAATTGTATTTCTGAAATGTGAATTTGGATTCAACTAGTAAGAAATCTCTTGATTCTTGATATCAACAATTGAATTTGAATGGCAGCCTATGGTGACATTTCACTAGTGAAAATACAATTACAGATATCAAGAATTATTATAGTTTTTACTAGTGGAAATGTAATTCTTGATATCAAAAATTAGCATTTTAACTAGTGAAAATTGAACTGTTGATATCAAGAATTGAATTGTTGATATCAAGAATTCATGTCCTGAGAATGAATAAAAGTCAAAACGGCTTGCCATATTGAGTGCGAACGGCCATTATTATACAAGTTGTTGATTTGATTGTATAGTTTCTGCTGTAATAGTAACTAGTTCTTTCCAATTCCTTGCGTTTTTAAATGCAAGAACGCATTCGTCTCTTAAAGGGATCTGTCAATATATTTACTCACCCGCAAGTTGTTCCAAACCTGTATGAATTTCTTTGTTCTGCTGAGCACAAAGGAAGATGTCTGGAAGAATGTTTGTAACCAAACAGATCTCGCTGCCCATTTATTACCATAGTAGGTAAACAAAATACTATGGTAGTCAATGTTTGGTTACTGACATTCTCCTCAAATATCTTACTTTGTGTTCAGCAGAACAAAACAATTCATACAGGTTTGGAACTAATTGAGGGTGAGTAAATGATGACAGAATTTTCATTTTGGGGTGAACTATTCCTTTAAATGGTGATTTGATACTGGGTTTCTGCAGTAATTAACTAGTTCGAAAAAACGCATCTCAAGACTACTGCTCATTCCAGACAGTTGGGATTTTGGATTTTTCCCACCTCCTTCTAGGAAATAACGTCTGGAATACCACTCAAAGACGGACATTTGGCGCGTGAACTATAGTGGTACATCGATCAACCCAGACCTCAGCGAGAAGCGTAATTTGACTTCACTTGCAAGATGTCGGCGCGTCGTACTTTCAATGAATATGAACGTAAAAACAAACGCTAACATGAGACATTAAGTTCATGTAATGTTACCTTCGTTTTTGCTTTTCGTCAGCGTTTTTCAAAGCAATTTTAGGTTGTTTTTATTCTGTTTTGCTATAATTGACACAAAAACACGATATGCTCTCATTGTGTCTTGGCGACATCATGTGGTCAACATGTGAACAAAGGTATGAGTGACTGGAAGGTCTGAAGTGGGACATT
This sequence comes from Hypophthalmichthys molitrix, assembly GCA_037950675.1. Lineage (NCBI taxonomy): Eukaryota > Metazoa > Chordata > Actinopteri > Cypriniformes > Xenocyprididae > Hypophthalmichthys > Hypophthalmichthys molitrix. Next base: position 13,498,933 of record CM075515.1, on the reverse strand, counting down.
TAATTTGGGATATTCCACGTCTAATCTCATCTGGAACGCAGCATACGTTCTTTCCCATTCTGCGCATTCAGTGCAAACGGTTACTAATTTTTAGGGTTCTCTGAAATTATAAATTATTCTCATATATTCTAGTTCTAAGTAGTAATGAAATATTTCCTGTAGTCCTGTTTCTGGGTCTGTCCTTAACAACAACAACAAAGAAAAATACTGTTAGTTATTAAGAAAATCACTTGGGGTGTTTTTTATTAAGTGATGCCAAGAATATGCATATGAAAATCTGTCGTACTTGAGTTTGTCATCACTCAGGTGTTCAACGTTCAGTGGTTTTCGGCGATCAGCCAGGATCTTCTTCTTTTTCTCCCTTTCGGTCTGTTTCTTGGCACCTTTGCGTCCTTCACCCTTTAGTTCAGCAATAATTATAATATTAGTGAAACAATCTGCATGATCATGTAAATTCACAATATTCTAACATTTACAGCCTTAAATATGGTGAACACTGACCCTTTGTTGTACGCCGCCGTACTGATGGGTCATGTTAGTGAGAGCTTTCTTCTTCTTGGCATCTTCATCCTGCTTCTTTCTCTGCTCTTCCTGCTCCTTCCTCTCTCTCTCTTCCTGTGAACAGTTTAGATTGTAGGTTTCATATCTGTGGCTTATTGTTTTACTTCAATGACTGGACAAATTCATTTGGTTTTGTAAAAATGATTCAACAGCATGGAATATAAGGTGGATTTTAGTAACATCCTCCACAGAGGTCATTCAAAAGTGTAAATGCAGGACTTTATTCTACACTGAACAAAATGATAAACGCAGCACTTTTGTTTTTGCCCCCATTTTTCATGAGCTGAACTCAAAGCTCTAAGACTTTTTCTATGTACACAAAAGGCCTGTTTCTCTCAAATATTGTTCACAAATCTGTCTAAATCTGTGGTAGTGAGCACTTCTCCTTTGCTGAGATAATCCATCCACCTCACAGGTGTGGCATATCAAGATGCTGATTAGACAGCATGATTATTACACAGGTGTGCCTTAGGCTGGCCACGATAAAAGGCCACTCTAAAATGTGCATTTTAATTTATTGGGGGGTCCGGGTTATCTGGTATGACCACCATTTGCCTCACGCAGTGCAACACATCTCCTTCGCATAGGGTTGATCAGGTTGCTGATTGTGGCCTGTGGAATGTTGGTCCACTCCTCTTCAATGGCTGTGCGAAGTTGCTGGATATTGGCAGGAAGCGGAATGTGCTGTCAAATACGCCGATCCAGAGCATCCCAAACATGCTCAATGAGTGACATGTCCGGTGAGTATGCTGGCCATGCAAGAACTGGGATGTGTTCAGCTTCCAGGAATTGTGTACAGATCCTTGCAACATGGGGCAGTGCATTATCATGCTGCAACATGAGGTGATGGTCGTGGATGAAACACCTTTGGAGACGGCTTATGGTATAGAAATAAACATTCAATTCATGGGCACCAGCTCTGATGGACATTCCTGCAGTCAGCATGCCAATTGCACACTCCCTCGAAACTTGCAACATCTGTGGCATTGTGCTGTGTGATAAAACTGCACATTTTAGAGTGGCCTTTTATTGTGGCCAGCCTAAGGCACACCTGTGCAATAATCATGCTGTCTAATCAGCATCTTGATATGCCACACCTGTGAGGTGGATGGATTATCTCGGCAAAGGAGAAGTGCTCACTAACACAGATTTAGACAGATTTGTGAACAATAATTGAGAGAAATAGGCCTTTTGTGTACATAGAAAAAGTCTGCGTTTATAATTTTGTTCATTTTAGTCTCATTGGTGGAATGATGTTTCTAGGCTCCAGTAGGATGTTCCCCAAACTGAGGTCCGGGGACAGTATTTGAAAATATTTAACTGCTACAAAGTTTGTATGGTCATATTTAGGGGTCCGTGACAATTAAAAAGCCCTGGTTTGGCAAGTGTTTGTGCAGCTGTTGACAGTCAGAATTTGACAGGAACTCACGGCGAGTCTGGCCTGGCGCTCTTTCTCTCTCTCTGCTCTTACTCGCTGCTGCTCGGCCCTCTCTGCTCGCCTCTTCTCCTGTTAAAACACATATTAACATACTTCTGATCATAAGTTTATGTACCTCTTGCAGGATCTGTGAGATGTTTATCTCATTGATTGATATTTATATTTAACTATATAAAATAATAAAGTATGTAAAGCTATAAGAATTTTTCTTTCTGTACACAAAGAGCTGTTCAACATTTAGATCAGAAATAAACACGGTTTATAAGGAAACACTCACGATTCTGTTGACCAGAGCAATGAGTTCTTCTTCATCTTTCTGTCTCTGGAGGAAATGAGCCTCTATAAGAGACTGTAGTTCTGTTAAATCCTTCTCCTGACGCTTTTTTTGGATGTCCTACACACACAAATACAAATGATACGGATTACAGAGAGTTTGAAAGTAAGAGGTATGTGTTTAAAGAGAGTGTAACAGAGAGGAAAATATCCTACTTACATCAAAATCTACTTTTTCTCCCTCTGGGATCTTTGGTGCTTGGATATTTGATAGATACCTGAAGATAAAAGATTAAGACATTTAAAAAGAAAAACTAAAAAAGTTTAATATAATGATACATACAAGAGAATAATGGAACTTACTTTGGTTTGGATTTTGAGTCGTCCACTATAATTGGAGAAATATATGTTTTTAACAGCAGTTGAACAGTTACAATAAACAATTAAAAATTAAAAAAAAAGAGTTAAAATTATTATAATTATTATAGGCAGTGTCAATTTACCTTTAATACAAATAGCATCACTTTTATTTACACTCTGTAAACTATCTTTAGTACTTGGTGTAAACAATATAATACAATGTAAATGTATGTAAATAGACAAATGAACAAATACATTTTGGATATGTGTATATATAGACATTGTGATACAATACCTTCCTCCCTTTTATAAAATTAGATAAAACACACAAACACAGAGACAAAAAGATTTATAAGTAAAAAAAAAAAAAAAAAAATACAATGCACATACAATACAATACAATGCAAATAAAATTGCTTTTTATCGTAACTAATCATAATCAAAATTAGAAAGTAGTGCAAACTTAGGTGTAAAACACTGTTACTTACTGAGCCCCATCATCCATCACATCTTCTGTGTCAGACATGACTATAACTAAAACACGACAAACATTTTTATATGCAGCAACACAAAATGCCAAAGTACATCTTGCTCATTATTCCTGTATACAGTAAGGAAGGGGTTTGGGAGAATGTACTGAATATACTGATTTATCTTGAAACTCTTACCTGGGTAGTTTTTCGATCTCAGTGATGGAGCAGCTCTCTTCTAGAGTGCGTTAGAGCGCCGGGCCCTGAGTCTCAAGGCTAACATACTAACACACCACGTGACCATAATGTCCTCTGATTGGCTTGTGCTGAAAGCCTTCGTCTATTGTTAGACTGTCAGATGCATTTCATTGAAGTTCTAAAACCAAACATTCTCTTTGACCTGCTCATAGTCGGCCTTGTTTTGCCACACCGTGAAACCCAATCCATTCAGAGAAAGAAGTAGACAGCTTGTGTCGAATGACAATGAGTGCGGTACAGAAACAACAGAGGCAATGAGTGCATGAATCGTTACTTTACTGTGAAAGCTTGCTTGATAATACAATAATTGTACAGTTGTTGCGATCATCACTGACCGTTTGAACTGTTATAGTAGGAAATATTTCAAATATTTTATTGGTATTTTGAAAGAGTTGAGCTATATTACTACCAAAATACTTCATAATGCTGTATCTGTAAGATTTTTATTACTGTCTTATCAGATGTGTAGTGTTCATAGCATGACTTTGAGACTCCAAGTGCAAAGCATATGAATAAAATTCATACAGGCAAAAGCATCATCAGCGAAGCACAATCAAATGTATAAACCACAACATGTTACAAAGCATTATATCATGAGTTTAAATTCAACAGGTGATCTGAAACTCCAGAGGGAAGATGGGAAGTTCTTTCTAAAGTATTTTTAAATTTTTTTAAACAAAAGCTAAATGCACCAAAAGGTGAGGTTACATTTACTGCTGTTCTGTGAATTTTCGCAGGAAAAAATCCAGTCAATTTAATAGGAATCCATGCAATGGAGTTTCGAATTTGTCGCATTGCCTAACAGAAAGCTGCATGGTTTGAAATTGACTTCTCTGTGAGCAGTGTTGGGGGTAACGCATTACAAGTAACGCAAGATTACTTTTTCAAGTAACTAGTAAAGTAACGCATTACAGCAAAATAAGAAAGTAACGCTAGTTACTTTTTCTTATTTATTGATTGACACCTCTCCTGTCCACCATGTTGAGAGGAATCGTGAGTAAGTGCAGAGGCGTTTTGTGCGAACATAATGGGTATTGTAGTTCTGTGAGGACAAAAACAAAATGAATAAAAGCAGTGAAATGCAAACCATTATTTTAAACTTTCTATACTTTATGGATTTAATCTCACTTTATTCAATGTCTTTGCTGCTGACCTTTGGTGATCCAATTCAACCATACTAATAAGCAAAAATGACTTTAGTTGAACATCACATTTGTTTCATTTTTGTTTTTTATTGCTGCGCTCTCTACTGTACAGGCGTGAATTTGCATCTTCTTCAGCCTGTGAGGCTTATTCATTTCACCTTTGCTGTGAAAGGGCCTTAGTTTGACCAAAAATAGAACTTTTATTTTTTGTTATTTAAAAAAAAAACATGCAAGCCCAGCTCAGGTGACAACAAGAAATGTAATGCAATACTTTCCATAAAAAGTAACTAAGTAACGCAATTAGTTAATGTTTTGGTAGTCTCAGCCTCAGATGTCACACCCACGGATCGTTGGCTGAACTTCTAATGCATATGGCACACTTATCTGGAAACTCTTCAGGAGTATCGAAGTCGTCATCTGGTTGGTTGAATTCTACAGGATGTCTGTAAGACTTGTGTGTTGCGTTCTTTAACGGTCCACCTGGAAACAAAAGCTGACGCTAAACCCCCTCGTGGAAGAAGAACGCAGCCGTGTTTACAACTGTGACAACAAGCACTTATCAGGATCAACTAAACGCTGGATTTTCAAAAGCATGTGAAGTTTGCAGCTCCACTGTTTCATTTTTGAATGAATAATTTATTAGATGCACGCTGGTCTGTTATTGTAGGGACATCAACTTTACATTTTCACGCCCCTAAACCTGACGCGGAGCAAAACGAACTGTGATTGGTTGCGTTACATGTCAGTCAAACGTCCTCTCGGCGGGTCTTGGCCAATTAAAGCTGCGATAGAGTCCAGACCTTCTGCCGTCAGTCTGAAGGTCTGGCTTTTTAGGGAGTAACGCAATATTGTAACGCATTACTTTTAAAAGTAACTTTCCCCAACACTGTGTGAGCGGTGCTTCATACATTGCTACACTATATTGACAATAGAATAATGTGACCGCATCTATTAGTTCTAATAGTAACTGGTAGCTGTAACTGTATTATAATTGTTTATTGTAAATTATTTTTTGATTTAACAAATGTAAAATGTTTATATAGTGTGCAAATGAGAATTTTTCATCGTATAGGGTTGCGAACAGCAGGAAAAAAATAATGCTAAATGCAAATAAAAAATGCTAACCATATAATCATGCATAGTTAGGATAGCAAAATAAATAGGCTTATCAATGTTTAAAAGGGAGGTGAAAACACTTTCCACTTAAACACTTGCGTCCAATCAAACTCTGTCAAATGCATCTGCATTGATAGTAATACTAATACTTTAATATGTATTATTGGGCCTGTGTGATTTTAAAGACATTTTTGTATGATTTTTATTTTTGTACTGTGTTGGGTTGCCACTTGTAAAATCTGGGTCCTGAAGTTGCAAAATTATGCAAATTTTAAGGAAGCATCTTCCATTTCAGCTGATCTGGGGTCACTCAGATGGCCTTATTTTCTTGTTCCTGCAGAACATAAGGGAACACACTGTTAATGTGCTAATGAGTTAGCAAAGAGACAATAGAAGAGAGTTACATTTGCCCCACATACGTCATGTGTATAACTCAGTAGGCTTTTTCAACACTTCCTCAAATACACGAAAGCAAATAGACCAGCCATCCGCACCTGTTCCCAGTTAGTGAGTTAACGCGTTGGTGCCGTGATCCAGACGAATACACACAAGGTCTGAAATTGTGCTACAAGTGTGACAAATATCTAGTACATTGTCATCTATGTGACTCTCAAGGACATGTTCAGCTGAAAGACCAGGGAAGATAGCTTCTTTGCTAACTTTTTCGCTAATATCTTTAATAATAAACCACAAAAGCAGGATCCCTGTCAGAATATGTGCTAGATGTGGGTGCTAAGGCGGTGAATGTGACATAATGTGATACTTTCATCCCTTCTGTAAGTCTAAATATTAAACTGCTTTGCTGTGTGACATCATGGTAATCCAGTGATTCACGACCATGCAGTAACACAACAGAACAGCTGCGGCAGGGAATGCGACGAGTCACAGGCCCCCTTCTGCACAATGCTACACGGGTGGCGCTGGGTGAAATGAACACGCTGGAATTATGCCTGACACGCCGGCGGTCCACGGAGTACCAATGCAGGAGAACAAGGTCGGGGCTTTAAATATAGGGTGGCATGATATGTGAACGAGAGGTTTGCGATCACGCTGACCAGTTAGGGTTATGACTTCAGACATTTGCTGTCACCGCGCCGTCAGTTAAAACGCCTCCCACTGCTCCACCCTTTTTAGGGAGCAAATCTACTCAATGGGGTGAAGATATTTTGAAAAATGTCATTTTGGTCCAGTGAAAGTCAATGGGGTCCCATGTTATTTTTTGGACCTCATTTGATTTTCATTGTATGGACAAAAACAGTTCAAACATTCTTCACAATATCTCATATAGATTTGAGGGTAAGTGATGACAGAACTTTCATTTTTGGATGAATGATCACTTGTATAAAAAAATAAAAAAAATGTTGACATTTGGAACTTAATGAGAGAAAAAAAAACTAGTCACTCACCGTTTGTGACGAATTTACTCTTGGCTGCAAACACCTGGGACAAAAAGCAAGTGTGTGATTTGAAAAAGTCTTGCATTAGGTATTTTAAACCTATTTTATGTTTTCATATGAATCTATACAATGTGAAACGTATGAAAACTTGCGATTTTTCGAAAAAAATGAATCAACCCCAGCCCTAAACATAAACATTCCTGGGCCATAAGAAGATTGTACTATTTCGCCAAAATTAGTTCCAAATTGCCATGAGATTGTGTTGGTATTTTTGGTACTATTAAATGAGCAATTGTTAATAACATTGGGGGGAAATTAAACATGAGAACAGAAAATAAGCACACACACTCACACACATCTTAATCTGACAGAATATTTTAGTCGTAACACCTGAGAAGGGGATGATCAAACCACTGTACATCAAACCATTGTCATATAAAGTATAAAATGAACCACTGAGATCTTTTTGGAATCTTTTTGGTCTTTTATTTCAACCCACTTAGCTCACCTTGGCAGGTGTGGAGCCCTTTGTTTCCCATGGGCTACGTGGTTTAGTGACATCAGCTGGCTTCTGCTCCTGTCAAAACACAAAATTACATCCTCTATTAGATTTACATATAGGTTGTTAATGGATTTTTTTAAAATATATGTTTCCTGTATTAAAATGTACCTTTCTAGAGGGGGATTGAATAGAAGCAGAGGAAAAACAGTGGACAGCAGTGTGACAGAAAAGGGAAAAGGAGAAGAAAATGCCACTGCTAGAGGAGTGGGAAGGAGATAAAAATCAGTAAATATAGCACAATAGTATTTAAAAAATACTGAGGTTGTGCCAGATGGTAAAACCATATAGAATGATTACCATATACTACTGTATTTACATGGTACTCACTCTAAGGTACTTCGATGAGTACAGTGGTGGTACATACCCAAAATGGCCAAGGTACATCCTGTGGGACCCAACTTATTAATCAAATATAGAACTATATTTCGTCTATATTATAGTAAGTACAATTTATTTTACAGCACACTGCAGCAAAATTGAACAAAATGCTGAAGAAAAAAAATTAGAACACAATATAATATAAAAAACATGCCACGCATAATACGAAAAAATGGGAGTGTGTACTTCTAGTAGTTACATCATGTACACTGGCAGAATTTTTCTAAAATTATATTTCTATATTTGTAAGTTATATTTAATTATAAATATAATTATATATAATAAATAAATATATATTTACAAATTTTTATTAGAATGCAAATATTACTCCCTTATACTTCAATTGAATACTTTTGTGGTAAGATGGAGCCCAGTTTCAAGTATATTATATAACAACGACCAACAAGCTACGTAGGAGAGGGGATAAATGTGCATACAATCATATATATATCTAGAATTCTGGCGTGTTATTGGTTTGTTTTTGTGATCGAGTTAAGGATTTGCGTTTCTGCTTTAGTTTTCAATTCATTCCCTCTCCCCCTCCCTTTTTTTTAATTTCTTCAATTTACATTTACTGTTTCTTGTATTTGCAGCCCTGTTAACTTTTTTTTTTTTTTTTTAGAATATGCTGTTTCTAATAAAGAAAATGGTTTTTAAAAAGAAAGCAAATATTTTATTCTGAAAAAAATGTGAGTGCTGTAATTCTTAAACCAGAATCAGATGATCAAATGCAATACACTAATGACACAGTAGAGGGCCACCCTGTACCATACAGAATATAAGCGTTTACTTAGGCCTGGTTACAGCCCTGGTTCTCCCTAATGTTCTGTGATCTGCAAGTATAAAAACACATTAAAACTGATACCAGTTTAAATAAAAATTGATTGAACCAAACCTAATTTATCTCATAATTTTAATTTTAAAGAAATGCCCTTCCAGACACAGTCAGTTTTGTATTATAGTATTCGTTGCCCATTGTAGACTCTAAATGCAGCTATCAAAGTAGGTAAAATCTCCACAGAGAGGATCTTCTGATGATCATAGATGGTGCAAGTCATTGTGATCAGTGTCTGCATCTTAAATAATTAGTCTCCCATTCACTTCTAAATATATGTGTGTTACAGTATAAGTGATCTTGAAGACTGGTAAGAGAAGCTTAAAATAAACATAGAGCCATGAGTGAAATAAAGCTCAGGAGAGAAGATTTGAGACATTCCATATCTCTTGATTTAGTTCACAAATCTCTGATATCTCACCAGCTTTTATTTCCACTTTGTCCAACAGGTGGCATTAAACAACCATACATTTTTCACTAATTGAAATAAAGCTGAAATAAAATACAATTTAAATATTACATGAAAAACTTAAACTTAAAAAAGCTTAAAAATTAAAATTGTAACTGAAATAAGTTTAAATTGAAGTACTAAACTTACAAAAACTAAAACTGGTATAAAACTTAATTAAACCTATATAGAATTATTTAAAAAAAAAAAAATAAAATGACAAAAGCACATCATAGACTTACAAAACTAAAATAAAAAAAAAAAAACTATAATAGCATATAAATAAGACAGACAGATGTAACCCCTTCTGTTCGAACCACCCGCTTTAAGCAGGATTCGAACCCGGGTCCGCCGACATGGGAGTCGGGTGCTCTAACAAGGAGGCTAAAGACCGCAGTCTCTAGTGTCAGTTGCTACCGCTCTTACCGGCCTACGTCCGTTACACTCACCCCCCTAAACCTCACTCCCATCCGGGTCACGGCACCAATGTAACCCCTCCTGTTTGAAACGCCCACTCTAAGAGGGACTCGAACCCCGGTCCACCGGCATGGGAATCGGTTTACATTACACAGACAGACGATAGATAGACAAAAACAAGACTTACTGTTTTGGCAGGTGGTTTTTCTGGTTCAGGGGCTGGTTTCGGTTCAGTGGGCTTCGGCTCCGGAGTCTTGGTTTTCCAGCTGTTAATGCGACCAGCCACACCGATGTTCAGACCAGCTGTTTCCTGTTAAGTTACCAGAAATTTATACTTCTGATTTCAGACAAAGACAAAGCTTTATGGGCTTCTTTCAGCAGTCATGTACTAAAACAGTTTCTCTCCTCTTGTACCTTGGTGACCGCTGGGGGGCTTGCAGGACTCGGGGTGGGATTGACCACATTCCCCTTCTCCCACATACTCTTGATGCTCCGCAGCCCTTCAGCCACAGGTACGTCCACGGGAGATTTGGGTGATCTGGTCACTTCTTTGGTCTGTTGAACAGATAAAGAGTCTCATACTAAGTCATAAACGAGAGATGGCTGCTCTAGTGTTCACTGTTCCTCACCTGAACAGCAGAAGTGTACTGCTCCAGTCTGTTTCCAATCTTGCAAACTAATGGAGTGTGTGACGTCTTCACCGGACTGGTGTAAATAAAAACAGCATCAACTCAGTACATCCCAGACCCCAGTTTGTGTTCATACACTATAAAATTACTTCTTACCTTTTTAGAGCAGATTTGTTCAGAAATTCTGCTTTCTCACCAATCTGTCAGACAAATGAAACAAATATAGTAGGCTATAAAGTGTATCACATAAAACTCATTACTATAGTACCATGTCCATGACCACATGGTAATACTATGGTGCTTTTTGCAAATGACACAAGAATAGGACAGAAAGTCACTGACTTTTGCAGAAGCACCCTTTGGAGCGATGAATGGTGCTTTGCTCCCTTCTTTTGACTCCTCTTTCTGTTTTTTTTTCTCAGCTGCCTCTGCTCTCCTTCGCTCTATCTCTTCCTTCATCTTCCTCCTCTCTTCCTGTTCATTTTAGTGGAGAGAAGAAGACAAAAGAAGTGTATGATAGGCCGTTCACACAAAACACGTTTTTGAATTCCACTGCGCTACTTTTACATTGTCAAATGGCCCCTTAAGCCAGGCTTCAAAGGTCGGACCGGACGTGCTCAACAGATATTTCTGTGATTTATCTACAATGATCAACCCTTCAGAAACATTTTGTAAATAGACATCAATGACGCTTACTCAGATACACATGGGAGCATTTGAAAGCAGGCATCTATCAGTGGATCCCTAATATATCCGCTGATAGACGCATGCTTTCAAATGCTGCTGTGTGTATCTGTGTAAGCGCTCTGTGAATGTTTTTGAAGTGTTGATCATTGTAGCCAATCACAGACATATCTGTTGAGCATGTGAACCCAATGGCCAATCAGAAGTGTTTAAGAATCCGCTCAACAGCGCTCAAAATGCTAGGGGGAAATCAACACATATACTTGTAACTTTTTTCTACCTCCTCTTTGGCTTTCTTTTCTGCCAGCTGCTGTTTCTTCTGCTTCTCCTCCTCCTCCAGAATCTTCTTCCTCTCCTCCCTCTTCTTCTTCAGCTCCTCCAGTTCAGCCTCGGCCATTTGCTGCTTCTGCTTCATCTTCTCCAGCGCCTCACTGTCCGTCTCGTTCCGCCGGCGCTTCAGCTCCTGCAGCTTGCGTTCTGCCTCCAGCTTGGCGATGGGATCCTGCTTCTCTGTTTCAGGAGAACGCAAGCTGGTTGGACTAAAATGTGAAGAAAAAATGGCTTTATACTCATTGTGGCTCTCCAAAAACAAAACTGCAAATAGAATCAGTTGTGAAATGACAAATTAATCTCTCTGTGCCTTAGTGTCTTCTCTGGTTTCTTGGTTTTGGCGGTGCTATCAGCTACATCTTGTGGCTTTGTTGACACTTTCAGCTTTGAATGGAGAAAAAATGAATGAGCTTTATTAATTTATTCTCAGGTTGAGCTGTCCTTCTGTCAAACACAAACGTTCTGGTAGAGCTGTGATGCTATTTGCACCATTAACTTACTTTGTCACGTAAAAAGGAAGGTTTCGGCTTTTCCTCCACAACCTAAAGAGACAAAAACAGGCACTTTAATTTCTGTTATTAGATTTAACATGTGATTTTTTCTAACATAGCATTCAGTGGGTGTTGCATGGAAAATTGACCACACTGCATGCACATTTTACACAGCAAAAACAGAGCAACACTAGGCAGTTTTGACACAAATATTGCCTTTTCAGAACTGCATATACAGTACATGTATAAAGCCAAGTGACATGTGATCATAAATGGGTTAATCTTATGAAAACATGTCCAGGTGACATTTCACCGCAAAATCAATAGGAAAAATAATAAATTATATTATGCATAAAATTTTTTAGGATTATTATATTTTGTTGTTGTCATTTTCAATGCTGATTCTCATTAAAACAATAAAATTTTTCGCATTATGTTAATGAGAATTAAAAATCTTTTATAGGGGTGAAATGACCTGGACATGTTCATCACAGGCTTCATGAGATTCACGCTGTGTCCATCCAGTCAAACCGAAAAGCGCATTAAAAGCGTGAGCTGTGCAAACGTCTGCGATTTCTATGCATCACTCAGGGTAAGAGGTGAATACCTCCTCTTTCTTTGATTTGACTTTTTCTTCAAGTTTGGCCTTCGTTTCTTCAGCCTCTTTCTTCCATTTAGGCTTTTCCTCAGCCTCTTTCTTTGGAGTCACAGGTTTCTCCTCAACCTTCTTCTTTGGTGTTGATGGTTTTTCTTCAACCTCCTTCTTCAGTTGTGGTTTCTCCTCTTCTTTCTTTGGGGTTTTGGCCTTCACCTCAACTTCCATAAATGATTTTTTGGGCGTTTCTTCAACAGCTACATGGGGTTTCTCTTGCTCTTGCTCAGCCTCCTTCTTTTCTGGAGCTTCACATTGCATTTGAACCTTCACCTCCACAAGTTTTTCTTCAGGTTCCTTTACATGTTCTTCTTTCTGCACCAGTTCTTCCTTCTGCACCAGTTCTTCCTTCTCAATCTGTGGTGTAGCTGGCTCCACTAAGACTTCCACCTCTATTTTGTCCTCTTTTGCTGGTTCTTTTCTTGATATCAGAATTTCAACTTCTACCTTTTTATTTTCTAAATCTACACTTGCTAAATCTGCATTTGTTTGTTCTTTAGTCTCTATATTTTCAATGACAGATTCTTCCTAGAATATAGAAATAATTTCAGACAAATAAATCAATTCAAAAGCATTCACCAATTTTTTGTTATAAACTTTTGTTAAGAATCTCATACCTCATTTGGTACCTCTGGTTCTTTGGGTTTCTCCTCCATGGATTCCTGTAACAAATTAAGTGTCAGAATAAACTAATAATGCAATAACCACATGAAATGCATTACTAATGTACTGAACCTTCATCATAAGATGGAATGACAGGAAAAAATGTTTTACCTGTTCTCTGAGGTAGGACCTCTGTGGTCTTTCTTCCTCTTCTGGTTTGTCTATCTTCTCAGTAGATTCTTTGGGTTCATCTGCTGCTGTGAATGACATCGGATCCTCCTTTACTGTGATTGTCTCCTCAACTTCCACATTGCTTTCCTCTATCTTTTCCTCCTCTTTAACCTCTTCCTTTTCCTTCCAGGAATTGGTTTCTGTTGAAGGAACCTCATTTTGGGAGGACTCTTGTTTGTCATTTCTATGAGTTGGCTCGTCCTCTGTGGAGGCGGTGACAGTTTCATCAGTGATGTTGGGATCAATTTCCTTCTGTCTCTCCAAAGCTTCCTTCATCCTTTTCTGTCTCCGCTCCTCTCTCTTGGCGATCCTTTCCAAGAGAGCCTGTTCATCATCCTCAGTTGGTTCAGAACTGGTGATCAATGAGGACGTCTCTGTACTGAAAACAGCACCATTAACCATTAAGTAAATTGTGGCCACAATTTACTGCTTTGTTCTGTTTTTTTAGATAAATCGTGGCCACGAATGAAGAATTAATTCCCACAACTTATTCATTAATTCTCTTGTTTTAGTAAATCATGGCCATGTTGTACTAATTCCTTCTCTCATTTTGATTAAACTAAAACAAGGAAACAAATTATTACAATGTGTTCACGTGTTAGTAAAATGAGGGAATGAATTCTTAATTTGTGGCCACAATATTTATATATATTTCCCGTTTACCATGTGCAGGGCTCCATAATACGACAGCTTTTTTTTTTTTTTTTTTTAACAAAATGCATGAAAAACTGGTTTTGGATGGATCTACCTGTTCGATTCTGTTGTAGTAATATTTGACTCATCATTCTCCATATTGCGCAGGCGTTCCTGACGGGCTCGTCTCCGACGCTCCCGGGCCGCTTCCTCATCATCATCATGAGAGTTCATCCTGTAGAGGCGGTGGGACACGGACATGTAAGTTACGACTCTCATTCTTCAGTATGAATGCAGACAGACAATAGTGACAGATATATGATTGCTTCTTGGCTCAGCACTGAAAGAGCATGTGGGAAATAAACATCATCCCAAAGAGTCAATAATGATTATATAACCAAATGTGAGCTTGACTCTACACAGAGTCTACTAAATAATATGATTTTTAAGCTAAAAGAATAGAAATTCTTTTTTGAGTCATATGTGGATAAATAGCACAGAAAATCTAGTTAAAAAGTATTACTATTAAATTATTTAAATTTAATAATTTTATTATTTAATATACACTTAGAAAATATTATTTAAATACATTAAAATGTATTATTTAAATGTATTTTTAAATTATTATTTATTTATTTATTTAAAACATTGAAACATTGGCCATGCTTAGTGTGGTTGTTTATGTATAATATTTTATATTACTGAAAAAAAAAAGTTAAATATTTTTTTAAAGTAAAAAGTATAAATAAGCATGTAATTTAAGGTGAAAATCTATATTATCTTCAAGAAGACAATATATGTACTTTTACAATAAATTATGGTTACAAATTTTGTAAATACAAAATAAGAGTCATTTTGTAATTTATTATAAAAAATAAAAATAAAAACTAGTAAAATGTTTCCAGAAGTCCCTGTATTACTATGGAAAAGCCACTTGTAACTTTTAATTCATGGCTTTCATCCTCTTGCATCCTCTAAATGTGCTTCAAAATACAATATTTATTATATTCATGTACAGCATTTAAATGGTATCCATGTTACATGTCAAAAAACATGGCAATGAAATGCCAATACAAATACATTTATGTTGTACAATTTTTAAGACCCTGAGATTCATATAAACAGTTTCTTGCGTTTATTTATGTTTGGTTTACCAGCTTGCTTAAGATACCGGTCAGACCCAAAAACCTCAACTGTAATGAAATCTTTGAGGCATGGGAGTATACAGAGAAGGGTTTGGACTGCAATCTGAGGGGAAAGCTTTGTTAGCATCCTAGCGTCATGGTAAATTAGCCAGATTGTAAACTTAGATGCCAAATATGCTTTTTCCCCCCAGAGTTGCCTCATTGTCGGTCTCAGATGTTGCACCCACAATGTTGGGCTCAAATTCTCCCTCTTGCAGCTGAATTTGAGTGATTCCAGCCTGGCTTGAGTTTGCCATGGCATGTTGGTGTTTATAAGGCAGAGAGAGCACTTGAAATGACCAATTGATGGAGAATGGGTTTTATTTTTTCCCCTTCTCCTCTTCACTTCCCGTCCCAATCATTTGCAGATGTTGTAGATGCTAGAGAGAAAGCCATAACAGGGACCGCAATTTTGTTTCTCCTTCTCGAGACCAAAAGCGGAAATCCGAAACAATCCGGTCCTCTCAGGGAGTTCCATTTGAAAAAGGTCATCCAAGAAGACAGTCAGATGGAGTATCTGTAATTTTCTTGGAAGAATACAGTACGTCTTCTGTAAGAAGTGTCTCTGGATGAATACAATAGCTTTCTGACCTCCAGTGCTGCAGATGAAATGCAAGGAGAGATGGAGGGAGAAAACTCACACTCCTGACAGATAACAGAAATATTATGGCCGAATCCTGGAATAAAAGCAGCAATCAAAACATTCCAAAGTCTGTGGAGTTTCCTTTACCTGCTGCAGAGAGACTCGCCACATTGTATTGACAACCCTTTAAAAGATAACCAGAGCTGCGTTTCCCAACAGCATCATAAACCTAAGGGGATCGTAGTGACTGTTGGTGCAATTGGGTTCTACAATATACTGGTCAAAAATACATAGCAGTGCTAGTTTCATGTCTCTCGTATCACTCTGTGGTCTCTTTCATTTCACGTAATATTTCATGTTCATTTATTATTGTCACAATCAGGATTGCCAGGCTTTCACAAAAAAACCCGCCCAATTGCTACTCAAAACTAGCCCAATCGCATTTCGGGGGGTGGGGGTGGGGTGTCTGCCAGTAAAAATCGCATTCCGGGGGGTAAAATCCACTTTTTTGTCAGAGTTCCCCCAATAAAATTTGCATTCCAGGGGCTAAATATCATGTTATATGGGGTCGCTTCAACCCGCGGAAATGAAAAACAATCCGCTGCAACAGTGTTAAAGTAGCCCAATTCTTGGAAACACTGGTCACAATCACCATATGGAGTGCCCTTGATAGCCACCAGAGGGCACTCCAAATCAGACTATTGTCATTCTCTCATAAACTACATTTCCCATAATTCTCTGCCTGGTCTTATCAACACTCATTGCATTCAGCTGTTGCTCATTAGCCTCGTTAACTCTGCCTATATAAAAAGGGTTAAAGGGTTAGTTCACCCAAAAATGAAAATTCTGTCATTAATTACTCACCCTCATGTCGTTCCACACCCGTAAGACCTTCATTCATCTTTGGAACACAAATTAAGATATTTTCAATAAAATCTGATGGCTCAGTGAGGCCTGAGTATTTAAAACAGTTCATGTGACTACAGTGGTTCAACCTTAATGTTACGAAGCGACAAGAATACTTTTTGTGCATCAAAAAAATGAACAAAATAACGACTTTATTCAGCAATATCTATAGTGGTTCGGAGTGCGTATCAAACTGCCAAAGTCACGTGATTTCAGTAAACGAGGCTTCGTCACGTCAAAAGTGTTTCAAAATTTCAATGGTTCACCTTTGGGGGGCATGACTTTGGCAGTTTGATATGCGCTCTGAACCACTGATTCGAAACAAAAGATTCGTAAAGCTTCGAAGCTTCATGAAGCAGTGTTTTGTAATCGCCCAACATTAGATATTGTTGAATAAAGTCGTTATTTTGTTTTTTTGGCACACAAAAAGTATTCTCGTTGCTTCATAACATTAAGGTTGAACCACTGTAGTCACATGAACTGTTTTAAATATGTTTTAATATCAAATTTTATCGGATTTTATCAAAAATATCTTAATTTGTGTTCTGAAGATGAACGAAGGTCTTACGGTTGTGGAACGACATGAGGGGGAGTAATTAATGACAGAATTTTCATTTTTGGTTGAACTAACCCTTTAACTGGGTTTATATAGGTAGAGTTAACGAGGGTAATGAGCAAAAGCTGAATGCAATGAGTGTTGATGAGTCCAGGCAGAGAATTTAACTCATCATTGCGAAGTCTTGTATATGTCACACTGCATTTCTGAGCGTTATTTCTGGTTTTCCATCTCATGGTTTTGATCTTCTGCTTGTCTCCCTGGATTTCCCTGTGTCTTGGACTCTGTCATTGTTTGTATTGTTTGCCCAGTGGTTTTGGCCCTTGCCTGTTATATGGATTAAGAATCTGGAATGCCCCAATAAAAGCTGCGTTTGAATCCCCAACCCATCTCGGAGCAGTTTGTGACAACTGTCATGTACAGTCAATCTGTAATGATCACAAAATGAACTCCTTCAGGGTGATAAAAGATGCCTCTGCTTAATAACAAGACATCATATTCTACTACATATTCAATTTATGAATATTATACTGTAACAAAATTCATAGTTTTAAAAGTAAAAGAATGTAAAAATTGTATAAAAATAATAATATAAATTAAAATAAATTTTATGTGCTGTTTTATTTATAATTTAATATATTTTAATATTAATTTGAAATATTTTAAATCTTTTTTAAAAGAAAAAATATAATTTACAGTGAAAATCTTTCAACAAGACAATACATTTACAATAAAACATTGTTAAAATTAAGTTATTTCTAAGTACAAAATACAAGCAATTTTAAAATGTACTATGAAAAAAACAGTACAAAATATTCCTAGAGTTCCTTGCATCACCCTTATGCATCATCTAAATATGCATCAGTGAATGATTTGTAAAGTGTTATGTCAAAGAAATGACACAATAACTTGAAATTCTTTTCAGACGCTGACATTGTGGCACAAAGTAAATGAAAAATGAATCCATATAATTCATATGCTGAATACTGTAAATGAATTAGAAGCCACATACCATTTCTTTGACAGTCTAGTAGTTGATACTTGGATGTTTGAAAATTAATCTGGACAGAATTAGGATGGTGGCATTGTGTGGTAATGAAGTGAACAAACACATTCAGACAATATGCTGACGCATCTGTGAGCTGTTTAATCAAGTACAATGGATTTATTGGTGGTGCCATGATCACTTCCTTTGACATAAATATGCATGTTCTCTCCGTTGTTGTTTTGAACTGGAAACCATGACAGGCAGCTGGGATTTGGGGGAGTTTAGATTCTTTAGCATCAATAATTTTCATTGAGAATATTTCTTTTCCAGATATGATTCCAATAAAGTTTGTTTTCTCCACTACAAAGCCAGTGGATGTGGTAGAAATGCCTTGAGGTTTCTTTCTTGAGACTCATCCATCTCAATAAAGATTTTCTCCGGGTCATTCCAGCACATATGCATCAAACAGTTTCTGAGACCAGACTGAAATATGACATTGTGCAGCAAAAGTGAAGGATTACACAGAAGAGAAATATACTGCCCTCACTCAGAGTTTAACATGCACACAAAAAAGGAGAAAGTGTCACAATTCATCATTTCTCCAGATGAAAGGTTTTTATTGAGTAAGGCGTGGTGGATTTGGCTTGGGTATCAACTGGATTTGAAAGTGATTTTTAGCAAAGGTTTGATTTCCTTTTTAGACCAGATTGTTGCCACAATGAAACTTAAAAGTTTTTCAAATATATTTTTCTAGATAAAAAGTATTTTTTAGAAACGTATGAAATGTTAATTCATAAATATCATTGTGTTGATATTTATTAGATGTGCGATTAATTTGCGATTGATTAATCACAAGTTAATCGCACATCAAATTTGGTTAATAAGTCATTATTGTGTTAAATGAGTAAAGCATCAAATAGACTTTACAAAAAGTAGCTTTAGAAAGAAATATTATATATATATATATATATATATATATATATATATATATATATATCAAAAAAATTATAAAATATATTAATAGTAAAATATTATTCTTAAAAAAATTTTTCCTAAGACTTTCATTATTTTAATGAGGCTTTTTTTATTCATTATGATATCAGGACATTTTTGACTTTATGCCATCAAAAAATATCCAAATGAATTTTAAGTATGAAATTAAAAACATTCTTATGGTAAAGTGTCAGTCTTTCTATACAAAATGTATTTTTCATGTATATTTTAATAAATTAAAATAAATCAATAGAGAGTCTTATCCTTCTTTATCTGAATAATTATTACAAAGACTTTTGTATAAAAAGAAAAAAATCTAGCTGTAAACACTGTAATCTTTTAGACCCTAAATATTGCAGAAAACATGTGTAAGACTGTGTAAGTGTAAGACTAACAGTGTATGTTATCATTAGAGCATCTTCCGCAGCCTTGGCAAGGACACCGTCCATTAACCACAATTACACAAACAATACAAAACTGTTCATCTGCATTCCAAGCTATGCTAAAATATGATCAAATGTGCTGACAGTCAAGTGTAACGCTATGATGTCATCTGTTTTTACCTCTCACAAAGAGCAGTAAAGCATCTATCATCTCCAATAGTACACATCTGTGGATCAGTCCTTAAATGGAGCTCTGGACAGTGGGAGTTATAGAGGGATGGAGAAACTGCAGTTCTCAGTCTTTGAGTGGGCCAAGTCATCTTGAACTATAAACACTCTGAACAAACCTGGCCTGCCAAGCCCACAGCGCACATTACCCATTCTAATACAAACTTTTTATGTATTTCAAGAATTAATATGAAGAGAAAAAAGTTTTGCAGGCCTTAAATGACCACTTTAAATATCCATACTTTTCATATAACACAAGAATGTTGATATTTGCTGCTAGATAGCAATTTAAGTGGTTCATGAAATAAAAATTTCCACAGAAGGCTTGTGTAAAAACAGACACGCATGAATAAATCTAATCTGGTTTAAACAAACCCAGTGTAAACACAGAATAATTGACATTTATTGTGTACAAAAGAACAGGAATGCAATAGCATGCTATTTCTCTTTTCTCTTCCTTAGTTCCTTGTATTGTGTATACTTCAAGCAACATGCAATCATCAACATGTAAATCTTGCACAGATAAGTAGGTCAGTTTTACAAAATTCACAGGTCACCGTTCAGAAATAATTATAAATTTTATTATAAAAAAATAATATTTTCCATAAAGAAAATTAAGCCTATTTTATGACAATTTTTTTTTTTTGCATTGTAAAATTATTTTCTTGTCACATTAAAGGTGCAATATGTAAGAATTTTGCAGTAAAATATCCAAAAACCACTAGGCCAGTGTTATATATTTTGTTCACTTGAGTACTTACAATATCCCAAATGTTTCCAACTATTTGTAAATCGTAAGAAAACTAATTATTGTTATATAGCTCAACATGTTTAGTCTTATTGTTTAAATTGAATTTTCTTGATTTTTTGCAAGTACCATGCTTTACCATGCCTCAGAGAAAAACACTATTTTGTGAAGTAGCTAACATAGCATAATCAGATGCAGCTTTATTTTTATTAACAGTAATACAGCATTTTCTCCATCATACAATACGTTTTAAAATGAATTGCATGCCATTTATCAACACAAGCCATCCAGCATTTGATATTCTAAAATCGATCTCTCTTACTGCAGTGTGAAACAAGTGCCTCACAGCAGCCGCCGAGCAAACGCAGTAACGTTATAACATTTTCAACGCAATCAAATGTATCTAATATGATAAACAGAGCGGAAAAGCGGAAGCGGTGCCGGTGACTGCAGCATTATAAAAGTTCTGTTGCTCGTGAGGCGTGTGTTGCGCAATCGCTCCAGCGGCCTCGTTCAGCTCCCACAACACTCGGTCCTGCTCTGCTTCATACTACAGTAACATTACTAATCACATCCATGAATGTGATTTCTTCCTGAGTCCTATCCCGATTGTTTCCACCAGCAGTGAGGTGAAGACCACATGTCCCAAGATTCCAAACTTGTCGTCATCAAGCTACGCCTTTGTTTTGAATAGACCTCTAGCGACCTCTAGCGGACAGAAAATTCTACATATTGCACGTTTAAGCACATCTGGAAGTTTTACCTTTTTTGGATTTGCAATTATTTTTAAAGGTGATTCTCACTGGAAAATTACGGTAACACTTTATAATAAGGTCCCAATAGTAACGTTAATTAATGCATTACCTAACATTAACTTCAATGAGCAATAGATTTGTTACAGTATTTATTAATCTTTGTTAATGTTAATTAATAAAAATACATCTCTTCATTGTTAGTTTGTTAGCTCAGGTCCATTAAAGGGGTCATGAACTGCGTTGTTTTATAATATTTCCTGGGGTCCACCTATAATGTTAGTATGATTTTTACTTCAAAAATTATTATTTATATTATTATTTATATAATCATAATTTAGAAATAAAAGGCATTTTTCCTACCCTGATTTTAGCCCTCTGATTTGAACGCTCTGTTTAAGGGGTGTGTCTGCTGTGAGACTTCAGTGTAAATGTGTTACATGTGGAACAGTGAAACTCTCTCGAAAACTTTTAGCACATTTTTACTATTACAGCTCTCAAGATTAACTATTCGTGAAAAGTGTTAATTATAGCATTACATTTATATCAATGGCATTATATTTAGATTGACTCCCGTTACATGAAAGGTTGCAGTGATGAACATTGTAGCCATTGCGAGTGCATGAAAGCAGTGATCTCGTCATTGCAGCTCGATTTCTGCACATTAACGAATGCTTTCATCATAACTAACAGCGCAAGCACAATGTAAATAAGAGATTTTTTTATTAAAAAGGGAGTTTTTCCAGAACTCAGTCACTGATAAACTTGCGCTGTTTGATTGACAGCTCCAGCGATTGTAAAGGGAGCGTTCTTTGATCGCTTTCTATATGTAATATAGTCACTGTTTAAATAACAGATTATTTTCATCCTAGTAAGAGAAACAACGTGAAGTTGATCGTTTAGTCACTGGTTTGATTTACTGACACATAGACAAAGAACATCTGACTGTACATGAATCATATCAGATCAGGCATTAGAATGAACACAGTTACTTACATGTTGTTGCATTACTGTTGAGTCCATATCGTAATTGTGACTGATTTACCAAAGAATCCACAGTGAAATGTAACACATACAAATAAATAATGCTCAACTGAGACATTCACATTGTTGAAAATAAATAACCGTATTTCTAGCATCCTTTGCAAGATAATGTTATTTTTAGTCCAATGAGTGACCCTGTGGTCTTCTCTCCTCCTCATCTCACTAACACGATGGTGGGCGGGGCCAAAGTTGTAATGATGATGTAGGTGGTCTTTTGTCGCACAATTACATAATAAAGAGGCACATTCCATAATGAGTTGTTATCTGAGCTTGGTTAAAATAAAAGCTGTTTTTGGACTAACAAGGAAGTTTTGTTTTCAAGGAAAATTTGATTTCTCAGTTCATGACCCCTTGAAATAACAATGTTTTAGTAAATGTTGAAATTAACATTAACTAAGATTAATAAATAAGCTTTATAAGTATCTTTTATTGTTGGTTTATTTGAACTAATGGAACCTTATTGTAAAGTGTTACCAAAATTACTATAACAAGTGTATTTTTATTTAAATCAGCATAAATTGGGCAGTACAAAAAAGTACCATTATTAAAAAAGAATTGATCATTTAAATAATATATCATTACTTTTTCATTACAGTAATGATAATAAGATTTAAAATAATATTTTGCATTACAACAATGATGATTAGAGAAAAATATGCTTTATTTTCTTAAATGTCATTTCTAATTTCTTTATATTAGGTTTTTTTGGTAAAACTTTGAGGTTTGAACTAACAAGTGCACGTCCCGTCTGCCAGTCAAACCATTCTTTGTACGAAAGAAACCATCACAGTCTATTACAAAATGTCTATCCAATGTGCGTCTGTCTAAAATCAGATTTTATTTGGATTTAATCGACCGACCCGTCAACTGTAACAAAGCACCATAAACATAGGAAGACATTTACAAGCACGTCAAACTTTATAAGGAATAGAGAGGCGAGCAGAGGCACTGTTGTTTGGATCATGCAGACACAGGCCTCTCCAGCTTGGCCAGAGTATTACAGACAGCACTTCTGTGGCTTAAAGTAGTATTAAACTCATCATCGGGATGACAGTGATCTGAATTTTATTGCATCATCTAAAAATGATGAATGATAATAATGAAATTGATTGACAGCAAATTCGGTGTTTCAAAAAAGAGGTAAAGGCAGAGTGTCAATTAACGTCTGTAACTTACTTCTCTGCCTCCCGCTGCATTTCTTCTCGCTTTTGTCTCCGTAACTCTCTGCGACGCTCAAAATCAAAGTCCTCATCCATGATGATTCACACAGCTTTTTGGGTGCAAACTGAAAGAAAGTCAGACATTGTGGGATTTATAAAGATTTGAACTGTCCTGATCACTCTAATTCAAAGTCAAGACTTTCTCTGTCAGCTGTTTGGCTTATAACTTACCAAGACCACAACATTCCAGTTTCTTGATCCAGTTTCCCTGGAACAACTACCAGGAAAGGCAAATTTGCCACACATTCAACTTTGCCACTAATCTTTCTTACAAATGGAAATAATATTTCAAATTTTAATATCTCCCACTTTCTGTTCTCTCACCTTTCTCCATACAATATTATCATTTATATGTAATTTATAATAAATTATAAGCCATCTACAGGGGCTTCATATATGTGCTGTATTTTTTTTATCTACATTTTTTTTCTTAATAGTCTTTGGCCATTTTTGAGGTAATTTTATTCAAATAAATCATGCTTTTATGTTTTCTGATTGTATGCCCAACACATTGCTAAACAGCTGCTAATCAGAGCTAAGGAAGTGGCAAATTTCAGTTAAACAGTGCATATTTGCTTACATTCCCTGAAATAATGAAAACTGATGCAGTAAAGACAAAGCCAAAAATCATATTGTGCCTGAATGGTTTCCTGAACAGCAATCTGCCAAGACCCTTCACCAATATAAACAAAAAACAGTTCATTGTTGGTATTAAATATATGATAACTTGGTAATTCAGTGTTTTATCACAACTAGCGGCTACAAACAGAATTTGCGAAAATTAAGGGTGCATATCTAGGCTGCCACAGATACCGTGTCCACCAATCACCCAAAATTCTTTGCACACATTCCAATTCATGAAAAAGAATTAATCAACACTGAAGCTCAAAAAAAAAAAAAAAGTTGAAGGCATTGTGTTTTCCTTTGTTTTGTTGTAAATTAATCACATAATGCTAAACTCTGCATAATGTAAAGAGAGACCACAGACTTTAAATTAATTTATTAATAGAATTAATATAAAGATTTTTAACTTTTCCACAACTAATTTTAGGGTATGATTGCACGACAATGATGTACTAAAAATGGAAAAGTTTTTTTCACGTACAGACAACACCATTGTCAAAACGATCCCCGTTCACACGGATCTGCGAAAATGACTGTATTATGCAGCTGTATTATGCTGCCAGGCCAGTAGTTGGCGATCTCACTTTGTAAACACTTCGCTCTTACAGGGCCATATTTGAATGATCTAAGATCATGGTCTAAAGGCAAGAACACACCAAGCCGACGCCAACAAACTAGTGGCGACGAAAGCAGACTGTGGGGTTGGCTCACGTCGGCAGCGTGTGGGTCCAAAGTTGCCCTGACGCACCAAACCGACGCTCGACAGCCGACGGCCAAGTAGCACGTCTGTTCTGTGCCTGCGTAAGATGAAATGCCTTTCCGTACCAGCAGTAGCTGAACAGCCAATCAGAATGATCAGATTGCCCGACGAGCTGACGCCAATACGTGCAATAAACCAATCTTCCGTTCCCTTTAAAAGCCAGTTGTGCTCGCACCATGGTGGATTCGCTATTTACATGGCGGAATTTGCAAGCGGAAAAACAAAACACTTCTCTAGCGAGGAAACGGATTTGCTCTTATGCGAGGTTAAGGCGCACGGGCAGACCATCTACAGGAGAAGCTGGATTCCTAGCATTATTATCTTTATGCACACAATAATAATCTTTTACATTGTAATCCTTTTATTTTCAATATTTGGCATGTTTGTGTGCTGCTGCACGTCCCTGTGTGTGTAATAAGCAGAGTACACGTGTTGTACACCCGCATATAGGTGCATATTACTAACGCGCTCTTTAAATAACAAAAAAAAAAAATAATAATTTGTGCCATTGACTTTAGACCAGCTTTCAGTTGGTTAATGGCACTATTTCAGGTGCTTCAAAATATGAATGCGCCAACAGTGCGCCTGAACACACCTCGTTTTCAGACCAGCACATCCATGGGCGCACAAATGCATTTGCTATTTAAACAACATGGCACAGGACGTGAAAATGATAACTGCGTCAGGCTGAAACTAGCAAAAAACACTTGCGTCGCGCCTGGCGTCACATTGCGCCGGGTGTATGATAGGGCCTACAGACTGAACATGTAATACGCATGCGCATGATGTCACCGTTTTCACAAAATTGCATTTTGTAGTTTACACAGAGACGATAACGGCATAGTTTTCAAAAACTTGCACTTTGAAACCCATTTTCAAATGTTTGCATTTACATGCCCCCAAGTCCACAAGACCGAAAGTGCATATGAAGGCCCTGTCCCAAATGGCACATTAATATGCAATTACTGTTACAATGGCTGCCGTGTGCGTGCATCCGTTAGATCCATGAGACCGTAGGGTGTTCCATTTGTCTTTTAGGTTTCAGAAGGGTGCTTGTGAGTGCCCCCTTTACGGTCAACATGAAGCGGTCTCTGCAACAGACTTCTTCCCGACAGTCAAA
Source organism: Hypophthalmichthys molitrix (assembly GCA_037950675.1). Classification (NCBI taxonomy): domain Eukaryota; kingdom Metazoa; phylum Chordata; class Actinopteri; order Cypriniformes; family Xenocyprididae; genus Hypophthalmichthys; species Hypophthalmichthys molitrix. Next base: position 13,472,933 of record CM075515.1, on the reverse strand, counting down.
GCGGCGTTACGTCATGAAAGTGCGGACTCGAAGGAAGACCATGAGTGTTTAGGGTGCCGTTGGACAGGGCCCAACTCGCGCGTGATTTTTATTGTTATAAAATAATTTAATTGCATTTTAAAACATGAATTAAAATTGATAACTTATTCCTTCATTTTATTTTTAAGGTCTCACTCACTCCATAGCCGTTGAATTTTAATACAGTGGGGTTCAGGTTGGTCAGAGAGCACTTCAACATCCGTGACGGGGAACACCGGTCTCCATTTTATATTATAATACCTTTGCATCGATGTGGGAACAATTAGGCTGATGGTGTCACAAAGCCTGTTCTGTGTTCTTCTCTCCATATCACACGTGTGGAGTGCTGGGCCAGACAGAAACCGCCCAGCAGGCTAGAGGTGAGTGGACTTGGACGGCTGCTTCCACCGGAGCTGCAGGCGTGTTTGGTTTGGCTCTCCTCCAGAGGCAGAGGAACAAGGATTTTGCACCGGTCCAAAGAGTCTCCATATGTGCATAAACTGAAAAAGTCCTATAATAGTGACCTCATGAGAGGGCTCTCTGGGTGATAGACGCATACGGCTTTCCTGAACCCTCTTAACCCCTGCCTACAACCTGTCACATCTGTCAACAGAAGGCTGATGTGCTTTGACCACTGGGTTGATGTATTGCACCTACACGTAAGACAATATGTATGCAATTTCCTATATTTGCATTGGGTTTTTTGAATAACTTGATGTGAGAAAGTTTTGGTGACCCCAGTGGCAAATTAGTGAATTGATCGAATTTCAATTGAACACTTTTCACTGCATTCATCAAATGCAATTTTCAACACTTTTGCCCGTTTTACATATAAAATTTGTGCTAATAAAGGAATCAGTGGACAAGAATTGGTCCATATAATTCTTTGGTAGAAAAGGCCATTTAATGGTTAAAAATTAAGTGGTGAAAATTTTATGCATGAGTTTGCAGAAATTTAGGTCCCTGAAATCTTTCATTAAGAAAATATTTCATTAAGTGGGGTCAGTGTAAGTACAATTTAAATAACCAGCATAACAATGTGAGTGAAAAGGTTATATTAATTTATTAATATTATAATATTCATACATTCAAATGTATTAATATTAAATTAATATGATATTTTTTTAGTTTACAAAATAATAACTTTTAATATTAGTTTTCTTTCTTACATCAAACAAAATCTGAACAAACATGTTTAACTTTATTCATATATGAATACATTTAACGAAAACCTCTTTATTTACACTGTTTATTTATCAGTTTTAATGAAAAATTCTTGTCTGAAACTTTTGAACCCCTACTGCATCTCTGTAGAAGAATAATATTTTTTGTAATATATTTTTGAAAATATATTTCTGTATGTTAGGACAAAACATCAGGAGGAACAATTGGAGACATTGAAGAATTCAGGAATTTTCCAAATGCAAAATAGCTGGTATACAGGTTAATAAAAGCAGAAGGCATTTGCATTAGACCTGATTTCCACTTTCTGTTGATCTTAAAGGAATACTTCATCTTAAATAGGCTTTCAATAAAACTTATGCATAAATAAGTTTCTTATGCAATAAATGCTGCTTATGCATTAGAAAGGCGGATATAAATTGAAATCAGAGAAAACCGAGAGAAAAAAGGCTGTTGTCTTCTCTTTTGCCAAATAGGTAGGAAAAAACTTCAACACCCATAATGCACTGGGCATATTGCCGTCCAAGGCCACTCCCACCAGTATACTATGGATATGCCTTGCTTTAGTAGGAAATACTTCTTAGCAAACTTTTAGTTATAATAGCGTCAACTTGTATTGTTCTCCGGTGCTAGAATTCAAAGAGTAAACCTTTAGTGGGAGTGAGTTACTTTCGCTTTCCAGTGAAGGATCCAGCACATTGGAGGCAGTGGCTAAAGGCTGCAAAGCTATGATGGACAGTTTGAAAAACGGGATGACGACGAACACAATCTTTAATTTCACAAAGTAAAGAAAGATATATTAAAGATATATTTTTGATAGACCTTTTTTGGTCTGATTGCATTTTTTCAGTGTGCAGACAACTTCGCTTACTTGGTTACCGTAATGCTATTTAAATAGTAGACAAAGTATGATTCAAATTTCAGTGATAAGCCCTCACAATAACTGTTGTTAATAACCCTCTGTCGATCCAACTGTCAATCCAACCAAAAATGCAGTAAAGTATAAAAAAAGTATATCTATATAGTATAATCTATAGTTTTCACCAAAGCCCTGGAGCTGTCAAAAGTCTGTAAAATATACATGAATTTCTCAATCAACACAGAGAATGACTAAACATTTTATGTTTATTTACATATACTACCGACATTGTAACAATTGAAAGCGGGTTGAAAACCGGTAAAGTGACAGAAGTTACAGACCGCTTGTGGGTACAGGGGGAAATGTTCCACATTTCGCAGACTCCCTTTCGCTGTCCATTCTTCCTACCACAAGGTATCGTTGAGTCCACAAATCATTTCCTCATGACAGAGATGGAGAACATATTCTAATTTACACATCTGTGACTGATTCCAGGTCCTGGGCAATTTGCCCTCTTCATGGTTTTCATTCTTTCATTCTAAGTTTGAATGCAGCATAGACTCTACTATGACCAACATAATGCTTTTGCTCTAAAGCGCAAACAGATGAAAAAAAAAAAAAAAAAAAGCTTATGAAATGAATCTCACTAGAACTTTTACAGTACAGATTGACAATGATGTCAAAATGCATTAAAAAGATTTAAATACCGTATCTTATACCCGTAATGGAAGCTTGTGTGTCAGGAAGTCAGCATTTAGGAGCCAGAGGAACCACCCAGGTAAGGCTGGGTGAAGCCGTTTACAATGACATAACGAGCTGTCTTGTGGGTTTTCTATAAAGCTTTATTATGTGCGGACAGGACAAATGTGTGGAGCCAGAAAACACATCAGGGTGGGATCTACGTCCTAGCCAAAACCAACGAGAGCTGTGCAAGATGCTAAAACAATTTTGTAGTCACTGATAGAGTACCTGCTTTCCATTTGATTTATTTACGTATTCATACCTGTAGCTATAGTGCATGAGAAAGGATTATTACATTAGGATTTACCACATACCTGTGCTATAGTTTCATCTCTCTTGCATCACTCTGCGGTTTCTTTCTTCTCATATAATAAAATAATTTCAACTGAAATTATGTCAAAAAATTTTTAAAGGCACAATATGTTAGATTTTTGGATTAAAATATCCAAAAACCACTAGAACAGTGTTATATATTTTGTTGACTTGTGCACTTACATTATCCCAAATGTTTCCAAGAATGTTTAAATCCAGCGAAATAAGCAATTTTAACCAGGACACGGACCGTGTCCATGCGTCACCTATCAATGACATATACCCGCGTTACAGAAAACGAATCATTGTTATATAGCTCAACACAGTAAGTCTTATTGTTTAAATCTCGTTTTCTTGAGTTATAGCGAGTACCATGTTTTACCATGCCAGGCCCTGCTCTGCTTCATACTACAGTAACGTTAAAGAGTTAGTTCACCCAAAAATGAAAATAATGTCATTTATTACTCACCCTCATGCCGTTCCACACCCTTAAGACCTTCGTTAATCTTCGGAACGCAAATTAAGATATTTTTGTTGAAATCCGAAGGCTCAGTGAGGCCTGCATAGTCAGCAATGACATTTCCTCTCTCAAGATCCATTAATGTACTAAAAACATATTTAAATCAGTTCATGTGAGTACAGTGGTTCAATATTAATATAAAGCGACGAAAATATTTTTGGTGCGGCAAAATAACTACTTATATAGTGATGGTCGATTTCAAAACACTGCTTCATGAAGCTTCGGAGCGTTATGAATCTTTTGTGTCGAATCAGTGGTTCGGAGCGGCAAAGTCACGTGATTTCAGCAGTTTGCCGGTTTGACACGCGATCCGAATCATGATTCGACACAAAAGATTCATAACGCTCTGAAGCTTCATGAAGCAGTGTTTTGAAATCGGCCATCACTATACAAGTCATTATTTTGTTTTTTTGGCGCACCAAAAATATTCTCGTCGCTTTATTAATATTGAACCACTGTACTCACATGAACTGATTTAAATATGTTTTTAGTACATTAATGGATCTTGAGAGAGGAAATGTCATTGCTGGCTATGCAGGCCTCACTGAGCCATCAGATTTCAACAAAAATATCTTAATTTGTGTTCTGAAGATTAACGAAGGTCTTACGGGTGTGGAACAGCATGAGGTGAGTAATTAATGACATTATTTTCATTTTTGGGTGAACTAACCCTTAAATAATCTCATCCATGAAAATGATTTCTGCCCGAGTCCTGTTCTGACTATTTTCCACCAGCTGTAGACATGATGACAACACCTCCCATGATTCCACAAAATCAAGGCATCATCAAGCTATGCCTTTGTTTTGAATTTGCTGTACAATACCTCTTACTTATTCATTATATGAAGCCTAGCTTGTGTTGGAGCCATGGCTTAAAGGGTTAGTTCACCCCAAAATGAAATTTCTGCCATTAATTACTCACCCTTATGTCGTTCCACACCCGTAAGACCTTTGTTCATCTTCGAAACACAAATTAAGATATTTTTGATGAAATCCAAGAGGTATATGACTCATCCATAGACATAATCACCACTTTCAAGGTCCAGAAAGGTAGTAAAGACATTGTTAAAACAGTCGATGTGACTGCAGTGGTTCAACCTTAATGTTATGAAGCGACAAGAATACTTTTTGTGCAAAAAAACAAAACAAAAATTACAACTTCATTCAACAATCTCTTCTCTTCACAGTGAAGGCTTCCATGTTTACGTCCAAATGCCGGCTCAGTATTGGCCAAAGCTGATCATGTGAGCAGCATATTCTCGTCACTTCATAACATTAAGGTTGAACCACTGTATTCACGTCGACTGTTTTACTGATGTCTTTAGTACCTTTCTGGACCTTGAAAGTGTTGATTATGTTGCTGTCTATGGACGAGTCATATACCTCTCGGATTTCAACAAAAATATCTTAATTTGTGTTCCAAAGATGAACGAAGGTCTTACGGGTGTGGAACGACATAAGGGTGAGTAATTAATGACAGAAATTTCATTTTTGGGAGAACTAACCCTTTAAAGGCTGTATATGCTCCCATATGTTGAGCTGTGGTGCTCATATGGGTGACATGGGTTCAAGTCTTGAATCATTTCCCACTCACTCTTCCTGCTGGCGCACCCACTTAAGTTAAACAATAAACCACAATAAAAGATCAGTTGCTCATCTACAGCTTATTCTGAAAGCTGATGAAAGAATTAATTTATGTCTGTCATTTTATTCAACACCATCAAACGAGGCAGCGAGATGTTATTCTTAAACCGTCTTTTTGATGTGTAATTAGCATTAGTGCTGGCAATTACACCAAAACCTCAAATCACATCAAGAACAACATGCCCTTAGCAGTAGAAGCAGCTGTACACTGGCATGCAGTGAATCACGCCCTCTCCATTCACTCCTCTGTTTCCGTCACACCAATCTCCAGATGCACAGATCAGGGGAACCCCAACCAGAGGTGTGCTGAATCATAGGATCGTAAAACTCAGACAAATATGTGAAGGCTTTTGTGCCATGACGTGTAACAGAATGGAGTTGCTGCTCACTGGTGAGGCATTGCTTAACCAAACATGGTTAAAGATGCTCATCCTGTGAGACTAACATGGGCTTCAGTTTAGAGTGCAAGACTATCTATAAATAACTAGTGTATATCACATCCAGTACAAAGACATGCTTGTCTTTCATTGCATTTTGTGTACAGTGGATCATATGTTCAGTGCATTAGCAAGCACAACTAATGTTGCAGCTTGTTAGTCTCAGTTAGCATTTAGCTCATGTAAGCTTTTATTCCCCAACTAATATATCAAACTCCTGGAGCAATCAAGACAATTAAATCAACGCTGTGTGATCTTTTTTAGTTTGAATAGCTGCAATGCATGATTGCTAATATCATAACAAAGTAAGTTGAGAAATACATGCTATGACATGCTGGTCCTTTTAAATGAACAGAATCAACAAACACACCTGGTTAACAGTGATTAGTCATGACTCTTGGTATCTTAAATAGGCCACATGCAGTAGTTTTGCCCTCTGTCACCCTTCTGACTCTGTGTGATGCCTCTCATTTCTGTACACCAGCTGTTAAACATTGAGAATTTGGGGAAATGGCATTACTTAGTGTACCCCTGGGGCACTGGAGCACAAACTGTCCTCAGAATCCTAAACTGTAGGGTCTCGATCATCTAAATGAGTCATTCTCTCTCTCTCTCTCTCTCTGGCCTGCCCATTTCCTCCTGAATTAAGGGTAGCTGCACCTGTGTCCCTTGTAGAACAGAACACCTTCTGTTTCAGAATAACCCCACCATATATCTTTTACTAGTTCTATGCCAAGGGCTACAACATTTTAGCCACTAGAAATTGTTGTAGTCAAGACCACCTAAACTGAGACCAAGTCGAGACCAAGACCAGTGTGTGTCGAGACCAAGACAAGACCAAGACCAAAGTGAGACGAGACCGAGTCAAGACCAAGACCACACTAGCACTCCTCAAATTCATCTGAAAGAGCCACATTTACTGCCTGAGAAATGTCTTTTTTTTAAATCATTAATTACAATTAGAATAATAAGACACTATATATAGCTGTTACCAATCAATTGAAAAACTCCAATCAAATTAATGATGTTAACAAAGAAATCAGACAATACAATGGCAATTTAGTGATATCGCCGCAGTTGTGGTCTCAAAATAAAATCCCAAGTCCCTGAGACCAAGACAAGACCAAGACCCTCAAAAAATGGTCTTCAGACCGGTCTCAAGTACTACAACACTACCAGAAATAGTCATAGATGTAATAGATTTTATATGAATCATTTCTATAATTACCAGCATAACAAGAAAGTTAAGTTATATATAGCTTAATATTTAGGAACTTGTGATGTCAGGATGAGTTATAGCTATTTAAACTTACATATGATCTGTTTGCAGTTGCTCATTTTTACAGTGCAAGCAGGAGTACCAACTTAAAGGGATAGTTCACCCAAAAATGAAAATTATCCCATGATTTACTCACCCTCAAGCCATCCAAAGGTGTATATGACTATTTTCTTTCAGACAAACACAATCAGAGATATATTTAAAAATATCCTTGCTTTTCCAAGGTTTATAATGGTAGTGAATGGAGGCCCAAAATAATTGCATCCATTCATCATAAAAAATAATCCATACAGCTCCAGGGGGTTAATAAAGGCCTTCTGAAACAAAGTGATGGGTTTTTGTAAGAAAAATATCCATATTTATAACTTTATAAAGTAAAATAACTAGCTTTCAGCAGACGGCTGTACGCATTGATTGCGGTGGAAGAGTGAACTCTGACCCGACACGTGCGCAATGATGAACGCGGAAGCTCAGAGGATAGAGCAAAACAAAACATAAGTCATGAATTAGAAGTCTAAAATGAGAAATTTTAAAGAGAAATGTTGGAGGATTTCGATATAAGAGAAGAAGAGCTTCAGTTTGTTGCACAGCCCTATTTGTTTAAATCGTGAGAGGCGTCTATGGATATGTTTCTTACAAAAACCCATTGCCTCGCTTCAGAAGTCCTTTATTAACCCGCTGGAGCCGTATGGATTATATTTATGATGATGGATGCATTTATTTTTGGCTTCAAAACAGACCCCCCTGTTCACTACCATTATAAATCTTTGGAGAACTAAGGATATTTTTTAAATATATCTCCAATTATGTTCGTCTGAAAGAAGAAAGTCGTATACACCTAGGATTGCTTGAGAGTGAGTAAATCATGGGTTAATTTTCATTTTTGGGTGAACTATCCCTTTAATTCCACTGATTTTGAAACAGAAAGCTCAACAACCATTTGACTATGTGCACATACTTTCAAAATATCAAAATATTGCAAGCATTTGGGCTCTCAAAGTTCCTTCCCTTAAACTCTCACTAGCATGCAAAGAGGAAGCATTTGCAGACTTCTGTCTATATAATGCATTCCAGCAGACCCCCTCAAGCTGCGCGAGTCAAATAAGAATGTTTTTGATTATAATCGGATCTGTGCTTCCGACACTCAAAATTTAAGATTTATTCATTTGAATTTTATATAAAATGTCCTTTTCCATTTGTATTACACAGTTTTAATTTAAACAAACTAATAAAACTTAATGTGATGCATATTTTTCAGTCATACTTAATGAAACGGGTAAGATTTCTGCACTCAAAAAATTATGGCATGGTTTATTTATTAACTATTTGTCTCTATTTTATTTTATTTTAATAATCATATTTTTCAGTTTATTGAAATTGCTTTGAAACAGCATAAATCTGTTAATTTTTCATTTAAAAAGTATGACCATGGTTAAATGGGCTGAATTTTCATGTATTTATCGCTTTTTAATTATTGTTAGTGACAAAATTATTTGTCAATTCTTTTGCGTTCTCTTGCAAATATTTGCGTTCCCCCGAGAAACTTTGCATTCGCTCGCAAAGAACACAAAAATTTAGTGAGCGAACAAGAAAATGTTGAAATTTTTTCCTCTCATCTCATATTTTTTCCATCACCATGTACCTTTAGGGGATCCATACTTGTATGTTATGTGTGCATGATTGCGAGCAATAAGTTGCTGGCTGCAGTTCACTTAACGGCCACCGGTGTCGCTTTATAACAAGAGTTTCTGAATTCTACATATAGCCCCTAAATATGTAATATTAAAACATGGCTAGCTGTATAACAAGAAATATTCAGTTAGTTAAAATGTATGTCACTGAAACAGGTTAGATTTATTAATGATAAATATATAAACCTATTTTAAATACATTCAGTTTATTAGTACTATTACAGAAATCCAGCTTGTTTAATTTATGTATGGCTGACAAATATGCATCACATTAAGTTTATTAGTTAGGTCATGATAAAACTGTAATCCAAATGATTGGAAATTTTATATGCAGTTCAAACTTTAGGCCTAAATATTTTTTTAGTGCACATATATCAAAAATTATATTGTATGCACTCCAAAAGATAACCAGTTAATTCTCAAGTCTGTAAATCAAGAAAAGTTTGATCAACCAAAAAAACAAAATTGTCCGCACACTGAAAGACATACAGTTAGACCAAGGCAAGGGTCTATCACAAAAATTACTTTAACATCTACAAGGTGAAAAAAGTGCAAAAAGTGTCTTAAAAACAGACCAAAGACTACACATATGACTACAAAAAATCGTTTCTGGCATGCCATATTGAAATAAATATTAAAGCAGCTTTAATATTTCAATGTGCTATTGGACAAGTGGCCGACTATGACCAAGAATGGTGAGCAATAATATTTATTCCATTTCTTTATTTAGCAAAAAAACCCAAAAAGGGTAAAAATGATCCCACTTTTAACTATGTCAAAAATGTTCCAAGTAAGTTTACAAATTGGTCTTGAGAGTGCAAAGGAGGTGGACTACAGAACACTGAGATGCTCGAAAAGGAACCTTAAATACAGTCAAACACATTCCAAATTTCCTGGGCAACAAGACATTGATCATGGCCAGACAGATCCACATGAGTCGGGAAGGAGATGGTCTCATGCCTAGTGGCTTATACCATGTAAGGAAAAGACCTGACTTGGCACACGCGCGCTCTAGTGTCGAAGCTTTTCCACAGCTAGACTCCTGGATAACGTATGATAAACAGTATGTTGCGATGGAACACATTCAAGGACTAAACCTCAAAACGGAATTTGGGATTACGGCCTCGCGCACAAAACAGCTGCAAACTTCCCCATACATATTCTTGATGGACCTACCCTAAGAAAGTTCAGCTTCGTCTTACTCTGACCTCACGGCTTGGGAATGCTACATGTGCCAATTGTCCATCATCTTTGGTTAAGTGGTACACTCCAGCTCTAATATATATATATAATTCCATCCCAAACAATATTTCAAGGCAGCACTATGGAAAATTTGTCTTCAGATTACCTGCTTTTCAACATCTGGCAGCAATGAACTGTGTATTAAATGAGCTGTCTAAGGGATTGCGTCTTGTTATATATTTAACTATACAAATGGTGCGAAAGGTCCAAATCAAACTTCTAACACAACTGAAATAACTATAGATTACTTTGAGTGCATAGTCTGGTTCATGTCCAATTCACTTAAAACCGATGTCAGGATTAAGGAGGTTTCGACAGAAAATTTAAAGGGTGATTGTGATTTTTAAATGTTCTTATTAGTTTTGAATATTCAGACTGGAATTTCTGCCAACCAAAGCAACCAGTTTGAATATCCATGTGTCTTTCTATGTTGTTGGATGATTCCTTTGAGCAAAGTGAATCTATCTGATCCTATATGGGCCCCTGCTGACCCAGCATCCCTTGTTCTCTGATTTCCCCCCTGAGTCTGGGCACAGAGGGCCAGCAGCATTCCCAAGCCTGATCCCTTCCCACTCCGGAAGCATAGGGCAGTACTCCTAACATCCTGCCCGCTGCCTGTGCCAAGGCCCTGTTATCACTGTGTGCTGAATTGCCTCCAGATTCTGTTCAGCTGCACAAAACACACACACGGACGCTGTGCGTTCCACACACTGCTTCATCTGTCACCAGATCTGCACTCTGGGATATAATACTGAGACATTCTCACCAAAAAAAAAAAATCTGAAATGGTTTATTTACTCAATCCTAAACTGTAAGACTGTTTAATAGTTCAGTTGCATCACATGAATTCACCATGAAAAATTTTTTGTCAACATTTTTAATTGTGTATATGAATTAAATTATTGTAAATTATTATTAATTTTGTATTATTTATTTATGTATTTTTTTTTTTTTTGGGGGGGGGGGGGGGGGCTCTTTTGGCTAAACTTTTTATTGTTATTTATTAATTGTTTTTTTAGAAGAAATGTGTTTATGGCCATTATTATGTTTATGTATTTATTTAATATTTTAGAATAAATATTTTGGGCTAAAATTATTATTAAATGTATTGTTTAAATATAATTATGAAAATATAAATTTATATTTTTGTTGTTTTTCATCTTTTATTTACTAAAATTACACATTTATATTTAAAATTAATTTTAGAATAAATATTTTGGTCTAAAATTATTAAAATAATTGTTTACTTATAATTATGAAAATATAAATTAATATTTTTGTTGTTTTCATCTTTTTTTTCCTGTTTAAAACCTATAATAGGCTGCTTAATTGCAGGTTCAGTTGTGACAACTTACCCCATACAGCGCAAGAACATGCCTCACTGTTGGTCAGTTTGTATAGTATCTATTTTCCTGGGAAATAACATATAATAAATAACAAATAATAATAATTATTATTAATAAAATGAAAAAAAGTTTTTTTTTTGGTAAAATTATTATTATTTATAATAAATTTTATCCCTTGCTATTGGTCAAAGTGTGAAATGCATCTATTTTCCTGGGATATAACAGTGGAAATGTTCAAAAGCGTTTTTGCAGCAAAGACTTTAAGGTTTGTGCCTATACTGCAACCTACCCGAAATATTCACTGGAGTAAAGGATGTGATAACTAGACCTGGTCTCCCCTTTAAAAATAGCAGAAATTATTTCAAAGTAGTGTGTGGTGCAGGTGTACTAAGAAAGTTGGCCATTAAATGCAACACACACACAAAAAAACCTCATTAGAAAGATCCAAAAGCTGGATGAGCTCATGCTAAAAACAACTAGTGGTTAGTGAATTTGTGGGAGACCCCAATTAACTTGGACGGTAATTTAAAAGCAAAGGAAGTCCACAGATGTTCTTGACAAGGGAACAAGTGCCAGGGGAAAACAGAACATTTTTCATACAATTAGTTTGTCCACCACAAGAGTCTTGCAAATGCAACAAACTTAATTTCCAGTAAATTACGTTGGCATCAGAAGCATGTCTTTTTATACATTAAAAGCAAATGAAAGAATGTCTATTTTAATAAAAAAAATAAATAAAAAAAAAATAAAAAAAAACATTTTCAAAGTCTTAAATGAAGCACTATGCTTCTAACACCTACCTGTATCAGACTGGAGAAGGTTTCAGCAAGCTTTCCAATTTAGTCTTCAAATGTGATTGTGCTGCTAAAAGGGCACTGAAGGAATTACATGAGCCCTGACTCCACATTTTATAAAATGTGCAGTAGTTCAGACTCCGCCTCTGCTGAGCTTCATCACTTCAAAGAATTTGGCAGTAGTCTTCCTGCGCTTTCCTCCATCCATATGTAGCCTAATAGATCAATGTCATATTACACTTTTATCTGGTATATATAGCCCCCAACACTATTTGTTGCATCTTTGTTGAAAAAAAAAAAAAAAAAAAACCAAAACATCTTGTAGTTTGTAAACTACATGAAGCTGTAAAACAAAGCATGAAAAATTACACTGACCCTACAGGAAAACAAAACATCTTAAAAGTTGTTTGTTTGTTTTGTTTTGATTTCTGGGTCAGTGTAATTTTATTGCAAGTATAATTTTTCATGCTTTGTTGTTTTGCAGCTCTTTTTAAAAAAAAAAAAAAAAAAAACTACTTTTGTTTAAATTAATGAGATATATATATATATATATATATATATATATAAACTACTATTAGACTGTTATATTGTCATAAAATAGCTACTATTATGTTAACCAGCTTCTGCCATACTCCCAGTTACTATTACCTCACAAATATATATATATACACACACTACCAGTCAAAAGTTTGGAATCGTAAGATTTTTAATGTTTTTAATATATAAAGCTTTTGTAACATTATACACTACCGTTCGAAAGTTTGGGGTCAGTAAGAATTTTTATTTTTATGAAAAGAAATTAAAGAAATTAATACTTTTATTCAGCAAGGATGCATTAAATCGATCAAAAGTGACAGTAAAGACATTTATAATGTTACAAAAGATTATATTTCAAATAAATGCTGTTCTTTTGAACTTTCTATTCATCAAAGAATCCTAAAAAAAAAAAAATACTGTACACAAATATTTTGTACAATTGTACACAATAAATGTTTCTTGAGCAGCAAATCATCATATTAGAATGATTTCTGAAGGATCATGTGACACTGAAGACTGGAGTAATGATGCTGAAAATTCAGCTTTGATCACAAGAATAAATTACTTTATAAAATATATTCAAACAGAAAACGGTTTCACAATATTACTGTTTTTACTGTATTTTTAATGAAATAAATGCAGCCTTGGTGAGCAGACGAAACTTCATTTAAAAACATTAAAAATCTTACCGTGACTGGTAGTGTGTATATATGTGAGGGATTGACTACACTACAGTCTTTACAATGGCACAAAATGTAATAAAGTTTCTAGATTATGTCACTTTCACAACCCACAATTTTTAAAACTGTTTCATGGAGTTTTCATCTAGGCTATTTAAAGTTTTTTTCACAAAGACGTTTCATTAGCTGAACAATCAGTAGAACCCATTGTATATACAGTACTTATATCCCTCAGCCTCTCATTCCTGTCAAAAAATAAATATGGGGCTACCTTGAATATGGTCTGTGATTTGTGTTAATGTGCAAGGTGTAAATATCATACTGTTACCTGCTTGTACATTTAGCCTATTAGTTTGCAGCCACAGCAATGAAATTAATAGTTGTTCTGACTCTGAGCTCAACCAGGACAGTGGCATTAGCATTAGCAATGCATGCCAAAGTCTTAACAATAAACATTTGAAGAGAAACAGGTCTCAAGAAGAGACTACGTTGTGTCCAGGCCTATCTGGGCTCCATCCAAACAGAACAGTTCTCAAATTGGATCCTTGGCAGAGCTTCTACAGTCGGATTCCCGTGTTGTTTTTTGTGCTGTTTTGAGACTTAAAGTAAGGACGGCAAATCCATGTTTCAGAACGCAGTCCATGACAAATGTTTTCCTATAAGGAGTTTATATTGCGTGTAATCAGAAACGGGCTGTCCGGTCACGTATTCATAGTACAGCAAATAAACTCAATGAAAATCACATTACTTTTTAATAAGCATGGAAGGAGATGGATGTGGCACGTTTTCCCATGAGCATATAACATGTTGAAATGTATATACGTCTAAGAGGACATTAAAGGACATGTTTTAGTGCCTCCTTTCGAACATTCCAGCTCAACAAGACAAATGTGAGCTATTAGGTTTAGTGAATATATACTCTGCCAAGTTCTACATCCTATTGAATAACCCAAATCAGTTTCCTTTTGTCATAAGTGCTTTCTATAATAACAAACTTTCCATCCACCGCTATTATATTAAAACTAACATCTGTACCACTGGAGAAATGTCTCCTCAGAAAACACTTTAGCAATGCAGCACCTCCTCCTGGTTAACTCAGGTGTTTTCTACTTTTTCCACACACCATTCAGTACACATTAAACACTTTTATATTTGTAATATTTACTTTTATATATTATTCTTCAATTTTTCAGGAAAATGTTTCAGGGCAGACCAGTGCTTCTGGGTGGTGATAGAGAAAGAGAAATTACATAAGATGAGCTACAGTACAATGTGCCACAGTTGAATCATAATAATAATAATAGTTTTGTCAGACAGGGGTAGTAGAACATATAGACATGTAACAGTCAAAGGATATTCTAACAAAAAGAACACACATATAACATTTCTTTACTTATACAGTACAGTGTTGAGCAACATTAAATACACAAACAGAAAATAGAGGTATTACAGCGCACAGACTTTCTAAACCACAACTATGTCTTAGCTTTACTCACCAGTAAAACTGGTTTAATTGCATTTGAGCTGGTTAAAGGGTTAGTTCACTCAAAAATGAAAATAATGTCATTTATTACTCACCCTCATGCTGTTCCACATCCATTAATGTACTAAAAACATATTTAAATCAGTTCATGTGAGTACAGTGGTTCAATATTAATATAATCATGATTTGGATCACGTGTCAAACCGCCAAACTGCTGAAATCAAGTGACTTTGGCGCTCCAAACCGCTGATTTGACACGCTGATTCATAACGCTCCCAAGCTTCCTGAAGCAGTGTTTTGAAATCAGCCATCACTATACAAGTCATTATTTTTTGCCGCACCAAAAATATTCTCGTCGCTTTATAATATTAATATTGAACCAATCACATGAACTGATTTAAATATGTTTTTAGTACATTAATGGATCTTGAGAGAGGAAATGTCATTGCTGGCTATGCAGGCCACACTGAGCCATCAGATTTCAACAAAAATATCTTAATTTGTGTTCCGAAGATGAATGAAGGTCTTACGGGTGTGGAACGGCATGAGGGTGAGTAATAAATGACATTATTTTCATTTTTGGGTGAACTAACCCTTTAAATGTTGGTTGAGATAAAAATATAAGTTACATATTAACACATTATTTTTACATATATCTATGGTAATAAACACATTAGATGAAAACAAAGTGTCCTCTTTAAATAATTGTTTTTTTAAATACTGTCTAAAATATGCTGCCTCTGCTATCTAACACAAAATATTTTAATAATTTAAAATGATCCTTCAGACATTCAATGAAGTCTCTATTTTTTTTTTTTTTTATATTACACCTAATAAACCTAATTTGTGGAATATGAAAACAAATCCAATAACATTAGGTTGAATCTGTGCCTTGGAAAGTCCAGACAGTGGAGTGAATAATGTGTGCTTGTTTTAACTATTATTTTATTTATATATTTACTTATTTATTTTTTCTTTGAATGATTACATTCCATTTGGAATTATCCCAGTATATACACTACCATTTAAAAGTTTGGGGTTAGTAAGACTTTTTTTTTTTTTTAAAGAAATTAATATTTTATTCAGCAAGGATGCATTAAATTGATCAAAAGTGACATTACATATTATAATGTTTTATTACATATTATAATAACACTGAATATTATAATAAAACATTTCTATTTCAAGTAAATGTTGTTCTTTTGAACTTTCTATTCATCACATAATCCTGTATCACAATTTCCACAAAAATATTAAGCAGCTCAACATTGATTATATTAAGAAATGTTTCTTGAGCAGAAAATCAGCATATTAGAATGATTTCTGAAGGATCATGTGACACTGAAGACTGGAAGCAGGAAGCAGTTGTAATAATATTTCAGAATATATTGATTTTACTGTATTTTTGTTCAAATAAATGCAGCCTTTGTGAGTAGAAGAGACTTGTTTCAAAAACATTAAAAAAAATGTTTTCTAACCAATCCCAAACTTTTGAATGAATGATAGTGTACACCATATAGTTGCTGTTTTTTTTAAATACAGAATTGGTTAAACGCTTGTGTTGACCTTCAATAAGAAATTCTATTAGAAAACAACGAATGGATGCTATTTTTACCCAACAGAAGGCACCACTGGTTTTCTGTGGCCAAAAATCCACTGAAAACAAAAAACACATTAAACACATTATTAAATGATCATTTAAAATAATGTTATATCAGTATCTACTTAATTATTTGGTCTACAGACCTCCTGCTATGACAAAATTTATGCAGCAAGTCTGCATTTCAGTAACAACTGCCTGAATTTAAAATACTGACTTCTATAACTCTTCAAGACTCTGAAAATACCACGATAAACAGAAACTATTATTTAAACAAGTCTACCTTGGACACACCCATGTAGTGGCATTAACTTTAACAGGTGCTTCAGGGCATACTGAATGACTAATGATCTTTCTATGTGAACAATTCCTATCTGAAGATTCTGACATTTCCCCCAAGAAAATCTTTATTTATTTTCTGCATTAACCTTTCCTTGATCCTCCACCTTTTTGATGGCTGCCTGAATTTTGGCCTGGTCGCCCAGGAGCTGACGTGGTTTGATCGGTCGAAGGTTTTCATCCATCTCCAGTAAGACTGGAACTCCCGTGGGCAGCGTTACATTGACAATGTCTGTTTCCGATATATCTGTTGAGAAACACAGCAAAAGCATGTACATTAATTGGCATATTAGTATTTTAGGTTTATGTTTTAATACCAACTTTATTGGTATTACTGTCCACTTTCTATGCTTCATTATTGAAAATTAGCTATTAAAATAATAGAGCATTAAATAAAAAACAGGTTGGAGAGCAATTCAGTGTTTTATAACTTGAAAGAAGTCTCTTCTGCTCATCAAGGCTGCATTTAATTAAAATACAGTAAAATTGTGAAATATTATTACAATTTAAAATAACTATTTTCTATTTTAATATATTTTAAAATGTAATTTATTCCTGTGATGCAAAGCTGAATTTTCAGCATCATTACTCCAGTCTTCAGTGTCACATGATCCTTCAGAAATCATTCTAATATGAAACATTATTTTTATCAATTCTGAAAACAATTGTGCTGAAGGTTTTTCTGAAAACCTTTATACTTTTTTTTTTTTTTTTTTTTTCAGGATTCTTTGATGAATACAATGTCCAAAAAGAACAGCATTTATTTAAAATAGAACTTTTTTTGTAATATCATAAATGTCTTTACCGTAACTTTTGATCAACTGAATGCATCCTTGCTGAATTAAAGTATTAATTCCTTTAAAAAAATAAATAAATAAATAAAAATACTGAACTTTTGTACAGTAGTGGACAGTGTTGGGGGTAGGTAATCAGATTACTTTTTTCAAATTCAGATTACTAGTAAAGTAATGCATTACTTTTAAATTTACAACAAAACATCTGAGTTACTTTTTCAGATAAGTAACACAAGTTACTTTGTTTTCCCATTTATACACTGACAGTTCTCCTGTCTCCATTTGAGAGAAATTGGGAGTTCTGTTTTCCAGAATGGCAGCTCAGCTGAAAGACTTGTTTGTTTGAGCTGCACCTACCGTACAGGTGTGAATTTGCATTTCCTTTAGCCTAGGGCTTATTAATTTCACTTTTGGTGTGAAAGGACCTTTACATTTGCCAAAAATAGAACTTTTTTGTTGTTAAGAAACAAACAAACAGCCCAGATGAGAAAAAGTAACGCAAAGTAACACATTACTTTCCATAAAAAATTACTTTTTCAGGCAGTAATGCAATATTGTAATTCATTACTTTTAAAAGTGACTTTCCCCAACACTGGTAGTGGATACCACCCCACCTTCCAAGAGATAAAGGTCAAGGGTTTTTCTTCGATAGTGCCCATGTAATTTTAACTCAGTGGCCTTTAGAGGGACATTATAATTTATAAATGCATAATTTTTAAGAATATTTTAAGTGTATTTGTCCATATAATGAATGACAACGGATGCCACTGACTTTCACTGTATGGACAAAATATCTTCTTGTTCTACAGAAGAGAGAAAGTCTGAGAACAACATGAAGGTGAGTAAATGGCAACAGAATTTTCATTTTTTTCATGCTCCATCTGGTCCCTGCTGGTATAAAAACTGTTCAAAACAGCACAATATAGATGTTTCACCTTCCAAATGTTTAAGCAAAGCCCTGCAGCTGTTGCCATGTGCAGAGATGAGGACCGTTTGGCCACTTTTGATCACCGGTACAATGACGTCATTCCAGTAAGGAAGAAGTCTGTCCAACACTTCCTTCAGACTTTCTGTTTTGGGCAGTTCCTCTTTCGGAACGTCACACGTACTGTATCGGCGGTCATTGTAAATTTCAGCATAATAGGGATGTGACTCATCAATGGGGGGCGGCGTGATATCATAGCTTCGCCTCCACAGTTTAACCTGTTCCTCGCCATGGTTCAATGCCATTTCGGCCCGATTGAGGCCAATCAGGGCACCGTAATGCCGTTCATTTAACCTCCATGATTTGGTGACTGGGACCCACTCTTGTCCCATTGCCTCCAGCACCAACCAGGCTGTCTGGATGGAACGGCTCAGTATGGAGGTAAAAACCTGGTCGAATTGATACCCCTTCTCTTTCAGGAGCCTGCCGCATTCTTGGGCTTCCACCACTCCGTTCTCGCTCAGTTTCTGGTCAACCCAGCTGCAGAAGCGGTTCTCCTTGTTCCAGGCCCCCTCCCCATGCCGGAGCAGGAAGAGTTTGTATTTGGACATCCAGAAGAGGTAGTATGGGAGCCTGAAAGTGATGCACATGCAGATACTATATGGCAAATCTCAACTGCTTCATTGTTTAAAATATAAAGAATATTATCGCCCAGCTTGAATGTCCTAAATGTGACTATAAGGCATGAACATATTATAATATAAACATGAACATCATGGTTTTCTTTAAAGCTGGTTTGAAAAAAAAAATCTATAAAAGCGCTATATAAATAAAATATGGGCAACTAATTTAGTACAGTATTTACATGCAATAAACATTTAACTTTAAATATAACAACCTTTAATATAGTCAGCCAGCATACATCTAACTGGAGAATAGAACTGAAAGGTTAAGGGTCATGAACTAAATGTCAATGCTAAATTAATGCTCTGACCAGCTCTTATATTTAAACGCTAAATAGAAAAAAATCATTGCATTCGCAGGCTAACATGTAGAAGCATCTAAATAGTGAACTGATAAGGAAATAAACAGTAGCGATAACACTATAACACAACTGAACTAGCCCACTAGCATGTCATATAATGAAATCATACCGTGCACGCAAAAGCGTTCTTATCTGCTTAGATTAATCATAAATCTAAGTGAAAATAAAAGAAGCTGTACGTATTGAAAATGACTATGAATTGTTACATGCTCACCGTCAGATTAGAAACCGCCCAGCCCAGAGTAGCAGCAGCCCTGCAACAGGAACTATCACAGCAACATCAACAAACGCGAAGAAACCGTCTGATTGAGTGACACTTCTCTTAGCTAATCATATTCGTGATTCTCCAAAAGTAGGCGTGTTTAAGCGGACAGTGGCGAATTGGAACTGTGGTTATTTTGAGATTGATAGCGTCAGTTTCAATTATTTTTAGGTTAAATTGAACCGTAGTTCAATAAAGGAGAAATATTATACAACCTTATTCACCTAATTTATAAGGTAGGCACAGTTACTAGTTATTATTTAAAATGTGTAAATGGTTCTTTAATACTCTTTCATCATTTTCAGCCAGAAATCTCTAACAGAGAGCAATGTTAGTCAGAAAACCCGGAATTACTCGTGAAAACAATGAAAGCTTTATTGTTTCTCAATATTCACACATCTGATCACATATACATCTCATTACAATATAAACATTATTATATAATGACAAATGCAATTATATAATAATCATATATTAACATAAATAAATGTTTTATATGTGTCATAAAGCACATAATGTTTGAATAGGCTATTTGAACTGATAACTGTGGTTATAACAAAAGCACAGCTTTGTGAATTTCTTTATCTTTGCTCATACAGTTGTTTTTCATTCATCCAGCTGTTGCAATAAAACAAACACAAAACCACATTTAAACAGCAGTTAAATTTTGGTATGTTTGAATAGCCTTCACTTTGGATTTAATATTTGAAATAATTCATTAAGAAGTTGGTCCTGCAAACAGCTTCTTCCTGCCCTCCATTCCTGACATGGCATCCACATTTTTACGCCAGTCGGTCACTTCCTCTTTCTGTGTGGATTACAAGTAAATGCATATTATGATAACCTGTTATTAAACCTGTTATTATTTGTATTTACAACGTTTTCTTGAGCTAGAGAGAGAGAACATTAAAAATGCAATACATTGTCAAAGGGTTAATTCACCCAAAAATTAAAATTCTGTCATTAAGTAGACCTACTCATGTCGTTCCAAACCCGAAAGAGCTGCGTTCATCTTCGGAACACAAATTATGAAATTTTTGATGAAATCCGAGAGTTGTCTGACTCCATAGACAGCAATATAATTACCACTTTCAAGGCCCAGAAAGGTAGTGAAGACATCGTTAAAATAGTCCATGTGACTACAATGGTTCAACCTTAATGTTATTAAGCAATGGGAATACTTTTTGTGCGCAAAAAACAAACAAAAATAATGACTTTCAAAATTTTTTTCTCGTTCCTGTCATTCTCCTACACCGTTTACATTGTAAACACAGTGCAGCGCCTCCGTGTTCTACATCAGAACGCCAACTCATTATTGGCCGCATGCTTCATGCTGTTCACGTGAACAGCGTCAGCCAATACTGAGCCGCCGTTCTGACATAAAATTAAAGTTGAACCACTAAAGTCACATGGACTATTTTAACAATGTCTTTACTACCTTTCTGGGCCTTAAAAGTGGTAATAACATTGCAGTCTATCAGAGGCCATCAAAAATATCTTGTGTTCCGAAGGTGAACAAAGGTCTTACAGGTTTCAGGGCTCGCAAAATCGCTAGCCCGACATCCCGGGGCTAATGTGTTTTCCCATCGGGCTACTAAAATGTATCACCGCCCTGCCTTAAAGCTGCTGTCCGTAACTTTTTTTTGTGTTCAAAATTTACAAAAATAACAAAATGAAAATGTACAACATGATTATATTTTCCAAACCGTGTTTTTGTCTTACCCTAAATCATTTTGGTACACTTAATAAGTGTTTATATTCGGAATATTTTAGACTGGCCTGGAAGGAACCGCTGCGGAAGTAGCACAGTACCTGCGTGAACCGCCATAGACATAAATGGAGAGAAGTAGCTCCGGCTACAATGTTCTTCCGCAAGACGCATGCAGTTCTGTTTATTAACCGCTAGTGGGCCAAAAAGGACGGACAGCAGCTTTAAATAGTGAAATAAAATTCCTTTCTTGATGCGTGTTGTTCACTCTCTTGACTTGCTATTTGAAGGAAAAATACGATCGCGGAAGTTTTGATCATGCTGATTTGGCCGTGTGTGTGTGTGTATGTGTGTGTGTGTGTGTGTGTACTAAAAAATAAATAACATTCAGATTAATTGCGGGTGGATCAGAGATGAATCATTATTGTGTTTGTTTGAGAAAGGCACAACTCTCATTTCATGGTAAAATGCAACGAACATGCATTACTTTTTTGCTTTCATTTGCAATTCTTCAGAGACAAATCAATCAAGGAAAACATACGCTTAGAACACCTCCTAGTGGTCATTAAATAAAACACAAAGGAACCCAAATTAATTATTGTTAAATGCAACTCTGTGAAACACGTTGTGTATATGACAGTAAACTAATAAAGCCATAATCAAACAATAATCAAACAAAAAGTCTTATGTTATTTAATGAGATCTGCATAATTTAATAATACATCAAAAATAAATAAAGCACTGAATCCATAAAGTCTGAGTATTATATTGATATGAGATGTGTTGATTATTACCTTTTCCTCCTCCTTCCTGACAGTCTTGAGATTAGCTTTAAAGTCGATGGATTCCTTGTGTCTGGAACCTAGCAGAGCCCCCAGCATGGCTTCAGCAGACACCCTCACTCTCTTCAGGGCAGGTCTCTTCATTTTGCCCTTCAGCTCAAAGATTTTGTGGTTTAAATCTGCTAACTATACCAAAAGCATAAATTATTGCTAGTAAACGAATGCTCAATTAATGCTTTTACATTTAGGCATTTTTAATGCAGTTTTAAAGCAACAAAAATGTACCTCCATTTCATTTTTGGAAACTTTCGCTTGAATGTCATATCGTTCCTCATCAACAACATCAATTTTTTGATGAAGGTCTTTGCACAGATTCTGTAAGCAGAGCACCGGCATGTAAGAAAGAACACTGTCAAAAGAATTCTGACAAAAGACCAAAGAATAGCAACCTGTAAGTCCTGTACAGACAGTCCAGGCAGTTTGAGAGGAGGAGCTCTCTCACTGAGCGTTTGTTCTCGTTCACTATTTTTCTGTTCCTTCTCCTCTGCCAGCAGTATGCCGGCCTTCTTCAGTATTTTGGTCTGCAATGCATTAAAATGAGGAAGCATACCCATACATTTATATGTGGATCATGGTAGTTGCTTTATAAACATATTCATACATAAAATGATTCAAGATGCTGACATTTCAGAAATGGAACAAACAGATACTAACCTTTAAAAATAACCGCCGAGATGCTGTAATCTTGGGCTTTCTCTGAAGAAGAGAGCCGATGTGAAATGAACAACAGTGTGAACCTGCCAGCTGCAATGTTATATAATAATACTGCAATTAAATACAGTGTTTAAAAACTCACCGGACTGACGCAGATAGAGCCAGGAATGAAAATACATATATATTTATAATTTCTATCATATATTTAATCATTTATTATTTCTATAATATAATATTTTTAAAAAAATCCTAAAATACTTACATAGCTTCAGACATGTTTGCACCTTTTTTTCTTCTAGAGGCTTACGAATAAAAAAATTGTTAAAAAAACAACAACTTGTGTGCAGGTGTAGTAATCCAAAAAATCTAAAACAATATTAAAATAAACTTTCTTAAAACAAGGAAACGTTTCTGTAGCCACTGTAAAAATGTTTTAAAATTCTGATGTCAATAATGAGATATAAGGTAAGAAATCTACAACTACTATATCTATCTAATACACATGGACAACTAGCATTTGTTATAACCTGAAGGTCCTTACCTCTAAGATGATGGAAGTATGACTTTGTTTTGGCCACAAAGAAGAAACTCTGCAGATTTATAGATTCTGATGTACTCGTAAGAGGCTCACTAAAATAGACCACTGTCCGCACCATTATCATTGTCAAATGCTTCACATCCCAGGATTTAGTGTGACAGAGCAGCTGGTGCTGAAATGCACTTTATGTTCTCTAGACTAAGGGTGAGCACAACAATACTCCAGCATTAATAAGACTATATGCGTACAGCCGTATGCTTTGTCTTATCCAGTGTCGAGAGTTTCGCATTACAAGTAATGCGAGTTACGTAATCAGATTACTTTTTACAAGTAACTTTGTTGAGCAATAAGTAACTAATGTCCTTGCTGCTGGCCTTCAATGATCCAATTCAACCATACTAATAAGCAAAAATTACTTTAGATAAACACCACATTTGTGTTTCTTTTTATTGTTTTTATTGCTGAAGTAACAGTGTTTAAAGGGATAGTTCACCCAAATGAAAATTTGATGTTTATCTGCTTACCCCCAGGGCATCCAAGATGTAGGTGACTTTGTTTCTTCAGTAGAACAAAAATTATGATTTTTAACTCCAACCGTTGCAGTCTGTCAGTCGTATAATGCATGTCAGTGGTAATAAAATCTATGAGAGTAAAAAAAAAAAACATGCACAGACAAATCCAAATTAAACCCTGCGGCTCATGACGACACATTGATGTCCTAAGACATGAAACGATCGGTTTGTGCGAGAAACCGAACAGTATTTATATCATTTTTTACCTCTAATACACCACTGTGTCCAACTGCCTTGTGCACGGCATCCGGTGCATGAGGTGTGTACGCCCTCTGGCGTAGTTTACGCAAGCGCCGGAAGTGATCTCTCGCGCGTATACGTCACTCATTGTTTACACAGTGCAAAAACATTGTAGGTACGACGGCTAATCAAAATGGTACTTACTTGCGCTTATCCGGATTGTTCAAACCGACTTAAAACTAAAAGATTACGTTCTCTCGCGCGAACTCATTCGGGAGTCGTGACTTTCCACGTATTTCCAACTTCTGAGCCTGCTCGCCTAAAGTTATGGTTGATTGCTCTTCGGCTGGATATCAACACACCCATTAACGTACTAAAGTTGTTGAGGGTCTGCAGCGATCATTTTTCCCCTGATGATTTTACATTCCCAGGAGAGGATCACGTACGACTTAAACCATCAGCTGTGCAAATAGTTTTTTTCACATCCAACTGAGGTATGTGAACAAGATCTTTGTATGTGTGCTTTTTATTTGTAAAGCTGCCCTTACAAAAAGTAACAAAATAAAATGAAGTTTTGATGTAATAAAACCACGTTTTTTAGTGGTTTACTTCTATTTGTATAACAACTGTTGTAATACAGGAACAGTGTTTAAACTACGCCAGAGCGCGTACACACCTCACGCACCGGATGCCTTGCGCGCGCTCAAGGCATTTAGTGTATTAGAGGTAAAAAATGATATAAATACTGTTCGGTTTCTCGCACAAACCGATCGTTTTGTGTCTTAGGACATCAATGTGTCGTCACGAGCCGCAGGGTTTAATTTGGATTTGTCTGTGCATGTTTTTTTTACTCTCATAGATTTTGTTACCATTGCCATACATTATACGACTGACAAACATCAAACTGATAAACATCAAATTTTCATTTTTTGGTGAACTATCCCTTTAACTTGCTTCTCCTGCATCCTATTCTTTGGCAATCCAGAAGGGCAGCACACCTGTAAGGTTTGTTTGAGCTGCGCCCTCTACAGGCGTGAATTTGCATTTCCTTCGGTCTGAGGCTTTTTTGGTGTGAAAAAGCCATTTGCCAAAAATAGAACATTTTATTTATATTAAAAAACAAACAAACAAGCCCAGCACAGGTGAGAAAAAGTAACGCAAACGTAATGCAATTAGTTACTTTTTAGGGAGTAATGCAGTATTGTAACGCATTACTTTTAAAAGTAACTTTCCCCAACACTGATCTTATCCAATTTAATCTGAACTGAAATGAAGTTGATCGATCTTTTTGGAGTTGTTGTTGATTAGTCATATGGTTTGTACTATATATCTTGGGAAAAGAACAATATGACTGCCACACCGATATGCCAATATCATATCCTATTTGAAAGGAACATTTAAACAGTTTGTGAAGACATTTTATGTAGGAATATTACATGATATTTTAATAATTTCTTAAATCCTATAAATAATTCAGATCTGAAATGACAGATATTTTCACAACCATCAATAAGGGACCTAATAGACTGACATGCTGGGTTTTTCTTCTTCCTGATATGTTGTTGCAGGCTGTCATCAATGGGTCAAAAGAAGAGCTGCAGTTTATTAAACATGACAAAATGTGTAGAAAGAGCTTTTAATTTTAAAAACTACAATTTACAAGTCAGTGGTCAGATTCTCTTTCATTCAAGGTCAGTGCTGTATCTGTACATGGTAACACTTTACAATAAGGTTCAGTTTGTTTACATTAGTTAAGGACAGTTGTTAACATGAACTAACAATGAAAGGTAAAGCATTTATTAATCTTAGTTAATGTTAATTTCAAAATTTCCAAACGAATAGGCTAGATTATTCAAATCAAAAGTTGTTTGTATGTTAATATTATTTAATGGACCTGAGCCAACATGAACAATAGGATAAAAGTTAACAAAGAGTAATAATACTGTAACAAATGTTTTGCTCATTGTTAGTTAATGATGCATTTACTAACATTAACTAATAGGACCTTATTGTAAAGTACCCTGCATTCTGTGAAACTGATGTTATAATGATCTGTTTGCCTTAAAAATGAAAAAACACATTAACAATAGCATTATTACACATTCTCGAGGCTTTTTTACATTTTGAAAATGTACTTTCTGAAATCTTTAGCCTACATCTTTAACATCATCGGTTTTGTCATGCTGATATTTGCAAGACATTTAAAGAGATTTTGCTCAGACACATTTTAGTTCTGGTTAGCTCTAGTTTATATCTTTTCATATATTTAGAAAGTTGTTTATGCATAAAGTATATTAAAATAAAATGATGAACAATGTAGCCTATACAATGCCACTGCAATTACTTTATTATCTTTTATGTTATTGTTGTATTTAACATTGTTAACTCTTATTTCACACAAACAGTCTATTTATAAACGCATTCTATCTACCACTATCCATTACAATCACATTTTAC
This sequence comes from Hypophthalmichthys molitrix, assembly GCA_037950675.1. Classification (NCBI taxonomy): domain Eukaryota; kingdom Metazoa; phylum Chordata; class Actinopteri; order Cypriniformes; family Xenocyprididae; genus Hypophthalmichthys; species Hypophthalmichthys molitrix. The sequence continues at coordinate 13,446,252 of CM075515.1, read as the reverse complement.
ATTGTTAACTCTTATTTCAAAAAAACAGTCTATTTATAAACTCATATCTACCACTATCCATTACAATCACGACCGAAAACAGAATCAACATTCAGTCTTCGTCCCCCTCTCAGCCCCTCAGCGAGCACCTTGAACAGAGTAATGACCAGGCCATAAGAGCAAAGAAATAAGAATTAGAGAACAGGGATTAGATAAGTGATTTAAAACAATATGAATATGAATAGGCTACATCCTCATCCTTATCCAGAGCCAGAAGTCACAGGAGATATAAATATAGAAAATGAAACGATGGAAAAAATGTAATGATACTAAAATTACCAGTAGGTGGCGGCAAATGATTGTCTTAACGAGTGAATCAATCAATGAATCAGTCAAACGATTCGTACAAAACGCGGAATTCAGTTGGATTTGTTTCGAAATAGAGCAAAAACAGAGGAGGTTCTAATGCTGCCTTCACTATCGGAATTATCGCAAATACGAGTTTCCTAGTTAATAATTGGACATAAACGTCCTCTCAAGTCGTATTTACCATTGGAAAGTTCGGGGGTAATTTTGATACCCAAAAGTTCCCGAGATGGCGGTCCAAAAACTTTAAACATGGCGGAGGGGAGAACGATTGCTGCCGTCTCCAAGTGTCTGGTATTCTTTATTATTTTTTCCTCAACCGCTACATCGACTTTTCTTGTCGTTAAAGAAGTGCATATTTACATATATGAATAATCATTTGAAGCATATTGTAGGCCTATGTATTATACACAGCGAAATAGCCTGTATTTGACCTAAATTCCAGAATCATCAGCAAACTGATAGCGTGGTGAATGTATGGTTGTCAATATAAATATCATTTTGGCTTTAATAAGATTTCCCAAATTGACCATATACACGGAAGGTTCTTAAAGTTCCCCCTAAAGTGAAAATTCTGTCATTACTCACTCTCATGTCGTTTCACACCCATAAGACCTTCGTTCATCTTTGGAACACAAATTAAGATATTTTTGATGAAACCCGAGAGCTGTCGGACAGCAATTTAACCACCACTGTCAAGTCCCAGAAAGGTACTAAAGACATCGATAAAATAGTCCACGTGACTACAGTGGTTCAACCTTAATGTTATGAAGTGACAAGAATACTTTTTGTGTGCAAAACAAAACAAAAATAACGACTTTATTCAAGAATATCTTCTCTTTTGTGTCATTTTCCTACACTGTTTATGTTCAGCCCTTCCAGGTTCTATGTCGGAACGGCGGCTCAGTATTGGCTGACGCTGATCACGTGAGCAGCATGACGCATGTGTGTGATGCGGGCACCGGCCAATAATGAGTCGCCGTTCTGACGTAGAACCTGGAAGCGCTGAGCGTAAACAGTGTAATAAAAACGTCCTTCCTCCTCAGCAAAATTCATTTCGACCATAATTTTTCACACTTTCGTGTAGGGGAAAAAGCATGAAATATTGTAAATTAAAGATTTATTGTGTACTTTAGTTAGATTCACTGAACAAAAATCCAGCGTTAGCGTCAGTTCTGGCAGGTCACGTCAGTCAAGCTTGCATCAGCTGACTCCCAGGTGACTCACGTCTACCTATAGGAATACGACGCCTATCACAGCATCCATATATAAGCTCCTCAGTATTATCAGCAGCTATCGCATTTCTCAGGACCTAATTACCCTCCTCCATCCCCAGCTCCTCCTCTCTTCAGTCAGGATTGGCCTTATGATTCCCCTGAATCAAACTAACTCTTGAAATATGTGTACATGTTAAATTAATGACATTAATGATATGTGCACATATTGGTTCTGTTCTGTTTACCCTAAGGGGGTTATTGCTGCTCTCCCTGCTCTTATCCATGCTAGGCTGCATGTATGCGCAGGGAGTTCTTGCCCAGAACAGAACCATAACGCCAATACAAACTCTATGCATTATCAATCATATTTGACGATAGTGGTCCTGACAGAATGGGAGTTTTCACAAGTGTGCTGAAATGAGTGAGCTTGTGCTGCACTGACTGACAGCTTCTGTGATAATAAAGCGAGGGAGAGTGAGGTGTTCGCTTTCTGTGTAATTCATTCACAAGAAAAGTTATTGTTTTTCATTAGACTTTGTGAATACTTCATATTTCACCTTGACATAATTTATTTTTAAACCTAGGGATTTAGGCGAAAAGTGTGAAAAAATATTACAGGAAATGGATAATATGAGCCAATAAATGATCCTCTTCTGCCATCTAGAGGTTATAGTGGCTATTAATGTCTTTTTTTATTTTTAAATAAAAGTGTATAGAAATGTTCGATTTCCAAGGATGAACAAATAATGTTTTTGGTCGTCACATAAAAATAACATTTGAAGTGCTGGAAAAATGTTGCATGTGTGGGTCTAATTACAGACACCTCGTTTCTTATTCAAATGTTCCCATTAGCTTCAAGTTTTTAATAAAACTGGTTTAGTGGCAAATTAAGTAAGTGTAATAACTGCATTAAAATATAAATACAACATTAAAAAGTCAACCATTGATGGTTTTGTGTCAATGTACAGCAAGTACTACATAATAACAGCTAACAGTTCACTGGAAATGCCCAAGCTGGCTTATCGAAAACCAGGAAGTAACCGTGCATATGGTCAATTAATAGGCAAGAATAAACTTGAATGTGATGAGCTTGTAATCACGACTTCAGAAGTGGGAAGTAGGAAATTTCCGATAGCACGTAAAGGCAGCATATTAGACTAAAATGAAAGTCACCTAACATTAACTTCTTGTTTGTTGAACTTTTGTATAAGATCAATAGGCTATCACATTTGCAATAGTGTTGATATTCGGAAAAACAGCACTCTATATCCAGTTCTAATTATTAAAAACAAGAACTCATACAGGGACATTTTTGCCCCATATATTGATTTTTGGGTGGCATTTTTCCCCAATCCACCGTTAATTTCCGTGATATGGCAGAGGGCGGGGCTCTTTTTCCAGCACAAGCAAGTAGGGCTCGCTGCAGCCTGCGGTGGACATCTAACTCCGCCCACAGAAGCCACGCCCATGACCAGTACTTCACATCGTGACTCCCCACTTCACCAGACATTCCGCCCTGCTGGTAATTTCATTGGTTACAGTGACAGGTAGGTTTAGGGATCAGTGTTTGGTGTAGGCAATCAGTACTGTGATTCACATGACCAATAAAATCTTATTAATCGGCTGCGGAGTGGCAGGGGCCTGGCTTATGATGTCACACTTGGATGTGGGGTGGGTTGGATGTCCACCGCAGGCTGCAGCGAGACGCTTCTCAGCACAAGCGAGGCCTGTTTCAATGAAAACAGGTGAAACGGCAAAGGCCGCTGCTGGTTCTCTGTGACTCTCAATATTTACCTTCTACTGTCCAGCATCAAACAGCTTCTTTCTGCCCTCCATTCCAGACATGGCCTCCACATTTTTACGCCAATCAGTCACCTCTTCTTTCTGTGGAAGGTAAAGACACATTTATGAATATTAGCACTTCTGTCCATTTAATTAATTTGATATAGTCTTACCTTCTCTTCTTCTTTCTTCACTGTCTTCAGGTTAGCTTTGAAGTCAATGGACTGTGTGTGTCTGGAGCCCAGAAGGACACTTAGCAATTGTTCAGCCGACAGTTTCACTCTCTTCAGGTTAGGCCTCTTCAGCTTGCTCTTTATCTCATAGATCTTCTGATTCATTTCCTTTATCTTTATCAACACAGACCATACATGTTGCGCCATAACGCAATTCTTTGACCAAGCTGCTAAGCTAATTGTTTGATTCAGTGCTAACAGAACACAATAGCTTCATCATTGAGAAATGCTTATCAAATTTTGATGTTTGTTATACAGTTTTTCATACCTCTTTGTCATTTTTGGCCACCTTAATGCTAATGTCATAGCGTTCCTCATCAATCACATCAATCTTGTGATGCAAATCCCTGCAAAGTTCCTACACACAAAACATTGTCAACAAAATAAAATACGGTAAAACTTTAATCAAAGCCTGTCTATAGGATGCATTACAAAGGTTTTCATGCTGTAGAGTAGAATTTCCAAAACTGGGCTTTGTGAGGGAATTGCAGGGGGTTGTGAGTGATGAAATAGCTAATTAATTAAATAAAAATGTAAACTTAAACTAAATAAATAGGCTAATTTTTAAAAAATCCAAATAAAATACTTTTTTTTTTCACCAAAATCATTGCATTCAAGCATCATTGACATATGCCTGTGCTATTAAATAAAATTAAATGTTAATTTAAGATCTGAGGTAGTTCTTAGGTAGCCTAAATACTGTTGGTCAAAGGCGTTCAGATAACAAAAAAAGTGTGGAAATCTCTACTGTAGAGTAATACATTATATCATAAATAATGGTAACAAATTAAAAGTGTAGCTTGGACATTCTGCTAAATAAATTCTGTTTCACAAAAGAAAAAAAAAGTTTCTAAAAGGAAAAGAATATGAGATGGCAAGAAAAAAAGGCCCTAAAAGACATGGTGATGGTAAAAAAAAAAAAAAATGAGATGGGAGGAAAAATTATATTTCATTGCTTTTGCAGTAACTTTGTGTTTGCTCACAAAACATTTGTGAGAGAAATAATATGAGGTGGGACTTGTGGGAGGGAGAGAATATTTTGCGAATTTACATTCTTTGCAAACCAACACCAAGTTTTCTTGGGGCAATGCAAAAGTTGAGAGGCTGCTTACTGCAGACAGATCCAGTGGGTGGAGCTTGACATCCTGATGACCTTGAACGTCCAGCCACACGCTAAACAGACCCATAACCTAATTATGTCAAGCTCCACCCATTATGTCGAAAGAGGGGTTTAACTGTAATGTCTGTATAGGGTATGTATGATGAAGTTACACAGACTATCATCTAAGCACCCCATTCCGAGCCATTTCTAAGCCGAGCCATTTCTGTTAAATATTATTAAATTGTAAGATCCATTTTTATTTGTCGAAAGAATTCCAGGTGACGTTCACTCTCAGCCAATAAGATTTTCATCGGTCAGTCTTGGAAGTCTATTCTGATTGGTTGATAACTTTTTTTTTTTTTCTTTTTTTTTTAATGAACCCAAGCGCAGTTTATTGAAAGTAGAACAAAATACAAATTAAACAGAACTAAACAAGTGACATGAACAATAAGCAGACTTGAACTTGACTTAAGCATGAGGAGACTGGGCAAAACTCACCAACAGCGAGTACAGAGAACAATACACGACAAACAAACATGGCTAACATGAAGGCTAAATACAAAACTATGGGGAACACATGACCAAGACATCAATAAGACGGAGCTAAAGAACATGAAACGACGAGACTGTTCACAAGATATCAGGACAATGAAGCAAGGGAACTAATTAAAACAAACACATGAACAGGGGAAGCAGAGATCACATGACGTAAACATGTGTACCGATAAACATGAACTTCAAAATAAAAGACATGATTTGCTTGATAACTTTTGACAACGTTTAATCCAGGAGCTTTCTAGTGCAAGAGCACAGATAGATTCACACGCGCGCATTACATGGATGTGCTCCCGATGTTTGTCATTAAAATAACGCCATAGAGCTGGACATCATTTGGCTTTGTAGTGAGTGAGCTCCACTTGCAAATGTTTTCCAAGTGAACACAAAAGCTTTGAAATATAATTTTCCTCCCATCTCATATTTTTCCATCACTTTGTGCTGTATTAAAGTTATGAGGGTCAGGGTGAGTAAATGTAAATTTGTGGGGGTTAACTTTCCCCTTAAATTGTATAAATCGTGTTCAATGATCCATTTAACTGATTTAATTGTACCTGTAATTCCTGTACTGACAGGCCGGAAAGTTTGATAGGAGGAATTCTTTCACTCAGCACTTGCCCCCTCTCCTTCTCTTTATCCTGCTTCTCTACTATCAGCATTTCCATTGCCGTACTCAGCAGCCTCATCTTCATGATGGCATGTCCATTGTAATCATGGCAAGGTGAAAAATGCATTAGTTTAGCCATAAATGTACTAGAATCTCACAAAAGGCCTTTATTACAGTTGCTACATTTAAAAAATCCATGCTCCTGTCACTACTTGAGCACACAAAGCAGCCAATGTGTAACTGTGGTCAGCAGGTGGCGCTCACCTTCAACCCCAGCCGACGGGCTGAAGTTATCTTGGGTTTTGGCTTTGGTTGGGGACTTTGTTTGAAGCAGCCAGTGGAGCATATAGATAGAAGAAAATATTGATAGAGACATGACAGATATCATTATTCAAATAGCTGGTTGTTACTGATGAAGGTGGAGATACTCACGCGTCAGACATACTTCTGTAGTCCTTCCTTATCTGCAAAATAAAATAACTATTTCAAACAGTCATCTCTACTCTGAAATACATATTAGGATATTAAAGGATCAATTCACTTCAGAATTAAAATTTCCTGATAATTTACTCACCCCCATGTCATCCAAGATGTTTATGTCTTTCTTTCTTCAGTCGAAAAGAAATTAAGGTTTTTGAGGGAAACATTCCAGGATTTTTTTCCATATAGTGGACTTCAACAGGGTTCAACAGGTTGAAGGTCCAAATTGCAGTTTCAGTGCAGCTTCAAAGGGCTCTACACGATCCCAGCTAAGGAATAAGGGTCTTATCTAGAGAAACAATTGGTCATTTTCTAAAAAGAAATAAAAATAGTCTGGGATCTTGTAGAGCCCTTTGAAGCTGCATTGAAACTGCAATTTGGACCTTCAACCTGTTGAACCCTGCTGAAGTCCATTATATGGAGAAAAATCCTGGAATGTTTTCCTCAAAAACTCAAAAAATTTCTTTTCGACTGAAGAAAGAAAGACATAAACATCTTGGATGACATGGGGGTGAGTAAATTATCAGGAAATTTTAATTCTGAAGTGAACTAATCCTTTAACAAATGAAAATATTTAAGATAAGCATTTGAGCCCTATCCTGCAGTTATTTCATAATTATTTATATACTATTATAGTATTTAGTATAGCATTTTTAATTAGCTTTTGTTTATATTTTCAGTTTCAACTTTAGTGTAAGTTTTAACAATTTTATGTGCTGAAATAAATAATTTAAGTTTGTCATTTTAAATACTGTCAATTCAGGCAACATTTCTAATTTTCATTTAAATTTTAAATGTATTTATTTTTAAGTGTATATTTATTTATATCTTATTCATATATTATTTTATTTAAATTGATGAAAACTATTTTTATTAGTTTTAATTAACAATAACACTGATCCTATAGTATGGAATGGTGTTATGACCTGAAAAGAAAAATTAAAGTTTTATTTTAAATATAAAGTCACTTAAAAGGAATGCTTGAACTAAGATGTCCTTTTGCAGTTATCACTTTTCAGATGCATTAGTTTGACTACAATATGCAAAAAGACATTTAATCAAAATGGCAACTTTTGTATGAATGCGTTACGATTCCCAAAAACAAATTATTAATTCACTTTGCATATGTAATAAATGTGTATAATTTATGCAATCTTTGAAGAATTAAGCATAAATTGATTCAAATCCATTAATAACCGTGGTAATCAGACCCTTTAATCCACCCATTTGACCTATTGGTCCTCTACACATCGGTAAGAGTTCTGTGCATAGCGTCCGTGAGTTTTAGCATAGGTGAAAATCTTCCGGGATTGTCGCTAATTTGAGAAACATCTGAACAGATAACAGTGCAATTGTGCCCAATTTCTTGCCAGTTTTGAATAAATAATAATTAAATCCTTTAATATATACCATGACATCTATAACCCCTTCTGAGTAATGACAGATTTGCCATCAAAAAAATAACCCACACATAGCTGTTAGTCTCTTATGACCACTGAAAAAGACATACCTGCTAGAAGAAGAAAAGAGAGGAGTGTGAGTTAACTGGCTGACCGAGGAAAGAAGAAAATCCTTGGATTTATAGTTTCAGCTCCCATGAGAACACCTTACTAAAATAGACCTTGTCTGTGCCACTCTACTGACATTTACTGTTCACACGGTAAACTAGCATAGTAAAACTTTCATTCGGACAGAGTGATGCAGCTATGCAGTGTGGACTGGGTTGAATGCCTCTTTTTGGTGGCCAAAACCTTATTGAACATCAGAGTGACCAGTTCAAAGGTCTAAAGGTGATTCTAGTCTTTAAGAGTAAATAAGGCAAATTGCAATACACATTTTGGACATATTAAGGTACAACTTACTTACTTACTTAGGAAAAAGAGAGAGAGAAAAGAGTGGAAGTGGAAAAAAATAGTAAAGAGTTTTGCAATCTAAGTTTATACCAGTTAATTGCAACGTGATGTCATGCCATGACATCCATCTCATGAACGTGATAATTTCCATGCACATTAAGCAACTGATAGCTGGCAGAAGGCAATGTGGTATAAATCATTTCTTGGGTTAGAGGACAGTGAGCAGGTGGAAAGAGAGGTCAAATTGTAAAAACATTTCCAGGGGGATGGTGGGGTCGTGGGGTGTGGGGTGCATTCTTGTATCTAACCTTACACTATGAGTACAAAAACCTTTTTATTTATAGGATTACAGAGTAGAATAAAAATCTAGGTAGCATTCATGAAATAATTTATATGACTGCAGTATTGTATGACTGAGCACCAGACTCTCTCTCTCTCTTTCTCAGAATCGTCTTTCATCTCTAAATTGCCACACGTACTGCACACATCCTTTTATTATAAATAACTGGATAGAAACAGCCAGAAACACCGTCAAAAGTGCCACTTTCGAGCTATTAGTGGCCGGCGACTTGAGTGTTTATGTCAAGCTATTAGCTTTACAGCTTTGCTAGCTTTGGCTTGAATGGTTTCTATTCAGATTTAAATAAATACATAAATAAACACACGTACATTTAGCTAAAATATGCATGTGTGCATTATCACCTTGATGAATGCATTCACTTTCAATAATTCAATGCAACTTTCACAACAATCTCTTACTGAATCAATGCACTTTAGCTATGATTGTTATTCTTTCTAATGTTACATTTCCTTAAACACTGAACAAATAAATATCATGCCGTTTTCTTTTTAAAGAACGCCAAAAAATGTGCTTGAATAGTGCTTTTTGCCATTTTGAATTGGCAGTTGGCAGTTCTGATTGGCCAATTGCTTTTATTTATAGTTGTTAATTATCATACATAGAGAATTTTAATATTTCATTTGCATAAGTTTTATATAATAGCAACTCAACATTGTTAATCTAATAGGGGTTTTACAGAGGGGACGGTTTTGTCTTTTTTTTTTCCAACAAGCCGCCCCCCTCATCCCCCCTCAAATCGAGGCACTGTCTTATTGTAATGTGAGCTGCCCTATACTCACACCTCATTCTCCCTGAGAGGTGACACTCCAAGAGACATGTAATGAATTACCACCTGCCATTTGTCCTGGATTTATTTTTAGGCCTTATGGCCAAATGATGAGATGCCAAATGCTAGTTCTTGTCTTTAAATGGCCTTGTATAGTGTTCTTATCAAAACTGCAACAGCAGGCATGATCTGCTAACAACTACTCTATTTTGCTCTGTTTTGTATCGTATTATGACGCTAATTTTATTTTTTAATGGATGGAAATATAATTGTAGCTGCCCCGTTAAGAGATCAGTAAACGCAGATAAAAAAGAATCACAAACAATGAAAAATTATTTTTGAGCTACACAGATTTTTTGATTGGTCTTGCTACGGTCATCATACGTCTGTCAAAGTATAGCCTACAGGACACAATGCAAACTATGCAAAATATTTAAAAGATGTCGTGCGTCACTGCTGTTTTTGGAGCATGCGCACAATGCAGAGTCCAATTTTAGTCAATTAACATGTATTCATGCTAGACAAGGTCTGTTTGTCCGACTTAGCCCAAATTGGACCGGCACGATTTCAGTCGGTCTACTGAAGCGTTTACATGACATTTTAAAAAGACGAATTATTGATTTATTCCAACTTAAAAAATTTAAAGTAGGTGTATTTTTTTTAATTTTTTTTTCAGTTGCACCAATTTACAAATATTATTCATTGATGTTAGAACAGCTGAAGATATTCCCAGGACACAACAGTTATGTTACGTCTGCTATGAGGTGAGTTCAAAAGTTATTTTTATAGTAATAGACAAAATATTTAGCCTTTCTGATCTGTATTTATTTTAAAGACAGAAAAAGAACTGAACATCACATAAATCATTAAGTAGCACCTCAAGTAAATTCAAGACATTGTTTTTTGTCTAAATGACTTAAAACATGCAGTTTCCTTTTCAACTAAAACTTAAAATGAAGCCATGAACGTAAGCTATTATTAAAATGGAATTTGCATTATAAGAACTTGCATTGATTTATACATTCATTTTAAGATGTTTTTGAATTCCTGAATTCTGATGTCAGATCTCATGTAGTTGCAATCTGTAAGAAAAAATAAAATAAAATTCAGAGCTGTAAGTCAAGGTGAAATATTTCATGCAAGACATCCTAAACATAAAGATCATTAAAAAACAATGCATTTTGTAAATTTACCATCTATTGTCCAGCATCAAACAGCTTCTTCCTGCCCTCCATTCCAGACATGGCCTCCACATTCTTACGCCAGTCAGTCACCTCTTCTTTCTATGTGAGGAACAGGTGTAACAACAGGTATGTGTTAAAATAGCACAAAAATACATGGCTAACACTTTAGTTTAGGGTTCAATTCTCACTATTAACTAGTTTAGCATGCATATTACTAGGATATTGGCTGTTTATTAGTACTTATAAAGCACATATTAATCCCTTATTCTGCATGACCATGTTCTGTATCCCTTAATCCTACCCAATACCTAAACTTAACATCTACCTTACTAACAATTTGATTCATATTTCAGTGATTCAGTTTTGTTCATGAAAATGTCACATGACTTACCTTCTCCTCTTCTTTCTTGACTGTCTTGAGGTTGGCTTTGAAATCCACAGACTCTTTGACCCTGGAGCCCAGAAGTGCTCCCAACATGGCATCAGCAGAGATCTTCACCCTCTTCAGTGCAGGTCTCTTCATTTTGCCTCTAAGTTCGGTAATTTTGATGTTCAAATCTGTAATCTAAAGCAGACATGAAGTTAATTTCAATGTATTTCCGTTGAATCTAATAAGATACAAAGTGATTCCACTGATGGTGTAGTACCTCCTTTTCATTTTTGGAAACCTTGGCCGCGATGTCATACCTTTCTTCATCTACAACATCAATCTTTTGATGGAGGTCTTTGCAGAGAGCCTGAATACAATATTGACAATCTTTAATAATAATCTTACAAATTAAATGTAAGGCCTTTAAATGTAATTTAAAGTTTTAAAATAATAAACCATCATTTGCACCAACTGAGTTAATGATTTGCATAAAGTCTTTAATAATAATCTAAAAAAATTTATGTATATTTGTAATATTTTTTTAAAAATAAAAAAGCATAATTTTAACATTTTAACTATCAGCTCTCTTTCTAAGCATAGATCTTAACTTAAATGGTTGTAATGCATGAATGCTTTTGTAATACAAACCTAAGGTTGGTCTTCTTTTAAAGAAGACACCCAGCAGATTGTTGCAGAAGTGAAAGCGGCTTCAAAAAATTGAAGTGTAAAAACAGTATAGAAGTTTAAATTTACTGTAAAACAAAAGTATTTTATACAAAATATATATTTTACAAAATAATTTGGGCAGTGGCTATTTACACTAAGTGCAAATAGCTGTAGATGCTATATACATTATATGAAAATAGCAATATATTCTATTTACACTAAGTGACAATTTTCTTAGCGATATGCTATTTACATCTGGTAAAAGTATCAGTTCTTTGCAATAAGAGTAAATAGTACTTAGAAGCTGTCTATAGCTACTTTATATTGGCAGATACTATTTGCGCCTCAGTATTTTTGTACATTAACAGGATGCAATAATATAGTGTAAATGATTATATTTATTAAAATTGTTAAATGGATGCTGCCTTATTGGGAGAGTAAAAACCCTTCCTACCCTTCCCCTAACACTACCTAATAAACACTTTTAATATTATTACACACTCGTTCAAAGTTTATTTCCACTTTTATTGAAAATAAATGCGAGCTTGACAAAAGGCGGATTCGAACCCATGTCAAAAGCCAGGTCTGCGAGTCTTATTTGCTACTGTTGTGCCACTGAAGACGTTAAATCCTGTGCGTCTTTTTTAAAACTTGAGTGGCCCAGCCAGACATTGGTGGGCTGAGCTAGTGTAAATAGCGTTTGCCAACAAGGGACACTATTTGCACTTAGTGTAAATAGACCTCCGAATAATTTAGACTCTAAAACTGCTTAAAAAATAGCTATATTCCAAATTTGAAGTTAAGATAAAAAAAAATGGATTTAAAATACTGTTTTCATGGCTGGTTTCATCAATTTCAAAACGGTTTACACAGGATGAATTATAAGTGTTTAAGCTTTCGAATGAAACCTAATTTATGATCATTACTAAAATATAAGATAGAAGAAAAAAGGCAATATAAAAGCACACCAAGTGCCCCGCTACTGGGGACACTGACAGTTATCAGGCTATATTAGGTTTACCTGAAGCTCTTGAACAGACAGACCGGACAGCTGTAGAGGTGGCACTCTCTCACGCAAGGTGGTCTCTCTCTCTCTCTGCTTCTCTTCTTTTTCAGTTACAAGCATAGATGTTGCTTTCTTCAGGAGCTTTGTCTGAAGCAAAACATATCAGAAAGCATTGCTAAATGCATCATCTTTAGAAATTATTTCTTCTCTGTAAAACAGACAGAGCCAAATACCTTTAAGAACAACCTCCTGGATGCTGTAATCTTAGATTTGGGTCGCTGAAAGAATTTAAACACATTTAAAGAAAAGCGCATTTATTGGATTCTGCTAATTTTTTTTTTTTTTTTAAATTGACATGTACAAAAAGTGGAAGTTATAAAGTCCACTTACCTGTCTAAAATGTCAGTTTTCAAATTATGAAAAGGAATAAAAGTAGGGATGTTTTAAACATGTACATTTACAGTAAGATAGCAAATACTGTATGCATATAGATATTAACAACTTAAAAGACAATACTTACGACTCAGACATTGTGACCTTCTAAGTGCAAATCTAAGTCAAAAATCTGAAAAATAAAGATTGGTGACTTGCTGATTAGCAGTGATTATTATTACTAAATAATAATGCACTTCATAAGCATAATTTTAAAGGCATTAAAAATATATATTTTAGCAAAAATTCTCAACATCACACACTTAAAGATTCCTGATGGATGAACCAGAATCAGAAAGCCTAAATAAGTAGAAAAGACATATCATAAATGATGAAAAATCTTAATTGCTTCTCCTAGACAGCAGTGAGATTAAATGGGATGCAAATTGACTTTAATTTCCTTCAGCTTTACAAGAGATCTCAGCAATGTAACCAATCATGTCTCATCAAAGTTTTCAAACTATCTGGGCTATGCTCCACATTAAATTTATGCCATCTCGTGGGTAATTCTGTTATTTTTAGAGCAATCAGATGCATTGTTTTTACCGTTAGCTCTGCCAAATAGTGCAATAGTTCATACCTGTTTCTCCAAAGACCACTCCAAGGGAACAAGTAGAGTGTGACAATGTCAGTGCACAAGGAAACCCAGACAAATTTTATGGCCTCTTTGGCTTCCTCTGAGTGGCTCACTAAAATAGACTGAACTCTTACACCCTGAGGCTCATTTTACTCAGCACCATCAAAACACAATTGCATACATTGTCCACTGTCAGTCCCTCTTCATTCCCCATTGTTTGACCCTACAAGGCAGAAAAGGCTTTGCTGAAGTCGGCCAGTAGCTGTACGACCACGACTGCAACTAAAAGAATTTAAATTGATTGATTGATTTATTTAGGAAGATAATATGAAGATATGAATCAGGGTATAACTTTTAATTTTTATACACATACAACAAGCTTTATACATATCCCAAAGGTTTTCCGCATAGTACGAAATCCAAATAAATGATACACTTTTAACTTGTCTGATTTGAACGGCATTGAATTTGGGTAAATATACACACAACATGTGGTAACTTAAAACCAGTTATATGCACAAACAAGAAATGCATTTCAAGGACACTGTTTGTTATGCAAGGGAACTGCAAGGTGACACAACACGTTTCTTTGTTGCATGGGGTCATTTAATTTTGGAATGCCATTACATTGCAATTTTTACTTTCAGTAATGTAGAAAGTGTTACAATATCTGACATCTTTTATTCCTGAACAGCACTAGTTAACATTGCATACAATTAATTTCCAGTCTGATTTTATTTATGATGCATTTAGCATATCATACACAAAATATCATATTTAGTTTCGAATGTAAACAGATTTGTACAGAATGTCCACAAATTGCAGCAAAACACAGGGACTGGTAAAGACACACTAAGAGCTAAGATCACCTACGAAACACTTAAACTATGAACATTATAAACAGTTTTGTGTGTGTGTCTGTGTGTGTTTGATTGACATTATTAGTCATAATAAATCAAATTTGTATTTGTTTTGGCTTTTCTTTCTTCAAAACGTGTTTCCCTGCGTTGGCACACATCAGTCTGAAAAATAAGAAAACAATGTCATCTTTCAGTCAAAATGCTTGTTCTTTTTACAGCACTCAAACATAGGTAAATGTGACAAATTTGCTTTGTACCTTTTTTTTTTATTGTGCAGCATTAAACAGCTTCTTCCTGCCCTCCATTCCAGCCATGGCCTCCACATTCTTACGCCAGTCAGTCACCTCTTCTTTCTATAAATGGTACAAATAAATAAAATTGGTTTGGAATGAGTTTTGGTTTGTTATGAATGATGAATGAATGAATTTATATTTCCAAAAGACTAAAATGCGTCACCTTTTCTTCTTCTTTCTTTACTGTCTTTAGGTTTGCCTTGAAATCTGCCTTTGATGCCATTTTGGATTCAGTCAGAGCACCAAACATGGCATCATGTGACTTCTTAACCCTCTTCAGTTTGGTTCGTTGCTTTGTACCCTTCATTTCCCAAATCTTCTGGGTCAAGGACTGGATCTGAGATAGACCACAATGACGGTAACTTGTGAAACAACCTTTTTGATGTCAGTTTTACTCGTTTGAGAGCAGTGTTGTTATTGCTAACTGAAAAATCATTTTCAGTAATTGAAATAAAGCTGAAATAAAATTTAAAAAGTAGGTGAAAACCGTAAACTTAAAAAACTTAAATGTACAGAAATCTTGCCTTGGCAACTAACTGAAATAAATACATTGTTAATAATAAATACAAGTTGAAGTACTAACATTAATAAAACTGAAATAAAAATAAAGATATGTAGAAATTAAAAAAAAAAAAAACATAAAATTACTAAAACTTAAAGCTGCAGTCCGTAAGTTTTGCCTCTTTGTCGCCATCTCTGTTTGAAACCTGCATTTGCAGTTATTTGTGGAATTATCATCTTTACGTGAGTTGTGTATCGGCACGGCTCCTCAGCACGGATGAATCTAATGTTTGCTGCCAGACACCTCACCTGTGGATACTGTACATCGGGAATCACAGATTCTAGTCTTGGAAGTATGACCAAAATAAGAATTTTTACCCCAAAATTTAATCTGAACAAGTAACATGTCTGCCACTTTTGTTCTGACCAACTGAGAAAAAAAGCATTACAATAAATCACGCTGCCAATGGTGATTAAATCTAACGATCGCTTAGCTCGGATCACGTCAAACTGTGCAAATTATTATTATTGTTATACTTTGTTCTCAAATTGTTAATGTAATCAGCATTGCGTGACTATGTGTATTTAGTGTGTATTAGCGTTACCTGATTTCAATTTCTGTAGCCACTCCGCAGTCCAAAGTCTTTTGCTTTTGTCTACGGGTGAATCTCCAGTTGTCACTGATGATTGTCATTTGGACAATGATACGTTTATTTATTGCAGCTGCTGTGAGAAAAGGCTATAAATGATCCTCCACCAGCATCCGCACATGTGATATAGCCTACTAGCTGGGACACGTTCTTTATGTAAACAGAAGTGACGTAATGACACAAAGACAAATGGCGGCATGCACGAATTTCCGCGGAAACCTACCAGTACCGCTCTTATTAGAAAACATTATTACAAGCTTACCGTTGTGAATCGGGCTAATGTAAGGAGATTGTTTTGAACACTGGCTGGTCATGTACTTGCGCAAAAATTGATTTTGAATAATTTTTAACCAAAAAAAGTGACGGACTGCAGCTTTAAAAATAAATTGAAAATAAAAACTAAATAAATATATATAAAAAAAATTCTAAAAAATAAATAATAGTTTATAAATAATATTAAATTAACACTGTTTGAGAGACATTGTGCAGGTACTTTATCATTTGTATGTTCTCTGGGAATTGAACCCATGACCTTGCCGTTGTTAGTGACACGCTTTTCCTTAAAGCTAACATTTGTATTCATTAATAATCTTTTGTTTGTCTTTCTAAATGTGATACAACATCGCAACCATTACCTCTTTTTCATTTTTAGCCACTTTAATTTCAAGATCATATCGGGCGTCGTCAACGACATCAATCTTGCGGGAAAGCTCTTTGCAAAGTTCCTGCAAAAAAACATTCATATGAATATATATATATATATATATATATATATATATATATATATATATATATACATACATATTTACTTTTGCATATTGTTAGTTCAGATTTTTTTTAGTCTAGACAATACCTGGAGCTCCTGTGCAGACAGACCAGATAATTTGAGAGGAGGAACCCTCTCAGTAAGAGCATCCTCTCTTTCTCTTTTATTCTGCTCTTTTTCAGCTGCTAGCATAGATGTGGCCTTCTGCAGTAATTTGCTCTGTAACGTAACAGCACAGATGTGATTATGAAGTTCCAGCAGATTAACACACAGCATAGCGCAGCACACTGCTAACACAGCTGGCCATTTTATCATGGATTTCATTCTATAGTCTTGCCTTTCATTACTGTAAGGAAGTTTAATATGTGCAAACGGTTCTTATGTTTACTAAAAATCTGAATTTTCACCATCATTATGCTGTGTTCACACCATGTTGTAATTACCATAAATAAAGCTCTGTATGCTTTCTAATCGCGATACTTTGATGTCATACACCTATCGGTCTGCACAGCACCACTTTAAGTCGAACACATCTTAAATCTGCAGCGGTCAGGTGGTACAGCGGCCGTGTGCTACAAGTTGTATCTCTCAAAAAAATTAAGATTTTACACATTGTAATTTCTACAAGCACGTGAATGCTTAAGAATCGTTACGGGAATTACAACATGGCGTGAACGCACCTTTACTCTAGTCTCCAGTGTCACATGATCCTTCAGAAATCATTCCAATATGCTGATTTGCTGCTCAAGAATCACTTCTTATTATCAATGTTGAAAACAGTGCTGTTTAATATTTTTTGGAAACTGATACATTTTTTAGAAAGTTCAAAAGAAAAGCATTTACTTGAAATTTTTGTAACATTATAAATGTCTTTACTGTCACTTTTGATCAGTTTAATGTGTGCTTAATCCAAACTTTTGTATTTTATGAAAAAACAAGCAACTTACTTTTAAGAGCAGCCGCCTTGTGGCTGTATACTTTGTTTTTTTCTGAAAAGCAATACAAGTTTAATGTTTAATAACTCCAAATTATTTTTTTGACCAGCTAAATCTTATGAATTATTGTACAACTTGCCAAAAGGGAAGTGACTTACAGGTCTACAATGATGAATCACAGAAGCATAGCAATAAAGAAACAAAAGAAACACCAAAATGGATTAACAAAAGAGATAAATTGATCCAACTTTAATAATATTTACTAATAGTAAAGTACTTACCCTTCAGACATGGTTGTTTCTCTTTATGGACCCTAAAAATGGAAGATAATTTATGAGTTCTCATTAAATGAGATGTTCCCTTTTCACAATAACAAAGGTGATGGATCTCCAGACATGTAATCTTAAATGTGTTTCAGGTGATGAAATCATTCAGTTTATAAATCTGTGCGTCAGATTTGCGTAAAGTCGCTAGGAAAAATTCTTACAGTCCACACATACAACATAGTCTGGAAAGGTGACAAGGGCCAAGTATTTAAAAGGCGGAGAAGTCACAATGTAGAGGAAACTTTAATTTGAGCCATCGTATTCAAAGAAGAGCGCTTTATATAAAGCACTGGTGCCGAGCACTCTGTCCGTACCTATTCTTTGCATTCGTACCTATTGTGCTTGATAAAGCACATGGTTGTTAGTATTTCCAGCCTGGCTAAATTTGAACATTGCTGCCATTCTTTCATTTGGCCCAGTTTCAAGCCCTAGCCTTGAACTCACTGCACTGGATGATAATGCTTTCATACGGATCCTAGCAGCCAGAACTCAAGTTTTGGAAAAGATAGCTTTTGTTTTGAACTAAATTATCTGGATTTTTTAGTCTTTTTTTGTTAAAAGGTGAAAAAAATGCACTTTTAATTTTTTAATCAATTTTATTTCCAAAAAAAAGCTTGTGTATGGCTAATTCGTACGTACAAATTTAGGAAGTAGTCATTTAAGAGTTCAGTCAAAAACTGGCCACTAGTTTAGAGGTGTTTTTGTTGTTGTTGTTGTTGATGTTTTTGCTTGTTACTCACCAAATTTCTTGAGTGACTAAATTGCAAGACAAATCACCTGAGAACTATTTTCATGATCTAATTGGTTCCAGGAGCCAAATCTCTCAAGAACATTTGATCTTGTATCCACGCTTCTCCAAGTCTAATCTAGAGTATTTCATAACATACATTCCTTAAAGTTGACACAAGCAGCTTGTTACGAAAATACACAGCACGGCACTTGCTAGTCCCTGTGGGGAGCCGCGGCCGTGACATGGGAGAATGTAGGATGGATATCCATCCATCCTCCCAACAGGGAAGGTGTAATTATGATTATCTCCAAATGTGTTCTGTAAATCTAAGAGTGATGAACCGACCATACAGTTAAAATCCTCACAAATGTTTAGCAATAAACTCAATATCCTTAAGTATTTATGACAACATGTGTGGGTCCAATAAACTGTGAATGTTAATGTGATAGCTTATAGGACTTACCTTGAACAAGGAGACAATCAGGGCAGGATAAGTTGTGTGGTGGCTTCGAAGAAGAATAAATGTTAAATGTTTTTTTTCGGGAAGGATTTATGGGTTGAATCCTGCGTGTGAATGGCTAACTAAAATAGACCCCCGTTACGCCTCTTGCACTCACGTGTGCAAATATCTGGGCAATTTGTTTTCGACCTCCAGGACATGGACACACACACTTTCAAATGACATACACTAGCACAAGGGTCATGCACTTCAATTCTCTAGCTCTACTGTATGAAGTAGCAGCTGGAAAAGGACACCCTAGGTCAATAGGGTAAAAAATGAACTAAGAGACATCACCATACTTCCCCAGTTGATTGATTATATTAAAGTGTTAGTTCACCCAAAAATGAAAATCCAGTCATTAACCCTCATGTCGTTCCACACCCGTAAGACCTTCGGAACACAAATTAAGATATTTTTGATAAAATCCGATGGCTCAGTGAGGCCTCCATTGACAGCAAGATAATTAACACTTTCAGATGACCAGAAAGGTACTAAAAACAATGTTATGAAGCGACAAGAATACTTTTGTGTGCCAAAAAAAACAAAATAACGACTTTATTCAGCAATATCTAGTGATGGGCGATTTCAAAACACTGCTTCGTGAAGATTTGAAGCTTTACGAATATTTTGTTTCGAATTAGTGGTTCGGAACGCATTTCAAACTGCCAAAGTCACGTGAATTACTGAAACTTCGAAACGTTTCTAAACACTTATGACGTACAAAAAGTATTCTTGTCGCTTTATAATATTAAGGTTGAACCACTGTAGTCACATGAACTGTTTTAAATATGTCTTTAGTACCTTTCTGGGCATCTGAAAGTGTTAATTATCTTGTGTCAATGCAGGCCTCACTGATCGGATTTTATTAAAAATATCTTAATTTGTGTTCTGAAGATGAACGAAGGTCTTACGGGTGTGGAACGACATAAGGGGGAGTGATTAATGACAGAATATTAATTTTTGGGTGAACTAACCCTTTAAGAATTACAAAAAAAAATTGTATTACAAGTTTTTTAAATTGTTTAATTATGCAAATGTGTGCAATTAACAGAACAGAAACCTTGGATAAAGCCAGGTTCAAAATTCTTGTTGCATTTTGTTGACTAGTCAGTATATGTATATATGTATTGTAATTGAAATATACAGGTGCATATAGATAAAGTGCAATGAAATAATCCATTTAGCATGTTTTCTTTCCATTAGTCTGAAAAAACATGTTATAAAAAGCCAAAGAGCCCAAAATCTCCAAATTAACCAGTGCATGAAAAGACATTTAGACTATTGTCTAGATTTATAGACTTATAAATGCAAATATTAAATGACATTAAATTTTAAAGGGATAGCTCACCCAAAAATGAAAATGATTCCATGATTTACTCACCCTCAAGCCATCTTAGGTATATATGACTATCTTCTTTCAGACAAACACAATCAGAGATATATTTAAAAATAACCTTAGTCCTTCAAGGTTTATAATGGTTGTTAATAGCAGCCCAAATTTTGAAGACAAAAAAAAGCATAAATCCATAAAAAATAATGAATCCATATGACTCCAAGGGGTTAATAAAGGCCCTCTGAAGCAAATCGATGCATTTGTTTAAGACAAATATCCTTATTTAAAACTTTATTAAGTAAAATAACAAGATTCCGGTGCAACAGCCATGCGCATTCGACGTACGTCCAAAAAGCATTAACTTCCGCGA
Organism: Hypophthalmichthys molitrix; assembly: GCA_037950675.1. NCBI lineage: Eukaryota > Metazoa > Chordata > Actinopteri > Cypriniformes > Xenocyprididae > Hypophthalmichthys > Hypophthalmichthys molitrix. The sequence continues at coordinate 13,425,450 of CM075515.1, read as the reverse complement.
CGTAGTACACAATGGCATGACATACTAGCGTAGTATGTAGGCCTTTATTATGTGAACTCCACAGTTGTAATAAAATGTTCTTGTCGTAAACACTAAAGTTAACTGGCCTCTTTATTAACCTGCATGCTTGTGTTTGAGGACCATAAAAGCAAAGTCCTTCAAGGCCATGGTGCATGCGTGCCATGTAAATGGGGTGAGGGCAGACAGTAACTCATGTGTACTTGTTAAGAAGGAACTGACAGCACACTCCTAAAAGTTGGGTTTATTTATAATTTACACAAGGTTTTATAATTATAATGCATTCAAATCTTGTTGTAATCTACAAAAAGCTGCATACTCAAACCTATACTTGTGGAAGCACTAAATGTGCACGACAATGTGACATTGTAGTAAACATTGTTTTTTTTTGTTTTTTTAATGTATTCAGATGTGTCATGACATGTAGGTCCTGCACGCTGATCATTTACTGACACAAATTAGAAGTGCCAGTGATAATATTGTGCCTTGAGTTTTTACTGTGTGACAGAATGAGACGGGGGTTCAAGGGCTTCTCAAATCCTCTGCTGACTGCTGGCATGTGGCGGTAGTTATCACTGTCAGCAGAAGTCATGAAGTCATTTTAAATGTGCTTAAATGTGGAAGTTTGCTTGTTAGGGTCGCTGTTCTCTTCTTTTTAAGTGTAATGAAAACTGGCATTGTTTTGTAGAGTGTGTTTAAAGACAGTCTGGCTAATGGTGTTACAATTCTGTTTGAAAATATAATTTACTACAACTTAGACAGACAACTGCTGTTTTAAGGGATAGAGAGAAAAATATATATTGCTCATACACAATGATCCAAATAACCCTGCTAATTACTCTTTAAACTGTCATGAGCCCTCTAGTGGCAATTAGATGACTTTTAGCTAACAATTCGCCTTTTTAGATGTCTTGCTGGTCATTTGCTGGTGTAGAGAAGCCCTTGAACCCCCGTATATATAAGTGCCGGTTGAATAGAATCGAACATCCTCTCATGGCTTATCAGATACTATCTGTATTAAGAAGAAACCAGGAGATCAGATAAGGGGGAAGAGGAGCCTGACACACACAAAGAAATAAAGCTTTTCTCACAAAACATTTCCTTTGATATTCAAGTCTGCCTTAAAATCAAACCCTTTAACTACACATAAAAAGTTGTTTTCTATATTGTACTAGTTGGACTCAGAACTTTAATAACAATTTAGTGTTGACATGCAAGAAAACTTAACAGTTTCATTTTCCACCAGTGAAACTGAAAAACAAATATATTGCTTAAATATTGAGTATATCTATAAAATACTGTTAGGTACCAAGGCTGCATTTATTTAATTAAAAATACAGTAAAAACAGTAATATTGTGAAATATTAGTACAATTTAAAATAACTTTTCTGTTTGAATATATTTTATAAAGTAATTTATTTCTGTGATCAAAGCTGAATTTTCAGCATCATTACTCCAGTCTTCAGTGTCACATGATCCTTCAGAAATCATTCTAATATGATGATCTGCTGCTCAAGAAACATTTGTGTACAATTGTACAAAATATTTGTGTACAATATTTTTTTTTTCAGGATTTTTTGATGAATAGAAAGTTCAAAAGAACAGCATTTATTTGCAATATAATCTTTTGTAACATTATAAATGTCTTTACTGTCACTTTTGATCAATTTAATGCATCCTTGCTGAATAAAAGTATTAATTTCTTTAATTTCTTTTAAAAAAAAATAAAAATAAAAATTCTTACTGACCCCAAGCTTTTGAACGGTAGTGTATAATGTTACAGAAGCTTTGTATTTCAGATAAATGCTGTTCTTTTGAACTTTCTATTCATCAAGGAATCCTGAAAAAAAGTACACAACTGTTTTCAACATTGATAATAATCATAAATGTTTCTTGAGCATCAAATCAGCATATTAGAATGATTTCTGAAGGGTCATGTGACACTGAAGACTGGAGTAATGATGCTGAAAATTCAGCTTTGATCACAGGAATAAATTACTTTATAAAATATATTCAAACAGAAAACAGTTATTTTAAATTGTAATAATATTTCAGAATATTACTGTTTTTACTGTATTTTTAATTAAATAAATGCAGCCTTGGTGAGCAGACGAAACTTCTTTTAAAAAGATTAAATATCTTACCGATTCCAAACTTTTGACCGGTAGTGTATATGTAAGAAATAAGGTACGAGAGGCTGTGCTGTATCGTGAAAAAGTCACGGCTGAAGGGCGTTGTTAGGCACGACACAAAGCTTATTCACAATACAACACTAGCCTCGAGTACCTTATTGCATTTATAAAACGGTTACCACACAATACAAATATTAAAGCCAAAAATATGTATCAATGCAACTTTGATGAAGTAAACTTTCACTAAAAGCCGTCCTTCCGCAGGAAGGGATACAGCAACGACCGGAAGTGAGGCAAAATTTAATGATAAATTCATTTGCTACTTATCAGATTGTATTTTATTAACGACTACACCTACCCCAACCCTAAACCTACCCTTACAATAATGCAAATACCGTAATTAAATGACCCAGTATTAATTTGCGCATGACCAGTGTCCATAGCTGTATCCTAACTAGTCTTTACCGCCATGAACAGCAACAGAAGTTACATTATTACGCCATTAGATGGCAGCAAAGACTGTCTTTATGAGTGTGTCATTCAGTACCGAAGACTTTTACATTGAAAAGACTGAATTGTTGTGAACACGGAACAAGATGCAACTTACAAATGCTTTGACTAGCGCTGTCAGTCATGGGAAAACCCCTTAACTGTTAAAAGGACAAGATAATACATCAGACATTTAAACAAATTTTTTATTTTGAACATAGGACTGACCTGAAGGAAAATGCTAAATCTGAATGCAGGTAATAAACTTGTTCAATCAATCTCTTTTCCACAATACTCTTCTACATAATACAGTAAGCTTCAATGAAGGGTGTTGTGTAGTGATACACAGAACCGTAGGGTGAAACGGTATATACGGTGTAAATATATATAAATCAAAGGAAATGTTCGTGAGAAAAGTTTTATTTCTTTGCATGTGTCAGGCTCCTCCTCCCCCTTATCTGATCTCCTGGTTTCCTCTAAATACAGATAGTATCTGAAAAGTCATGAGAGGATGTTCGATTCTATTCCACCGACATTTCAAAAACAGCATATGCCTGTTGCAGTACCAGACAAAAACATAACTACAATGAGTGTGATTTTTCTCTTTCTGTTCATTCTTTCTCTTGTCATAATGAAAATATCACCCCTACATCTCATTGAACTCCCTCCGATGGAATGTTCTCAAGAGGTAAAGAGACTGTTTTCTTCTGTTTTGTCTATAAAACATTAATGCTATGAATATAAAAAAAAAAACGAGTGAATCTTTCATTATGCTGTTTTCTGACAGGGGGTAGCTTGCAATGTTCAAGTTGGTAAGTATAAGTTTTCTCTAAATTCATAGTAATGGAAGGTTTTTGAAGACAAAATCAAAGGTATGTTCATCAAATATTTCTTTGACGTCTTAGGGAACTGTTCAGATGAGGGTTGGGTGATGCCATGGACTGAAGCCCCAGGTTCTTCTCCTAATGTAACTACAAATGTAAAAGCCAAGAGGGATGATAGTGGACAGTTTGCGCCAGTTATACACCTTACGTGGAGCCAATTAACTGACAGTAAGGCAGCTGTTCAAGACTACAATATTTAAAAATAATCAGATCATTTCAGTCAAATTGCCTTTTTGACAGGAAACTTTCTTTCGTCTGATTGTTTTCCCAGCATAATTATGTATTTAAAGGTTATTTTCTTTATATTATTTTCATCAGGTAGCATATACTTCCTCAAAGGGACTGAAGTGCGTGTGGTTGAAATGGCCACAAATCACAGCATTTGTGTTCGTTACATTTTTCTTGACACACTGTTGCAGACACAAAACCCGAGCCGGGGCATGGTAATAGAATTATTGCTTGTATAATCATATACTACTATGCAGTATTATTCATGCCACTGTTTCATCTTTGTTTCTTTCCTTTATATTTTTAGTGGACTTTTTCTTTGGACAGAATTGTGGTTGTCCCCAACTTTAAATATCAGGTTTTTGTAACCAATTTACCAAAGCCAGACAGAGGAAGCAATACAAAAATTACCAACATCACAATTCCAGGTGAGAATAACTTAATGTTTAAATAACAATTGAGGTTTGATGATTAGATACTGTATATATTTAGATTTGTAGCAGTTATTTCAAGTCTGCATGAAACAGAAGTTGCAGTAGTCTTTTTTCCCTATTGTAATGTACAGTATATCCGATTGAAAATTAAGGGCAGGACTTGTTTTTTTTTCTGTGGGGAATTGATTGGATGGTTGTGGTTTGCTATTGGTCGATCTCTTGTGAGTGACAGGTTGTTCCACTCTCACGCCAATAAACATGACATCAGAGAAGAGATGTCACTGCAAGAGGAAGGGGATGTTATTTTGATTACAGATTACGAGGGCATATAGATTTAAAAAAAAAAGGTGCACAGATAAATAATTAATAATAAATACTGCAATAATCCATAAAAAAAGAGTAATTTAAAGCAAATGCTTGAACATGTTTAAAACTTCTGTTTGTATGAATATGTTTGTCATTTTAGAGAGCATTTGGGATAAGAAGGTAAAATGGTCAGTGAGAAACTATAAGGAAAATGACTTGGTGATAACTATAGAATTCGATCCACTAGAGTTCTCTGACCAATACAAAGTCTTCATCTGCAGTCCTGACCTTCACCCAGAACCATCTCGCAATGTCATAAAGGTGCTTCCAATGTTCAATATTCAGATGTAAAGAAAAAGACTCCACACTGCTATCTGTTGTATATTCCTTTATAAATGTATATTCATATATAGCATGATGTGAAAAGAATTCTGTTTTAAAGGATAACGAGACACATCTAAAGGTTAATTTCACACTGGAAGCATGGCGGATAACTCACTGTAGTTTGGACTTGTTGGTGAGTTAAAGTATCATTTGCATGTGTGCTGTTTGTTAATATATAATATACAGTAGTATGGGGATGTTTTGCTTGAGTCTTATATCACTAAATGGCTAAGAGATGTCCTGTTCAACAGATTCAGCCGCTGTCTGTTCAAAGCATGAAGAACTGTCTGGATTACAGAGAGAAAGTTAATATCTGTCCCTGTACGTATTACACAGTAACATTAAATGTCTTATTGCCTGTGTATTTTTAATTAGCCACCATTCAGATTGTGATTTACAACATTTTTTTTTTTTAATGCAAGTGAAGTTCATTAACCTTACTTTTTTTTTTATTTGGATAGCTACCATTATCTCTATTAACATGTTAATGTCAGTTCTTCCAGACGCTCCTGTTCATTTTATTATTTTGGTGATACTGGGACTGTTGACAGCCATATTGGTTGCTGTTGGTTGTGGTGTTGCATTTTTGCGGAACAAGAGTTCACATAAAGGTTAGTGCAAATAAAAAGACTGTATACTTAAAGGGATTATTCACCTAAAAATGAAAATTCTCTCATCATTTACTCTTTCATTTGGAACAACTTGAGGGCAAGTAAATGATGACAGAATTTTCATTTTTGGGTGAAGTATCCCTTTAACAGTGAGGGAAAGAACTACAATCCAATGAAGCATTGCGAGCGACATAATCAAATAAAAAAATGGAGAAATATAAAACTATTCATTTAAAGGCACACTATGTAAATTTTCGCCGCTAGAGGTGATTCAAAACAAAGGCATATCTTGACAACGCCTTGATTTCGCGGAATCATGGGAGGTGTTGTCTTCACGTCTACAGCCGGTGGAAAAGAATCAGGATGGGACTCGGGCATGAGATTATTAATGTTCCTGTAGTATGAAGCAGAGCAGGAGCGATTGCTAATGAGAGACGAGCGCGGCACACGTCTCGAGAGCAGCGGAACATTTATTATGCCACAGTTGCCGTTTCTGATTCTTCCGGTCATTCATATGTGGGGTAAAGCAGCGCTGTTTTATCATATTAGATACATTTGTGTGTTAAAAGTTGTTATAAAGCTACTCTGCGTCCGCTCGGAAGCTACTATGAGACATGGTACTCGCTGTAAATCAAGAATGCTAGATTTAAACAATAAGACTTACTGTGTTGAGCTATATCACATGATTAGTTTTCTGTCTATGAATGTATCCAAATAGTTGTTCACCTGTCTAATAAAACATAATATATTAAAGCATCTTTGGTGTTTTCATGGTTTCTACAAAATAAAACCGGAAACTGAGGGTAACGCGGTTATGACATCACCGCATGGACACGATTCTTGTCCTGGTTAAAATTGCTTATTTCTCTGAATTTAAACATTCTTGGAAACATTTAGAATAATGTAACTACACAAGTCAACTTTTGGATATTTTAATCCAAAAATCTTACATATTGTGCCTTTAAAGTTGCTGAGTATATCTATTGAAACTATAAAAATCAATTTCCCTATGGAGAAAATAATTCGAGTTTACTTCTGGAACCCAAATGTTGCACTTTACAGTGTAATAAAATTAAATATAGGCTACATTGCTCAATTTCAATTGTTTTGCTGATTCTTCCACTCACTCTTTATTTATTTAATATCTTTTGAAGGTTTCAAAGTTTTTGTTTTTTAGTAATGATCATGACTTTTGATAGAAACGCCATCCTCAGACAGTTCTACCTGTGCAAAGGGTAAACTGGAGTGGAATCCCGTTCAAGAGCATAAGAAGGTCATCATCATCTACTCTCTGGACCACCCCCTGTACAAAGAGATCATCTTGAAGTTGTGTGCATTCCTGAGGGCTAAATGTGGCACAGACGTCACTCTGGATCTCCTAGACTCGGCCTGGCTCAGCACAATCGGCAGAATTCAGTGGCTAGATACGCAAAGGGAACGAATCTCCAAGTCCTCAGATAAAGTCCTGATCCTGTGCTCTCCAGGTGTACATGCGAAGTGGAAGGCCATGTGCGGTGAGCACAAAGTGAGACTGAAAGAGGATGAATGCTCACCCATAGGAGATATGCTCACGCCAGCCCTGAGCCTCATTATACCGGATTTTGTTCACGCTTCATCTTTTTACAAGTACATGGTGGCTTATTTTGATGACGTGTGCTGTGAGGATGATGTTCCAGCACCTTTTAATGTGGTGGTGAAGTACAAGCTCATGAAGCACTTTGAGGAACTTTACTTCCGGATCTTAGACATGGAAAAACATGAGCCAGGGCGGGTTAAATGCATTGAAGGCATTAGGGAGAATGATTACTTTAACTGTCCCTCAGGACGAGCTCTTCGGGATGCTATTGAAGCTTTTCATAGTTACCAGCTGAAGAATCCAAACTGGTTTGAAATGGAGCTTTTGGACAGTGATGATGATGAAGAGGAGGAAAAACTATACTATAACCCCATCACTGAATGCTGTAAGCTGATTGAAGAACATAAAGCTCATGCAAATGTCAATTTGATTAAGTGTCATGATTTAAAGTCTTCCATCGCAGAGACAGGCATTTTACTGAACAAGAATTCTTCAGTTCTTACCACAGAAGTGTACTACAGTGGTCCAGTCCTGAGTAGCTTTACAACTTTAGATGTTAAAGGTTTACCAGAGACTAAAGCTGTTGCACAACATGCTTTAAGTTTACAGCCTCTTTGAATTAAGCTTGACATAATCAGATTACTGTAACTTTGAGTCCAAAATTTTGTCTACTGTATGTATAAAATGGCATATCAAGTAAGTTATGAAGTTACTTTTTGACAAAGACAGAAAATATAAAAATGTGAAAATATAAGACATTTATATTTGGCAGATGTTTTATCTAAAGCTATTTACATTGCATTTAAATGCATTTGCTGAGAATTGAGCCCATGAAACTGCCATTGCTAGCACCATGTTCTACTGTTTAAGCTACAGAAAATCTATTTTCTATAATAAACAAATTGCACAAACCATTTATTTTTTCCACATGAAATTGGTATTGTCACAGTTTTTTTTTTTAGTAATTCCTGAAGTGTCAAGGAATGACAAATTTGAATACATTTTCAAAGGAAACGAGTACAGAATTAGGGATATGATGTGTTATTGTTTTCTGAAACCCATAACCAATAAATATGTAAATGATGTTGTTGAGGCTCACATTCATGATTTCTGAAGAATACATGGAGTACCAATGATTTAAAGGGATGAAAATGAAAATTTTCCCATGATTTACTCACCCTCAAGCCATCCTAGGTGGATATGACTATCTTCTTTCAGACGAACACAATCGGAGATATATTTAAAAATATCCTTGTCCTCCAAGGTTTATAATGATTGTGAATGGGGGGCCGCATTTTGAAGCCAAAAATAATGCTTCCATCCATAAAAAAAAAGTAATCCATATGACTCCAGGGGGTTAATAAAGGTCTTCTGAAGTGAAGCGATGCGTTTTTGTAAGAAAATATCCATATTTAAAACTTTATAAATTCAAATAACTAGCTTCCGGCGGACGACCGTACGCAGAATGCTTAAGCCGATTTGCGGAGGAAGAGTATCCTTTGACCCGACGCACAATGTAATGACGAGCACGGAGGCCCAGAGGATAGAGCAAAACAAATCACCAGTCATGAATTATAAGTCTAAAATGATAATTTTTAAAGAAAAATGTCGGAAGATTTCGATTCAAGAGAAGAGGAGCTTAAATTTGTTGCACAGCCCTATTTGTTTCAACTGCGAGAGACGTCCAAGCTTACAATACTCCTACATCCTGCGTCATACGTCGCGTCAGGGGTTACTCATTTGACGTCGACTTGCGCATTCTGCGTACGGTCATCTGCCGGAAGCTAATTATTTGAATTTATGAAGTTGTAAATATAGATATATTTCTTACAAAATAACATCGCTTCACTTCAGAAGGCCTTTATTAACCCCCCTGGAGTCATATAGATTACTTTTTTTTTTTTTTGGGTGGATGCATTTTTGGCTTAAAAAAAGTGGCCCCCATTCAAAACCTTGGAGGACTATTGGAGGATATTTATAATATATCTCCGATTGTGTTCGTCTGAAAGAAGATAGTCATATCCACCTAGGATGGCTTGAGGGTGAGTAAATCATGGGATAATTTTAATTTTTGGGTGAACTATCCCTTTAAATGTTGTTGTCGATCATTTTTATGTATTATTAAATCGGACACTTATTTTGAAAGTAGAAACACTGTATTCTCCAAAAATGGTTAATGAATCAATTAACTTTAAAAATCAATGCCGTTCTGACAGAAGTTCTGAGTAAAAGGCAACTGAGGCGATTCTAGGCTAGTACAAACAGACCCAACCGGATCAAAGTTCAACCTAGTGGAGTCGAGCCGAGAAGAATGCTGCAAATAGTTTAAACTAAGAATTTAATATTCAAAATAAAGATTTGGATTGATTTAAGCCGAATCGTGACTGAAGTCACTACTAGTGAGTAGCGCGTGAGAAGCGTTTTAATGAGCGAACGCAGCCTATTTTCTCTCACTTTACTGGACGACTGAAGTCCTGAATTGTTTACGTACATGACCCGCATGTTGGTTTTATTCTTTAGTGGTTTCTTTTGAAACGTGTGCAGGATTGTTGCAGTTGCATATATCAGCACGTCGCCTGTCTCTAACAAACAGAGCATGACAAATTGCTTCATTTGAATGTTTTGGAAACTCCAGCAGGCGGTGGTTTGTATTTTCGAATTATTGAGTTTTGCTGACCTTAAGATCCTGTTTTGAAGATGTTGTGGAGGTTTTCTGCGTTTCTTAAACGTTGCATTAAAACTTCATCCAGCAGACACTGCAAAAAAGGTAAAGTAGCACAAACCACATCTCCACATTAAAGATATTTACAGTCAAAGAAACCGTGTCCCAATTTCTCTGAAATGCACCTTTCAGACTAATTGCACCACTGACTGTATGACAGTCTTATCACTGATTATTTAATTCAAAATTATTATTTGCTCTCTCTGTTTTTCCAAACCCTGTTTTCTTGTCTTCCATGAAACCTAAAAGAAAATAATTAGCAGAATATCCAAGCTTTTACTTTCCATACAATGAAAGTAAATAGGAACTTAGACTTTCAAGCTCTAAAATGACGAAAAGCTCCACAGAAGCAAACAAAAATATGTTCTAAGAACGTTTTGCTGTTTTTTTTTTTTTTTTTTTTTTGATGATTGGAACATTAAGGGGACATTCCATTTTATAATTTTGCAAACATTATGGAAACATTACTTTTGGATGTTCTCTGAATACTCTGAAACAAGTAGTAACATTTAAAAAAACGTTAGACGAACCAAAACATTTCAGAAAAAAAGTTCCAAGAACAATGTATAAATAACGTTTTTGTGCTAACGTTTTGAGAACATGATTAAAGACCAGATTACTTTGAACGAACATTCTATTAATGTTACTGGAAGAACGTTCATAACTTTGAGAAACCCCTGCCAGAATGTTAGCCAAAGTTCTGAGAACAAACATTTGTCGTGATCAATCGCCATACACCTGGGAACCAATTTAAACTTGGTGCAATCTGTCTTGGGTCACCAAATTATAATGTTTAGTGGTACAATGTTTTGAATACAGTGTTGATTGGGTGAACTATTCCCTATTTCTCCATACAGACAGCCTGTTTACCATCCATCCTAATGTGAAAGAGGCTTTAGCGGATCACAGGCCAATTGTGGCTCTGGAAAGCACTATTATTACACATGGAATGCCTTATCCTCACAATCTCAGGTAAAAAAAGAGAAATCTCTTATAGTGCTGTCAATACCCTTGCGTCATTCTGAAGTCAGGGTTGTCACATGCCCCTACTATTATTAAGTACTATTCTGTTGTATTATTGCACAAGCTTTTTAGAAGGACTAGAAGGTGGAGAACTTTGAATCAGTACTCTGATTCATATCTGGATTCTGTATTTACCAATCGGCTGCATTTCCTCTGTATTTCAGCACAGCAAAGGAAGTGGAAGCTATTGTGAGGGCTGAAGGTGCAATCCCAGCAACCATTGGGATTCTTGAGGGGAGGATTCACGTGGGCCTTTCTTCGGATGAACTGGACTTCCTGGCACAGAACAAAATGGCACTAAAAGTGTCCAGAAGAGACCTTCCTTATGTCATCAGCAAGGTCTGGAACTGAAGTAAACTTCTATGTGTATCTATGTCAATATACATTTTTATGTGAAATGTCTATTTTGATGCAGGGTCTGTCGGGTGGCACCACTGTCTCCGGTACAATGATTGCGGCTCACAAAGCTGGGATTCCTGTCTTTGTAACTGGAGGCATTGGAGGAGTACATAGAGATGGAGAAAACTGTATGTTTATTTAACAATTGTCCATTTGAAATATGCACATTATACATACTGTATACTGCCTGTATTCAATGTCCGATATATTATCTCTTGCAGCCTTGGATGTGAGTGCGGACCTCACTGAACTGGGTCGAACACCTATTGCTGTTGTGTCTGCTGGAGTCAAATCCATCCTAGACATCGGTCGCACTCTTGAGTTCTTGGTAAGTGCTCAAACCCACTCAACATTTTTTACAAGATTTCATGTAAACACAAGAAAGATACTGGGTGGTCAAGTTGCGGAAGCTGTTTATTTCTTTGCTGTCATCTAACGCTGAGTTAAAGCGTAATTTTGCCGATATTCAACCCAGTTTGTATTGTTACAATGTTGGTAGTATATGTGAATGAACAATGATTACACTTTCTCCGTGTTACCTGCAAGAAAGTTTATTTATTATTATCCCTGCCCACAGACATTCAGATTGGCAGAGTTTTATTAACAAAACAGTTAATGTAAGAGTTGGTTTCTCACTGAAAATTGTATCATACATCGTCTACTCTTTAAACCGCATTATGTTAAAATGGAACTGGTGTATGCATGTATTCACTTTATTCTTTTTATTAATGTCTTGTATTTATTTCTTTTATTAATTATTCCTTTTTATGAATCTTATTAATCTTTTTTTATTAATTCTAGTCATTGATTGCTATGTATTTATTTAATCATCATTAATTGTTATAGTCCTTATTTTACATTATAAGGACATTATATATGATTTCTTTAATAATTTATATATTTTCTACTATATGCTCTGATATGTTTGATTATTTCCAAATGTAAGATCTTTGGTGTCTCTTCTGGGCTGTAAGATCGAGTGGGTGTATTTTCCATCAGAATTGATTACGTGATGTACCTTTGTCTCAAAATATGTCTGTTTCCATCTCTGCAGACATGAGAGAATGCAAGATCAGCGATATTCTCTTAAAGGTCTTAAAGGTGTCAAAACAACATCTTGTTTATCTTTTTTCATCTGTCTTTTATATTTGACCAGTCACGCTGACTTAGCCGTTACACCAACTATGACATAATGGATAAATGTTTTTTCTCAGACCAAAACTTAAGTTTAAGAGGATGTAAGTTTCCTTCATATATATTCTTTGCTCTTATTTTGCTCTTCACTTCTGCTTCTTCTCGACTATCTTTCCTTTCATTCTGCAAATATCTTACTTCATTTGAGTCCTTCTTTCTCTATACTCTGATCTTCACAATCTTCATCTGTTAGATACAATACTTTGGATTTTATTATAAACTATTGAATAAAATAGATACAAAAATTTAGTTTAAACCTATTTGCTATTACAGTTTTCATATTTACCTAATTCATTTGTTGTCTTTATAATTTTACATTTTTACTTTATAAATTTGCTATTCCTTTTTCAAATTTGACATAATCATTGCTTGTCTGCCTGGATTTCATTGCATCAGGAACACTATGGCAACAGTCTTCTTGTACACAACAGTGTTTTTTACTTCGGGGGGTTGGGCGGAAGGTACTTCCATTCCTTCTCTTCCTAATTAACTGATGGAACTGCAGTTTCTTTCAGTTTTTCCCCTCTGTTTGGCCTAAAACACTGTGTTCGTTGTCATCCACATCACAGAGGTTTTTCAGATTTTTCATTGCGGTGTTCTTTACGATTCTTTGCAGCCTTTAGCCGCTGCCTACAATGCACTGGATTCTCACTTCCGCTAATTCTAAACATTTACTCTTTGAATTTTTGCACCTGGGAACAATACAAGTTGACACCATTGTGACTAAAAGTTTGCTAAGAAGTATTTCCTACTCAAGCAAGGCTGTATTTGACTCTGGTCAAGCGTATCCAATAGGAGCAGACTGGTGGGAGTGGCCTTGGATGGCAAAATGCCTAGTGCATTAAGGGTGTTGAAGTTTTCCTTCCTATTTGGCAAAAGGGAAGACAACAGCCTTTTTTCTGTTTTCTCTAGTCAGGTAGATTTCAATTTTTTTTTTAACCGTCTTACCACATAGATAGCCAAGTTTTATTGAAAGGCCATTTTGCCAGTGGTAAAGTACCCTTTAAGGCGGTGTGTGTACCAGAGAGTTTTTTCCAGTGGCTAGCATAGTTTTCCAATTGCTGCGTTTTTTAAAAGCCAGGAAAGCCAGACTTTTCACGCTCAAATGCGCTGAGCGCTCAGTGTTTTTTACTGGTCACCTCGAGTTGAAGAATGTTCAACTTTTGAGTAGAATGCTGCGCTCATCACTGTCACTTTTTAGCCAGCCGTCCAATCAGTGTGGAATAGGGGCGGGACAAATACAACACCGACCAAATGTTACAACATTCTTGCTGTACAATGACATAACAACAAAGCATCTCAACTGAAAAGTGCTCTCAAGCGCCTAGCGTTTTCAGCTGGCTTTGGTGGACATGCGGCCTAAAAGTTAATCTTTAGAAACACTAATAATCTAATAACACTGAAAATTGATTGATGTTATTTTTTAGTGTTTTATATTTATATAATTCATATTTATTTTAATAAATTTTTATTAAAATAAGATTAAAATAGTTATAATAATAGACAAATTTTAAAACTCGTAAATAGTAATTTAATACTAGTAAACAGGGTCAGTTTTGATTTCATATATACTTGAGTTATAATTCAAAGATCAATGCTTTTATTTACAGGAAACTCAGGGTGTGTGTGTGGCCACATATGGAGATTCAAAAAGCTTCCCGGCTTTCTTCTCTCGGCAAAGTGGATTTACTTCTCCTTACCATGTCTCCAGTCCTCAAGAAGCAGCAGATCTTATTGGCAAGTCTGAGTGTTTAAGCTTTTACAGCACCTACATTTGAGTAAATGCCAATATTACACATTAACTGAAAGCTGTAGTGATTGTAATTGAAAGAGCTAGATGAAACGGAGATCATAGATAATGTTTTCTCTAATGTAACTCATCCTGCTTAGTCATTCATGAAGGGCTCTTAAACTCTCTCTTTTCTCAACAGCAAGCACACTATCTCTGGGGCTGCAAAGTGGTCTTCTGTTGGCCGTTCCCATCCCAGAGGAACATGCAGCCACGGGACAACAGATAGAAGATGCCATCCAAACAGCTGTGACCGAGGCCAGGTAGAGAAAAATAATGCCTGGACAGACCAGTTGCCACATATAACATAAACACTTCAAACACTTTCTTTTATATATTTGAAGCTCAAAAGGTGTCACAGGAAGAGATGTCACTCCTTTTATCCTTCAGCGAGTCAATGAGCTGACTAAAGGGAAGTCCTTGCAAGCCAGTATCCATTTAAGATACAAGACATAGTTTTGCATTTATATTCTTATATTCTTGTAATAATATCTTGATCTCATGCATCCTAAACAATAATACATAATTCAGATGTACCTATTGCATTGTGTGGTTGTAGTGTAAGTGGTCTGCACCATATGTTTTGTGGTATTTTCCTGAAGTTCATTCATTTTCAGATATAGGACTCATCCATAACAATGCCAAGGTAGGCAGTCGGATTGCATGTGCCCTTTCTAGACACAAAGAAAAAAGTGGAGGCAACTTCAGAGGTGACATTAAGACCCAAAAGTCAAAGGACCAGAGAATGGACCCCAAAACTGTAAGTGATGTAGTAAGCTTTTATGGCAAAACTAATGCTAATAAATCAGTTTTATTTTCAGTGCTGTTGTTGTTGTTAACTAAAACTAAAATGATTTTTAATTGAAATAAAGCTTAAATAAAATATAAATATTAGATGAAACACTTATAAATACTTAAAAAACTTAAGCTAGAAAAATAGAATAAATAACACTTAATTTCCCTCAGATTGTTATCGGTGGAATAAATGTTGATTTCATCGCTAAAGGAACAACAGAGAAATTGGTGGTAAGTCTAATAACATGCTACAGGAGCTTAAAGGAATTCTTTCATTAGTTGAAAAGAATCTAAGGTTTTTGAGGAAAACATTCCAGGATTTTTCTCCGTATAGTGGACTTCAACAGTTACCAACGGGTTGAAGGTCCAAATTGCAGTTGCAATGCAACTTCAAAAGGCTCTACACGTTCCCAGACGAGGAATAAGGGTCTTGTCTAGCAAAACGATCAGTCATTTTCTAAAAAAATTTAAATATATATACTTTTTAACCACAAATGCTCATGTTGCACTAGCTTTGCGATGCGCCACGCATTACATAATGACATCACGTTGGAAAGGTCACGTGTGACGTAGGCGGAAGTACCAAGCAAGTGTTTAAAAAGCAATAGAGCAAAGACTAAATCAAATGGCTTTTACAAAAAAAAGATAAAACAACAATGTTGGAGGAGAAAATGAAAGTTTTTTTGCCCTACCACGGTACTTCCGCTTATGTCACATGTGACCTTTCAACGCGATTACGTAATGCGTGGCGCATCACAGAGCTAGTGCAAGTAGAGCATTTGTGGTTAAAAAGTATATACATTTTTATTTTATTTTTTTAGAAAATGACTGATCGTTTCACTAGATAAGACCCTTATTTCTTGTCTGGGATCGTGTAGAACACTTTGAAGCTGCACTGAAACTGCAATTTGGACCTTCAACCTGTTGGTAACTGTTGAAGTCCACTGTACGGAGAAAATTCCTGGAATGTTTTCCTCAAAAACCTTAATTTCTTTTCGACTGAAGAAAGACATAAACATCTTGGATGACATGGGGGTGAGTAAATTATCAGGAAATGTTAATTCCGAAGTGAACTAATCCTTTAAGTTACTTTTTAATGACAGTATGCATTTAAATATTTGTTTTTAATTCAGTTTGGTCAGACAAATCCAGGAAGTGTGTGCCAGTCATTTGGAGGAGTGGGCAGAAATATTGCTGGTATGTTATGCGTCATTCAAATTATTATGAATGAATGTGTACAATTCCTCTGTTTTTGACTTTCCCTGTATTTCCTGTAGATTGTTTAAGCCGATTAGGGTACAAACCGCTCTTCATCTCTGCCATCGGCAAAGACTCTCATAGTGAAGCCGTGTTAAACTATTGTAAACATATGGTGAGTTATATTTTCTACTTTGTATTTTATTGCTCTTGTAGCCAAAATTTCTTTGTAGTTTTTTTGTATTTTACTCATCAGGATACAAGTGCAATTGCCAGATTACAGGACCAAAGGACTGCGACCTATTGTGCTGTCATAACTGAGTCTGGAGAGTTGAGCCTGGGATTGGGAGACATGGACATCCATCAGCAAATACAAGAGCAGTATGTACGTATATTCAAAGTTTTGGGGTCGTTTTTTTAATGTTTTTGAAAGAAGAACACCAAGGCTGTATTTATTTGATCAAAAATACAGTAAAACTAATCTTAATATTATTAAAATTAACTGCTTAATATTTTAATATATTTTAAAATATAATTTATTCCTGTGATGGCAAAGCTGAATTTTCAGCATCATTACTCCAGTAGTGTCACATGATCCTTCAGAAATCATTCTAATATGCTGATTTGCTGCTCAAGAAACAACTTGCAACCAACTAGCAAGTAGCAAATCAATCCCCAAAAAAAATGGAAATGCATCAACACAAGGGCTTTAAAGCAACGGAAACAACTATTTTGATAGCATAATTTTTTTTTATGTTCAGGTGTCTCAGTTTGAGGATAAGCTTGCATCAGCATCTCTTGTAGTTCTTGATGGCAACATTCCGGTTTCAACCATAGATTACATGTGCAGTATCTCCAAGAATCATGCAGTCCCTGGTAAACCTTTCTTATCTAATACTGATTCCGAGTGTTGCCGTCATAGTTTCAAATCAGTTATGTGCATATCTATGTCTTTCTCTTTTGCTGCAGTCTGGTTTGAGCCCACGGATGCAGATAAGGCCTGCAAGCCCTTCCTGTCAGAGAGCTGGAAAGCCCTGTCCTACACCTCCCCCAACCTGGCTGAGCTCTGCACCATGAATCATACACTAGGTCTGCCCACTCCTACAGGTAAAGTAGTTAACAACAACCTAAAAATAAGCAAATGGTTGACTATTGGACAGGAAGTTGCAGAGCTACTTGAATAGTAATCAAAGCATCATTTTGTTTTAGAGTTGCCCAGATCGCTTGAGGATGTATTGGGCTGTGTACCGGCTCTCTGCCGCCCCCTGCTGGAGCATCTACATTGTGTGGTAGTCACTTTAGGTTCGTTAGGTGTGTTGGTGTGTGGAGAACATGATGCTGGAACTGTCAATTTGCAGCCACGAAAGCAAAAACGGGTATGATGGGCTTATTATTTTAATTATTTACTATCTGTTGTCTCAGATGATTCAGTGATTGTGTCTATTCTCATTGAGTCAGGTGGTACTCGTAGTCCAATGGTAGATCATTTTATTCAGTCGTGTGATGCTTCATTTTTTAAATATTAATGCTTTTAAAACAAAAGAATTCTGTGCCTGTGCCTCATAAAGGGACATCAGGTAGAAGTGGTCAAGAAATATAAATATTTAGGGAGAGTACTTGATATTATATTACATTTTGAAGCAAACACTGATACTATTTGAGGGAAAGCCCTCCAGCATTTGCTTTTTCTGAGGAAACTTTGTAGTTTTAATATGGATGTAAAAATGTTTTATACCTGTCTTAAGTTTTTTGTATTATTTGTTGGTACGGCAACCTCAAATTAAGGAATAGGAGTAAAATGAGTAACATAGTTATAATGTGCAGCAAGATCAACTTAAGGAATATTACACAAATTTATGAACAAATATTGACTAGGAAGGGGCAGTCGGTACTTTCCGATGTCACCCATCCATTGTGTACTGAATTTCCCTCAGGCTGGAGATTTAAAGTCCCTTTGTCTAAATCAAATGGATAAATGAATTCCTTTATACCTGCTTCGATCATGTTTTTAAATGACTTTTAAAATGTGTGCTTTTATGTTGCTGTACATGTATGTATACAGCTGTCTACATAACAAATTGCCTTTCGAGGACTATAAAGTATGTAAGTATTATTAAAGTGCTACTATTATGCTATTTTAAAAGCTCCAAATTTTGTCTCTTACAATAGATTTACATGCATCCAAGGTCAAAAAACACTTACATTTTCTCATTATATACATCGCAGCATCACCTCTTTTCTCACAGTGTCTGAAATGGTTTAATAAAGGATTCATTCTCTCTAAACCCCTCCTTTCTGAGAGCCTACTCTGCTCTGATTGGTCAGATGGCCCAGTCTGTAGTGCTTACAGAGCATATACACCAATTCCCGATGGACAAAATCCATCCGAAGTCCCACCCTAAATTTTTTTCTTGTTCTAGAAGCCTTTTCACTCAGCTATACATCACAATAGGGAAGAAAAGACAGTCACAACTTGAGTTTCATGCCGACTTTAAGTGTCTAATAAACCCTTTTACTGTGATGTTAAAATACTGAACATTATTTGTGCATTTTTATACCAGAAGGGACGACTGTGTGCTGTTCATTATCCTGCGCTGGCTGTGAGCTCTAAAGAAACAGTAAATGTGTCTGGAGCTGGTGACAGGTATGTTAATATAAGAATTTAAAGGGATAGTTCCCCCAAAAATGAAAATTATCCCATGATTTAATCACCATCAAGCCATATGACTATAATAACTAGCTTCCAGCAGACGGCCGTATGCAAATCGACTTATACCAAAAGAGTAACCTCTGACCTGACGCATAACGTAATGACAAACTCGTTAACAGCCAGTTATTATAGTTTTAAATATGGATATTTTTCTTTAAAAAAACCATTGCTTTGCTTCAGAAGGTCTTTATTAACCCCCTGGAGCCGTATGGATTACTTTTATGATGGATGGATGCATTTTTTTGGAGCACCATTCACAACCATTATAAAGCTTGGAAGAGCCTGGATATTTTTAAATATAACTTTGATTGTGTTTGTCTGAAAGAAGATAGTCATATACACCTACGATGGCTTGAGGGTGAGTAAATAATTTTCATTTTTGGGTGAACTATCCCTTTAACATCATGCGCAATGAATAAACTGTTTTACATAAGTCTCTCTGTCTTGTGTAGTTTTGCTGGAGCAATGATGGTTGGGATCCTACAAGGGATGGACACTGACAGCTGCGTGCGTATGGGTCTCCTTGCCGCCCGCACGTCCTTGTTGTCTCCTCATCCAATAGATCCCTCTCTGACAGCCGATGTCATCCACCCAGAAAAGTCATACTCTCAACTGTGGTCAAAGCCTACATGTATGTGGATGGAGGACTGAAATACAATCTAAAAGAGGCAGAAATCTTACCTACAGTCACACAGTGCATCAGATGGTACATATGCTACATTCATGGGGTTTTATTGCAAACAAACTCAATGATTGGTGCGTAGTGAGGAGTTTATGTTGTGTATGCAGCCTTCAAGTGTGTTTTAATTCATTGAAGTTGAACATTGATTTATAGTTGAAATTAATGGATCTAAATCGCTATCACATTGAGCTTATTGGTAGTGGTGGACCCTAGCAATGTGAAAATCCTACCTCATGACTGTACTAAAACATTTCTGTTTTTAGCAATTTACAGTATTATAACATACTTGTGATGATAGCTGGTATTTTTATAGAAGACCAGAGTCTATTTTTTAATTACTGGTTTTTAATTATTTCCACTACAATGTTTTTGCATTGCATTTTAAATTATTTAAATTTAAATATACGTATTTTAATATAATTTTCTTTTGTGAGCAAGTTTTTAATTATTGTATAATTATTATACATTGTTTTATTATTTCATATTAAATTGGAGAGTACATTAAATTTATATTACATTACTATTTAGGTGAACTTCAATGAATATGATACATTTCAAATAAAATTGATATAAAAGCAAGTATATTTTTTTAACTGTGTCGTAAAAATGTTTTAATTAAAATACTTATTTTATCAAAAAGTACTTTTCCTAAATCTGATAACATGACATTGTATCGCCCCTCGTGACGAATCTAGAACATTGCTGATGTTGAAAATTACGATGACAAAATAAACTACATCTCCCACAATGCATTGTGCATCGCATCTTGCGCAAACTCAATGAGAGGTGACTGGTTACTGTATTCCCTCCTCATTTCAGTGTAAGATGGTGGTAAAGAATCTGCTACCTAAATAAACAGTAAAACTGAGTAGGAAACATTTAATCAATACTGAACATCTGAGCTGTGGAGTAGTGCTCATTCCAAACTATCAGATAGGCACATCTGATCAGTTGAAAGGCAGAAACCCCCGCCTAAACTAGAGTCAATATCCCTTGGAGTGGAATCCCTGCAATACAGGACCAGCTAGTTGAAGTGAGTACCCTACAAAACAACTGCTTTAATCGCGATCAGTGCACCCTAATATAATTACCTCAGCGGTACTAGGTTTGCATATGTGTGTTGAAGCAGACTAACCCCATGGTTAAAGCATAAAACTTTGAGTTTAAGTGAAGGGTGAAGTTAATGGTGGACAGGCGGCAGTTCCTCCTCTAGTCGCCGGGCCGATCAGTAGGAGAGTCGCAGGCTTTAGCTCTGTGTAGGCCGCAAAATAGAAACGTTCAGAAAACACTCGTTGTCGACAAAAATATATGCGAGGAAAGTCGTTTTACTCTTTTACAAGCAGTTCAAAAATACGCGTGCCTTTAAGTTTGTGTGTTATTGGTTGTAGAAGAGTGAAATCGATGTTTTAGGCGTTGTGTTATGTGCCGCACGTCAGTTGAAGTCTGTCCCAGCTGTGGAGACACCTGACCGGCTTTCACAGCGACTGTCGCGCCGCTAGACATATACGATGTGAGATATCAATAATTGTGATTTTAATAAAGATTCATAGATATTAAAATAAGGATTGAATGTGTTGTTTATTTAATTATTGTCGTTTTGAAGCAGAAACGGGCTCTACGGAGGTCTACGAATCTAAATATAGTGTTTTGATCTGGGATGATGTGAGAGATGTAAGTGGGAATCTTTTATATATGCTTTCGCTGAAAATAAATAATTTGCGTTTAGAATTTATATTTTTGTGAGTTTTAGCTACGTCGTTTAAAAAAAATGCGTTTGTTGTGCTACATTGTCAGTGTTGGACAAAAGACAGACTGAATCGCATGTTGTGATTTGCAATTCATTTAGATATAGTGTTTTGTTCTGAATATAACATTGGTTCAGTATTCCGTGTTAAAATGAAGTGGACATAATGTAATTTATTTAGGTGTTTTTTTTTTTTTTTTTTTGTGCACGGACTTTGAATACCTGCCGTACATTCATCTCTAATGTGACCCAGTGATCCTATTCTTCAATCCCAATACATCAGCATGTTTATAGACAACTGGGCCAATTGACTGTAATGAGAGTTACATGAAAAGGCTTAATGTGCTTTGTGGTAGCATGATGTTTTGAACTGCTTTAAGCCCATGACAGCTGACTATATTAATTTGTCATAGCTATTAACAATAGTTTTGAGCTAACTGTATGTCATTTTTGGATTTGAATATTTAACAAGAGCATTTATGTAATGGAGTAAAGGAATGTCATCATCCAGGCTGCCATGTTTAAATCAAATCTCACTTCATCGCAAACTACTTGCTGTGACTTTCCATCAGCCCCTAGGCCGACCTGCCACAGACTCTCCTGATCTTGCCGTGCAATAGGATGTCCCGTAGTCCAGAGCTGAAGGAAGACCCCATGGAGTGCCCACTGTGCATGGAACCGCTGGAGATTGACGATGTCAACTTCTTCCCCTGCACCTGCGGCTACCAGATCTGCCGTTTCTGCTGGCACCGCATCCGCACAGACGAGAACGGCCTCTGCCCTGCTTGCAGAAAGGTGAGACGCTACATGAAAGCTTATGATGATTGTAATAGACTTGTTGTTATATATCTAATAGCGAAACACATTCTAATACCACCTTCACTCAGTATTTAGTCAGCATGTTCGCCGGTTATTGGGTCACTATTACACTTGTATATATGACAAACTTGATCTTCACTTTCTCAAGTAGCAGTCAATACCGATATGGCTGATAGCTATATCTGAAACAGTGGTTCTCAACTGTTAGGTCGCGAACAGCAGGAGAAAACAGAGTTAAATGCAAATAATGAAACACAACTAATAACCTATATAATTGTGGATGGTTTGTATTAGGCAATTGTCAGTTATTCCCTTAAAATTGTTACTGCGATTATTAATTATAATTATCACAATTTACATTGATGTTTTGAATAGCTTTATACCATTGTTTGAAGCAACTTCATGCCATATTTTAATATGAAAAACTTTTATTGCTTTTTCATAGCATACTCAAAGGTCAACTATACATTGGTTTGGTTTCTTCTTTAAAAAAAAAAAAAGTAAAAACATGCATGGTATTATAATGTTATACTAAATCAAAAATGGAAACAATGGCCTTGGAAAAAACCTTTAAGATAACCTGTAGAAAGAAAAAAACACATCTTAAAGGATTAGTTCACTTTCAAATGAAAATTACCCCAAGCTTTACTCACCCTCAAGCCGTTCTAGGTGTTTATGGCTTTCTTCTTTCTGATGTACACAATCGGAGTTATATTAATAAATATCCTGACGCATCCAAGCTTTATAACGGCAGTAAGCGATACCAAGGAGTATGAAGCTCAAGAAAGTGCATCCATCCATCATAAACATACTCCACACAGCTCCAGGGGGTTAATAAAGGCCTTCTGAAGTGAAGCGATGCGTTTGCGTTAAAAAAAAAAATCCATATTTAACAAGTTATGAAGTAAAGTATCTAGCTTTGGCCAGACTGCCTTCTGTATTCAACTTATGAAGAAAGTGTAACGCCTCTCGCAGTTCAAAACGCATGCACTACGTCCTACACCTTCCCTATTCAACTTAGGTAAGGCTTAACTGACGCGACGCCAGTTTAATTGTAATCACGATTAGAAATTCGATTAATTGTCCAGCCCTGGTTGTATAGCAAAATAAAAAGGCATATAAACGTTTTTTAATGGATGAAAAATTATTTAACGTTTTTGTTGAATGTATCATCCGTTACAAATCCATGCATGATTAAAGAAAACACATCATGGTTTGTGCCGACCACAATGTGATGTGAATATTTGACTCCCAAGAATATGAATGCAAACACTTAAATCAAGACAATTTAAGTTTTTCCATTGTTATTAAATTAGTAATTTTAAGTACTGAATTAATTATTAGCTATTACTTGATTATTAAGATGGAAAGGATCTCAAGCTGACTTACTGTATTTTACCCATTAATAGACACGGTACTTCCTTGAAAATGAATTCCAGCACAGCGCTACAACAACCATAATGAAATGACCCTTCACAATAATGCTTTACAATGAACTCTGTTAGAGAGTTACATATGGCAATTTATCTGTTCAATAAAATACCTTACTCACCTGTTGAGTAATAAAAATGCCATCTTCGTGTCGCTTTTACATTTCAGATCCCTCAGTTCTCGCCATCTCTGAATTACAAGCTCTGTCATGTTCTCTTTTTGCCAGCACACACTACTATTCAGCATAAATGGGTGATTCCCTGGAGGAATGTCACAATGAGTGAGAAAGGTTGACAACTAACCTATGTCACTCCCACACCAAACATGTGTCAAAGTAGCCAGAGAAAGTATTCTCTATTTACGGATATGACGAGACAAGTGAAGATACGTGAAATATGTGAAAACCATGCTGCCGAGTCTAAAATATAAACACATATAACCATAGTGAATCATGGTAAGACAAAAACAAGTTTTGGAAGAAGGATTGGTGATGTATTGACTCATTAAAGAGTATATATTTTTTTTTTTGTAATTTGAACTATCCCTTTAATTCTGATACTGTGTTTGGTTGCCACTTGTTGCCCAATATACAATCTGGTTTCTGAAGCAAAATCAGTTTAAAATCAAAACCACTGATCTAGAGAACTGGATGGTTCATATGTATTTAAACGAGAAGTTGCCGTGATTATATTGTTGATTCTAAAAAAAAAAAATGTTATGCGCAAGCGCAGTGGCGAAATATTATCTGATTAACCGGCCTTAATGTTCTCAAGCCTGGTTATGCATTTGTGGCTAAAGCGTGTTGCACCACTTTCTTGACAAACCGCACTTCCCAAGTGTAAACGCGATGTGGCTCATTTCGTTCACTGTGGTGGTGTCAGCCTGAAAAATTGACCTATTTGCAGAGTTCTTTGAGCATGATAGCCCTCTCAGGATATGGGTTCAAGCGAGGTAACAGGCTCTGTATGTGTTCTGTAGCCTTACCCGGAGGATCCGGCAGTGTACAAGCCACTGTCACAAGAGGAGATCCAGAGGATAAAGAACGAGAAGAAGCAGAAGCAGAATGAAAAGAAGCAAAAGGTGACGGAGAACCGCAAACACCTGGCCAGCGTCCGTGTGGTGCAGCGGAACCTCGTCTTCGTGGTGGGACTTTCTCAAAGACTCGCGGACGCAGAGGTGATTAATCGTATTTGACAATGTCTTTTTTTGTTGTTCTTATTAGTGTTGTCAAAAGTACCGACTTCGGTATTGAAATTTTACAAATGTGGCGCTTTGTGCTCTGTTGAGCGGATTTGTAAACGCCTCTGATTGGTCATTGCGCTCATGCACTCATCAGATATGTCTGTGATTGGCTACAATGATCAACGCTTCAAAAACATGTTGTAAATAGACATCAATAACGCTCTTGACCGAGCGCTTACATAGATACACACGGAAGCGTTTGAAAGCAGGCATATATCAGTGGACTGGTCCACTAATAGACGCCTGCTTTCAAATTTAAACACTTCCGTGTTCTTTCAAACACTCCCTTGCGTTGAACATGCATACCTGTTGAGCACGTGAACACAGTGGCCAATCAGAGGTGATTACGAATCCGCTCAGCAGCCCTCAAATCGTCACATTTTTAAAATTTTAGTACCAACTTGGTATTTAAGTCGGTACTTTTGACACCACTAGTTCTTATTATATAATAACTGTTTTCAGTTTTTAATTTGGATCTACTAAATTATAAACATTCATTTTTTTTAAATAATTCATTTTAATTTTATTGCAATTATTTAATTTTTTTTAATAGACTGTTTGAATAGACAAATTACTAGATATTTATTTAATCAAAAATACAGTAAAGGCTGTAATATTGTGGAGTGAATTTTCAGCATCATTACTCCAGTCTTCAGTGTCACATGATCCTTCAGAAATCATTCAAAGATGCTGATTTGCTGCTCAAGAAACATTTCTTATTACTATCTATGTTAAAAATAGTTGAGCTGCTGAATATGTTTCTGGAAACTATGATACACTTTTGTTTAGGAATCAGTGATGAATGGACAGTTCAAAATAACAGCATTTAGAATTATTATACATGTCTTTGCTGTCATTTTTTTTTATCAATTTAGTGCATCCCTCCTGAATAAATGTTTTCATTTCTTTAAAAAAAAAAAAAAAAACTTACTGACCCCAAACTTTTGAACAGTAATGTACAATCTTAATGAATAAAAGTAGTAATTTATTAAAAAAATTATTTTGAATGGTACATGTATCTAAATCACTGTTCATGTAAAGAAGAGCAGATCAACCTGTGCCCATATCACATCAGTGAAAAATGTATCACTTCCTGTGGGAGGTAAATGAGAATGGCACAAAAATAGAGCTTTTTTTCATGAGGGAACCATTTACATTTTGCTGAACAAAAGGAAATTTCCTCCCTCAGAGTCCTTTTACAGTTTGACTCTTTAAAAAGTGGGCAGAATTCAGCGTAGCGTCCATTTTGTCGTTCATGCTATAATTCACTTGAAGGAATCAATGTCACTTTGATCATTTCTTAGGTTCTAAAGCGCCCAGAATATTTCGGGAAGTTCGGCAAAATTCATAAAGTGGTCATCAATAACAGCACATCATATGCAGGTTCACAGGTAGGACAAACTTGATTCTTCAGTTGTTCCAAACCTGTATGAATTTCTGTATGAACACAGATATTTTGAAGAATGTGGGTAATGATAGCAATTGACTTTCATAGTATTATTTTCCATACTATGGAAGTCATTGGCTTCAGCCGACGAATGGACTATATCTTCATTTGTGTTTTAAAAATAAACAAAATGAGGCATGAGGGTGAGTAAATGATGTCAGAAATTTGATTTTTGGGTGAACTATCCCTTTAAGGCTACAGCAAAACAGTAGAATAAAGAAAACACGCTTATATTTTGACCTTTCACTCCACAGGGTCCTAGTGCCAGTGCCTATGTAACTTACATTCGTTCAGAGGACGCCCTCAGAGCAATACAGTGCGTAAACAATGTCATAGTGGATGGTAGAACACTCAAGGTAAGTGTTAATCCATCGAGAACGTGCCTTAGAAGTGTCATGACACTTAAAGTTTATTGTTTTCAAACACTATGTCAAGCATATTATAATTATGAAAAACATGTCTTGTCTTCTATCACTTTAAAGTTATTAAAGTAGTTATGTCTGTTGCTGTTTTGTCTCCAGGCTTCTTTAGGTACAACAAAGTACTGCAGTTATTTTCTTAAAAGCATGCAGTGTCCCAAACCAGACTGCATGTATTTACATGAACTGGGGGATGAAGCGGCTAGTTTTACAAAAGAAGAAATGCAGGTGAGCGATTATGCAGATTAACTGCAGATCAATCAGTTCAGTTCAGTCAATACATCAATTAAATTATATTTAAAAAATGACTTTTGGTCTCTCTATATGTGTAAATTTTGTTTTTAGGCTGGGAAACATCAAGAGTATGAACAAAAATTACTCCAAGACCTTTACAAAGCGAACCCTAACTTTTTACAAACCTCAACGTGTGGGGAGAAGTCGAAGAGCAAACCTAACTCCACTCAGAGGTGTTGTTTTTAATCTCTTTAATTTCATTGCTGCAATCAAACAGTAAGATAACCATATCCAGATTTTTAATTGGCAGTGAAAGTATATTTAGTACTTATTTATTTCATTATCATATAATTATTTAAATTAAATAGTTATATGGTGATTAATTATATTAAAATATATAAAAAGAAAATGTATATACTACTGTTTAAAGGTTTGTGGTTGGTATGATTTTTTTTTTTTTATGTTTTTGACAAAAGTCTCTTATGTTCACCAAGTCTGTGCTTATTTGATTAAAAAATACAGTTAAAACAGCAATATTGTAAAATATTATTACATTATTCAGTGTCACATCTCACATGATCCTTCAGAAATCATTCTAATATGCTGATTTGCTGCTTAGGAAACATTTATTATTATCAAAGTTGTGCTGCTTAATATTTTGTGGAACCTGTGATACATTTTTTCAGGATTTTTAATGAATAGAATTTTCAAAATAACAGTATTTATTTGAAATACATTTTTTTTTTTGTAATATTATAAATGTCTTTTTACTGTCACTTTTGATCAGTTTAATGTGTCTTTGCTGACTAAAAGTATTTATTTATTTAAAATCTTACTGACCCCAAACTTTTGAATGGTATTGTATATAATCAACGTCCCTTTAAGAGAAGTCATTTCACTCGGCGGCCATCTTTGAAACGCCTCTTGGGCATCCAAGTGCAGCTCCTATCTGTTTAAATGGGGAAACATCAAATTCTCAAAGCTGTTTACCAAGCTTTCAATTGAATTTCATATTTGAAATCACCAATGAAATCTGACAACAACTCTCATAAATTTTGTTTCTAAACGCTCGAATCATGACAAAAAAAAAAGTATTTTTCAGGCTGGATTAACCTAATGCGCATGCGCAGTCGTAAATGCACGCCTCTTGAGCCTCATTTTGGAGGCGCTCGTCTGACTGTTTCTATAAAAACCGGAGTTTCTAACGCCCGCTGCAGTGACGTGATGACTTTACCAATCGGCGATTGGCTCTTATTTAGAAGGCGGGGCTTATTCCGCCATATTGCGCATTGCACTTTCTCCCATTCATAATAATACGGGTGACGCGTCTTGTGTTATTCTGTAGTCTTTGATATAATTCAGCTATTAAATGTAACCCTGGACCACAAAACCAGTCATAAGGGTCGATTTTTTTTTTAAATTGAGATTTATACATCTGAATAAATAAGCTTTCCATTGATGTATGGTTTGTTAAGATAGGACAATATTTGTCCGAGATTAGATACAACTTTCTGAAAATCTGGAATCTAAGGGGTGCAAAAAAATCTAAATATTGAGAAAATCACCTTTAAAGTTGTCCAGATGAAGTCCTTAGCAATGCATATCCACTCACAAAAATAAAATTGTGATATTTTACAAAATAATTACTTAATGTCCTAACGATTTTTGGCATTAAAGGAAAAATCGATAATTTTGACTCATACAATGTATTGTTGGCTATTGCTACAAATATACCCTTGTGACTTAAGACTGGTTTTGTGGTCCAGGGTCACATATGATTAATAAGTTTCTCTTTTCTTTGAAAAGTGTGGTTCCCCTTTTTAATTTGGCTTTATTTTATTCCCAGACCAAATAGCACCAATAAGGAAGGGTGGCCCACATTACAGAGCTATGGGAAAATGGTTAACGGTTTAACCACAGAGCATCGCAAGTCCCCTCCTCTTTTAGACTGCCTAACAGACTCGGACCATATGACTCCAGATGAACCAGACCCTGAACAGGGAACAGAGCAGAACACAGGCCTCCCACCCTTCCCATCAGCCTTAGAGCCTACCAGGTACTGTATTGCAGAAGCCTAGCCAGTAGTGTTGATAGATAACAATATCCATTGACTCATATCAAATGATGGCACTTACTTTCTTCCTTTGTGGGTGTATAAGTGTTTTGGTGCTTGCTTATTACACTGTGCTTTCATTTCAGTCCAATTGACAAACCATCAGAACCCATAAGTATAGGAAACGGGGAAAATATATCACAGGTAAGTGCTTAAAAAAAAAACTGAATGGCTGAGAATAGTTATCATGTTTTGTTTTTTTTAATTCATCTGTCTGTATTTGGTTTGGCAGACATCCAGTAGCGATTCCCCATCTCCTCCACCTGGCCTTACTAAACCCAGCCTCGTTGTGCCCATCAGCGTGGCTGAACTCGCAGCACGCTCACCCTTCGAGGGGGCGGCAGCGGAGTCTCAGTCTCTTTTCTCAGACAACAGCAATTTCAGACATCCCAACCCCATCCCCAGCAGCCTGCCCTCCTTCTCCAGTTCACCACAGGGAGCCTCCGACTGGCCCATGACTCCAGAACCACAGAGCCTTTTCACCTCAGGTAGGCGTATGCAGCGAATGCAATGTAGTAGGATTTTGGAGCAATAAAATTTCCAATCGGGTAAACCCACCAATCTCTCTTCCTTGTTGCAGACACTATCCCCGTGTCCTCCTCCACCGATTGGCAGGCGGCGTTTGGTTTTGGCTCTTCGGCCAAGCAGCAGCAGCAGGACGATGACCTTGGCTTTGACCCATTTGACGTCACACGGAAGGCTCTGGCCGACCTCATAGAGAAAGAGCTGTCAGTCCAGGAGCATTCCCCCCTTTCTCCCAACCCCTCTTCCCATCAGACCAGCCTCCCCAACGGCCAACAGCGCCTTCCTCACATCCAGCACAGAGGCCTCTATAACTCCTTCAGCCTTCCCCAACACATGACTGCACGCCACCCCTGGATGGGCCTCCCTACCCGCAATAACCTCACACACTTGAACCACACGGCCACCGCAGCAGCCGCGCACAGCCATTTCTTAGACCTGAGCATGCCGGCCCAGCACCACAGCACCGGCCTTGGGGGGATTCCTATATCAGGTTAGAGGATGCATCTGTCTTGTGTGCTCCAGTTTTTTGTGAATCACCTGTGTGTGTTTTAAAACACCTGGTCTAAGCGGAGTACTACAGTAAAAGCCCACTGATCCAAATAGAAACAAGTTGTTGAACTCGTTCCCAGTATGTTTATTGTTGTATTTTGCACCAAGTTGCATTTTAATTGTAACTTTTAAAAAAAAATTTTTTAAATAAAGCGCATAGAAATATAAATATTAGATAACTTAATATTGGCTAATAACTAAAATTACTAAAACTTAAACTAAAATAAAAGCTAAAAATATAAAAATAAATAATAAAAGCAAATACAAACCTATATATTCAGTGATGTGACACCAATAGTAAAGGCGTAAATGTTGACCAACAGCATTGTTTTATTTTATTTTTAAAAATCAAACGTCAAAATATAGAGATATGAGGTTTCCGCCTGACAGTTAAGATATATTCTTAACTGTGTAGCATTTCTTTTATTTTATTTATTTATTTTTTGACATTTGGTAATTTTCCACTGCACACTTAACAACCTGTCACGGCACACTAGTTGGGAAACACTGGTGTAGACAACTGTTAAACCCAGTGTATACTAGGTTAAAATAGCGGGTGCATTTTTTTATTACTCGCTTTTGTGTTTCGCCTCCCTCCGCGATTTTACGCTACCGTGAAAAGTGCGTATGCAGCGTCAAAACATCAGTAGGCTATAATCGATTATGGTCTATTACTGCATCGATGCAGAATCGTCCCGGTCGTGATGCATAGTAGAAACGATTAATTTCAAACACCCCTAGTGTAGACATGTTGTAAGGGTGCAAAAAGTTTAAATTTTTCATTCATTTCTTCTCTTTCAGAAAACAATGGCTCTGTGGAAAGCATAAATGTGAAAGAGTGGCAGGACGGACTGCGAGCACTCCTACCAAATATCAACATCAACTTTGGAGGCCTCCCGAACTCTACCTCTTCTTCCTCCTCTTCCTCTACTTCCAGTGTGAATCACATCGGGGTGCCGGTAGGCTCAGCCGGAGTCTCGCACGGCCTCAGCTGGGACAGTGCGGCCAGTTGGATGGACCCCGCCATCATCACAGGTGCGGTTTGTGTTTTATAAACTCTTGGACTGGTTACGGTTAAAACCTTCACTGGTAATAGTGCTCATTGGTGTCCATTTTCAAAACTCCAGGTATCCCGGCATCCACAGGCAACAGTTTGGACTGTCTCCAGGATGACAATCCGCCACACTGGCTCAAGTCACTGCAGGCTCTCACAGAGATGGACGGACCCCCCAGCTCCAGCGCACTCCCACAGCCCCCGCACACCGGCCTCCTGGACGCGGCGGCCCACCTCTCCTTACACAGAGCCGCCTGGGCCCCTTACCTCCCCCCACCCACACTTAACCCAAGTCAGTTCCACTCCCCACCTCCAGGCTTTCAGACAGCCTTCAGACCCCCAGCGCAGACGGCCACAGACATCCTACAGAGTGCCGGTATTGACCGTCACTAAAGACAACCCTTGATTTAACTGCATTACAAACATGAAACTGCAAATATACCCCTTCCATTAATAACGTAACATAAGCTCTTGTCTTTCTACCATTTCCCTCTCCATCCCTTTCCCACCTGGATTTGTTTGTCTGTTGTCACTTTTTTTTGAAGGCACACATACATCTCTGTAGAATGAGCACCATCAGTGCAGCATAATGATTTTAATGAAGGTGCCTGGGAGATTCAGACAGACACTGAGGGTCTTAACACACACACACACCTCTTCACATATGATTCTGGGGCGGGGGGGGGAAAGAGTGTGACATTGAAATGTGTAGAGAAAACCATGAGCACTGATGTGTACATGTGACTAATAACGGCTAAACGGATTGTGCTTAAAAGAATAACATGTCTGATTGGCCTCACTCCTTCATCCAAGGTACAGACTGCAATTTAATACTGTGAATCTTTACACTTCCCGTATGTTAGGTCTCACCACCACTCAAAGGAAACGGAAGCGGATTATTTTAAGAGAAGTCTATGTAATGCTCTCTATTTCTTACACGCTTAATTTTTACAGAGCCACAGGTAAGATTTTTGAGGGCATTTGTAGAGTCAAGACCCTGGTCCTCCTTGGAAGGGAGTTAATTAATAACAGTGTGGTACCTACTATATCTTAGGGAGGAAACCATTTTGTATTCAGGGCGTTTGTCTAAAGCATCTTTGGGCAAGGATGGTGATGTGAGACCTGACATGCTGCTACAGGATGTCTGCAGTACCTTCATTCCCAAAAAGAAAGGTGAGCAAGACCACTGTGGAAGTGTTTATTGGCTTGCCTATAGAATAAGCCATTCATACAAGGTATGAATCAGGAATCGAGTCTGGAACCTTGGGAAGGATGGTGATGGTAATGAAAGGGAGACATGTCAAAGCATGATTGCAGATAATACGAGTGTTGAAAGCGTAAAGACAGGCACACACTAACATGCCCCCATTCCAAGGCCTTCAAATGATTTCTACTCTTTTCTTTCTCATCTGTGTGGCCATACTAAACAGTATTTATCAAATGCAATCACTCATTCTTTCAGGAAAAAAATCAATGTAGTCCAACATTTGGGTTTAACATGCTGCTGAAATCATTTAATACAAAATAAAGCGCTAAAAGAGAAGAACTGACCCATTTTCTGCTGGTCTGGAACAATGAAATCTTAAATAAAATTGAGTATTCAGTGCCTCTTGTTTGATTCTCCTTTTTTTCTGATGTTGGGTTGCTTGAGTAGAAACAGTAGGATTGTTTTCTTACATGAGGCATTTTATTGTCCAATGAAGAAATTATTGACATTGAAAACAATTACAGCACATAATGAAATTCATGGTAAATCATACATTGGAAAGAACTTTGAAACGGTGAGTTTGTCTCGAAATTCAAACACGATCTACTGAACACAAGACAAACACCAAGGACATGCTGAACTCATGTCATGATGAAAGCTTTTATACAACTGTACAAATGTGCTTTCATAGATCCTTCTTTTATAAGTCCCAACAGCCATGGCTTGTCACCTTCCAGAACAAAATGTCTTTCAAC
Source organism: Hypophthalmichthys molitrix (assembly GCA_037950675.1). Taxonomy (NCBI): domain Eukaryota; kingdom Metazoa; phylum Chordata; class Actinopteri; order Cypriniformes; family Xenocyprididae; genus Hypophthalmichthys; species Hypophthalmichthys molitrix. The sequence continues at coordinate 13,392,338 of CM075515.1, read as the reverse complement.
AGCTTCCGTGCTTTTAATACCCATAACAAAGTCTATGAACAAGTTTATGTTAATGTACCAAGTGTCACAACATGTGAAGCTTTAGCACACCGTTCCGTTCTCCATGCGAGACTTAGGACAGGAGGTACGGGATGGTGGGGGAGGCTGAATCGATGGTGCCAGAGTGCAGAAGAATCCTGCTATGAGGGTCAGTCCCAGCCCTCCCCAGGCACTGAACATGGACCAGCCGTAACCATGGCTTATATCATCCGGGAGGCTGAACAGATAACGTGGGTAGCGAGACAGTTCGAAGTTGATGCCGGCCACACAGGTGCACAGAGAGATGATGCAGAAGGTACCTGTAGTGGGACATGATACTAATTGGTAGGTGTTTGGTGAATGGGGTAGAACCCTAAAACACATTAAAGAGCCATTTAGGGATTTCACGTACCTCCCATAAGGAAGAGTAGACCAGCAACGTAATGCATGAGGCCTTGCTGCCAGCAACAGCCCAAAACGCCAATGGTCCAGCCAAAGAGAATGATGGATAGAGCCATGCCCATGAAGCCAGCTGTCATCCGACGCAAATCTGGAGGTGAAAATAGCAAGTTACTGGGGGTGCCCTGCTCCTGGATGACTACTTTCTTGTAGAGTTTAGCTCGAGCACACCTGGCAGAAATTTGTAGTAATTCTGAAAGCATTGATTAGTTTGTTCCAGCTGAACTCGGCAGGAAGGTGGCAATTCCAGGAGCAGGATTCGATACCCTTGCTTGAAACTCTACTGCTATATCAAAAGCCACGTTTCCACTGCAAGAACTTTCCCCGGGGACTTTGTGGTGGTACTCTGTGTGTTTCGATGACAGGAACCAGGGTCTAAATGAAGTTCCAAGTAAAAATTTCCCCCTCAGAAAGTCCCTGTTCACGAGGTAGTACTTTATCAAAGTTCACAAACTTTCGGGAGTGGGACTTGGGCGCTGAACATGCTGATTGGTTGAGTTCACACAGCATTTTGCTGCATTTTATTTCAACCAAAAGTCTGGTGCGAGCACTAAGAGTTGTTTGCTATTCGAATCAACAATGGAGTTTAAAAAATAAGACCGATGGACCGACAACAAGGTTCAGGTTTTATTAAGTTTATATGCGGAAGACGAAATCCAGCGGGAACTGGAATGTCGTGTGCAGTCCTACGTCACTGGACTAATTTGCCTAAACTTCACGGTACTTTAGACCGCGATGGAAACGCAGACAGCAGTAGGTCTGGGGGGAAAAAAGTTCCTGGGACAAATTGTTGTGGAAACACAGCTACAAGGGCCTGGAACAAAATTTGTTATGGGTAGGCAACCTTTAAAGTGCGGTCGCGTTTACTGTTGCTCAGCAAAATTTTGTGGGCGAAATCCAATTCATTCCAATCAGAATTCTTGCAATCAAGAATTTTGCGGAGATTTCCTCATGTTCAATGCGAATTTGCTGTGCCTACCAACAGAAAGCTGCTTGGTTTGAAAGTGACTTCTGTGTGAGCATTGCTGCATACTTCTCTATGCTATTGACAATGGATCTTTAGATTTCAATGAAATTTCGCTAATGTGACCGCACCTTTATCCAGGGCCCAGTAAGTACACTAGTAATATAGAGGACCTTAGTGGGAGGACCCCTTTGAAAGAGGGCCCAGGACAACACTGATGCAGACCAAAAAGAGCAAGTCCCACTTACGCAGGGCATGCCAATCATCTTGCTGGATAGTCTTGGTGATGTTGTAGGAAAGATCCTTTCGTGTCACTGCAGATGAGGAGTAAAAGTACTTTATAAAGGAGCAACGCTCAATAGTTCCTGGAAAAAAACAAGAAAATCATAATGAGCATCCGATCCCAGAATGATAATGAGAACTTGTACACATGCCCTACTCAAGCTCCAAGATGTAAATTGGGCCCGGATAATTGGGGTGGTGGTTGTCAAGCTCAAGGCTAAGTGGACCAGGTCCCCTATTGAGCTGAGCCTGCTTGTGCATATGGACAAGTGTCACATTTAGATACGTAAACTACACAGATGGTCAAGTGAGTATTGCTCATGTGGACTAAATTAGTAGTTCTCAATCCAGATCATGTTCAGTTCTTGAAGCCTCTACTAATGAGCTGATGAAATATATAATGTATTGAATGAGGTACACATCCCAAATGTGAACTGCTCAGGTATTCCAGGACCAAGATCACAAATCACTGATCTAAGCCACTACGATACATAGAGAACTGAATGTATAAATACAATCTGTAATACCAAGATGTTCAGAGGTGCTCATTATGTTCAATATTAAGGAAAATATCCAATGAGTTTTTTTGGTGCCCTGTGCAACTGATTATAATGAATTTGCATTTTACTTTGATGCATCTATAGGCCTGATTATATACATTGAAAAGCAGATTCTACAATAATGACAGCTTGGAAAATGCCATTTCAAGGTAGAAGAGAGTCTTCTAGCTTGAAATGGGATTTTCCAGGTTCTCATTATTGTAGTGTCTGCTTTGCATCAACACAGCCAACACATATTCCTATAAGGCTCAGGTGGATGTTTTTACCTTTCTGAATGAGCTCTTCGATGTCTGGGTCAAATCCCACCCTGTAGCATTTGCTCCACAGCCCCATGTTGGTTGAATTGTAGCGCCTGCTGCACTCATCCGCCGCGCTCATCGCGAACAGCTGACGCCGGTTTCTAGTCAGCAGCAGTCGGTTCTCCCATCGGTCCAGGTTCGCTCGGCTGGCTCGCAGTGGAAGGCTGTGGTTGGGGATGTAAATAAAACCCGGATCGCTTCTGCGGTTCGAGAAAGTTCGACAGCGTTCCTTGTATCTCCTCGCGTCCGTTTCGTACCAGTGATCCGATGAGATTGCGATTGTCAGGAAACACAAGGCGACGAGAGACAGACAGAGACCCGTGTACAGAAGCCACTTCCCCGTCGCCATCGTTCTGCCAGGCCGCCGATCAGCACCTCATGGTGGACAGCTCCTTTGACCGAGGCAGCGAATCAATCCTGCTTGAGCATCTTTTTTCGAGTTAAAAAGGCGAAATGTTGTGCTTGCTGTAAACATGCCCTTTTAAATGAATGAGATACGTCGATTATTACAAAAATCCCGTTCGGTCTGTTATTTCCTCTAGCTTACTCGTAGACTGTATTGGAGGAGCGGGTTCCGCTCTTCCTCTCTGAGCTGCTGCAGGCAGGGACACATGACAATCACACACAGAGGAACTGAAAATCATTTACAAATGATGGCTGAAAATGAATTTAAAAATAAAGGAACTGAAAATTATTTAAAAATGGAGGGAACTGAAAATGATTTAAAAATGGATCCGTTCAAATAAATCACTGCAAATACAAAAGTAAAAATGTAAATAACCTCGATTATTTATACCCACTTAAAACTGAGCGGTTGGTTTGATTTACCACACTTCATATTCTGCTTCAGACTCTAAAAGGACACTTTTTCAAACTTGTTAAGTAACTTCACTCACTATAATTTAAAGAAACAATATAGGTTAAATTATGTGTGGGCATTTTCCACAAATTGGCTGCAAAATAGGGCCAAGTTGTTTTTTGTGATGTATGTTTAACCTTCCGAAAATGTTGATTAAGATGTATTATTTTCTATGGGTAATTGGTATAAATACAATTTACAACCCTGATTATCTAACAGGTTCCCCAAAAATAAACATTTGTGCATTTAATATATATATATATATATATATATATATATATATATATATATATATATATATATATACACACACACACTTGGGACAAAGCTTACCATATTCACTTGGCCTGTTGCTATCTCATGTTATGCATGTTATCACTTGAGGAACAGCAGTTCTGAACAAAATAAGTTTTAAGACTGCTTTAAAGTCACATATAAAGATTAATGACTCATAATCACAATCAAAATTAAGGATGTTTATTGGTTATGCATGTACCAGAGAAGAGGGGGCAAATTACAGTGGGATCAGAGAGATGGGGGGTTATATAGGCCTAGGTGTATATACATATATATATATACATACATAAACATAGTATATATCCTTTAAACAGCCAAGAGTGGAAAATAATCAGAAAAAAAATATTTCATGTCACCTTTTGTTTTTAAAAAAAGTAAAACATATTCAGAGGAATTGGATATATTTGATATTTTGGATTTTATGAGCTATGTTGCCCTATTAAGCTATAAAAAAAAAACTAAGTCATCAATATTTCTGTTTTGTGATGCAAAAAATATTCAAAATATGACGTCTATAAGTGTCCTAAAATTGAGGCATTTAAACTTCTGTTTTTAAACTGCTGAACTGTCTCATCTTCAGCCTCTAGATGGTGGGTCACTGTCCTGCAGAGTTCAGCTCCAATCTTACTCAAATACACATGCCTGGAATTTCCAAATATATCTAAAAACCTTTAGCAGGTTTTGGTGTGTTTGAGCTAAACCTGTTCTACCCTGCAAGAAAATATATAGTTGAAAATGCAAAGATGTAGTGAACTAAATATATCAGTTTAACATGTGAATTTTAACATTTGTGCAATGTTTAAATTCAAAGATTGTCAATATTGTGGATTAACCTTTTTTCTTACCCTAATCTGGCAATGAATCTCAGGGGATACAGAGGTTTCAAAATGTGCTAAAGCATGTACAACATCATTTTCTTTTTCGGCATCTTACAACAAATTTCATAATATTAGCAGTTTTATTGTTTTTTACTTAAGTAGACATTTTAAAGCACCATAATCACCATTTTTCCTTTGTCCCCAAGCTTGCATACCTTATTTTCATTATAAATACAACACTTACTATACATTAGTTTTTCCAAATTTTGTACATTGTTGGGTATATCAGTAATGATTCTCTCTAATGTATATTTTTTCTTCAATTACTACAATTTATTTCAACAATTATAATAAAATGTTATTTGCTTGTCAGTTATTTTGGACTACTTTCCCCTTTTCATGAAAGTTGGAAACATGACATCATAAAGCAAAGCAGTCATCACTTCTTTGGATGGAAAACTTAGGAAAGTGATTGAGATCCTCTATTTTACATTTTTACAAATGTTATCTTTCAACTTTGATGTGGTCAACCTCAATACATCCACTCTGTTGAGGAAAATATGAAACTAGTTAGGGGAGGAAAAAAAAAAAAAAAAAAAAACAACTTATAAAGTGTGAGAAAGTATGTGAGCATACTTTTTTTTTTTTAAATGGACAAGATTTTGTATAAGAATATACACTACACCCATTTTGGTCCCCAACAAGGTGGACATTTGATATCCCATTTTAGTTTAATAAGTGGTTAAATTTATTGACCAAAATCATTTTCAAATGCTATCCAACACCTTATGGGAGGGGGAAACCACGAGACGAAAGGAGCACAGAAAATCTGAACCAAGTCATGTGACCCACATACTCAAATACAGACTCAATTAGATAGCAGCACTGGGCGAAAATAAAGCTTATACCTCCTACAAGTGACTAAACAGTACATATCTTGTGGTGCACGTTGCCCGTTTAAGTGATATACCTACTAATGAACGGAATTCATATTTAAAAAAAAAAAAAAAAAAAAAAAAAACAAAGTACAAAACACCACAGTATTTCTCTTAATCACTTTATTCAGTGCGGTTTGCTTTTCAATTTCTTCAAACAGCAATATTGACATTTACCACAAAAAAGCCATTTACAGGGTACTTGAAGATCAGATAGGGGGCGCCATCAGATGAACTTGCTACCAGTGCAAAGAATAAACTCAATTCATGCAGTTCGTTAAAAGAGCAGTCAGAGAGAGAGAGAGAAAAAAAGGAGTATAATACACACAACACGAAGCACGATTCGATCACTTACACAAGTCTGTTGTTCAAAACAATCAAACTGCTGTCTCGGGAAAATCCTAACCCGCAGTGAGTGTCTGAGCGCGGGCTTATTTGCAGGATCAGTGGAAAGGTCCGCAAAAGTTCGCCATGCTCAATTTAATCTGCTCAGCGTGCTGTAAACTCCCAGATCTGAAGCATGTGCAGCAGAGGTGAACTCTTCGCGGCAGCAGGACTGTCCGCGCACAAAACACTCAAACCTGAGAGACCGAGCATCAGAGTACTCTATAGCTTTTTTAAACGCATCGGAACCACGGAAAACTTCCTGTAATATACTGAAAGCTTAAGACAAAACAGTATAAATACCGTACAGGAAGCCAGAGAGCGTTAGGGTTAGAAGAAGTACTCTGTTCTTTCCCTTACGCGGTACGGGTTTATATAGTGTTGATGATGTCATGATTATGGACCCTCCCGCTGGTCTCTGATTGGCTAGATCGCGCGCCAAATTGCTGATTAAACTCAATCACATTTGAAAGACACTAATTGCATTAATCAAGTCAAAATAGACCAAAACATAATTAATTACACGCTGGATAGCCACATTCTGGAAGCTGAACTTTGTTAAATTTTTTTCAGCAGAACAGAACGAATATGTCCATCCATAACACAAATCAGTGATTGAGCCAGTTACCAAGTTTTTTTATATATATATTATTTATCGTGACGTCATGGTTTCAGTCTCTTTTCATAGACTGTGATGATGCGTTTTAACGGTCATCAATATCGTAAATCCTGCAAAGTTTTTTATATTTTCATTTTTTTTTAAATGTATGTTCATTTATAACACTATACTTAGTATTATATTACCGTTGCATCAAATTACAAAAAAAAAACAAACAAAAAACAAAAAATGAATTAACGCTGCAGCGGCTATGGGAGTTTCTCTCTTCTGACTGCCTTTATCAATCGCTCTCTATTTTTTTTAACTTTTTTTGAAAGTTATGAAAACACTATTGTGGAGTTTTTCTTTGCTATTTGTGCAAATGAAAACACACAAAATATATTTAATGAAGTCTCTCATTCACCGTTATAGTTTACCCAACTATTACGACTTCCGCTTCTGAGAAACCCGGAAATTTGAAAAGGGTCTAAACTGTGGTGAACGTTACTTGAAAATACTTTACCCTTTATTTCCATAATATAAAATACACGCAGTTATAATTTACAGCTAAAAGCTTATATTTCCATTGGCGTTTGGATTATTGCTCTGCGATCAACAAAAGTTTATGATTCTTACACATTTTGTTAATCATTATAATCTTCAGAAATGAACACAACTTATATGAATTCTGAAGCCTAAATACAATCTGCAGAAGGAAAAAAAGCTAAATGATTACGTTTATTGTGTCCAACATCCTCTGTAGTGCCATTTAGCCACTTATTAGCAACTGCATTTCTTAAGACAAGTAAAAGCTTTTTAAAAAATCACAAGGGGGTATTAATGATGTATTTTATGTTGTAGAATAAAACGTGAAAATCTTTCAAACCTTATTTCAGGCAATTTTACAAAAGAAAATACAAATGCTAAAATGCTAACTCGTTTCCAGTTTTTGGCCTAGGCTACAGAAATACGTCATCCCTGCAGCCCTCCATTTTCATACAGGTTTGGAACACCATGAGAGTGAGTAAATAACGACTTTTCATCATTTTGAGCAAATTATTAATTTAATCTTTCACATTAGCTGTTACTCATGGCAGGAGTTTGTTGTTTCCACTAGATGGCATTAGCGGCAAACTCGCTGTCTCGTCCAACCGTCTTCTGTGTGAGAAATCATTTACTGTGTTGCAGAACACATCCTCTGCTGTACTTGAGTGAGAGTGAGCTATAATAATGATATTTATGCACAATAATGGTAAGCAATAATCTTTTCTCTATCAATATGCATTCAGCCCATTAACATAATAATCATAATAAATGTCCCTGCCATTACAAACAAATACCAGGAGTGATACACATTAAGTTAAATGTATTGATATGATCTCATTTCGGAGTATCGTTTGCTCTTAGCTTTCTTTCAGGTGCTGAGGCAGCATTAATTGGTGGGAAGGTGAGCAGGGTATTAATGCAGACAGACAGCATATTCTGGGCCAGTGACAGTGAGTCAGCACCACAGCAGAGGGGGAGGCAGAGAAAGAGAGAGAGAGAGAGGTAAAGGTAAAGTTCTACATCTCTCACCAAAAGCTGCAACCGACAAAACACAATTCATTTTTAACGAGCAAGTAATAGGGATTTTGCATATACACTTTGTTGCAACTGATACACCTGAACATATTGCACCATACTGCAGTGAATCTCATTGATGCCGTTGAGCTGACATTGAAGAGTCTTACGAATCTTATTGCATTCATTGTTCTATATACATACCTTTTTGACTGTCACATTCATGCTTGTTTGCAGTTATTTCACATTCTGATGTCAGGACTGATTTCGCTGCCAATGAGTGAGATATTCTTTGCTGCAGGAGTTTACCCACACGCTCACTCACTCACTCAATCACTCACGCAGGCGCTCTAAACTGCTGAATTCTCTGCTTCATGGAAGCCTGCAGAAACCTGCTGGGAGCTGCTGAGGCTTTCTGACCTGACTGTCCTTGAATGCTCTTGAGAGAATGGTGGAGAGAGAGTGGGAGAGAGAAAGAGAGAGCTTCGAAACACTGGCACAAAACTCCTCGCTCTTCATGCTTTGCAAAAAAAAAAAAAAAAAAAAAAAAATTGTCATCATCTTCAAATTCTATCAAAGTAAACATACTCAACTAATGTGTTTCATTGCAACACATGATTTTATATATATATATATATATATATATATATATATATATATATAATATATATTAAATTTTGCAAAAAGAGAATAAAATGATCATTATCCATTTACTGCAAAGTCAAGGACGTTTGGTAAGTGTAAACTGTCAAAAATCAGCTGCAGCTGATGATGTGATACCTAAGAAGAGTGACTTTCATGCTGCCGACAATGTCACAATCTGAGCACGTAGATCATGTGATCTGGAGGGGAGGAGTCACACTGAACCTGAGAGTGAAGGAAATAAACTGACTGGTTAATAGACAAAAGTCAAAATAAGTATTTATTACTTATATATATTATAAAAATATATTAATGGCATTTATGTTCATATAATATGTAAGTATATTCTGTCAAATTTGTCAATTCTTTGGCATTCTTCTAAAACAATATTTAAACACACTTTGAAATTCAATATGTTTGGTTAGAAATCCGCAATGTTATAAATGATAGATGTTGCTTTAGTCAATTTTAGGAACTAATATTTATTCAAAATATCAATGCATGTAAAATAAATAAATAAATAAAGCAAGAACAACAATATAGATGGAATATGTAGCTAAATACAGTTATTTCGGTCCAAGTGCTTTAAGACATATACAAATAAAAGTTAATAACAATAAAATGAAAATAAAAAATAGCCCTAAACAGCAATTATCAGGGTTTAAGACCTATATAAAAAAGAATAATATAGTAAATAATAATGATGATGAATAATGATGATGATAATAATAAATGATTATACAACAACAATAATAATAATTAGTATTATTGCAGGCTAATATGCAAAAACAAATATGTGTATATGTATGTATATATGTCTATACATGTATTATCTATACATACACACACACACACACACACACACACACTACCAGTCAAAAGTTTGGAATCGGTAAGATTTTTAATGTTTTTAAAAGAAGTTTCGTCTGCTCACCAAGGCTGCATTTATTTAATTAAAAATACAGTAATATTGTGAAATATTATTACAATTTAAAATAACTGTTTTCTGTTTGAATATATTTTATAAAGTAATTTATTCCTGTGATCAAATCTGAATTTTCAGCATCATTACTCCAGTCTTCAGTGTCACATGATCCTTCAGAAATCATTCTAATATGATGATTTGCTGCTCAAGAAACATTTATGATTATTATCAATGTTGAAAACAGTTGTGTACTTTTTTTTCAGGATTCCTTGATGAATAGAAAGTTCAAAAGAACAGCATTTATCTGAAATACAAAGCTTTTGTAACATTATACACTACCGTTCAAAAGTTTGGGGTCAGTAAGAATTTTTATTTTTATTTTTTTGAAAAGAAATGAAAGAAATTAATACTTTTATTCAGCAAGGATGCATTAAATCGATCAAAAGTGACAGTAAAGACATTTATAATGTTACAAAAGATTATATTTCAAATAAATGCTGTTCTTTTGAACTTTCTATTCATCAAAGAATCCTGAAAAAGAAATATTGTACACAAATATTTTGTACACTTGTACACAATAAATGTTTCTTGAGCAGCAGATCATCATATTAGAATGATTTCTGAAGGATCATGTGACACTGAAGACTGGAGTAATGATGCTGAAAATTCAGCGTTGATCACAGGAATAAATTACTTTATAAAATATATTCAAACAGAAAACAGTTATTTTAAATTGTAATAATATTTCATAATATTACTGTTTTTACTGTATTTTTAATTAAATAAATGCAGCCTTGGTGAGCAGACGAAACTTCTTTTAAAAACATTAAAAATCTAACTGTGTCCAAACTTTTGACCGGTAGTGTGTATAATACTTTACAATGAGGTCCCATTTGTTAACGTTAGTCATTGCGTTAAATAGCACGAACTAACAATGTTAACTAAGTTATGAAAAATGAAAAAAGCTATGATGAAATGAAATATGTTTGAGAGTTGCACTTACTGACAAGTATTTGAATGTGTTTTTCCCAATAATGCCATAAAACATCGGTGCCAACATTAATCAAGTACTGTGCATATATTTTGCTCTCTAAAATCTTATAGTGAACATATGTGTGCATCACCAGCAGCACTTCTGTGCACTGACACTATCACATTACCAACAAACAGATGATCCTCTCGAACGAGTCTGATGGAACTTAAATGACAGTGTGAGCTGTAGATTGTATATATATGGTGATGGATGATGATTCAAAGTCTCCTCCCGTCCTCAGTGCCGCAGGCTGACACAGCTGTAAGGAGTGATCTGTATTCTGAGAACAGTGAGGTCAACCAATGCTCAGCCACTGCAACTTATTAAAAGGGTAGATGACTGAAAGACAGAGAGAAGCAGCATATGCACTAGATAAGCACACTTAATGTACTGACTAATACATACATGTGCTGATACAAGTGCCGAATATGCATATGGACAGCATAAAAACATGCGACCTGACAAAAAAACAAAGCACACTGCTCTTTTTTCCCTTTATCCTTTCAATTTCAATTCCCCAAACCATATAACGCACATATGTTCAGGGCTATTACTGTATCTATCCATATGGAGCATCAACTTTTACTGGCCTTGGTTTGACAAAGAGCACTGTGCATAGTTTACATAAGATGGATGAATTGATGGACATGCCTTTAATTATTAAACACGGCTGACGGCAGCATTACAGAGATAATGCAAAGAGGAAGAAACCATAAAGTGAGCCAAAGGACAGGCACAGACTAAATGAATGGATGGGTGGATGTATAGATTGATGCATGCATTAATATCTGCATTACACAGTCCGATGCGACCATCTGATTTCAAAGCAGCCCAGTCAGTGAGAGGAGAAAAATGCTTCATCAGGTAATCTGGACACATGACACATGCAGGAACTCAATCTGAGTGATGCAGTGCGATGCACTTCAGATGGTCGCAGATCGTTCAAAGCTTTCAGAGGACACAAAACACATCTGAAAGACTCGTCGAGACATTAATGTTGCATTCAGATACAGGAAAAGTCTTGCATGATGACAGCAGGATATGCATGATTCATCTGTTTTGAGTTGCGCAGAGTTTCTGTCTTTAAAGGGAGTGACTAGCAGCACTGAACGTGCCAGAGGCCTGACTAAGGGAAATGCAAAGTCCCATTAGCCCGGCTTTCCATCTGATTTATGAGTATTTACATCTGTGTGTGTGTGTGTGTGTTCCCTTCAGAATTAATTCAGCAAATGGTAAAGTATTTATAAAACACAGCTTGTGCACTTAGAAATGTGACAACCTGACCTGACATGAAAAATACTCTTGACCTGTAAACAGTTTTTTTTATATATATATATATATATATATATATATATATATTTTTTATGGCAAAATCTACCTTCATTGCATAGCTGTCTCTTGTCTGAAAGTATGTCAGTGTGTTTTTATTTAATAAAATATATAATTAATATATTTTTATTTTATTTAGACAACAAATACTTTGGGGCAACTTTCAAGATACAGAAGGGTATTAAAGCACTGGATTTTTAGTATTTTATAATTTATTGTAATTTGTATTGTAATTTATTGTTCAGCACATTATAAGCATGGAACTTTTGGGAATCCTGTGCTAAAATTCAGGCTCTAACTAGACAATATATGGATTTATATATTCAGAATTTATAAATATATATTCTGACATAACTATATATTCATAATTTACATGAATATATTTAGACATAACTATTCAGATATTCAGATTTATATGTTCAGATTTATAACTAACTTCTTTTAAAAACATTAAAAATCTTACCGTGTCCAAACTTTTGACTGGTAGTGTGTGTGTATATATATATATATATATATATAAACTTTCTTTTAAACATATTTAATATGTATATTTACATAAATGTGGGTACTATATATATATATATATATATATATATATACACCAGGGAGATTTTTGTATGTACAAGGAGTCTGACAACAGCCGGTGCTCTACACTGAGATCTGATCTCACCATCATCAAATCCGTCTGTGATTACATGAAGAAACAGATGAAACTGAGACAAACTAAATCCAGAAGAACTGTGGCCGTGTCTCCAAGACGCTTGAAGAAACCGACCTGCAAAGATACAGTACTGTGAAGAGTTTTATGCATTTGTGTAAAAATGCTGTAAAGAGAGGATGCTTTTTTAAAAAAAAAATACTGTCATAAATAGATTTTATTTAGCAATTAACTTCTAACTAAATCAAATCAATATATGATGTGACCACTCTTTGCATTTAAAACAGCTTTTGTCCAGGTACACTTGGGCATCATTTTTCAGGTAACTTTCTTCAAGCGTCTTGGAGACACGGCCACAGTTCTTCTGGATTTAGTTTGTCTCAGTTTCATCTGTTTCTTCATGTAATCACAGACAGATTTGATGATGGTGAGATCAGATCTCAGTGTGGAGCACCGGCTGTTATCAGACTCCTTGTGCATTCAAATTCAATCTCAGTGGGTTATTAAAATTAATGACAAAATGAATGTTTGGAACTGATATTTCCTACTGACACACTACAGCAAAAGATATAAAATAACCTGCTTAAAACCTTTGGGGGGTGAAAATACTGACGTGCCTAAGACTTTTGCACAGTACTATATATATATTTAATAGTTAATATATATTACTCATTTTTATTAATATATAATAAAAACGAGTAGTATACCCTGCTAGGATGTTGCCCCAAAGTATTTATTCTCTAAATGACCCAAGGACACCTTGTCTGACCTCAGATAGCATAAATCTCGGGGCCTCCATTAGGGCGGTCTGTTTTTGTGTCTGAGAAATCCTCAATCAGTGCAGCAGACGGCAGAGATTACGCAGACTGAAGCTGCTGTTAATTGCGAGGCAGCGTTTCCAGCTCCATCATGGCACAGCTGGAGGATCCATGTGAATGATTTTAACATCACAAGATAAAACTGTTTTATGACAGGGAACACATGCAGATCACTCTCATCCTCAGCACTAGGACGCATGTGGTCGGCCGGGACAGGACAGAGGGATGAGACCCGGGAGTCCAGAGCTCGCTGCTCGTGTGTGTCTCTGCCTCAGGAACTGCACTGGGCCTGACGCCAGCTCACCCCACCCCAGCTCCAGCCTGCAGAGGACTGCTGCAGCTCCAGAGGGCAATGCAGAGGAGGAGAGAGCAAGAGTACTCCAAGCACAAGCCACTCCAATCTCATGTTTTGAACTCTCAAGGGAAACCAAATGTGCCTGATGTGCGTGTATATGAAGGAAACGGGTGGTAGGTGGATTGAAAGCAGGAGGTAGACATCTTGTTGACAATGTAAACTGCCCGTTCACATCCTTTTGTTGTCATGTCAGTTCAGTGTGAGCTGGATCACTAGAGGCTTTCTGTTACAATACACATATCCACACAGAAAGCCCCCTCATTATCATTATGATCACCTTACTTAAAGTGATAGTTCACCCAAAAATTCTCTCATTTATTTCTCACCCTCATGTTGTTCCAAACCCGTAAGACCTTTGTTCATCTTCAGAATACAAATTAAGATATTTTTGATCAAATCCGATGGCTCAGTGAGGCCTGTATTGACAGCAAGATAATTAACACTTTTGTTAATGTTTATATAATGTTTATAACTTAATGTTATGAACGACAAGAAAAAAACCCCAAAATAACCACTTTATTCAACAATATCTAGTGATGGCCAATTTCAAAACACTGCTTCATGAAGTTTCGAAGTTTTACGAATCTTTTGTTTTGAATCAGTGGTTCGGAGCGTGTATCAAACTGCCAAAGTCACGTAAACCAATGAAATTTTGAAACGTTTCAAAACACTTGTGACGTATCGAAGCCTCGTTTACTGAAATCACATGACTTTGGTGCTCCAAACCACTGATTCGAAACAAAAGATTAGTAAAGCTTCAAAGCTTCATGAAGCAGTGTTTTGAAATCGCCCATCACTAGATATTGTTGAATAAAGTCGTTATTTTGTTTTTTTGGCACACAAAAAGTATTCTTGTCGCTTTATAACATTAAGGTTGAACCACTGTAGTCACATGAACTGTTTTAAATAAGTCTTTAGTACATTTCTGGGCATCTGAAAGTGTTAATTATCTTGCTGGCAATAGAGGCCTCACTGAGCCATCGGATTTCATCAAAAATATCTTAATTTGTGTTCCAAAGATGAACGAAGGTCTTACAGGTGTGGAACAACATGAGGGTGAGTAATTAATGACAGAATTTTCATTTTTGGGTGAAATAACCCTTTAAGGATGTTTTTGATAAGTTTGAATTAAAGACAAAGTGTCCAGTGTTCAGCTCTCCACTGCAGGATATCCATCATATGTCTTTCATCATGACTGAATATTTGTCACTTTCCACAATCAGGGCCTTGAAACTCTTCTTTTTCATCAATTGGACAATGAAATAAATCACAAACATTGATCAACTCACACATTAGTTGTGGTAAACGGAAGCTCAAGCATGTTTGCTTAATGTGCGAGAACCAATGAGGTTCTGTTTATATTCACTGATTAATGTTTATATGTTAATAAAAGCCTAAATTCAGTCTGTTCATCATATAAAGTAATTGTGTCTTTTCAGAAAATTTGGACTAACCGCTCAAATCACATGGATTAGTTTTACAATCTCTTTATGAACTTTTTGAAGCGTCAAAGTGGTAGTTGCATAGCTGTCAATGGAGGGACAGAAATCTCTCAGATTTCATTAAAAATATCTTAATTTGTGTTTCAAAGATGAACAAAAGTCTTACAGGTTTAGAATGGCATGAGAGTGAGTAAATGATGATAATTTTTTCAACCCTTTAAAACCCTTATTTGTGTCATTTTATAGTCATAACAATAATTATAACATCAAAACGATCAAAAAATCTTACAATAATTTGGGTAACAAGGTTAAATGTTTGGCAAATGCAGTCGACTGAAAAAAACTGAAACTGAAAACTATTTACTTGTCATCCAGTCATGCTTTAGAACGTGTTTTAATGATGTCACTTCCTGCATGTCACAGTTTTTATGTAATATTAATGCAGAAAATCATGCAGCAACAGGGTTGGTCATAAAATATCTGTTATTAAATCATTAAAATGATTTCTTAATTAAAAAAATATATTAATCATTTAAAAAATAGTTCATACTGATAAACATTGAATATCATTTCAACAGATTATGATACAATTATGATATTAAATATTTAAAAAATTCTATGCAAGATTAAAAAAAAATAGAAAAACAACCAAATAAATAAATAAGTAAAAAAACATAATGGAAATACACCTTTACAAACTGATAGAAGTTTTTACTGCTAAGCATTGAATATCAAATTATTATATTAGATTTTTTTTTTTTTTAATTACAATTTTATGTGGATACAGGCATTTAATGTGTTTTAAACTAACTACTTTTCAAGTTTATTTTATGTTAGATAATTTATCAAACATAAAAAAATACAAGTAATGGGACACAAAATTATAGCGCATTCATGAAAAGTGTCATTTACTTGTGTTATCAAAGCTATAGCATTTAAAAATGTACCTCCAAAAACCAGTAACATACACCTGACAGCTGATAATTAAAAATTTATTGATTTAGATGTATGATCAAATCATATTTGACATAAGAAACAAAAGAACCCTTGCATAGATCACAGACCATGCCTTTGTCATTGTACGACAACATTAAAAAATAACTTAGCATAACAAAGATAAATAAAAACGTACAGAAACATGTTAAGAGGACATGAACAGTTTGACCAGATGTACATGGAACAACCATTAACATGGAGTCATCATCTGTCTAACATAAACATGTAGCTGAGATGGTCAGTAATGGCTGTATAGTTTGGGTATCCGGAATTGAATGTTTTGTCAAATGCATCATTCCACGACATTATAATCCATGACTTGTTTCATTCAGCATCCTGAAAGCAAACAGCAAAATCTCAAATGAAGCCAAAATAAATAATTAAACTGAATATCTGATCAGTGGAGTTTGACGGATTAAAGAACTTTTCCCAAACAAAAGGGAACAGAAATAACGTTGGCGTATAAATAATGAAGATGGCTTTAGGAACAAATGACAGCAAGGGCTTCAAAAAATGATGCAACCAGAATATAGTTGATCCTCAGTTTTGAAAGGCTAAGCTCATGCAGTCTTCCATACACCATGCAGATTTTTGCAATTGCTAGGTTGCTGTCGAGTTTTGGTTTGGTATGGAGTTAAGGTTATTACAAAAAAAGTACAATGTACAGTACATTTTCGATGCTAATGCCATTATTTTATTTCATGATATCGATAATACAAGCTATAATCTTCCTATATATTTGTAATGGCTTGTCTTATGGACTCGTTTGTGAGTCTACTGTAGTTTTATCAAGGGCATGGGTTTGTTATAGCACAGTTAACTATAGTGCCACATGGACATAACATGGTAATATAGCTAGACGAGGCCACGCAGGTGAAGAAAATAAGTATGTCTGCAACGTCCTCCAAAAGGCCACAACCTGGGAGCACACCTAGGGTTCCTCGTTTTTCGACAACTACCTTTCACATCAGGTTATGATGGCACGTCAGTCGTTTTTTATTATTATTCCACTACAGTGTATTTTACCTTTTCTTGAAATAAGGTTTCAGCTTGTTGTTAGGAAATTCTGAGCGATGCAAATAAATAAATAAGTAAAAATGAATAACATGTAGTATGTTATGGATTTACACCTTTACAGATTCAACTGATAAAAGACCTACCTCCTAAGCCATAATTTTTTTTTTAAATGTTGCTCATAAATGGTCCTCACCTCATATCAGAGGCAAAATAAACTTCTTAGTACTACAGTACTTCAAGAGGGAAAATTTCTGTTATAGTCTCTCAACATAAAGTACATGAAAACTTAATTTTGCCAACTAACACATTATCATTGGTGGAAATAGTTTGTCCTCTTGCATTATAATAGATTTAAATCTCTATTCTTATAAAAAGTTTGCTTGCCACAGCCCTTGGTAAATATCAAAATAAGCATTCTGGAGCAGTCCTGTAATACACTTAATCCCTATTGCTATGATTTATGGTGTAGTTATTAAATATAGGATTATGCATAGCACCATAGGGTTTGATCACCACTCACATGCCCGGTAGAAACAGTTCGACCTTATTTCATCATTGTTTCATTTACATTATCAAATGAAATTGTTGTGATAAAATGATTTGTAGCCTGGTAATTCTAGGTAAAAAGTAACACCATGATTTGTTTTGTTTGCTAAGCCCATTTTTATGAATTCTAAACAAAAAACACATTAATAAAGCCCTGAATACTTCTTCCTGACACAGAGGCGACTAAACCCATGTTAGTGTTATAGGAAACTGCCCAAGGAAAAATACTGCTGTTTGCCTTTGATTACAATCACACCTCATGGATCAATAAAGGTCACATGATCAGGCAACTTGTTTACGAGCTGGTCTAGCAGACTTGCTTGTGTTTGTTAAACGAAATTACACCCAAAAAGACTAATTTAATCGTGGCCATTTTAAAGCGTTTTTCTTTTTTTTTTAATTATCAAGGAAAATGAAAAACTTTCGCATTTAGCTCTATGCACTGGAATTAGCGTGAACAAAAGATTTCCCGATAAATCAGTTAGGTCTGCGTTTAAATTTGGTCATTATAATATACAGGCCTAATACACCATAGTCTTAATTTGAGGTTGCTATACTAATGGGCTAAACTATGAGTATCTACTTTGTACCCTGTGGTATAGGAAAGCCTGTGCTGTTGTCTCTTCCCAGATCTCGCTCTTTTAAAAAAGGACTAAACCGTACAACAGAACCAAAATGAATGTTGATTGTGCTTAGCAATGGAGCGTTACGGATACAAGGGGTCAGGGACGGTCGCGTTGTTGCGTTTGTTGTGCTTGAAAAAAAGGCTAATTCTAGGGCACACTAAGTGTATTATTTCTGACGTATCATCACACTTCACAGGCTGTTATGTATCTCGTGTTCTGCTCTGCAGTGAGCTGTGCGGCGACCTCACTGAGGTAGACTCTTTATTATGGCACAACATAATCAAAACCACAACGAAAGGCAGATCGAAAACTCTAAAAGGTCCTGTCATGTGAAAAGTCATATAGGTCTGATTTCATACTCAAGCTCAGCTGTCATATGAAAACACAGAAAATGTTTGAGTTTGTGCCTGACAACCGTTCAACAAAACAACAACGGAAATGAAAAGCACTCCAAATACACTGTAATGACCAGCCTCGACATACATTATGACAGTTCCAGAGCAGATATTGTTCCCTTGCCCTGCCTAAAACTCCAGTTACTCTGAGGCACTTTCACCTGTCCGGTTGCTGATAGGGTCAAAGGCACTAGCAACTAATATGAGAAATTCTGCCATGTTCTCTTTTGCATCCTGCTAAGATAAATTAAGCGATTTTTGATATCGTAAATCCTAAATTTGATCGCAAAATGGAAGCGTGAAGTATAATTGCCCGTAGTTTTCTTTTTTTTTTTCTTCTCAAGGAGAGAGAGAATGCCCATGCACTGCATTATTTAAGTTACATTATTATTATTATTTTTTAACAGGTGCGCTTAGTATGAGTATATGCATTTGATAGTATCTTGATAGTTCTTTTTCTGTGTCTTTGACTACTTTTTAGATTGAAAAGTTTGCATCCCAGCGTTGGGGCTTGCATATATATTTTGTCACATTTCAGAAAATGTCAAGGAATCGACGTCCCTAGTTTCCCTGATTGTAACAACGACACCCTTATGAGGTATCTCAATTGCAACAAGCTGTTATACCGATGTCATGCATTAAATATACTAGGATACACAGTACCTTAGTTGAGTAGGCCATAATGCAGGTTCTTTTGACATGCTATGATATCATTAAGATTCTGTTTCCCATAAGGTTAAACATTCAGTCTTTAAATACACCTAAATGATAAGCATCTCAAATCATGACACACTAGTGCACTTTTCATGGCGACAAATAAGGAGGTTGATGGAGAGGGGGAGCTGATGGAACCGAATGCAAAAGAAAAGCAAAACAGGAACAGATGTCCTATCGTCATGAGGTAATGTCCGACGCATGCCAATATCAAAACGAGGATAATCTAAACATGCTAACTATGAGGCTCCTCTTTTCGGCATTGTGCTGTCTTATATCTAAAGGGCATGGCATTTAATCACTTGGTGATATCTAAATTACAGCATCTGCTGGAAAATAGCAGCAATGCGGATGTCCATGAGGCGATGACCTTGGCCTCCGTAGCATCCCAGCAGAAGATAAGTCTGTTCATATAAGGTGCTTTGCTGGTCAGTTGGGGAAGACCACCTACGGACGAGGCGTCCAACGAACACTGCACTTGGTCTTTTATGCACTTTCCTGGATGCAATGTGCAGCTTGCTGAAATGTAGTCTGCAGTCCATGCGTGAGTTTTTAGTATTCCTGTCGTCGAGAGTCCTTCAATGCCTGTGGACATTAGCTAGGTGCTCGTGGAGGCTTTTTTTCTGAATCATCCTCTTTGGAAATGTATTAGACTAAGTATCATCTGCCTCATTTGCTGCAGTTATGTTCTATATGTTTTGGTGTAGTATTTTTCTTTCGTCTGCATTGTAGAGATATTCGCATTGCAAGGGCTCACGAGAGGAGGTAAAGTAAGCATTCATATGTGACCAGTCAGTACTTGACTGAGTTTTCTACTGTGTCTCTAGACATCGGTTAGCAGCTTACTTTTGTTCACACAGTTCTGATTAATGCTAGTGCAGTTGCCAGTTCTGAGGTTGGCATCTCTGAAGTTGTCGATGCTGTTGTTTATGTCTCCGTCTATCTCCATGTACTCGGACTTGCTGACGGTCGAGGAGCTGCGACGACTGGAGTCAGAATCGGATGCAATGTTCGGGTTGCTCACGTTGAGGAGTTGGGCCTGCTCCTCTCCTTCGGTTTCTCTATGGTAGAAGTAGTTGAAGTTGGACACGATGACAGGCACGGGGAGGGCGATGGTCAGCACACCGGCGATGGCGCACAGGGAACCCACGATCTTGCCCCCTATAGTCACTGGCACCATGTCCCCGTAGCCTACGGTAGTCATCGACACAACTGCCCACCAGAACGCATCCGGGATGCTGCTGAAGTACGACTCTTTTTCCTCGGCCTCTGCGAAATACACAGCACTGGAGAACAATATGACACCAATGAAGAGGAAGAAAATAAGCAATCCAAGCTCTCGCATACTGGCTTTGAGGGTCTGCCCCAAAATCTGAAGGCCTTTGGAGTGCCTTGATAGCTTAAAGATCCTGAACACCCTGACCAGACGGATCACCCTGAGGATGGCCAGTGATGTTGCCTGTTCGCCCTTTCCCTCCTTTCCGTCCGCCTCCTCCGCTAACTCTGTGCCCAGCGTGATGAAGTAGGGGATGATGGCCACGATGTCAATGGTGTTCATCATATTCTTAAAGAAGGCCGCTTTGCTCGGGCAAGCAAAGAAGCGCACTATCAATTCAAATGAAAACCAGATGATACAGAGGGTCTCTATAATGAAGAAGGGATCAGCCAGGATGTTTGGTTTGTAGTAGAAGGTGGTGTTGCCAATAGTCTGTATACGCCCCGCAGGGTCCTCTTTCAGTTCAGGTAAAGTCTCCAAACAGAAAATGACAATGGAAATTAAAATAACCATAACTGATACAATAGCAATGCCTCTGGCAGGCCCCGAGCTCTCGGGATGCTCGAACAGAAGCCAGATTTGCCGTTGAAACTCCTTCTCTGGTAAGGGCCGCTCTTCCTCACGGATGAAGCCCTCATCTTCACGAAACTTCTCCATCGCCTCGACCCCAAGTTCATAGAACTTAATTTCTTCTGAGAACATATCCAATGGGACGTTTGCCGGCCTTCTCAGTCTTCCACCGGACTGATAGTAGTAGAGGATGGCATCAAAGCTCGGACGATTTCTGTCAAAGAAGTACTCATTTCTCAAGGGATCAAAATACCGCATCCGTTTCTTTGGGTTACCTAAGAGAGTCTCTGGGAACTGGGAAAGAGTTTTGAGCTGGGTCTCGAAGCGCAGCCCCGCTATATTGATGACCACTCGTTCGCAGCATTCATGATCGTCGTGGTCAGGGGGGTATGTGTCCTGCGGATGTCCCGGCACGGCAGAGGTCTCGTCCATGTTGTCCCCAGCCACGACTGTCATCCTGCAGGTCAAAGTTGGAGCTCCGCAGGAGTTAATTTAATTGAGTAGACATCCAATTGCCCTCCCAAGGCGTCGCTTTCCTTCCTTTTCTCAGATTCCAGACCCTTAAATCTATCTCGGTCCCCGGGTATAGGGTATAACTTGATCTTTCCTCAGTGTGGCCCCACTGCGGTTGTCACTGATTCGACCATCGCTCCTTTCCGCTGCATCCACTACGGCTGCCTCTGTCACCGAGTCAGAGAAAAATGGATCGAACAGCGGCGATATTTGCTTGCTCAGCAAGTTCACACTACTTATTTATTTATTTACTTGTTATTGTATGTATAAATCACAGAAGTGCACAGCCTTAAGGGCACAATTCTGAATCATTATGCTCATTTAGGTTATTGAAAAGATGTGACAGGACACTGTCACTTTTGTTCCATCACCACATACATGCAGTCTACTTCTCACTATATAGGAAAACATACTATTAAATAGCTTAGATGTAAGTTTGAGTAAATAAATTGATAGGAAAACATGAAAATGACTTTCACTTCAGACTGATACAGGCAGTTATAGTGCTCACCTCGCTACTGAAGGAATGCGTCTTCTGCCGGCAGACTCCTGTCAGTAATGCACCCTCGATTCCCTTTTGTTGTAGAAAATGCCCTTGTAAAAGCTTCTTCACATCCTCTCACTTTCAAAATGTTCGGTTGCGCTCCATAAATGTCACATCCATAACGGAAATGATTCACGACATTCGCACGCGATGCTATAATGAAAGATCTATGGCTTTGATGTGTATTACAAAGCTTCACATTCAGTTTAAATGAGGGCTAAAAGACAAGCGGAAAAAAAGGCTAAAAGAAAACATGAAGCCGCAACGTCCTCCCTCCGCTCATGCTCGTGCGGCGGCACCTTGGTGTAAATGGCTTATACTGCATGAGAAATTGTAATGCTGCAGCTCAGCTCAGGCGGGAGATACATTAAGGGGGCAAAAGCGAACCATACCATTTCCAGACATTACTGCATCAGCAAAATTTCCCTCTTACGAGTAGACAAGATGACGAGCGGTCTGTTTTATCTGGACACACTGACAGGGGGTATGGAAGCGAAAGGCTTCTTAAAGGGGCGATCAATAAGGGGAGAGGGAATAATTCCTTAATCATGCCCAACATATTGTTGCACTGTATTGCACATGGGAGAACGAGGAGCGGGAGAGGGGGGGTAGGACAGTATGGGGGAGGGGTTCGACGCAATGCAGACCGCGCGTGGCCACAAGTGCTTGTCCACGCAATGCGCGAGAGCATTTATGTGCCAACACTGGCGCAGTATCTGATTCGCCGAGCACTAATGTGCACAGATACTTTAACTGACCACACTAACCAATAACCACAATAAAAAGACGACTTCTCTAAAGTGCTCTTCTTCGTGCAATACTGCGACTTTTCCACCCAAAAGAGTTGTGGAGCTGCACAGCTCCATGCGTGTTGTTTGAGGCTAGATCGTGCGGGGGTAGGAATATTTATAGAATAACGTGGGTGTATGTACTTGGACGGACGGCGATTTTTGCAGCACCTCGGTTAGAGCTCTTGCCAGCATATGCCAAATATAGGCATTTTCACCCTCCAAAATTTCACATTTTTTCTCTCAATAATTAACTGGATTTTTTTTTCCTTGAAATCTTTGAATGTTTGAATTTGTGAGTTATTTGTTTTAACATTTTGGTCATTTATAATAGTGCGAAATCAATCTCTATAATTCACAAATATCTATCAAGAATACAACCACTGATGTGCTAATGATGTCCGACGTGACAGAAAAGAGAAATCATTTTAAGATGCAGTTGGCATGTGCATGTTATTATATTCGTGTTTGGAAAAATGTACAATGTACAAAAAAAAAAAAAAAATATATATATAGGCTATATATATATATATATATATATATATATATATATATATATATATATATATATATATATACACACACACACACACACACACACACACATATATATATATATATATATATATATATATATATATATATATATATATATATATATAATGAATCTAAAACCTGGTTTAGCCATTAAATAAAAGTACTATTTGTTTGTACTAAGTATACTATTATAGTTTTCAAACAGTTTTGATCAATGAATATTCCTCAGATATTGCTTTCCATAGGTTTCTCCATTTACCTTGAAAAAAGTAATATTTTACTTGAATTAAGCAGACAATAATATTTTAATAAATAGTATTTATAATATTGTAATAATAACGAAATGTTATTAAAATTTTTAAACATTTCAAGAATTCCACTCATTTTATTTATTTATTATTTTTTTTATTTTACAATCTCTGTTACACCGCCAAGATGTTTACTTTAAGCCCCACTAAAACTTTAGAAGCTTAAATGTATTTAAAAAACACAACTGACCTATATATATATATATATATATATATATATATAACTTAATTAAGGAAAGTATTATTACAATATAAATCTGATGATGAAGTAATACTTTTATTAATTAAATTACCACAAATAACTCCTTCACGTCTGTGGATTCACCAGTAGGTGGCGCACAAACATCATCAAACGATGTAAACACATGAGAAATGATTGATTGATCTGTGCATGACATCTTCCCATAGTATCAGGAACATGTAACACAATACGTGACTTAATTAATAGAGGGAAAAGCTTTAATAAAAAGATACATAAAATAAATATATAAGATGACCTGTGCAATGTAGACGATACCGTCTACGTTTCACAAGTCATCTTATATATTTATTTTATCAGTTGATCTGAGTTGATCTACTAATTGGTTTCAGATAAATCATGAACATGTCCATCAGCCAACCAGAGTACGAGCACAACAGTTTTCATTGTCAGGCACTGTTAGAACAGCAGCTCCAGTGAGCTCTTAAATGCTAAATATCATGAATAAGAAATAGGCAGCCCTTTCCTCCCCTCACTTTGCCGTTCAATGACTTCCCCTCAATACACGTAGGCCTACTTTCGGTGCAGTGATTAGTTCAGTCAACATAAATGCATCGGTAGTCATTAATCAGAGCTGTCTAAAGTGTCATAGATCCCACCTGTTATACATTATTGATGGAGTAATTGTGCAGTTTTGTAAGTTTTTCATCTCTCTGTTTAAACTGACCATGACCAAATTACTTTATCTTGATTTTGGAGACATAATATAATTACACACCTCAAAAAGTTTCTTTAAAACAGACACCCAACTGAATCTAGTCAAATTGCAAGTGTATAAACAAAAATATATTATTTTCTTTTAAGTTTAGACAGCAATATTATTCAAGGTAACATGATACAATGCTACAGTGAACACACTATACCATTTTTGCATCATCAGCATGTTTGTATAAATATAATGCAAAACAAATGCAAAATAAAACCGGTTAAAATGAAATTTACAATATCTTTCACAGGATCATATTTTTTATCACTCAGATATTAACTATTGATCACAGAAAAAAAGAGAAATAATTCCAACAAACTTTGATTATGAATGTGACAAAATATTTATTTACCAAAAATAAGTTAATTCATATGTCATTAATATGTTAGAAAAATAGTTCATTCACTTGGTCTGTTGTCATGTTGGTAGGTTAATAACCAAAACAAATGTTAAGGTAACAATTATATCTAGTGTCAGACCAATTACATTTTATCCTGAGCAAAGGCCACATGTGCAAAGAGCAACTCTTGAATTTTTAAAGCACACATTTTACACAAGGCAGAGATTACAGAGATATTTTAAGAGCAATATCTCATAAGGCAATGACATAATGAAGGCTTAAACAAAGCTTAAATAAATTTATAAATAGTAAGTTCAAGGTTACAAATATATTACAATATATTACAAAAAATTTTACTTTCACTTTTTTTATATCCTTCATTAATTTTGCATTTCATCATGGCTAAATTTGAAAGTTTCTCTTCACGTGTTGTCTGACAACAAGTTTGATGACGCACTAACATCATACTGAAAGCATATGTATAGGCCTATATAATATTTTCACGATATGTATTTGCGTTATGTACATTAATGGGTAAATGGAAAAAGTTAATTGTATTCTTTTCGAATACATACATTTATTCTCCTCTGACGGACCGTCACGGCAGAAAAGTTTATAATGCACACATATTGCAAGTTTACGAAGGCAATATGAACTTCTGTCTTCTTTATAGAGAAGAAATGCCTTCATACATCTGCTGCATCCTGCAATAGAAGTAGCATCAAGGCGGTGACAGATAATGAGACATGCACCCATCAGTGAATGTGACATTTGCGTTCCCAAAAAGGTTACAGGTAGGCTGTTGACTCTCTACAGATTCCTCACCCAGCCGCAAGGGGGCGATCGATACCCATTATATCACATAGGTCCTTTTAAGATTGAGCGGCGCAGTTCACTTGAACAAGTGAACAAATAATTTACTGTTTACATAAAGCACCTTCTCTCAGTGTAGGAACTTAGCACACTAGTTTCGAATTCAACTAATGTGATGTCACATATATTGAGTCTACAGTCATTCTCTAGTATTGGAACTCAAGAAACAAGAACCTCCAAAGTATAGAGGGTATGCACGTGACGTCACAGTCGGCCGTTATGCTGGGGTTACGCCCACTGAGTAGCAAAAAGACTGAATGGCAGCATTGGTTTTCAGCGTGAATGCCGCAAAATACGCACAAAACACATCCAAAACGGGTAAAAGCTTTGCGACTTACTGTACAAATAGCTTTGACACAAAATCTGAGGTATATGTTTACAGACTGCCAAAAGCTACAGAAAAAAGAAGCAAATGGATCGGTGCAATTCACAGAAACAACTGGACTCCAGGCAGAGAAACATGGATTTGCGGTTATCATTTTGTGTCAAAATGTTGGATTTTGGGGTAAAATCATACCCTATATATTGTATTGTTATATATTTTGTTGACAACTCATCAATTAAATATTTACCATCTTATATTGTGCATAATCTGATGTTTTAAATAAACACTGATAAAAACTATAAAAGTTTTAGGGCTGGACGATATGACGATATAACATTGATATAGCATAAGTGATTGCTCCGATTTGAACCTACCTATGTTGTATTTATCTAAAGCATTCACAGGCAGATTTGCTTAATGTGTTTCCCCGGCATCGAAATCAGGCACATATAAATGTTAGGAAACGATTCCTGGCTGCATCTCAATATCCATGGATTAGGTTTCTTTGACATGCTATAAGGAACACTTTAAAGCCCAACCTTTAGTGTAATCGTTTGTTTTACTCGCGTATTCGCAGTTTCCCCTATTAAATCCAGTATATGCATCAGGTTCTTTTGCCACTCAGTCCAGCTGAGGGAGCGTGTTCCGGCGGGAAAGTGACGTCAATGCATACCCTCTATACGCGACTCTTTTTGGATTTCTTATACATCTGTGAGTTTGTGTGTATTTTCCTCTGATGGATTCAAATTTGATATGTTTAATGAATTCCAGTCGTCATCATTTGAATTCTCTGATATCACCAGAGAGGGTTTACTGTCGCTTTGGTCACATAGCGAAGGCAAAGGGCGGCCACACGTTACGTGCGTATATTCCACTTGCTCCTCCGCGTTGTTTTCTCGGTGATAAAAGTAATTAAAATTCGACACGATAACTGGTACAGGCAGTGCGATTGTAAGAACTCCTGCAATGGCACACATTGATCCAACAATTTTGCCTCCAATGGTGACGGGGTACATGTCACCATATCCAACAGTAGTCATGGTAACAACCGCCCACCAGAAAGCGTCAGGGATACTAGTAAAAGACGATTCTGGGTCGTCCACTTCGGCGAAGTAAACCGCACTGGAGAACAATATAATGCCGATGATAAGGAAAAATATCAGTAGTCCAAGTTCTCGCATACTCGCTCGTAGGGTCTGGCCGAGAATTTGGAGACCCTTGGAGTGCCGTGAGAGTTTGAAAATCCTAAAGACGCGCACCAAGCGGATAACTCTCAGTATGGCGAGAGACGTGGTCTGTTGTGAGCTTGCTTCGGACTCAGAAAGGTCTAAACCTAAAGTAATGAAATATGGAATAATAGCCACAATATCTATGGTGTTCATGATGTCTTTGAAGAAGGCAGTTTTGCTTGGACATGCAAGAAACCTTACAAACAGTTCGAAGGAAAACCAAACGACGCAGATTGTCTCCAACAAGAAGAATGGATCCGTTAATGTACTCGATCTTTTTCCTTTAGTAGTTCCGTTCGGTGCAAGATGGTTATTGAACACACGATCATCCTCTCTAAATTCCGGCAAAGTTTCTAAACAGAAGATAACAATGGATATCAGGATGATCATTACAGATACTATAGCGATGATTCTGGCTGGCCCTGAGCTGTCAGGATACTCGAACAGCAGCCAGACTTGACGCTTAAACTCACTGGACGGCATTGGCCTTTCGTCTTCTTTCAACAAACCCTCGTCCTCTCGGATTTGTTGGATGGCGTCATCACCGATCTCGTAAAATGTGATTTCATCCATAAAAATCTCAACCGGCACGTTGATGGGTCTTCGAAGCCTCCCACCTGACTGATAGTAATACAGGATAGCGTCAAAACTTGGTCTGTTTCTGTCAAAGAAAAACTCGTTCCTCAACGGGTCGAAGAACCGCATCCTTTTAATCGGGTCTCCTAGCAACGTGTTCGGGAATCTTGCAAGTGTTTTAAGCTGTGTTTCGAAACGTAGACCTGAAATGTTGATGGTGACGAGCTCGCAGCACTCCTCAGGACGCTCCACTTCGCAGAAGTCCTGGAAGGGGGCAGCGTGGTCCACCACGGTCTCATCCTGGTTCTCGTGGGACATCTTTGCCCCTCGAGAGTGTTGCCTGTTGTTCCTCCACGACTTGCCGCCACTCCACCAGTTTTTTGGATCCGATAGCTCCAGTCTGAAGGAGATCGAGCCCTAAACTAACTTCTAAAACTTTACTACCTTCTAAAACCTTTTTAAAATTGGTTTATTTGGTGTAAGGGAATAGAAGTCATTCTGACAACATGCTCAGCCGAGAGCTTAAACAGATATAGTACCCCTCAGTCTGCTTAAGAGAGCAAAGGGTGGGCTGACTTTGATTGGCACACTGAAGCAATGCGCGTTGGGTGTTTTGAACTTTACTGGCACGAAGTTAGAACCCGTAATTTGAAGACTGAAGAGCTTGACGTTGTTTTTATTCATTGTATTATCAAGTACATTTTAATTATAAATATATAAAAGATAATATTTATGTTTTGTTGAACAAATGATATTGTCTTTTTCCCTCTGCAAATGACCCATTTATGATAAATTTACAAATAGTTAGCAAATTTCCAAACAGTTTATTTCACACCCCAATTTTTTTAAGTGCTGTTCACGCCTGGGGCCCCTTGAACTGAGGTGAAAGTGCTGGCTTGACTGACACCTGAGCACCCGCAGTGGATGAAGATTTAGCATCAGTTACACTGTACACTTTACAACTAACACCATGAGGCCCCAAGTAGAAATGTGATCATGCCTCATATTCATTGGTGCTGATTGATATGGAGAAAGAGAGAGAGAGAATCAACACACCGACGAGACCTGTGTGCTGAAAGTTGTCTGGATCAGCTGTCTTGGTTTATATATTCTGTGATATTGCTTGTTTGTTTTATACCTGATTAACGATATCTTTATTTTCATCAGAGCCAGTTAGGGACCTCTATCTACATCAGTGGTTCTCATCAATGGGTCTATGCACGGGGCGTTATTTAGAACTTCCACAATAATATAAGCCAGCTCGAAAACTTCCGGTGAGATGTCATTTGCTGGTGTGTTGAGCATCGGTAGTGTAATACTTAGTTTATAATCAGAATATAGTCACTTAAATAGTCAGGCATAGAATTAATTTAGTTATTCAAACGTAAGACGGCATAAAAAAATCAGTAAATAAAGACGTACCTCATTGTTCCTCCTCGGCTAAATTCAATTCGACCATCAGTTTTCACACTTTCATGTGAAAAAAAGCTTCAAAAATTAAATACTTATTGTGCACTATAGTTAGATTCATTGAATAAAATGTGTGTTTTTACAAGTGTGCTGAAATCATTGATCTTGCGCTGCACTGACTGACAGCTGCTGTGATTACAAAGGGAAAGCGCGGTGCTCGCTTTCTGTGTCATTCATTCACAAGAAAAGTTATTGTTTTTCTTAAGATTTTTTGAGTATTTCATTCTTCACATTGACAAAATGTAGTTTTAAACGTAGTTATTTTATAATGTTTAATATTTAGTCAAAAACGAAGTGAAAAACGATTAGAGGAAAAGGCTGATATATGCGCAAATAAGTGCTTCTTTGCCGCCACCTGCTGTTTAAAGTGGTAAATATTGTCTTTTTTATTTTTAAATAAGTGTTTTTTTATCAAATGTTGAATTTCCTACATTTTTAAATGTTCGGTTTTACAATGGGGACAATCTCAGAAGGATGAAAAAATAATGTTTGTGGTCATCACATTAAAAATAACATTTGAAGTGCTGGAAAAAAATAATGCGTGTGTGTGACTAATTACAGACACAGCATTTTTAAATGGTCCCAATAGCTTCGTCTTTATTGCAATCAATAAAACTGGTTTATTGGCAAATTAGGTAAATTTGATAACTGCATTAAAATATGAATACAACAATAAAAGTCAACCATTGATGGTTTTGTGTCGATGTACAGCGACTACAGAATGAACAGTTTACCGGAAATGCCCGAGCTGGCTTAACAACAACCAGGAAGTAACCGTGCATATAGCCTATTATATGCATGCAACAATATGGAAAATTACTAACGTGGCGAATAACGAAATTGACAATTTTGGAGGGAAAAAAAAGCCTAAAGGCCTGCTCACACCAAGGATGACAACTGTAACAATAATGATAAAGTTTTAATAATTGTTCGAATTCTATGAGAATAGGTTACTCCGCACGCAGCTACAACGACAAAGAGAAACAATATTGTAGGAATCATTTTCAGAGCGATTTTTTTCCCAGCTGATGAATGATGAAACTTTGACAGTCAATCAGAATCCACCCAAATTTAAAGAGCTCAGGCATTTAAAGAATTTAAAAAATTTGCCTTTTAGTATGAATGTTATGTTAGCCTTACTGTTATGTTAGCTAGCGTGCTACAAAACAATGACAAAATTCGTTTTTAGAAGATATAAGCATTCTAAACTTCAGTCTCCCACATCCACCAATATGGATCAATGATTTTGATGACATCACTGATTTTCTGTCCAATCAAATACTCTCTAGAATCTAAAACGTCGCGCCCCCTACATTATAAATAGCTGCGGCTAAAATTGGTCACTTGTTCACACATTTATTATTTTCAACATGATTACTGGTGCATAGTGCACTATATAGGGGATAGGGAACAATTAAGACTTTCCATATGCTTTCCATTGGACGAATGAAGTCTGGTTTCATGTTAGTGTCACACGAACCACCGCAGCGCATGCACAGTCTGCTCCTGTCCAGACACGATAGCACAGAGCGGGTCATATGCGCGAGTCGGCGCAGACCACAAAACGTATCAGACCCATTTGAATTCTGCACAGAATGCTATATTTTAAAGCAATATGAAGGAGATTAGGAAGAGAAACAGTTAGAGATTAGGAGGAAACGGAGGCTTTTCTGAGCTCAACAGCTCTGGCCGAGCTGTTATATAAACAAAACGCTATTGGCTATTTTTTATTAAACAATAAACATTAATTAAATTTCTTATTAATAAATGTTCACCTTTTGATTATTATTGCTGCCTCTAGTAATTATGTGTCTGATTTTTAATTTCCAACCTATTTTGGGTTTATTTTAAGTCAGCCATATAGTAATTTTTAAACAATAATTGGGTTAAATAAAACTGCCCACAACTTTTAACCCAATCGCTGTATTTGTCCATTTTCAACACAACTTGGGTTGTTTTTAACTCAGTGGTTGGGGTAAATGTTTGCCCAACTTGCTGGGCAGTTTTATTTAACCCAAATAATAAAAGTGTACCACTACGATTGTAACTTATTTAGTTTTGGAGCTGTACGTCTTCTTTATTAATGAATTACACAACACTGACATTAAAAATAACTCTGCATACGGATATAAACAGACATGATAAATCAGTCAGGAGTTTCCAAGCAGTCAGTAACAGCAGACTGAATCTTGGAGATGTACCCGATAACAGGAAAATCTCTCTAGCCAAGGCAGAAAGGCCAGGGATTCCCATGAGAGGAAAATGCTGACAGTATGCAATATGCCACCTTAATAAATGGCAGCAGCACAGGTCATGTGAGTAAAGGACAGCCCTATGGGACGAGATATCATCATTCAATTCACACCCAAAACGTCAGCATGGAATTCCTGCAATGTTCAGATGCCGTCAGGCTCCCTGAGGGATCTGGGCTCACGTTCCACCTGGTTGTGTAATGGTACATCAAAGGAATTTATCATGTTTTCATGTATGACAACCCTTAAGCCCTCAAATTTCAAAGATCTTAATATGGAGCTGCAACCTGTGGCGATGACAATCTTCAATGAAAGTTACACTCTGCTTCTGTGCAGTTATGTATATAATAGTATAAGCAGGGCTTGACATTAACACCCGCCAAATGCGGGTAGATTTCAGCTGTGGCGGGTAAGACAGCCACTCCTACTAGCCACTTTGGCGGATTGAATATAATTTCAGCCTACACCCTAATCAAAGGTAGCCGAGCTTGTTGTAGTACAAAATTACAATTCAATCAAAATTCGTTATCGATGAACGTGCAGTTAGTGAAGGTGGGATAGGCGGAACAGCGCTGAATGACACACAACAGAAGCGCTCCCTCGCGTGCGCGCTCTCTCTCTCTGTCGCGCGCGCGATCAGATCTCCTTGCGCCTCACACACAGATATCAAAATGTCCATCGTGTGGAGTATCTCGCGTGAATACAGTCGGTTATGGCTTATGTGGACGTAAACAGGTGGGTGAAAACTGGATATGTGTCAGTATATTACGTCCATGCATTCAGCAGCCCAATGAAATACCTGTCTGTCATTAATGTTAATCCAACAGTTAAATAAATGTATAGGCCTACATGTTAAATGAACCTACTGTATCTGGGGAAAAAAAAAAAAAAAGTTTATTTAGTTTACTTTTTTTTTTCATTTTGTATTTCCTAACAAAAATAACTTTATAAAAAATAAAATTATAAAATTTCTCATATTGCCCTCCCATACATACCAGCTGATCATACCATGTAGTTTTGATAAGGGTGGTCAATCTGCATCTGAAAGATTGAAAGCACTTTAAATCTAGCTAAATCAAGTAAAATGACTCAAAATCAAGCATGCCAAAGTCAACTTTAATCATATAAAATGTAATTTCCAAATCAGCATAATTGTGGCCAGTGAAAGTGCTGAGTGGCTAGTAACTTTGGAAAACCACTAGCCACAGTGGCTGGTAAACGAAAAAGTTAATGTCAAGCCCTGAGTATAAGAGTCTTTCCTGTGGCTAAATAAAACTCAGATGAACTTAGAGAACATCTCTGTGTGGTTTATCAACTCATATTACACAGTCTTGTCCAACAGAGAGCTTAAAGCTTTCACCATCCCCTGTGTGTGATAGTATACCTTAAAAAACACTAGTGAATGTGTATAGTGGGACAAATTTGTACTCATTCACATACAAGTACTTTTTGGCTCAGAAGTTGATTTGCATGTGAGGTAACATTCCTTTTTAAAGGGATAGGTCATTCTAAAATTATTTCGTTTACTCACCCTTGTGTCATTACGTGAATGTCCAGGCTTCTTTTTTTTTTTTCCTGGACAACCAAAGTGAATGAAAATTGGACTATCAAGTTCCACAGGTGACAAATAAGCAGTTTTGATAATGTTAAACAGAATTAAAACATTTAAAATAGTTTTCGCTAATTAAAATAGTACTGAAATAAAATATAAAAGATCGGAAAACAATTTATATCTCTTTAAAAAAAAAAAAAAATCACCATTAAAAAGATGAAATGTCAAAATTCAACTACTAAAAAATGAAATTCCAATTTAATATCTTTTATTTTTAGTAACTATAAGACTAGCAGCTACTATTGCTAATATAGCTACGTCCTCTCAGTCAGACGTGACAGAGACTGATATATGGGTGACGGTTGATCTCTCTTTTAAATTATTATCCTCTTATTAGCGCATTTTCATGTAAAGTTATTCTGTGACCTAAATGGAGCATGATAGATTGTTTGCAACAACACCTAATTGCTACATTTAAGGTGAAAAATGTTTTTGTCAAAACAAGCTAAAACACACCTGCTACTGAAGCTCAGCAGGTTCATAGTGTGAGACAGTGCTAAATTGCTGCTGACTTCGACACCTTGAGCTGCTGCAGATCAAGGCTTCCTCCATAGAAAGTGAATACGACTGCAAGGCATTGCGCCAGTTCTTGGGGTTTGATGGTCACCAGTTTTAGCAGGGTGTCAGTTGAGTTTGATGACCATGTTTTTGCTGATAGGTGACCATGGCATGAAGCAAGGGGGGTGAAACCCGAGACTGGAGATCCGGAAGGTTGGAAGGTATCTTCTGCATGCTCTGTTCCTCTCCTGACTCTTTCCGGATTATTATTACATACCTTGATTAAGACTTGCCCTTTTTAGTCTCACGGTCTGTCGTCTACAGCTGCAGTCTGATCTGCTAGAAGGAAGCCCTGAAATGTGTCAACATTAAAGTGCTGGTTTTGAATGTGAATGAACATAAAGGAAATCTTCACTATGTCATTTCAGTTGTGGTTTATTGGAGGTTTACATTCCTCTCATTTCTGAGCCAAAAGCATAATTTTGAGATAAACTGTTGAATTTAATGTGAGTTTTTATAATGAAAATTAGTCATCCTAATTTTGTTCTTGTTTCTTTACTTACAAAAACATGACCCTTAAAAGTACATTCAGTAGGCCTATTTTTAATATTGCGCTATGCAGTCGTCTTGGGCTTATAGTGACACCTAGTGGTGTGGATGAAGCATTACGCAGAAACGTTTAAAAGTATATATATATATATATATATATATATATATATATATATATATATTATAGTCAAAACTAAATTTATTCAGACACATTGAACATTTTATTCATTAATACAGTTTATTCACTATAGTTTAAAAAAATGGTAATAAAATATGACAAGATCTCAGAGTTAATCTGTGTCAGAAAAAATAAATCTTAATTATGTCAGATAACACTTAAGCAAAACATGGTCAGGTCAAAGTGTCTGAATAATTTTTGGTCCCAAATTTTTATCAACTTTACTGGTAGTCCACTGTATGAAGAATTTTTGGGTATAATATGTCACAGTTTAGACAAGACTAAGTTTAATATAACATCTGTTTAACTTAAAACATGAAAGTAAGGTTAATAATATAACTTAGATTACACATTTTTCAGTTTTACTCAAATTAGGGTGATGTAAAAATGAGTACACCCCACAACAAAAACTACTACATCTAGTACTTTGTATGGCCTCCATGATTTTTAATGACAGCATCAAGCCTTCTAGGCATGGAATGAATAAGTTGGCGACATTTTTTAACATCTATCTTTTTCCATTCTTCAAGAATGACCTCTTTTAGAGACTGGATGCTGGATGGAGAGTGATGCTCAACTTGTCTCTTCAGAATCCCCATAGGTGTTCGATTGGGTTCAGATCAGGAGCCACTGAATCACTTTCACCCTGTTCTTCTTCAGAAATCCAGCAGTGGCCTTAGATGTGTGTTTAGGATCATTGTCATGTTGGAAAAGTGCACGACGACCAAGGGCACGAGTGATGGTAGCATCTTCTCTTTCAGTATAGAGCAGTACATCTGTGAATTCTTCTTGTAGCCTTTACCTTTCTGGTGTAAAGAAATTATTTTCTTTCTCAGGTCTTGTGACATTTCTCTTCCATGTGGTGCCATTGCTGACAGCATGAAATGGGAAGGGGTTTTAACACCCTTTTATAGTCAACTGTCTGCTGGACACCTGTGTAATGAATAATTAGACTCACCTGTGGTTGAATTCTTGTTAAATTAGACATTTGTAGTCTAAAATGTATATATATATATATATATATATATATACATATATATGCTTTTTTAAAAGCTGCTATACATTTATATATACATACTTTAAGTACTACTCATATGAACCTTTTTAAGGTGTCTGAATGCTTTGAACAAAATTCAGTGAAAAAGGGTTTTCGTATGTGAATATCTGTCCTTGATAATTTCTGAAACAGCAAAGTGTCCATAAATCATGAAGTATCTCTGTAACAAAACTGATACTGTAGCTGGAATGTTGACATATGCAATACAGCTGAACATTGTGTGCATCATGTCTCAATCTTCTCAGTAATACTGGATTGGGAGACACAGATGTTTGACCCTCAGATGCAGCTGAAACTGTATCCAGCCTCACAAGTATCCCTCTGGACTGCCAGG
Source organism: Hypophthalmichthys molitrix (assembly GCA_037950675.1). Taxonomy (NCBI): domain Eukaryota; kingdom Metazoa; phylum Chordata; class Actinopteri; order Cypriniformes; family Xenocyprididae; genus Hypophthalmichthys; species Hypophthalmichthys molitrix. The sequence goes on along the minus strand of CM075515.1, from coordinate 13,356,015 downwards.
AACTACAGCTAGTATTAATAGCCCTCCAGCACTTTCTGAAGAACCGTATTGGAAAACATACCCTAATATATGCAATTAGTCTGCATTGAATCAAATCGATAGCAAGTTTTAATGAAGAGCTATAAAACAATCGATCTATGAATGGAGTTCTCCTTTCTCATTTGGCTGATTCGTGCATTTACTGAATAACAGGCAAACTGGTGAGACAGAAAGTGGTTGGAAATGTTCTTTCAGACTCATTATTAATTATAATTATATTAATGACAAATTGCTTGAATGCCACTAAAACCCCTTTTCAGACTCAATACGATCTGCGAGCTTTCTTCTAAAGTTGTGAAGATGTGAAATCCTTTGCTCACAAAAGAAATTCCCGATTCCGTGGATGTAATGAACGAATTTCATCAATGTTAAATGCGACCACACCTTAAAGGGATATTTCACCCAAAAATGAATACGAGTCGTTAGCAATTCCAGTCTTGCTTCCTGTTACAAACCTCTGTAGATATGTAACATATTTTCATAATGTCGCCTATGGTCTTCATTGGCTGCCCGCAAACAAAGTGTACTTTGACCCGCCCTCAAACACTGTAGTTGTAGCTGAGGCCTGGAAGAGTTTGGTTTGTGTTGTTGATATGTTGAGAAGACGCTGTTTTCTGCACTTTGCATCCACTTTGCATGCGCTTCCAAAGGATAAGGATTCAAGCTTGAATTAATATGGTCAAACAGACGCCATTGTTACTGTTTGTATCACTGTGTATCAAGTGCTGAGGAAGCCTCCAAAGCTGAAATTCAGATATAGTAATAGGCGTTTAGTTTCCGAAACGCTCTGTTAGCAATAGACCAATCACAACAGACTGTGCCATCTGACCAATCAGAGCAAAGTAGGCTCAAGCAAAGGAGGAGTTAAAGGTGCAATATGTCATTTTGCAGTAAAATATCCCAAAACCACTAGGCCAGTGTTATATATTTTGTTCACTTGAGTACTTACAATATCCCAAATGTTTCCAACTATTTGTAAATCGTGAGAAAATTTCTCCGGGACGTGTGAGGAGTCGCCTGTCAATTGCGTCATACCCGCGTTACCCTCAGTTTCCGGTTTTATTTTGTAGAAACCATGGAGACACTAAAGACGCTTTAATATATTATATGTTTAATAGGCAAGGGAACAACTGTTTGGTTATGTTTATTGACAGAAAACTAATTATTGTTATATAGCTCAACACGTTTAGTCTAATTGTTTAAATCTAATTTTCTTGATTTTTTGCAAGTACCATGCTTTACCATGCCTCAGAGAAAAACACTATTTTGTGAAGTAGCTAACATAGAATAATCAGATGCAGCTTTATTTTTATTAACAGTAATACAGCATTTTCTCCATCATACAGTGTTTTAAAATGAATTGCATGCCATTTATCAACACAAGCCATCCAGCATTTAATATGATATTCTAAAATCGATCTATCTTACTGCAGTGTGTCTCAAACAAGTGTCTCACAGCAGCCGCCGAGCGAACGCTCAGAGTAATGTTATAACATTTTCAACACACTCAAATGTATCTAATATGATAAACAGAGCTGGGTTACCTCATACTCATGACCGGAAAAGCGGAAGCAGCGCCGGTGACTGCAGCATTATAAAAGTTCTGCTACTCGTGAGGCGTGTGTTGCGCAATCGCTCCAGCGGCCTCGTTCAGCTCCCACAACACTCGGTCCTGCTCTGCTTCATACTACAGTAATGTTAATAATCGCATCCATGAACATGATTTCTTCCCGATTATTTTCCACCGGCTGCGAGGTGAAGACCACATGTCCCAAGATTCCACGTTCAAACTTGCCCGTCATCAAGTTACGCCTTTGTTTTGAATAGGCCTCTAGCGACCTCTAGCGGACAGAAAATTCTACAAATTGCACCTTTAAGAGAAACTGAATCCTCGAACAAACCATTTTCAGACTCATTGAGAAATGAGATGATGTGCAATGTATATTATGTGAAAAAATGTTTTTATTTTTATTTTTTTTTTTTACCTTACATTAATGTAAACCTAAAAAAAAAGGGGAACCTTTAAAATGGCATAGTAGGGGCACTTTAAATCTCAAGCTTCCCTATCAGCATTAGAAGCACAGAGTAGTGAAGGAGAGCCCTTATAAATTAAGGTTACCCTTTTAAAAGATTCATGTGGTGCCCTCTAGTGAAACATCACACCATCTGTGGGCATCTGCAGAGTTGGGAAGGTTACGTCGGAAATGTAATAGGTTACAGATTACAAGTTACCCTATTTAAAACGTAATAAGTCATTTAACTATCTCAATTACTTTATTAAAGTAATGTAACCGATTACTTTTTGATTACTTTTCTTAATTTCTAATGAATGTTTTCAACTGTTAATCATTTTCAAACATTTAAAGCAGGCAGGGTTAACCTTACAGTAGTGCACTGATTACTGTCAACCTTTCAAAAACCTTCATCACTTGAATTAAGATTATAATAATTTATTTTTAAAGCACAGCCACCAAATCAGACTTTCACACCTCTTTTTACTTTGAGATTGTTCTGAGGTTGAATACAGGTTTAAAATTAATAGCATTTTAATAGTTAGCAAAGGGCACAAAAATGTTTGCTATTTCATGCATTCTGACTTATTTACACTGTTAAAGAGTTGGATTCTCATGTTAAACATGGCCAAGTTTTTTTTTCCGAGTGCGTCCTGTATGACGTCTAAAGAGAGCGGAATTCCTTGTATAGGCACTTCTCCCTGATAAGCGTGCACACACACATCACCCAAAACAAGAGCGAGACGCGCTTCGTTCGGGATACGGAAGCTAAGAGATTTTTCAACAATGGCTGTGTCCCAATTCAGGGGCTGCACCCTTTGAAGGCTGCATACATCATCGAGGCAGTCTCATTTAAGAAAAGTAACTGTTAGATTGCAACATAAGAAAGAAATTACAGTATTTTAAACCTCACAATGAATATCAGTCAATTTTATTACGGTTACTTTTCTTAAATATAACATCCTTGATGACGTATGCAGCCTTCAAATGCGACCCCCAGAGGATGCAGCCTCCGAAATGAGACGCAGCTCCTGTAAACAAAGGAGTGTGTTTTTGGTTGTGAGGGAAAGATTACCTTTTTCAGCTTCCAAAAGAACCCAGTGTTAAGGGAACAGTGGATGAAGTTTGTTTTTCCAGGGCAGCAACAGAGTTGTGCACGTATGTTTGTTTGTTCCCGGGAATTCGGTGATTAATACTTTGTAAACAAGTCCCAGTTCGGTGCTGGATTTGCAGATCGCGGGTGGTGAGTAAAGCTGCATCAAATGTCTGCACACAAGTGCATATAATGTAAACAACACAAACGCTTTTGTTCCCTTTTTATTTACAAAGATGTCGCAGCGAGCATGCGATGTCTACGCAGAAGCTGCGCGCGCTTGTGACTCTTTAGCTCCGCCCACAGCACTGACGACAGACACGCCTCCAGGAGCTCGGCTTTTTCCTGAAAGACTCGGTTTAGTGTATCTATTTTTTATAAATATGACAAAAGTAAAGACTTCGAGATATGAAGGATGCATTGTTACTCTATATGTACGCAAGATTAACATGCGATTGGCAGAAACTGTGTGTGACTGTGTATTTTGTAACTGTGTAGTTACTCCCCAACACTGGCACTCAGATATATTAGAACTGACATTTGTGTCACGTATTTATTTCATTGTACAATGTTGTTTGGCATTTCCACAGGTGGAAAAAAAAAGAAAATAAACAAAGGTTACAAAGAACTCCGAGTTTATTTCTCTCCAATGAAGACTAATCAGAGGAAAGCAGGAAAGAGTTTACCAGACATGTACATCCAGTGTAAATACAAATGTTTGATAAACATCCAGTCACATTCAGATTTACTCAAGTCTCTGAGTAGTTAGACTCCAATTTACTGTGGTCGTTTCTCTGCAAAATCTATTAAACCCAATTGTTGGGTGGCCGTACCAAAGTAAATGTGATTGTGACAATTGTGGGCTATACAACCAACTAAACAGATACGCAAAACAACTTGAACAGAGTAATACACTGAGTGAAATAACACAAAAATAACACCCTTTCATGCTATAGCCAACAACTTCCAGGGAACAGTAATCAAATTCTTAAAGCTGGATGTGTTAGAATGCAAAATAAAAGAATAAAATGTTTCAACAAGGCATTTAAAAACTATGATTTTCCAGCTCCTTCAACATTCATCACAGGCAACAAAGGCTAATTTTCATGCCCCCATTGCTCCAGGGATCAAACTAGCCTGTTGCGGAACACAAAATGTCTGTAAACGAAACTGTTCTGGGGCAGAAACAGAGTGCAAACAACAATACACATTTATTTGGCAAATGACAATCATTGGTGGTAAATTTTTCCACTTCAAGAATCAATAATTAATGGAATTTGATTTCAGAACAATGTTAAAAGGTGAAATTAATAAAAACAAGGTGCACTATTCATGTTTTCACAAATACATACTTCTGCACAGACAATATTACCGTCATATTTATTCTAACTAAATGCTCTTCCACTATATAAGTGGCCATATATTTATTAAGCCCAAAAGTGCCTTTTAAAAACTTGGTAAACAGGCATATACTGACTCAAAATGACTTGAAGAAAGAAAATTTCAAGTGGCAAATGGCTATAAAAAACAAAATCAAATAAGGCAGAATAAGGCAGGTGAGAAATAAAAGTAGACAAAAGAATAAGTGACTGTCTAAAGTGCAATTTAGCACAGCACATTTTGAAATGCATAAACATTAGAAGAGGAGGGGGGAAAAAAAAAAAAAAAAATTGTTGGGGACAAATAAACCAGAAAACCATGACATACTGTAAGACCCTCTCCTCTCTTAAGAAAGAAAAGACCTGCTTTTAATCCAAAAGGAGCTGTTAAAATCTGCATAGTCAAAAGTTCCAGGTTATGAATGAGTAAAACAAAGTAGTACTTTTATGTATCATGTTAATTTGGAGTTCCCAACACACATTTTTTGAAGAATCATAAGATATTACATAAATAGAGAAATTAGCCTGTGCTTTCTTCAGTAATCAGATCTTATTTTGGGGTACAATATTAGTAAACTAAGACATTTAACTAACCATATTCAAAAAGGCATTAAATACTTGAATAATCTCAGGGCTCAATGACGAGGAATGAGAATTAATATATTAACATGACCAGCTAATTCCTGCTTAGTTTGAACAGTCTTTTATTTGTGCACATTCATTTAATGAGTATGACCGGTGATATTTTTGTGCTTTAAGTAAAAAAAAAAGAAAAAAAAAAAAGGTTTTTATGCACCCTGATGTTTATCCAAACCAGTTTGAGGATAGTTCAGCCAAGAAGTATTTAAATCAACTTCATATTGTTTCCAACCTGTATGACTTGTGTGGAACACACTATGATATATTTTGAAAACTTTTTTTTTTTTTTCCCTCTCTCTCTCTCTCTGTACAATGAAAGTCAGTAGGATCCAGTGTTGTTTTGGACCCCATTTACTTTCATTGTATGGGGGAGGGAAAACAACAACAAAAAAAAACAACAATTCTTCGAAATATCTTCTGTTGCATCCCACAGAAGATCTGAAACAAGATGAGTACGAGTAAATGTTGACAGAATTTTCAGTTTTTGGGTGAAAAGAGCAGCTTGGACATTGTGCCTAAATATCTCCTTTTGTGTTTTATGTAATAAAGTCAGTCATGAGTTTAAAACAACATGAGTAAACAGCAAAATTATCATTTTGTGAACTATTCCTTTCAAATGTAAGGTTGTTTTTATGTCATGAGTTAATACAAGTATCACAAATAGCGAAGAGAAAGTTGGCGCGTCCCAAGGAACGGTGTGGTCGGCAGTTGTGAGCTGCTTTTGCGCGTATGGATTTCGGTTGACGGTTAAGTCTGTTCCTTTCCTCCTAAATCACATCTAAAAGCTCTCAGCAACACTAAGTGCTGCGTTTCTTTGTGCAAGGCCAGCGGTGATGCAATTAAGTGAAAATGGCGGTAAGCTCAGAGACGGTTATATGGTCTGACTACACACAGATCACACAAAGCCCTCTGTGAGACATTAAGGAGTACCAGCTCCTGTTCTGAAGTGGCATTTCGCTGTTGTAGGACACAGGACAAACAAACCACAACCAACCCCTAACCTTATAAAATAAGACCCATTTGGACAAACACTTGTAAGATTATATTACGCCATTTGAGAGAACATTATATAAAACACCCCTTCCTAATACTCACATGTAATCTAAAAGAGGATATGAAAAACTTTTTTTTTTTTTTTTTGCAGTTTCTCCTCCTCAAATCCATCGTTTTGGGTTGGAGATTGGGCGGACAACTTCTGGAAGCCATCTTCTCCATATAGCGGTTAGGATAGTGCTACATTAAGGTGAGGGCTGCCTTACGGACTACCTTACGTCATATGTTGATCCAGCTATGTCTCTGGGTTTGTGACTGTGGTAGCTGCTGTGGTATTTATGATCTTCATGTACTGAGTGTTGATGGCATCGAAGGCCTCGTCCCGATGAATCATGGCACCAAACACTAGAGGCTGCGGAAGAGACATGAGATGAAACAGTTAGGGCACTTTTCACACTAGTGATTTTGATTCATTTGACGTCACAATAAGGTTTGCCTGGTTAGCTTAAAAGCTGTGTTTCAGAATCGAATCGAGTTCACATGGATTTCAGTATGATTCGCAGTTGGTATGAAAGAGATACGGGGTAGAATTCAATTGGCTGAAAGAACATGTAATGGACACTCAGTTTTGGTGCCTGATTAGACATCCAGCAATCGCTTTATGATGTCTTTTAGATTGTTATATATCATATAATATAACCAATGCTATAAATACAGTAACCATTTCACATTCAGTTATTTCAGTTAGTGTGCAAGCTAAACAATTAGCCAACTAGCTTTTCCTTTTTTGGCACCTTCTTTGTTACCTATAGCTACAGTGGTAAACAGCTGCCGCTGGTGCTCACTGTGGTGCCATGGTTTGGAGCCAGATAATACAATGTGCAAAGAAACCTCGCAAGATGAGGGGGTAGAATTGAACTGTGTAAATGACCTTGAAAAATATCACCTTAATATTGTACTATAGACAGTAAGTATATAATTATAAATTAGAAGAATACAGAAAAGTTGCACAGGCAGGTAAATAATCCGATCATGATCCCAGCCGAGGAATAAGGGTCTTATCTAGCAAAATGATCGGTCATTTTCTAAAAAATAAAAATAAAAATGTATACACTTTTTAATCACAAATGCTCGTCTTGCACTAGCTCTGTGTAATCATGTTAGAAAGGTCACATGACGTAGGCGGAAGTACCTTGGTAGGGCGAAATTTTCATTTTTCATTTTCTCCTCCAACTTCAAAATCGTCCAATATCGCAGTTTTACCTTTTTTTGGTAAAGAGCATTTGATGTAGTCTTTGCATGTTCGCTTTGTAGACACTGGATCTGTACTTTCACCTACGTCACGTGTGATCTTTCCAACGTGATTACGTCATGTGTGGCGCATCACACAGCTAATGCAAGACGAGCATTTGTGGTGTAGTCTTTTCACTAGACAAGACCCTTATTCCTTGTCTGGAATCGTGTAGAGCCCTTTGAAGCTGCATTGAAACTGCAATTTGGACCTTCAACCCACTGAACCCCACTGAAGTCCACTATACGGAGAAAAATCCTGGAATGTTTTCCTTAAAAACCATGTCTTTCTTCATTCAAAAAGAAATTAAGAACATCTTGGATGACATGGGGGTGAGTAGATTATCAGGAAACTTTCATTCAGAAGTGAACTAATCCTTTAAGAAAATCAAACTACCGGTATCGGGAAATATAATTCTGAATAATGGGCTCTTTGATATTCTGTACATTGGTTGCAGGCCACTTACCTTTAGAGTAGATGGTGTTGTAATTGAGATCCCCATCCCAGATCCAGGCAATACTGACAACACCTTGTACTGTTATAATGTGTAGAGAATCCAGTTAGAAACTAAGCACTCAATAAAAATAAGTTAAACATCTACAAACATCGGGCAGACCTTCTGAATATCTGTGATGTCTTGGAGCTTGATGACTTTGTTCTTTTTCGAGGAGGTCGCCCGGGAACTGGAGCTCTCGAAACACAGGTAACTAAAAACAAAAAACACATACTTTTATCATGAGGGACTGCAACGCTCTTGTGCCTTATTGTTTAAATATGACAAAACATTTACACATTTATTTGGAGTTAATGCAATTAGTAAATATTGTCATTTAATGCATTCAAAAATGGATAATCTGCAAAACAGTACACCAAAATTAAATATTGCTGTTCTGCAGTACACGTCTATCTGAACATGCATACTTTTCTGTGACGTAGAGGACACCATTGCGGATGTAGTCAGTCGGCATTTTCCTGTCCCTGTTGATCAAGCAACATCGCCATCCATTCTCGCACACTGTGAATCAAATCACACATTCTTTTACAATTAAACAACACAGCAAGTACATATGAAATGTTCAAAGGCTACTGCAGTTTCCCTTCCCACCTGGCAGGGGGCGCTCATTTTCAGACAAGTTGAAGACTTCATGAAACGGGCCTCTCTTGGTGTTGTAGGCCCGTCCGCTTTCCTCCTCACGGCCAATCCCGCATGATATTCCAGCCGATTGACTGCCACGTGCTACCGTCGGCTGGATCTGCTGTGAGGAACAAGCAAAATGATCGATTTAGGAGCAGGACGTGTAAATAAAGGCCCAGAACCGCAAGGTTCCTGTGTGCCAATGAAGGATCAAAGCTATCCTTTAACTCCTCACCAGATAAAGAACAGAATTGATCATAGATCAGCACTTGAGGGCCCCAAAAACAGTACCCGTGTGAGGAAAGCTTGTCAATCGTGATAAAACCAGTGAATGCCATTGAGCCAAGCAGCAGTGTTGACCTATAGCACAGTGAATGATGGGTCAGAGGCTCAGCTGCATGTGGACTCCTGAGATCAGCTGGTGAGACTCAGTTCTCTGGGTTGGATGCCAAACAGTAGCGAGGGATGCCTGGAGGGTGCGGAGACTAGTGCAAAGCTCAAAGCCAGAGTTTAACAGCCACTTATCATAGGAATTAAAACTCACCGACATACTACTATATTACCAAGGTATTAGTTTGTTTACAGTATGTGTTAGAGTTAGGGGCAGAGCAACACAAGATGTCATCTGATAAATGTTTATGGACATTTCTTCAACTGTGGGCACTTTTAAGTCGTAGGAGTAGATTTATATTAAAATGAACAGAAGAATTTTGTTATACACTATAAAATTAATTACATTTTAAATTAAATGAATAATATTATATCCACATTCAAATTTGAAAACTTTTCAATGCCATCATGAATTTATCTAATTGTCTTATGAATAGATTTAAATGTAATACAAACTTACATACAAATTTATAATACAAATTTATAAATTATTATGATGATTATTATTATTAAAATGGATAATAAAACATCCAACTGTCTTATGTATAGATTTTTTTTTATATAAATCTATAAATCTTATTTTGTCAGTTTTAATGATGATAATAATAATAATAATAATAATATAGATTAATTTAAAATAAATAAAAACTATAAATATTTATTGTTACTGTAATAGATTTTTATAATTAAACTATACATAGTAATAATAATAATAATAATAATAATAATAATAATAATAATAATAAAAACAACCAATAATAACAACAACAATATTAAAACTAAAGGGAAAAAAAACATGAACATCTTGTTTATAATTTAAAACAATTAAATCTACACAATACAATTAGATGATAACATGGTTTATTTCACTCTTTTCACTCTGTTTATACTATCTTAGTTTTATTTATTGTTAATAATTATTGGTGTTATTATAACCTCCTATAATTTAAAGCTGCAGTTCATAACTTTGGTTAAAAATGATCAAAAATCAATTTGAGCAAGTACATTACCAGCCAGTGTTCAAAACCATCTCCTTACTTTAGCCCGATTCACAATGGTAAGCTTATGTTTTATAATAAAATCGGTACTGGTGGGTTTCCGCTGGAAATTCGAACATGCCGCCGTTTGTCTTTGCGTCATTACATCATGTCTGTTTACATAAAGTAGGAGTCCCGAGGATGCTGCAGGTGGCGGATCACTTATAGCCTTTTCTCACAGCAGCTGGAATAATTTAACTTATTTTGATGGCAGATTGTAATCCAGAAAGGTCCAAATGACAATCATCAGTGACCTGATTCACCTGTAGTCAAATTCTTATTTTGGTCATACTTCCAAGACCTAGAATCTGTGATTCCGAAGAACAGTATCCACACCGGTGCGATGACTGACAGCAAACATTAGATTCATCCGCGCTGAGGAGCCGTGCCGATGCACAACTCAAGTAAAGATAATTCCACAAATAACTGCAATTTTTGCAGGTTTCAAACAGAGATGGCGACAAAGAGGCAAAACTTACGGACTGCAGCTTTAAAGAAATTATATATAACAACAACAATAATAATAATAATAATAATAAAACTATAATATAAACAGAGTGAAAACATTATTGTGTGAAAACTTTTTACAGCAATTTTCAATATTTTTATAGAAATATTCGAATCATCAATATTTGAATCTTGAATGTCTACTTTTGACTTTGTTAGTAGACAAATTATATAAACTTTTGAGAGTAAGAAAAGTGTATATTAAGGGATTTTATTTTCTAAAAATCTACAGGACAAGTAGCCACAGTTGAAGAAACATTATATTTGCAGAAAACTTCTTCGTCGTGCATAGAGAGTACGTCTGCAAATACAACATATCTGCAAAAGAAATGCTGACTAATTCTGACACAACTGACTACATATAGCCAATTCAAGGCCACGGCTCAAACATGACAAAACCTGGATCCTATAGTCATACAAATCGCATTATATGCAACATTATTCAAATAACAACCATTTTGAAAGTAAATGTGCATATATAATTTCATTTCTAATAGAATTCCTCTGATCACCACTTCACCTCTCCATTTCCTGGAGGTAACTGTAAACTAGCTTTGAAAAGTAAACACTACAGAGTGGCAACACCAGAAGAACCAAGCTTTTCAGAGTTTCTAGCCACCTACACAAGACATTTATGTAATCATGGGGGGAAAAAATGAGTAAGTCGTGTATGATGAATAGAAAAGGTTGATGGTTTCCTTAGAATTCTCAAAAAATTTCTCCATAAAGTGTCATTTGTTGCTAAAATATGTAAAAGCTTGACTGCTCTGATGTAGTCACTGCTTCAAAATACTATTAGGCCTACACTACATTTTACACTAAACTATAGTATAGAGCAGAGAAACTCTCAGATATAAACCCCGCATGTCACACACACACACTCACACACAGGATTTCTACACTATCACCTTGTCTGATGACGATGGATCAAAAACATCCTGGTACTTATCTTTACAATCTTGTTCATATACATTTTGTGCAAATTAGTCAGAAGATGCATTTTGAAATTGACAATTTTTGATCCAATTGCCAACAGACATTGTCAGTGTCATACTGCATATTCCTGACAACACACACACACACATATATATATATATATAAAACACACACATACGCAGGACCAGCCATTGGTGGCAAACACAGGCACTGTTGTCAAACCAAAGGCCACACTAGATCCCTACCTTTTCAAACCCAGACAGCTAAGAGAGGAAAAATAACAGAATGAACATGTGACAGACCATCACACAAACCAAAATCCTGCCATTTATTAATGAAAAAGAGGATACAAATCCTCAATTGACTGAATTCATGTTTAACCATCCTGTAGACACCGTTTATCTGTCCTCCATTTTGTTTATTTATTTGTTTTAGTTCATTTCTTTTAAAATCTCATTTGAAATTATATTTAACTTATTTTGAGATGTTACTAGCACCAAGATACAACTCTTACTCATGAGTGACCTGGCTAAGATGGTAATAAAAAAAAAAAAAAAAAAAAAAAAATCAATAAAATTAAAATATATACAAATATAATATTATATAATAAAATATAATATAATATAAGATAATGCTAGAATATATATATTTTTTAGATACAACTCTTATTCAAGAGTGAACCGGCTAAGATGGAAATATAATATAATATAATATTTAGATTTTTTAGATAAAAAAAAAATATATTCATTATAATATAATAAAATATATAATATAATGCTACAATATATATTTGTTTAGATCCAACTCTTCCTCACCACAAAGAGACAAAAAGGAATCAGGATTAATATTTTACGAGCTTTTTGGAACTGGAACAATAGTTTTGCACACGTAAACAGTTTCACTCACCCGTCTGCTCAGTGTGGCGTTGTTACGCTCTTTGAGCTGCGGGTCTGTGGGTAAGTTGGCCCATACAATGTAGGGTGTGTCATACTTGTCCCTCAGTTTGGGGCAGCTTTTGAAGATAAAGTCAATGATGAAGAATTTGATGCCGGCATAGATCCCTGAAATAAATTGCAAATAAATGAAAATGACGAGTCAAAAAAAGCACATTAAAAATGTTGTCACATGTCAAACTGAATTTCTTACCAATCATGAAGCCCATGAGTTTATATGGCAGCAAACAGGAAGCGATAAAGGCCATCCACAAACCAACATACAGTTTCTGTGTGATTTCAGGCTGCACCCACATGAACAGGCTGCAATGCAATGCACATCATACATATATGCATGGAAATATACATTTATGTAATAAAACATACTTAAACAGGTCAGTACTACCAAAATCTTATCAATATCATGGTATGGGTAATTTTAAATAATCAACATTAAGCTCTAACAATAGTACTTTTTAAAAATAATAATAATAATAATAATAATAATGATAAAGCCAAAATATATTTTTATAAATAGATCACAATCATAAAATAATGCAGTCAATTAAATTATTTATTTGGAACTTGAATAAAAACTGAAAAAAAAAAAAAAAAAAAAAAAAAAAAAAAAAAACAACTTAATACACACAAGTTAAAAATGTTTCTTGGTACTGATTTTTGAAAATCAGCTAAAAAAAAAGAAAAGAAAAGCAGAATCAAATGACATCTCAACCATTACCCAGTATATACTGTCGTACCGCCCATCCCCACAATTCAATATCTAACATACTCACTTTTTGATCTTTTCCAATACGTCTGACATCTTTCCAAATAGATTCTGTGAAAAGACATCACATCAGCTTCAACAGCTTTATGAAAGGTGTCTGCATTACACCAAAACAGTTAGAACAAAGTTACAAATCACTTACCTGTGCTTTCTGTGCAACATCCAACACTAACTGGAACTTCTCTGAGACTGTAAGATCTTCCTTCGGAGGTTCCTAATAAAAAGAGCACAAATTAACCATTAGGGCTTTTCAAGCAAATTTAAACAACTTACTGATGTTAATTCATCGAAATGTGGCTAATATTTACCACTGGTTCGGACACCTCAGGCACAATGCTCCACTGTATCCTCCAACCTCTGAAAAAATACAGACAGAACTGTTTTAGTCAAATTAGTACATTATAGGAATTAAATGTAACATTTAAGTCTTTTAAAAATGTAATGGTAAAATTAATTTGTGCTAAATAATAATAGTAAAAGGGATATATAATTATGAATCAGATCTCATTGTCATGCAACCAGCACATGGGTTTGTGAACTAGTTGTGAATTGAACCAGTGATAGATTATGTCGGACGTACTTTGCTATGAGGTAATTCAAGGACAACCGCAGAATGGCTAAAAATAGAAACATGGGGATAACCCAGCCATGCCAGGCAGCATTCATATAGATCTGTGGAAAAGATGAGAGGGAAGAAGACATTAAAATGAAGGATGGCATGTCAGGCGTGTTCAAATCATGTCAGCCACCATACAGAAACATGAGGTGGCACTACATATCTACATGTTTATATTTTAAGATCAGCCAACTTTTGATCACACTGACCTAATAAATATTAAACAGTGTAACAGATTAGTTTAACCTGAGGCGGGGCTCTTCTGTATCTGGTGATGTATAGACAACAATGAGCTTGGCAACACATTTTATTTGCTTTAATTATGGTAGTAAAACAGACACTTTGGACCAGGTGGCCACATAAACATGATAAACAGTGATGAATAGTGTTTGAGGGGTTTGTGTGGGTGGTGGGCCGTGCTCACAATAAAGGCGATGGCTGACGTGTAGACAGAGTGCCAGCTGGATAAGGCAGAAAGGTTCTTCATGAAGTTAGTTACAGGCTTAGCACCCCGTTCTGAAAACACACACGCAACACACAGACCAGAACACAGTCAGTTTCATGCCCGTGACACAGCAGAGGTGATGGGAATTAAACACAGGCTGATTGGGAATTAAAATGGGGCTGCAATCTGTTAAAATTTCTTGCGTTATGGCTTGGAGGGCTTTTTAGGGCTGCAGTATGAAAATACTTACTGAGTCGTCTCATATTTTCAGTTAATCTGCAAAGAGGAGAAAAGAAAATTAATTATTTAATGACATCCATTGGGAGGGTGAAATTATAAAGCTAGAAATAGCATGAAAATTGAGACTGTAAGCTGGGCTGACTACAGTAAAGACGTGAGAGTGAATGTCCTTCCTAGCTCAACATTACAATAATTTAAGATTTATAAAATATTCAGTTAAATCTAACAAAAAAAGTGTGGGTTTTTCATTTTAATTCTTAAATAAATAAATAAATAAATAGAATTTTAATCATTTTTAATCACCCCTAGCAAAATTACATCCAGGACATTCCTATTATGCAGTACATTTTCATGTTTCCATTATATACATCTAAATATATTGGATAAAATATGAAACTTTCAGTTAAAAAAAAAAAAAAAGGTTTTAAAGAGGGAAATCATGTTAGTTTTATTTTCAATAAATTGCAATTAACTGAACATAAAGCTGGACTATAAATCAGGAAAATCTCAAATTTATTTTGGTTTTAGTGGATATTTTTATTTTTCATTTTTTAAAGTTATATTTTATGTGCTTTTTGTGCCTTTATTTAGAGAGGACAGTAGAGAGCAGACAGGAAAGCATTGGCAGAGAGAGGGGGGCAGGATCGGCAAAGATCGCTGTGAACGCATTTGCAGAATTTGTCGGTGCACTAACCACTAGGCTATCGGCGCCGACGATATTGCCATTTTGTCATGTCGACAAAGTTTATTCCAGGTGTTCATTTGCTTCTTTATTTAAAAGATTTTAAACAAAACATTTTCTTGGAATATTTTTACAATTTGTAATTTTTTCCCTTATGCCCCCCCCCCCCAAAAAAAACAGCGTGCACACACACATTATATATATACATATACACACACACACACACACACACACACTTAACAAAATTTTAAACGCAAGATCTAAGACGTTTTCTATGTACACAAAAGGCCTATTTCTCTCAAATATTGTTCACAAATCTGTCTAAATGTGGTAGTGAGCACTTCTCCTTTGCCGAGATAATCCATCCACCTCACAGGTGTGGCATATCAAGATGATTAGACAGCATGATTATTGCACATTTTAGAGTGGCCTTTTATTGTGGCCAGCCTAAGGCACACCTGTGCAATAATCATGCTGTCTAATCAACATCTTGATATGCCACACCTGTGAGGTGGATGGATTATCTCAGCAAGGAGGAGTGCTCACTAACACAGATTTAGACAGATTTGTGAACAATATTTGAGAGAAACAGGCCTTGTGTACATAGAAGTAGTCATTATATATATATATATATATATATATATATATATATATATATATATATATATATATATATATATATATATATATATATATATATATATATATATATATATATATATAAAGGAGGCTTTATTTGGGCTGCTCACCTTTTAGCACTTAGTGGTTCCTCAGTCTCGACTGTATTCTCCTCAGGCTGAAAGCGGAAGTCTTCGATATAAACACCAAAGCGCTCATAGAGCCATTTCCACAGCCGAGAGCTTAAGGTCTCCTTCTGTTTGTCCCCTATCAGTTCAAAAACAGAACAACACTTCAATGCAGCATTACAGACATTTAACCGATTCACAATATGAACATCTACAACCTAAAAAGGGCTGTAATATTCTCAGAATTCATTTGAGCATTATCACAAATGTTAATCTAAAAGAGACAAACGGCTCATAGAAAGTGACACTTCTAGTGCAGAGATATATTTAGGATTAAAGTATGGTGTGAAAATGAAGAGAGACCCTTGTTTGTGCTTTTATCAGCCATTTCAAGAGATGTTTAATAATAGGTGAAATAAAAGAAATAAAACTCTTGTACATAAACTGCAGTTGACAAAATAATAAAAGAATGAACTGTGATAAAACAAAATATCTGAAGCATGAAAAAGCGATTGTCAGAAGCTTAAATCCACTATCAATCAGCTGAAGCGATGGATAAACTATAATAATGTTCCTCAAATGAACTTTCTCATTCTCATTCACTAATAAAGTGTTGTTTAGCGCACAGAACAAAACTGCCACACAAAATTTCAGGCAGAACAGGTGCGTATGCAATTCAATTTATTGTTCTCGTTCTAATGTTGATGAATCCGGATTTTTCTAAATGAGGGATTGTGTGCCTGCAGCTAGTAGTTACACAACGCACATCCAAACCATCTCCCAACACAACATAATAGAAAGAGTAAAGCCAAATATGTCATTCTCAAAACCCCATAAAACACAATAACATTTTATTAAGGTGTAGATTGCATGTAATCATGTTTTGGACCACTCATTATTATGCATTCACCAATAAAGGCTGCATTTTTGTGCAGAACATCCCAGATTACGATATAATGCATATCTTTTTTGTTACTCAGCATAAGACTTATTGTAGGGTAACTTAAAGGATTATTTCACTTTAAAATAATTACCCCATGATTTATTCACCCTCAAGCCATCATAGGTGTATATGACTTTAGATGAACGCAATCTGAGTTATATTAATAATCACCCTCATGCTCCCAAGCTTTATAATGGCAGTGCATGAAAACCACCTATTTGAAGCTCAAGAAAGTGCATCCATCCATCAAAAACATACTCCACGTGGCTCCCAGGGGTTAATAAAGGCCTTCTGAAGAGAAGCGATGTGTAATAAAAATATCCATATTTAACACGCTATGAAGTAAAATAACTAGCTTCCTGCCAAACAGACTCTACTTACTTACGCAACATACTACTGGTATCACGGTACGCCATGACGTACATTATACATTGCGTAAGTTGCGTTTTAGATGCAAGTGGAGTCTGTATTGTGTTTGGCCAGAAGCTAGTTGTTTTACTTCATAACGTGTTAAATATGGAATTTTTTTTTTTTTTTTTTTTTTTTTACACAAATACGCCCGTAGGGTCAAAACAACAACAGACATAAGTGAATATGAAGTATTGCTTTTAGAGATGTAAGTGGTAAGTAAGTGGGTCTAAAGTAGGGCTGTAAAATCGACTAATCATGATTAATTGCCTCCAAAATAAATATATATTATATTGTGTGTAATTTATATTATATATAAATATACATGATAAATTTCTTAAATATATACGTGTGCATATTTGAATATACACAGTGTACACACATTATGTAAACAAACACAAACTTTTATTTTGGAGGCGATTTATCGCGATGAATCGATTTTACAGCCCTAAAGACTAGATCTATAAGGAGGATAAAACAAAGCTTTACCTGTTCCATTAACTGAAGTGACTTGTGGCTTTGGAGGTGGAGGTGGTGAATCTTCTAGTCTAGACCAAGCACACTTATTGTTTAGAAAGTATTAACAACAAATAAATAGAAGTAACTTAAAAGGAGCATATTTATTAAGTTATATAATGTAGACATGCCAAATGTTGTTGTGGGAAACTTCTGTACTGTGGAAAAGCATCACCTCCCATACCTGGATCTGAGAATTTCATTCATTTTCTGCTCGAGATCGACTCTTTTCGTTTTCTCTTTCTCCAGCTCCAGCTTCAGGGTCTCGACATTTGTCTCCTCTCTGAGCTTCCTCAACTCCTCCTCTGTGAGCAATACACAAAGAAAACTTCAATTGCATGATTAAAGGACTGAGGAGATTGTTGTTATCTTCAGGAAATGCAGTGGTGTGGTTTTACTTGAAACCTTCAACAAGCCTGAGGTCTATTTGGCCACAGAAATCAAATATCCAAGTATTTCAAAGATGAGTCAGCTAGTCATTTTTGCAAAATAAACCCTGACAGCATGATCAGGATCTTGTATCACTCTCTTAAGGTTTATTTTGCAATAATGCCTGGCTAAATGTTAATTTAGGCAAAAGGAGAACTGCTTCCCCAACTGAGCCTGGTTTCTCCCAAGGTTTTTTTTCTCGATTTCTGTCACTTGATAAAGTTGGAGTTCATTTGGCTTGCTTAGTTGGGGACACTTAATATTTAGTAATATTGATTTGACTGCTATCAGATGAGAACAGACCTGAACTGAACTGAGCTGAATATTGACACCATTGTCTTCTGTATAGCTGTTTTATAGCTGAATAGAACTTGTTTCATAATGAATGAACTTTACACAGCAGTTGAACTGAACTGAATCCACAATGAACTGAATAATGACATTATTATCTTGCTTAGAGCAGATTTTAAATTTTTATAAAGTTTGCATAATAGTTTTGTTACTTTATGGTTTATTATTGTGAAGCTGCTTTGAAACCATTTCTATTGTATGAAGCGCTATAAAAATAAAGGTGACGACTACTGTATATAGCTTATCAAATATGTAAAAAAAATAAATAAGAAATATTATTGACCGAATTTTCATTTTTGGGTGAACTAACCCTTTAATGATTCTTGAGTCAAACATGTAATTGCTTGCAGAGTCCTTGATGTAATAAAAGGAAAAATACATTGTCACACTTCTAACAAACACCTTCACAGCATTCTGAAAACTTTTTGCCTCTCGACTCTCAGCACAGTAGCCCTGATCGAGTAGTTTTTCCACCTGCCCTTTATTGCATACAATGCCTGCTTCAAGGTTGCCTGGAACACAAGCCCATCTTCATCTATAATTCAGCAGTTCCTGAGTCTCCCACAGAGGCGCTATAGTCATGATAAAGACCCCCTGCCGCTGACTCAAGGGCAGGTGTGCTAAAGAGAAGACATCTGAATACAGATGATCAGTGCAGACCCCAGGGGCCGTCGCTAAAACCCAGAGCTAGTGGACAGAGGGACTGAACAAGCTGTTTCACAATGATAAAACAATAGATCGAAATTAATATTTATAGCCTGATCTAATCCCCTGTGGTATTCTTCAATTTACAGCATGTATAGAGTGTCACGAAACTAGAAGGCAAGCAAATTTAGATCTAGTTCTACAAAAATTACAATTAAATGATAAATTATAAATAAGTCACATTACTATTAATAATAAGAAGACTAAGAATAATAAAGAATAAGAACAAACCACAAAATACTTACAGATATTCTAATCTCCTGTGACATGTTGTGCAAAAGAAATGTTTAGGAGCTTTACATGAATAATCCTTTTAGGAACATTTGCTAGATTTATGCTATTGTGTGAGTTTTGTGTTTTTTTTTTTTTTGTTTTTTTTTTTTTTTTCTTCACACTCTGGTATGCGAACTCAACCTCACTTTCAACGGTTAGAGTGAAATGTGGCAGAATTAATCATGTAAGCAGATATTAATCCTTGCCATGCTAGAAGAACTTAGTCTTAGAACAATATTTTTGTAGCAATGTACAGATGTCACTGGACTCAAACAGCACTTACTGTAAACGTAATGGTAACTAACTGTAAACCAATAACCCGCAAGTCAAATGTAACAGAATCTCAGTGCAACAAAATAGTGTTTAAACATTGAGCTGCTCAGTTACAATGTACTTTCGTTACTTTTACACTCAGGTTAAAGGTAAAGGTATCATTTCTGTGCCACTAGTAGCACCAAATAGAATTGGAAAAAAAAATATTTTAAAAAGTAATTATTTATTTAAATAAGTTTTTTTTTTTTTAAATGTTAATAGTTAAATGATAAAGTAATTGCATAATTAACCCATAAGCAATCAGCACATTGTTTGGGCAGTAACTATGCAGAAGGAACTTGAAAAGTAAACAATTTTTATGGCTTGATAAGGACACATTTGTTGTGATTGCCAAATTGGATTTTGGCCCACTGTCCTTCACTGAAGCTGTGCTGTCTTACTGCCCTTTCTAAGTTACTGACATAAAAACGTGAGCCTCAGCTCACGCTAACTTGCTAGAGCAAAAAAAGCTAGAAAAAAAAACAAAAAAAAAAACATAGCATCTAATGGCCCATTTTCACTAAAGCAATTAAGCATATGAAAGCCTTTCTGACTGACAGCATCCTTTCACATAGTTCACACAATCAGCTGTGCTTGTCTCTGCCAAAAAGGCCATGGACACAATGGTAAAGGCTACACAAAACCATGGACCAATGCTAGCTCATCATAGAGCCATCTAAAATAATAATGAATATGTGAACTACTCATGTTAAGCTAGTGGATTATGTTCCTCCAGAAAGTTGAATGAATGAAAAAAAAAAAACTAATAAATAAATGAAAATAAAAGATTGAGGAAGTATGATATTTTTGAAAGTGTGAACATTAGCAATGAAGGTCTTTCATGTTGACACTGTGTATGTTTGTTTTGTATGTTCTGACTGAGCAAGGAGTCACTAGCAGTCAGCACAACTTGTAAAACTGTAAAACTGAGACAGCTGCAGCTTCCAAAGAGGTCACATCATATGATCCAAGAACAGTGACACGAGGGATGAGAAGTATGAAGATCTGTCTTATGATCTTATGACAGTTTGTTACTGACCCCTGGCATCTACCAACATCACAAGACTGAAGTAACTGGTTAAAAGCTCTTCGGACTTCACGTTCAAATGTTAATAGTACTACACTGCTATGTAATGTACTGCTGCAATACTTGATTCTGATTAGTCAATCCTGGCACTGAGCAGTGAAATATTTGGGTGATAAATTGAAGTAAATTAGAATTATAATTGTAATATACACAGTATATTTTTATTTATTTAGTGTGTATGCGTGTATAGTATAAACACTGGAAGATAACTGAATATTATATTACATATTTTTTATTAACATAGTTAATTACAAAATAAAAAAATATTTTTATTTAAATAGTTTTAAATAAAGTATATATTATTAAAGTATATATTTTATTTAAATATATATAATTTATTATATATATATATATATATATATATATATATATATATATATATATATATATATATATATATATATATATATATATATATATATAAACAATGTATACATACACACACATATGGATTTTTAATGTTTTTAAAAGAAGTTTCGTCTGCTCACCAAGGCTGCATTTATTTAATTAAAAATACAGTAAAAACAGTAATATTGTGAAATATTATTACAATTTAAAATAACTGTTTTCTGTTTGAATATATTTTATAAAGTGTGATCAAAGCTGAATTTTCAGCATCATTACTCCAGTCTTCAGTGTCACATGATCCTTCAGAAATCACTCCAACATGTTGATTTGCTGCTCAAGAAACATTTATTGTGTACAATTGTACAAAATATTTGTGTACAATATATATATTTTTTCAGGATTCTTTGATGAATAGAAAGTTCAAAAGAACAGCATTTATTTGAAATATAATCTTTTGTAACATTATAAATGTCTTTACTGTCACTTTTGATCGATTTAATGCATCCTTGCTGAATAAAAGTATTAATTGCTTTAATTTCTTCTCAAAAAAAAAAAAAAAAAAAAATTCTTACTGACCCCAAACTTTTGAACGGTAGTGTATAATGTTACAAAAGCTTTGTATTTTTGAACTTTCTATTCATCAAGCAATCCTAAAAAAACAAAACAAAAAAAAACTGTTTTCAACATTGATAATAATCATAAATGTTTCTTGAGCAGCAAATCATATTAGAATGATTTCTGAAGGATCATGTGACACTGAAGACTGGAGTAATGATGCTGAAAATTCAGCTTTGATCACAGGAATAAATTACTTCAAAATGTATTCAAACAGAAAACAGTTATTTTAAATTGTAATAATATTTCACAATATTACTGTTTTTACTGTCTTTTTAATTAAATAAATGCAGCCTTGGTGAGCAGATGAAACTTCTTTTCAAAACATTAAAAATCTTACCGATTACTTATATATATATATATATATATATATATATATATATATATATATATATATATATATATATATATATATATATATATATATATATATATATATATATATATATATATATACAAAAATGTATATATAAAATTTTAATTTCATTATATTATATATTATATTATAACCCATTTCTGAGTCACAACCCACTGATCTAAAGAGCATCCAAATCTGGCATCACCTCATATAACCCTGCAGCAGCAACATGCAGTTTTAAATCACCTCTGCGCTGTTACCAAGTCAAAGACAGTGATTCACCAGGTTTTGCCTTTTTTTTTTTTTTTTTTTTTTTTTGAGCGGAGAGGCTTCTGTTGTGTAACAAACTATTAATAAGTCCAGTCTGCTTATTTTGGGCAGCAACAATTTGGCGGCCCAGGTCTGACCTTTTGCTGCTTTCCAGTACTGCAGTGCTTGAGGGCAATTCGCATGCACACACACACACACACACACAAAATACAAACACACACAAAATACAAACTCAGGGTCTAAAAATAGTCCAGACACTCCCAACCTCGTAATACACAACAATGTTCTGTTTAAGCCAATATAATGAATAGGGAAACTGAATTATCATATGGGAAACAAGATATTATCATGCGTTAACATCCTGGAAAAATCAAAAGATAAAGAAAAAGATGATACTACTACAGAAAACGTCTGTTGTTTGCGAGTGCGTGTGTGTGTGAACCCCAGCGGAGGGCTAATCTCTGCCTCTGAGAGTCTCACTAATTGAAAAGTGGTACAGGTGAGAGGGATCAGCATTATACATGGTGGGTTTAATCGCTGTAAGGAGAATGATCTCACTCCACTGCTCAAGGTGATAAACATACAGACACAGTGAGCCCTCACCCATTTAGCTTGAGATATATTGCAGATCTGGAGGACAAATCACTTGTTCCCGAAGAGCTGTTTCTAACAAATTCTGGATATCCAAGTTTAACCCCCATTTTAAAACATCTGAGAATAAGATGAAAAAATAAAATGGCTCTATTCCAAAAACATTTCAAGGTATCATAGGTATGCATTGCAACAAGCTTAGTGAAAAAAATCCATGTTGAACTGTGTTGACTGAAGTGTTCATTACAAACAGACTATTATTTTATTAAATTATTGAAAATGTCATCAATATTAATTAGGTAAAGCATTTAAATGTATTAAAAGGTGTGGTAAGCAAGCTATATTACATTATATTTATAAGTATTTAAATATTGTAATTTTATTAAAAGCAAATATTTACAACAATTATAGTACACTTTAATAAAATTGTATATTTTGTAATATTTTGAATTATATTATAAAGATTATAAAATTGTATTAAAAATACATACACCATTTTATTATATTTTTATTAAATATAAATCCCAGCCTGGCTCATAAATATTTATTAGGTAAGGTACAGTCCTAACTGACTTGCTGAAAGTGGTTGTATATTAGGATGACTGTTCACCACTTCCACTTTTGTTGAGTCGATTGTCAATGCAACCAGTTCCATGACAGCTGCCTTAAAAGATTGCTGACTATGCAGACAGCGATACAACTTGCAAGGTTTTATAACAGAGCTTAAAAGCACAATGCCTTAAAAATAACTATGGGGCCATAATAAAGTATGAAAACCCACAGAAAAGAACTGCAAATTCAGCAACAGAGTAGGATGTTTATCAGGGGAGCAGTGATGATAATTCAGAATGATGTAACCATGTAAAATAGGGATGATGCAACAATTTTTCTGGGTTACTCACGAAGAAAGTGCTTTTCCAATAAGGCTATCTCCAGGTGACCTTTGACCTCATTGAGTCGGTCTGATTCACACATTTTGTAGTCCTGGATGGGAGGAGCAGACATGGTGAGAGTCCCCGAACCAGCCTGGAGAAAATAAGTAAGAGAAATTATGAGAAGCTCAGAAGTTCATGAAGGCTCACTGCAATGACAACAATAGCTGTTAAAGTCAATTTAAGGCAAGACACCCCAGGTTAATGGGGTAAAAAATAACTAATATCTATCACCATAATTTCCCAGTTTAAGAATTGGATTTTTTGTTTTGTTTTGTAGTTTTCCAAAATGTTATAAATATGTCTACTATAGTAGGAGTGACTAAATATGTAGTCACTCCTACTAGCCACTTTGGAGGGTTGAATTTTATATATAATACATTTTTCAATTGTAGTCTTTTAAAAAAGGCATCTGAAGAAATAAACCAAGTGCAATGTAGTGTTGTCAAAAATATTGATTTTCAATACCGATACCGAAACATCTGAAACACTTCCTATACTCATTTCCTGCAGAACAGATACACGATACCAGCTGCGCTTTCTCACACTCTTATCTCTCTGACAGCGAGTTGACACACAAACCAATGTATCCTCACTCGCTCGTTTCATTTGCTTTCATTTGATTGAATTTCAGCGTGGGATTGCGCATAATTTTACTCATTCCTGCAGATTTCTGCACATAAAGCCGCCTCTCTGTACTAAATTGAGTTGTTTTTTGCTGCTTATTGTGGTTAAACAGTAGGGATGCAATGGTACATGTATTCGTACCGAACTGTTTCGGTACAGGGCTTTCGGTACGGTGCACGTGTGTACCGAATGCATTACATTGCAACAAAAAGCTCCGCGTTTTGTTATTTTCGATAAGAAAAAGTGTCATCCTTCAAATTCTGTCCACGAAATAACGAAATTCAAACAGAAAATGCCGTTTTGAAGCACTTTGATGTGCATCGCTTCGCTTCAGAAGGCCTTTATTAACCCCCCGGAGCCGTGTGGAGCACATTTATGATGGATGGATGTGGATGGAGACACTTTCTTCAGCTCATACTCATTGGTCCCATTCACTGCCATTATAAAGCTAGGATGCGTCAGGATATTTATTAATATTTCTCAGATTATGTTCATCAGAAAGAAGAAAGTCATTTACACCTAGGATAGCTTGAGGGTGAGTAAAGCTTGGGCTAATTTTTATTTGAAAGTGAGCCAATCCTTTAAAATGACAGCAGCCTAATATACCTGCTGCCAAATTGTGGCCAGTGAAAATGCTGAGTGGCTAGTAACTTTGGAAAACAACTAGCCACAGTGGCTTGTGGGCAAAAAAAGTTCATGTCAAACCGTGCCGATAGCCGATTATTTATAATAATTTCTACCAATACCGATAGTTTGATGCTGCAAACTATACAGGGAACCCTCTCATTTGGTACATTACTCTGATATTAGAGGTTAAAATTAACATCAGAGCTCAAACTATATAATAACTATATAATAATTACACTCAAATAAAACCTGCAATGTTTGAATACAATGTATATACAATATGTAGTTTTTTTTATAAACACTTGTATTCATGGCAAATTCAAACATCAGATAACTTTCCTGAGGTAAATACATTGTTACATTTTTCACAAGCTGTTTTATTGACATCTTCTGCAAAACAGATTGATTGATTGATTACAAGAGACATGGTACATTTCAGTAGGTTGCACTGCATCCTTCAACATACCTTCTGATGTTCACTCATGTTTTTTTGTGCTATAACTTGTGTTATATTGTGCTGCCGCTTGAACTGATGTGCTACAGTGACTGGTCACATCACATTTAAGATGGTCAAAACGGCATTTATTGTTTGAATTTCGTGATGAAATGGACAGAATTTGAAAGCTGAGACTTTGTTTCTTATCAGAATTAACAAAGCACAAAGCTCTTTGTGATTATTGGATGGGAGGTGAGCTACAAATGTTTGGTGTAGGGAAAAATTGCGGACCTAGAAACCCTGGCTTGAACTACGGGTGATTCATAGGGTCAAATTAAGCCAGCTTTTGTGTCACTATTTTTTAACTGTTAATGCATTATTGTCACATTAACTTGCCGTAAATTCAACACAAGAGATGTTTTCTTCACACACAGTATGAGTTGCAGTCTGACACATTTTTCTGCCTCCTATTGATCAGTCATGATCATTGGCTGTTTTTAAATCATCTGCAAATGGCCAATAGTGAAAATAATTGCTTTTATCGGCCGATACCGATTATTGGCCGATACATTGGTGTATACCTAGAAAGATCTAATTAAACATGCTGAATTAATTAGAAATGATCTAATTAAGCATGCTTTTAAAGATATGTATTGTAATTTAAATCTACAGACACAAATAGATAAAAGTGCAAAAAATAAACACTAAGACGTGTATTTTGGATGTTTTCTTTCCACTACCCTGAATCAACATGTTATAAAAAGTCAAATGGCCCAAAAATGTGCATTTAAAAAAAAAAAAAAAGAAAAAAGTTTTTGTCTGTAGTGTCTTGCCTATTAAACATCAAAATGAATCAAACAATACAGAATATAACCAAATTACAGTCTATTAGGAGTCCCTGTAGGAGACATTTTACACATCAGTCTGCCAGAAACGTTACAGCATCATCTTCATAGAAGTTCAGCATAACCAGGATTCTATAAATCACCGCTCTAGTCACCAACCGGACGCCAGTGCGGCAGCTGTAACCATGGTGACCAGCTCATAAGCTTGCAGAGACACAGCAGATCTTTTAGGTGAGCTTTCCTGTGCTTATCAAATTATAAGCAGCAAATGTAATTTCTTTGAAAACAAGGGCGGTCTTGGACGAGGGCAACCTATACAAAAGCCCTTAATAATATAATTTTGTCAAAACGTGGTTTCCGATCAGTTCTTTTCTTGTAAAATTGCTGAACACAGGGCGGCATCAGAAACAAATATCCACATGAAAAGATACTGCAGCTTTTAAAAGAACCTCTTTTGAGATTTTTGTTAAGACTTGAAGTCTGGGTGTGAACGATGGAGGGAAATCTCAGCTGCAATAACAGGAAGAGGTCATTTATGCAGAAAGAAATACAGTGAAGCAAATGGATGTTTGGGATGAAAGTCCTTTGGGAATTTGGCTGTCTGCCTCCTCATGCAATGCAAAGAACAGGAACTAAATACAGGCTGGAAGCAAGTGATGGGGAATACATGTTTTGTATTACTATTATTAAAAAATAATGTTACTCTATGAGTATCTGTTCATAACTCAAAAGGAATATTTGTTTAATATTCAGTAAAAAAAAAAATTAAGCCAACACATTTCAACATAAACCCCAGTATCAAAATAAAAATTTGTTAGGCATTAACAGTGGAAGTTTATGGGCTACCATTGCAATAGTTGCACATTCAACTGTAAATGCTTAACACTGTAAAGCCCCCGATATACTCAAAGCAAATTTCTTTTTTGTTCTTTGCTTAGGGGTAAAAAGAAGTTTGAAACAAGGCTAGCGGTATACTGTTAGTGAATATCCCAACGCCGCCCACACTGCTGAGAGCGATGTTTAGCTTTAGATGAACATCTTTGCTGTTGGCTGGAAACCTCTTATCTCCATATTTTGCAATTTTTATTTTTTTCATAAATCATTACTATTGGTCACCCTTTATGTCTGTCTGTGGGTTTTGCAAATATTTACAGTTGAGCTCAAAAGTTTACATACCCCTTGTAGAATATGCAAAAATGTTAATCATTTTAACAAAATAAGAAGGATCATGAAAATTGCATGTTATTTTTTATTTAGTACTGTCCTGAATAAACTATTTCACATAACAGTTGTTTACATAAAGTCCACAAGAGAAAAAAAATAGCAGAATTTATAAAAATGACCCCATTCAAAAGTTTACATACCCTTGATTCTTAATACTGATGCTCCAGAAGGAAACATGACGCATTAAGAGTCGGGGATGTAAACTTTTTGAATTGGATGAACAGAATAAATTGTACTTTTTTTGTCTTCTGGGAAACATGCAAGTATCTTTTGTAGCTTCCAAAGGGCAGAACTAAATGAAAAAATATGTTCTTTAAACTAAATAAAAAAAACTTGCACATCAACTTCTTATTCAAAAGTTTTCACCCCTGACTCTTAACGCATGTTGGAGCATCAGTAAATGTTTGAAACTTGTTTAATAGTTGTGTTTGAGTCCCTCAGTTGTCCTCAGTGTGAAAAGATGGATCTCAAAATCATACAGTCACTGCTGGAAAGGGTTTAAATATGCAAAGGATTCTGGAAAACCAAAGAATCTGCAGGACCTGAAGGATTTTTCTGAAGAACAGAGCTCAGTTTAACTGCTCAGAACAAACAAGAGACTCATGAACAACCATCTCAAAACAAAAAAACAGTCGTGGATCATCCAGGTAACCACACAGTATTAAGAATCAAGGGGATGTAAACTTTTGAATGGGGTCATTTTTATAAATTCTGCTATTTTTTTGTCTTGTGGACTTAATGTAAACAACTGTTGTGTGAAATAGTTTATTAAGGACAGTACTAAATAAATAACAACATGCAATTTTCATGATCCTTCTTATTTTGTTAAAATGATTAACATTTTTGCCGATTCTGCAAGGGGTATGTAAACTTTTGAGCTCAACTGCAACCAATGAAAAGTATTAAAAAGAGCTTGCGACTAAACCTTGTAACTCCATTGGATCCTCAAATTGTCCGTAAAACCTCATGACTCCACCGCCTCTATCATGAAATTCTGCACGCAGTTTGAACAGTCTCTGCTTGTTTGCAGTGTAAGGGTAAATAAAGAACTGGTTCTTTAAATAAGTACAGTGTTTACTCAGGAAACACTATATATGCATTTAAAGTATTTGAGGAGAGGAGATGTTATCCTAATCTAGCACAGTGGTTCCCAAAGTAGCCTGTGCAAAGCCCTTCATCTTTTATAAGTGCTACAATAAACCGTACGTTGATGAAAACGTAGTGAGATGCACTTATTGCCTCAGATGAAGCCGCTATAATGAAGGATAAAACACAGACATCTAAAATTCTCTGGTCAAAAACCTCATAACATTTGCGCTTGATTTTGGTAAAATGTTAATAATATAAATGCCACATGCAAGTGTCTGGCCATAAATAATGCCACAACGTCAACTTTGATAACGCAGTGTTTAATAGTTTAAAAAAAATAGTGTTTTTTTTTCATTTCTTGAAATGTAGCATTTTTGGAGATATGTTTCCATACAACAGCGATGATATGTTGCACAACTTCCTTTCGATAACAAAATAAACACACAACAACAACAAAAAAAGTGAGAAAACAGCCAATAGTTTGCATGGCCTCAGTGATTAAAGATTAAAGGGATAGTTCACCCCAAAATGAAAATTATCCCATGATTTACTCACCCTCAAGCCATCCTAATCTATATAACTATGTTCTTTCAGATGAACACAATCGGAGATTTATTTAAAAAGATATTCGCGCTCTTCCACGCTTTATAACGTTAGTAAACGGGGAGGTGTGTTTTGAAGCCCCAAAAAATGCATCCATCCGTCATAATTATCCATACGGCTCCAGGGGGTTAAAAAAATACATATTTAAAACTTTTTTTTATCTAAAATAACTAGCTTCCGGGAGATGACCGTACACATACTGTGCAAGTCGACTTGCACCACAAGAGTAAACCCTGTAGCGATATATCATGTAGGATGTATGAGTATCGTAAGCTTAAACGCTTCTCGTGGTTCAAACAAATAGGGCTGGGCAATAAACTCAAGCTCCTCTTCTCTTATATCGAAATCCTCCGACAATTCTCTGTAAAAATTCTTGTTTTAGACTTATAATTCGTTACCGGTGTTTTGTTTTGCTCTATCCTCTAAGCTTCCCCGTTCCTTGTCATACGCTGGGTCAGAGGTACCAAAGAATTATATATATATATAAAAAAAAAAAAAAAGGAATGGAATGGGAATAAAGAAACTGAATTTTTTTTTTTTTTTTTTACCTGAATGGTTTTCTATGACTTGTGTTATGAAATCTTCAAAATAGAGGTCTAAACCATTTTGAAACTGCTAATTCACAATCATATCGCATCTCTCCATTTTTCTAAAAAGACAACACACATTTTAAAGAAAATGTGTTCAGCACCTTCTGACAGATTCTCCCTTGATATTCCCACAAATGAAGACAAACATCACTTACAGGGTCTCGCTGCTCTTCCGTGTCTTTGATGGAGCTCCGGTGTTTTACTGGGATGTCGTCATTACATTCGCTGTCAGATGCGTTGGGGGACTCGGCAAGGTCCAGGAACTCATCTCGCTTCGGTCCTCTGAACCTTATCTTATCCAGTCGCTTTAGCATGTTCAACACAGAGATCTGTGTCTTTACCTTAACATGGCGGGTGGCAACCCTGTAGGGACAAAAGCAGCTTCTAAGTCATTTTGTTGACGTGAAACGGCACAGCGATGAAGAAATGTACAATTGCACAATACTATCTTGATAAATATCACTCTCATTTAGACCAAGTCCTGGCTTTTCATATGTTCGTTGCACATGCTGAATAGGGAAAGTACCATGAATATTTACACTCATTAAGAACTCAAAAACATACTACATCTTAAGTGAAATCCAGAAGCGGAGTAAGACAAAGCCAGCCATTCTTGGCTCAGGAATAATGACAGTCACTCGCTTGCACAATAATAGTCTCTCTGCTGCACTGGGTATTGAGGTCTGTGAACTGGGCCGCTTGAACTCGCTGTGAGAAAATGCTACAATCTCAAAGAGATCAGCTGATGTCGGACTAGTGAGGCCCAGCACCCTGTACAGTATGTGGGGCAAAGGTAGAGGTCCCATGATCCTTAGAGTAGTTTTGGCCCTTAGTGAGACCTTTGTCCAGTTCTGACTGTAGAGATTTGAAGTGTGAGGAAAACCAGACGTATAAAGTCTATCTAAAAGTGATAAGTGAACGTTACTCACCTCCATGCTGTTACAAAACCCAATGACTTCTGATTTGTAAACGAATTATTCAGACAGGATTTCTGAACTGAATTGACTGATTCATTGAAAGGATTTGACTTTGAGTATTGGATAATTAATTGTACATTCTCATTTCCACTATTTTTAGTTTTAAAGTACCTTTGCCATCATTTAACACTCACTAAAGTTAATCTTTAAAAACACTAATTTTATAACGCTGTTAAATGTAATTTTTAGCAAATTTTCATATTTTGCATTATAATGTAGTGATGCCTAAATTCACTTGTAGCATTTAAAATTTAATGTTTTATTTTTTATTCATTTAGACAAAATGGTGTGATATTTTCAAGTTAACCATTTATCAGTTATGAGCCATGAAGAAAATTATCGGCTTATTGGTATAGTCCAGAATTTTAATATAGGTGTAGCGCTATATAACAATTTAATATTCTTTCCCAGAGTTATTTTAGAATTACTTGTATATTATAATATTTATTAATATTTTGAATTAGCTTTTTTTTTTTATATTTTCAGTTTTCATTTTAGGTTGTAGTCATTTTGTTGTGCTTTTGTCGTTTTTGTATTTATTTTTGTTTTTTGAAAACATTTCTGTTTAGCTTTAACTTACATTTAGCACAGTTTCTCACACAAAGCTACCATATGGCCTCACAATAAAGCATTTTAAAAACCATTTCATTTATGCTGCTTTTACATCCTTTTCAAAGCTTGAAAGCCTCACTCACCATTGATTATAACTCTATAGAAAAAAAGCAACCAGCACATTATTCAAAATGTTTCCTTATGTGTTCCACTGAAGAAAGTCATACAGGTTTAGGGTGAGTAAATAATGACATAATATTCATTTTTGATCTTTAATCGTAATATGTGCCAATTGCTATCTGATGGAAACAGGACATTCGGTTGTTAAACACATGGAAAGTAGCAGGTCATGAACTTTTGTGCTCTTCCTCAGGCAATGTCTTAAACGTCTTTGTGCATCTACAAAAATTCCCTGAGAATGCTGAGGCTAAAACACTAACACAGCTTTGCAACATGTGACTGGATTATATACACAAAAAATCTCTGCAGGAACCCAAAGACCCACGATGAGGCACAAAATAATGCTATTGGTGTTCCAAACTCTGCATTCCCTGCAGTTAGTTGACCTTACAGCAAACAAAGCAGGCCTGGGAACAAAGCGGCCGTATGCGTGCCTAGACACTCAAACCCTCCAAACGAGTTCTAATTTCACTTCCAGAGCTCAGACAACATGCTGTACATGATAATGACAGGACTGAGGTTTAACACCAGCCGTCTTGTTCTTAAGCAGACTGAATTTGGCTTCCTGTGAATTAGAAAGGGACTTTTTTTTGACAATAAGCAGACGTTTCATGCAGCTCTAATGGGGGAAACGGAAATATCTGCAGGTGGTATACATCACCCATGTCTAGATTTGTTAGATTTACAACGAATAAACTCATCAGAACGCAGCATTTTATGAGAAATTATGACAGGGTGTTAAATATCAAAACCAATCACGGCCACTGGCTATAAAAGTTTTGCTTGTGAATGAGTACAACATCAGGACTAATGTTTTTCTTTTATGTTTATAAGAAAATTTCTTTAAAGGAACACTTTACCTAAAAATGACACCCGGTGCAATGCATCTTGAGGCACCTTTTAGCTTTAATTGGGTCATTCTGTTTCAAATCACCCACATTTCAGAAACTTTTTTTTTTTTTTTTTTTTTGATTTTGTTAAAAAAATTCTAAAGAAAGACAAACATAAATAGTGATGAAAGCCAAAATTATTATTATTAAATTACAATTAAATGTCACGGATGAGTATTTTTTGAGTAATCCACTATTTTGTAGAGAGGGGTCAAAATGACAATTTTCACCTGAGGAAAAAAAAAGTCAACAACCAAAACATTTGAAAATGGGTAATATTCAACAGTTTGAACATGGAGCTGCATTGAGATCTTATATCTCTTGGATTGAACCATATAGGGCCTTAGAAATTAAGATACCAAAAGAAATGTTTGCCAAAAACCAGAATCTAAATTCATATTAAGATATCCTTACTTCTTGAGTTAGAGGCAGGCATACTTTGGAAAAAGAACATTTTTGGCATCTGTGGCCCCCTCAGTTAGATGGGATTACTTTTATGATGTCTTTACTACCTTTCTGGCCCTTGAAAGTGGTAGTTGCATAGGTTGTCAATGGAGGGACAGAAAGCGCTCAGATTTCACTAAAAAGATCTTCATTTGTGTTCCAAAGATGAACGAATGTCTTACGGGTTTGGAACGATATGAAGGTTAATGGCAATTTTCATTTTTTGGTAAACTAACTCTTTAAATATCTGTTGCCCCCCTCAGTTAGACGAAAGATCACAAAAAGATCGCAAAAGATCACCACTGAAGGCCAAATACAAACAGAACTGTGATAATGTTTTTATTCAAGAAACACTGCACACAATGGCACCTTTTCCAAAAATGAAGCGCATGTTGTAGAGTAAATCACAGCATAGCTGGCACAAGCAGTTGAGCGAGTTTGATTTTTTCAGGGTGGAGCATTACTTTAACTTTCCCACTACTCACTAGTCTGCACAAGAAGCACAAAGTGTCTGAGACAAATTTTGGGTGGAGCTCTACCAACAATCAACCTACAAAAGTTTAGGCGGGGGGAAAATTATTAGAGTCTGTTTGAAGGGATAAAATATTTAATCATTTACTGACCCTCATGTCATTCTAAAGAGTTATTACCTTGTTCCTCTGTGGAACATAAAAGAAGATATTTTGAGAAATGTCTTTTTTTCCCATATAACAGACATCAATGACCATTAAAACGGTTTGGCTACCAACACATTTCAAAATGTTTTTCAAAACATGTTCTGCAAAAGTTTGGAATGACAGGTAAGTAAATGATTAACTTTTTTTGGGTGAACTATCCATAAACCACCTATAACACCATTTAGTACATATTATAGGTTTAATTGACTAATTACTAAACTTAAAATTAATATCCAAAACACTTTACCAGTTCATTCGTATGTTTCCTCTATTTCAACAATATCAGTTTCAAAACAAAATAAAGCATCAAGCTGTATTAGAGCTGCACAATAAATCGTTAAACACCCACACGATCTTACTCCAATATAACAAAGATTCGGCTATGTCTACTACTTTGACGCGCGTTCACAGTGACTTAAATCTGCGTTGGTGCTGCTGCTGACCTAGAGAGACCAGTTGTCATGTATGAAACAGTTTCACAAACAGTCTTTTCAACCACACGGTATCATTAATTCTGTTACAAACATTCAAACCATCACAGAAGTACTGATAAAAGTTTATAATTCAGACATAAACAGTGATTTCTAATGGAGTAGGCAAAATCACCTTTTGAAAATGAAGCCCAAAGTATACTTCACTTTTTAAGAACACTCAAGGGTCAGCATGACACAAATTGTCATCATCAGAAGAGTATATGTGCACTGTGCACACACCGCCGAATATTTGTAAGCGCAGGTCACACAACATGGGTATTTTTGTTGTTGTTGCAGTAATTAGTTTATCCTCAAGGTGGCAACCATGACCTGGGGGGGGGGGGGGGGGGGGGGGTGTCGATTCACAAGGTAGTTGAAGAAAAACTGCATAAACAGAACAGACCACATGCAAGCTACAGCGACAATGGAGGCCTACATAGATTGTACAACTCTAGCATGAAAGAATACAACGATGGGTTGTACCTCATGGCGAGAGATTGCTCAAAACTGCGCATGCGTTGAACGCCTGTGTACGTGTACAAGTCAAATGAAGTATACTTTGCAAGGCTGTGCGTTCATCTGTGTGCATAAAACGAAGTATAGCCTACTTTGGGCTTAAGTTGTTGCTTCAAATAAAGATTGTATCAATTACATCATTATACCAGTATGTGTGGCCACAAGTGACTGTTAAAAATGTCCGTCATTAAATCATTCATTCAAGAGATTCATTCAAAAGTACTAGGATAAAAGTTTATAGTTTGGGTATAAACACTGATGACTCTGGTAGCGAAAAATACAGTAAATTACCTTTTGAAAGTAATGACGCTTCAAATAAAGATTGCATCAG
The DNA here is from genome assembly GCA_037950675.1 of Hypophthalmichthys molitrix. Classification (NCBI taxonomy): domain Eukaryota; kingdom Metazoa; phylum Chordata; class Actinopteri; order Cypriniformes; family Xenocyprididae; genus Hypophthalmichthys; species Hypophthalmichthys molitrix. The sequence goes on along the minus strand of CM075515.1, from coordinate 13,320,897 downwards.
TTATATCATTACACCAGTAGGTGGCGACAAGTGACGTTAAAGAGATTCGTTCAAAAAAGCTAATTCATCCAGTAATGAAGCAAGTGAAATCTTTACGAGTTGGCCTTGAATCAATCAAACCGATTTTTTTAACATAAACATAAAAACATTTAACATAAAAAAAAAAAAATCAAAACTTATTTGGGGTCAGAACTGAAGCATAATTTGAGCTTTAGACAAACATCCACGTTTCAGAAGAATGTATTTTGATTTTGTGCTAACATTTTGAGAATGACTAGATAACTTTGAACGTTTGAATGTTCTAGTAACGTTACTGGAAGATTCTTTGTTCATAAATTTGAGAGAACCTAGGAAACGTTTTAAGAACCTTGCCAGAACATTAGCCAACATTTTGAGAACGTTCCCTATTAGCTGGGAATGTAACAATTAAAAGGTAAAAAAGGGTGAAAATTGTCATTTATTACTCACCCTCATGTCGTTCCACATCCGTAAGACCTTCGTTCATCTTCGGAACACAAGTGAAGATCTTTTTGATGAAGTCTGAGAGGTTTCTGTCCCTCCATAGAGATCCAACACAACTACCACTCCAAGGTCCAGAAGGGCAGTAAAGACATCATAAAAGTACTCCATGTGACTCCAGCGGCTTAAACTCAATTTTATGAAGCGAAGCGAGTGCTTTGTTTGTGCAAAAAAACAATTTACCACTTAATTTACAAAATAATAGCCAAGGCATGTTCACGCAACAATGTCAGCTCTTGCGTGAACACAACATGCATGCGTCGTGAAGCTCTCGTGAACACTCACGCATGTGCATTGAGTTGATGCGCGAGTCTAAACACAACACACATGCGTCGTGAAGCTCTTGTGAACGTGCGTTACAGATCAATATTTTTGTAAGTAAAGTGGTAAATCATGCACAAACAAAGCACTTGCGTCGCTTCATAAAATTTAGGTTAATCCACTGGAGTCACATGAAGTACTTGTAGGATGTCTTTACTATCTTTCTGTACCTTGGAATAGTTGCGTTGGATCTCTATGGAGGGACAGAAACCTCTCAGATTTCATCAAAAATATCTTAATTTGTGTTCTGAAGATGAACGAAAGTCTTACGGATGTGGAACGACATGAGGGTGAGTAATTAATGACAGAATTTTCATTTTTGGGTGAACTAACCCTTTAACATGACGAAATGCTATTGTAATTCTATATTAACATCCCTTACAATTACATCATAGGTAAACACCATGGCTACCAAAACTATTTTCTCTGTACTGACGCCACTGGGCGACTCCCCTTTCACTCTCCCGGCTCTGACAATGAGTTCAGCGGCCAGGCTGCTCCTCTCTCTGTGCTCCCTTTACATCCTCCGATACTGGCATTGTTACAATCTCCATTCCCCCATACTCTCTCCAAACATCATCCGCCCCTATTGTCATAACCTCCGCAGTCTATTACGGTGTCTTTCAGCAATGTTTAGCGCCCTTTTACATCCTTCCTCGTGTACTGCAGTTAAATAATAAAAAGCATCTTGTTAACACAAATGCTTGTTTTATCCCAAGCATTCTGCTCCAGGGTTTTGCATGTTCCTCACCTCACCGTGTAGCTCAAGTTGGATCTCATCAATAAAACATCGAGGGTTGACACAGTTGCACCATCAATAGATTGCCGATTAATGCCTTGACCTAAAAAGCTTTTCATCACTATGAAACTATGAAGATCGATGCCGTGTAGAATGGCGGCATTCGTGTGCGTGCAGCATATTTAAAATCATTTCCTTACCTCGTCTTGACTGTAAGGCATGGGTGTCACATTAAGCCACACAAGCTATTAATTAATACCGTGAAATAAACATATGTCCAGAAAACGTGCTGCAGCTGCATAAAACTACAAACAATGTGACACATTTGCTCGCGAGTCGCGCGCGCTGTAATGAGTTTGAGGATTCGAATTCGAACGCAACAATGTAACAAAAGCTTCTTCAGTCTGATACACTGTAACACGTACCCCGCCCGCCGCAGGATTAACAAGCAGAAAGGGGTAGAAAGTTTCTTACCCACCTTGCACGGAATTCGTAATTAAGTTTCATTAACAGGAAGGCATGAATATTCGAGCTTCGCCCCGCTCCCACGCCACCTGCTACCAGCTCGATGAGAAATCCGGCGTAAAATGCCCCAGCAGACACATTGATCTACAAATGTGACTCCCCTAGCTGTCAGATGTTATTTCCAGCGTTACGGCAGATTATAATCGCATGCAAACTGCAAATCATCATTTGTGGTCTGTTTCAGTCTGTTGTTGATATCCAGTGAGACTCACTCACACCAGGAAATTTCGTCAATGACAGCGACAGGCGCTCTTAAAGGGGCCGATAACTGACAGTCGTCTCTTATCAGGAAAAAACGCATTCAAATATTTATTCTTAGTGAATGAAGTCAGTGTGATTAAATTAGTGTGTGTATTCAAATTATTTAAATAGGGCAACAAAAGAGCGCCCTGTGTGTCTCAGCAAGTGAGGTGGACATTAATCCCATAACTCTTGTCAATCCATGCTTAAAGTTTATGCGTCATATACGCAGATGAGGGTGAAAACAAACGCGAGGGAGTATATTTTACAGTATTTTTTTCTAAAGTGGACTTGTTTTGACGTGAATATACGCTTGAAGTGTAGCCAGATATGTACCAGGTCTGGTTTGACTCGTTTTGGGGGTGTTTGCACTGCGGTTATCCTTGGTCGCTGGATTGTGTGTCCACTAGGTGGCGCGCAACGACAGTTCAGTGTGTTTACATTTGAAAAGCTGGACTTTGACGCTAAACACATTTTTATGAGTTAATCACACATTTTCTTTCTGAATGGAATGCGTTTTGTACATATTTTATATATCAGTTGTTTATTTCAGTCTTTATCACAATACTAGCAAAACTACCAAATAGTACAATCAGAATTACTGTGGGTTTGGAGGTGGTTGGTAAACAGTAAAATTGTGAAATAGAATTTAACTTTTTGAACTTTGGGAGGACTTTTCAAATATATTTTTAAAGTGTTATTTAAGTCTAATCATTGTAATATGCTGATTTGCTATTCAAGAAATATTTTTTAATTATTATCAATACTGAAAACAGTTGTGCTGCTTAATATTTTTGTGAAAACTGATACATTTTCAGGATTCTTTGATGATTAGAAAGTTCAAAAGAACAGCATTTATTTGGAATAGAACTCTTTTGGAACATTATAAATGCCTTTATTGTGACTTTTGATCAATTTAAAGGGATAGTTCACCCCAAAATGAAAATTATCCCATAATTTACTTGCCCTCAAGCCAAGACTATCTTCTTTCAGACAAACACAATCGGACATATATTTAAAAGTATCCTTAGTCCTCCCAAAGTTTGTAATGGTTGTGAATGGGGGGCCGCGTTTTGAAGTAAAAAATAATGCATCCATCCATAAGAAAAAGTGATCCATATGACTCCAGTGGGTTAATAAATGCCTTCTGAAGCGAAGCGATGCGTTTTTCTAAGAAAAATATACATATTTAAAACTTTATAAATTCAAATAACTAGCTTCCGGCGGATGACCGCATGCATACTGCGCAAGTCGACTTGCGCCAAGTGAGTAACCCTCTGACGCGATGTATGACGCAGGATGTAGGAGTATTGTAAGCTTAGACGCCTCTCGCGGTTCAAACAAATAGGGCTGTGCAACAAATTTAAGCTCCTCTTCTCTTATATCGAAATCCTCCGAAATTTCTCGTTAAAAACACAAAATGATCGTTTTAGACTTATAATCCATGACCGGTGATTTGTTTTGCTTACGATTTGATTACCTTCGATTTATTATTGATTAATTTGGGGCCTATCAGGTACAGTACATGGCAAATATCCTAATGCTGTAAACTATACAGGGAACCACAGCTGTAGGCCTACATCATTATAATATTAAAGGTTAATATTAATTTATTTGTAAGCTACCAACATATAAATTACACATAAGGAAGTTTTTATAATAACGTTATAATACATTTTTAATGACATAATTATGTTTCTACTCGTTTTTATATAGGCCTAAACATTTAAATGGTTGCTGTCATAAAACGGATTTATACATTCAATATTGAAGCACATGTTAAGTACAAATATATGCAATAGACTATAGTGCATATATTTAGCAAAATGCTCCTCTCAAAGTTCATTTTTTGAAGCTTTTCTGAGGTAAATGTGACGGTAAATGTGACATTTATACAAGCTGTTTTATTGACGCCTTTCCACGGTTGAAACACTGATTGATCGATTACATGGGACATGATACGGATTTCGGTTAGTTGTACTGTATCTTTCAACATACCTTTGGATGTTCATTCATGTTTATTTCGTGTTGTCACTAGTAAAGTGAAAGAGATGATCGGTTCACGTGCGCTCTGCTTGAATCGAAGCGCTACAGCGAAGAGTTACGCGACAGAGAGCCAAGAAAGATCGCGGCAGCTCGAGAGATGTCTATGGTCTCACTCCAGTCAATGGGAAAGTAGCCCATTTTCGATTCTTGTGAGGCTTAATTTGCTTGCAATTTCACCCAGACCTATTTCACTGTGGGTGGCACCGGCACAACCTGGCACACTCGTGGCTACGCCAGTGGGATGGATGCATTATTTCTGACTTCAAAACACAGCCCTGTTCACTAGCATTATAAACCTTGGAGGAGCAAGAATATTTTTAAATATATCTTCGATTGTGTTCATCTGAAAGAAGATAGTCATATACAGGATGGCTTGAGGGTGAGCAAATCATGGGATAATTTTCATTTTTGGGTGAACTATCCCTTTAATGCATCTTTGCGGAATAAAAGTTTTTTTTTAAAATACTGATCCAAATTTTGAACTGTAGTGGAAATTGAAGGAAATGTCATAATAGCAAGATAAAAAAACAGTAAAAAAAAAAAACAAGATCCTAAAGAGTTTTAATTAAATCTTTTAAATTCATTTATTTACAATATTCAAATGTATTATCAGTGCGAATAGTACAAATATAAATACCTTATGCTACATGCTGGTATCTAATGTCTACGAGCTTTGACAAGTAATGGAGGTATTTCATGGATACACATTTAATCTATTTCATGTGATAATGTGTGTTCACTTAAGGACTTACTGATCAATAAATGCTTCTAAACTATTACAGATTACATAGTTACTGACCTGACATCACTTTATCATAGATTGACCTTTAACATGAGTAAAAACTAAAAAAACAACTCCCTGAATTTCTCAGTCTATATATTATTTACACAAGAGGTTTGGCAGAGCTATAAAATAGTCGGCAGGCACTTTAGGAATCTTTTGATTCTCTGTTGGTAATTTAGATGCAGAGCAAACGTAACAAAACACTGTTTTTCTATGTACAGCACTGGCAGAGACATTAAGACATGCTGAACATAAGCTGTAAAATACTGTCAGAGGTAATCACTGTAAAAATACAACTGCCCATTGAACCCAATGACAGACAATGTGTATGATGGACATTTTCATACTGATAATTCATATGAAACATGACTGGGGGAAAAGAATACTTTAACAAATGTACAAATTAAGCTACAACTGCTAGTTCTTACAAATGCACAATATAAAAAAACACAATATAAACATTCAAAACAGTGCTGTAAAAATACCACAGTAAACAAAAAGTCATAAACATAAATATTCAGTATTGACATCACAATGAAACCCTAATTTACAATTTTACAAATAACCCTATTACACATCTAAAATACAAAATGTAACTATAAACATTACTTACACATCATAAGTCTTCTGTTTATGACTGATGGATTCTGGAATAAACTGTACAAATGCTTATTAATATCAAAGTCTTTATTTTTTTGTAGCTTTAGATCAACTTTATCCATTTCAACGGCAGAAAAGTTTTCTGTCCTTATCCAGCAGAACTTGGGCAATGTAGTGCTTTGGAATGCTGGGATACCGACTTCATTTGTATTAAACAAACCTTTAGAAATACTAAAAATAACTTCAGAGCAGGACCATGTTGTGCTTTAATACAAGTAGGGAGACAGACACTGATTCTTCAAATCCCTTCCAGTTCATTGAAGACTCAGATTGAAGTTTCATTGCTGCCACTACAAGAGAAATACAGAGTGGTGTTACATTCAGAATGTGACCAAATCAATTTGAATGATCAGCATTTGACATCCAACTCACTCGGAATCAAAGTCTTCGTCCGCCAGGGAGAGGGGGTTCGTGTTGAGCTCCACAGTGATCCCGTTCAGCGCAGGCTGGGGCGGTAATGGAGGTGGCTTGATGACGATGTTGTTGGCCTCGGTTCCTGAGCGAACGCCCTCGTTTGACCCCACCGACGGAGTCTTACGGGGGATCTGGGGTGGGTTGTAGTCACTGAGCTTCTCCCTCAAACGGTTCTTCATGTTCTTGTCCGTCAGTGGGGGTGGATACGTGATCTTGTTCTTTAAAATGCCTAATAAAAGTAAAGCAATAATGTAATATAATATAATATAATATAATGTAATGTTTATACACACTACTTAGTCAAAAGTTTGGACACAGTAAGATTTTTAATGTTTTTAAAAGAAGTTTCGTCTGCTCACCAAGGCTGCATTTATTTAATTAAAAATACAGTGAAAACAGCAATATTGTGAAATATTATTACAATTTAAAATAGCTGTTTTCTGTTTGAATATATTTTATAAAGTAATTTATTCCTGTGATCAAAGCTGAATTTTCAGCATCATTACTCCAGTCTTCAGTGTCACATGATCCTTCAGAAATTATTCTAATATGATGATCTGCTGCTCAAGAAACATTTATTGTGTACAAGTGTACAAAATATTTGTGTACAATATTTTTTTCAGGATTCTTTGATGAATAGAAAGTTCAAAAGAACAGCATTTATTTGAAATATAATCTTTTGTAACATTATAAATGTCTTTACTGTCACTTTTGATCGATTTAATGCATCCTTGCTGAATAAAAGTATTAATTTCTTTAATTTCTTTTCAAAAAAATAAAAATAAAAATTCTTACTGACCCCAAACTTTTGAACGGTAGTGTATAATGTTACAAAAGCTTTGTATTTCAGATAAAATATTATATTAGAATGATTTCTGAAGGATCATGTGACACTGGAGTAATGATGCTGAAAATTCAGCTTTGATTACAGGAATAAATTACTTCATAAAATATATCCAAACAGAAAACAGTTATTCTAAATTGTAATAATAGACGAAACTTCTTTTAAAAACATAAAAAATCTTACCGATTCCAAACTTTTGACTGGTAGTGTATATAGCTATATTTTAGCTTTGTAATGAAATTCATACATAGGCACAATTCTATTTTAAATTATATATATATATATATATATATATATATATATATATATATATATATATATAAAATTAAATAAAAAAATTATTATAAAATGCGTAATAAAAGTGAAGCAATAATATATAATATAATGTTTATATATATAAATACACAGTATATTATATATATATATATATATATATATATATATATATATAGAGAGAGAGAGATTACATTTTTTAAAGATATATTTTTATTTTTATATATTAAATTCATATATAGGCACAATTCTACTTTATATATCTATAAATCTTTGCTCTATCTATATAAAATAAAATAAAATAAAAATTATTATAAATATAAGATGCCAATTATCTATCAAATATTATTAAATATTATAAAATATATAAAATACATGTATTATATATGCAATGCATGATGAATTTTGTTTTTACATTTAAAGTGCTAAATTGGTTTCATTCTCTTGTTTTAAAGTAATGAAAAATATAAATGAATATAAAATATATGTATACATGTGTTGTCACTCACCTCTTCTGGGTAGCTGGTTGCTGTTTGGCTGACTGGGTAGACTCTCACTTTGAGACACATCTCCATTTTGGTTTAGTTTATTCCCTTGATGAAGTTCCACATTCACTTTTGTTTCCACCCGCAGTTTCTCTGGACCACCCGTATTCTCACTTTCACTGGCTGTGAGCGGCTCCTTAGGCCAGTATGGCTTCCCATGACCAGACACGGCATCAACTGCAGAACAACATGGGAACAGTTATCTAACACCCATTCAGATATTTTATGTCAGGAATGAATATCTTCTGGGGACTGATAACTATATATCTAATTTTGTTTAGTGTTTGCTTGAGTAAACCATTTAAACGTGCAGGTCAGAGGCCACAGAAGAGGCCGCAGGCACCTTTAGGAGTGCTGTGGACGGGCGTTCTCTCGTTATTCCATTTGGTCTTGGAGTGCCTGGCTTCATCTTCACTGTCCGAGGAGTGGGAGGAAGCGTAGGAGCTGCTGTGTTCATCCACTGAGAGCTCACTGTCCGAATCTGAGTCTATGGAAACAGAAAAATTAGCCTCTGATCACAGAAGTGCACTAGTTTACCAATAAATCCTTGTTTTTTTTTTTTTCCATTTTTTCTGATGCTCTCCTATTGACTACTAACAGAAGAGCTTTTAGCATAGGCAGTTTAATAAAGTTCCTGATTTTCCTCTGGAACAAACTTTTGACACCAGTTGACCCTTCAGTGGTCTTAAAAATGAAATCTTAATCTTATTTCTGTGTACTTTGTGTTTTTAAGGGTATTCTCCCTCACCTTCCGCCTTTTTACTCCTGTGGAAAAAAAGTGACGACTCTCCTTCATCGTGTCCCACTTTTCCACCATTAGACGATATGCTGTGTTTCTTCTCCCTGTGTGAAAACAACATTAAAACTATGTATTAAACATTGTAAATTTGTTTCATTACATTAAATGGAGTCACGTTAAAGTTATTTAATGACAGTAAGTTGATAGTGAAATCTTCACAAATGCAGCAGCTGCCAATATAGCAATATGACAACCAGGAATTTTTATTCACTAGCTAATAAAATGTTCTCTGAAAATGTCATATGCTTTACCGGGTACACTTTGTAATTAAGTAGAATGCGTGTCTGAGAGATAAAAAAGTGGCCCCAAATGATAGTCATAATGTACTTCTAATCTAAAGATATTCAGTGGAGTGACCTAAAAACCGAATGCTCAATATAACATGTAATAATTGGTGCAAATAGGTTAGTGAAACAGCTGCCAGCACAGCTGCAGGCAAATTCTTCAGTGAGTTCATATCAGTTCATAATTCCCGATATATTTAGAGCATATTGCAGAAACCTGATTCATATATGAGAGAAGGATACATGATTCATGTTTCAACACCTCTTCCTTAACCTCATTCTTGAGGTTAAGGAGGAGGTGTGGAGATCTTTTGCACAAGTATTTCAAATGAAATGTTAACTAATATAGTTAACAAAAGGAACCTTATTGTAAAGTGTTACCTAACTCGCATCATGATTGACTTGTGGTGTTTTACCTGAGTGTGGAAACGAGGTAGCTGCTGCCGTGACTCCTGCCTGATCTAACAGAGCTCTCTAGAGATACAGTGGACTCTCCAATGGTGGTCCGGTACAGACCGCCATCCTCCATGTAGACGTCACCATTCAGAGAACGCTGGAAGAACAGAAGGAGAGATTCACTCTAAATAAATTGTACCTGTATGTGAATTTTTACATTTTTAATTAACAGTAAATTATGCATAATTACAAGTAAATAACCCTAACCTTAACCGTAACTCTATATTAAGTACATGTAGTTACTCAGTACTTATTTGAGTAAGTAAAATGTAACTGCCACCTTAAAATAAAGTGTAACCTTAACTTTTGTTTTATTAATGTGTCAAACTCACTGTGAGTAAAGTAGCCCGTGTTGTACTGGGATCTTCAGCTGGTACTTTCTTTCCTGTAAAGACACTTTTCAGGTTCCTCCTTACGTCTTTATTGAGAATACAGTGGAAAAAGAAGATGCAAATGCCCTGGAATGAAAAATTAATTACTGAATTATTACATAGGTACAAATTTGTCATAATACACAAGCATACCTGTTGGTTTAAGAGAGCAATCCAATTTTGTTTTGTATAAACCATATTTTATTATGTAATTCCCAATAATTAATTCCCATGCTCTTGTATTTAAATTTACATTTTAATTTTATAATTTTTTTTTTATTTCTGTATTATTTCATTATCAAGAATAACAATAATCATAATTATAATAATAATTATTAAAATTATTTAATTATATGACAATTATGTCATTAATGCATTGTTGACTCTAACTTGAATGTATTTAATTTTACTTTTTTTCCATTTTTTATCTCATCTTTTTCTTTCATTTTACCTAACATTTTCCATTTCACTTTATTTACTTCGCTCTTATTTTCTATCATTTATCTTATTAGCAACAACAATAATAAATACAATTTTTAATTTTATATTTTTATAATTTATAAGTTAATTATATATATATGAAATTAACTTATAAATTATAAAAATATAAAATATTTATGTGTGTGTGTATATATATATATACACATATATATATATATATATGCATACATACATATATAATTATTATTACTTTACATTCTGACAATTGTGTCAATACAGCATTGTTTACTTTACCTTTGCTCTGAATCCAATCTACATTTCTAAATATAAAACTGAGGCATTCTAAGAACTATGACAAGAAATCCTACTGTTCTGACAAACAGTGTACATTACTCACATGACCATACCTGTAGGCAACTGAGGATGGCAAAAAGGTAGTGGAAGGAAAGCACATCACTGTTGACTGCCATTAGACCCAGCAGCCAGGTGGCGCTGATGAGCAACAGGAGGAGGAAGGCCACTCGAAGAGCAGAGCTGCACAAGAGCAAATAAGAATGTTGAAAAAGACTGGCTTTTACCTGCTTCAGGTCTTCTGTATTTCAGTATTGTTCAGTTTGAAGAAACTCTCACTGAACTTACATTGCTCCTGACTTTTCTGTGCGCTGGCGCCGTCCAAATGAGGCTTTGGCTGCCAGCACAATTAGGACTATATTTATCTGTTAAATAAAAGAGATTTGTTTGTCATTATTTAGTCAAAACCAAACACTTCAGTTGGGAGAAGAAAAGGAAAGGAAAATTTCCACTGTGCTAAATAAGATTAAACTGACCAGCACTACTATGGAGATTGGTCCTGTGATACTCCAGATAAGAGTGTCATTGACAGAGAGCCAGCAGAAGTCAGGGTTTCCATAGCCCTGAGGATCCAAACCCACAGCCAGACCTGACAACAGACAAATAATTAGCAACAGTGTACAATCAAGATGCGAATTACATGTGGTTTAGGGGGTCTGACCCCTCTATTTTAAGGTGTAGTAAGCAATTTCTGAGAAACACTGTTGATATTTAAAATCAACCCAAACAAACACACCCCTCCCTTCATTGCTCCGCCCTCCCAGAATTCACAAACATGCAATGCAAGAGTGGATACCTCTTTATCACAGCTGAAGCGAAGCAAAATAATGCTTCACGAAAAATCAAGCAAAGATGATGAACGACAAGGAAGAAAAAAAAAGAGTTGGTTGTTAGTCTCCAGCAGCTCCAGACAAACAATGACAAGCAAAAATGTCCTGTTACTATCGCTAACAATACAACAACAACATAACTTGATTCTGTAAAACAGCAAAATCAATGTTTCTCACGTATGGAGCAGAAACAAAGCAACCTCGGCATCCATTTTCAGGCCTTCCAGCTTAAGGCAGGAACATGCCAAACCGACGCCGACGAACTAGTGGCGATGAAAGCAGACTGCGGGGTGGGCTCACGTCGGCAGTGTCTGGGTCCAAAGTTGCCCTGACACACCAAACCAACGCTCGACAGCCGACAGCCAAGTAGCACGTCCGTTCTGTGCCTGCGCAAGATGAAATGCCTTTCCGTACCAGCAGGTGGCAGTAGCTGAACAGCCAATCAGAATGATAAGATGGCCTGGCGGACCGACGAGCTCCAACGCCGATTCAACATGTCGAATCGGCTGAAAAAAAGCCGACTAGGACCAACTTCAGCTGACGGTGTGGAACACACTGAAAAAACTTAGTCGGCCGACAAACAAAAACTGCCTGATGGCTTGGTGTGTTCCTGCCTTTAGGTTTCTCCAGCGCTGGAAAACTTTTCTAATATTATCACGGGTCCTAAAGCTCTTGCCTGATCATAACCCTTCTTTTTCCTGTGATATTCCTCCGACCTTTTCTTTTTTTTTGTAATGTCTCACAGCCATCTCTCTTTCTATAGTCCTTCTTTAAATCTCCCTCTTGCTCACTCTCTCTCTCCTCTCCCATCATGAATGGACACGCCCCCTACTGCTGATTGGCTACAAGTGTGTTGTGCTGCACGGTCCGATTCACTTTTAACAGCATTTCTCAGAAATTGCTTACTCCATCTTTAACACTGGAACCGTCCAAAAGAACTTCAAAACAAAATGTTGGGGGTTTCATATATTTTAATGAGCACCTGAGTATCATACCAGTGATAACAGCAGGAATCCCCCAACCAATGGCATAGTAGAAGCGCATATGGCCCTGGTTAATGTTACGCATCTCGGTCAGCATGCGATAGATGTGCAGCCCCTCCACAAACATCCAGGCAAATGCGCACATGTATGAATAATGTAGCAGAATGGCCACAACTGTACATACAAACTACAAATCAGACAAGAAACAGGTTTAGTATCAGATATGTCCAAGGTAATAATGTAAAATAATGTTATTGATATTATAATCTAAAATCTCTGGCTGCTGCTCACCGGACTGTCGGTCTGATTGATGCCAGTGAGGAAGATGAGTTCAGAGAGAAAGATGGCTGCCACCAGGTTCTTGTGGATGCTGTGTAAGTTGGAGCGCAGCTTGCGAAGAATGGCCAGCAGGAGGAAGGTGGTGAGGAGGGCAACCAGAGAGGCGGACACTGTGGTGTAGGTCACCACTTTCAGAGGAAGAACATCACCATGCTAGGGACGAGATACCAGCGTTCAAAAACCAGTTAGCTGGCTGTATACTAGCAAAATTCCATATAAACCAAAATAGCTGGCTGTGTCCTACCTCTCGCTTGGAGATGTCCATGAGGACAGCAAAACTGGTCATGTGGTTGCACTGGCAGCTGATGTGAGTCGAGTTCCTGAAGACCAGCTCACAGCCTTTAGAAGACCAGGCGCCTCCACCACCAACCCTAACAAATAAGAGCAGGAAAGACACACACAAAAACAAAATTATCAAGTATTCTGCAATTACGGCATAAGCAGAGCTTTCATAACATATTGTATTCATATATTAATTCGTTAAGTACTCACGAGATGGAGTGGTTCCAGTAGACGCACACAGGTTTGGTCCTCTCTTGGGTCTCCAGGAGCCTGAAGTTCAGGGTGATGGGTCTTTGGAGGGGTGTTGGGAGGGCTTCTCCATCCCTGTGGACCACCACACTCACTACAGGTGTGTTGATGACAGGACGATTAGGCAGTCTGGGGATGCGTAGAGCACCAAATATATTTACAACAAGAAATATATATCAAATGCATTCAGTTTCCAAAGTTTTCAAGAATTTGAGATGAACAAAAAAGACCTTTATCTTGATATTGTCAATAAGTATACACAATATATTGGTGCCATTTTGGTTATTGGCCGATATTAGAGTTTTTTTTGTTGTTTTTTTTTTTAAATCTGTGTTGGCTGATATTTATTATTTATGGAAACCCATTTCCAGCACCTAGGATTTCCTCTATTTTTACATTCAGATTACATTTTCCATAATTTAACACTCACTTGAAGTTAATCTTTAAAACATTAATAATTTAATAACACTACTGAATGTAATCTTTAGCAAATCTCAAAATGAACATTCATTTTTCATACTATACATTATAATGTTGTCTAAATTCACTTGTAGCATTTTAAATGATTGATTTTAGCTTTTAGTGTTTTATTTTTAATCTATTTAAACAAAATAGTAAAGAATTTTAATATCAGCTATTTATCAGAATGAAAATAATTATCAGCTAATGTATTGATAAGAATTTTAAATATGATATATGAACTGATAGCACTGCAATTCCTGGTCAAAGAAATCAGTTTGTATGTAAAAACCAAAACCTGAAGTTCTACCTAAGACTGCGGCGGTCCGGATCGTAACTCTCCGGAAGGAGCCGACCCAGAGACCTGTGGATCATCACCATGACAACAGTGGGAGGATCGGGTTGGTCTGTGTGGCGTCTTCTCTTAATAGATGGTGTTAGATCAACAATATCTGATCCATCCATGTTGATGAAAGACTCAGTTGGTGTAATCTGGGCTGGAGGCTCTGTGGTAAAAGCATCTATAGTGTAATTCAACATATAGTAGTTAAGTTTAGAATTAAGTTTGAACATTGCACATTTCCATGAATATTAGTAAGAATATAAGTAAGAACCTTTGCTCTTTTTCGGTATGGAAAGCAGGTTTGGGAACAGGACAGATGACTCCAGCTCTTTTGAGAACACCTCCTTAACCTCCTGAAATCGAGGAATCTTGTCTTGGTTTGCGGTGGAGTCCAGAAAATCTAATGCAACAACTTGAATGTGAAGAAAAGTGGTAAATATTTTTACACAAAACACTCAAAATTGAGCAGAGCAGATGCTACAGGAATGGAGAACGCAATACTAACTCATGTTGTCAGTGACGATGGTGAAGGGTCTCAGGTAGGTCCTCCTCACGTTCTGTACCAGAGTGTTGGCGTACTCCTCAAAGTAGCGCAGCAGATATGCCGTCCCACCATCAGAGCGCTGTATCTTCTCCCAGTGCTCCTTGTTGACTGGGTCAAGAATGGCACTTCCAGCTTTAATGATGTTCTACCACAGCAAACAAGAGTACCGTTCATTAATACTAGATAATTACAGTATACGGAAGTTTGTTTCCACCACTGAATAAAAAGGGTAATTGCGACTTTTTATCTCAAAATTCTTTTTTTCTCAGAATTGTGTGATATATACTCGCAATTGTGAGTTATAAAGTCAGAATTGTGAGATATAAACTTGCAATTCTGAGAAAAAAGTCAGTCATTTTTACCTCAGAATTGGACTTTATAACTTCCAAAGTGAGAGAAAAAAGTCAGAACTGAGAGGAAAAAAGTCCGAATTGTGAGTTTATATCTCGCAATTCTGACTTTATTTCTTGCAATTGTGAGTTTATATCTCGCAATTCTGAGAAAAGATGAATTGCGAGATGTAAACTCGCAATTGAATTGGCTGAATAAAAAAATATTTAATTGCAACTTTTATCTCGTAATTCTGACTTTTTTCTCGCAAATGTGATATCAACTCACAATTGTGAGTTATAAAGTCAAAATTGTGAGTTATAAAGTCAGAAATGCATGATATAAAGTCGCAATTATGAGTTATAAAGTTAGAATTGTGAGATACAAACTCGCAATTCTGAGAAAAGAAGTCAGAATTCCGAGGAAAAAAGTCAGAATTGCGAGTTTATATCTCACAATTGTGAGTTTATCAGGTGCAATTGTGTTTATATTTCGCAATTCTGACTATAACTCACACTTGCGAGTTTATATAGACCAGCAACAAATCAGTCACAACTTTTATTAAACCATCTTGACCAATTTAAGCATTCAAGATCCGATTCCAGCAAAGTTATCTTTAAAAATTAGCCTATAAATTAAAAATTTCCTGTTCCTATCATACTCTGAGGTGCAGAACCCATTATATTGAGCTTGAATGTGAAGATACTGTTAGATTCTGGAAGTGTCTGTGAAGGCTTTGAGGTCTATACCTTGTTGAAATCGGCATCATGAGTGGCGGTGAGCTCAAAGCCCTGCTGCAGACTCTCATGCTCTAACACACTGGCCAGCAGATGGTACGCAGTCCTCACGTCATTTCCAAAGAGACGATCCGTGTGGTCGGTGGCAGAGTGCAGCATCCCCGCAAGGCTTCTTGATCTTTCTCCGTCCATTCGAGAAGAATTAGCATGAAGATCCTCACTCTAAGTCACACATAAAAGAGGAAACAATGGTCACTTCTAGGACTGTGGAAGCTGGCATAGAATGTTTAATATTCTGGTCCACAATTTTGCACTACGATTCCAACTTGAATCAGCCAACAAAAGAGTCACAAACCTCTTTCTTTAGCTTTGAGAAGCTGAGGGAAGTGCAGTTTAAGAGCTCAGGTGGAAGCCAACCTTTATCATCGCTGCAATGACGGATAGCTGTGCCTATCGAATGACATATGAAGTGTGGATATACAGTCAAACCAAAATTTATTCAGACACCTTGAGCATTTCATTCGTTAATATCCACTATAGTTTAAAAAATGGTAATAAAATATGACAAGTTAAACTGTCAAAACATGGTCAGGTCAAAGTGTCTGAATAATTTTTGGTTCCAAATTTTTATTAATTTTACTGGTAGTCCACTGTATGAACAATTTTTGGGTATAATATGTCACAGTTTACTTTATTTTGCTATCCTCACTTACATAAATGAACTATAGTGTCCTGCACCTACTAGTAAAAATATATCAAAAATATCAAAAATGTCTGAATAATTTTTGGTTTGACTGTATATTGATAAATCATTCAACAATAAATTAATAAAAAGATGAAAATTCCTACATATACTACCAGTCAAAAGTTATTGTAAGTACCATTTTCCACATTTTTTAATTATAGTAAAATCATTAAAATTAATTAATAACACAAATGGAAATATGGGATTTATGTAGTGTCCAAAATATCTATTTAGTTTTTATTTATTATTTATTAATTGTTTATGAACATTATTTAAAAAATGTAAAATATATTTTTATTATATATATATATATATATATATATATATATATATATAATTTAATTGTATTATAATATTCATTTATAATATATAATATAATTTATAAACACAATTATACATTAAAATATACAAAGTTTCAAATTTGCTAGACCTGTATATAACTGTATATTTAAAATTATATAAAAAGTTGTCTACAAAAATCTAAAGTTTCAAATTCAGTGAAGTGTGTGTCCAAACTTTTGATTGGTTATGTAAATTCTTGATTTAGTTAAGGACAATATAAATCATCTAGACTCACCGCTGGATCCTTTGGGGCAGTTTGTGGCTGCTGGGCCACCAAACGTGGTCCGGGGCCACCAGATACTGCCTTCAAACGCTTTGGGACAACCATCATAAACCACTAGATAACAAAAAATGGAGTGAGAGTGAGAGAGAGGACAATATTTTAGTGTCACTAACAACAAGGCTTGTTGCTATGTCTTAATGATAAGGCCTTTTAAAGGGATAGTTCACCTAAAAAAATTCTGAATGCAAATTAAGATATTTTGAAGAATATGTGTAACCAAACCCATAGTATGAAAAAAATTCTATGGAAGTCAATGGGACCCATCAACTATTAGGTTACCGACATTCTTCAAAATATCTTCATTTGTGTTCAGCAGAAGAAATAAGTTCATACAGGTTTGGATCAATTTGAGGGTGGGTAAATGATGACAGAATTTTCATTTTTGGGTGAACTATCCCTTTAAGCAGCCACAAATACCAATTATTTCTGCTCCAAGAAACTCCACTGTCAGTACATGCTGACATGAAAGCATTCTGCTTATGATTAGAGTGTATTACACTTACATTTCATCATACTGTGCATGCATATGTAAGCTAAAATCATAAACAGCTTTCATATTTTTTCCTTATTTATTCAATTGTAAAAAAAAACATTGTCAAGCACTGTGTAACCAGTTTTGAAATGAGCTCAAGAACAGTTAACTGTGATCCTGTCCAGTTGACAGCACACATACCCACACATCCCCCGACCGTCACCTCTGCGAAGGGGTTGTCACAACGGTTGCACTGACGGCCCACCACACCCATCTTACAGGCGCACTGGCCCGTTACAGGGTCACATGTCCGCGAATGTGCTCCAAGGTGAAAACAGTCGCAGGGGTAGCAAGTGTCCCCACCAAGAGGGCGAAAGTAATTGTCCTGAAAAATTGGGGAGGGGAATATAATGGCATCTTTAGTTTAAAGTATGATAATGTACACTAAGATAAATTTTTTTAAATAAATAAATACTAAATTGATACTAAATACTAAACTGATCAAAAGTAACATTTCAATGTTACAACAGATTTGTATTTCAAATATATGCTGTTCTTTTAAACTTTGTATTGATCAAAAAAATCCTGAAAAAACATTTCCACAAAAAATATGAAGCTGTTTTCAACATTGATAATAATAAGAAAAGTTTCTTGAGCAGCAAATCAGCATATTAAAATGATTCCTGAAGGATCATGTGACACTGAAGATTGGAGTAATGATGCTGAAAATTCAGCTTCGCATCACAGGAATAAATTACATTTTAAAATATATTCAAATTGAAAACAGTTATTTTAAACTGTAATAATATTTCACAATATTACTGTTTTTACTGTATTTTTGATCGAATAAATGCAGCCTTGGTGTATGGAAGCTTGTTTCCACCACTGAATAAAAAAATAAAAAAATTTAATTGTGATTTAATTGTAATTTATCCCATAATTCTTACTTTTTTTCTCGCAATTGCTATCAACTCACAATTGCGAGTTATAAAGTCAGAATTGCGAGATATAAACTCACAATTCTGAGAAAAGAAGTCAGAATCGTGAGATATAAACTCGCAATTTCGAGAAAAAAGTCAGAATTGCGGAAAAGAAGTCAGAATTTTTAGATAAAAAGTTGCAATTACTTATTTAGTGGCGGAAACAAGCTTCCATATTGGTGAGCATTTTCTTTAAAAAAAAAATTAAAAAATCTTATAGATTCCAAACTTTTGCACAGTAGTGTGCTTAATACAATAAAAGCCACATCGTCCAGTTTATATTTATATAGTTGTACAACAACTAGAAGTCAGTGGTTTCTCTTAAGAGTCTGGAGCATGTGATCACTTGCAGCTTACCTTGCAGCTACACTCTCCTGTGGTTTTATTACAGTCCCTTCTGAAGCCTTTGCTGACATCGCAGTTACAGGGCCCACAGGTCGGGTATCCCCACCAGCCGTGAGCACAAGGTTGATCCCCTCTGTGTGTGTGCGCACATGTCAAAGTAAGAGTGAAAAAGGGGACAGAGAAAAATAAAATTGTGCAATAGTGCGGTTTAAACTACAAACTTCACAGAATGAGACTTAAAACAGCATCAATTGGGGACTGAGACTGAGTTGAAAAAAAAAGGATTTGCTTTGAAATTGGACATAAAATTTCGCTGTAAAATCAAAGCGGTGGATTCTGACTGCGAGGCAAACACGAAATTGCTTGTGTGAAAGCAATACATCATTCTAAGCTCACTTCCTTTGTGATCATTTAAAAGAGAATCTTTTCATGGTTAAAGAAAGGAACAGAAACAAAATCATTTACATATTCAATCATATTATTTTAGTCTCTTTTCTCCTCTCATGGAAATTCTTTCATTCATTTTTATCTCATTTTTGGAGTTTACAGATTAAAAGGTTAGTTCACCCAAAAATGAAAATTCTGTCATTAATTACTCACCCTCATGTCGTTCCAAACCTTCGTTTATCTTCGTTCATCTTCAGAACACAAATTAAGATATTTTTGATAAAATCCGATGGCTCAGTGAGGCCTCCATTGACAGCAAAATAATTAACACTTTCAATGTCCAAAAAGGTACTAAAGATATATTTAAAACAGTTCATGTGACTAGAGTGCTACAGACTACTATACTTTTTGTGCACCTATAAAACTAAATAATGACTATATTCAACAATATCGAAGCTTTACGAATCTTTTGTTTCGAATCAGTGGTTCGGAGCGTTTATCAAAGTCATGTGATTTCAGTAAACGAGGCTTTGTTACATCATGAGTGTTTCGAAACGTTTCGAAATTTTAATGGTTCACTTGACTTTGGCAGTTTGACACACGCTCTGAACCACTGATTCGAAACAAAAGATTAGTAAAGCTTCGAAGCTTCATGAAGCAGTGTTTTGAAATCGCCCATCACTAGATATTGTTGAATAAAGTCGTTATTTTGTTTTTTTGGCGTAAAAAAATTATTCTCGTCGAAGTATTCTTCATAACATTAAGGTTCAACCACTGTAGTCACATGACCTGTTTTAAATATGTCTTTAGTACCTTTCTAGGCATCTGAAAGTGTTAATTATCTTGTTGGCAATGGAGGCCTCACTGAGCCATTAGATTTTATCAAAAATATCATAATTTGTGATCTGAAGATGAACAACAGTCTTACAGGTGTGGAACAACATGAGGGTGAATAATTAATGACTGAATTTTCATTTTTGGGTGAAATAACCCTTTAAGAATGTGTATAAGATGATGCACAAATAATGGTGCAGTAAAAAAATGTTCACTTAAAAGAAAATCCACATTTTCAAAACTCAAGTGATTCTGCTAAAGAACAGTTTATCTTTATTGGATGAAAGGCTCGTTAAGTACTGGATCATTCCAGCAGTCTGAGCCTTACCTACTTTGTTTCATTATAAATAAAAGCGATACAGTGTGGGAGTCAAGGACATGTAGAATTACCAGAATTAAAGGAAAGACCAGATTTAAAGGATCACCATAACAATGCCATCACAAATACTGCCAGCATCTGCTATCACAGCTTTCGCCACTTACAAAACCTTGGCAGTTCATGAAACAGACCATCAGACAATAAAGCTGTTGTCAGTCAGCATGTTTAAGCATGTATACCCAGCTTTAACTAAAAGTCCACCAACTTTCTTAATCCTAACCAAATCTAAACATTAAAGGGATAGTTCACCCAAAATTAATGTTCTGCAATTATTTCCAAACCTGTAAGACATTCTTTCTTCTGCAGAACACAAAGAAAGATATTTTAAAGAATTTACAAGTGTTTTTGTCTTTTCTTTTTGTCCATGCAATCAAAGTCAATGGGGTCCAATGTTGTTTTGAACCCCATTGACTTATATTGTATGGGCAAAAACAGTTCTTCAGAATATATTTTATGCTCCACAGAAGAAAAAACGTCATACAGGTTTGAAATGAGGGTAAAAAATGATTACACAAATTTCATTTTTAGGTGAACTAAGTCTTCAAATACTAACATGCCCCCTTTCTAATCATTTAGAAAAGTTCTAGCACACCTCTGCTCTATAAAGATGCATAATTTGAGACAACTTCCATGTCTGACAAACAATTTAGGACAAGCTACATGCAAAATTTTAGGGTTAGGGATTTGTTTTGAGCCCTAAACCTTAGTATAAGACAGGGCAGCAACAACCATAGACACTGAGGGGGACAAGTCCCCCCCAAAAATTAGAAATGGCCAAATTGTCCCCCCCAATATTTGATATTATTGATGCTGCTCTGCTGTACACATTATGCACCGCTCTGTTTGTTTCAAAAAAAGTTTTGAAAGTTACATTTTAGGCTGGTCTGCCTCAGCGGTCTAACAGCGCTCATCACTGTCGGAATGAGTGAGCTGGCCAATCAAATCAAAGAAGGCGGGGCTTACTGTTCACAGAAGATGAGTGCGAATTCCAATGTGACGCTTTCGTTTTAGCAGTGAAAGAGTATGTGGCGAGTAAATAGCTGGATGGATGGATGGATGAACCAAAGAGAAGGAAAGATACTCACTTGCGCTCACAGTATTGGCCATAGTAATTGTGTCCACACTCGCAGCTGTAGCCATGTTTGGTGCTGGGTTTACGAACACAGGAGGAAGTGTGTTCGCAGGGGTTCAAGAGACACGCATCCACACAGTCTCTGCCGAAGTAACCTGGGGGAAAGGAAAAGAGAAAAAGAAAGACTGAGAAAGAGTGTGTCTTATGTATGTCCTGCATTTCATTTCAATTTAAATGTCTCAAACTTTTGGATCCCACTATATAACTACTCTAAGTCCCTTTGTAGCAATGTTTGTTACCTGGCTCACAGACACACGTGTGAGATGCCCAGTTGTCCCTGCAGCGGCTGTGTGTTGGACACAGGTCAGACAGACAGGCATCAGGTACGTTACATCCGTCTTTAGCACGGACTCGCGTCGCATGCTTCATGTTGATGTTGGCAGTGTTGGTGGAGGTCTCGCCCATTCGCACACCCTATAAGATGAACACATGACATAACTTTGTGAATAAGACAATACACAACTTTAAACTATGTAAATGTGCTTATGTGTGAGATTTACCTGCATGCAGCCAGTAAATCCTCCCTGCACAGTGCCGTCTTTCTTAAGCAGTCCCCCGGTAAACAAGTTTCTCAGTTTAAGCCCGGGCAGCTCATTTCCGATCTCCACTGTCCTCTAAACAATACATCAAAACAATATCATAAATATATTAAACTCATGCATACAGAACTCAAACCACATATTAGTGTTTCTTCAATGCCTCATGCTTCATGATTTCACACTTTTTTTTCCCCTTATTTGTATTGTGAAAGTCTCATTAAAACTTTTCTACATGCCATCATCATTTACTTTTGCAGCAAATTCATGGAAAATCTATGATAAAAAACAAATTATTACACTTTTAAAACTAATAATAAAATATACACAAAAAGTGAAACAAAAAAACATTTTAATAGTTATTCTACATAGCATTAAAGTCCTTTATATCAACGTTTATGCAAACAGACTTTTATGCACATCATTTCCATAATTGCATGTATTTAGAATACATTAGACTTAGCAAGAAAAATGAGTGTTTTAATGAGTGTTTTAGTGTTATTGAAACACTATTATAGTTTTTAAGTATTTTGAATTAGTGTTTATTTTTGTATTTTCCATTTTCATTTTAATTTTAGTAAAAGTTTTAGTAATTTTTTGGTTTTTTCATTTATGTAGTTTTTATGTCTATATAGTTTTTATTATTTTTTTTTATTATTTTAGTACATCAAGAAATAAAATGTTTACGTTTTTTTATATTGTATTTTATTTCATGTAAAGTTTATTTTATTTCAAGTAACAAATAAGTTTTTATGGTTTAGTTTCAGTTGAGTATAATAAACCTGTTCCAAAAATGTTTAAATATATAATTTCCATCAGTAGTCAAACAAAATACATTTTAAGATTTGATGGACAAGACTGTTCAGATAAATTACTGTTTAAAAACAAAAAATGACAAAAATTCCCCTGTGATGCATGTATATTGGAGAATGGGAGTAGACAAATGAATTAAACATACATTAGACAGTATGAAACGTTTTAATTGAGTTTATCCAAGTCCACACAGCACCACATTCACATAGTTGAATAAACATCATTTGTGTTTGAATCTTAGGTGGTCTATAAATAAGCATCAAAATAATATACCTGAAACATGCCATAATCCAAAGACACGAGAGCCATATATTTGATGTCTTTGTCATCTTTTCCACTCTTGAGCTCGACAAGCACATGGTGCCATTCACCGTTGTCCACGCAAACCTGAGGAAAATCTAAGAGGGCCACACGTCTAACACCCAGAAACACCTGGAACCGAAGGTGTCTGTTGCTCACCTGGAAACACAAAGTAAGAAGCTAAGAAAACTAAGACAAAAAAGGATGAGAGCAGTCTGATCTATCACAGTCACAGTCTGTTTTATCTTCTATTAAAACAGACATATCATGGAAAAAAAGATTGAACGTGGTGAATTACTGAAACACAATACTCACCATAAGATTAATCTTGGAAAACTCTCCAGCACTGGCCTGTAGCAGAACGCCTGTGCTTTTTCGGGTGCGAAACATAAGACCCATGTACCAGGGAATGGCAATGGTAATATCAGTCTCGCTCAATGACACCAGTGCGTGGCCATCAAAATGTAGGGGGGCGGGCATAACTGCAGAAAGAAGACCATCAGACAACGGCTTAGATGACATCCAAACTAAACAAAGTTGTTCTATTAACTGAAATCTGTTATATTAAACAAACACACACAACGCTTTGACATTCCCCAAATAATCACTATCATTCACGGACAGAGGAATGTTTCCCAGTCATCCAGGAGATTTCTTAATCAGGAAGGTGAAACATTTTTACACACCAGTTTCCTCAGGGCAAATATTTTATCTGTATGTGAGGGCTGAACTTATGGAAATAACAGTAATATATCTTAGACCCAACCCTGGGAGTGTGACAGTAATATTAGTGATAGTCATAGTTGGGCCTTCTCTTCAGTTTTCCTCAATTGAGATTTTAGACCTACAGAGGAGAGGAAGATATTCAGTGAGTTTGAGAGCCCCTGATTTCACTATTCTTTCATTGTATGTTAAAGAGTAGCCTGAATGTTCTTCAATTTGACAATGATTTTGTCTTCCACAGAAGAAAGAAAGTGAATCAGGTTTGGAGTACATGAGGGATTTAGATGTACATCCATTGGCGGTATTATGACTTTTATGTTATTTTGTAACATGGTGTGATCCCTCCATCCAATTGATAAGCAAAAATGCAGGTTCAACCGGGTTTCCCTCCAAGAAATTAGGTCAAACTAAGCTCACTGAAAATGTTAAGCCATTTGCCACCCCATTCGCTCTTTCATATCTTCATTCACTGTTAAGGGGGATTCTTTGTGATTATAATGCACTTAATGGACTTAATGTGCACATTTAATGCACAAATGGGTTTACAGTGTAAAAAACTTAATAGACATAGATAGATAGACAGATAGATAGATACTGTTTACGGCTTGCTGTCTCAGGTGTGAGTCATTGTGTACACATTGGTATGTTATGGAGCCCAAGGGCAAATCCAGGCAAAAGATGGGAGGCGTGTCTGTGTTTGTGTCCATTAAGCAAAATCAAGTCAAAGGAAGAATGAAATATAGAAAAGAGTAGGAAAGAGAGGATTATCTTACCATGTTCACAATTCTTTCCTCCGTAGCCTAATGGGCAGTTACAGGTGTGGGTGTTCCATCTATTCACACATACGCCTCCATTCTGACAAACAATCTTGCTACAAAAGTCATGTTTTGCTGCACAACCTGAATAGAAAGGGAGAGTGCAGGAAGTAGTTTTGAGTTTGTTTTTATACTCCGAAATTTATTTAAAAATAAATCAAAGAAGATATGATTTGTCATGATATGAACCCTTGTTATACAGTATCTAACCTGCTGAGGTTCCATTGTTGGCAATGAAGCCGGCCATGTCTATGGGCTTGTTGTCGATAGTCAGGTTCCTAATGCAGCCCACAAAGTCTCGGTTCTGTATGGGGAAATCCTCAGGGAGGTTTGGAACACCACCCAGGAGCAAAGGTCCGGTAAGATCCAGTGACCTGCATACAAACCGAAAGATCCCTGAAGCCACGAATACACAAACGGTCCCAAACATTCTCCATTATATGGAATAACCTTGAGGCCCATTAGGCAGAAAATAGACGACAATGAGTTTTGTCAATTTTTCTTTTAAAGAGAAAACAAAATCCCCATCCTTTCAACCCTCATTCATCTCATTTCAAAGAAAAACAAAAAACATATTGGTTTGGATAAAAATAAGGACAAGATGATGACAGAATTAGCTTTTTTGGGTGAACTATTCCTTCAGTACAGTAATGGCCAAAACTGATATTTGTTTCCAATGACCCTACATGTTAAACCATCAACATTTGAGGAAAATTTATTTTTAAATATTTTAAATATAAGGCAAGAACGAAACACTAAACTTCACTGTAAGCCCGAATAAGCTATCAGTTGCCTAAGTTAAGTTAAGAAATTCAGAGTTTAAGTAAGCAGAACTGACAGATTTGATTTTGTACTCATACATTTTCTTGTTCTTAACTTGAAATGTTTGAGTACACTAGTTCATTTAACTTAAAATTTTCATGTAACCTCAATGTGAACATTTTTAGTAGTGTAAACTTAGCTAGCTATAACAAGCTAATTCAGAAAATGCTAACTTGCTAATTTGCTAATATGTTAACAATAGCATGGTATAGCACTTGCTAACTGAGTTTAGAAATATAAAGCATTTAACATACTTACTCTCAAACCAAGCCGCATGCACCACTTGTCAGCAAGATGGTAACTCTCCAAAAACCAACATTAATAGAAACTCTTCTAAATTAGCATAACTAAACAATAATCGCTACTAAATCTCCCTTACCATTAATCTTGCGCAAAAGAAAAAAACATTATATAACACTTAATTTCAGCATTTATTCTCCCTTTCAAGTGCCATCGGCAAAGCATGCTGGGAAATAGAAATCCCAGTCCAGTTTCAGTTAAACTTAAGTTCTTCTAAATTAAAAGAAATAAGTTCATTAAACTCAAAACAATGAAACAGTTCAGTTTACTTAAAATATATCAGTTCTGTGAACATGAAAGGAAAAGAAAGTGCTAAACACTCATAAAAGTTAATTTGACTGAACTAATTTGTTTAAGTTTGTCCTACTAATTAATTATTTTGAGCGTTAGGGTTTACAGTGTTGGTTAAGGTATTTGTCAAAAATGGCAAACTACAGCTACAAGAAAAAGCATGCATTAACTACATCATAATTAGTTATTAATGTCTTGTTTTGCATGTGTTCTTTGTTTAACAGTCAGGCCAAAAATTATGTCCTCAAAATTTTCAATGTTTCATTGAATTATCACAAATAAAACAATTGACTCCAGGCACAACTACAAAATAATCTTTCACAAATTTTTAATAATTTTTAAATAAAGGGTGAAGATGTTTCTCCTAAGCCGGACATCACTTTTGGCCACGATTATATATATAAATATATATAAATAATAACATTTTGAATGTATTTTTTTAAAGAACATTTTTATATTTTTTAATAAAATGCTCAGGGTTTTGCATTATTCGAAAGAAGAAAAAAGAGGTTAATGCCCTTTATATTTTGTCTTTTAAAATAGATATTTATTCAGTATTATATGCCAACATCTGGCAGCAATGATCATATCCATCATAATCTTTATTCATAGAAAGGCTATTAGATTATGAAAATAATCTTATTTTTTCAAAAGAGAAAAAAAGCAAGAACAATAGAACCTAAAACATGCAGAGCTATTAAAATGAGTGTGTTTACATGTTTTTTTTTTTAATCTAGAATATTATTTAGTTTTATTTTAGTTTTATATTATTGTGTTTTTCTGTTTTATTGTGGCCAGATATGCTGTGGTTTTGTATTTCAGCATCTGGGCTTCACATTGTAGCAGATTGAAGTGCATTTCATCTACAATTCCTATTGTGACTCATAAATCCACATAGATCTGTAGGTTTATGGGTCAGCACTTACTGCAAGCATATGGTCTGACCCTAGCAGTTGCATTTCAGAGGCTTTACGGACCATATCTCCACTTATCTCAGATGGATCTCCACCATCTCACACTGCTCTATTCTCCACACACAGAGACAATTAGCTTATAATGGCAAATCCCAGCCGCAGATAAGCCGGGAGTGTGTTTCCATTGTACAACCCATAAAACTGGTTTGACATGAGACAGAGTGCAGATTAGGAAAAAAAGATGGAGTGTAAGGGGAGAAGCAGAATGCTGTGTAATCTCCTGTAATGATCAGCTATTCAACACCCGTCGGTGGTTAGCATGCCTTCATGTACTCAAGTTCCTCTGTCCCGTCACACTCTCCCTTTCAGCACACAATATCATGCCCTGAAGACTTCAGACGGTGGAAACATGAATGAAAGTGGGAGACAGGGAGTGTGAGAAGAAAGAGAGAAATAGGTAGAGCGCAGCCGGTCAGGTAGAGATCACAACAAACATGAAAACTCCACATGAAATCACAATTGTCACAATTCCTTTAAATACTCAATGATTTGTGGTTTCTGCAACCCATTTTACTTCTGCAATGTCAACTGTTTTCAACACTGATAATAATAAGAAATGTTTCTTGAGCAGCAAATCAGCATATTAGAATGATTTTTGAAGGATCATGTGACACTGAAGACTGGAGTAATGATGCTGAAAATTCAGCTTTGCATCACAGAAATAAATAATATTTCATGTTTATTTCATGTTTATTTTAAGAAAACACTTACTTCTTTTGGCCTGTTTGGGTACCACGGGCCGCACAGCTGTAGTTCCCAATCTGTCCCCCGAAACTCAGAGCCATGGCCACATCACAGTCATCGACGGCAACTACAGCAACCTTTTCCTCAGAGGGGCCGTGAGGGATGCCAAGACGCCCTATATTGGGCTTGAATAAAAAAAAGTGGTGTTTTTAAATTTTAACAGTTAAAATTGAATGGTAAAGTTATTTTGTTGCCGCCAACAGTTATCTGGATACTAAAGCTTAGCTTAAAAACTGTATGTGTAGTTTCTAAACACTGTTGAAAATCAAGAGATCACATATTATTTTATTGTACTTTATTGTATATATATAAATATATATGGCCTGGTTTCACAGACAGGGCTTAGGCTAAGCCAGGATTAAGCTTTATTTCAGTTAAGGTATTTAAGTAACTTTTATTCACTAGAAAAAAAAAACATTACTGGTGTGCATTTTGAGACAAAACAATGGCTCTAACATATTTTAAGATATATCAGTACAGTTGCTTTCAGTTAAAACAGCTCAAACATGCATTTTAGTCTAGGACTAGCTTAAGCCTTGTCTGTGAAACCGGGGGTAAATATATTTGCAGTATTGCTATTTTTCACAGTATAAATGTTTTTCTTTAAATGATACAATAAAATATTTAGATGCTTTTATATTTAATGATTGTGGATCCCTCGCAAGAAGATCTGTAATTTGAAAACCCATCATCTAATGTAATAAAGATCACACATGTCTCATTAAACCTTTGTCTTAAATCTTAAATCCTGGAATAGAATTCCAAAGTTTGAGTGTCTGAGGAACATTTCCATTCACACCTTTGTGAATTTGGAGATAATAGTCTTGTTTGTGTGTAATCTCTAACACACAGCATGAGATGATTGTTTACCAGTCTGTGACATTCTGGCCTTCTCAGCTCATCTAATTAGATTATGCCAACGAGATGCTGGCACAGAGGAGATACCAGACAAAGAGAGCACATCATATCATGTAAAACCTCCCCAGAGACCTACACGGTTTCCACAAAACAGCAGAAATTTGTATTATCATCTGGCAACACCCTTCCCCCATGCTAGAAGCTTTTTTGAAATTTTCAAGCTCATTAAAATTGATTTTGTGGTGTGTATGATGTGCTGAACTGATCTTTGATGTCTGCCCTGTGGTGTTAAAAATGTCCAAGTGACAGTTTGGTGTGATGTGAACATCACTCGCTCCTGAAGACTCGCTGCGGTCACCATTCAAACTATGTCTATCTATTTATCTGTGTAGCCCTTGCTGAAATAAAAGAGAGAGAAAACAGAGTAACATTTCTAAAGCATTTGTCTATATAACCAGAACAACAACGACAATAAATTTGCTGCAAAATATAGCATAATAATAATAATTATTATTACTATAGTTGTTGTTGTTGTTATTATGCTGCCTATAAATCAAATTGATAAAAAATAAATTCATGTTAATAATAAGAAATTACAGTTGTTATATATATATATATATATATATATATATATATATATATATTCAACTAGTTTTTATTGTATATGTATAAAAATGATAAATAAATGCTAAATAACTAAAAACCCAAATATTCATAAACCAGATGCCAGTTTTAATATTCTTCTCAGTTGCTTCACAGAGAGTAGAGATGAAGGAGGGAATGTGAGTAGACTGGTAAACTGGTCAACAAGGAAATCCATGAATGGGAGAATTCCTATACTCTGACGCAAGTGTCATGAAATAAATCCAACCGGTCATGGCCTGAAGCTGACTGCTCAGTCAACAGCAGTTATTTAGCTTTAAAAATGGTGTGAAAACCTGGTGAAAAAACAGTTTGAAACACCTTTAACGGACCGAATACCTTTCAAATATCATGTTTCTACTGCTATTAAAGTGGATGCACGTCTCTATTACAGTTTTTATCAGGTGCACGGCAATCTGTAAGAAAAAAAAAAACATAACGAAAAGAAAACTGATTCAGGATCAGAGTGTTGATGACCCTTAGGAAGTCACCGCAACTCAACCCTCTGCCACTCATAATAAGGATCCGCTTCTATTGTAATGCTTTGATGATCCAACAATCTCTGCTGTCTCGAGTCCAACGATGAAAATGAACTCAATGACAAGCTCAATGACAAGCTCAATGCCCTCAGGAACACGCATGCACACAAATCCCGACAACGGCTATTAACCTCCAGCCTTGTAACTCATCAGCCTTTTTGTTTCAAAGTTCAAAACAATGGTTCATGGATTCCGAGACCTTAACATGAGGTTTTTTTTCCCCCTTTCCTGATGCACTATTCAGTAAAAAAACATAAACATAAAATCAGTGATCTGTTTTATATAGGAAAACAAATGTATTATAAGCCACAAAAGGTTAGGCAACAATATTGTAATAGCTCAAAAAATATATTAAATACAGGTAGGTATTTATTGATTTTTCTCAATTGTATGAGAACTGGCTATAAAACAAATTTCATCTGATTATCACGGTTCAAATGTCCTCCATGTCCTCCAGATACAAAATATGAATAAATGCAATGAACTTTCATATGCTAAGCATTTATTACTAGTGTACACAGTGTAGAAATACACAGATGCCAATTGATTTTGTTTTCTTTGAATTAATGTTTCTATCATGAGCATTTCCAAAGGTTTAATAATATAGTACTATTTGTTTTGAAAGAAATTAATACTTTTATCTAGAGATGCACCAATATATCGGCCAATAATCAGTATCGATTATTACCGATTATTGGCCGATACATTGGTGCATCTCTAGATAAAAGTATTAATTTCTTTCAAAACAAATAGTACTATAGTACGATAGTTTAAAAACAGCCGATAGTCAGGGCCAATATCAGCAAATCAGCAAATTAGAATGATTTCTGAAGGATCATGTGAAGACTGAAGTAATGATGCTGAAAATAAATATATTAAAAAAGTTATTTTTATTAATAACATTTCACAATATCACTGCTTTTATTGTATTTTTGATCAAATACAGTAAATGCAGCCTTGGTGAGCAGAAGAGACTTCTTTCAAAAACATTAAAAAAATCTCTGAAAGTCTCAACAAACTAATAGGGATAAAGGATCACATTAACTGCCAAACTGTGAATAATGGCAAGGGATTGTTTGGAAAAATCACAGTAGGCAGTCACTAGCCGCGACACATTAAAATGAAGAGACCAAACACTTCAAAGCATCACTGCATTACAGCTGCGCCCTGTTGTGTTTGCTTATTATTACTCAAGGTAAATATCTGAAAGTGTCTTCAAAGACAACTCGAGTCTATAGACAAAATAACACATAGGTTGCACTTTGAAAAGCAAAGATCAATGGGGTCAAATGGTTTTTGAGACACCATTTCACAATATGGAACAACAGACAATTCAACCAAATCTTATTAGAAACTTTCAGACATCAAAATAGAGACAGACGTTGGTATTAAGGGTCAAAACAAACTCTATGTTATATCAAGTACTTTTACCACAGTTTACTTCACCAAAACCTTACCATATGGCAAGGTTATCTTTCATGGTTTTATTTCATGAAATATTCTAGAGATTTACAATAATAGGCCGGGTGGTTTTATGTTCATGTGCAGTAGAAAAAACGTGTGCCATCTGGTGCTTTTAGAAACTCCAAGTGTGTCATTGTAGTCCCAGATTAACTCAACAGGGGGTCTGCTATTGTCTGCGTTCCCGATCAGACTATATTGAACTTGGAATTGTTAAATGGCAGGGTTAAGGGGGAGATGTAGCCACAATGGAGCAAACACGACATATGCATGGGGGAAAAGGGGCATTGAATCTAAATAGACGCCTTTAGAATCTGATCTTCCATATAAGTGTTTACAAGTATAATGTAATGTAAGTGCTCCAATCCAATAATACCCTCGCAAACTTGCATTCTACATTATATTATATACATTTTGGATGCAACCATTGGTCTCAGTAAGATTTCAAATTTGTTTAGTGCAACTTGGGTAGAGGTTATTATGGCCCAACAAAAAGAGAAACCTTCAGCATGTTGTCTCAGGGAAGAATGTTGCTTTTTAAGAGACTTCAGTGAGATTCTCTAAAGCTTCATTATAATTCCATCCAGGAATACTGAAACAGGCTCAGATGCAAAAAAATCTATTTTTTTAAATTTGACAAATACTGTTTTAAAGTAAGGCTGCATGTAAATAAGGTTACTAAAAGGTCACTTAGGAACATAAGAAGAGGTTAATGCATTCAAGCAGAATTAATTGCTCGTGTAACTACAATATGTTTACGTGTTCGGAATTCAGCAACAACAACCAACAAAAAAACTTGAGAACTACTTGTTTCAAAACATGAAGAACAAGAATTTAATACCTTATTAAATAATACTAACACTATGGGTTACAAAATACTCTTTAAAACGAGACGCTGTGTAACAAGACACCCAGGTAATAGAGAAGACACAACTAGCTTTTGGCCATGAAACATGACACATGACGTATTACACACGCACCAAACTTCATAAATGCATTTCAGCAAATGAAATATGAGGGTCTAAAAACTGAACGGGATCAAAGACATAGAAATACAAGATGTTTCTTTTGACTGGAGATCTTAGAAGATACTGTGAACTTTGATACAGCTAGAGATGCCGCTGATATCATGTGTCTTCTTTCATGAAATATGGACACAGAGGCACTGATCTCATCAAGGAACACGTGATTTGTGAGACTTTGACTTTCTCTGGCATAGGACCAAAAAATATCATGAAGTACAAGCAGAACAAATTTGTGTAAATTGTTCGTAAAACCATTCTTACATAATGCCTTGCACAATCAATGGATTTAATAATGATTTAAACAGCAATTCATTTAGCTAATGCTTCATGAATGAGGTCTATTGACTTTCCAAACACATGAATTACATTGACCGCCCATTCTCATGGTGTTCAGTAGAAATGACTTACCTTGTTGTAGTAATGTAGATGTACTGTGTGCCATTGTCCATCGCTAACCCCACCAGCTACAAATGGATTCACTGTGGTTTTAGTTTCTCCTAAACAGAAATAACAGGAAAGAGGAAACCATTTTTTTCAGTAACTCTGCTAGTGTTAATTTTTACTGCATAGATAGATCAATCGACAGATAGACAGATATATATAGATAACATAGATAGATGGATTGCTAGATGGATAGATAGCTAGATAGATAGATAGATAGATAAATAGATCAATCAATAGACAGACAGACCGACCATCAGATAGATAGATCAATCGATAGATAGATTGATTGATCGATAGATTGATCGATAGATAGATAAATAGCTCAATCGATAGACAGACAGACTGACTGACCGTCCGATAGATAGATAAATCGACAGATAGATAGATAACTAAATTCCAAACTAACTAAATGGCTCCGAAGCACCTTGAGTATTTTAATATGTGTGGCATTTTTCCAGTCTAGCGGACAAAATAAGTAAATCATTAACGAGGAGATAATGGCGTTTCAGGACCTCCCATGACAGCACTTTTCCTCAGTGCATACACTGTTAAATATCTCAGTTGTTTATATAACTCTCCAACTTAATTAATTTGAGTGATGGCTAGTAAGCTGGGACAGACCTTTGACCTCAGAGGGTTCATAATTTACCAGAATCACTGTGTTGTTTGATCTTTCACATTCCAGGACAGTGAAGGAAATGCCTTTCACTGTCTTTATTCTCAGCTCTTGTGGACTGGTGACCCTCAGTGCTGTGGTAAGACGTAACAAGCATCTCATAATAGGACGCTCTAGGGATGAATTCCACTACCGTATTTCCTTTGGAAACAATTCTGACCTGTTAAAAAGTTGGGACATGGTATTTCACGCACACTGACTAGAAAGTAACACTTGTTGATGTGTGAGATTTAATAAAACAAAGGAAAAGGTAGACAGAGGAAGTGTGTTTTAATGCTCTTTGGCCACCTGCTTCCTTTGGCACAGCTCTGGATGCACAAATATGCACTAATGTTTGAGATATGACACTCAAAAAAGTAGATGAATATTCAGGACTCTTGTTCAGACTTAGTTCAGATTCAAATCAATTTAAAACCAGTTGTTTGTAGTTTGAGCAAAACAAAACAAAAAACAAAAACAAACAAACAAACAAAACAAAACAAATCCACACAAAACCCAAAAACCCCCAAACAAAACCAAACCAAACCCAAAGAAAACAAAACCACACAAAACCAAACAAAACCAAACCAAACAAAACAAAAAACAAAAAAAAACAAAACAGATTATCAACTCAATCCAATACAAAAATATGTAGTTTAAAATCTGATAAAAAAATTTAAAAATTAGAATTTATATGAAGTTAACATCATTCACAAAGAAAAAAAATGCATTGGTTTCTTGGGTACTTTCATTAAGCAAAAACATTGGGTACTGTTCTTAAAACAAAATAAAAACAAACAAACAAAACGAAATTAAATTATTTTAAATTAATTTTATGTTAAAACTAAATAAATTATCTCAGAGGGAAAATACAGAGTATTTTGAATGGAATGGTGCCGCTTAGAGATGAAATTCAACTACTTACCAGCAGAGAAGGTCAGCTGGATTTGCTCTTCAACAATTTCAATCGCAATGAAATCATGCCTTTCATTAAACCTGCCATTATACAGCAGCAGGGCGTTTCTCTCCCTGGTAGCAAACCTATGAAAAAAAACAACAATATTAAAAACCTTAATGCATCATAATTAGCTTGTTTGATTCAAAGTGTAAAGATCCACAGGCTATTTCAAAAAGTGTCTTAAATAGGTTTAAACTTTTTTTTTTTTTTTTTTACACCAGATTTATCATATTAAACAAAAAAACAAACAAAACAAAACCACACAAAACCAAACAAAAACAAAACAAAACAAAAAAAAACAAAACCACTCAAAACCAAACAAAAACAAAAATAGGTTTAAACTTTTTTTTTTAAAAACAGATTTATCATATTTTCATCAGACATTCTATCTTAATGAATATTCATTCCTGATCTACAGATCAAGAGCCAAGGAACATCCTAAGGTAACTCACAACAAAAACATGCATGCTTGACAGAAGAATAAAAAAAGAAAGGGAGTGGAGGAAAAGGAAGTGATAAAAGCTGCCAAGAGACACAGCTAGAGGTAATGACGCTGTAATGGACGGGGGAAACTGATACTCTGATGTTTGCCAACCTTTGGTATCTCAGTTGGCCCTGTGGTGAGGGCACCTGGGATTTTTGCAGGGAGAGGTGTCAGATAGCACATGGCAAAGGGGTAGATTCACAGGAAGTACGAACAAAGATGCCTCACCGCACGCGGCATCCTGTTTTTATGTTTGCCATGAGAAGAACTTGTGTGGTTGGTATGCACCGGTGTCTAATTTGCTAGATCAGTTACATAGAAATTAATAAATGCTATAATGGGAAAGTGAGGAGACGTGGTAGAGGTTAAACAGGTGTTTACCCTTAGAAAATGTTTCCCTGCAGGACATTTTTCCAGGACACGAATGCAGAAGATTTGCACGAGAATCAGACGTAATTAACTGAACGTGACATAAAAATAAATATAAGAATATGTCAAAATAATAAAAGCTAAACTGAAACTACCGAAACCAAATAACTAAAACTAGACTAAAATGTAAAATAAATTTGAATATTAAAAATTAAATTGGTTATTTTTATTAATAAAATTAATCATTTTATTTATTACTATTTATTATAAGATTTTGTTATTTTAATAGATTTAAATACAAATAAAAACATTGTGTTATTTTTATTAATAAAATGTATTTTGTATATTATTTATTATAATATATTTTATTTTGAAAGTATTAAAATATATTTTATTAATAATATGTATAATGTTATTGTTTATTATGGGATATTTTGATTTTTAATAGTATTAAAATAAAAATATTTTATTTTTTATTAATGAAAAGTATTTTAGATATTATTATTTATTATAAGATCTCTTATTTTAAAATTAAAATATTATCTTATTAATAACATTTATTATTTTATTATTTATTATAAGATCTGCTTATTTTAATAGTATTCAAATATAATTATATTTTAAATAATGATAACCCTCAGCTAATAGACATTGTTGGCTAGAGAGGTAAGTGCATGGATGGATGGATGGATGAAATGATTGATGGAGTAACTCTAGAGGGTTTACTGACATGAAGGAGAGGGTGAAGTGGAATCTCTGCCTCAGGCCTCTGAAGGTGACGAAGGACTGGCCAGGGAAGCTGCGTGTGGTCATCTCGCAATAGGGCTTCTCATACTCGCCATCAGGACACTGGCACAGGAAACCTCCCACCAGCAGGTCCACACACCTGCCTCCGTTCTTACACACACCTGGGACACAGCGGCCTGAGCGTGTGTTCACCTCACAGCGCTCTCCTGAAAAGAAAATACATGAGAAACATTTCAGTGGTGTGAAAATTGATTGACTAGGGTATTGTTGCCAAGGTGTTGCTATGCGGTCTTTGAATATAAGTCTGTGAATGTGGCAGGTGAAAATAACAAAAATTCTGTTGAATAACAACCTTAAAATTATTTGTGAAAAGGTTACAAAAAAAAAAGGTTACAAAAGGGGGGTACTGTAGCGATACAACAGAAGAACCATTTTGGGTTCCCCAAAAGACCTTTCAGTAGTCCGTTCTTAAAAGAACCATAGTGTAAAGAACCTTCTTCCAACAATAAAGACCCTTTTGTGCATTGAAAAGATTCCATGGATGTAAAAGGTTCTCCATGGAATCATAGATGCCAATAAAGAACCTTTATTTTTAAGAACGTAAAAGACTCTACTATGATAGAATTTGCAGACAAAAGTTGTTAAATTCTGACACACTTCACCTTATGGTTTGTTAAATGGTGGGAGAATTTTAATTTTTGTCTAACTAATTCTTTAATAAAATGGACAGTTCAGGTCTGGGATGCTGATTGGTCATTCCATTAATGCTAAATGAGGTAACAAACCCACATTTCATATGTCCACTGATACATACTAAGTGCAATTCAGCCATGGAACTCAATTTCAGATAATAATTGGAAACTTGTTCCTTTAACCCAACCTTCTAACCCAGTCACTTGAGTGAGCTTAGTTTTAGTTCCAACAGGACAAAGGCTTCCAGTTCTGTCCAAACGAGACAGCTTCAGAGAGAGCATTGAGCACCATGTCTTCTTTGCTTAGTGATTCCAGGCAGGCCGCTGTGCTCACTGACCCAGACTAACCTTTGTTCATACTCTAAAGAAACAGGACCACAGACAAGCAACAGAAGAACAATGAAAGAGCCATGGTGGTCTGTAAGACACCTGTTATGCTCCACTAGCCTCATAACGTGACATGAGATCCGGGTGAACTGATGATGGCTCGCTATTGGAAGATGCTGCTAGCAAAAGTGACCGTTCACATTGATACAGGTAGATGTTTGCCAGAGGGTTCTTTTGATATTTATCACAATAAATGATTCTGAGATTGTGAAAATTCATTAAAATCTCATAGCTGAAAGATAAGACTGCCTTTATATTGCAATAAAAGTCAACTGAACCTGATAATTTTGTTTCCTGAGCATTTTTTTTTAGCTATCTTTACATATATGTGCATATGGACCCAAAAATAATTTTTTGCCACACTTGTCGACAGCAGGTGAAATGAAAATGAAAATAAATAAATATTAATTAATGGCCATAAATATTAAGGTAACACTTTAATTTCTTATTTGTTAACATTAGTTAATGCATTAACTATCATAAACTAACAATTAGCAATTTATTGAATAAAACAATATATTTTTAAAATTTAATATTTATACAATTTTTACAGCATTTATTTACCTTTGTTAATGTTAGCTAATAAATATATTCAGGTTCATGTTATTTCACAGTGCATTAACTAATGTTAACAGATACAACTTTTGATCTTAAAAAGTATTAATAAATGCTGAGATTAACATTAGGATTAATAAATGCTTTATAAGTATTGTTCTTTGTTAGTTCATGTTAACTAATGTTAACTAACAAATGAAACCTGATTGTAAAGTGTACCAATATTAATATCCTGAATTGATTTTAAGTAGACAACAGTATACATAATTGCAATTCAAATATGAATGTAAAGGAATTAAAAAAAAAACTGACAATCAAACATGTTATACAGACAGACAGACAGACGATAGATAGATAGATAGATAGATAGACAGACAGACAAGCTTTTGATGATACATTTTCCAATTTGTATGATACATTTTGACAATTTGTATGTCTTTGTATGACGTTTTGTATGATCTTATACTCTGGTGATTGTTTAATTTGCTCATCACAGCCAATTTTTGAACCCTGTGTGTGTGCGTATAGCGCTTGTGGTTTGCTTTCACTTGAGATAGACACACCCATAGCACAAGACACAGAAACATGCTGATAACAATCTTCCCAAAAATCCATCACCATGCTGACAAATGCAGGAGCTGCGGAACAAACATCTGAGGTTTGCTTGGAGGACTTTACCTTGTTGAGCTTGTAATCCTGTATCTCTGATTCTAGGCCAGCTCGGTGTGCACACCATTGTGTACCTGCCATTACCTTGACAAGATCTGGGCCCAGAGGAACTATGTCGACTGGGACACACAAAAGAGGTTCCAAAGAGGTAATGATCCAAATGTCGGTCAGATAATCCCTCATTTCTGAGGAATTACGGGGATACATTACTCTGTAATGAGAGAAACCCATGAGAGGAACTACAGAGGCCACTGTCAACACCTCTAGTTATGACCACATACTACCTGAGGGCTTGAGAGGGCAGAGGTTCGCTACTCTTTACTGTAGTTCAGAAACCTGAGCTGACAAACAGACAGAAGCTGTCAAAGTGAATGATCCAGTGCAGGAACTCTGAACCTTGGGACTGAGGGTCTGGATACCATTCCTGCTGTCAAACTTACACAGGATAATTCCTTCCAACAAGAACGTACCTCCTTTCAAGTTATGACAGAAGCAAAACTGACGCTCTCACCAGTCTGAGCAACTGAGAAGACGACAATTTGCAACCAATTTGGAATCAACCATACTATATCAAAACACAGATAATTGATATTTGCGGTGTTTCCAAAAGGCACACATCACTAATAGCCCAACTATTGCTTTGATTTGGCTTAGGGATGTGAAGAAACCCCTAACCCTGAGCACTAAACATCAGCAAGCAACTTTTCAGACAGATAGACAGACAGCTAGATAGATAGATAGATAGACAGTTAGATAGATAGATAGATAGATAGATAGATAGACAACAGACAGGTAGATAGATAGATAGACAGATAGAGTCAAACATATAGCTTGATAGACAGACAGACAGACGGATAGATAGATAGATAGACAGACAGACGATAGATAGATAGATAGATAGATAGATAGATAGATAGATAGATAGATAGAAATGCATAGAATTTTACCCAACCCTGAACACAATCTGAACAACTACTAGAACACCCTATGCAAACACATAACTTCAACCTAGCACCTACCCACAACACCTTAGCATTGTGGCACCACTCAAAATTTCTTCTGAAAATATAACATCCAGTTAGAAAATATAATCTGAAATTAATTCTTGAACACTTGACTATCAAATAATCTAAAAATAAGAGCAGAATTAACAGATACTGACCTGTAAAATCTTGTGGGCACTCACAAGTGTATCCCCCCTCTCGGCTGCGGCACTTCCCGTTGTTCTGACACGGGCCAGAGTAACAAAGGTCCACCTCCGTCTCACAGTAGTCTCCGGTGAAACCATCAGGACATCGACACCGTAACCCCTTCACAGGGTGTATGGGCCTGAAAAGAACCGTGTTGGATGCCACGAAGGGAGCCGTACTGTCAAACTTCAGAACGGCTACACACTTCATGTAGTTCTCACAGGGCTCACGCAGACAGATATTATCATCAAACGGCAGGACGCGCTGAGTTGAGATTAGCGTCAACAAGGTGCGGTTAAGGTACAGCTGCTCCTGCAGCTCCTCTGATGGGAAATAACGTCCTGGAGCTCCACCAGGAAGTAGGGCTGAGAAAGTGACATTCAGAATGCTACCGCTAACATCTGTATCATTTTGGACGTTAAAGACGAAGACGCCATCAGGGCTGGTGGACAGGACCGCGGCTACACCTTCTGTAAAGAGTGAGAGCAGAGGGGAGAGGAAGCGCTCCTGAGACATGTTCTCTACACGAACGGTGATGCTGTTCGTCAACATGTCATCCGTAATGATGGTCACACGTAGGGTACAGAAGGCTGAGACCTGGTGGAGTCCATCTGTGAAGACACAAAGGTACATTGAGGGACTCGATTAATGTTTAAACTGAAATGAATGCCATGGCGGGAGCTGGCAGGTGGTAAGCTTACATTCTTGTGAGTGAGATGAACTTTAAGAACATGCTTGAACATGGAGCTCAATTCATGTTTCAGTGCGACTGTTCACCAAGAACTTCTACCTTCACAGTTTTATGATCTTTATTCACACTTTGAACAACAATACAACCAGCTTCCTGTCAAACAAAGCAATGCATTAGTGGTGACCTCAAAAAGTACTCAAAAAGACTTCAAAAAGTTTGAAAGGTTTGTTGTGGAGGTGTTAAAGGTGGGGTAAGCCATATTTCAAAATCGCTGTTGGACATTGTTGATATTTGAAATCAGCCTAAACAAACACACCCCTCTCTTCATTGCTCCGCCTCCAAAACTCACCCTCCAATAGCACAGCAGCTCCAGACAATCAATGACACTCAAACCCAGTGTTACTCATATGTGAAACGGGTTCAAAGCAGCATTCGAGTCTGTTTTCAGGCCTTAGCCTTAGCTCTCTCCAGCCCGGAAAGCTTTTCTAATATTACTGCAGGTCCTAAAGCGCTTGCCCAGTCATAAACCTTCATTCCAGTGATATTCTTTTGAGCTCTTTTGTATTTTGTCTCATCATCTCTCTTTCTGCAGTTTTTCTTCAAATCTCCCTCTTGCTCGTTCTGTCTCCTCAGCCGTTATAGCTATGCCCCCTAATGTTACATGCTTGTTGTTGGTGTCGGCCCGACTAACTTCCAAACAGTGTTGTTGAAATATGGCCTACCCCACCTTTAATTATCGGTTGTAATTTTATATATATATATATATATATATATATATATATATATATATATTATTCTGACACTTATTTCAATACAATAATTATATATATCTGATACTACAAAAATACTGCAAAAAATATATTATTATTAGTAATAGTAGTAGTATTCATAATAATAGTATTAATAATACGTTATTATAAATAAATGAATGAATTAATGATTGCTATTGTTGTTTATTTTACAAAGAAAAATATGAATATCTTATACTTATTTAAATACAAGTATATTTTTATATATCAGATATTATAAAATATTGCAAAAAATAAAGTATATTATTATTAAAATTTATTTATAATTAATAATCAAATAAAAATATAAATAAAATAATTAATAAATATATTCTATTGTGTATTGTTGTTAATATTATTATTATTTTGTGTGTGTGTGTGTGTGTGATGGGACCATTAAAAATGCAAACAAAAAAATCTGAACTACTCGCCCAACTGGGCCAGCAGAAAAAAAAAAAATCCTTTTCATTCATCCCCACTTTATCATTACCAAATAAGAGCAAAAGTGTCTAGTGTTGTAAATCTGGCCTCTGTGTCACATTTGCTCTGTCCCTTTGTTTGACAGGCATTGTTCTTGGTCCAGTATATTCTCTTGTACCAATTGCGGGCTCCTAGTGTAAAGGGCCCCTATGTCATGTGAATGGAGAGAGCTATAATTACAGGACAATGAGGACATGTTTCCACTCTGTTACACTGTCCTTTCACATACTGTCAGCTATAAGCCAGACACGCAGTTGCAGACACAACAAGGATTTTCTCTCTCTGCATGCACATGCATTTGCACATGCACACAAAATCGCCACGCATACACATTAAATTATATTAATTCATACTTCACATGCACACACGTTTGAACAAGTCACAGCTATTGCAATCAAAGTATGTCCCTACTCTCACTGGCGTGTCATTTAAACAATTTTATTCCCATTATATATTATAACTGAGAAAATAATTTTTAAATATCATAGCAAATCTTACAAAAATATAAAAAAAAAAACGCACTAAATTGTGTAATCAATTGACAGCCTGAAAATAATTTCCTCCTATCTTTATGCATGATTAAATATGTAGTGTTCTGGCAAGCTTGGCAAATCAAAAATTTGTCACATACTAACCGCAATTTTCCCACAAGTTTCTGAGAGGGGAACGGCTTTTAACAGGTCACATCCTGCTCCATTGTGTTCATAATACTCATTAATCCCATAAACTACTGAACTAAGTTTCTTTTAAATATGCTTAGTAAACTTGCTAAATCATGCCAGAAATCTTATTTGAAGGCGGTGGCAGTAATGTACATGCTAAGAGGTTTCCTGTTTTTTTTTGTCTTTTTTTTTTTAATGAGGTGTGCAATAAAAACCCAACTTTGTTTATTACAGCCACTCTGAAATGCATTAAGTCTCTCTCTCTCCCTCTCTGTTGACTCTCTTACCAGTAATTGCTATACATAACAAACACTCAGGCATATAATAAAATATTACAGAGACACTTTACGTTAGATCAAAGTACTGAAGAAAACTCATCCAAGTTTGCAGAAAGCAACGTAGTTAGACTTTAACGTAGTTCATTTATCCAGTAGTTCAATATCACAACTATAGAAATCCTTACTAATGAAATGTGTATCATACAAAAGTCATGAAAATGTCATTGAAATCACACCTTAAAACTGCTAGTCATGAAATATGCAAAACCTAGTTATTCCCACCAGAAAAAGTGTTCAACAAACTGATGGTTCTCAAGGATGTCCCACACATACTAAATAGGCCTACAGGTCTGATCTTGGATCCTCTCCAGGAAAAATATTGTACAAAAGAATGATAAGTCTCTAAAATCTGTCTATACAATCAAATATTGAATCACTGTGTTAATATGAATATCATACACAAGTGTGGGTGGTCCAGAGCAGAAACTGTACCAACTGATTCCAGAGTTTGTAAAACTCTGAAATCAAAGCAAAACATTGTACTGTATGTGCGATCATTCGTTTAAATGGAATAACTGCTTAGATAGCATCATGCCAGAGGAAGTCCAGCTTCAACGAATCCCTCAAAACTGACTGAGGAGATTATGACATAAGCAAAGTAAACTTCACTGAAATGTTCACAGTTTCACTTGGCAACAAACTTCTTTGCAAGACCACTGAGCTGTGACAGTGTTTACAGCCTCTGTAAAGATCAAGTGTCATGTTCAGTTTTCTATTCGAACAATCTGAGAACGAAGACAAATACACGGAGCAGCTTTTCGGCACTGTGTTTTCCGAGGGAAAAGGCCAAACAGTCTGTGCAAAGACTTCAGTGTTGTTTAAATACACACTCTAAAGACATTGACTCGCAGGAGCTGACCTGTGGGAATGATCACAGTGGGAAGTTTAGAGGTTAAACTGTCCTACAGCTAATGTCAACCTCGGTTTCCTGGTTACCAACTACTAAGTGGATGGCGTGAATCAGAAATTTGAGTCTAAAGGCCTATTTCAATGCACTCATAATAATTTGTATGAGATGGCAAGATCTTATGATATCATGAAACTTGGCACATGAAAAGTACAACTTTTTTTTATTATTACAATCATTGTTATGTTTAGGTTTGGGTGACGCATTTTTGTACGACTTCGCCATCTATGACGCCATTTTGTAATGACTTTACCATTATTGCAACTTTTCATAAGAACAGTTGCCTTTTCACACAAAGAATGACGAAAAAATCAATGCAATGATTAGTCACACCAAAGCTAATATTCAAGAAATTGTATTGTGGTAAAGTTTTTTAGCAAATAACAACTTAAAAGTCATATGGACTAATTTTATGGTTGACTATATGGAAAAGACCAATGTGAACATTCTGCTAAATGGAAGAAAGGAAGCCATGCGTGTTAGGATTGGCATGAGGTTGAGTAAATAATGACAGAATTGTCATTTCTGGATGATCTAATGCTTTAAATATGAAGCATCATGGGGTAAGAATTCAAA
This sequence comes from Hypophthalmichthys molitrix, assembly GCA_037950675.1. NCBI lineage: Eukaryota > Metazoa > Chordata > Actinopteri > Cypriniformes > Xenocyprididae > Hypophthalmichthys > Hypophthalmichthys molitrix. Next base: position 13,276,855 of record CM075515.1, on the reverse strand, counting down.
CAAATCAGACTTAATTGTCTCTTTTCAGTCATCTGTCCTACAACACTTCTCAAAAAGCATGTGGGAACATTCAGTTGGACAGCTGATTGGCAGTTGGCTGGTGCAACAGTAGCAGGGACTGACAAAAAACTTCTGCCAAAGCATCAGTTAGCCAACGCCAAGACACATGTCCAGCTTCACCGGCAGTGGCCACAGCAACATCATGGCTGATGGCTGACCTAAATATTTGCGAAGCCGAGCCAACTGGTGCCTGTTGCACAATAGTTGCACAGCTGAGAGAGGGGCTACTGATTGCACAAGCCAGTGAGGGCTTTTGAAAATTGAAGTTTATGAGAGGACTTCAAATATGGAAGTCAATTTCCGCCACATAAGAAAAAAAAATCCTGCTTTGGTAGATCATAATTATGAGACAAAAGGTTATGAGATTTTTAGTCATAATTAAAAGAATTATGACATACCAAGTCAGAATTATAACATAAAAAGTCAAAATTATGATAAGAAAAGTAAAAAGTAAGAATAAAAAGTATAAATTGAAATAATTATGACAAAAAGTTGAAATTATGACAGTCAAAACTAGTTTTAGAAATTATGAGACAAATCATAATTTAGATAAAAGTTGAAATTATGACATACTAAGCTATGATTATACTATAAAAAGTCAAAATTACAAATGAAATAATTATGAGTCAAAATTATCACATAAAAAGTCAAAAGTAAGACATACTAAGTCATTATGTCAAGTATGAAATGTAAAAATAGGGGAAATTCTATTGCACAATTAAATATCCAATATCAAACGATAACAACAAATTAAAATATATATATTAAAAATATCTGATAACTGATATGGCCCCATGGGTATATTCATATATATATATATATATATATATATATATATATATATATATTCATCATGTAGCCTATATATTTGTTTGTTTTAACAGAAAATATTTTTTCTTAAATCGATTACAGCATGCCACATTAACATGTTTTGTTTGTTTCTTGCTTGTTCAACAACTTATCCTCCATTCAAACACTAAATTCCTTTTTAAGGCCTAAAAGCTTTCGCACTGGCATGGCTTGTGTGGAATGTGGTAAGTTGCACTTTGAGAAGTTAATGAACAAAGCTTCTTTCTGAGAGTGCATGGTCTAAGTGCTTGATAATGGAGACCACACCTCGGCCGGCCTCTCTCATGAATCTGTTGTGATTCTTGTTAACATCATTGGTGGCAGGTCTGCTTTGATCCCTCCAAGCACATACATAAAACAGAGGGGAGCACAGTGAAGTGGAACCCTGCAAGGTGTGGATTTTATGGGTAGAACTGTTTATGTTGCCCAAGGCCAAGAGACACATGAAGGTGCTTCTACTTGGTTATGCCTTAGTATCTATTAGAGGTCTTTGAGGATTGAAGCACTTATATAAAATATTAATAGCTTATAGGCTTTAAAAGCCTTTATTTAAAAATGCAGCAAAATGCAGATGCCACCAAATATAGCAAACCTGGAAGCATCCGCCTCGATTACTCTGCATTAGATGAGCTCATCCAAAGCCTTTCCATAAACAGGATTGCTTGAGTTTGACTTAAAACAAAACTTTGAGGAATAGTTCACCTAAAATAAAAGTTGCCATCATTTACTTATATTTTCATGTCTTTCCAAACCCATTTTCATTCTTCTGTGCACAAAATGGCAAGTCTTCTGAAGTTGTAAGCTTTGTGTGATAAACAGACCAAAATATTATAGTGCAACCGGTTCGTACATTTTTTGTAAAGGTAATGTAACATGCCGTAACTGAATATTTCAAAGCAGTAAGAGAATTTAAAACTATAGCAGAGGGCGAAATTTTCAGTGAAGAATGGCTATCGTATGACTTGTCAAAACTTGAAATATTGGACATAGACTACCAGTTTGGGGATGGTAAGATGTTTTTTGTTTCTAAAAGAAGTCTCTTATTAACACCATGGATGCAAAAAGGCAGTTAAAAAACAATACAGTAATATTGTGAAATATTATTTACAATATACCTAACTGTTTACTATTTTAATATATTTTACAAGATATGCATTACATGATCCTTCAAAAAGCAATCTAATATGCTCATATGGTGCTCTGGAAACATTTCTTATCATTATCAATATTGAAAACAGTTGCATTGCTTAATATTTTTGTGGCAAGCATGATACATTTGTTTTTTTGCAGGATTCTTTGATAAACAAAAAGTTCAAAAGAACAGCATTTATTTGAAATAGAAATCTTCTCTAACATTGATAAAGTTTTTACTGTCACTTTTGATCATTTTAACGTATCTTTGCTGAATAAAAGTATTAATTTCTTTTTAGAACAGAACAAGATCCTGGTCAGTGTATGCTTTCATTGTATGTAATAGTGCAACTCTACATTCTGCTGAACTTCTCCTTTTTAACTCCATAAAAAAAATAAAAAAGGTCATACACTGTAAAAAATTATAAGATCAATAAGTTATGATAACATATGTTTTTACATTGCTTTAACTCAGCAAAATAAGTTAAGCAATTTACAACTTTTTTAAATAATTTATACAAGATTCAGTTTATTGTAATTTAAGTTGAAATGACTTAAACATCCAAGTTGATTGTACTTAAAAATTTCAGTCAGCAACTTTTTTTTTTTTTGGGGGGGGGGGGGGGGGGGGTATGGGTTTTGAAATATGAGGGTAAGCAAATGATGACAGACATTTCATTTTTGTGTCAGCAGCTTTAAAACTGCTGTTGTATAAAATTCTCAAGATTAAACAAAGAATTTGCCTCGATTGCATCATCGTTTCATTTCATTGTTAAGGAAGGAATTCGGTAGCAAAGCCTTAGCGTTAGAGAAGATAATGCCCAGTTTGCCCTTTGTACTCGTGCAGTCCAATGAAAAACCTCCATACACCATTCCTTGACTCTTTGTCAAATAGTCTTTGGTGTCCAATGGCAACAGCTTGTGTCTGGAAATTAAGAACAGCTCTTGAAAAACAGTACTCCTAAGCTCTATTTATGAGTAACACAAACTCTGCAATCATTACCAGGCATTGTCTTTTGATATAAAAAAATCTACTTCGTGCAAGTGATGTGATCGGGAATATTGTTTTACTGTCACGCAGGTACACCAGTCACAACATACTGTGCCTGACTGACAAGTTTTGTTCATTTGCTGTTCTGATCCATGTCTGATCTCTGCTCTTTTACCAGATAGACACCAAGTGAGTGCAAAAAACTCTCTCTTCTTTCAGCTGTGTCCTTCCTTTAAGGTCTCAACACACAAACAGCTTTGTCTTCACTGACAGAAATCTGCATGTGGACAATGCCTCCCTCCTCCTCGAACTTAAGAAGCCCCCCACATTTCACCCCCTACCCTCCTTCTCACCCCACTTCACAAAAGGGGCCCGTGCTTCAACCCCCAGCTTGGCGCAAAATGCTTAAGAGCTCCACAATGCTCCCCCATTCTCCATGGCAACAACAACGGCGAGCCAGAGCTTTTCAAAACTCTTTTTCCCAGACTTCCTTCAGAGGACATCCATGAGGGAACCCAATGGGATGCTTAGTCCCATTACCAGAAGATTTGGAAGGAGATCAGCTTGCATAGCACAAGTTACTCGGTTGAAAAGATCAGCATATGTTGTGTTTTGGAAGTTGGTCCCCATCGGGCTTCTTAACTGGCTTAACCAGCAAGACTTTCTTGGACTTTCTGGTGTGGTAAAGCTATCAATTCCTTCTAAATTTTTTTTAAAGGAATTAACAAGACTTTCTTGGTCTTTCTGGTCCAGTGAAGCTGGTTTAGCAGCATGTTTTGGTGCACCACCAAGACCAGCACTAACCTACATAAACCAGCCTGGACCTGCAAGGAAATTCAAGCTGGTGTAAGCTGGTCTATGTCAGCACTAAAAGTGACCTGACCAACAGCTTGATCCCCGCTTTTCTCTGAAAGGTTCACAAATTCCCTGCATGGTTTAGATGCTTCGAAATGCTGATATGAGATAAAGATTCCATACATAAGATGATTTAGAACGTGGCGAAATAAGGATAAAGACATATGCACTGCCATTAACGGAAGAAATGTGTGCACCACACGCTTTGCATCAGCCGCTGCGTGAGATTTCACTTAGACGAAAAGGAGATTGATGAAATAATACATCAAAGGTTCAAAAGATAAAGATGAAAAGATCAAAGATTATGAGAAGTGCCCTACCTTTAAAATAAAACTGTAGATCAAAAGTTGGCTAGAGAATTAACCACAGATGGTCCTTTCCTGGCAGTTCACTCACTCGAATTATATATCGAATTATCACTCAAAATCCAAAAGCCCTATAGATAAGCCTTATGAAGTTATCTTGAGGCACGGTTATGAATGGAATGCATTGCTGGGATTGAGTCAAGTTTATTGACTGACTGAATGTAAAATGATGCAAAATAACTAACACTAGAGATGAGGCGTTATGCTGGGAAAGAGAAGAACCACTGAGTCTACATGAATGCAGATGCTGCAATAATTCATATACATTAAATTCTTAAGATTTTAAAAACTTTACAGTGTACTTGCTTTAAAAACTGCATTCATATTAACGTAGTGAAGAGTTTCAATAAATGAATAAAATGATATCCTTAGATTTGTCAAATAAGCACAGTACATTGTGTGTTTCCAACATGTTTCTCTCTCTCTCGCTCAAAAAAACAAACAAATAAAAAACATTCATTTTCCAGCATTATAGAAAAGGCTTGAATGGTAATGACTGACTGATTTAAAAGCTTTGTGGATACCAAGTGTAAGGAAAATCAGAGAGATTAACATGATGATGCTTTCGATTTATTCCTCTCTCTCTCTTTTTTTTTTTTGGACATTTAATAAAGTGTCAATTTATTCTAAATTAACCCAAATTTTAAAAATGGACAGATTTTGTGGAAGGAAAATTTCTTGCCAGTTCAAACATATTGCCTCGTATTCTGTACTAAATGGAATTGCAATCAGTGTGATACTTATTTGAAAAAATAATTTATATCTAATAAAATATCTGTAATGCATAAAATGTATTAAAATGTATATAAAAAAGAAAACAAGGTTAAAAAAGTATATGCATAATGAACAAATGCAGGATTTTATTCATCATAAGCAGCTTTGAGTAATGTTTGTGTTCTCCCTCCACTGTCACTGTGTACTAGGTAGTTATTTGTCTGCCCACTAAGCAGAGGCACAAGGCATTTCTCAGAATCAAATTAAGTGGCAGTGTGTCACTGGAACTACAAAGGGCCATCTCTACTAACTGTCTGATCCTGATCCTCTGTAAGCTGTGACAACAATTAAACAGAAGTAATCAAAACAAACTCTAGTTGTACCCAGGCTACATAGGAGTTTTAAAGGCTCTTCAATTGATCCCCCAACATTTTCTTGTCAAATGTGACATCTTATACGAGACAAAAAAGTTATATCACTGAGAAACTATGAAAAGCGATCACTCCATGGACATCAGTTCTAATCCTGAAATCACGTGATATCTTGTTGGGACATGCAACGTGGTTTTCAGCTTATAGATGGATTTCAGTTATTTTAGCTTTTTTTGTTTTGTTTCATTTTTCTTAAATGAATCTTGGGGCCTGTTATAGCCTGGGGATGCAGAATGTGAATAAAGACTTAAAATCATAAGTCAAATCAAAACTTCCTTTGACACATAATCACTCACTGTCTAATAGGCAGGACATTCTGTAAGCTTTGGTTCCTGGGAAAATGTACATGAAACGAACAAACCTGACAGGTAAGAATGACATTTGATTTCTACAAGATTCAAAGGGAGAAGGGTTCACTAACTTTTATTCATGTTAGTGCATGATAGTTGTTAGTGGGAATATGTTCTAGGATGGTTCTGAGGAATGTGGGGGAAAATCAACAACAGTTAATTTGAAAATTGTTGGAGAGAGTACCAATTTAGAAACAATTACATCTCATTTCCAAACCACAGTTGCTGTACTGAGTAGAAGAGACTTTGAAAGAGTGCAAGTGTGGCACAAGCTGAGGTACAACAGTTTTAAAAAAGAGAGATAAGTGAGTCCTTAATGTGATATGCAGCATAACCATGCAAATAGTTAAATAAAATTAGAAATAAATTTAAATTATAATATTTGAAGTCACATTATGAATTATAAAGTTGCAATTGTGGTAGATATAAGGCAAATTGGGAGAAATAAAATGTTATTAAAATGTGATTATGAGGTAATGTTGTGATTATGAGGTAATGATTATTAAGGTAAGTACCTTTTTTGACTCTGAGGTTTAAACATATTCACTCAAATTCACTGAATATATTGCAAACAAGAAACTTATAAATGGATGACCATTTCAGAATTGCTGCAAATAATAAAATATGATAATAGTTGTTTTGGATATGCTCACTATAGGGAATGGCAGCAAAGACACAGTAAGGCTGTAAAAACAATTTGGATATTCAGGGTCTGAGAACCCACCAGAAGAGAAGAGCACACAAGGAGGCAGATCACTATCACTAAGAGCATCAAAGAAAACCAATTAACTTGGTGTGAAAAGAATAAAGCTTGCACAAATCCACTTCTACTATGACAAGGCAATTTGCAAAGCAGATTTTGAAGTCACTCAAACCACTGCACACAATACTTCGCCACACAATGATTTTAACTTTTCAAAACAAAAATGGTGCCCAAATAATGTGGTATCATGTATAGTGAGTCTCACCTGTAACCGTTACCCTCATTGTGGCCTCAAGAGGCCTGTTGTTATCCAAGTCCTTGCTCAGCTTTAACTCCCCAGTGTCTTGATTGAGAATCAGCAGGCTGAGTTCATTTCCCTCAACAAATGTGTAGAGGAGCTTGTCAGACACATCTGGATCACGAGCAGGCACCTTCCCAATAACTCCTGTGGGAAAGCTGCTGGACTTATTTGTAATGTAGTTGTTAAAAATAATCTCAAAATCCTGTAGAACAGGGTCATTGTCATTGACATCTACTAGGACGACATGTACAGTGGCCCGACTGACAAGTGGTGCGGAAGTGGCCTGGACCACTATTACGTATTCCATCTTGGTCTCGTAGTCTAGGTCAGTAAGGGCAATTAGATCTCCACTGAAGATGTCAAGCTGGAAGACCTCAGGAATATTGCCCTCAACAATCTGATAGAGGATCTGGGCATTGGTACCTTCGTCTGGATCTGTGGCACTTACACGGGCTATAGTGGACCCTACGGAACTGTTTTCCTCTACGTATATATACAACTCATCCTTCTCAAACACAGGAGCATTGTCATTTATGTCCAACACGGACACATGAATGTCTACGGCTGCTTTGAGAGGGGGCACTCCTTTGTCAACTGCAAACGCCTTGAGGTTATACACTGCAACGTTTTCCCTGTCAAGCTTGCGGGCCGTTCTGATGATCCCAGAGTAAGGCTCAATAAAAAAGTCCCCCTCGCCATCATCCCCTCCCTGGAAGGTGTAGCTCAGTCGACCGTTAGATCCAGAGTCTCTGTCTGAAGCAGATACCTGGAGTACACTAGTGTATACCGGTGCATCCTCGAACACTGTTCCCTGGTAAATGTCCCGGAGAAACTGGGGTGCATTGTCATTGGCATCAAGAATGATAATCTCTACATAGGTGGTGTCTGATTTCTGGGGAATGCCGTTGTCTCGGGCAATGATGGCAAGCGTGTAGGAGGCCTGATCTTCGTAGTCAACCTCAATCTGAGTCGTGATGGCACCGGTGTCAGGATCTATCTTGAACTGTGGCACATTGTCCTCCATTACATAAGTAATACGGGCGTTTTCACCAGTGTCCTCATCGGTGGCACTGATGACCACAACAGTTGAGCCTATGGGCCGGTCCTCACTTACTAAAACCTGGTAGTTAGCACTTTGAAATACTGGTCGATGGGTGTTGGCATCAGTCACATTAATGAAGACCTGAGCAGTGTCATGGCGCGTACCATCTGAGGCGGTGATTGTTAGGAGATACTGCCTTTCTTGCTTGTAGTCCAAGGGTAGTGCTAAAGTAATAAGTCCCCCTCCACTCTGGCTGGTGATGGCGAACCTGTTCCGTGTGTTCCCACTAGATATTTGGTACGTTACCACACTGTTTACATCCCTGTCTACAGCTGTTACGCTAAGCACACTGGTGCCCACATTTGCATCCTCATTGACCTTTAGGTTATACAAGTGCTGTGTGAAGGTTGGGACATTGTCATTTACATCTAGTATAGTGACACTTACACTAGCTGAAGATGACATTGTAGGAACCCCGCAGTCTCTGGCCTCAACACCAAAATTGTAATACTCTGTAGTCTCCCTGTCCAGCTCAGCACGAACAGTAATCCATCCAGTGTTGTTATTGATAGTGAAAGGAAAACCAGGTGATGTGTCAGTCAGCTTGTATTCCAAATGAGCATTGTCACCTGAATCAGCATCGATAGCTTGAATGTGCATCACTGAGTGACCTACAGGAACATTTTCTAAAACTGAGGCTTGAAAGGGTGTGCTGACAAACATGGGGGCATTATCATTAACATCCACCACTTGGATTACAACCATACCTGTGCCATTGATAAGAGGTGGTCGCCCTCCATCTTGTGCTTTCACTCGCAGTGTGTACTCTCTTATCATCTCATAATCTAAAGGGCTGATAACATCAATGACACCTGTAGGGGAGTGTATGTAAAACTGGCCCTTTATATTCCCATTTATGATGCTGTAATGCACTTTTGCATTATTCCCGGCATCTTTATCTGTAGCCTTCACCACAGCTACTTGTGAATTCACGGCTATGTTTTCAGGAACTTGGACTATATATCTCTTCTCACTAAACTGAGGGTAGTTATCATTCTCATCCTCTATGAAGATGTGCACTGTGGCTGTGGCGGTACGTGGACCGGGCTCTCTGCCCTGGTCGTTGGCTTCAACAATAATCTTGTACTGAGATTTGACTTCTCTGTCTGGTCTGACTCTGGTTTTGACCAACCCATTCCTTGGATCGATTTCAAAGCAGGTGTTCACCTCATCATTATTCACAATCTTATAAATCATATTGGCATTAGAAGGGGCGTCTCCATCTGTAGCCCTAATAGTCATCACTTCAAAACCTACTTCAACATTTTCTCTAATACTAACCCTATACTCATTCTGTTCAAAAACTGGCGAGTGGTCGTTAGTATCGCTGACTGTGATAGTGAGGTACGAGATAGCTGACCTTTTAGGGGTTCCCCTATCAGTAGCAGTAACTTGGAACAAATGAGTGTCTTTAACTTCCCTGTCTAAAGGTTGTAGAGTAGTTATACCGCCCGTCTCAGGGTTTATTTGAAATAAATTGTTAGATCTGCTGTCAAAAAGAGCTTCCATATCGTATTCAACAACACCAGCGTCTCCGTCATCGGCGTCGAAGGCTTTGAGGGTAATGACGCGCGTTCCCGAGGGCTCGTTTTCGGGCACTGATACCTGGTAGTTTGGCAGTTGAAACTGAGGAGCAGAGTTCACGTTTCTTTTTTGACGTTTAGCCCACGGGTCTAATTCACCTCCAATGTGTTTTCTGCTTAAATGTAACTTAACATCAACAAATAAAGAGCTATTCAGTGTATTAGGCATTAAACAAATCAAATTCGCTTCATATCGCTGCTTATGAGGTAAACAGTAGTTCGCGCTCGTGAGGGAAATAACATGCCGCTGGTCTTTCTCCACGCACCTACCACGAAACATTTGGGAATTCCGCATGGATACAGGTAAACGTTCGTAAATGTTTATGGGTAAGGAGTCCAAAGAAAAACATGTCTCATCCCCAGTCAGGAGATACATATAGGCATCTGGATTAAGATTTTTTCTTTTGTATTTGTTGAAGCAGTTCTGCCCATGAACGAATGTATTGAAATGAAGCAGTATGAAGTTTTCAGAAAGCAGCGATTTAATCCGCAAATACAGTGGCACCGGATTTCTCGGTAAACGAGTGCACTGAACTTTGCGCGCGAGTGATACCAGCCCATCACTTCTCCTGATCTTTAGAAAGTGCCGTAAAGACTTATCTGTGAGACTTCTGTCGATTATGTACGTCCAGTCTGGTCCGATTGATACATTTGCCAGTGTTGCACCAGGCTGGAGGGCTTCCGATAGATGTAAATCCAAGCATCCAAACGGTGGGAGATGAATAAGTAATCCAAAGCACATCCATATCACTGGTAATTCCATGGCTCACGCGCATCTCATTGGGAAAATTAGTCCAAACGACCCAGAACGTCTGCAGTTTGCAAAATTCCAACCATTCCTGTAGGCTAACGTGAAAGTGCACATTGGGTCAAGGCATGTTTCTGTGTGCAGAGCAGCAGGGACCAGAGAGCTGCACTGATAAGTTGTAATGAGTAAGATGGCTCTTCTCCCTCCCCTCCCACAACTTGCATGGACTTACTCATGCATTGTGATTTTGAAATATCCAATGAGCTCAACCGAATAGCTTACATTCTTGGTTATTAAAGAACAAAGTTTTAAACTTAAACGTAAACCATTAAACATTTAATCAATCCAATTTTCACGTTGGAATTTTTTCCTGTTAAGGTAAAGGATAAAACACAAGAATAAAGCTTAAAAATGCATTATAATTATTTAACTTAATTAGGCTATATATAATTATTGTTATTATTGAATTTTATTAAATAGATTTTTTTATTTAATATACACTACAGGTCAAAAGTTTGGAAACATTACTATTTTTATTTTTGTTTCCAACATTGATAATAAATCAGCATATTAGAATTATTTTTGAAGGATCATGTGACACTGAATGATGCTGGAAATTCAGCTTTGTATCACAGAAATAAATAATTTTTAAAAGTATATTAAAATAGAAAACCATTATTTTAAATTGTAATAATATTTTACAATATTACTGTTTTTTTCTGTATTTTTGATCAAATAAATACACCCTTTATGAGCATAAGATACTTCTTTCAAAAAAATTAAAAATAGTAATGTTTCCAAACGTTTGACCGGCCCTGTATATACAGTACACACACTCAGAGCACAGACTTGGGTTATTCTCAAAATTTCTATAATCATTTAAACACTTTTAGCTGTAGTCCTTACATAATATTTACAACTATTTTTCACCGTACATTAAATGAACCGTCTCAGCCAATAACACTTATGTAGCTATCATTCGATTAAATTATCTGATTTCTTGAAAGTGCTGAAATACCCTTTGTCTGTCCCGAGGAAATGGATTTTTATGTTCCGCTCTTCTTTCTCATTCCACAATTTAAAACTGCATTAAAAAGGAATTAAAATACATCCAAAGAAGACAAACAGTTTCGTATGATAGTCGTGATCTAGTGCAGATCTTGGTTGAGTACGCCCCCTTGTGGATACTTAAGTTATTTAGTAATCTTTTGGTTTGAATACAGCAGCCACAAAAAGTATTTGTCACACTTAAAAATGAATTAGATAGTTATATTAAATATTAAATAGCACACTTTAAGCGAAACATTGCACAAAAGTGTTTCATCTTTTAAAATATAAAACAATAAGAATACGATTGTCAATCATTAGTGGAAGATGTCCACACCTGTGGTTACTTTTGAGAGGAACTTGATACTTAACTTTGGGGACAAGCTAGGTAAAAGTATTTTGGGAAAATTGGCTGAATAAATAAAATTATTTCTGAGAAAAGGTTTAGAATAATTTATTTGCTATAAGTGTGGCTAACTTTAGGGGGCACTGTACCAATCAAATCAAGGTTGAAAGAAACTGGTTTAGATTCGAATACACATTCTTTGATCATTTAAAATCTTTAAGTATTAAGACTCATTCACACCAAGAATAATAATAACTATAACTATAATATATTAGGCCCCGTTTACACTAGTGTGTTATTGTTTTAAAACGCCGTTTTAAAATGAAAACGATCCTCGTCTACACTGGCATTTCCACAGCGTTTCAGAAATGACCTGTCTACACTACACGGCCGAAAACGCATGTCACATGACTGTTCATGCACACTGGGCATGCGCTTAAAAGTGTAAACAGTTGCCTCTTGCACATGTAGGTAGCTGCAGTATTAAAAAATGCTGAGTTTAACTGCACAATGGCTGCTAATAATGAGAATAAAGCCAGCAAAGATTGCAGTTCAGTCTCCATGTTATTGTTTACACGGTCGTCAAGGATACGGAGAGCGAACATGTCGAGTCAAGTCACGTCACCTTTATTTATATAGCACTTTTTACAATGCAGATTGTGTCAAAGCAGCTTTACATTGATAACTGGTATATAATTATGGCTGCACAGCAGCTCTTAAAGAATAGTGTCAATGCAGGCAGATCAAAGCACTGTTGAATATCAAATGTCAAGTGTCCCCAACTAAGCAAGCCAAAGGCGACAGTGGCAAAGAACCCAAACTCCAACAGGTGACATCAGATGGCAAACAGGTGGCAAATAGGCAAAGTAGACTTCTGCCGTGGGAAGCCACGCCATCGTTTTTAAACTAAAAAGGGGTCTGCAGCATCTTCAAAAGTCTCTGTTTTCGAGGTTCGAAAGTGTCGGCGTAGTGTAAACGACAGGCGTAACCATAGCAAAACTTGTGCGTTTTCGTTTTAAAACGCATTAGTGTAAACAGGGCCTTAGAATCCACACTGATGCATGATAATAACGTTCTGTTTATTATAAGAACACGGTGTGTGTGGATTCTGATTGGCTGTCAACGGCTTTATCATTCATCAACTGAAATGACTCCAAGGATATCAGTCCACTGTTTGACTTCCCTATTCTCAGAGAATTAGAACAATTAAAACTTTATCATCCTTGGTGTAAACGGCATTTAGTTTGAATAAAAAAAAAAAAATAGACTTTTCACAAATGTGATTTTCTCTCAGGGTAACTAGTAGCATGTTCGCTATATACACACACACAAACAATTTATTTCTTTACATACTGCTGATTTTTTAATAAATATTGACTTACAAATCCAAATTATAATTGTTAAAGGGATAGTTCAACAATTCTGTCAAAATATCTTCCAAATATCTTATTTTGTGTTCCACAGAAGAAAGTCAGTCATACAGGTTTGGAATGACATGACTGAGTAAATAACAATTTTCATTTTTGGATAAACTATCCCTTTAACTAGCTTTAATATTTGTGCCCAAAAGTGATGAAATTCAAACTCAAATTCAAATCTGAATAAAATTCATGTGTTCAAGTTTCATTTATTGCAGTTGCTGGATACAACATTATGTAAACGTTTCAAACAAAACTTAAATTCTTCCAACCAAAAACAGTTTTTTCCCCACTCTCTTCACTTTATAATTCCACAGAAGCACCCTGAATGAGGGACATTAGTACAAAAAGTGCCAGCAATGGGGATGATTATATCCAAAAACAAACAGCCCACACAGCTTGGTCAACTATATCCAGTCGGAAATGACACTATCTATGCTCAAACTGTCTGATAGAGCCAACACAGGCAGGATGCTACTGGTAATACGGTCTATATCGTGACTGCTCGTGGTGGTGAGGCCCTGGCATCTGTCCCTGTGGCGGTGGCCCCTGCATACGGGGCGGATGGGGTCCACGTGGATTGGGCCACATCCCCGGGCTCATGCCACCTGGTTGGGTAAAAGGTGGGCTAAGAGTGCCTTGGTCCTGTTGCATTGAGTTTGGGTTGTAGTGATGTGGAGGAGGGGCACTGACTGGGGGAATCGGACCTGGTGGAGGGTGATTCATGTAGGGTGGCATCTGGCTGATGATGTGTCCAGGTGGAGGGGGTGTTGACATTGGAGGTGCCTGGTTATAAACCATGTGAGGTGTGGCCGAGCCTTGCGGCGGGTGCTGCATGGGGATGCTGAGAGGGGGCGGTGGGGGCGGAGGAGGTCTGTAATGTGGTTGTTGTGGTGGAGGCATTATGTGATGCGGGTGGGACACCACTGGTTGGCTGGAGTAATCACCAGGGTGATGGTGTGGAGGCAAGCCGGGAGGTGTCTGTGGGTGGGGCTCACGGGGAGAGGGGCCCAAGCTCCCCGAATCATCTTGAATGGGCACTGTGATGAGGTTGCTATGCTTCCGTGTAGACACCGTGGCAATCCGGAAGGTCTCCGGGGGGAGGTTGCGTTGGGAAGGCCCCAGATCGGAGGGCGAGGATGGAGGTGGATGGTTGTAGGTATCGTGGCCTTGCAGTGGGGAAGGAATGAGAGGGTGTGATTTAGACAGGTGGGGAGGTGGCAGCAACCTAAAGCGGTCTGGTGGGTCAGTGGCCTGTGGTGGATCTGGGCGAGAGCTTCCGGTCTTGCTGGCCCTCATGTGGCGATGGTTGATGTGGGCCTGAAGGTCTCGCTGTGAGAGGTAGGTGCGTTTGCAGCCCTGCACAATGTTGCACATGAAGAGGGAGCCGCGCTGGCACTGCTCGATGCGCTGGACAGGGTCTGTGCAGCTGTAGAGGGACACACTGAACTTAGGATTTAGTAGGGGAAGTGGACTCACATACACATAAACTATTACTCAGATTTCCTTTTTTATTACTCAGAACATTTATATCAAGAACGAACAAAGGACCTGCTATTCACATTACCCTCTATAAGTTTAGAAACACCAATTTCAATTTCAACATAAATCCTTATTCTTTATTGCCATAATTATTATTACAAGACCAGCAATAATGATTTTCTTTTAGACTGTATAATAATGGCATTATATACAGGTCCTAGTCAGAGTGTGATGCCTGATTGCGGGATTTAATCTGACTGATTAAAGACTGACTGAGATTTACTGACTGATGGACAATTAAGATTAATACAGACCAAATAAAACACAGTATATAGAAATGCTATAACATTTTAGTATGTTCTGATTCAAAGATTTTTGTTTTATTAAAAAACCCATCACAAAAAAGATTTATGCTGATATTGTCAAAAACACTATTATGACCAAAAGTAATTTAATGCTAAAATCATGGTCTACAAAAATCTCAGAAATGGTAAATGTCATGACATCTTCCCTGGAAATTAAAAATGTACTATATTATATACAGAACACATAATAATGACTGTTTTTGATAATCCAGCAAATAAAAAAAATAAAAATATTATATATATATATATATATATATATATATATATATATATATATATATATATATACATATATGGGTCATTGACGAATAAGGTTTTTAAAAGTGTAAAAAAAAAAACAAAATAAACATAATGGAAATATATATATATATATATATATATATATATATATTATCTCAAATAAGACCTCAAATGCAAAAGCCTGTAAGTGCCATCTAAAATTTTCTTCTAAAATGAGCATTTTTATCAAGCTTGTATGTTTATGTTCATTTATTTCAATTTAATGGCAATGAAAAGGACCTATTATTTGCCATTAAAGTGAAATAAAAATGCTCATTTTAGAAGAAAATTTCAGACGGCACTTAGAGGCTTTTGCATCTGAAGTCTTCATATGTACTTTGTAAAATGTAAAGTGGAAACTGATGGTCGTAAAACCAAAAATAACATTAGACAACAAATAAATGAGATGTCTGGCATCAGTACAAAAACAGCTGGTTTACGCTGGTTTAGACGCTGTAAACTAGACTGGATGAGCCACATTCAAAGCTGTTATTCAATAGTTGATTTGCCAAGTACCTGAGGGTGCGTTTACACAACAACAATGTACTAAAAATTGAAAAGTTTTCCTTTTGCTTTTTAGTGTACAGATGATAAAGTTGTCAAAACGGTCCCCGTTCACACAGATCCACGAAAAGGACTAAAAACACAGTATTATGCATGTCAGGCCAGTAGTTGGCGATGTCACTTTGTAAATAATGGTATCATTTTAACAACTTGCACTTTTTCAAAAGTTTGCATTTTCAGGCCCCCAAAAAACTGTTGTCGTGTAAATGAATGGCCAAAATGCATAAAAAGTTTTCTGTTTTTAGTTAAAAATGTGTCTTGTAAAGAGCCCCTAAGATGCAAGTGGTGCACCAAAGCTAAATTGCTCTTAATATCAACTAACACGTAATACTGGAAATTAAATTTTTTTTTAACAAATTATGATTTATGATATATTAATAATATAAATTAAAATGTGCAACACTATACAGTCACTAATGAAAAAATTCTGCTGAATAAGTCTGGTTTTCCCATTTTCCTTGTCACAGTGAACATCTGTCCACTCTATGTATAGAAAAGGTACTCCTTATAGCATAACCCCCACAACAACACTGGGCGTTTAAGACAAGCATGTGCACTGAACCACATAAAGTCAGCTGACATACTCTTATTCTAACGCCTACAGACGTTACCAAGGAAACAGAATATACTAAATGTTCCTGATTTGCTTGCACCTTACAGGCAACATTTAGAGAAACACTACCTCCAAACTTTATTTATCAGGGATGGACACTGTGTTTTTAATAGCATCACGTGAACCTCAAACATACCAAGAACTTAAACTGTTGTAGGAAAAACTCACCCAGGGCACAACTTGTCACATTTCTTCTCGTAGTGCACTGCACAATCATAGCAGAAAACATGCTTACAGGGAATCTGTAAGAAAAAAAAGTGTGTCAAAAACAAGATCTCCATCAGTATAAAGAATGTTTCAGGGACTTGAACATCTTTCTTACCATTCGCCCATAGATCTGTATGGGTAGGCCACACTTGTCACAAAAATGAACTGGAGTGTCATCTTTTACTCCTACCAAGTTGAGCTGAGGAAATAAGCAGAATAAATATTTTATTTTATTAAATAATAAAATATTGTATGAAATATTTCAAAACATTACAAAAGAATTGTTACAAAATTATATTCTAATTTGTTGAAAATAATTGATGAGAAATGTATAACCTTATAATCCCAGAAGATTGGCTGAGGGAATCTGCGTTGGTTTCCATAAGCATCTCCAGATTTACACTCAAATCTTTCCTCTTGGTTATAGCTGAAAGGCTCTGAAGATCACAATTAAGTTTATAAATAAAGAAAATCTATTTATAAAGGAGTCAGCACTACCGTTTTATTCAGATCGAACAAAATTCTGATTTATTGGTGTATCCAACTCAAATCCACTAAGTTGTTTATAGTCCAAAAAGCAAAAAACACAAACAACGATAATTATTTTCGTGTTATGGCTAATAACTGACAAAAGACTGTCAGTCCTGTATATATGGGTCATTGACGAATAAGGTTTTTAAAAGTGTAAAAAAACAAAACATAATGGAGATACAATTCATTTCAAGTTTTATTAAGTGTTAACTATAAGATTATGTGTTTTTTATAATTAATTAACACTGCTTTTGTCATTTTTTACAAGATGTACAAAATTTGTCACCAAAAAATTCATTCAGTTTAACCATAATTTCAGTTTTACCGAATGACAGATATCGGATATCTAGCAAAAGAACAATCAAACATTTTATATTTAGTACAAGTTTTTAAAATATTACAATATTTTCCATGTTTTGTAGCGGTTGTACTGAATGACCTGATGTTTCGGGACATGCGTATGAGCAAGTGAAAACATAAATTTTTCAGATAGTTAAAAGAGAGTTAGTAACTTTACTTCATGACCATGTGTGACCTTTGCAGGTGTCTGAACGATGTCACATCCTGTCACATGATATTAACCGCATGACTTGATCCAAAACGGTCCCTTTATATTGGTTACTCCGAATGACATCAATGAAATTACATTTTTCCGGACATTCTTTCTTATAACCAATAAATAAATTCTGATTTATTGGTATATCCAACTCAAATCCACTAATATATACATTTATTACATTTTAAGATATTTTAATCACAAATGAAATGGCTGTACTGGCCTTTGGACAGTTAAACCGAATGACCTTTTGACACTTCAAAATTTTTAAAATACGTTTATATGTAGCAAAATATAATTAAAACCTTTTGGATTCAATAAAAGAGATCTAGTTGTACTACCTTACATTCTTTGGATGTCATATCTTTGTTTTTTATTATTATTAAGGCCTTTGGACAAAAAAGTGATGTGTCACGTCATTGACCCGTATAAGCAATTTACAAACATAACACTACAAACTAAAATAAAAAATAATTTTAAATGCTACAAGTGAATTTAGGCATCACAACATTATAATGTAGAGTACGAAAAATGGATATTCCTTTTGAGACTGGCATTTAACAGTGTTATTAAATTAAAGCAAAGGTAATATAAAATGTAATATATGAGAAATGAACATGCACAAATAACTATCCAATATCGGCTGATACAGATATGATAGCCAGCCAATGTAAATACACCAGATATTTAAAATACTGTCTTAACAGACAGATCCAATTTAATCACTTGCACGCTGATAGTCAGTCCTAAAGTTCAGATTTGGAAACACATCAGATTTATGTGTAGTGTGAACACGGTGATAACACACTATTTTGCATCCACTAAGACCAACCTTCTTCACTTTTTGAGTGCAGTCTGGTGGTGGGACGCTGAGGTCGGGTGGGCGGCTTGCCTCTTACCGTCTGTTTAGACAATAACTTGATTGGGATCTGTCTGCGAACATCAAGACCTCCAAGGGATCCCGAACCATCAGTTCCTTGAAGGTCATTATCTGAGAAAACATACATAAGACATCATTAACAAGCACAATAACTAAAACTGATACATTATACATATATAATTTATCACACAGGTTTATCATTAAATATGAACACTTCATAAAAAGAGAAAATGGACACATTTACTCAGACAAATCAGTACTGCTACAGATATTAGCATAATGCAATTTATGAAATTAAGGATTACAGACCTGTGTTATCCAAAAAGTGCTTAATAAAACGTGGAGAGGAAACAAAGTATTATACTCTAGAGAGAAACCCAGCAGGGGCAGTGACTTAAAGAGGAAGAGCAGAGAGTTACTATAACGCTTATACACAACTTTACATAGTAACTAATTAGTATAACAGTGTGTAAATAGATATTTGGGAGACCAATGTGAATGTCTCCTGCGTTTATTTGAATCTGTCACTTGCTGGTCGCGCGCGCGCAGCACTAGGTGGTCATGTCAGAGGCTAGCTGGATACATCTATTAATGCGTTTGCTGCCAATACACAGCAACGTATAAATAGCACCAGGACTCGCTGCTTTACTGGCAGGTGGTTACCGTTCACTCGGAAGCATTTAGGACATTTAAACGCAGTAAAATACTTCGTTACATTAGCTTGTAGCTCACCATTTTGGTCCATGACTTGACGCTGTGCATACTGCGATGATGAAGCGATGGGAGTGGCTTCGTGCGGTTTGGAGTTCAAAGATGCGCACAATTTACGCATATAATGTTTTGAGTCATGTGCTAAGTTTTTTTTCTTTCGTTATACAGCGATTTAAAATGCGTTTTACCTATGCAACCACCAAAAGCAGTGTTATAAGCAAAACCACTCAGAACTGAACACAGTAGTAATGTTTTATATAGGACACAGACAAACAAAAACACTGCAACATACACTAACATCACAAATAAACCATATAAATACCACAATATAAACGTTAACTATAATTATTCAATTTACAATGACATTTAAAATATATATTACCCTAAAACCCAACAAACAAAAAAAAATTATTACATCTAAATTAAAATCAAACTATATTATATTTTATTATAAAGTCCATAATAACATTTTATTAAAAAATTACACCATATTGAAACAAGTATATGGTCTCAGATAATCACAGAAACATATGTCCACAACAGTGGACAAAAAAATACCATCATAAATGCCTTGTGGCTCAGCTTGTTATATTGTTGAATATGAGTAAATTGCTTCCAATGCTTGGTAATTGTACTTAAGCAGAACAAACTGTGCTGCAGAAAATAAAATTAGTCTATTCTTGGTATGCAACCTTCCATCTCGATCATTTCTGGCCAGCTTTCATACTTATTAGTTTCCCTGTCATTCTTCATGTGCTGAAAAAGAAAAGGGAGAGACATACATTATTAAAGTATTTTCATTGCATAAACTTAAGCACATAAATGGGTGACTTTGGGAATGGTGTTACCTCCTCATAAGAGACCTGGTTTATGGTTTCCTTCCCTCCCACAAAGAGCCAGTTATCTCTGAATTTGATTTGGGAAATATATGAACTGCCAAGCTCTGCAATAAGTGCCCTTGCTTCATCATTAAGTCTATAATAAAGGAATCATACAAATCATGACGTGATGAGACAACACCATCATAAGAAGTGCATGTAGTATATGATGAAACTAGAGAAAGAGAAACTACTCTACTTTGTGGCTGGATCATCAAAAGTGGCTATCAACACAAGAGAACCATCCTCGATTGACTTCAGAAACTCTATCAACTCCTCAACCTCTGTCACAAACAAAAGATTTATTTATAACATACATGTGAACTGAGAATGCAAATAAGTATTTATAATGCAGAAATACTGAACAACATGGTGTATTGAAGTTAAGATACAACATACTTCCGTTCCACATATTGAAGCTGCCAGTGTTGACGAGTTCACCTGTTTCTTCTGAAATTTTAATGAATAAGAAAGCAAGAAATGTTGTAAAGGAGCATTTATCTATGAGAACACTGAACAGTATATTATATCTATCTATCTATCTATCTATATATATATATATATATACACCCCGATCAGGCATAACATTATGACCACCTTCCTAATATTGTGTTGGTCCCCCTTTTGCTGCCAAAACAGCCCTGACCCGTCGAGGCATGGACTGCACTAGACCCCTGAAGGTGTGCTGTGGTATCTGACACCAAGATGTTAGCAGCAGATCCTTTAAGTCCTGTAAGTTGTGAGGTGGAGCCTCCATGGATCGGACTTGTTTGTTCAGCACATCCCACAGATGCTCGTTTGGATTGAGATCTGGGAAATTTGGAGGCCAAGTCAACACCTCAAACTCATTGTTGTGCTCCTCAAACCATTCCTGAACCACTTTTGCTTTGTGGCAGGGCACATTATCCTGCTGAAAGAGGCCACAGCCACCAGGGAATACCGTTTCCATGAAAGGGTGTACATGGTCTGCAACGACGCTTAAGTAGGTGGTACGTGTCAAAATAACATCCACATGGATGGCAGAACCAAATGTTTCCCAGCATCACACTTGTCTTCTTCCCATAGTGCATCCAGGTGCCATGTGTTCCCCAGGTAAGCGACTCACACACACCGGGTCATCCACGTGATGTAAAAGAAAACGTGATTCATCAGACCAGGCCACCTTCTTCCATTGCTCCGTGGTCCAGTTCTGATGCTCACGTGCCCACTGTTGGTGCTTTCGGTGGTGGACAGGGGTCAGCATGGGCACCCTGACTGGTCTGCGGCTATGCAGCCCCATACGCAACAAACTGCGATGCACTGTGTATTCTGACACCTTTCTATCAGAACCAGCATTAACTTCTTGAGCAATCTGAGCTACAGTAGCTCGTCTGTTGGATCGGACCACACAGGCCAGCCTTCGTTCACCCACATGCATCAGTGAGCCTTGTCCGCCCATGACCCTGTCGCCGGTTCACCACTGTTCCTTCCTTGGACCACTTTTGATAGATACTGACCACTGCAGAGCAGGAACACCCCACAAGAGCTGCAGTTTTGGAGATGCTCTGACCCAGTCGTCTAGCCATCACAATTCGGTCAAACTCGCTCAAATCCTTACACTTGCCCATTTTTCCTGCTTCTAACACATCAACTTTGAGGACAAAATGTTCACTTGCTGCCTAATATATCCCACCCACTAACAGGTGCCGTGATGAAGAGATAATCAGTGTTATGTATATAGGCCTATATTAAAATATTGTACATTGATAAAATATAAATATTAAAAATATATTTCAATGCATTACAAATAATATTAAAATATACAAAAAGACGTTTGCAAAAAATGAAGCTAAATTTAAAACATGGTACCATTTTAATCTTTTGTTTTTATTTTAAAGAGCTCAATATACTTACCATTGATAACAACAATATTAATTCCCAGCCATTTACCTCGCGTGTCTTTCTTTATTATCCTAAAACAAAATGGCAGAACTGGTTTAAATAGCACTTATGGTATTGGTCTAATCATTCTGTAAAAGTATAGATTGTAAATTTGACAACTCCAAATCCTTTACATTTTCCCATCAAAGCATATTTGTGGTCCAACCATGTTTGTTGCGCCACTGTAAAGCTTAAAGGCAAAATCTTTTCCAGGACATGGTTTTGAGAGGCCACATTTGCTTTTAGGACCTGATAAACATAAAGAAATAGACATGTAAATGTGTACCCTTACACTTCTTTTAAACTAACCAGACCAGATTGTTCGGTAATTGCTTACCCTGATCTTTGTGATCATCAGGTTTCAACTGGACAGAAACTGCTCCCTCCAAAGACCTTTCTGGGTTAGAAAAAAAATATAAAACACACACACACACACACACATATATCAGTAGGAATTTGAAAGAAGCTAAGTTCATTTATTCATTAAAAATATCAATTGAAGAAGACAAAATATTTCTCATATCAGTAACTCACCCACTAATTTTGATGCTGTTAATTCAGGACTCATATGCAGGAGTTTGAGGAAAAGGCTTATGGATATTATGAGGCCAGCCACCATGAAAACAAATTTAAATTTTTCTGTGAAAATAAAATATTTAAAAAGAAATAATTCTCATAATACAGCAATATCAATCTTTGTTAGAAGATTAAATGTTTGCACAGCATCCTAGCACAAGTTGAACAATTAAGTTTCAAACTGTATTAAGATACTTTTCTGATGGTAGCCGGTTTTTCATATTTTCTGGGCCATGTTGGCCATGTCATTAAGGGGCTGAGATCGCCCTGGTTGATTAATCTGGTTAGATCTTGTAGACCACCTTGGACCAGTAACAAAACAGCAGCTTTCATTTCGCAAAACCCGTTTGACTACTTTAAACGGACATGACATGTTTTTTATCAGCAAGAACATAGGAACACAAAATCAGGATTCAACCTGATTTAAATTATGTTGATTTTCATAGAAGAACATTGCTTTAAAAAAGAAAAAGAAAAAAAAAGTCTAGAAGCGCTGCGGCATCGCAAAACACTTTAAAAGCTGAGAATACAAAGCTTAAAGCTTAGAATATAAAGTCTGACAACTATGCAAAGTAAGGAAACATTTGCATTCACTGTCACTTTCTGAATTGACTGCTACAGCATTGTGATAGAAGGCAATGTAACCAGGAAAGTAAACACTGCACTGAACGAGACATCTAGCATGTCTTCAGAAACATAACTTACTTTTCTCTCTCGGTCTCCTGTGTACCACAAAGGGACCAACTAGAAATAAAAATGTCAACATAAACATGAAACATGAGAGAGAGAGAAAGAAAGATGCAGCGAAGAGAAGCAAAACCAACCTTTTCTAACGTATATCATGACTGAAATGTTATGCTCGGCTCTCCTCTCAGAAGCTGTAGATCCACTTAAAGTGAAGGTGTAGAAAAAAAAAGTTATTCAGCACACTACCTCAGTAATCTATATTTGATCACTTTCTGTCTTTTAAAAAATTGTTTAGATTTGTGGGCTTTGCCCCTGTCGATCTAATATAATAAAGTTGCTTTAGACTTTAGACTCTAGGCGTAAGGGTGACTAATGGCAGTGCAAAGTGTACTGCATTTAACCCATTTTCTGTTCAACTTGATTAACGAGTTTTTTAGGATGCTTACTAAAAACCAGTCCAGTTTGTCAACTTGCATGTAAAAAATGATGTTAGCTGCCGTTATAAATATTTCCTTTAAAATAGAAAATAGATACTTAATAAAATAAATGCATGTAGAGAGATTAGACTAGAGATTAGAATAGGGCTAAAAAAGTAGTATAAAGCAGTCCTACTAATTTAGAAGAAAGGTTCCCTTCGTATGTCCATGTTGTATTCAGCAATTCTGTTGTATATTAGAGGGTATTAGTAAGGCAATGAAGGCTAGTGACCATTTGTGGACGTCGTAGTTTCAAAGCGGAGTTCTGCGTTGGTGTGTTTATCGTTCAGCGAGTACGCAGATACACCGCTAGATGGCGCTGTGGACTAGCCTACAGGAGCACAGTGTAAGCAGAGGACGTTTGTTTACTTCTGGATGTACATCTTTGTCAAATAGACAGCATTTTTATTGCAAATGAAGTTAATAAACTTTAATTGAAATTCTCTTTTAAACTACATATTGTAATTATGTAAACAAATAGCCTATGTTATGATTTTTGGATCAGCCTCACCGTATTAATTAGAAGCTTGGAACATTTAAATTATGCTACATGTGTGAAATCCTCTAATATATATATATATATATATATATATATATATATATATATATATATAATTATTAATTATAATTCCAGTCCTAACCCTACCATCACAGGGTAGACAGAAATCGGTATAACACCTATAAATAATTATAGATAAACAAATTCGTAGGTTCCAAAAATGGTATATATGCAATCTTGATTAATCAAGCAATTCTTAAACATTCATTCAAGGATTAATACATAGGCAAAACACTATACAAAAATGATTACATTGAGAAATTAGATACATAGTTGTACATGTCTCAAGTGATTATATAAAGGGAGTAGGATGAGGATGGACTGAGTAATTCTACCATCCCCTGGGAAGAGGGCATGAAGGCAGCCCACGAAAGGAAGCGTCTCAAGTACTCCGAGCAGGCAGCAGAGTGCCAAGAGGCAGGATGGAGAGCCAGTGGAGGTTGGGTGCAGGGGCTTCGTGGGCTGAACAGCAGTCCAACTGCTCCAGGGTGTAGGGGAGTTGTGGGGTCAAACCTGCAGAAAGCCATAAAGGAATTGGGAGAGGAGGCAGAGAAAGCGAGCTACTGGCTGTGGCTCCGGAGAAAGCACAATGGTTGGGGGCCAACACCCCTGTAAAGGCAGCTGCAGGGGGTGGCAGGGAGACGTCCCCTACATGCCACTGCCCCTCCGCCAAGAGATGTACTGGAATAGGGGGCAAAACATCAGTGATCGGCAGCCTCCAGCTGATGACCCTGCAGCTGACCTTAATGGCACCGGCGGAGGTGCGACAGGCTGGAAAGCCAAAGTATAATGATTTCATATGGTATGCATAAAACAGCATACATTACCAAAGACAAAATACAAAACAGATGTACAAACTGAATTGTACAAACAATGTCCCGGGGATATGCATGTTCATTCACAGAAAGGTGTGTCTATGAATAAAATGGATATAAGTAATTTTTATGGACTTTATGTCTTTCCAATGGCATGATTCAAAGTGAGTTCTTTTGGGGGTCGTAAAACTTTTGCTGCTATTGTGACCAGAGGCCTGGGTCAGCCTGTTGTGGATTATTTGTATAAATATAACAAATAATTGCATGTCTGATCAGTCTCAGTCGTTACAGTATTGAATGAAAATACAAAGCATGTGTGTCTATGACTACAAAATCATGTTTTTTGTTATGAATAGGCAATGATTGCTAATGTAATAATATAGCTGCTCCTGACATCAGCTTGCTGCTTAAAGTGTTTTATTTTATAACAGTGACCAGATACCTGCACCACGATGAGTCCTGCTGAACAACTTTCAGTATGTATTCGTGTAAAAAGTCGGTTGTTATGATATTTCGCAATATAAGAGGACATTTGGCCCTCACAAGTATCACAGTTAATGCTGCACAAGTAATAACATACTGCAACATGTTACCGATGGTGGTGTCTTTGTTTTGTGTTTTTGAGTAGTCTGTGGCCCTAATAAAAGTTTTTTTGGACAGTAGTAAATATCAGTTCTTGCTATGGATCTTTCATAAAAACTGATTCAAACCGTTTGGACAGAATCCCACTCACAAAGAATTCAACTCTGAAATCATCTCGCATCTTTTTTATTATTTGTATGTATGTCTGTGCACTTTTGTGATTTTACACAGCAACATGTGAGCGGGACTTTTATTTTGGATTGGCTCTATTACGTCATAAGGCTGCACCACGCTCTGATCATCTGATGTGATTCGCCTGCAGAAAGGTTTGTGGCTTTTATGGTTTTTAAAAGTTTTTAAATCAATGTAACCCCCTCAGACAATTTAGTAGTTTTTACAATAACTGTGAAATTAATTAATAAATATTGAATGTAACATTTAAATGTTTTATCTAACATTAATGAGCTTTATTTTTATGAGTAAAGCGCATAGGCACAATAGTAAGAGAAAAGGTGCGTCTCATTTCGCTCTCTATATCCTAAATCAGCTTATCGTAAACGTGAATTCAGTCACTGGCAAGTAGTGATGGGAGAACAGAGCTTTTAAAACTCCTAGTTAGTTGAATGAATTGTTTTCCTACGGTTGCCAACCGGTCTGTATAATACGGAATCGTCTCATGTTAATAGCATCAAAGAAGCGTTCCGTGTGAACGCCATACCCTTAAGAAAACAAACTATGGTTTATTACAGTAAGTGTATTAACCATGTTTTTTGGCGGATTGATTACCATTTGTATAATGGCTGGTCGCTAATGACAAATCAGTTTTGGCGAATGTAAACAACGTGATTATTGTTCACGAGTCGTGATCACTATTGTAAGTTAAAGTAGTTAAATAGAAAAAAAACCTTTTACATTGAAATAATTTCTAGTGTATTCTTAATGTTATTCTTAAACCTCATTATTTAAACACAAAATAACCAATAAAGTCTTAACACCAAAACACTGAAAACGACACACTGTGTGGTACAGTACAAATAATTTGAATGCCCTTTGTTTTGTCCTTTATTTTTCTGTAAAGAACCACAACTGTCACTTATTTTCCTTCTCTGAAGTTGGCAACCCTAAAAATGATTCACCCAATAATAATCTATTAAATGTGATCCACTAATCATTAAATACCAAATCATAAGGAACAATGTTAAGTGTCTGTACAGTTTGTCTATATTAATTGGTAATGCTAATTTTCAGGCCATTATCTATGTCTCTGACTGACTCCCTAACCAGTGTGCTGACTACTGAACTAGGGACCTGACTGAGACGCACCAAGATGTTTAGTTTAGATTTATTTTTCTTTCTGTTAATTATTCTCATCTTAAACATGACAGATTGTCCAAACACACAAAAAAACTCCTGGTGAAGTGACTGAGAACCATGTGACACATATTATAAAGATGGCATTCATTAAAGAGGAGAGTGAAGACATAAAAATTGAAGAAACATTCAGAGTGAAACAAGAAGATACTGAGGAACAAACAGGTTGGTTTCATTCTCAAAGCTGAACTCAGTCTTGTAAACAGAACTTTGATTTTTCCACGTTTCCAGGTTCTACGTTGACTTTTAACTATGTTTTTACTACTTTTCTGGACCTTGTAATTATGTTGCTTTCTAAGGGGATTAAAAAAAAACTCTCGGATTTCATCTCCAATATCTTAATTTGTGTTCCAAAGATGAACGAAGATCTTACGGGTTTGGAACGGCATGAAGCCGAGTAATATTTATGAACTACAGTACTTACTATAGAGTTACAGTTAGGGTTTGGTTTTGTTTTAGGGTTAGTTACTTGAAATAATTTACTGTTATTACTCGTCATTGTTTATTATGTGTATTGTTGGCTCTGTGGCAAATTTCTTATGTTCCTATATTGTAAGTCTCTTTGGATAAAAAGTCTACTAAATGCATATGTAAATGTTATGTAATACTGAAATACATTTACAGATAAGGATATTACAAATGTTGTACATTAGAAACATCTGCATCATGCATTAGTAGCAACTCATAACTTATGATAACTAAGCGTAATTCCATGTTACACCCACATCTGTCAAAGCACCTGACAGGGCAAGCCACTTAAACCTTATCCTTATAACTTAGTTTGAAGCGCTTATGACATTTGACATGTTTTGTGCAGCTTGGCTCATGCACTTTTCCCAAAGCAGCTCACTCTGTGCCATCCATTGTTGTGCATTTTGTCCATGGAAATGCTTTATTGACTACTGTAATGTGACATGAATGGAAGATGTTTTTCCATGAACTGCATGCAGACATGATTAATCAACAATAAAATTTATTGGCGATTAAAATTATTTTTTGTTTATATTAAGTTACTTGATGTAGCCCTAATATGAATAACAATCACTGCTAACTTGGAGAGTTGTGCAGTTTGTTCATGTTGTGAGGAAATGTAAAACTGAATGTCATTTGCTTAGTGTGAAATGTAATGATAATGTTCATACTTAAAGGATTAGTTCACTTCAGAATTAAAATTTCCTGATAATTTACTCACCCCCATGTCATCCAAGATGTTCATGTCTTTCTTACATCAGTCGAAAAGAATTTAAGGTTTTTGAGGAAAACATTCCAGGATTTTTCTCCATATAGTGGACTTCAACAGGGTTCAACAGGTTGAAGGTCCAAATCGCAGTTTCGGTGCAGCTTCAAAGGGCTCTACCTGATCCCAGATGAGGAATAAGGGTCTTATCTAGCAAAATGATCAGTCATTTTCTTAAAAAAATAAAAATTTATGTACTTTTTAACCACAAATGCTCATCTTGCACTGCTCTGCGATCCGCCACACATGACGTAATCACATTAGAAAGGTCACGCGTGCTAACGCTTGTCGACAAATGCCTACATAATTCTCAAGCTATTCAAAAGAATGTTGTGGTCTATGTTGTCGAACGATCTATGTTGTTGGTTTTTTTGGTAAACTGGCTTTTTTTTTTTTTGCTGTAGATCTGATGACACTGAAAGAGGAGAGTCGAGAACTGAATGAAATAGAAGAAAAAGATCAATATGAGAAGCAAGATGTCAGAACTAGAAAAAAATCTATAAAGACTGAAACGATTTTCTCACGAAAAAGAGCTCAGAAGACAGGAACTGGAAGCTTTTTCACCTGCTTTCAGTGTGGAAAGAGTTTCAAAAAACATGAAACCCTTAGAGTCCACATGGGAAATCACAATGGAGAGAAGCTTTTCACCTGCCAACAGTGTGGAAAGAGATTCGATATAAAGTATAACCTTGTACTTCACATGAGAGTTCACACTGGAGAGAAGCCTTACAAATGCGAACATTGTGAAAAAAGTTTTATTCACAAAGGAAGCCTTAATTCCCACATGAGAACCCACACTGGAGAGAAGCCTTTCACATGTGATCAGTGTGGAAAGAGTTTTTCACAGAAGCACGTCCTTAATTCCCACATGAACAGTCACACTGGAGAAAAGCCTTTTGCATGTGGTCAGTGTGGAAAGTGTTTCAGACTTAAAGTAAGCCTTAAAAACCACATGAGGATTCACTCAGGAGACAACCGTTTTACATGTAATCAGTGTGAAAAGAGTTTCTTTAGTAAAGATAGCCTCAACAGGCACATGACACTTCACACTGGAGAGAAGCCTTACACATGCAAAGAGTGCGGCAATAGTTTCACACATAAAGCACTCCTTGATTCACACATGAGAAGGCACACTGGAGAAAGCCCTTTCACCTGCGAACAGTGTGGGATGAGCTTTACGCGTAAAGAAAAACTTCAGATTCACATGAGAATTCACACTGGAGAAAGACCATTCACATGTGATCAGTGTGGAAAGAGTTTCAATCATAAAACATCCCTTGTTTCACACAAGATAGTTCACACTGGAGAAACACCATTCACATGTGATCAGTGTGGAAAGAGTTTCAATAATAAATCAACCCTTGATGCACACATAAGAGTTCACACTGGAGAGAAGCCTTACACCTGCGAACTGTGTGGGAAGAGCTTTACGCAAAAAGGAAATCTGAAGAATCACATGACAACTCACACAGGAGAGAAGCCTTTCGTATGCGCTGAGTGTGGAAAATGTTTTGCACGTTACCATGCCCTTAATTTACATATGAAGATTCATTCAGGAGAGCAATGTCCTCATTGCGGAAAGAGATTCCCAGACAAGAAAGGACTTGACAAGCACATAATTCACAATGGTGAGAAGTGCCAGCAGTGTGGAAAGACTTTCAGATTTAAAAGAAACCTTCAGATTCACACTAGAGAGAAGCCTTTTACATGTGTTCAGTGCAAGAAGAGTTTCACAT
This sequence comes from Hypophthalmichthys molitrix, assembly GCA_037950675.1. Classification (NCBI taxonomy): domain Eukaryota; kingdom Metazoa; phylum Chordata; class Actinopteri; order Cypriniformes; family Xenocyprididae; genus Hypophthalmichthys; species Hypophthalmichthys molitrix. Next base: position 13,246,836 of record CM075515.1, on the reverse strand, counting down.
ATCAAAGAGACCTGAAGCGGCATTTGCAAACTCATTCTAGAAAGAAATTGCAGGGCTCTGAATGTGACAAAAAGTCTACGAAAGTCCACAAAAGTCTGAAGTCTACAAAAAGGAGCAATTTCAAAAATCACCTGCGCATTCACTCTGATGAAAGGCAATTTAATTGTGATAAGTGTATTAAAAAATGTATTTCGCCATCACACTTACAGATACATCTGAGAAGTCATGCAAATGGCAGACGTTATCTTTGTTCTTTGTGTGGAAAGAAATTTAAATGGCTTGGTAATTTAAAATGGCACCAGAGAATACGTATCTGTGTGAAAATAAGGCTACGTCCACGTAACAGCTGATTGCGGACCAGATATAATTGTGTACATTCATGATCCATTTGCATTCTTCACCTCTTTAAAATTTTGCCTTTTTTTTTGTCATGTATGAACTCCTGTGGATGCACCTCTATTGCACCACTATTCTGAATCTTTTTCATATACAATGATGAGCTCACGATGAACAAAAACTTGTTGAAAATGAATTGTGCCAAGCAATCCTTGCCGTATTTAAAACATTAAAACACAGCATGCTACAGGAAATGTGTTCAAAAGCGGTGTATCCACTACAAATACTTCAGTTCATATAAAAAATGTAACTTCCAGATAATGATTTCATATAATTTCAGTGTTTAACTCCTTTTGTGAGAGTGGCATATTCAATCTAGAGTGTCCGAAAATATTTACGCCTAGTTTATTTTTTATAAATCTCGATGTGTGTGGAAAATTGCGTATGCACATTGCATATGCACAAAATGGGCATAGAAATGTTAATACATCAGGCCCCTGCTCTGGAGGACTGGAGAAGGTTTTATTCTGGGTTAGAGATGGCAAACTAAAACTGGACCAATCAGCTGTAAGTAAAGTGACATATATCTGATAAAATAAAGACACTCCCCCTGTATCTCTAGCTCCAAATCTAGTGAAAGACTTTTAGAGACAAAATTATTATTATTTTTTTTTTTTTTGGTGCTAGTTTATTATATGAATTATAACTGTAAGTCATAATGTCTTCAAAATGATTTTAACTGACAGTTAATATTAAACTTTGCATTTAATACTTCCTTGATGCACTGATCCATTATACAGTTACACATGCGTTTTCTTTCGCTTAAAATATATCTGACTATTTACGTGAACACTCGCCAAGACCGGCATTTTGACATTATTTTGTGTTTATACTACTGGGCTGTTGAATGCTTGAATCTGATTGGCTGATGAACGCTCTAAGGTGTGCAATTATTTTCAGGGAAACGCACGGCTAAAGTAGTTCTAGGCAGGTCTTGACCGCATTACAGTTCCATATCACCTTGCCAAATAATTTCAGTTATTTCAATAGGTCCTACAACCACAAAAGAACCAAAACCAAAAACAACACTGACCAAGCAAATAAATATAGTAAACAATAGGATAAAAACGACAAATTATTTCCATGTTTTTTTGTTTTGTTTTTGCAACAATATTACATATTATTATGTACAGAAAGCACATACTCTCTTTTGCCCACTCTTTCCCACTGAAACGCACACACAAAGTACAGATACACACTCGCACAGAAACGTGCGATTGCTCTGATGATTTTATCAGTAAAATAGTTTAACAACTACATGACATTTATCACTAGCGAGGTAATAATGCCGCTGTTCTTGGAGCAGATGAACTTACAGTTGCTGCTATTAGTAAAGACGCTGCTGCCAAACACTGTTGAGGGACGCACACTAATGCTGCCTTCACGTGCTATCGGAAATTTGATAACATTACAAGCTCATCGCATTCAAGTTTAGAAATGGGAGGGTGTTCATGTGCAGTTTTTACCTAGGAAACTTGTATTTACGGTAATTCACGCTTGATCTCTCTCTCTCTCTAACTGCATTAATAACTGCATTATTCTGCTATCAATGGCTGATGCCTCTGTTACTAGCTCTAAAAGGACGTTTTGGAATTAGCAACGGAGGCTTGAGGCTGTTTTATACTTCTGCGTCAAGTGTACGCCGTAGCTATCCACAAATTCAGTTTTCTTATCACAGTAGGATAGAACAGCCTTCCAGCTGACTCCACTTGTTACCCTCTTCAGCCTCAGCTCTAGTGGACATCTGGTGACAATTCCTATAGCAAACACAGTTCAGTTAACAATTACAGTGAATTACTAACAGTGAACATTGTATGACAAATACATTGTATTCAAAAGACAGGTACTGACAAAAGAAATCATTCTTTTATTTTTTGCATTCAAAAAAAAATATGAATTGATATAAGAAAAGTAGAATAAACCTATCCTCACCACTTCCTCTTGGTAATGCAACTCCAGACAGCGCTTCCAACACAGAGCTTTTTCCAGAACTCTGGTCTCCGATCACTGCAATAGTCGGTAATGGCAAGTCTTTGCGAATGCCAACTGACCGCAGAGTGTCGATCAGATCAATGTATGGACGAATGCTCTCGTCTAAATGACTGAACCTCTCCCTTCATTTTCTGACTGTAAATATAAACTGTACATTTTATTTATACAATCTCACTGATTGCAATGTATTATTACTATGCATATCTTTTCTATTTCTTTTATTGGTTTTAATCTGTTTTTTTTAATTCATTTTCTTATTTAGTCCTTTTTTTTTACTTTTCTGATTTCTTAAATTATTTTTAAATGATCTATTAAAATGACTTTTATTTTTCTCTTGCAGTAAAAAAGTAAAGCACTTTGAATATTGTATAGCCTATGGCAGTGGTTCTCAACTGGTTTGACCACGGGAGCCACATTTTCCCATGGTCATTAAGTCACGACCCACTTTTTTACACAAAATGTGTTACAACAAAATCACAAAAACTGCTGACACACACAAGTACAGTCCTACTTTACTTAACATAGGCCTACACATAAATTGTACGAATAGTTATTTATTCATCAGTATTGAGTATACGAATAGCCTAGGCTATTAAATAGCAGTCCATTCTAGTTTTTGTTAATACCATAAAGCTGGTAATTTGGCATGAGCCACCACAGCAATTTAAAAAAATACAAAATGTATAAAATATGAAGCTTTGAGACGCAAATCGTGCGCTTCTCGCGTGAACATTCTGAAACCCGCGCAACCTATTTTATTAGATCAGACTTTGCCGTGTGATAAGCGCACTAAGCTATATCGCGATTTTGTTTTCTGTTCAATTGACTGATGCTTTGCCAATGCAATGACGCAAAACACCGCGTTAGTGATCTTATGTTCATTATAAAACTGGTGGGACATATTAGACTATGGCGGGTCACCACTATAATAAATTAGTTCGCATACATTTGATATAGACTGCAATAAAGCAGGACAGTCAATTTAAAAAGGTTATTCACCTGTATGTGCTTAAAGTCTTCGACACAGACAGCGTTTTAATAATTTGTTTATAAATTAAGCGTAACCTTTACTAATCAATTCGTGTTAAGTGTAAACCCACTCCTGTCCTTTACATAATCATCAGACGATCTCTTCTCGGTGAACTGTAAAGCCGCAAGATTCGTAATAGATGACAATAGATGGCGGTAATGCACGATTTTAGTTCATGATCTACTAAGACGCTATGCTGCTTCAATGCATTCAGGCTCGTCAGAACGCAAAACGGAATGTAGCTTGTAGCTTTTGGTCGCGCTACACTGATACTTGCTGGAAAAAGTAGTTAACTACTGGAAAGCTACACTGTTTTAAAAGTAGCTGAACTACTGACAAGCTACTGAAAAATGTAGTTAAACTAGTAGCGTCGCTACATGTAGTTAACTACTCCCCAACACTGCAAATATATCACAAATCAGATGTGCTAAAACTACAAAAACATTCCCAGTGTTATTCAGTTGTGATCTAATGTTTTGGTTTTATAATGGAAACTTTCCCCAATGACCAGAAAGATCTTACACATGAAGATGCGTGATGGTACCTTTGATGGTGTTGAGTAAGTCAATGGCTGGTTCTTTAAGTGTGGCCACATGATCCTGCAGAACCTCCTCGAATATTATGTAGTTGCTGAAGCCGAGCAGTTCCCTCCCTCTGTATTTCTGGCTATTTGCTATCCTCTCTTCAATCAAATCATTCACTTGTTTGGGAACAAGACAGATTTCTTTTGAAATTAATTGACTTTTTCATTTGAAGAGCATAAACATCAGAGTCAATTAAAACTTATTTATGTTTCTTTAATTTGAAAATATACTAACAATATGTCTTTGTGTTATTAAGACGATCATTCCACTTGTTATATTCAGCCCGAAGTTGGACAAACCAATTTTCTTCTTTGATGAGCTCTCCTAACGATAAGGAGTTGATCTGATGATTGAATCTTGTTAAGATCTATGAGAACAAAAAAAAAAAATATATAATTTGTTAGGATTCAGTTTAGTCAATATCACAATAATTTATTCTAGCCATTACTGATACACAATTATTGGCAGAAATGTAAATTAGCATTTTATGGCTGCATCTCACAAAATGTGGTATCCATCTAGAGACACATCAGCTGCTTGGACCCGAAATAATAATTTTCAGAAGCAAGAAAATTAAATTAAGATTGAATTGTTACTTCAGTGAGAAATTTTTTGGCCCCCTTAGGATCCTGTGGTGGTCCATCCTCACACTCTTTGAGCTCATTCCTCAGGTCCCACAACTGCTTTTTTATCTGCTCACTGAGCTGTGGCAGTGATTTCTGACAAAAAAAAAAAAAAAAATTCACACAATGGATTTGGAACACACTATGTTCAATAGATGTAGTGGTAGAAAAATATGAACAGAGATTTATGCTCAAAACCAATGAGGTGCCTAATTTCATCTTTTTGCCATTTGGGCCTTGTTCATACAGGTGTATGAAATACCAAGCATACAACCAGTTAAGAAAAATACTAAATTACTCAATTGTCATGGTGTAGGGCAGGGTTCCTCAAATTCGGCCCTGGAGAGCCACTGCCCTGCAGAGGCATTAGCCCTAATCAATAAGTTTCACTGGCCTTTATTTGTTTTCACACCAGAAAAAAAAAAAAAAGAATTGTTTAAAAATATTAACTCTGTCCTGCCATTGACGGAATTTTCAATCTATGTTTTCACTGTTATATGGTAGGGAGTGCTATTACACATCTTCTGAAAGAGTACAGAATCTCCGGATCAAAACACAAGCGACGAAGAAGCAGAAACAAGCAATATGCACATTGTAGTCTTTAACAAAAATGTGATTTGCTTTTTTTATGATACTTGTCCATACTTAAGTGTTGATAAATAAAAGAATGCATGAAGTTAAAATTTTTGTTTGTACAAAGTATTCTGTAAACTTTTTAAAAAATGCTGGCAGGGAAAGGGCTAACTGTATTAACTATAAAAAGTGCAGCTACTATATATTTTACCTTTATACTTTTTTGTCTTTATATAATTTTTCATATTTTGAAAATAACAAAAAAATACATTAAATAGAACATTGTTATCAAACATCCACTATATCAATTTCCATATTCTTTAAAGTGTAAACAAATCAGTGCAATTTTGGTGAAATTTTGCAGACAAAAAAAGGTCCATTGTCAATATTGTAATGTATAAAGCACAGCTCACACAGAAGTCACTTTCAAACCAAGCAGCGGCAAATTCATATGTCCAAATTGAACCCATTCCGACATCTACATGAGAAAATATTTAACACGAAATTCCAGATTCCACGGATTCCTATTGAAATAGACTGGATCTAGCTCATGAAGATTCACTGAAAAATGATAAATGAGACCACACTTAATCTTTAAAATTTTGACATAAAAACAAAAATATTTAAGTTTGAAAATATGCCACACTATTTACAGCTATTGTAGTCAAACAAATGGTCAAATGTGTTGGTAGCAACAAAAATAAATAAAAATATCGCTGTGAATGCCATGACCTCCTTTCAAAACAGTGAATTCCTGTTTCAAAATGAAGTTTGCATCCCTGACCATTAGAAACTTACCTTGATATGATCAACAAGATGCTGAGTCAATTTGATGGCAAGACATTTAATAGTCGCTTTATCCTCACTCAAGAGCCATCTGTAGAAAAATAAAAGCCACTTTTTGTAAGGTGGTATACTAGCTTTATAATTGTTGATGGTATTTCTAAAAATCATAACTGTGCTTTGGACAAAGTGAACATTACTTCAAACTGAAATTATTAAAATAAATTTTAAGGATACCATTTGCTGAATGAGCTAACTTCTGATCAGAAATGTACTGTAATGTGTGTTGCGTTTTGGAATATCGTCCTGACAACTAATTAGTGTGACTGATTGGGGGATGAGGAACAACGGGGCAGGAGCTGTGTTTTCAGAGACTGAGGGTGAGAAAAGGCTTATGCCCCGTTCAGACTACATGATTTTAGCCCGATTTTGCCACAGTTTGCTTGATGTAGGGCAGTGGTCGGCAATATTTTAATAGCGGCTGGTTCTGAAATAGATCTTCGTCTCCTGTTGCCGTCTAATATTATCAACATGTACACCAGCTAAAAGCTGTCTACACTGAACGCAACAAACCGACTGTTGCAAAGCACTTGGACTATGTCAGAAATAGATCAGGGAATCCGTTTACTGTGGGGAAAGTGATGTGTGTTGCGACGCGTCGCATCCAGTGTAGACAATATCATTATAATGGGTTCTATAGAGTACCTCAGGGATGACGTTTTTGTAGGCCAACCCGGAGGTTAGTGGCGCACGGGTTCCCTCGATCGAAAGTCTATGCATTTTTCCCATAGACTTTTGGAAAATCGCAAAAAATAAGCTCTGTGTTTAACAAAGGGTTATGACACTTACACATTTTGTCTATCAAGATAATCTTTACAAGTTAACACAACATTTATACATTTTGAAGCCTAAATAAAGTCGTCAAATATAAAAAGCTAACAGTAGGCTATAAACGGACTACAGCACACCATGGTCGCGGATCAACATCACCACCAAGCTTCCTCAAACTTTATTTAAAAAACAACTTTATTTAAAAAACAAAAATAATTTAAAAATATGCTCGCTGATTATGATCTATGCTGTGTATGGATACTTATCCACTTTTTCATGAGAAATGCTGTCCAAATGTCTTGTTTGTCATGATGACGTCTAAAGTCCCCGTCAAAGGAAGTAGTCCCTTTTAGCAACTTGTTAGCAACCGACATTAAGACACAATAAAGGTTTAAAAAATCACAAGCGGGTTATAACTGGTGTGTTTTATGTCATAGATCAAAACGTGAAAATATTTAGAGGCTTTGTTAACCACAGACCTTATTTCAGGTGATTTAGCAAAATCCCATTAAAAAAACCCATTGACTTCGGGACGATGGAACCGGAAGTCCTAAAATGCTAACTCGCTTCTGGGTTTTGCGTACAAAAACACATCATCCCTGAGGTACTCTATTATCTTTTGTAGTGTCCTGTCGCGCCACTTGCGGCCGGTGTCGGTGTTATATTCTTTGAAAACGGCGACAACTTCGTTGCAGATAAGATACACCGGCTTTGCATGCACAAAACTAGGTAGGATGATGCATACTTGTCTTTCCAATCTTCTTTGTATGCCCTATTTTCGCTGTCAACTTTCCTCTTTAGACTCTTTGACAGTGCCATTTTCTCTCACCAGCTATCTTAAATGTTAACATCACTCTGCACATGCAGCACGCAAACAATTAAAAAAATGCACTTTAGTACTTGAGGACGCCAAGGACTAGCATGTTTAATTTTTTTTCTCGGCTCCACGTGTGACACTGGCCAATAGAAGCACAGAAGCTTCTTCCTACATGCCTTCAAATATGCCGAAACGAAAGAGAGACAGTAGGCTTGCTCAAGATGCATTGGCGCAGCGCAGACCGATCAGCGCATGACATCAACATTCTGAACATTCTGAACTTCTTGACAGAGCGATTTAGTTGCCGCAGATCTAGAATAGGATGCAACCCTCCATCCTTCTTTGGAACTATGAAGTACCGGCTGTAAAACCCAGACTCTCTGATGGGAGGAGGAACCCTTTCTATGGCCTCCTTTCGCAAAAGAGTTTGTACCTCTTGTTCCATAACCAGGGCCTGCTCGGGGATGACCACTGTGGGCACAACCCCGTTGAATCTGGGTGGGCGTAACCCAAACTGAATTCTGTACCCATTTTCTACTGTCTGCAGGACCCATTGAGATATATTTGGCAGAAGTTTCCACACTGCCAAAAAATCTGCTAAGGGAACCAGCCTCTCGAGACTGACCTCTGGTGTCACACGAGCGACCAGCTCGGTGCCCTGAAGCGGCGAACCGGCAGGGAACAACTGAACTGGCCCTTCTGGAGCCCTCCTCAGAGGGAGCAAACGTCCCCGTGCTGCTACGTTTCCGGACGGACACTGAGACATATGTTTGCTGAGGACCGCTGCGCCCTGAAGCACATGAGGTGGCAGGGTTGGCAGAACAGCCCCCTGAGGGCACCGAAGGGAGATGGGCACCGTGTAATGAGGTGAACACCGACTCGCCCCGGAGGGGACTGCCCTCAGAAGAAAATTACCATTCAATTCCTCAGAATTAAATGCAGCCAAAATCAACCAGACAAGTAAAAACGGTCTGGACTAAAGGCAGAATATAGTGAATAAAACAGGCATCTAATTTCCCCAAAATCAGAAAATTAATTTTAAAATTGTCATTTAATTCCTCAAAATTAAATGCAGCCAAATATCAACCATACAAGTAAAAACGGTCTGGGTGAGAGGTTGAATATAGTGTATTAATACAGACATCTGATTTCCCCAAAACAGATAATCAACATTAATTCATCGGAATTTAATGTAGCCAAATATCAAACAGACAAGTAAAAACAGTCTGGAATGAGAAGCTGGATATTCTGGATATAATTTTATTCTCAAATTAAATGCAGCCAAGAAACAAACAGACAAGAATACATGGCTGAATGTCAGGCTGAATATATAGATACAAAAATAATTATAGCTCGTAATAGTTTGCAAGCGATCATAGGAACAAGAGAGAAAGGGAAACTCCCATCTGCTCAGTTCCCTCCGAATATATATAAGTATAATATATACAGTATATATATAAATTACAGGCACGTAATCTACGCGCTGCCTCGGCAAACGCGAGATCCGAGCCATTGATCTTTATTGCAGACCGTAATCCACACGCTGCCTCAGCAAACGCGAGATCCGAGCCACTGTATTCTTTACTGCAGACCGTAATCCACGTGCTGCCTCGGCAAACGCGAGATCCGAGACTTGCATTAGACTTTTATTCCCTCGAGAATAAAGCCAACAGGAGCGGAGCTAAAAACTCCTGATACTGCATGCTTTTCTTTTCACTTCAGGACATTTTTATGAATGAACACTGTCAGCCCCAATGAGAGCTAACATGCATGCTCCACTCCCAGCAAACAACACATAAATCACATGTATCCCCACTCGTATAGTAGCAAGGGCAGGGAAGCGCACAGGACTCAAGTTGCTATTTGCTCGCCAATAAACTCCTGTCTAGAATATATAATGCTTGAGGACAAACAACAATAAATAGACAGAGACAGTTTCACACAGAGCGCTTTGCTGAGGCAAAAAAAAGCTGAAGCCGGTCTTTCCGGATGTGTATTTATCCTTTCCTGGTCGTGACGTCACCCGCCGGTGACATTCACTCTCACCATTGGACTAGTTGACACACGTGCATCAGACGCATTCACGCTGAGGGCGTTCCCAAAGCGATCCTATCGGACGCAGCGTGGAGTTCCCTCGAAAGGGAAATAAAAGTGTAAAAGCTAATATTTAGTTGTAAATACCTTGCAAGCAATCACAGGAGTGAGTCTGTGACCCATAGATATCACCAGACTCTTGGTTTCAGACTTAAAAATGCTTTTGCAGGCCTTTAATGCAGCCATTTTCAACGGTTGCTTGTTTTGGGGAGTTTCTGCCTTTAGTCTCCTCTTCATCTGGTGAAATGTTTGCTCAATATGATTTAAATCTGGAGACTTGGCCAATCTAAACAATTTCTTTACCATGATAATTTCTTTACCATGATCATTTTGATTGAGTTGGCAGAACTAGTGTTTTGGGTCATTGTCCTGTTGCCATATGAAACACTTCTCAGTGAGTCTGGTGCCATTTTCTTGAGGACTGAGAGGCAAGATTCTTTTGTACACTTCTGAATTCATTCTTCTGCTTCCATCATTGAACAAGATTGAATCAATAAAGATGAGTGATCCTGTTCCAGAGGCAGACATGCATGCCCATTACATGACACTACCTCCACCATGCTTTCCAGATGAGCTTGTATGCCTTGGATCATATGCAGTTTCTTTTTCTCTTCACGCTTTTTGCTTTCCCACTTTGATAAAGGTTAATCTTTGTCTAATCTGTCCATAAAACTAATTTTATGGCTCATCTCTGTGTGTTTTTGCAAATTCAAATTGGCTTTCCTATTTTTGGTACTGATCAGATGTTTGATCTTGTTGTGTATCTTCTGTAATTCTGTTGGTGAAGTCTCCTGCAAACAGCAGATTGTGAGACCATGACCCCAGCTTTCTGGAGTTTGCTGGTGATTTTACTGACAGTTATTTTAGAGTTTTTTTCATAGCCCTTGTCATTTGTCTATCATCAACTGCTGTTGATTTTCTTAGCTGACCTGGTCGTTGTTGGTTGCTGAAGCTTGTCAGTGGTATCCATCTTTTTCAGGACATTCCAAACTGGACATCCCAAGTCAGTCTCCAGATTTAAATCCTATTTAACATGTATTTCACCAGTTGAAGAGGAGACTAAAGGCAGAAACTCTCCAAAACAAGCAACCGTTGAAAATGGCCGCATTAAAGGCTTGGGATTTACTTGCAAGGGATTTACAATTATTATTAATATTTAAAATTAATATTAGCTTGTACCCATTTACATTTACTTTAATACTACACTAAAAGTGTAACTGACGCAAGACCAGTTTACACTTTCTTCGTAACTTGAATATGAAAGGTGGTCTGACGGAAGCTACATATTTGACTTCATAACTTGTTTAAATATGGATATTTTTTTACACAAATGTATCTCTTCAGAAGGCCTTTATTAACCCCCCAGAGCCACGTGGAGCACATATTCATGATGGATGGATGTGGATGGAAGCACTTTCTTCAGCTCATACTAGTAACCCCGATTCACTGCCATTATAAAGTTCAGATGCGTCAGGATATTTATTCATATTTCTCAGATTGTTTTAATCAGAAAGAAGAGAGTAATATACATCTAGGATGGCTTGAGGGTGAATAAAGCTTAGGCTAATTTTCATTTCAAAGTGAACTAATCCTTTAATGATGTAGTGTCTGGAGTGATCAATTAAGCTTTAAGATTCAGAAAAGCTTTTACCATCTTGAACTGTTTTTTTAAATCCCAAAGTTCTGGCCAGTCTAACTTTTATGGGTCCATTTTTACATTAGTGGACTTGGCAAAGGCCAAGTCAATTATACTCTAAGTGCTTTTATTCTAGTAAGAATGCATCTCTGCTTTAATATCTTCCAGCCATATCTTTCTTGGTACCAAGCCTCTCTTTATTTCCTAATCAGTGGTGTACATTATGTGATTATGAGCATGGGCGGATTGGCCATCGGGCAATTCTGGCAAATGCCAGAGGGGCCGGACCATTTTTTTTAATGTGGGCCGGTCAGTTTTATTATATATATAAATAAATAGTTTTTACAGGCCGACAGCGCATAGGACGGGTTTTTATTGCTAGCACGATTTCACTATGGTTATAATAATATTAATAATAATAAATGTTAAGAAATGGCCGGCCCGGTCCCGAGATGGGCCGACCGCCCCGCCCCCTTTAGTTACTGTTGCTATAAGCCATGCCGCTCTCAAGCCACACAACATGTTCTGTCAGAGTGAAAAATACATTGGAGCAAAGAGGACACTGACAATGCGTCGACAGACAAGAGAAATTTAAACAATAAATACCATTTTGTGGCTCTTTAATGTGTCTTGACAGATTGCTGTAGCACCTCAGTTCAAGCAGCCAGTGACACTACACATTTTTCAAATTCAAGTCCACGGCGTTAATCTAACTGCTTTGTCGGACATAAACGTGGATACGGCGTTATGATTGGTTAGATCGCTTGTCAATCAAACTCAGTCAAAATCAAGCAAGTCATCAGAGAGAGAGCGCAACACGAGCAAATTGCCAGTAAAAGTTAGAAAAAAAGGAAAGGCGGTGGAGAAAAGGTTAGAGAAAGATAAAAAAGGCTCTTAAGTCAGACGCTGCCAAATGCCTAAAATTAACCGAACTCTTTTCAAATGGTTTAAATTCAGCTGCTGCAGCGGAGGACAGTGCTGTAGAGGTAGGAAAAAACAGAAAATACAGCTAGCTCAAGTCATTTTCATGCAATTTGTTGTTGTTGTATTAAACAGTTGTAAGCGTAGCATACAACCCCCGTATATTTTAAAATGTCATTGCTTCGTGATAATTGGTTACAAGTGTTAGCTAGCCTGTTACTGAATTACATGACTGAAATATCAGCAGATTAGGTGGGATTTAGGGTAAACAGACTGCTGTACGCTACTTGCAATATAGTCAAAAACACGTCAAAAAGTATAACAACCCAGGTGAAAAAAGTACACTTCCATAATGTACTTAAAGTGCTCTATATTCGCGCACTAATTTTGTACTTAATAGATTGTTCTTAATTTTGTACTTCCATAATATTTTTTAATAAAATTCTTCTTTAGTACTTCTTAAGATAATTTTAAGAATATCTAAGTGTACTCAACTGTGCTATTTTGAGACGCTATGAATTAGAACTAAAATGTGCTTATACTAACACACTATCTCTGTATTTGTAGTGTTATGGGTTTAAGTGTACTACAAGTGGTAACTAAATGCTGTCTCAAAATAGCACAGTTGAGTAGGCTACACTAAGATGTTCTTAACATAATCTTAAGAAGTACTAAAGAAGAATTTTTAATATATTAAGGTACAAAATTAGTGTGTGAAAATAGAGCACTTTAAGTAAATTATGGAAGTGTACTTTTTTCACCTGGGAATCCGTGGGTGTGGTAATGTGGGCTGGTGTGGCTATAGTGCCAGGGCTGAATTTTTGTCCCAGTCCGCCCCTGATTATGAGATGCATCATATGATTTTAGTGCTGCGCACTGGGCTGTTAGCATGAACAAACCAGCCTGAGTGTGATAAATATTAGAACCTCATTGTGGGAACAAAATCCGACGGCAAAAATCCAGCTGTCAGAATCAGTTCCCCTCCGCCATGTTGAGACATGTTTATATGGTGAACACTCCACTTTTTTATTTTTATTTTTTTTCTAATTTTCCAACTCCCCTAAAGTTAAACAGTTGAGTTTTACCGTTTTCGATTCCATTCAGCCGATCTCCGGGTCTGGCGGTACCACTTTTAGCATAGCTTTGCATAGTTCATTTAATCGGATTAGACTGTTAGCATCTCCCTCAAAAATGACCAAAGACTTTTGATATTTGTCCTATTTAAAACTTACATTGTGTACTAAGACCGACGGAAAATGAAAAGTTGTGATTTTCTAGGCCGATATGGCTAGGAACTATACTCTCATTCCGGCGTAATAATCAAGGAACTTTGCTGCCGTACCATGGGTGCAGCAGGCGCAATGATATTACGCAGCATCTCTCACAAATGTCTCCATGGTTGCAAGGCAAGCTCCCTGTGCAAGCAGGGGGTCACAGCCTGCTCTGCCTATTGGTAGCGCCGGTGTCCTGACATTTCATCCTACCCGTCAGATTGTCCTACTGGAGCATACTGTGCATGCGCACGTCAATATTGCGTCATTTTTTTTACTCGCAGACCACCACGCCCATAATTTCGTGCTGCTCTTCGTGTAAGGGAAGGTTTCGACTATTTCTGTTTATTTTTACTACTTGCGCTTTAATTTCTACTTGTAAGGCATTTTTTTTTTGACAGTTTGTGTTCATTTTTATTATGCCAAGACATTTTATTATGCCAAGTAAATGAGAATGGACGAACTTCTTCACTTCTTTAACTATATGATATAAAATATTATAGAAATGTAAATATCAAACTTTTTACTGAAAGGTATTGGAATGTGATCAGTGCCAAAAAGTAGAAAAGCCTTTGACTGCTGTACAGACCTTACAGTGTATCAAGGTAAATAAGAGCAGTAAGATTTTGATAGTGTATGTATATTGGGCTGTTAAATAGATTCATCGCAATCAGTCACATCCAAATGTAAAGAGTGTTTGTGTGTGTACATAATGTGTATTTAGTATATTCATATGTATAATATGTATATATAAATACACACACAAATGTATTTAAGAAATACATGTGAAATATATAAAATTAATATTACATATAAATTATATTACATAATTACGTATTTTTCATACATACATATATATGCGCAAAATATACATATGTATAAATGTACATATGTACACACACTTTTAATTTGGATGTGTTAGTTAATTTGACAGGCCCTTATATATATATATAATATATACTGTATCCACACACACACACACACACATCGAGTTTTCTTGTTTTAGGGGACATTCCGCAGACATTTTAAGGTTTTTTTTATTACTGTACAAACTGTACAATTTCTGTCCCCCAACACTAACCCCTAAACCTATCCATCACACAAGTTTTAGATGATCAAAAAACATCATTCTGTATAATTTATAAGCTTGTTTCTACATGGGGACAAACATTTTTCCCCTCAGGGATAAAGATTTTGGATATTGCCATCAGAGGCCCGTTTCAGAGAGGAGGTTAAGTGAAAAATCTGAGTAAACTTGAGTATGTCCCTAAAATGAAGAAACTCTGGGTTTTCTGTTTCAGAATGGGAGGTAACTTATACTCAGAGTCACTTAGCATGGTAACTTACACTGTGTTAATCATATCGCAAGGTTGTGAGTGTAATATTGTCTGTTATGTAGCCTACAGCATTATCTTTCCTCCTCGGCATTGTGTTAACACACACCTGAAGGTTCCAGACCAGCAAACTGGCAGAACTTCAGCTTTTATAGAGATGCTCACACTTGCTGAAGATCAATTAATCAAAGGCATTTGATTAGCAGTGCCTGACTAGGACCAGATGATTGTTTTTATTATGTCCTGGACCATAAAACCATAGAATTCACCATAGTGCTTTTCACATGTCTGTACACTATGATTGCCCGATGAAGTCACATTTAACAATTTAATGTTAACAAATTTGTTTATAGGTAATGCAGAGGACTACTGTGTGATTTGCAGCATTTTGGAATACAATTCCAACAAAAGCATGATCGAAATGGTATGCAAACATTTTATAATATTTACACACTAAAAAACAAACAAACAATAGTTTACCTTTATGTGCCATTCTACATTGTTTTAGATATACAAATTTACTATTATATTTATCTCTTTCTTATTTTTAGGTACAATGCAAGAGCTACAGTAGATGGGCACATTTTGCATGCTGCAATTTCAAAAATAATAGCCCAAATGTGTTTATGTGCAAATAAATAAAAATATGTGGGGAAGAAATAATGTTTGTAAATTAGTTCAGTGTATTTCCCTGTATCATTTAAATTACAGATGTGCATAATTATTACGCAAGTTTTCTTTTACAGATAAATTGAGCCCCCAAAAAGAAAAGATTTAACTCAGACTGAAAAGTCAAAAATTATTAAATGCCCAGGAGAAGGATGCAATACTAATGCAATACTAGAAATTGCAAAGTTAAAGCATGACCTTTTGACAGCAAATTGCTCATTGGGTCAGCAGGGTCAGAAAAACATAGGTGAGAAAAAAAGATGCATGTTAACTGCAAAAGAATTAAGAATTAAGGTGAAGAATTAAGTGTGAAACCATCAGGAACCCTTTAGTCTCCAGCGCCACCATTTTCCAGAACTGCAACCTACCTGGAGTCCAGAAGTGCAAGGTGTCAGGATCTCAGAGACTTACTCTAGGTTAGCTAAAGAATCCTAAAAATTGACCCTCGCTTAATAAGAATCACATACTGAAGTTTTGTAAAATACATGAAGACTTATATATATAATAATTTTTTAAATATTTTTTATAGGCTTTATAGACAGACAGATTGAGAGTGACTCTTGAAGGACCAGCACCACATCCTCTTGAACCACTGTTTGAAGAATTTATCTTTCAGAATCTGGCAGGAAGTTTTGGAAGATCATTTTAGACCATCTCTGCAAGACAGACTTTTCAGGATAGGAGATGGACTAAAAATGAACTTCCACACATTACTGCCAGATTCTGAAAGATAAATTCTTCAAACAGTGGTTCAAGAGGATGTGGTGCTGGTCCTTCAAGAGTCTCTCAATCTGTCTGTCTATAAAGCCTATAAAAACAGTCTTCATGTATTTTACAACACTTCAGCTTGCGATTCTTAACAAGTGGGGGTCATTTCTTGGATTCTTTACCTAACCTAAGTCTCTGAGATCCTGACCTTGCACTTACGGAAAATGCTGGTGCTGGAGACTAAAAGGTTCCTAATGATTTCACATCTTAATTCTTTTTCAGTTAACATTCATCTTTTTTTTCCCGCCTGTTTTTCTGACCCAATGAGCAATTTGCTGTCCAAAGGTCATGCCTTAACTTTGCAATTTCTAGTATTGCATCCTTCTCATGAGCATTTAATCATCATTGACTTTTCAGTCTGAGTTAAATCTCTTTTTTGGCTCATTTTATTTGTAAAAGAAAACCTGCCTAATATATACAATATACAGCACAATGTGGTCTTTAGTCGATATTTCCATTAATAACTACTTTTTTTGATTTGCATTATTTTTATTATGTGTTTCTGTGTTGTATTTTGAATTTTTAAATGATTTTTTATTAACATTAATATTCTCTTATATACTTCCATCTGCATGATTATAAATTAGTTACTGAGATAATCTAATTCCAAATTTATATTTAAATATTGTCTGTTTATAGGGTAAGTTTGTAACATCTGTCAAGGAACTACATATTAAAAACTTAGACTGTAAAATCATCCTACCAGTTTATTTTATATCCTACCCGTTTATTTTATACTGGTAGGACAATCTGACGGGGTATTTTGCACTGTAAAATCATCCTGTTTATTTTATATCCTACTTGTTTATTTTATACTGGTAGGACAATCTGATGAGGTATTTTGCACTGTAAAATCATCCTACCAGTTTATTTTATATCCTACCTGATTATTTTATACTGGTAGGACAATCTGATGGGGTATTTTGCACTGTCGAATCATTTTCCCTAATAAGAATCTTCGGTAAAGTTACTCTGAATTATTTTACGTAGTCACAAACGCTAACACACAGTAGGATTGTTCGATGCGGTAGGATGGATCGATAGATATAGCTATAATTTTGCGCTATGGTAGGAAAATCTGACAAGGTAGGACAAATCGACAGAACACCAGCCCTGTGTAAAATGAACGTGAGTTACATTTTAGACACAGTTAATGTTGTTTGTTTTTTTTCTTTATTTCGCCAACTAAAATTTCAAAATTATGAACAGCAAAACAGAGCCCCCGTGCTACAGACAGAAATGTTTTTGTTATACTCTTGTTGTACTGAATCCGTGTTTAGAACAAATCAGTTTAATGATTAAATGACCCATTCAATAAAGACGGTCACTTGCTTTCTTCCTGAATGAATCAGTCATTTGAACAAATCAGTTGAATGAATGACTCACTCACTCATTAAGACAGTGACTTGCTGCCACCTACTGGCAGTTTAGTTTCATATTTAAAGTACATTTTAATTAAAAAGTTAAAATGAGAAAAACATCCATATTTAAATATTGAATTAAATTTATGTAGAGAAATTGTAAATGCTGTGTAAATATATTAATGCCACTTCGCATTCTGTCACCTCTGTATTGCAAAGATGGATTTTGTTGATAATGATTTCATTTGATTGGTAACAGCCATAATGTATAGGCTAGTATTCATTTTTATTTTTTCAGGTCTTAAAAAGCCTTAAATTTGACTTTAAAAAATGTGCAGCAACCCTGAAAAACTAAATAAACAAAGTAAAAATTATTTTTCCCCCCAAGGATTCTATAGATATTACAATATATCAATATTTCTTTTTTCCCCTCAATTTGTTTAAGTGACGTGTAAGTTGTTATATATAACTTTTAATTTAAGTGAACTTAAATTCACATCAACCCATTATAATAAATGTCACATTTACCTGTGCCCTTTAACATATCAGGGCTCAACGCTAAGGATTTTTTTTTTTATATATTGACCCAGTCAGACCAGTTCAGATTTGTACTTGCCCTGCCAAAATGCACAAAAAAAGTTTGTTTTCATTGTTTTTGACCCATGTAACCTTGTAAACAGTGCTTTAAGATTTTCAGGTAGGTCTAACAGGTAGGAAATATACAGAAAGTGAATAAAGTTATCAAAAACTTCACAGACTTCACTTCAAAAATTATAAATGAAATATAGATTAATCCTTATTAAAGCTACAAAAGTTATTCAGTCAGGAGCATTGAATGATTGTCTTTTTCTTTTGTTCTTTGATTAAAATTAATGACAGACAGCAGCAGGTTTATTAGGCTTTATAACAAAAGTTAAGTTTAAGTTTTTCAGGTACAATAGGTTTAACATAGCAGAAATGAATAATCAAATGTAAAAATATTATAAAAATATTTAATTTCATTGTAGAAATTAAATATAAATGTATTATTAAAGCTAAAAAACGTTATTCACTCAAGAGCAGTAAGTAATATTTTCTTTCAGCAGGTGGGTATAATAGGCTGCTGTCATTTAAAGACCAAACGCATGGATCCATTATACTGATACACATCTGGTCAGCATTTCCTCTAGTCAGTCAGTTTCTCAGATAAAATTGCTAATTTTTTCCTGACCGATACTCAAACGGCCTAGGCGAGCTCGTAGGTCGCTGCGCTTTCTGCTGATATCAGAGTCCTCAGACAGGAGCTCACTCACATTTGCCCCGTCCAGTAAACTCAACATGTCAGTAGACAGGAGCTGAGCAGTCTGCTTCAGCATGAAAAGAGAGATTATCATGGGCAGTTGGTCAGCCATCCGCTGCACCACAATCTGAAAGAAAATCACAGAGGTACTAAGAACTGCAGTCCAATCAGTCTCTCAGCAAACTTCATATTTGTTACTGAAAACTAAGAAACTACTACCTCATAATACGCTTGCAGCATTTCACTGTACTTGCTCTTTATGTCAAAGACTGGTAGCTTATCTTCTGAAAATGTCTCTTCAGTTTTTATAAAGGTCTCTTTGGGCCTCATCTCATTTAGGGCCTTCAAGTAGATGGGATCTTGAGCGTAGATCATGTCTTCCATTTCAAACTGCTCTGAGATCCTCTGCTCTGCCTTCTCTTGTTGGATTGACTGAATGTTGTAAATTTTGTCCTATAGAATCAAGTGAAGAAGTACAGAGGAAGATTGATTAAAAATGGATGATTGTTTAGTTTTGTTTACCACTAATAGGGAGCAATATTTACCGTAGTGATTTCTAGAAGACGAGGGTATTTCTCGAAACATTGATTAACTACAGCAGTAAACTGCTTGATGATGATGCCTTCAAGAAAAATACAAAAATCGAAATGACAAATAGCCACAAATACAGGTGCATCTCAATAAATTAGAATGTCGTGGAAAAGTTCATTTATTTCAGTAATTCAACTCAAATTGGGAAACTTGTGTATTAAATAAATTCAATGCACACAGACTGAAGTACTTTAAGTCTTTGGTTCTTTTAATTGTGATGATTTTGGCTCACATTTAACAAAAACCCACCAATTCACAATTAATCTCAATAAATTAGAATACTTCATAAGATCAATAAAAAAAAAAAAAAAATTAGTGAATTGTTGGCCTTCTGGAAAGTATGTTCATTTACTGTATATGTACTCAATACTTGGTAGGGGCTCCTTTTGCTTTAATTACTGCCTCAATTCAGCGTGGCATGGAGGCGATCAGTCTGTGGCACTGCTCAGGTATAATGGAAGCCCAGGTTTCTTTGACAGTGGCCTTCAGCTCATCCACATTGTTGGGTCTGGTGTCTCTCATCTTCCTCTTGACAATACCCCATAGATTCTCTATGGGATTCAGGTCTGGTGAATTTGATGGCCAGTCAAGCACAGTAACACCATGGTCATTGAACCAGCTTTTGGTACCTTTGGCAGTGTGGGCAGGTACCAGGTCCTGCTGGAAAATTAAATCAGCATCTCCATAAAGCTTGTCAGCAGAAGGAAGCATAAAGTGCTCTAAAATTTCCTGGTAGATGGCTGCGTTGACTGTGGACTTCAGAAAACACAGTGGACCAACACCAGCAGATGACATGGCACCCCAAACCATCACTGACTGTGGAAACTTCACACTGGACTTCAAGCAATATGGTTTCTTTGCCTCTCCACTCTTCCTCCAGACTCTGGGACCTTGATTTTCAAATGAAATGCAAAATTTACTTTCATCTGAAAAGAGGACTTTAGACCACTGAGCAACAGTCCAGTTCTTTTTCTCCTTAGCCCAGGTTAGATGATTCTGACGTTGTCTTTGGTTCAGAAGTGGCTTGGTACGTGGAATGTGACAGTTGTAGCCCATTTCCTGAAGACGTCTGTGTGCGGTGGCTCTTGATGCACTGACTCCAGCTTCAGTCCACTCCTTTTGAAGCTCTCCTAAGTTCTTAAATCGGCTTCGCCTGACAATCTTCTCAAGCCTGCAGTCATTCCTTTCACTTGTACACCTTTTCCTACCACACTTTTTCCTTCCAGTCAACTTTCCATGAATATGCTTTGGCACAGCACTCTGCGAACAGCCAACTCTTTCAGCAATGACCCTCTGTGGCTTACCCTCATTGTAGAGGGTCTTGATGATCATCTTCTGGACAACTGTCAAGTCAGCAGACTTCCCCATGACTGCTGTTGGGATTACTGACCTAAACCCAGTATTTATACCCTGAGAATTAAATATTCTAATAAT
Organism: Hypophthalmichthys molitrix; assembly: GCA_037950675.1. NCBI lineage: Eukaryota > Metazoa > Chordata > Actinopteri > Cypriniformes > Xenocyprididae > Hypophthalmichthys > Hypophthalmichthys molitrix. The sequence goes on along the minus strand of CM075515.1, from coordinate 13,225,849 downwards.
TTGAGATACTGATTTTTTGATTTTGATGAGCAGCAAGCTGTAATCATCAAAATGAAAACAAAAAAGTCTGGAAATATTTTACTTTATGTCTAATAAATCTAGGATATATTTAAGTTTTACTTTCAAATTAAATTACAGAAAAAAAAAATCATGATATTCTAATTTATTGAGATGCACCTGTATATCACAATTCAGATGTGCTAAAACTACAAAAACATTCCCAGTGTTATTCAGTTGTGATTTCATCTTTTGGTTTTATAATGCAAAATTTCTCCAGTGACCAGAAAGATCTTACAAATGAAGATGTCTGATGGTACCTTTGATGGTGTTGAGTAAGTCAATGGCTGGTCCTTTAAGTGTGGCCACATGCTTCTGCAGAACCTCCTCAAATATTATGTAGTTGCTGAAGCCGAGCAGTTCCCTCCCTCTGAAATCCTGGCTATTTGCTATCCTCTCTTCAATGATATTATTAACTTGTTTGGGAACAAGACAGATTTCTTTTGAAATTAATTTACTTTTTCATTTGAAGAGCATAAACATCAGAGTCAATTAAAACTTATGTTTCTTAAATTTGAAAATATACTAACAATATGTCTTTGTGTCATTAAGTTTATCATTCCACTCCTCTTTATATTTAGCCCGAAGCAGGACAAACAAATTTTCCTTAATGGTCCGCTCTCCTGATGATAAGGAGTTGATTTGATCATTGAATCTTTTTAAGATCTGTGAGAACAAAAATAACATTTGTTACTTAAAAAGTTACATTACATAATAACATTAAGAGAAATGTAATAAAAACTGACATAAATGATTTGTTTTGGCAATTTTGCAATAATTTATTCTAACCATTACTGTTACACAATTATTAGTAGAAATGTAAATTAGCATCTTATGGATGCATCTCACAAAATGTGGTACACAACCACTGACACACAAACTGCTTGGACCCCAAATAATAATTTTGAGAAGCAAGAAAATTAAATTAAGATTAAATTGTTACTTCAATGAGGAATTGTTTGGCCCCCTTAGAATCCTGTGGTGGTCCATCCTCACACTCTTTGAGCTTATTCCTCAGGTCCCACAACTGCTTTTTTATCTGCTCACTGAGCTGTGGCAGTGATTTCTGACAAAAATAGGTAAAAAAAAATTAATTAATTAATTAAATAAATTAAAAAAAAAAATTCACACATTGCATTTGGAACACACTATGTTCAATAGATGTAGAAATATGAAGAGATTTAGGCTCAAAACCAATGAGCTGCCTAATTTCAATTTTTGCCATTTGGGCCTTGTTCATACTGCTGATGAGGTGTATGAAACAACATACTAAAATGCTAAATTACCAATTTGTCGTGGTGTAGGGCAGGGTTCCTCAAATTCGGCCCTGGAGGGCCACTGCCCTGCACCAGCCCTAATCAAAGACACCTGAACAAGCTAATAAAGGTCTTCAGAGTTACAGGTAGGTAAGTTTGATCAGGGTTTGAGCTAAACTCTGCAGGGCAGCGGCCCTCCAGGGCCAGATTTTAGGAACCCTGGTTGTAGCAGGGATACAAACTCCTGATTGGTGAATAAGGCAAGCAAATACAGATCCGAGAAAATGGTTCACTGGGGTTTGTTTGTGAAAGAATAAGCTTCAAGTTCACTTTTCAATCCATTTTATATGATTCAATGAGTTATATGTGACCTCAGCAAGTTTCACTGGCTTTTATTCCCCGCCATTGAAAGAATTTTCCAGCAACCCATGTTTTCATTGTTATACGGTGGGGAACACCATTACGCATCTTCTGACAGAGTACAGAATCTCTGGATCAAAACACAAGTGAAGAAGAAGCAGAAACAATTAATGAAAGCATTTCTTATTGAAATGAAATGAAAACTTGATTTGTTTTTGTGAAACTTAACCACATTCAAGTGTTCATCAAAAGAAATAATGGATGAATATAGAATAAAGTGTTTTATGTTTTTTTTAAGCCGAGGCTCTGTCCTTTATTTTTTATTTATTTTATTAATTTTTTTTTATATATATATATTGCTTGTTTAGATATTCATACAACAAAATACTCTGGGGGTTATGAATGTTTTGTGAAAATAATCAAAAATGCTGGTGGTGGCTGGCAACTTTTTTTAAAAAAGGTGGGGAAAGAGTTATTAAGAGTTATATAAGAGTATTAACTATAATAAGTGTAGCTACTATACTGTATATTGCACCTTTATACTTTTATGTCTTTACATTTTTTTTTTTAATATTTAATTACTCTCATTTCTTTCATATCTTTAAAATAACAATATAAGTTAATTAAATAGACAATTTTTTATCAAACATCCGCAATATAAATTTCCATATCCTTTAAAGTGCAAGCATATTAGTGAAATTTTGGCTACATTTTGCAGACAAAAAAGGTCCATTGTCAATATTGTAATGTATAAAGCACAGCTCACACAGAAGTCACTTTCAAACCAAGCAGCTTTCTGTTGGTCAAAGCGGTGAATCCACATGTCCAATTTGAACCCATTCTGATATTTACATGAGTAGATCTTTCAATTTCATGTGAAATTCCAGATTCCGTGGATTCCTATTGAAACTGGAGACTGGATTTAGCCCATGAAAATTTGCTGAAAAATGGTAAATGTGACTGCACTTAATATTTATTTTTGACATAAAAACAGAGAGTTTGACATTATAATCTGGCATTGTTCATTAAACTACTTCTCTCTTCTACTTCCTGTTGGTTTACAAGATTTTTTCTCTAAACTGTCCCCTTGTTGTTTCAGAAAATAGTACAACAGCGAGTGCATCAACTGTAGAATGCACGCAGACTGTAGAAAGGAACAGAAAGTATAGACAAGGCTGTAGTCAGTCATGTGACTGGCCACTACATAAGTCAGTGATTGTCAGACTCACTATTGGCTGCTGCTGGAGTCAGCCACTCAGTCAGAAACTATTGTAGTCAAACGAACATTGTTAAATGTGTTTGCCACAACAAAAATAAATAAGTAAATAAAAAATATTGCTGTGAATGCCATGCCCTCCTTTCAAAACAGTGATTTCCTATTTCAAAATGAAGTTTGCATCCCTGCCCATTAGAAACTTACTTTGATATGTTCAACAAGATGCTGAGTCAGTTTGGTGGCAAGACATTTAACAGTCGCTTTATCCTCACTCAAGAGCCATCTGTAGAAAAATAAAAAACACTTTTTTTTATCAGAACTGCGCTTTGGCCAAAGTGAACATTACTAACAATAACTAACAAACTAAAATTATAAAAAGTAATATTAAGGACACCATTTGCTGAATGTGCTAACTTAAGTTCATTTTCAGTCGGTCACGTTTGGCGTTACGTCAGAACAGACTGACGAATGGGGTCTTGCACCGAGAGCCCAATCACCTTTGAGTGTTAACAAAACAAGCCAATAGTACGCTGAGTACCTTGATCTGCGATATTTTCATCGAGAGCTCCACCCCTCAGTGTGGGTATATAAGGAGCAGAGTGAGCAACTCGCATTTGAGCTTTCGCTTCGGAGCCAAGCACATCTCTCTGCTTGTTCACTGAGTGTTTGCAAGTTAGTGTTGGTGTGTCCCCAGAGTGCCTCCACTTGGCGCGGTGATCCCAAGCTCCTGTCCAAGGCCTATAAGTTCTCGTCCACACTTGTGGGCAAGGCTTACAGAGCTGCGGGTTAGGCCGCTTCCACTTTGCACACTATGGCGACCCTTCAGGTCCACCAGGCCAAACTGTTGAAGGAGTTGCACGAGGGCAGTGCTGACCCAGCAGTCCTTTAGGAGGCGCGCACTGCAACCGACCTTGCTCTCTGGGGGAAAAAGGTTACTGCGTGCTCCTTGGGTCAGGTGATGTCCACATGTGTGGTCCAGGCGCGCCACCTATGGCTAAATCTGGCAGACATGCGAACGGATTTTGACTGTTCAAGTGCAAAAAGACACGAAAGAGCAAAATTCAGTACTTTTCAGGGATTGACACACTTATCATTGAGGTACTATTATAGTTTTCGTTTAAAATTTTTATTAGATTTGATTTTTAGTTTTTCTGCTTTCATTGTAATTTTAGTTAAAAGTTTTAGTAAATTTTTTTTTAAAACTGGTCCATACGGACAACACTGCGACCATAGCTTACATCAATCGTCAGGGTGGTCTACGCTCCCGTCACATGTTGCAACTCGCCCGCCATCTCCTTTTATGGAGTCAGAAGCATCTGATGTTGCTTCGTGCCATTCACATCCTGGGCAGGCTCAATCTTGCAGCCGACGAGCTTTCTCGTCAGCAGTTTCGCCCAGGGGAGTGGAGACTCCATCCCCAGTCGGTTCAGCTGATTTGGGAACACTTTGGAGACGCCCAGGTAGACCTGTTTGCCTCTCAAGTCAATTCCCATTTTACTCCCTCACCGAGGGCACGCTCGGCATGGACGCTCTGGCACACAGCTGGCCGCGGGACCTGCGCAAATATGCGTTTCCCCCAGTGAGCCTTCTGGCACAGACACTGTGCAAGATCAGGGAGGACAAGGAGCAGGTCCTCTTGGTTGCATCTTATTGGCATAGCTGGACCTGGTTGTCCGAACTTGTTCTCCTCGCGATAACCCCTCCCTGGCCTATCCTTCTGAGGAAGAACCTTCCTTCTCATAGACGGGGCACCCTCTGGCACCCACATCCCGATCTTTGGAACCTGCATGTGTGGGTTCTGGATGGGTCGTGAAAGGTTTAGCTACCTTGCCACCTCAGGTGGTTGCTACCATCACTTTGGCTAGAGCCTTGTCTACTAGACATGCCTATGCCCTGAAGTGGAACCTCTTCGTCACTTGGTGTTCTTCTCATCAAGAAGGGTTGGAATGAAGGTGGTCTCCTTCCACTCTGAAGGTCTATGTGGCCGCCATTGTGGCTCACCATGATCTTATTGACAGTAAGTCTTTGGGGAAGCACGACTTGACCATCAGGTTCCTGAGCCAGGAGGCTTAATCCGCCTCACCCTCAAACAAGTTCCCTCTTGGGACCTCACAGTGGTTCTATCTGCACTGCAGAGGACTCCCTTCGAACCTTTGCTTTCAGTGGAGCTGAAATTTCAATCATTGAAAACTGCGCTCCTGATGGCTTTGGCTTCTGTTAAGAGGGTCAGGGACCTGCAGGCATTTTCAGTTGACAAAGCATGCCTGGAATTCGGACCGGCCAACTCTCACGTTATCTTGAGACCCCAGCCTGGATATGTGCCCAAAATTCCCACCACTCCTTTTAGGGATCAGGTGGTGGACTTGCAAGCGCTGCCCCCGGAGGAGGCAGACCCAGCCCTGGCGCTGCTCTATCCAGTACGTGCTCTTCGCACTAACGTAGACAGAATCCAGTGCTTCAGGACATCAGACCAGCTCTTTGTTTTTTTTTGGAGGCCAGCTGAAGGGAAAGACCGTCTCCAAGGATCCCACGGGATAGTGAATTCTATTGTCTTGGCTTATCAATCTCAAGACCTGCCATGCCCCCTAGGGTTGAGAGCCCACTCTACTAGGAGTGTGGCTTCCTCCTGGGCATTGGCGCCTCGCTAACAGACATCTGTAGAGCTGCGGGCTGGGCGACACCTAACACAATTGCAAGATTCTATAATCGTGTAGAGCCTGTGTCCTTTCGGGTACTCGCCCCTTCAGGCCAGTAGTTAGGACTTGCTCGGTGTCATTCGCTTGCTGCGCCATTCCACTCCTCGGACTGGATGAGTGCGCCATTTTCTCAGGTGAGCTCCTCAGTTAGAACCCTGGGTTCCTCCAGCACTGTTATGTCTACACTTGTGTGCATGCCTGTTTGGTCAGCCCCTGTGTCAGATTAGGTGCCTCCACATGTTGTAATTCCCTGCTCTGGGTAATCCCACGTGTGTTCTCCACGGTAAGTCTCCTGCGGTAACACGTGTCTTTCCCTTGGCAAGCCACTCTTGCCGGCTCTGACGTTGAAATATATCCACCCTGTGGTCTGGGTACCTCAGAGTTTCTCCATATGTTACCGCTACATCAGTTCATATGTCCTTGTAAGACCTCCTTCGAGCAGGCTACCTTTGGCATACTTCCAGCTGGAATATGTTACCCAGTGTGTTCGGTGTTAAGTATAGCCCCTTGCTCGTGCTTCCTCACGACGAGGTGCTACCGCTTATGCAGGTCACTGGAAGACAGCTATTGTGACGTTTTGTAAGGGACCCCATTCGTCAGTCTGTTCTGATGTAACATTGAACATGACCAACTGAAAGGGAACGTCTAGGTTACATATGTAACCCTCGTTCCCTGAAGGAGGGAACAGAGACGTTACGTCCCTTTGTCACAATTTCTGTTCCCCTGAAAATGCCTGGTCTTTGGCTCGGCTCCTCAGCGAAGACTTGAATGCAAGTTGCTTGTGCTGCTCCTTATGTACCTACACTGAGGGGTGGAGCTAACGATGCAAATATTCTCAGCGTATCATTGGCTTGTTTTGTTAACACTCGAAGGTGATTGGGCTCTCTGGGCGAGACCCCATTCGTCATTCTGTACTGGCGTAACGTCTCTGTTCCCTCCTTCAGGGAAAGAGCGTTACATACATAACCTAGACGTTCAGAAATACTACTATGCTAGAAAACTAGTTGGAATGGGGGAAAAAGCAGCCATTTCTGAACAAAATGTTAAATTATGGTTAAAATCAAAATTTGAATTCACAAATTAATACATGTTAAAATCTCCTCAGACTGTAACCTGAAATCGTTATGCTTTTTGAAGAAATCTCTCTCCATTTGTGTCGCTTTCTCCAGAGGAATTTTATCATTGATCTGCTGTTGTCCTCTACACTTCACCATGATGTAACCTTTGCGGAGAGGAATCACTTTGTTCTGCATAATGTCCAAAATGTTCTTCTCTGTTCCTTTGTCTATGAGATCTGGCTTGGTCAAAATGGCTGAAAAAAAAAATTGTAAAATCTGCAAATTTGCTGACAGAAGTGCTTTAGGATATTTATTAATAGGTGTTGTGCGGATCATCAGCAAATTACCGATAGTTCTTTTTCCCTCAGGATCTACTTCTTGCGCCATTTTTAATGCTTCTGTTGTTGCAATGTCAATGTTACAAGGGACCACTACCATGTTTATGGTCTCTTTCTTCTCAATAAATTGCATGATCAGACTTTTGATCTACAAGACATAAAAACAATGTTTAAAACCCTGATTGTTATTAGTTTGATGTTAAATGTAGCGTGCTAAATCAGATTATACTGCTCACCTGGTTTCCAATATCCTCTGGTTGCCCTGGGACTGGGACTCGGGCAATTCCAGGTAGATCGATCAGTGTGAGGTCACACACATCTGGTGACATGACCTCTAAAGTGATGAGCTCAACGCATATTCCAACCCCTTTTCCTGCCAGCTCATTCTGGGCTGTACAACACACATACCACATAATAGGTTGTTTGCACATGACGTCCCTGCTGCACGCGAAATGCGACTGGAGGGCAATCAGTGATTTTTCTATATAGGAATCCTATCACAATCCTATTGTTTATGGTTGCTCAAATCTACCAAACCGCGAGACCACAATGAGCTTTTATCGTTTACGTATCGTTTTTTACGTAAAGTTGTCACCTTTATACAGGGCCGGCGCATGCCTATAGGCAAACTAGGCAGCCGCCTAGGGCGGCAGCACAGTCAGGGCGGCAAGAAAGAGAGGGACTTAATTACTTCCATTTTAAAAAAAAGAATTTATTTTTTGGACATTTGTTTGAATTTATTTCACTTATATCACAAAGTTATCACCCGATTAGTTATTCTAAATCTAAATTAACTTAACTTCCTTCTACTAAGTACCAAAACCCGCCCCAATCAAGAGCGGCATATGAGTCTACATGCAATGTAGCCAATCACATACATATCTGTTGATTTTGCAATGGCCAATCAGGGGTGTTTAAATTAGCACTAAACAGAAAACTCTGGCATTTTGAGCAGTGAGTGGACTCTGGGTTCTACTTCTGCACGTTTGCAAATCCTCTCATATAACAAAGTGTAGATATTATGTAAATAAAAGATTTATTGTGCAGACAGCTTCATTTATGATAACAGAACTTTGTGAGATCACGATAAAGTAGCCTAAGGGGCCGTTCACATATCGCGTCTTTTGCGCGATCAAGTTTTTTTTTTTTTCAAATGTAGGCGCAGAGCGCTCAAAACAGAAGCAACGCGGTCGCGAAGCATTTCCCAGGCGCAGCGAGATGAAAAATTCTCAACTTTTCAGAATGCAGCAAGCTCACCGCAGGTCATGTAACAAGAACCAACCGAACAGTTTCGTCCTGTCTGTAACAAAACATTGAAAGCTCAGCTGAACAGTTGATCATAGCTGTACAGGGCGGGTTTTTATTTCTCATCTCCATAAATATATCTAGTAGTAGAGCTAATGCAAGGGCTAGAAATCCATTTATCCTTTGCTGAAACTTCTTCATCTTCATGGTTGCATTGCAACGACATACGAACGGGAGCGCAAGCGCTTTGGAAAGAAAGTGGGGCGGCCGCGCTTTCCACACGTTTTAGACGCGATATGTGAACGGCCCCCAATATGACAACTTTTTAGTGATTATAGAGGGAGTGTGCCAAATCCCTTATACAGTATGCTTATTTTGCTGTTCAAATTAACAGTGGATTGTGAACGTAGACGCCTTAATAAAAAATGATCTATCAGGAGTGTTTATTCTGGGCTATGTAGGTTGTGACGACACATAAATTCAAACTATTACAAGGAAATTTATTTTTTTTAAAGGGGAAGCGCATACATTGTTTTGCCTAGAGCGGCAGTTGAGCTTGCGCCAGCCCTGCCTTTATAGAGTTTTGCGTCTGCCGATACTGAAATTAATATGGATACCTGCTTACCTTTTTTGTTTTTGACTTGGTTAAATAATCACATTCTTCATGGTATCGTTTGCAGGGAAGAGATGATATTTTATCCCATTGCATGATCATTTGGTGTTTTCACTTCAGTTTTGTAGAATTCCCTTCACAATGTTGATCTGGTTACCGCGAAAACATTGTCACATGCCGCTGCTTCAGCTATTATATGGTAGAAAATGTCCAAATAAAAAAATTGTGTTCAACAAGCTGACAGAAGTCGATCCATTTCTTTGTTGGAAGGGTGTAAATGTAACTGTAGTTTTAATGTTTTCTTTGTAAATATTCACTTTCCCATATGACCACGGAGGAGAATCGGAGGGGCATTCAGCGGACAGACACCCTTTTTTACAGACACCGACACACTGTATTTTATTTTTATTTTTTATTTTTGTATATATTTCAACAAATGACAACCAAAATCAAACCCGCAGAAGCTCGTGAACAGTTTTGAAGTGGATTACGTGCAAGTTATACTCATTCACAAGCTGAGTGGGAGTCATACTCGCAAATGTAATGTTAATTTTTTAACCAAACAAAATACAAAACTTTCAAAAACACTCAGCTATGTGATTGTTTTATTGAGTGATAGGCAGTGGTTTCAATCAGTGATATTATTAGATTTGCTATACGGCGTCTCGTCACCTACTCAACCTGCTTCCCTTAGTGTTTTTACACGTAGAAAAGGCGAAAATTGTATTACACCGTCCACTTTTTCCCCTGAACGATGATGTGAGCTTCTGTTGCAATTCTCGATTCAGCATAAATTACCTACAATGGCGACAGTTTTCACAATCACGACAGAAAAATACTGCCCTTAACATCACTAGCAGAAAGGCAGCGCGATATAAACAAACCAGACTAGAACTGAACACGGCGTGACGGCAGCTTCATTCTCTTTATCTACCTCCTCGATATCAGTCAAGTCTTTCTATTCAGTAGAAAAATCACTCCTCTTCATAACAAGGTTCACGTCCAAAATATTTTGTGATTTTCTGTTTATTCCTTTCTAAACCACCACATTACGGATTTTTCCCCATCTCTTCCATTCTAATTTTCACTGCTTGCCCTCCACATTAATTTCACGCATCACCAGAACCACGTGATTGCAAACAACCTATTAAATGTGTTTCTCAACCTGAATGCATTGGTCAGATTAATACAGAGCACTCCTGCATGGTTATGCAAAGGCTAAAAGGTTACCTGTTGTAAAATACAATAGACTTCAGTAGAGTTAACACATTGTAACAGAGAGTGTATGCTACAATTACAAATGACTATCCCCAGTATCCTACTTGGAACCATTTGACAAGATTGTCCCAATTGTTGACGACACCCTCACTACACGTTTTTTGCTTGGATTTTCCCATTGCACAGATTTTCGAGTCGGCAACGCTCCTTAGAGGTATAGTTCACCTTAACACCTTGCTGTTAATTTACTCACCTTTAGTTCATCCAAGATGTAGGTGATGTTTTTCTTTAGTTGAACAGTAAAGAAGATTTTTTGCAGAAAACGTGGTCCTTGGTGATTCATATAATTCAAGTCAATGGCTACCATCACTTTGAGAGTCAAAAAAACATATACAAGAAAAACAAAACTAATTTCAATGCCTCCTGACGATACATTGAGGTCTTATGAAGCGAAACAATCGGTCTGTGCAAGAAAATGAACATTACTTTCAGCACTATTACCTGTAATCCACAGCTTCGGCAAATGGTCCTGAGCATGTTTATGACAGTCTGGAGTGTGAGCTTCTTGTTGCATTATGAGCTGACACTATGTTTGTTTACAACAGAGAGAGGATGCATGTTTTGTATTGTTCATCAAAACATACTTGCGCCTATCCTGGATCCTACAACCTACGTATATAAACACCTACGATAACATACACTTGTGCGAAGGGGTCCTTCAGCCTGGACTGAAATATCAATATCTTTATTCCCCTGAGAAATATAAAAGCCTGGGGAATGTAGTGTCTGTGGTGGATCAAAATCATCAATACAACTATAAATTAAAGAAAGCTTTTAACGTTTGACCTCCTTCAGATAACTCATAGACCATGGCTCCAGCAGGTCTGGATGAAATGACCCTGTTGGCATCTTTGTTACCTCCAGTGAGGAGAAGCAGGAGGCCTTCTCACCAGCTCCGGGGACTTCAAAGAGTCACGCACGTCTCTCCCGGACGTCTCGGCGACCGTGCTTCCATCACGCGCTCCTCTGCATCTTCGGGACGAGCGTCTGTTTGGCACAAGTTTTCTTTTGTCAAGCCTCCGTCATCCTCCATCACCTCGGAGATGGACTCTCTCTTCTTTATTTTCCGGTTATCTTACTCTTAAGTTAAAACCTTGTTTGAAAACCCCGCCGAGAACCCAGCCTCGGAAAAGGACCAATCGCTCCAGCCGCACGCATTGAAACTCCTACAGAAAGACAAGCAACCGCAGCACCTGAACCTATGCAAGTATAGAACCATTCTTTTCGAAGCGTTTTAAGCTCCATGCGTAAGCTGAGTTTCCTTGCTGGCTCTCAAAGGTTTAACTGTTTGTAATTTGCCATTTTCTTTGATCACCTCTGTTTTCCTGCCTTTACTTTCGCTTTTGTATATATGTGTATTCTTTGTGCATATCTAGTCATATAACGTAGCCCATGTATTCGTAGTTTCGTATATTAAATACATTATATTCATGCTCGATTGCCTCTGTTGCTCATTCAACAAACCAAGTCTCTGTTACATTTGATTCTGCAAAACTTTACGCTTTAATGCTATAATAGGAAGCTATTCTCGTGGCCAGAGACTAACTTCCTTTTATAATAGTCTATGAGAGAACTGACGGTTTGCTGGACAAACTAGGACAGTCTTTCTCAAACCACTATTGAACTAGACCTAATCATATATGTAATTAATTATAATCCGTTGTAATTAATTCACCATATATGTGCATAATTCCCTCTTTGGTCGATCTATATTATAATTGATCATAACGCATTATGACTTAATTATATATATATTTTACCCATAATTTGAACTAATTGATTAAATACCTGTAAATTCGTTACAGGAACATTGACTTTTCACAGTTTCCCAAACAATTTGAGCTCCCATGCATACCTCATTATGCCACAGGAAGCTCAACTCCAGACTGTCATGAACGTGCTCAGGACCGTTTGCTAAGGCTATAGATTACAAGTAATAATGTTGTAAATAATCTTCAGTTTTTTGCACAGACCGATCGTTTTGCTTCATAAGACTTCAATGTACATCCAGGAGTCACAGGTATATGTTTGTTTTTTTGTTTATGTTTTTTGACTCCCACAGTGACTTAATTAACAGCAAATTTTAATTTTTGGGTGAACTATCCCATAAAAAAGTATGATCAGTTCAGCAACATGATCTGAGCATGTTTAATATTATCATTGTATAATCTTTAATCTTGGTTAAATATCCTTGTCTGCATTATGTTGTGTTGTTGCTACAAGATTAGAATTAAAAGAACACTTATGTAATGTGAGTAGTACATTGATTCTCTTGTCTGAAAAACAAGGCTAAAACACAAAACTGCAAGTAACTTGCTTTCTGTTTCAATATTAAGGCCCCAATATACAGTGGGTACGGAAAGTATTCAGACCCCCTTAAATTTTTCACTCTTTGTTATATTGCAGCCATTTGCTAAAATCATTTAAGTTCATTTTTTTTCCTCATTAATGTACACACAGCACCCCATATTGACAGAAAAACACAGAATTGTTGACATTTTTGCAGATTTATTAAAAAAGAAAAACTGAAATATCACATGGTCCTAAGTATTCAGACCCTTTGCTGTGACGCTCATATATTTAACTCAGGTGCTGTCCATTTCTTCTGATCATCCTTGAGATGGTTCTACACCTTCATTTGAGTCCAGCTGTGTTTGATTATACTGATTGGACTTGATTAGGAAAGCCACACACCTGTCTATATAAGACCTTACAGCTCACAGTGCATGTCAGAGCAAATGACAATCATGAGGTCAAAGGAGCTCAGAGACAGAATTGTGGCAAGGCACAGATCTGGCCAAGGTTACAAAAAAATTTCTGCTGCACTTAAGGTTCCTAAGAGCACAGTGGCCTCCATAATCCTTAAATGGAAGACGTTTGGGACGACCAGAACCCTTCCAAGAGCTGGCCGTCCGGCCAAACTGAGCTATCGGGGGAGAAGAGCCTTGGTGAGAGAGGTAAAGAAGAACCCAAAGATCACTGTGGCTGAGCTCCAGAGATGCAGTCGGGAGATGGGAGAAAGTTGTAGAAAGTCAACCATCACTGCAGCCCTTTACCAGTCGGGGCTTTATGGCAGAGTGGCCCAACGGAAGCCTCTCCTCAGTGCAAGACACCTGAAAGCCCGCATGGAGTTTGCTAAGATGGTGAGAAATAAGATTCTCTGGTCTGATGAGACCAAGATAGAACTTTTTGGCCTTAATTCTAAGCGGTATGTGTGGAGAAAACCAGGCATTGCTCATCACCTGTCCAATACAGTCCCAACAGTGAAGAATGGTGGTGGCAGCATCATGCTGTGGGGGTGTTTTTCAGCTGCAGGGACAGGACGACTGGTTGCAATCGAGGGAATGCGGCCAAGTACAGGGATATCCTGGACGAAAACCTCCTCCAGAGTGCTCAGGACCTCAGACTGGGCCGAAGGTTTACCTTCCAACAAGACAATGACCCTAAGCACACAGCTAAAATAACGAAGGAGTGGCTTCACAACAACTCCGTGACTGTTCTTGAATGGCCCAGCCAGAGCCCTGACTTAAACCCAATTGAGCATCTCTGGAGAGACCTAAAAATGGCTGTCCACCAACGTTTACCATCCAACCTGACAGAACTGGAGAAGATCTGCAAGGAGGAATGGCAGAGGATCCACAAATCCAGGTGTGAAAAACTTGTTGCATCTTTCCCAAAAAGACTCATGGCTGTATTGGATCAAAAGGGTGCTTCTACTAAATACTGAGCAAAGGGTCTGAATACTTAGGACCATGTGATTATTTCAGTTTTTCTTCTTTAATAAATCTGCAAAAATGTCAACAATTCTGTGTTTTTCTGTCAATATGGGGTGCTGTGTGTACATTAATGAGGAAAAAAAAATGAACTTAAATGATTTTAGCAAATGGCTGCAATATAACAAAGAGTGAAAATTTAAGGGGGTCTAAATACTTTCCGTACCCACTGTACTTCAAGCGAAATTAAAGAAGGAACTGATGTGATGTCATTTTGAACAAAATCAGGCCAAAACTAAGTTCAAGGTTCATTTCTGGAAATCGAAACCGCTTGCCAAAGCAAACTTTCCAGAAAGGTATTGGTATGCACAGCTCTCAGCAACATACATTTTATTATACATATTGTATATATTATTTTTACAAGCTTTAAACACTTCCAACTGGAAAACAAAACAGATTGCAGGCATTTTCCCTACCTGCTTCAACATGGTTTCCAACTAATGATGAATCCAGAAATTCAATTTTCTTATCACGGTAGGATAGAACAGCCTTCCACCTGACTCCACCTGTTACCCTCTTCAGCCTCAGCTCTAGTGGACATCTGGTGACAATTCCTATTGTAAACACAGTTCAGTTAATAAATATAGTGAATTATTAACAGTGAACATGTGACAAATATATTGTATATACAAAAACAGGTATTGACCAAAGAAAACATTCTCTTTTTATTTGCATTCAGTTTGTAGTTATATGAATATCGATATAAGTAGAATAAAACCAGTCCTCACCGCTTCCTCTTGGTAATGCAACTCCAGAAAGCGCTTCCAACACAGAGCTTTTTCCAGAACTCTGGTCTCCGATGACAGCAATATTCGGTAATGCGACATCCTTCTGAATGCCAACTGACCGCAGATTGTCAATCAGATCAATGTATGGACGAATGGTCTCCTCAAAATAACTGTGAACCTCTCCCTTCATTTCCTGACTGTAAAGATAAAAATGTACATTTTATTTTTAAAATCTCACTGATTGCACTGTATTATTCAGTTTATGTCCCACTATGCATATTTTTATTCATTTACATTTATTCATTTGGCAGACGCTTTTATCCAATAAAATCCTTTTATTGGTTTTAATCTGTTTTTATCCATTTTCTTATTTATTTTGTCTTCTTTTTTTTTTACTTTTTTGATTTTTTAAATTATTTTAAAAGGATCTTTTAAATTGTAAATGAAATGTGCTATAATTAAACTTCCGATGTGTATAAATTATCATTTCTGTTTTGTTTGTTTTTTTTACTCCAGAGCATACTAAAAAATAAACTAGGCCTATGAAAGCATATAAAACATGCATCTCATTGTTAGTTAACAAGATAAACATTGCACATCTTACACTAACCTTTCATTTTGAGAACGCTCCACATTGTCATTATCATGATGAGCGCTGCTCTTGTCTGAGAAGAAAGGAAACATCTTGCCTTGAATCGAAAAACAAATTTAGTTATAATATCCTATTTTTTGAGTGCCTCTCAAAAATGTTAGTTTTTATCCAAGCACAGTGTTTGTGGCGATTCTGAAAAGAAACAAATCCTGTGTCAGACTGAATTTATAGTGTATCCCACCCCCTGATAAGAATGAAAATGAAAGTAAATCAAACAGAGAGATTGTATGAGTTTCTGGAAAAGGTTCAACCTTGTGGAAAGCCTTCCCAGATGAAGTGAGGCTATAATATATAATAATAATATATATTATATAATATATATACAGGTGCTGGTCATATAATTAGAATATCATCAAAAAGTTGATTTATTTCACTAATTCCATTCAAAAAGTGAAACTGGTATATTGTATTCATTCATTACACACAGACTGATATATTTCAAATGTTTATTTCTTTTAATTTTGATGATTATAACTGACAACTAAGGAAAATTCCAAATTCAGTATCTCAGAAAATTAGAATATTACTTAAGACCAATACAAAGAAAGGATTTTTAGAAATCTTGGCCAACTGAAAAGTATGAACATGAAAAGTATGAACATGTACAGCACTCAATACTTAGTTGGGGCTCCTTTTGCCTGAGTTACTGCAGCAATGCGGCGTGGCATGGAGTCGATCAGTCTGTGGCACTGCTCAGGTGTTATAAGAGCCCAGGTTGCTCTGATAGTGGCCTTCAGCTCTTCTGCATTGTTGGGTCTGGCATATCGCATCTTCCTCTTCACAATACCCCACAGATTTTCTATGGGGTTAAGGTCAGGCGAGTTTGCTGGCCAATTAAGAACAGGGATACCATGGTCCTTAAACCAGGTACTGGTAGCTTTGGCACTGTGTGCAGGTGCCAAGTCCTGTTGGAACATGAAATCTGCATCTCCATAAAGTTGGACAGTAGCAGGAAGCATGAAGTGCTCTAAAACTTCCTGGTATACGGCTGTGTTGACCTTGGACCTCAGAAAAGACAGTGGACCAACACCAGTAGATGACATGGCACCCCAAACCATCACTGACTGTGGAAACTTTACACTGGACCTCAAGCAATGTGGATTGTGTGCCTCTCCTCTCTTCCTCCAGACTCTGGGACCCTGATTTCCAAAGGAAATGCAAAATTTACTTTCATCAGAGAACATAACTTTGGACCACTCAGCAGCAGTCCAGTCCTTTTTGTCTTTAGCCCAGGCGAGACACTTCTGACGCTGTATGTTGTTCAAGAGTGGCTTGACACAAGGAATGCGAACCCATGTCTTGCATACGTCTGTGCGTAGTGGTTCTTGAAGCACTGACTCCAGCTGCAGTCCACTCTTTGTGAATCTCCCTCACATTTTTGAATGGGTTTTGTTTCACAATCCTCTCTAGGGTGCGGTTATCCCTATTGCTTGTTCACTTTTTTCTACTACATCTTTTCCTTCCCTTTGCCTCTCTATTGATGTGCTTGGACACAGAGCTCTGTGAACAGCCAGCCTCTTTTGCAATGACCTTTTGTGTCTTGCCCTCCTTGTGCAAGGTGTCAATGGTCGTCTTTTGGACAACTGTCAAGTCAGCAGTCTTCCCCATGATTGTGTAGCCTACAGAACTAGACTGAGAGACCATTTAAAGGCCTTTGCAGGTGTTTTGATTTAATTAGCTGATTACAGTGTGGCACCAGGTGTCTTCAATATTGTATTCTAATTCACAGTATTCTAATTTTCTGAGATACTGAATTTGGGATTTTCCTTAGTTGTCAGTTATAATCATCAAAATTAAAAGAAATAAACATTTGAAATATATCAGTCTGTGTGTAATGAATGAATATAATATACAAGTTTCACTTTTTGAATGGAATTAGTGAAATAAATCAACTTTTTGATGATATTCTAATTATATGACCAGCACCTGTATATATATATATATATATATATATATATATATATATATATATAAATATATATAAAACACATATTACACTGTAACACAGTTCGTATATACGGGAAGAAGGAGGCGGGAACCGGCGAACGTTCAAAACAATTTTAATATTTAAAATAAACAAATACAAAACGAAAGTAATGCCGGCAGACCCTCACGGCCGTCTGCCGGCCACACAAACATAACAAAACCATAAAATAAAGTCCAGGCCTGGTCCTCTCTCGTCTTTCACTGTCGTCGCTCCCCTTTTATGCTTCCGGAGCTCCTCCGTGAGAGATTCGAGGCCGGTGCAACGCGCAGCTGACGCTCGTTATCACTCGCGTCACCGGCCTCGTGCCGTTCCCTCACGGCTCTCGCCCGCCCTGCTCGTCACATACACATTTTAATATTGACTGTTTCAACACAAAATATTTTACCAACTAAGACGTACAGCACTTTTAGAGTTTTAACCCTCTGCCCTAATGTGAGCATAAGTATTGGGACGGTTTATCTTAAAGCAAATGTAAAAGTGTAAAAGCTAATATTTAATTGTAAATCCCTTGCAAGGAATCACAGGAGCGAGTTTGTGACCCATACATCACCAGACTCTTTTAGCATTTTAAAAGCATTTTAAAGTGTGAAACCAAGAGTCTGCTGATGTCTATGGGTCACAGACTCGTTGACTGTATAATTCTGAGATCCATCTTTTCACACTGAGGACAATCGAGGGACTCAAACACGACTATTATAAAAGGTTCAAACATTCACTGATGCAGAAGGAAGGAAACACAACGCATTAAGAGTCGGGGATGTAAACTTTTTGAATTGGATGAACAGAATAAATTGTACTTTTACAATGCTTACATCAGTTTATCTCATGCTTACATCAGATGAACAGATGAAAGACTGCAAAATTATATTCCAAAAGCCAATGAAAAAATCTTATTGACTTTTTATCACCAGGATAATGCTAACTTCTGGGTTGGCCTACAAAATTGCATAGTTCCTGCAGGACTATATAGCAGCAAGCCTTGACTTAAACTGGGCATTTTCTGGGAAATCAAAAAGGGAAAATGAAAGTAAATGTTCGAAAATGAAAGTATGTTTATGGGTGTCTGTTATGAACAGAACACGGGTTTCACAGAAACACAGCGTTTTTGAGAAATCCAGGGGTTGAATCATGTTTCAGACTGGACTTGCTGTAATAGCTGGAAATGATGGGCTACAACTAACTCTTTATGTAACTTCCACCTCTTAATGTAAAGAAGGCTGATGTAGTCAAAACCAAACCTCAGTAAGGTTATACCACAAAAGTCACCTCTGACAGGAAGCCACTCAGAATAGTACTCGGTAAAAACACCTTTTACTCTCAAAGTGAGAGGAGTACACAACTGACCTCCAACATGTTACATGAGAGGCCCCTAGGGCCTACCCTAGTAGACACGTGGCATCAGCTAGTGGCGCTGTAACCATACCAACCATCAGGCCATGCATTCAATGAATAATTCCTAAGAAGGAAATGCATATTACACCACCAAACTCCATGTGAGGCCTGCTTAAGGCCTACTCAACAGAGGTGGGGCATGGCCGATGATGGCATTACGCAGACTCAAGGAGGCTTATGCAGTTAAAACCAAACCTCAGTAAGGTTTTACCACAAAAACTCATCCCTGAGAGGTCAGCCACTCAGAAGAGTACTTGGTAAAAGCACCTTTTTACTCTCAAAGTGAGAGGAGTACATACCTGACCTCCAACATGCTACACAGGAGGCCCATAGGGCCTACCTTAGTAAACACGTGGCATCAGCAAGTGGCTACCATAACCATACCAACCAGTAGGCCATGTATTCAGAGATTTTTCCAAAGAGGGAATACATAAAACGCTGCCATACATCGTGAACAGGCCTGTTTAGGGCCTGTCCGTCAG
This sequence comes from Hypophthalmichthys molitrix, assembly GCA_037950675.1. NCBI lineage: Eukaryota > Metazoa > Chordata > Actinopteri > Cypriniformes > Xenocyprididae > Hypophthalmichthys > Hypophthalmichthys molitrix. Next base: position 13,206,718 of record CM075515.1, on the reverse strand, counting down.
CGATGGGGCGTGGCCGATGGTGGTATGGCTTCCCAGGCATCCTGCCATCAAGTCAGCTAAAAAAGGAGGCCTTGAGGGGCCTACCATTTCAGCAACAAGCAGCGTTCAGCCTGTTTGCAGAATAAAAACACAAACTGTGCCAACATGTGAACTAAAAAGGAGGCCTGAAGGGGCCTACCGATTCAATGACACGTGGCTTCACCTCGTATTGGATCAGATTCACAAGCATCCTGCCAGCATGTCAGCTAAAAAAGGAGGCCTTATGGGGCCTCCAAGTTCAGCAACACGTGGCGTTCAGCCCGTTTGTCCATATCAACGCAAACTGTGCCAACATGTAAACTAAAAGGAGGCCTTATTAGTAAACGCATGGCATCAGCCAGTCCAGGACCATACCAACCAACCGGCCATGCATTCAGTGGAAAACCTTTCATGCATAATACTGAGAGAAGGAATGCATATTACGCCACCATACTCCACAAGAGGCCTGCTTAAGGCCTACTCAACAGAGGTGGGGCGTGGCCGATGGTGGTATTGGACCGATGGTATGGGTTCTTAGATTCGCAGGCATCCTGCCAACAAGTCAGCTAAAAAGGAGGCCTTGTGGGGCCTACAATCTCAGCAACAAGTGGCGTTCAGCCTGTTTGCAGAATGAAAACACAAACTGTGCCAACATGTGAACTAAAAAAGGAAGGCCTGTTTGGGCCTACCATTCCAATGACACGTGGCTTCAGCTCATGAAATTAAGGGAACCAAGCTACAGGGAACCAGCTCTAACCCAACAATAGCTGTGGGAAGTTAACTGTAACCTGAGCTAGGCTACACATTCCAACAGGCAATGTACCCTAAATCATGTGACTAAAGGGAACCAAACAAAGCCAACATGGTCTAAGGGAGGCCTATATGGCCTACTACCTCAAACGGACATGTAGCAAAAAGCCTGTGGCAGTGTAAACTATGTGAGCAAATTATGATCAACTAACAGCACTTGTTAGAAATACAATTGCTAACTAGAAGGAGGCTAATTAACCATAAGAGCCTACAATCAAAATGGTATGCAATATAATTGTTAACAGATCACAAAAGGGAGCTAATAGAAACCAGCTTTTCTCAAAAAGTGGTTCTATACTACCCTGAGTATGCAATCCAACAGGTGATGCACTCAGTGACACAAATAAACCTCAACTGGGGAATACAGTAGTCACCAATCTCTCCAATAGAGGCTAACATCAAAGAGCCTGCTATTACGAGACAGAACAGTTCCGAAAGACGAAAAAGATACTGACTGGTTCTCTAGGCGCTCCTTATATACTTCCGGGTCACGCTATAATGATGTCATAGGCTGTCGCCGGCCAATAGGATTGGAGTTTTTTGATACTTGGCTTTGAGACATCAGCTCACGTGCGACGTTCCCCAAAGCGTTTCGAACGCAGAGTTGAGTTCCCTTTCGAAAGGGAACCAATGTTTAGTCAATAATAATTTATGAAGGTCCATACTTTAAAGCTCTTGATTCTATCTTGTATTTGGCCTTATAAAAAAGTAGTTCTTGTAATTGTTTAACCATAGCATTTGTTACAATAAGAATATAGGCAAATTACAGGTAAGACCATTGATAGCTCCTCATAGCATGCTTAGGGCAATGTTAACTTTTTCTTTCTTTTTTTTTTTTTTTTAAATCTATTCCCTTAAAGATTATATATTATAAATTCTTCAACAAGTTAGTTAAAATGTACCACAATACATACAAAAGAACGTGATAAATTCTAGTAAAGGTGGTCATGAGAAGTTTAAAAAGCTTGCAGGATCTCATATGTTTTCCTCTCTTTTCATCAGTCTTTTTAGTGGTTGTTTTTAGATCATGTTTGACTTTCTCCATAGCGTTTTACTACATTCTCAATAGAATTCAAATGGGTTTCACATTTTATCATAGGAACGGCTCGTGCAAATATTATCAAACTTTTGGAGCGTGGTGAACGCGCCTACGGTGATTCACGCGCAGCGCGCCACTCGTGGTTAAAAGCTCCGAAAGCGCTATGAATACAATTAATGAATAGCGTGATTCAGTGTTTCGGTGTGGGGGTTAGAGTAGACATGTGAGAAGTGCCGGTGTTCTGTCGATTTGTCCTACCTTGTTAGATTTTCCTACCGTAGCGCAAAATTATAGCTATATCGATCCATCCTACCGCATCGAAAAATCCTACTGCGTGTTAGCGTTTGTGACTATGTAAAATAATTCAGAGTAACTTTACCGAAGATTCTTATTAGGGCGCAAAATACCCCGTCAGATTGTCCTACCAGTATAAAATAAACAGGTAGGATATAAAATAAACGGGTAGGATGATTTTACAGTGCAAAATACCCCGTCAGATTGTCCTACCAGTATAAAATAATCAGGTAGGATATAAAATAAACAGGTAGGATGATTTTACAGTCTAAGTTTTTAATGTAGTAATGTTAATGTAGTTCCTTGACAGATGTTACAAACTTACCCTATAAACAGACAATATATAAATATAAATTTGGAATTAGATTATCTCAGTAACTAATTTATAATCATGCAGATGGAAGTATAAAAGAGAATATTAATGTTAATAAAAAATCATTTAAAAATTCAAAATACAACACAGAAACACATAATAAAAATAATGCACATCAAAAAAAGTAGTTATTAATGGAAATTTAGACTAAAGACCACATTGTGCTGTATATTGTATATATTAGGCAGGTTTTCTTTACAGATAAAATGAGCCAAAAAAAGAGATTTAACTCAGACTGAAAAGTCAAAAATTATTAAATGCTCATGAGAAGGATGCAATACTAGAAATTGCAAAGTTAAGGCATGACCTTTGGACAGCAAATTGCTCATTGGGTCAGAAAAACAGGCGGGGGAAAAAAAGATGAATGTTAACTGAAAAATAATTAAGATGTGAAATCATTAGTAACCTTTTAGTCTCCAGCGCCAGCATTTTCCAGAAGTGCAAGGTGTCAGGATCTCAGAGACTTAGGTTAGGTAAAGAATCCAAGAAATGACCCCCACTTGTTAAGAATCGCAAGCTGAAGTGTTGGAAAATACATGAAGACTGTTTTTATAGGCTTTATAGACAGATTGAGAAACTCTTGAAAGACCAGCACCACATCCTCTTATACCACTGTTTGAAGAATTTATCTTTCAGAATCTGGCAGTAATGTGTGGAAGTTCATTTTTAGTCCATCTCCTATCCTGAAAAGTCTGTCTTGCAGAGATGGTCTAAAATGATCTTCCAAAACTTCCTGCCAGATTCTGAAAGATAAATTCTTCAAACAGTGGTTCAAGAGGATGTGGTGCTGGTCCTTCAAGAGTCACTCTCAATCTGTCTGTCTATAAAGCCTATAAAAATATTTAAAAAATGATTATATATATATAAGTCTTAATGTATTTTACAAAACTTTAGTATGTGATTCTTATTAAGCGAGGGTCAATTTTTAGGATTCTTTAGCTAACCTACAGTAAGTCTCTGAGATCCTGACACCTTGCACTTCTGGACTCCAGGTAGGTTGCAGTTCTGGAAAATGGTGGCGCTGGAGACTAAAGGGTTCCTGATGGTTTCACACTTAATTCTTCACCTTAATTCTTACTTTTTTTGCAGTTAACATGCACCTTTTTTTCTCACCTATGTTTTTCTGACCCTGCTGACCCAATGAGCAATTTGCTGTCAAAAGGTCATGCTTTAACTTTGCAATTTCTAGTATTGCATTAGTATTGCATCCTTCTCCTGAGCATTTAATAATTTTTGACTTTTCAGTCTGAGTTAAATCTTTTCTTTTTGGGGGCTCAATTTATCTGTAAAAGAAAACTTGCGTAATAATTATGCACATCTGTATATAAGGCGTTTATCACTTCCAGCCTTCATGAACAATTATATTTCACTTCTAAATTATTAAATACAAAATAAAAAGTAGCTATTAAGATTAATGTGGTTTGGAATAGGTAAAATGTATTTGGAAAAAAAATGATCAAAAAACCAACTTGCCTAATAATTATGCATGCACTGTAATTCAAATGATACAGGGAAATACACTGAACTAATTTACATATCTGGTCATATAATTAGAATATCATCAAAAAGTTGATTTATTTCACTAATTCCATTCAAAAAGTGAAACTTGTATATTATATTCATTCATTACACACAGACTGATATATTTCAAATGTTTATTTCTTTTAATTTTGATGATTATAACTGACAACTAAGGAAAATCCCAAATTCAGTATCTCAGAAAATTAGAATATTACTTAAGACCAATACAAAGAAAGGATTTTTAGAAATCTTGGCCAACTGAAAAGTATGAACATGAAAAGTATGAGCATGTACAGCACTCAATACTTAGTTGGGGCTCCTTTTGCCTGAATTACTGCAGCAATGCGGCGTGGCATGGAGTCGATCAGTCTGTGGCACTGCTCAGGTGTTATAAGAGCCCAGATTGCTCTGATAGTGGCCTTCAGCTCTTCTGCATTGTTGGGTCTGGCATATCGCATCTTCCTCTTCACAATACCTCATAGATTTTCTATGGGGTTAAGGTCAGGCGAGTTTGCTGGCCAATTAAGAACAGGGATACCATGGTCCTTAAACCAGGTACTGGTAGCTTTGGCACTGTGTGCAGGTGCCAAGTCCTATTGGAAAATGAAATCTGCATCTCCATAAAGTTGGTCAGCAGCAGGAAGCATGAAGTGCTCTAAAACTTCCTGGTATACGGCTGCGTTGACCTCAGAAAACACAGTGGACCAACACCAGCAGATGACATGGCACCCCAAACCATCACTGACTGTGGAAACTTTACACTGGACCTCAAGCAACGTGGATTATGTGCCTTTCCTCTCTTCCTCCAGACTCTGGGATCCTGATTTCCAAAGGAAATGCAAAATTTACTTTCATCAGAGAACATAACTTTGGACCACTCAGCAGCAGTCCAGTCCTTTTTATCTTTAGCCCAGGCGAGACGCTTCTGATGCTGTCTGCTGTTCAAGAGTGGCTTGACACAAGGAATGCGACAGCTGAAACCCATGTCTTGCATATGTCTGTGCGTAGTGGTTCTTGAAGCACATTTTTGAATGGGTTTTGTTTCACAATCCTCTCCAGGGTGCGGTTATCCCTATTGCTTGTACACTTTTTTCTACCACATCTTTTCCTTCCCTTCGCCTCTCTATTAATGTGCTTGGACACAGAGCTCTGTGAACAGCCAGCCTCTTTTGCAATGACCTTTTGTGTCTTGCCCTCCTTGTGCAAGGTGTCAATGGTCGTCTTTTGGACAACTGTCAAGTCAGCAGTCTTCCCCATGATTGTGTAGCCTACAGAACTAGACTGAGATCATTTAAAGGCCTTTGCAGGTGTTTTGAGTTAATTAGCTGATTAGAGTGTGGCACCAGGTGTCTTCAATATTGAACCTTTTCACAATATTCTAATTTTCTGAGATACTGAATTTGGGATTTTCCTTAGTTGTCAGTTATAATAGTCAAAATTAAAAGAAATAAACATTTCAAATATATCAGTCTGTGTGTAATGAATGAATATAATATACAAGTTTCACTTTTTGAATGGAATTAGTGAAATAAATCAACTTTTTGATGATATTCTAATTATATGACCAGCACCTGTACATCATTTCTTCCCCACACATTTTTTGCACATAAACACATTTGGGCTATTATTTTTGAAATTGCAGCATGCAAAATGTGCCCATCTACTGTAGCTCTCGCACTGTACCTAAAAATAAGAAAGAGATAAATATAATAGTAAATTTGTATATCTAAAACAATGTAGAATGGCACACAAAGGTAAACTATTGTTTGTTTGTTTTTTAGTGTGTAAATATTATAAGATGTTTGCATACCATTTCGATAATGCTTTTGTTGGAATTGTCTTCCAAAATGCTGCAAATCACACAGTAGTCCTCTGCATTACCTGTAAACAAATTTGTTAACATTAAATTGTTAAATGTGACTTCATCGGACAATCATAGTGTACAGTCATGTGAAAAGCACTATGGTGAATTCTATGGTTTTATGGTCCAGGACATAATAAAAACAATCATCTGGTCCTAGTCAGGCACTGCTAATCAAATGCCTTTGATTAATTGATCTTCAGCAAGTGTGAGCATCTCTATAAAAGCTGAAGTTCTGCCAGTTTGCTGCTCTGGAACCTTCAGGTGTGTGTTAACACAATGCCGACGAGGAAAGATAATGCTGTAGGCTACATAATAGACAATATTACACTCACAACCTTGCGATATGGCTGTATATCAACACGTTGTGATTAACACAGTGTAAGTTACCATGCTAAGTGACTCTGAGTATAAGTTACCTCCCATTCTGAAACAGAAAACCCAGAGTTTCTTCATTTTAGGGTCAACATACTCAGATTTTTCACTTAACCTCCTCTCTGAAACGGGCCCCTGATGGCAATATCCAAAATTTTTATCCCTGAGGGGAAAAATGTTTGTCCCCATGTAGAAACAAGCTTATAAATCATACAGAATGTTTTTTGATCATCTAAAACTTGTGTGATGGATAGGTTTAGGGGTTTAGGGGTTAGTGTTGGGGGACAGAATTTGTACAGTAATAAAAAAACCTTAAAATGTCTGCGGAATGTCCCCTAAAACAAGAAAACTCAATGTGTGTGTGTGTGTGTGTGGATACAGTATATATTATATATATAAGGGCCGTCAAACTGTCAAATTAACTAACACATCCAAATTAAAAGTGTGTGTACATATGTATAAATGTACATATGTATATTTTGCTCATATATATGTATGTATATGTATGTATATATATATATATATATATATATATATATGAAAAATATGTAATTATGTAATATAATTTATATGCAATATAAATTTAAGATATTTCACATGTATTTCTTAAATACATACATTTGTGTGTGTATTTATATATACATATTATACATATGAATATACTAAATACACATTATGTACACACACAGACACTCTTTACATTTGGATGTGACTGATTGCGATGAATCTATTTAACAGCCCAATATACATACACTATCAAAATCTTACTGCTCTTATTTACCTTGATACACTGTAAGGTCTGTACAGCAGTCAAAGGCTTTTCTACTTTTTGGCACTGATCACATTCCAATACCTTTCAGCAAAAAGTTTGATATTTATATTTCTATAATATTTTATATCATATAATAGTTAAAGAAGTGAAGAAGTTCGTGCATTCTCATTTACTTGGCATAATAAAATGTCTAGGCATAATAAAAATGAACACAAACTGTCAAAAAAAATTCCTTACAAGTAGAAATTCAAGCGCAAGTAGTAAAAATAAACAGAAATAGTCGAAAACTTACTTTACACGAAGAATTCCTCGTGCCAGCAATGATGCAATGTTGACGTGCGCATGCACAGTATGCTCCGGTAGTCAGGACACCGGTACACAAGAAAAAGCGAGGTTACGCTACAGATTAAAATACAGCTAGAAGTACCGGTGCGTACCGGCCCACTTCGAGCACTGAGTAAGATCGCGTAGGTGTTGGAATCCAGATCGTGATCTTTTAATGATTAATCATGCAATTTTATTGCGCTATGTTTTGTGCTGAATTCGTATCGTTTTCATAGGCTATTGAGAGAATAAATACAGAAATCCTTCCATTTCCCTACAAAAATCTTATCAATTCGAGCTGGAACGCCGTCCCCCCTCGAAATTCACTCCCCGGACGCCGTCCCCTCGCGTTACCCCCCATTTCCACCCCTGTGTATAGTCTTATAAATATGGTTCTTACAATATCCTTAAATGTATAGGCCTAAATAAAAAGCGGGACTACTATAGAGCTCCGGAGGTTGACGTCACGCAATCTAAACTCCGCCACTTTGGCAGGTCATCAGGAGGGCGCTAGAGCGGCTGTAGCATTGGTATCAATAGTGATCGAACAATAACTTAAAACCTGTTTAGACCTTAAAAACCTTACTATTTCAACATGCTGGACAGCTGCTGTGCGCCAGGATGCCAGAACAGGCAGGGGAAAGCAAAGGGGACACCATTTTATCATATTCCTAAGGATCCCGATAGATGACTGAAATGGTTCACTGCAATACAACGTGCTAACCAACACAACAAAACAACAGATGGTTTTTTATCTCAGTATTCCTATAAGTGTTGTATGAGGGTTTTTATGTTCAATAGGAACCCTAAATTTACATGAAAAAGTTTAAAATGCATTAAATAACTGGGCTGATATAGGCTATATAAGTATTTTCATTATACACATTATCCCACCAGTCACAATTGTGACTGAACATAAAACAAAAATTTTCACAAACTTTTCCATAAATAGCTTTTTTCTGTGTAAGCATCTACTGCGGTTTAGCTAAATACCATGTAAGGAGTTGTTTTGTTTGATTAACAAGTAGCCCCCATCCATCTACTGTGGGAACTGAGTGGCCTATAGGTATGTGACTGTGTTCCTCTTTTTCCTCTTTTTGTCTTTTATTCCTCTTTTTGTCTTTTCACACTGCAGAGCATCTCTGTATGTTTGATTTGACCTTCTTGCAAGAATAAAAACCTTTTAAAGACACCTTGTTTGTTTTTCCAAATCAGCCTCAACAAATTGGCGACGAGGATGGGATCCTTTGAGTGATTCGTCTGGACCTACAGCGTTGGTGATTGGCCATCCTAACTGAAGAAGAAGGTTAGCCTCAACAACAGTGGGAATAAGATTGAGACTTGTATATGTCCTGAGCATATGCACACTCAACTGCACCATTTAGTGCACCACTAATTGCTCAAACAGGGAGAACATTTATGGTATGTGTGTGTGTGTGTGTGTGTGTGTGTGTGTGTGTGTGTGTGTGTGTGTGTGTGTGTGTGTGTACTTGCCTGACTGCATTCTGCCAAGTGTAAAGTTTGGTGGAGGGGGAATTATGGTGTGGGGTTGTTTTTCAGGGGTTGGGCTTGGCCCCTTGGTTCCAGTGAAAGAAACTCTTAATGCTTTAGCATACCAAGACATTTTGGACAATTTCATGCTCCCAACTTTGTGGGAACAGTTTGGGGATGGCCCCTTCCTGTTCCAACATGACTGTGCACCAGTGCACAAAGCAAGGTCCATAAAGACATGGATGAGTGAGTTTGGTGTGGAGGAACTTGACTGGGCTGCACAGAGTCCTGTCCTCAACCCGATAGAACACCTTTGGGATGAATTAGAGCAGAGACTGCGAGCCAGGCCTTCTCGTCCAACATCACTGCCTGACCTCACAAATGCGCTTCTAGAAGAATGGTCAAAAATTCCCATAAACACACTCCTAAACCTTGAGGAAAGCCTTCCCAGAAGAGTTGAAGCTGTTATAGCTGCAAAGGGTGGGCCAACTCCATGTTAAACCCTACGGATTAAGAATGAGATGTCATTAAAGTTCATGTGCATGTAAAGGCAGGCCAATATATATTATATATATATATATATATATATATATATATATATATATATATATATATGTATATATGTGTGTGTGTGTGTGTGTGTGTATACAGTGCCCTCCATAAGTATTGGAACAGTAAAGACAAAATTGCTCTGTTAGCTGTGGTGTCAAGACATCTATAAATATTACTAAAAGATTAATATGAGGCAGAAGTACAGAATGTCACATTTTAATATTGACTGTTTCAACACAAAATGTTTTACCAACTAAGAAGTACAGCACTTTTAGAGTTTTATCCCTCTGCCCTAATGTGAGCATGAGTATTGGGACGGTTTATCTTAAAGCAAATGTAAAAGTGTAAAAGCTAATATTTAATTGTAAATCCCTTGCAAGGAATCACAGGAGCGAGTTTGTGACCCATACATCACCAGACTCTTTTAGCATTTTAAAAGCATTTTAAAGTCTGAAACCAAGAGTCTGCTGATGTCTATGGGTCACAGACTCGTTGACTGTATAATTCTGAGATCCATCTTTTCACACTGAGGACAATCAAGGGACTCAAACACGACTATTATAAAAGGTTCAAACATTCACTGATGCAGAAGGAAGGAAACACAACGCATTAAGAGTCGGGGATGTAAACTTTTTGAATTGGATGAACAGAATAAATTGTACTTTTACAATGCTTACATCAGTTTATCTCATGCTTACATCAGATGAACAGATGAAAGACTGCAAAATTATATTCCAAAAGCCAATGAAAAAATCTTATTGACTTTTTATCACCAGGATAATGCTAACTTCTGGGTTGGCCTACAAAACTGCATAGTTCCTGCAGGACTATATAGCAGCAAGCCTTGACTTGAACTGAGCATTTTCTGGGAAATCAAAAAGGGAAAATGAAAGTAAATTTAGTCCAGGTAAGAACAGATCATGTTTATGGGTGTCTGTTATAAACAAAACAAGGGTTTCACAGAAACACAGTGTTTTAGAGAAATCCAGGGGTTGAATCATGTTTCAGACTGGACTTGCTGTAATAGCTGGAAATGATGGGCTACAACTAACTCTTTATGTAACTCTAGTTGGGAAGGGTTTTTTTTTTTTTTTTTTTTTTTACTTTAAATGACTTTTCAGATGTATTTAAATTATTTAAATTATTATATAATCTATAATAACACTAAACAGCCCTATTTCATGTTTCCTCCAAGCAATATTTTCTTAATTATCAAGCAGGCACATGAAAGGTCAATGAACAACATTTATGAATTGTGTGATGGCACAAACATGTTCATTCAACAGAATCTCTGCTTGGAGAAAATTACCCGTTTGATTTTGTACAAATTAAAGATACATTGTCTAGGAATTTGCATATGTGCTGCATACTGAATTGAACAGGTCACACGGTCTCCCTCTCACAACCGTTTCATCACATGAGATTATGATGATGTTTTTACTCAAGATTCTGGAAATTGAGAATCTTTGAAATTTTTTTTTTTTTTAAATAGTGTTCACAATTCTCCCATGATTCAGAATAGACAACTGAAAAAATAACATGTAATTTACTAGAGATTCTGACATAATGTTAGTTGTGCAGTCTATTTACAAAAACATATTTAGTTAATTTGAATGAATTATTATTATTAAAAAAATCGGTTTGAATAAATGATTCAATGATTCAGTTTTTCACACACTAATTTTGTACCTTAATATATTAAAAAATTCTTCTTTAGTACTTCTTAAGATAATGTTAAGAACATCTTAGTGTAGCCTACTCAACTGTGCTATTTTGAGACACCATTTAGTTACCACTTGTAGTACACTTAAACCCATAACACTACAAATACAGAGATAGTATGTTAAAAGCACATTTTAGTTCTAATTCATAGTGTCTCAAAATAGCAGTTGAGTACACTTAGATATTCTTAATATTATCTTAAGAAGTACTAAAGAAGAATTTTATTAAAAAATATTATGAAAGTACAAAATTAAGAACAATCTATTAAGTACAAAATTAGTGCGCGAAAATAGAGCACTTTAAGTACATTATGGAAGTGTACTTTTTTTCACCTGGGTTGCTGTACGTTTTTGACGTGTTTTTGACTATATTGCAAGTAGCGTACAGCAGTCTGTTTACCCTAAATCCCACCTAATCTGCTGATATTTCAGTCATGTAATTCAGTAACAGGCTAGCTAACACTTGTAACCAATTATCACGAAGCAATGACATTTTAAAATATACGGGGGTTGTATGCTACGCTTACAACTGTTTAATACAACAACAACAAAAAATTGCATTAAAATGACTTAAACTAGCTGTATTTTCAGTTTTTTCCTACCTCTACAGCACTGTCCTCCGCTGCAGCAGCTGAATTTAAACCATTTGAAAAGAGTTCGGTTAATTTTAGGCATTTGGCAGCGTCTGACTTAAGAGCCTTTTTTATCTTTCTCTAACCTTTTCTCCACCGCCTTTCCTTTTTTTCTAACTTTTACTGACAATTTGCTCGTGTTGCGCTCTCTCTCTGATGACTTGCTTGATTTTGACTGAGTTTGATTGACAAGCGATCTAACCAATCATAACGCCGTATCCACGTTTATGTCCGACAAAGCAGTTAGATTAACGTCGTGGACTTGAATTTGAAAAATGTGTAGTGTCACTGGCTGCTTGAACTGAGGTGCTACAGCAATCTGTCAAGACACATTAAAGAGCCACAAAAACGGTATTTATTGTTTAAATTTCTCTTGTCTGTCGACGCATTGTCAGTGTCCTCTTTGCTCCAATGTATTTTTCACTCTTACAGAACATGTTGTGTGGCTTGAGAGCGGCATGGCTTATAGCAACAGTAACTAAAGGGGGCGGGGGCGGTCGGCCCATCTCGGGACCGGGCCGGCCATTTCTTAACATTTATTATTATTAATATTATTATAACCATAGTGAAATCGTGCTAGCAATAAAAACCCGTCCTATGCGCTGCCGGCCTGTAAAAACTATTTATTTATATATATAATAAAACTGACCGGCCCACATTAAAAAAAATGATCCGGCCCCTCTGGCATTTGCCAGAATTTCCCGATGGCCAATCCGCCCATGTTACTATCACTGCATCAGCAACTACATCTTTAAATAAAGCAACATCAGTGGTGGAGAGAAGTATTTTTACTTCATTAATGTACTTAAGTACATTTTTCAAGTCTATCTGTACTTTACTAGAGTATTTTTATTTTGAGCAACTTTTACTTTTACTTCACTACATTCCAAAGCATAAGATTTTATTTTTGTACTCCACTACATTTCATAAAACATATCGTTACTCAGGGGCGGAGCTAGGGGTGGGCTAAGGGGGCTAGAGCCCCGAATGTTTTTTCAAAAGCCCCGAATCTTTCGGGTTTGAGGTTTCTTAACAGTGCTGTCAAAATATAATTTTAAACACATCTCTCTATTAAAATATGTTAAAATATGTTAACTATTATGATAGTTCAGCTGATATGACAACTTTAGCACATTTTAAAATATACATAGCTAAATGGTCTTTGTATTTTGCCAACGAACTAAAATTGAAACCGTGAAATGGCTTTGTGCCTTTATAAAACAGCAAAAGACAGTGATTAAGTAGTCTGTCTGTGCTGCGTGTTTTAAATAGAAGTGTGCGCTTTACTCACGCAATCAGCTGGTGATCTGGTGATCAAAATAAAAGCTCAAGGATTTATCTTAGAAATTAGTACAGAAGTATTGCAATTTCCCTATACTGTTGTGTAAAGTAACTAATATTTGTAATTTATTTTAGAGTGCATTTGTTACAATAGGCCTATATGGATATTACTGTCATATGAATAATTATATAGGCTTAAAACATTATTATATTATTATTTTATTGTAATAATTGTTTGGCATCCTAAAACACAATATAGACTGAGACTCTATATCACAACTAAAAAGATGTTTGAACCCTCTTTCATGTCCAGGTACAATGCTGTTTCTTTGGTCAATTTGCACACTGTACATGGGTTGAAGCTCTTAAAGGGTTAGTTCACCCAAAAATGAAAATTCTGTCATTTATTACTCACCCTCATGCCGTTCCACACCCACAAGACCTTCGTCAATCTTCGGAACGCAAATTGAGATTTTTGTTGAAATCCGATGGCTCAGTGAGGCCTGCATAGGGAGCAATGACATTTCCTCTCTCAAGATCCATAAAGGTACTAAAAACATATTTAAATCAGTTCATGTGAGTACAGTGGTCCAATATTAATATTATAAAGCGACGAGAATATTTTTGGTGTGCCAAAAAAACCCAAAATAATGACTTATATAGTGATGGCCGATTTCAAAACACTGCTTCAGGAAGCTTAGGAGCATAATGAATCAGTGTGTCGAATCAGCGGTTCGGGAGCGCCAAAGTCATGTGATTTCAGCAGTTTGGCGGTTTGACATGCGATCCGAATCATGATTCGATACGCTGATTCATTATGCTCTGAAGCTTCCTGAAGCAGTGTTTTGAAATCGGCCATCACTAAATAAGTCGTTATTTTGTTTTTTTGGCGCACCAAAAATATTCTCGTCGCTTTATAATATTAATATTGAACCACTGTACTCACATGAACTGATTTAAATGTGTTTTTAGTACATTAATGGATCTTGAGAGAGGAAATGTCATTCCTGGCTATGCAGGCCACACGGAGTCATCGGATTTCAACAAAAATATCTTAATTTGTGCTCCGAAGATTAACGAAGGTCTTACGGGTGTGGAACAGCATGATGGTGAGTAATAAATGACATTATTTTCATTTTTGGGTGAACTAACCCTTTAATTTTGAGCTTCCAAAGTGCACCAGATTGATGCATTTAACCTTAAAATGTACAAAATTCCCCCGGACCCCCCAAGAGGAGGTACACCCAACATAGTTTTACAAATTCCAGTGTGAAATTATTTACATTTTATGAACTTTACTCAAGAATACTACAACAAAGCTCCTTTCATGTCAGTAAAGCTGTTAACAGAAAATTAAAATGTCATTGGACAAAATAGATTTGGGCTAAGCCCCGAATGTTTACAATGTCTGGCTCCACCCCTGTCGTTACTCCTTATTTTAAAATGAAGAAATTGTCACATGCTCAGAGACGCAAAAGCGGTGTCGGATTCGTGCACGACACGAACTGATTCTTTTCAATCATCCTGTTAAATCGGTTTACAAATCACATCAACAATTCATTCGTGAATTGGACCGATCTTATTGCAGCTGTTCTCGAGTCAACACCTCACTGATTCAATGATCTGTTCAGAGCGACTCTCCAGTGAATGAATTTACAAATCTGAAAATTAGCCAAGAACTGGATCCTCTGAGTGCGTGCGCGACTGATGGCGAAAAGTAAGTCAGCCTACTAATGTTGAATTTTAGGATTAATTATTGTAATTGAAAATCATATTTAGGTCACAACTGTCAGTTGTTTTTTAACTAAATCTGCTGTAAAGGGCGATCTGTTTAAGCCCACTGAAATGATTTAATGTGGACACGTCCACATCAATGTGTCTACAGATCGCGATCAAATCACATTTTAAATCTAACTTGGCGCTTCAAATAACGGTTGTAGCGATTACATCGTTACACCACTAGGAGGCGACAAAGTGACGTAAAATGTATTTGACATTGAGATGATTCATTCAAAAGTTCAAAAACATTGATTCATCCAGTAATGAAACAAGTGAAGTAGTTATGAGTGCGTCATTAAATCATTCATTCAAAACATTTTTTAAAATACTTCCATTAAATTAAATATTTTTAAAAAGACTGCAGCGATTAATATTTTGTCCTCTAGTAAATAATTATATGCTTTTTTGTTTAGTTGTCTGATCAGAATCATGGCAGAATCATGATTTCTATTTGAAACAAACAAAAAAATCTTGATTCTCAGTTTATCCAGAATCGTTGCAACTCTAACACAAATTAAAATAACGCGATGCACGTTCATCTTCCCCGCTGCTGTAGCAATTTCTTAAAATGTTATGTATTTAGCCCTGTAAGTTTTGTCTGTTTTTATATTGTTTGTCAACACACATTACATATTATGTATCTGCATCCACTAATTTTCCATCCATACTGACTAGTGCTGGCTATTTGACATATTTGACATAATTATTTTGAACAATAGGATTATATAAAAATATATAATATAAAATTAAATTTTATAAATGGTCTATATAAAATTACCAAATAAACATTCATCAATTAGTACTTTTACTTAAGTTTACTTAAGTACATTAAAAATAAAGTACTTTTGTACTTTCACTCAAGTAAAATTGAAAAGGAGCACTAAATACTTTCACTTGAGTAATATTTTATAATACTTATCTGTACTTTTACTCAAGTACTTGATTTATGTACTTCGTCCACCACTGAGCAACATGCAGCATAACATCAGTGTTTCTGGGCTCATCGTTGACTGAAGCACAGGCTCTACTCTTCAGCACAGTGGTAACCTCACAAAACTCAGGACAACAGAAACAGAACATTAAATACTAACAGATCTCTCTAGATCTCAGCATCTTCACCTATTACAATCCAGTATGACTTTATTTCTTTAATTCAAAGCTTCTTATTAAGAATTAACTGAGGTTTAGATGTTGATGTTTTAGTGAAAATAATTTTTAAGATCTTGGTTTTGATGTGTTCTTGGTTCTTGAATAGACTGACAATAAAATATAATGTCCATACCTTAAAAAGTAAAGTTAGATATTCCAATCCATTTGTCTATTTTTTTTTTATTTTTTTTTGCTCAAAATTCAAACAGCAACAAACAATAAAGAAATATAAGAAGCAAATAACTCTAACTCTACTCAAGTCCACAGGGTGTGTCTCAATCAGCTCCCGAGCTCGTGAATCAGTATATCGTGTACATGAATTCGGGCACTGGTAAGGACAGTAAAGGATGCTGGTTCACTAGACATTGGGACACTTATGACTCTATTTCCGGCGACGTGACAACGTCCTCATTGTACAACACTACTGGTATTTATGAACAACAGCAGAGCTGATATTTTCTGCCCCCTGGCGCTCCCAAGGCAGAGGACTGGCGAGAGCGGAAGAAGTCCTCGATGAGCGAGCGGTCCGTTACGTCCTGGGCAGGAATCCAGCTTCTCTCCTCAGGACCATAACCCTCCCAATCGACCAGGTACTGATGTCCGCGCCCACGGCGACGCACATCCAGCAACTTCCTCACTCTATAAACAGGAGAACCCTCAACAAGGACAGGACAAAGGGAGGGCAGGGCGGGAGCGCGAATAACTGGTTTAATACATGACACATGGAAAACAGGGTGTACGCGTCGTAAGTTGGGGGGCAATTTGAGTTTAACAGCAACAGGACTAAGAATCTTGGCAATGGAAAAAGGACCAATGAAACGCGGAGCTAATTTACGGGAGGCATGTTGTAATGGCAAGTCTCGTGTGGAAAGCCACACTTTCTGCCCACAGACATACCTCGGAGCTTTGATGTGACGGCGATTGGCAGAGCGGCGAGTATGTTTGCTGTTACGACACAAGGCGGCTCTGACAGTCTTCCAAGTACGCTGACAGCGACAAATAAATGCTTGGACCGAGGCCTCCGACTCCTGGGAAGAAAAGAGAGGTGGTTGGTACCCTAGGCAGGACTGGAAGGGAGAGAAGCGGCCCGGGAATGACTGAACACAGCTTGCAAATCGAGATACTCCTCCGGCACTCCTGACAAATCCGCAGGTTCCTCCTGAAAAACAGAGAGAGAAGGAACAGCGGACACAAGGACAATGAGTATGACAAGACAATTTCCATGACATGATGGTCCCTCTGCCCAGTTAATCTGAGGGTTATGTTGGACTAGCCAGGGGTGACCCAAAACTATAGGGGAAATAGAGGAACGAAAAATAAAAAATGAATGATTTCCCGGTGATTTCCCGAGACAGTGAGACTCACCGGAGCGATGGCGAGACGGGGTACACGGCAGCTGACTACCATCCAGAGCAAACAAAGGAGTAGGCTTGTCAAGATTGTGTAGAGGGATGTCATGCTCCAAAGCCCACGTTTTGTCCATGAAATTTCCTTCGCAGCCAGAATCGATAAAAGCTTGACACGAGGCTATGACTCCAGACCAGTGCAGCGTGACCGGGAAGATGGTGCGCGTTCTCTCCGAAGGGGATCTCGCAGCTGCGCCCGTCAGTACTCCCTGTTCTACTGACGAGCCCAACCTTTTAACGGACAGACTGCCACCAGATGACCAGAACGCCCGCAGTACATGCACAGCTGATGCAGGATGCGGCGCTGACGCTCAGCTGTAGAGATCCGTATCCCAGACACCTGCATAGGCTCAGGAATCTGAGCAGCCCCAAACGACACAGGAGTGGAAGCAGGCGGTGAAATGGGTGGCACGGGGGTCAGCACTTGGGCACGGCGTCGCAGCTCAGCTCGGTTCTCCAATCTGATGGCCAATTCCACCAACTGATCGAAATCAGCGGGGACTTCATGTGCATAAATCTCGTCTTTAATTTCTGAGCACAAACCCTCCAGAAACCGAGGCGTCAGTGGAGGCTCGTTCCACTTACTGGTTGCGGAGAGAGTACGAAACTCAATGGAATAGTCGGAGAGTGAACTTCTGCCCTGGCGAAGCACAGCTAGCTGACGAGATGCTCGCACCCACTGACAGAGCGATTGAAGACTTTCGTCATCTCCTCCTTGAAACGGGAAAAGAGCTGGCAGCACTCAGCCTCTGCCTCCCAGACCACCGTGGCCCAGTCCCACGCTCTTCCCGTCAGTAAAGATATCACAAAGGCGACCCTGGCGCGGTCAGACGCATATGTGGCGGGCTGGAGAGAGAAGACAACCTCACACTGAGTCAGAAAAGCTTTACATTCGGTCGGCTCACCCGCGTATCTTGGGGGGTTGTTTACTCTAGGCTCCGGAGCTGGGCTGGGAGACAGAGGATCAGACAACTCGGCGCGGAGAAACTGAAAGCGGTGATTTAAATCAGTCACCTGGCCCAGCGAGACTGTAATTGGAATATTTCCATTCTGCAAAACAGCCACTTGCTTCTGCCGACATCTTCAGAGAGCGACTACACAGCCAACTAGTGCGAAGTTGCGAACTCATGCGCAACTCACTACAGCTAACGATTTTAAAGAGGCAGCGTTCACTTTTACCTTTAGACGACAAATTTAGATTTTAAATTTAATATTGATTTAAACAGAACTGTTGAACTAATTTACAGTATGTAACGCAAGTACATTATAAGTAACTGTAATTAAATTACCTAAAAATGAACAGTAATCCCTTACTTTACTTTTTTCAGTGGATAAGTAATTTCATTACTGTAACGCGTTAGTAACGCGTTACACCCAACACTGATGTTTATGCCTAAATTTAATAAAATAAATGGTTTGTATTTTTAAAAACATCTTTCGTGCGTCGTTATGTGTAGTGAGTTGGCTCACGTGATTCAAGTTTCACGCTTCAGAAACTTCCGTTAAGGGAGCATAGTGAGCAACGATGCTCCCTGGTTTTCACGGTGCATTGTGGGACTTTTTAGGGAGCGAACGTTTCAGTGCCCTGGAAGGATTCTTCGATTGAGACAGCCCTTAAAATGGCCGACTCCCTGGTCAGTGCCCTGACTACTGAACTAGGGAGCTGATTGAGACACACCCACGGTCAAAAGTTTGTTTGACCTTCTTTGCACACACACTCTGTGTCGATTTAACAACATAAATACTTCATGTGCCCTCTAGTGGCGTGAAAGAAAAACTACACAAACTGAAACAAATGGCTCCTACATACCGGCCCCTTATGACAGAAGTGAAGAAACAATTCAATTAACATATCTGCGAAACCTTATCACATGGGTGAAATTTTACCTATCACGGGTTTCAATATCATTCCAAATCTGTTTTTACTTCTTATATAGCTTGTCTGTAGCAAAAGTTATGGTTATCTAAAGTTGGCTGATTGCTGTGATTTTCAGGAGCAGAATTTTGAGAAAAACAGGTTTAAATAACTACACTCTCAAAAAGGATGTGTTAATTAATAACACATTTTTTTTGTGTTATGGCTATTTTAACACATTTTGTTTAATTTTAAGTTGATCATGTGTAAAAAGAAAGAGAGAGAGAGAGAGAAACAACACTGTGTCCAACACAACATGTGTTAACTATTATCCAATCACTTAAGATTGTTAAGATATAACACAGGTTGTGTTGTTTTTAACACATCTCTTTTAAGAGTGGTGTCACCCCCTTTTTCGCATTGACATGAAAATGCAATCTTGGAAAACTTAAATGATTGTAATTCAAGGATGCTTTGGAATGTAGACCTAAGGTTGGTCTTGTTTTAAATAAGACACTTGTCAGATTATTGTAGAAGTAAAAATAAATTATGAAAGTGAAATAAAAAAAAAGTTATAGAAGTTTAAAGCTGCAGTCCGGCATTTTTTCCCTCTTTGTCGCCATCTCTGTTTTGAAACCGGCAATTGCAGTCATATGCGAATTGTTGTGGTTACGTGCGTTGTGCATCGGCACGACTCCTCAGCGGAATGAATCTAATGTTTGCTGTCATCACTACACCGGTGTGGATGCTGTACTTCAGAATCACAGATTCTACGTCTTGGAAGTATGACCAAAATAAGAATTTTCAATGGAAAATATCATCTGAACAAGTAAGTAACATTTCTGCCACTTTTGTTCTGACCAACTGAGGAAAAAAGCATTAGGCCTACAATAAATCGTGCTGCCAATGGTGATTAAATCTAACGATCGCTTAGCTTGGATCACGCCGAACCGTGCAAATTATTATTACTGTTATATTTTGTTCTCAAATTGTTAATGATAACAACATCAGCATTGCATGTGTATTTAGTGTGTTTAGCTTATTAGTGTTACCTGTAGATTTAAATTTATG
Organism: Hypophthalmichthys molitrix; assembly: GCA_037950675.1. Lineage (NCBI taxonomy): Eukaryota > Metazoa > Chordata > Actinopteri > Cypriniformes > Xenocyprididae > Hypophthalmichthys > Hypophthalmichthys molitrix. The sequence goes on along the minus strand of CM075515.1, from coordinate 13,186,394 downwards.
TAGCCACTCCACAGTCTGAAGTCTTTTGCTTTTGACTACGGGTGAATCTCCAGTTGTCACTGATGATTGTCATTTGGATATTTCTGGATTACAATCCGCCATCAAAATGATAAGTTTAAATGATCCGCCACCTGCAGCATCCTCACAATATAGCTAATAGCTGGAACTCCTTCCTTTCTGTTTACAGACGTGACGTAATGACAAAGACGAATTGCTGCATGCTCGAATTTCCCGCGGAAATCCACGTCGTTCTTATTATAAAACATTACAAGCTTACCGTTGTGAATCAGGCTAAGATAAGGAGATAGTTTTGAACACAGGCTGGTTATGTACTTGCTCAAATATTGATTTTGGATCCAAAAAAAGTTCCGGACTGCAGCTTTAAGTTTATGAAAATGTAAAAATGTAATCGTTTATATTTTATAATATATTATAAAACATGTTTTTACTCTTAAACTGCAAGAAAATCAAAGCCAAAAATGTCACATTCCAAATTTTAGGTTGAAATATTTCAAAAATGAGCTTTCATTAAGATTTCGTTTGGGCGCAGTACCAAACTTTTTCACTAGATGACATCCAAGCTCCAATTACTGACCATGTAAGGGCGCCTCCATTTATTTGAGTGATCTGATCCATGTATTTCCATATTTTCACACATTTTACCAAGAAGACATCCTATTCAGGAGTAGTTTGGCAGACGTTTATTTGAATTAAACCTCTAATAATTAGAACATGTGTGTTCATTATAGCTCTGTTGTTCTCTTGTGCTCCGTCTTCTCACGATAACGTTGTATTAGAAAAAAAATATTTGCTTGTTGTAGTTTATACAGGACTGGCAAATTTGCATCAATACACCTTCATTCTACATGTTATGTGGTTTATTTTGATAGGTGAACTGTCTTTGTAGTGTAAAGAGAGGGAAAGCTATGGCTATTTTTTTTTTTTCACCTCCGCCGGGTGTGTAGGGGAGAGTGGGGTAAGATGAGCCATTTTTTACTTATGTGGTCCTCAAGATAAGGGAAAATGAGGCAGAGTACAATGAAAATATTTAAAGTAATTTCAGGAAGTTTTCCTATCATTTTAAATAATCAGAATACATCTATGACAAAGGGTTCTAAAAATATGGCTTCTTATAAAAAAAAGTGTTCCTCTGGCTCAATTTACCCCAGGATAGGGGTAAGTTGATCCGAGTCAGTAGGTGGGTGTAAACTGACCATCTAACTGAATCTGAATCAAACCCATGTGAAATTTTAAAGATAATGTACCTATTTTAAAAACTAATTTAATAATCACATTTCCTTTTACAAATATTCTTTGTTAAAATATTTTACAAATATTTCTTTTTTTAAAGCCAACTTAAACAACATAAAACCAACCAAATGAAGTTGAAATTTCATTGTTTAATTATTTGCTTTCTGAAATACCAAAGTTGTAACCTTCCCATAAACAGACTAAACATAGAGTTTGTTGAGTAAAATTAAATAAAAAACTAAATAAGAATGAATGTCACTGAAACTAATAAATAATTTAGTCAAAATGTTCTTGGTCTGGTAGTTTTTTCTGCTATGTCGACCATGTTAGGCCATTAGAGACTACAGGTGGAAAGATATATATGATTAAACATCCTCTGGTTTGTATCAGAGAAGGATTTGGTATACTTGTACACTGTTCCTATCAAATAAACTAAAAAATAAAGATAAACTAAAACAGTTGCGTAATATTACATTGAAATGACACCAGTTCAGATTTAATTTAAATTCAATGCCTTATTGTGGAGTAAGTTAAAAAGCTGGCTCAATTTACCCAAAGCATTTGGCTCACTTTGCCCCATAGCTGCCCATTTTAGCTAGCTTACCAATTCAGAATAATATGGTTCTATTTAATGCATTTAGGAATTTCTTCAAACCCATTCATTTCTTACATTTCTACTAAAAGACAACGTTTTGTTACTGGTCTTGTTATGACACTCAATTTTGTTTGGATTTTTGCAGACCTAACTAAACCCTTCTGATCTGGGAAAGTTTCTAGAACTTTTCCAAGCATCCAAGAATTGTGAGGGGTTGCAGTGTCTGCAACAAGAACAATATCACCTGTTGCGAATTCCGTCTTTCCCTGGTCCATTTTTGTCTTTCTTGTAGCAGAGGGTAAGTACTTTTTTATCCACCTCTTCCAAAAGAGGTCTGAGAGGTACCGCACCTGCCTCTACCTTCATCATACATGGTCCTTTTCATCAAACCGTCCAGGAGGCAGGATTGGCTTTTTCCTCATAGTAAGAAGATGGTTGGGAGTGAGGGGCTCTAAATCATTTGGATCCTCAGACACCTTGGTAATGGGTTGATCATTTAGAATGGACTCTACTTCACAAAGAAAGGTGTGTAATCCCTCATTGTCAAATGTTTGTTGATGCAGAACTGAAGACAACACTTTTCTTACCATTCTTATGATGTGTTCCCATGCTCCTCCATAATATGAAGCTGTGGGTGGGCTAAAACTCCACTTGATGCCTTAAGGTGCGCTAAGGTTTTCTGAATCTTGCTTTGATTCAAGTCTGCCAGTGCTTTTCTTGATTCCTTGTCTGTGGCAATAAAATTTGTTCCATAGGTTGTTTGCACATGGCGTCATTGCTGTGGCACAAAATGTGGCTGGAGGGCAGGAAGTGATTTTTTCTATACCACGAAAACAGTGTCACACGCTGCTGCTTCAGCTATCATATGGTAGAAAATGTCCAAATAAAAAAGTGTTCAACAAGTTGACAGAAGTCGATCCATTTCTTTGTTGGAAAGGGGTAAATTTAACTGTAGTTTTAATGTTGTCCTTTGTAAATATTCACTTTCCCACATGGCCACGGAGAAGAATCGGAGGGTCACATTCAGCTGACAGACACCGACACACTGTATTTTTTTTATTTATTTATTTTTCAACAAATGACAACCAAAATCAAACCCATAGAAGCTCGGAGACAGTTTTGAAGTGGCTGCGTGCAAGTTATGCTCATTCACAAGCCAAGTGAGTTATATATAAATGTAATGTTAATATTAAACCAAAAAAAAAAAAAAAAATTTTCAAAAACACTCAGCAATGTGATTATTTTATAGTGTGTGATAGGCAGTGGGTTCAATCAGTGACATTATTAGATTTGCTATACGGCGTCTCGTCACCTACTCAACCTGCTTCCCTTAGTGTTTTTACATGTAGAAAAGGCGTTACACCGTCCAGTTTTTTCCTCTGAACAATGATGTGAGCTCCTGTTGCAATTCTCGATTCAGCATGAATGACCTACAATGGCGACATTTTTCACAGTCATGACAAAATCAAAATTACTGCTCTAAACTCACTAGCAGTAAGGTAGCGCGATATAAACAAACCAGACTAGAACTCAATATGGTGTGATGGCAGCTTCACATTCTCTATATCTACTCCCTCGATGGTAGGGAAGTTTTTCAATTCAGTAGAAAAATCACTCCTCTTCATAACATAAGGATCACGTCAACATATTAGTGATTTTTTTTTTTTTTTGCTTATATCTATCTTTTGAAATAGTGTCTAAACCGCTACAATACGGACTTTCCTCTGTCCTCCATTCTGTTTCTTTACTCCCCTGCCCTCCAGCAGAATTTTCACGTCATCAGAACTACGTGATTCATTTTTTTCTCACTCATCAGTTCCCCTGTTGATAAGGAGTTGATTTGGTCAGTGAATATTTTTTTTTTTTTTTTTTTTTTTTAGTAGTGGAGTTATATGTATTTTCAGATATTGTCCTCTAGTCAGTAAAAAAAAGTGCTAATTGCTTCCTGAGCAGCACTCAAACGGTCCAGGCGAGCTTGTAGTTCTTTGCGCCTTATGCTGACTTCAGAGTCCTCAAACAGGAGATCACGCACATCTGGCTTTTCCAGTAAACTCAAAATGTCAGTAGCCAGGAAATGAGCAGTCTCCTTCAGCATGAAAAAAGAGATCATCATGGGCAGTTGGTCAGCCATACGCTGCACCACAATCTGAAAGGAAACAATGAGATACTAAGTTCCACACACCACGAGCACTGCACTGTAATTTGTTAAAGACCCCCTGTGGTGAAAATCAAGTTTTTAATGTGGTTTATATGTCTATGTAGTGTTTTTAATATGCTTTAATTCAAATTCATAAGTCAGCACCATTGCTGAGTATTTTATGTTTGAAACTGCAGTAAACCAAAGACAGTCTAAAACCCGCGGTTTGAAATCGTGGGTGTTTGTGACGTCACAGACTACCTTGTAACCAATCACAACAACGTGCCAGCAGGCTTTAGCATATCATTAACTATGACTGCTCTGAAGCTGGACAGTCTCAAGAGAAGCCAGGTTATCCCGGTATATTTTCTGTTGATATGAAAAATTGTCTATTACGATGTTATGATGAACTATATGCCTTTCTCCACTGACGTTCTGAGTTGTTCAAAGCGTTTGTAAGGATACTGATTGTTAGCAGGCAGCTGTCTGACTCTGTCTGAGATGAAGAACGGGAACGGTGTGCGACACATTATTAGCTGTTTGATAACTTAGTCAAGCAAAAGGCTAATTATATTAATTCATATTAATTAATGACAAAATACTTGAATACTATAAAACATAGCTAAAACAATATTGCTCTGAGCGTGTGCGTGTGACCATGATTCATGTGCATATGTCAGTCAGAGTGGCACGTGAAATAATAAAAATAATTGACTACAGGGGGACTTTAATAAAAACTAATAAGATCTACCTCATAATATGCCTCCAGCATATGACTGTACTTGCACTTTTTGTCAAAGATTGGCAACTCATCTTCTGAAAATGTCTCATTTGTAATCTCATTCAAGAACTTCAAGTAGATGGGATCTTGAGTGTAGATCATGTTTTCCATTTCAAACTGCTCTGAGATCCTCTTCTCTGTCTTTTCTTGCTGGGTTAACTGAATGTACTTAATTTTGTCCTATGTGTAAAATGAAAATGTCAAATTATAAAGGACAGAGGAAAGGGAACTTGATTTAACTGGATAAAAATTGGACAAGTTTTGCCACCAATTAAGAGCATTATTTACCATAGTAAGGTTTTGAAGGACAGGGTAGTTCCGGAAACACCGACTCACCACATCAATGAATTGTGAGATGATGATTTCTTCAGAAGAAATCCATAAAGTCAAGAAGATAAAATTTGTCATTAAGTTGGTGATCTAAATCTTTTGGTTTTATAACAGAGACTCTCCAAAATAACCTAAATAAGTCTTTAAACACAAAGATGTGTGATGGTACCTTTGACGGCATTGAGTAAGTCAATGGCTGGCTCCTTAAGATTGACCACATGTTTTTGCAAAATCGTCTCAAACAGTCTGTAGCTACTGAAGCCGACCAGTTCCCTCCCTCTGTTATTCTGGCTCAACTCTTTTGTATTGCTAACTTGTTAGGAAACGAAATAGATTTCTTATGAAATTAACTGACTTTTTCATTTTCACCAGAACTCTAAGGAAAAACAACAGTAAATTCAAAGTTGTAGCATGTTTGGAAATATACTGACAGGATGTCTTTGTACTGTTAAGATGATCGTTCCACTTCTTGAATTCAGCCCGAAGCTTGACATACAATTTTTCATCACTCATCAGTTCCCCTGATGATAAGGAGTTGATTTGATCACTGAATGTTTTTATGATCTGTGAGAAAAAAAATAAAATTTGTTTCATGAGCCTTTTACACTATCATTAGACAGCAAAAGCAAATCTTCTGAGGAGGTAAATAAGGCATTTTCTGAACAGAGAACATGTTTAGGTGCTGTTCATACAAGGCATAAGACAAAGCACAGTGGATTTAAACAGAATCAACCACGCTATTCAAAAATAAACTTCTTTTTAGTTTATGTTAATGTAATTGGAAATTCCGAAATCTGACTTTTTTTTCAAAATAGCATATATCTTGCCATTCAGTTTTTTTTTTCCAAAATAGCAAGTTTGTGATTCTGACTTTGTAAAAAATTCTAAAATTCTGAATTTGGAAAACTTACAAACTTGTATCTCGCAATTTTGACTTTTTTTCCTTATGTTACACATGATTCTAGGACAGCCACCTAAACTCTCCACTGTTTCCATGTAGTATCCTCCGATGACCTTCGGGTCACTGCTTGTTGTGTATGCATTTAACTAATGATCTTTCTTGAAAAGCCGTCAATACAGCTGTTTATGCAAATACCATATGGCTTCAGTTTGTCATAAGAATCAAAGTGCCAGATGTAATTTGGTCCTTTTGCAAAATATGTCGAAGAAGACATCGGGCTTTCCTGAATTTTACACTATCAGGATCTAGCTGAAAATTAAGCAAACATGTTCTTTTCTGATATGCAATCTGCTTTCTTTACACTTTGCATGCATCCACCTGTATCCATGGAGCTGGCCTGAAGTTGATGTTAAATAAATACGATAGTGTCTTCAATACTTGAGTATTCTAGACCTCAGAATGCATTTTAAATGTTGCTCACTAATGGTATATCTGTGTTGAAATGCAAGAACGGAAACAATGTCTTTGTATTGAAGTCCAAGTTTAAAATAGATCTCTTAATTCATGCACATCCATATCCATGCTCTTGTTTTCTTGTTATAAACAAACCGGAAATTGTAATGTGGAAGCACACAATATGTTTCTTTTGCGTACGCAAAAGTCTGTATATTTTTTATTTTTGCAAAGGTCCCTTTATTGGCTCAATAGGTTTATATCTCTTTTAAGGGGCGGCTAAATTTATGGACAAAAGGATCTGTCTGTAATGGATATTAATGTTAAATGGATAAGAAATGTTTTGGTACATAGGGTTCCAGCAGCTTGGACCCCTAATCATAATTCTCCTAAGCATGAAGATGTGATGACTTGAGATCCTACTTTAATGAGGAATTGTTTGGCTCCCTTAAGATCTTCTGGTGGTCCAGCCTCATATTCCTTGAGCTCCTTCCTCACGTCCCATAACCGATTTTTAATCTGCTCATTGAGCTGTGGCAGTGATTTCTGACAAAGATAGGTGAGACACAATTTGGTTATAGTCTCTCACAAACCACAAAATGCAGTATCACCAAATTCATGACTTTTAGGTTGAGACATTTACAAACTTACTTTGATATGATCAACAAGATTCTGAGTCAGCTTGACAGCAAGACATTTAATAGTTGCTTTATCCTCATTCAAGAGGCATCTTGTAGAAAAAGAGAAGGCACTTAGTTTAGATGGGGCTTACTTTAGATCATATAGCCTATACTGTAGCTTGATAAACAGGTAATGAAAAAATCGTAATGGACAAAGTGAACATCACAAAAATTTTACATTAATAAAAAGATTGTTTTTTCAAATATGAATTATTCATGAATTATACATTAAATTTATGAATTAATAATAAATATCATTATGTTTTCGGGGAAATATACCACATGACATTCTACAATCTGAACTAACCTTGGCTTGTAACATAAAGGTAAAGTATACTTGAGACTTATTGTCTTAAAGGGATAGTTCACCCCAAAATGAAACTTTTGTCATCACTTACCCTCATGTTGTTCCAAACATGCATGATTTTCTTTCTTCTGTGGAATACAATATAAGATATTTTTATGTTGGTAACTAGGCAGTTGACGGTAGCCACTGACCTCCATAGTACTGTTTTCCTAATATGGAGGTCAATGGCAACCGTCATTGCCAGCATTCTTTAAAATATCTTCTTTTGTGTTCAACAGAAGGAAGGAACTTTGGAACAACATTAGGGTAAGTGATGACATTTTTTTATTTTTAAGTGAACTATCCCTTTAAGGGTCTGCAGGGATACTTTCTGATACATTTTTTCCCTGCATGTTGGGTATGCCATATGGCCTATGATATTGTGGACAAACATATAAAATATAAGCTATATATGTTTTGTCAAAATATTTTGTGAAAAAAAAAAAAAAAAAAAACTATGTTAAGGGTTAGTTCACCCCAAAATTAAATTTCTGTCATTAATTACTCACCCTCGTGTCGTTCCAAACCCGTAAGACTTTTGTTCATGGAACACAAATGAAGATATTTTTGATGAAATCTGAGATTTCTGTCCCTCCATAGACAGCTACTCAACTGACACTTTGACGCTTCAAAAAGTTTTCAGAAAAAGATTGTAAAACTATCCATATGTGATTTTAAGGCTAAATTCAGTCTGTTCATCATATGAAGCGATTAAGAAAATTGGACTAAACCGCTCGAATCATATGGATTCGTTTTATGATTTCTTTATGAACTTTTTGAAGGTCAAAGTGTCAGTTGTGTAGCTGTCAGTGGAGGGACAGAAAGCTCACAGATTTCATAAAACAAAATTGTGTTCCGAAGATAAACGAAGGTCTTGTGTGGAACAACATAAGGGTGAGCAATTAATGACAGAATTTTCATTTTTGGGTGAACTAACCCTTTAAGGTTTTCTTTTCATTCACTTCATTCTTTTAATAAGGACATTTGTGTCACCCTGACATTTTTTTTGTTTTTACTTTATGCACCTCAAAACATATCAAAATTTGAATTCACAAATTAATACATGCTAAAATCTCCTCAGACTGTAACCTGAAATAGTCATGATTTTGGAAGAAATCTCTCTCCATTTGCGTCGCCTCCTCCAGAGGAATTTCATTATCAATCTGCTGTTGTCCTCTACACTTCACCATAATGTAACCTTTGCGGAGAGGAATCACTTTGTTCTGAACAATGGCCAGAATATTCTTTTCTGTTCCCTTGTCTATGAGGTCTGGCTTGGTCAAAATGGCTGTAAGAATGAAAAAAATTTATTTTGTAAAAAGTGCATTTGATGATTTGAAGTCCTCAAGTCCTCAAATATATTTGGGGAGATATTAGATGTTGTGCAGATCATGTGCTTCATTACCGACAGTTCTTTTGCCCTCAGGATCTACTTCTTGTGCCATTTTTAATGCTTCTGTTGTTGCAATGTCAATGTTACAAGGGACCACTACCAGGTTTATAGTCTCTTGTTTCTTAACAAATTTCATAATCAGACGTTTGATCTGCAAGACATGAAAACATAGTTTTAAAACTGGATGTCTATGGTACAGAATGTGGCGTGCAAAATCGAATTATACAGCTCACCTGGTTTCCAATATCCTCTGGTTGTCCTTTTACTGGCACTCGGGCAATTCCAGGTAGATCGATCAGTGTGAGGTCACACACATCTGGTGACATGACCTCTAAAGTGATGAGCTCATCACATATTCCTACCCCTTTTCCTGCCAGTTCATTTTGGGCTGTAACACACACACTGCAAAATTAACTATGTTGTAAGAAAAAATATGTCCTTTAAAGCAGCGTGAATAATGACACCGATTCGTCTTAGAGTGAAGCTTCCCTTTAGCACATTCATTGACACAAATGGCTCCCCTCTAAAGAAGTTGGAATGATTCAGCCAGTTCAAAAAATGCTGTCAATCAACTGCCAAAACAAGCCATTGTAAAGAGGCTATAGCAGATATACTCTCATGTTAAGAGATTCATTGAATAAAATGGGAGTTTTGGCGCAAGTCTAGAACTAAGTCACTGATAAACTTGCAATGTTTGATTGACAGCTCCAGCGATTGTAAAGGGAGTGTTCTTTGAGCGCTTTCTATATATAATTTAATCACATTTTAAATAACAGATTATTTTCATCCTACTAAGAGAAACAATGTGAAGTTGACCATTTAGTCCCTGGTTTGATTTACTGACACATAGACAAAGAACATCTGACTGTACATGAACAAATCAGAACAAATCTGACTGTACATGACAAATCAGTCCGGCATTGGAATTAACACAGTTACATGTTGTCACATTACTGTTGAGTCCATATCGTAAAAAACAACAAAGCCTGTGCCGAAATGTGATTGAGTTACCAAAGAAGTCAATAAAAGCTTTTATTGGACTATCAAGGAAGTTTTCTTATAGTATGATGACCTCTTCAATATCAAAGCTCAAGGAAAAGTTGATTTCTCAATTCATGACAGCTTTAAAGGCCCACTGAAGTGTCTTGGAACATGCAGCATTATGGCTGAATCTGAAATCGCCCCTATACCCACCTCATTTACTATTCCCTACATTAGTTCACTAATAAAGTTCACTTGATGGAGTAAATGAAAACGAGTGAGTAAAAAACCTTAGATAAACAATTTAATAATCAATTAAAAATGAATTTTTACCTGTATTGTATTATGCTGTACGCCGCGGACGGGTGAGTTTTCATTTATATTTTGCCTTTGTAATTAATATTATTGTTCTAAATGTCGATATTTGCCCGTAAATTTAACGCATTTGAAACTGCATCACAAAGTAAAACCAAAATGTTTTCATATCGGACTTTGAGCTTGAAAATAAGTGTATTTCTATTAAAATCTAAATACTGTGTTCACTTACTAGTTACATATCACCCAGTTCGTTCAATATTGTTTGAAAATGTCGAATTTGATAATGTTGCATGTTTCCAGATTGTAATATTGAGCATACGCAACAATCGTGCGATCTGCTTGTCATTGTTTATTTAATAATTTATTAATATAATCAGCACGCAGTTAAACCATGTATGTTAATTAATATATTACTTAATAACTGAATGTTTGTGTCATTTTACTGATATATTTACAACTGTTTTCCTTGTTTCTCTCCTGTTTATTATAGATCACGTGTGTGAAGTAACATATACAAACCTCCTTTGATTAAACAAGTTAAACTGGAATTCCCTCTCCTGTTTCTCTTACCGGAAACACACACACCCCATCTTTGGTGCACTACACCTGAACCCCCTGAGTGTCCCATATGCTCGTATAGTAGAACATAGTAAATGTGTGAACAAGTGACCAATTTTAGACGCAGCTTCAGCATCTTTTTATAATGTATGGGGCAGGACGCTTAGATTCTAGAGAGCTTTTGTTTGGACAGAAGATCTGATGAGAAGCTGAAGTCCACGGTGATGTCATGACAATCCTTGATCCATTTCAGCGTAACTGAGAGACTATAAGTTTTGAATGCTTATATCTCCTAAATGCAAATTTTGTCATTGTTTTGGAACACACCAGCTTATTCATAACCTTAAGGCTAACATATTCATACTAAAAGCTAAAAAACTTAAATTTGGATTTCGGGGGTACTGTGTATTTCTCACTGTTAGCTTAGCAACATGCTAACGACAATATGAATCAATTCCAGTGCAATGAATCATATATGACATCAAAGACTTTAAAATACAGAAAGAAGGTCCAGTCCTATGACTATGAATGGGAGAAAGTGCAACGCACAATATGACGGAATAAGTTTTCCAGAAAATTTACTAACCTGCTGCAACATGTTCTTCAACTAAAGAAGGATCTCCAAATTCAAATTTCTTCTCATCATAAGTTGAATTTGCTACCTTTCCACTTGCTAGTTTGCTCGCTTTAATAGGACCTGCAAAATTTCATAATTTAAATCCAGTTTTAAGATTGATCATATTGAGCCAGTTGCAAAAAAACATCAAGTTAAGAACATTTGCAAGCATTTATAAACCTGCAACAAATGAGGAATCCACAAATTCAATTCTCCTCTTACGGTAGGACAGAACAGCTTTCCAGCTGACTCCACCTGTTACCTTCTTTAGCCTCAGCTCTAGTGGACATCTGGTGACAATTCCTATAGCAAACACAGTTCCGTTAACAACCAAGAAAACTGACAGTGGAATATTATGTGACAAGATTATAATATATATAAAAAAAAAAAAAAAAACGTGCTGATAAAAGTCATCATTCTTTAATTATTAAGGCCCATTCACACCATGGACAATAACTAAAAAGATACTGCTCTAAAAAAATGTTGTATGTACTGTAAATGAACAGCAGAGTCCAAACCACAACTATCATCTATCAACTAACACAACGATTATGGCACAGACAGAAAATATATCTCATTGGAATCAATTTCAGAACGTTTTTTTTTTTTTTTTTTTTTCCAGCTGACAAACTATAAAAACATTGACAGCCATTCAGAATCCATCCTGCTTTAAGAGCTTAAGCATTTAAAGTGGCAGAGACATTACTGCAGCAAGTTCAGAATAAACGAAACAATATCGTCTGCTGGTGTGGACGCTAATATAGTTATAATTTTAGTCATCTTTATAGTTATGGTTCATGATGTCAACGGGCCTTTATAATCGGACTTTGGCATAACCAACTTGAATTTATGGTTTCAAACCTTGTGTCAACATTTCAGGCGGGAAGTACAATAGAGCAATACTGAAGGGTGTGGGCTATGTACAAATGGTCACTAAGTGTATATGAATATCCAATAGCAAAGGAGAGTAAAAATCAGTCCACACCGCTTCCTCTTGGTAATGCAACTCCAGAAAGCGCTTCCAACACAGAGCTTTTTCCAGAACTCTGGTCTCCGATCACTGCAATAGTCGGTAATGCCAAGTCCTTGTGAATGCCAACTGACCGCAGAGTGTCGATCAGATCAATGTATGGACGAATCCTCTCCTCTAAATGACTGTGAACCTCTCCCTTCATTTCCTCACTGTAAAGATAAAAATATACATTTGTATATAAAAAAAAATCTTAAAATATTATTTAGGTTTTGGGCATTAATTCAGCTTAATGCTACATGTTTTCTTTTTAAAAAAATATTTAAAAAATCACAAACCGTAGGTAAGGTAACATTGTTATATTGGAAATAATCTAATCACTGTGGTCGTCTGAGGGCACTATGCCATTTGTAATATCTGATTGCAAAATGCTGCTTGGACGAGAATTTCAGTGCTAAAAATTATAAATACATAAAATATTGTACACTTGTTTATTATTGTTTATACATTACTAATCTGTTTATTATTGTTTGGAACTTTTTAATTTGAATGATTATGAACATAAGCATGAAAAAACAAATTAGTATTAAAGTATTTATTGTGTTAATATACCATCAGTTAAGCCACCTGGCATGGACATATGTATAATTACAATATAAAGTTATCATAATTGTTATTATGATTAATAATATTTCTTCAAATTTAAAGTCAGTGTAAAATAAAAGTACATAAATGTACCTCTTCTTCATTATAAACTAGTTATAACCCTACCCTTATAAACTTACCTTGCATTGTATATAAATGTACATCTAGATAACAAGACATTAGGCGTATAAAAGCATATAAAATTATTTCTAAAAAAACAAATTTACTAAATAATTCAGCTTATTTAATAACAAGCAAAATAAAATATACTAACCTTTCATTTTGAGAACTGTCGCTATCTTTATCATCATCAGCACTTCGACCTGGAGATGAGAATAAATTAAACATTTTCTGGATAAACAAGGAAAAAATTAAAAAGTCCTAGGAAAAGAAGATGCCTCTTATAAATTGTATAATTTAGGTTTCAACCAAATAGAGCGTTTGTGGTGATGCTGAGGAGAAATCAAAAAGAGTTCTGTATTTTCTGTATTTTAGACTGAATTTATAGTGAAACACACCCATGTTAAGAATGCAAATGCAAGCGTGACAGACAGATTACAACACTTAAAAAAAAAAAAAAAAATGGTTGAATGGTTCCATAAAGAACCTTTAACCTCCATGAAACATTACCTTTGCACAAAAGGTATCATACTAAGTGATTAAAATTACACTTTTGCTATGTCTGACTAATTGTATCATAAATATATGCTGTTTTTTGATCATTGGATGTTGTGTGTGTTTATTTTCAGAGGAACTATGGGCATTAATTCAGAAATATGATCTAAGACAAGAAAACAATGCAGGGAGTAATCACACATGTATGCACTCTGTTTTAAAAGCTGATGGACTTTGAATGGCTTGCTGTTTAAAAAAGAAAATGATTGTAACAATGTAATGTAAACAAGGTAGACAAACAGTTCTGACACATTTAAAGTTTAATGATCAAGAATGTAATGGAATGTCGTGCTGTGTAATGTATTGGCAGTTTAAAAACAGTTCTGAACTTTTCTTTTGGAGAAAGATTGGAGAAATTCTTTTTGTTGTTGTTAGTTTTGTTTCTATTTATGTATTGTATTTATTTGTTTGTATTTATTTAAATGTTTGCAAAGCTTTAGCATACTTAAGATTTATTGTGAAATCTCCACTGTCATTTTTTTTTTTTTTTTTTTGACCAGTGAGCGTTTTTTGGAAACGTATGTATATTAGTGTTAAGTGTGCTATTATTGTGCAATAAATACATTTGGTTATAATGTGAAAACTTGTCAGGCAGTTATATTGACTTTTATTGTTCACATGATACATTAAATTGATAAAGAGAAAGGCTAATGCAGTATGTGACTACTGAATCTACAGCAAAATTAGGTTTATACAAATTTATCACAGCACTGAAAAACCTCACCTGTAGTTATTTTAGTGAAGTGTATTGAATTTCACAGGAAATGCTCTAATTTACTGTGAAATGTATAATAAGTAATAATTATACATTATTATACAATTATACAATAATAAGTAATTTCAGTCACAAATTAGTCACATGTTCAGTCACAAGTATTTAATGATTTACTATTGTAAATTTACTTACTGGCAACCAAAATTGTATTACAGTGTATGTAAAGGTGGGTATGCTCTTTGGCTTCACCTTCTCATTCATTTCTCACTTTCACTCAGTCAGATCAACAATAGATAAAAATTTAACACACTGTGCAGCTGTTTTTTAATTGAAATTGATGTTGTAATCACATTTGAAACACTATAGGGCTTTGCACACTTGAAATAGTTAACACTGGGTTTTTCTAAACCCTGGGTAAATATTCATTGGCATTAGAATTGTTATCTTGCTGATCTGCTGCAAAAATGTCCACATCTTTAAGATCAAGTGCTTTCTTAACTGTTTGTTTCTCTCTGTCATTTTTTTTGTTGTGTTTGTTTATTTCTTAAAGTATAAAACATTTTAAATTATCAGCAACTTACAGAATACACCTTTCAATAGCTTTACCCAATATAGTTAGGCTGACAAAAATAAAACAAGATCAATGTGTCACAGTCGGTTGCAGCAAAGAGTGAGGCATGATCTATACACAACAGTCACTTTTATTAACAATGAACCAAATAAAAATAAAAAATAAAAAAAAAACATGCAGGAGCGCAGGAGAACGCAAGGAGAAATGGAAAACCACCATAGAAATGATCGGGAAAGGTCTGGGACTCAAACTCGGGACGCGCGAAGCGCAACCGCAACATATGTCGGTGCGCTGCCCACGAGACTATCAGAGCCAACGTTAATAGTTTTTTTTTTTAGATATAAAAAAATATTACTTGAAGCTAAACTGAAGAGGGTTTTATTTATTTTACTCATTATTCATACAATTATAATTATCAGGCACATAAAATGTATTTTCAGATAATATCCTCTAGTTGGTAGGTCCCTCAAATAAAATCTCTAAGTGCTTCCTGAGCTGTAGTCAGACGGTCCATTCGGGCCTGTAGGTCTCTGCGCTTTCTACCAGCTTCAGAGTTCTCAGACAGGAGCTCACTCACATCTGCTCCGTCCAGTAAACTCAACATGTCAGTAGACAGGATCTGAGCAGTCTGCTTCAGCATGAAAAAAGAGATCATCATGGGCAGTTGGTCAGCCATCCGCTGCACCACAATCTGAAAGAAAATCACAGAGGTACTAAGCACTGCAGTTCATTCAGTCTCTAAACAAAGCTTCATATTTGTTACTGAAAATTAGAAAAAATCTACCGCATAATACGCCCGCAGCATTTCACTGTACTTGCTCTTTATGTCAAAGACAGGTAACTTCTCTTCTGAAAATGTCTCTCCGCTAATCTCATTCAAGATTTTCAGGTAGATGGGATCTTGAGTGTAGATCATGTTTTCCATTTCAAACTGCTCTGAGATCCTCTGCTCAGTCTTGGCTTGTTGGTTTGACTGAATGTTGTTAATTTTGTTCTGTGGAAGTACAGGGGAAAGAGAACCCAATCACACCCAGATAGAAATGTACAATCTTTGCCACTAATTAGGAGCAATATTTACCAAAGTGATATTTAGAAGAACAGGGTAGTTCTGGAAACGCTGATTGGACACATCACTGAAGTGCCTGAGGATGATGTCTTCAGGAAAAATACATAAATCAAAAAGACAATTGTCTCATGCTTGATAATGCTGATAATACTATTATTATTAGTATTAAACTATCATTCATTTGCGACCTCATCTTTTGGTTTTATAATGGAGACTGTGAGCTATGACCAGAAACTTTTAAACATGTATGATGGTACCTTTTATGGTATGAAGTAATTCCTTGGCTGGCTTCATAAGTGTGGCCACATGGCGCTGCAGAACACTCTCAAAAACTCTGTAGTTGCTGAAGCCGAGCAGTTCCCTCCCTCTGTAATTCTGGCTAAACTCTTTTGTATTGTTAACTTTTTTAGAAACAAGATTTCTCATTAAATTAATTAGGGTTTTTTTCCATTATCATTTTTACAGAGGAAAACTGCAATGAATTCAAACTTGAAAACAGATGAAAATATACTAACAGGATGGCTTTGTGTCATCAAGATGATCGTTCCACTCCTTGAATTCAGCCCGAAGCTGGACAAACAAATTTTCCTCAATGATCAGCTCTCCTGAAGATAAGGAGTTGATTTGATCATTGAATTTTGTTAAAATCTGTGAGAAAGAAAAAAATATTTGTTACAGTATAATGATAAAGTAGAAGCATTTTCTCTGAGGTAAAAAAAAAAAAAAAAAAAACTTTAGATGAGAAATTGTCTATCACAAATGCCACAAACCATTGTAATAACTAATTATAAATATTTGGATCAGTTAATATAATTAACTTAAAGGGATCATAAAATGCCACTTTTACAAGATGTAAAATAAGTCTCTGATGTCCCCAGAGTGTGTATGTGAAGTTTTAGCTCAAAATACCCCACAAATAATTTTTTATAGCATGTTAAATTGGTCACTTTTTGAGGGTGAGCAAAAACACTCCGTTTTGGTGTGTGTCCCTTTAAATGTAAATGAGCTGCTGCTCCCAAGAAGAGGACAGAGTTTCAAGAGCTTGTGTTAGCAGCGCTGATTACCTCAGACTCACTGAAAATGTCAGAAACTGTTCAGCCTTTTATGTTCAAACCGGAGTTGGACAATGATGGAGAGACTCAAGAAGAAGTGACAACATGTAGAATGCAACAGGATGTTTCTGAATGGTTAGTTGATGTAGCTGATGTGGAGTTAACTATCTTAAAGTCATTGATTAGCATATTCTGTCATGATAATCTATAAATCGCTCATGTGGGAACTGTAAGATGCCTACAGAGCCAGAGAATATATCCTGCATGAAGATAGAACAGGTATAGTATAGTTTAATTACGGTTATAAATTATGTTGTCATCTTGCTTTTATGACATGCTATTGCATTTGTGTTACGTACTGTATTGCAATAACATGGCTTCACCCCCTTTGTGGTCTGATCCCCTTTTCTCAGGGGCAGGGTTTATGTAAATTTTAGGATTAGTGATGTCACTAACCCAGGAAAAAGCTCTAACTGCCTAAGCCTAACTGGCCACCCCCTTTTGAGTTCTCTTCCCTCAATTCCTTACTTTAATGAGGAACTGTTTGGCCCCCTTAGGGTCTTGTGGCGGTCCATCCCCACAATCCTTGAGCTCTTTCTTCACATGCCACAGCTGCTTTTTAATCTGCTCATCGAGCTGTGGTAGTGTTTTCTGTCAAAGAAGGGTTAAAACCACACAGTTTAATTATAGCCTTTCAGTCCATCCTACCACAAAATGCAGTTTACTAAATTCACACTCAGTGTGTTAATTGGCCTTTGGATTGAGACCATTAGAAACTTACTTTGATATGACAAACAAGATCTTGAGTCAGTTTGATGGCAAGACATTTAATAGTTGCTTTATCTTCAGTCATGAGGCGTCTGTATAAAAATAGAATGCACCTTTTTTTAAGGTGGTTTGGTTTAGTTTAATTTATTAATTTGCTTGTTAACAAAGTAATTAAAGTAACTTTAAAGGATGTACTGAACACTTCTGAAATACTGCCATGATAGAAAAACTGATTGATCTAAATTATATTATCCTCAGACTGTAACCTGAAATAGTCATGATTTTGGAAGAAATCTCTCTCCATTTGCGTCGCCTCCTCCAGAGGAATTTGATCATCAATCTGCTGTTGTCCTCTACACTTCACCATGACGTAACCTTTGCGGAGAGGAATCACTTTATTCTGAACAATGGCCAGAATATTCTTTTCTGTTCCCTTGTCTATGAGGTCTGGCTTGGTCAAAATGGCTGTGAGAAGAAAAAAAATTGTAAGATGTGCATTTGCTGACAAACATGCCATAAAATATTTGTTGATACTTTACTGATTTTTTAGATGTTGTGCAGATCATGTGCTTCATTACCGACAGTTCTTTTGCCCTCAGGATCTACTTCTTGTGCCATTTTTAATGCTTCTGTTGTTGCAATGTCAGTGTTACAAGGGACCACTACCAGGTTTATAGTCTCTTGTTTCTCAATAAATTTCATGATCAGACATTTGATCTACAAGACATGAAAACATAGTTTTAAAACTGGATGTCTATGGTACAGAATGTGGCTTGCAAAATCAAATTATACTGCTCACCTGATTACCAATATCTTGTGGCTGTCCTTTTACTGGGACTCGGGCAATTCCAGGTAGATCGATCAGTGTGAGGTCACACACATCTGGTGACATGACCTCTAAAGTGATGAGCTCATCTCGTATTCCTACCCCTTTTCCTGCCAGTTCATTCTGGGCTGTAGAACACACAAAATGTAAATTACATCATTCAAATAAAGCATATATTTCAATATTTAAACAAATAAAACTGACTGATTCTCTAGGCGCTTCTCAAATAATCAAACATAACACGCAGAGCTTTTGGACATGCATTTTGATGCATCGGAAGTAAGAAAAGTTTGATAAACAGATAAAAGTGGACCACATACACTGATTAGGCATAACATTATGACCACTGACAGGTGATAGTGAATAACACTGATCATCTCTTCATCATGGCACCTGTTAGTGGGTGGGATATATTAGGCAGCAAGTTAACATTTTGTCCTCAAAGTTGATGTGTTAGAAGCAGGAAAAATGGGCAAGCGTAAGGATTTGAGCGAGTTTGACCAAATTGTCAAATTGTGATGGCTAGACGACTGGGTCAGAGCATCTCCAAAACTGCAGCTCTTATGGGGAGTTCCTGGTCTGCGGTGGTCAGTATCTATCAAAAGTGGTCCAAGGAAGGAACAGTGATGAACCGGCGACAGGGTCATGGGCGGCAAAGGCTCACTGATGCATGTGGGTGAGCGAAGGCTGGCCCGTGTGGTCCGATCCAACAGACAAGCTACTGTAGCTCAAATTGCTCAAGAAGTTAATGCTGGTTCTGATAGAAAGGTGTCAGAATACACAGTGCATCGCAGTTTGTTGCATATGGGGCTACATAGCCGCAGACCAGTCAGGGTGCCCGTACTGACCCCTGTCCACCACCGAAAGCACCAACAGTGGGCACGTGGGCATCAGAACTGGCCAGTGGAGCAATGGAAGAAGGTGGCCTGGTCTGATGAATCACGTTTTCTTATACATCATGTGGATGGCCAGTCACTTACCTAGGGAACACATGGCACCAGGATGCACTATGGGAAGAAGGCAAGCCGGCGGAGGCAGTGTGATGCTTTGGGCAATGTTCTGCTGGGAAACCTTGGGTCCTGCCATCCATGTGGATGTTACTTTGACACATACCTCCTACTTAAGCATTGATGTACACCCTTTCAGGGAAATGGTATTCCCTGGTGGCTGTGGCCTCTTTCAGCAGAATAATGCACACTGCTACAAAGCAAAAATGGTTCAGGAATGGTTTTAGGAGCACAGCATCGAGTTTGAGGTGTTGACTTGGCCTCCAAATTTCCCAGATCTTAATCCAATCGAGCATCTGTGGGATGTGCTGAACAAACAAGTCCGATCCATGGAGGCTCCACCTCACAACTTATAGGACTTAAGGGATCTGCTACTAACATCTTGGTGTCAGATACCACAGCACACCTTCAGGGGTCTAGTGGAGTCCCTGCTTCGACGGGTCAGGGCTGTTTTGGCAGCAAAAGGGGGACCAACACAATATTAGGAAGGTTCAACACAATATTAGGAAGGAACATTCTGATTCATCTGGTTGGTTAACATGTCTTTGAAGGGTGGTGGTAGAGGCATTAGAATTGGCTGGTGGGCAGGGAAAAATGTTCACATAATATTTACATAAATAAATATATAAATATGAATTGACTAATCAGTGTCCAGGACCCCAGCTATCCATTCTATAATTTTAAGACAAACACAAACCCATTTAATCATTCAAGTCTGATCCAGCTGATTTTTGATGTCTATTTTATGTACAACACTAAAAAGAAAATAAATTTCAAGCAGTTACACAAACCTGCTTTAACATGTTCTTCAACTTCTGAAGGATCCTGAAATTCAATTTTCTTCTCATCGTAAGTTGAACGTGCCGTCCTTCCACTCACCAGCTGACCAGAAATGTTAAGAGGACCTGCAACATTATTTGGTTTACTGTAAATCCGACTGTAAAATGTATAATTTAGAGCTACTTGCACCTTGCCACTTCAAACAATATTAGGCGACTAACCTGCAAAACGTGAGGAATCCACAAATTCAATTCTTTTCTTACGGTAGGACAGAACAGCCTTCCAGCTGACTCCACCTGTTACCTTCTTCAGCCTCAGCTCTAGTGGACATCTGGTGACAATTCCTATAGCAAATACAGTTCAGTTAATAACAATCAGTACAAAACTTAACAATGGTAAATTATGGGAAAAGTAGATTATATATTACAAAAACACTAGTGCAGGTGTTGACAAAATTAGAATTCTCTTTGAATATGTATGAATATACAATAAAACCAGTCCTCACCGGTTCCTCTTGGTAATGCAACTCCAGAAAGCGCTTCCAACACAGAGCTTTTTCCAGAACTCTGGTCTCCGATCACTGCAATAGTCGGTAATGCCAAGTCCTTCTGAATGCCAACTGACCGCAGAGTGTCGATCAGATCAATGTATGGACGAATGCTCTCGTCTAAATGTCTGTGAACCTCTCCCTTCATTTCCTCACTGTAAAGATAAAAATATACATTTGTATATAAAAAAAAATCTTAAAATATTATTTAGGTTGTGGGCATTAATTCAGCTTAATGCTACATGTTTTCTTCTTCAAAAATATTCAAAAACCACAAACTGTAGGTAAGGTAACATTGTTATATTGGAAATAATCTAATCATTGTGGTCGTCTGAGGGCACTATGCCATTTGTAATATCTGATTGCAAAATGCTGCTTGGACAAGAGAATTTCAGTACTAAAAATAATAAAGACATAAAATATTGTACACTTTTATTTATTATTATTAGAGGTGCACCGATACTAAATTTCTCTGCTGATACCGATAGCCGATTATTCAGAATGATATCGGCCGATGCCGATGCAGATACCGATAGTTTGGTTTTTCTTAAGGAAAAAAAATCTCTCCCAAATAATGTTGCAAACTATTCAGGGAACCCTCTCATTTGGTACACTACAATATTAGAGGTTACAATTAACAGCAAAGGTATTATATTCAGCTGCTGTTTATTTTCAGATATAATAATTACACTCAAATAAAAACTAAAATGTTTGTATAAAACTTAGTATCACATAAGGTATATATATATTTATTTATATAGCCTAGCTAAGGAACTGTGAACATTGGAAACATTCCTGTGGTAAATTTGACATGATGTGTTCACAAGCTTCTTTCTTTCTAGCTTATTAACTTCTTTCCGCGGCTGAAGCACAAATAAAATGATTATAAGACGTGATACATTCTGGTAAGTTGTACTAGGCTATATCTTTCAACACACCTTTGATATTCATGCATGTTTTTCGAGATATAAGGAAGAAAAGACTCGCGCTCCGAGCTGCTGCCTGAACTGAGGCAGTGTTTTGACGTATTTCCAAGTGAAACGGAATATTGAATAGAGGGCAGGGTTTTACTTTAGCGCTCCTCCTCTCTATCTCTGGCTCATAGCAGACTAACGGTTGGAGGGGAGTGGTTTAAGCGTTTTCAACTCAAGCCGTCAAACTGACGTCATCTGAGAAGGAGCGCCATTCCAGACCGGAAGTAACTTTTCAGATTTTGATTAAAGATTACCACGACAAACTATTTTTTTCTGTGTATTAACTTGAATGGATTAATTGTTCACCACAAGACTATTAATATGCACTAACAAAGTAAATTGGGTCAAGTCATGCCGACTTTAAACAATGATAATAGTGATAATAATAGCTATTAATACCAACAATCGATACCAACAATCGGTATCGGCCGATACATCGGTGCATCTCTAATTATTATTGTTTATACATTACTAATCTGTTTATTATTGTTAGGAACTTTTTAATTTGATTGATTATGAACATAAGCATGAAAAAACAAATTAGTATTAAAGTATTATTAAGGTATTTATTGTGTTAATAAACCATCAGTTAAGCCACCTGGCATGTGTTGTATTTATGCTGTATGATAAGGTGCAGATAAAGGCTCAGGACGCACGCGTTACTTATATTAACAGGAAACTTTACTCTCCATTTCTCAGGCACAGAACATGAGCACTAGCTCATCACAGTAACATTCACATAGTCGAAAAACCCATATCTAATTGGCAGATAGAAGAACCAATAGGAATAAGGCATATATCAATTCAGACATGTGATTGGCTTTTGCTTAAACATAAGAACACTACATCCCCCTTTTTTTGAAAGAATGCAATATAAAGAGAACCACTGCGTTCATACTGACTAAAGAAAAACATTCTATTATGGATCACATGCCCAAACTGGAACGTTAGTAGACTGCTAGACTGTAATACAAATTAACTGTATAGTCACATATTCAGGAACTGTCACATATACAAAACACATGAATTACATTGAACATTATGTGTTTGAAAGGGCAGCGATCCGCCTACACCCTTGTACAATCACAGATCCAGAATAACTCTGGGCCTTATCTGGCGTCCGTATCTGGTGATGTAAGTGCCAGATTTGGGTGGCTCATCGGTGTTAGGTGTATGTGTAACATCATTGTGTGGTGCACTGTTAATTGGTGTTGCACATGGCTCAGCGCCATCATCAGAACTGTTGCTTCCGGGCTCTTTTGTGTCCAACAGGTGATGTCTGTTTCATCGATATTCCTGACCATCAGCAGTGTGCACATGATATGATCTTTCAGTGTTGGCTGCTCTGACAAAGACAGCTGGCTTCCAGTATCCTTGCTCCTGCATTCGAACTGCCTGTCCTTCCTTGAGCTGAGATAAGGGTCTAGCTGATCTGTCGTAGTAGCACTTTTGGAGTTGATGTTTATACAGTCTCTTCGCTCTGACGTCCTTACAGCTGACGACTTTTGGCAAGAGCTGCAAATTGGTATTGGGCAGGGTAGATCGCAGGCGACGACTCATCAACAGCTGAGCCGGGGACTTGAAACCATCGACAGGGCTGTTGCGATATTCCAGGAGACTGAGGTATGGATCCCTTTTGTCAGCCCTGGCTTTTTCCAACAACATCTTTGCAGTCTGCACAGATTTTTTTGCTAGTCCATTACTTTGCGGGTGGTATGGACTTGTGGTGGTATGCGTAAACTCCTATGTTCTTGCAAATGTCTCCCCCGAGCTGTACTGGGGGCCGTTGTCTGAAATTACAGCTTTTGGAACGCCATGTCGTGCAAAAGCAGCTTTTAGTTAGTTTATCACAGCAGTTGAGGTTGTGCTGCTGAGCTTGTCCAACTCAAAATATCTGCTGTAATAGTCAACTGTCACAAGATATTCCTCATTGTTCCAGGTGAACAGTTCGGTAGCCACTACTTGCCATGGCCTATCCGGGACTTTGTGACTGATCATGGGCTCTTTAGTGTTGGAGGGACGATACGTGAGACAAATTGAGCATTTGCTGTTGATGCTCTCTATTTCTTTCCCCATCCCAGGCCAGAACATGATATCACGTGTTCTCTGCTTGCTCTTTTCGATGCCCAGGTGACTGGCATGTATACGGGACAGCATGTCTGAGCGAAGGCTTGTGGGAACGACAATCTTTTCACCTTTGAAGATTATTCCATGCAGGTATGAGAGCTCATCGCGGTGGTTCCAGAATTCTGACACACACAACCTCGTTGTATGACTTTCTTTAGTGTCTGGAACTGTGGGTCCTTTTCAGTTTGAGCTCTGATCTCCTCCAACTTTGAATCACTGACAGGAAGGCTACTGTACACTGTATGCACTTGAAGATCCATTCCTTTGCTGAGGCTCGTATCCTGGTCAGAAAGTGACTTTCTGGACAACGTGTCTGCGACAGGGATGTCCTTGCCTGGTCGATGTAAAATGATGAAGTTGTACTTCTGGAGTTGAAGGATCATCCTTTGTAGCCTTGGGGGAACCGATGCCAGGGGTTTTCACATTATTGACTCAAGGGGCTTGTGGTCACTCTCAACGATGACTTGGCGGCCGTAGATGTATTGATGGTAACGCTTACAGCCAAACAATATGGCAAAGAGTTCTTTCTCAATTTGAGCGTAATTCATTTTGCTTTCAGAGAGAGACTTTGACGCGTATGCGATGGGTCTTCCATCCTGCAGTAGTACTGCCCCGAGCCTGTATTTTGAGGCATCAACTTGCAACCTTAGCTCCTTGAGAGGATCAAAATAGGCTAAGACCGGACCTGGTTCACATGTGAGCAGCTCTTTTATTCTCTTGAAGGCTTTGTCATGCTGGACATCCCAGACGAACTCACTTGACTCCTTTAAGAGCTGTCGCAACGGTGCGTTGACATCAGAGAGGCCAGGTGCAAAAATACCTAGCACTGTTTCAAGTTCTGCTTTGTCTTTAATTGGCTCCATGTCTCTCACAGCAGTGACTTTGGCAGGGTCAGGCTTTATTCCCTCAGCAGTGAGGAGATGTCCAAAGTAGCTCACTTCTGTAGTGCAGACGACGCTCTTTTCTGGATTGAGCTTGACTCCTCTCTCTCTTGAACGCTGTAGCATAGCATGGAGGTGCTCATCGTGCTCGGCTTTAGTCCTCCCGAAAATAAGAATGTCGTCGACTATAGCCATGACTCCATTTAGGCCTTCATACGTTTCATCAATTTTTCGTTGAAACTCATCTTGGGCCGAAATCAGTCCGAAGGGAAGGCGTCGGAAACGCTAGCGCCCAAAGACTGTGTTGAAGGTGGTAAGTCTCGATGATTCCTCAGTGAGCTTAATAGCCCAATAGCCTGATCGAGCGTCTAGAACACTGAAATATCGGGCACCAGATAGCCTGGATGTTATATCTTCAAGAGTGGGTAGAGGATAATGTGGCCGCTTGATGGCCTTGTTAAGATCTCTCGGGTCTAGACACACCCTTAACTGACCAGTGCGTGGTTTTTCGGCCACAACCATGGAATTAACCCATTCGGTTGGTTCTGTGACTTTGACGATGACATCCTGTCTTTCCATGTTCTCAAGCTCCTCTTTAAGACGACTGCTCAATGCGAGAGGAATACGTCTGGGTGGATGGACTACTGGGGTTGCGTGCAGGTCCAGGTGTATGGTACACTCGCCAGGAAACAGTCCGATCCCCCTGAAGACATCTGCAAACTCCTCCAAGACTGGTGCTTTCGTCTGTGTCTCTGTAACTGACAGTACAAGCTTTATGAGGCCAAAGTCTATACATCCTTTTAGCCCTATGACAGGGGGCGCACTTGTGTCGACCACATAAAATATCATGACCATCTCAATGTCTTTATGCTTGCATTTCAGGTTGCATTTGCCTTTTACCACCAGGCGTTCACCACCATAGCCACACAGGGGGCGAGATGTTGGCTGCAGAGAGCGTTGGGTGCTCAATTTTGTGTACTCATACAGAGGAATGACATTCGCTGAGGATCCAGTGTCCAGCTTGAACTTAATTTCATTTTCTTGATTTGGACCAATTTGAATGTTCACAAAAACTTGTTCTGTGTCTGAGCCCTGTTTGCCCTGTGTCAACGAGTCATCACACTCCTCAATCTGGTCTGTTTTGTCATTACTTATTGTGTGGACAGTTTTCTCACAGCTGGAGCGGCAGACTTTTGCAAAGTGGTTCATTTTCCCGCAAATTTTGCACACTTTCCCTCTTGCAGGACAGTAAGATCGATCAGTATGCGGTTTATTTCCACAATATCTGCATACATTAGGGCCTGCTGGAGTTGCATTTCTACGTTCTCTCAAGTTATCACTGTATTTCTTTGTATATTTTGCATTACGTTGCTTTGGAACTGCGCCTCTTGATGTATTGCGCAAAATTGCGTGCACTGCATGTTCACGTGAAGCACTGTTGCTTGAAATAGTTTTTAACTGTGCTTGAGCCAACTCGTGAGATCTAGCGACATCTATCGCTTTTTCGAGCGTTAACTCGGAGCCCACGTTCAGAAGTTTCTCTCTCACTTTTGGTGAATGTATCCTGAATACAACGCGGTCGCGGATCATCTCATCACTGTTTGCATAATACAGTCTTTGACAAGCAGCCGTAGGTCTGTCACAAACTGCCCGAAGGGCTCGCGTTCTCCCTGCACCTTTTCGTGGAACTTATAATGTGCAAATATCACGTTGGCTTTGGGCTCAACATATGCAGTGAAGCGGTCATAATACGACTTTAAAATCTTTGCTTCGTCTGCAGACAGCGACCATGTATTGAAAATGTCGCGGCCCTTCTCTCCGACCCATAGGAGAAGATAACTACATTTCTCGTCCTCACCCTTTTTCTTCAGGGTACCGCTGAACATCAACTCTGAGTGCTGTTGAAATTTGAGCCATGCTTCGGGCAGGTTAGTCCCCTCCCAGTTCATCATGGGCGTCGGAACTCCAGCTGTATCCATCTTTATAATGTAATCCGTTTACTCTGACACCATGTTGTATTTATGCTGTATGATAAGGTGCAGATAAAGGCTCAGGACGCACGCATTACTTATATTAACAGGAAACTTTACTCTCCATTTCTCAGGCACAGAACATGAGCACTAGCTCATCACAGTAACATTCACATAGTCGAAAAACCCATATCTAATTGGCAGATAAAAGAACCAATAGGAATAAGGCATATATCAATTCAGACATGTGATTGGCTTTTGCTTAAACATAAGAACACTACAGCATGGACATATGTATAATTACAATATAAAGTTGTCATAATTGTTATTATTATTAATAATATTTCTTCAAATTTAAAGTCAGTGTAAAATAAAAGTACATAAATGTACCTCTTCTTTATTACAAACTTAAGTTATAACCCTACCCTTATAAACTTACCTTGCATTGTATATAAATGTACATCTAGATAACAAGACATTAGGCGTATAAAAGCATATAAAATTATTTCTAAAAAAAAAAAAAAAAAAAAAATTTACTAAATAATTCAGCTTATTTAATAAATGAAATAATAAAATATACTAACCTTTCATTTTGAGAACTGTCGCTATCTTTATCATCATCAGCACTTCGATCTGGAGATAAGAATAAATTAAACATTTTCTGGATAAACAAGGAAAAAATGAAAAAGTCCTAAGAAAAGAAGATGCCTCTTATAAATTGTATAATTTAGGTTCAAACCAAATAGAGCGTTTGTGGTGATGCTGAGGAGAAATCAAAAAGAGTTCTGTATTTTCTGTATTTTAGACTGAATTTATAGTGAAACACACCCATGTTAAGAATGCAAATGCAAGCATGTGACAGACAGATTACAACACTATGTCTGACTAATTGAATCATAAGTATATGCAGTTTTTTGATCATTGGATGTTGTGTGTGTTTATTTTCAGAGGAACTATGGGCATTAATTCAGAAATATGATCTAAGACAAGAAAACAATGCAGGGAGTAATCACACATGTATGCACTCTGTTTTAAAAGCTAATGGACTTTGAATGGCTTGCTGTTTAAAAAAGAAAATGATTGTAACAATGTAATGTAAACAAGGTAGACAAACAGTTCTGACACATATTTAAAGTTTAATGATAAGAATGTAATGGAATGTCGTGCTGTGTAATGTATTGGCAGTTTAAAAACAGTTCTGAAATTTTCTTTTGGAGAAAGATTGGAGAAATTCTTTTTGTTGTTGTTGTTAGTTTTGTTTGTATTTATTTATTGTATTTATTTGTTTGTATTTATTTAAATGTTTGCAAAGCTTTAGCATACTTAAGATTTATTGTGAAATCTCCACTGTCATTTTTTTTTTTTTTTTTGACCAGCGTATTTTGGAAACGTATGTATATTAGTGCTACGTGTGCTATTATTGTGCAATAAATACATTTGGTTATAATGTGAAAACTTGTCAGGCAGTTATATTGACTTTTATTGTTCACATGATACATTAAATTGACAAAGAGAAAGACTAATGCAGTATGTGACTACTGAATCTACAGCAAAATTAGGTTTATACAAATTTATCACAGCACTGAAAAACCTCACCTGTAGTTATTTTAGTGAAGTGAATTGAATTTCACAGGAAATGCTCTAATTTACTGTAAAATGTATAATAAGTAATAATTATACATTATTATACAATTACAATGCAATATACAATAATAAGTAATTTCGCATATTAGTCACATGTTAGTCACATGTTCAGTCACAAGTATTTAATGATTTACTATTGTAAATTTACTTACTGGCAACCAAAATTGTATTACAGTGTATGTAAAGGTGGGTATGCTCTTTGGCTTCACCTTCTCATTCATTTCTCACTTTCACTCAGTCAGATCAACAATAGATAAAAATTTAACACACTGTGCAGCTGTTTTTTAATTGAAATTGATGTTGTAATCACATTTGAAACACTATAGGGCTTTGCACACTTGAAATAGTAAAATTTATTTTACCCTGGGTCTTTCTAAACCCTGGGTAAATATTCATTGGCATTAGAATTGTTATCTTGCTGATCTGCTGCAAAAATTTCCACATATTTATGATCAAGTACTTTCTTAACTGTTCTTTTCTCTCAGTAATTTTTTTGTTGTGTTTGTTTATTTCTTAAAGTATACATTTTAAATTATCAGCAACTTACGGAATACACCTTTCAATGGCTTTACCCAATATAGTTAGGCTGACAAAAATAAAACAAGATCAATGTGTCACAGTCGGTTGCAGCAAAGAGTGAGGCATGATCTATACACAACAGTCACCTTTATTAACAATGAACCAAATAAAAAAAAAACATAAAAAAAAAACATGCAGGAGCACAGGAGAACGCAAGGAGAAACAGCAAACCACCATAGAAATTATGAGAATGGACCATGAAAAACAAGGACTATAAATACACAGGAACTAATCAAGGAAACAAGAAACAGTTGAGTCTAATCAATCAAACAATGAATCACTATGACAACAAAAGAAAATTGGGAACATATAGGGAAAAAAACCCACACAGAAAACAAAATGCACACATAAACCTGACAATATGGACATCACAAAGTAATGAGAAACCGCAACTTAAGCACTGATGCTTTCAACTACTTTAGGAAACAAACTCTATTCAGCTTTAAACATAGAAGTTGGATACAAATTTCTGCCTTAGTGAGCAGCATGGAAATATTCAAACATTTGTGTTTTAATAGAAGCAGCATGATATGCAGGTTAATTAATTTGCAAGGTTAATAGTTTTTTATTGTTGTTGTTTTGTTTTTTAAGATTTATTTTTGTAATTTTTTGTCTTTTTTATTTGATAGGACAGCGTAGATTTTGACAGGAAGCGAGTGGGGGGGGGGGGGGGATGGGACGGGATCGGGAAAGGTCTGGGACTCAAACTCGGGACGCCCGAAGCGCAACCGCGACATATGTCGGTGCGCTGCCCACGAGGCTATCAGAGCCAACGTTAATAGTTTTTTTTTTTTAGATAAAAAAAAAAAATTACTTGAAGCTAAACTGAAGAGGGTTTTATTTATTTTACTCATTATTCATACAATTATAATTATCAGGCACATAAAATATATTTTCAGATAATACCCCCAGTTGGTAGGTCCCTCAAATAAAATCTCTAAGTGCTTCCTGAGCTGTAGTCAGACGGTCCATTTGGGCCTGTAGGTCTCTGCGCTTTCTACCAACTTCAGAGTTCTCAGACAGGAGCTCACTCACATCTGCTCCGTCCAGTAAACTCAACATGTCAGTAGACAGGAGCTGAGCAGTCTGCTTCAGCATGAAAAAAGAGATCATCATGGGCAGCTGGTCAGCCATCCGCTGCACCACAATCTGAAAGAAAATCACAGAGGTACTAAGCACTGCAGTTCATTCAGTCTCTGAACAAAGCTTCATATTTGTTACTGAAAATTAGAAAAAATCTACCGCATAATACGCCCGCAGCATTTCACTGTACTTGCTCTTTATGTCAAAGACAGGTAACTTCTCTTCTGAAAATGTCTCTCCGCTAATCTCATTCAAGATTTTCAGGTAGATGGGATCTTGAGTGTAGATCATGTTTTCCATTTCAAACTGCTCTGAGATCCTCTGCTCAGTCTTGGCTTGTTGGTTTGACTGAATGTTGTTAATTTTGTTCTGTGGAAGTACAGGGGAAAGAGAACCCAATCACACCCAGATAGAAATGTACAATCTTTGCCACTAATTAGGAGCAATATTTACCAAAGTGATATTTAGAAGAACAGGGTAGTTCTGGAAACGCTGATTGGACACATCACTGAAGTGCCTGAGGATGATGTCTTCAGGAAAAATACATAAATCAAAAAGACAATTGTCTCATGCTTGATAATGCTGATAATACTATTATTATTAGTATTAAACTATCATTCATTTGCGACCTCATCTTTTGGTTTTATAATGGAGACTGTGAGCTATGACCAGAAACTTTTAAACATGTATGATGGTACCTTTTATGGTATGAAGTAATTCCTTGGCTGGCTTCATAAGTGTGGCCACATGGCGCTGCAGAACACTCTCAAAAACTCTGTAGTTGCTGAAGCCGAGCAGTTCCCTCCCTCTGTAATTCTGGCTAAACTCTTTTGTATTGTTAACTTTTTTAGAAACAAGATTTCTCATTAAATTAATTAGGGTTTTTTTCCATTATCATTTTTACAGAGGACAACAGCAATGAATTCAAACTTGAAAACAGATGAAAATATACTAACAGGATGGCTTTGTGTCATCAAGATGATCGTTCCACTCCTTGAATTCAGCCCGAAGCTGGACAAACAAATTTTCCTCAATGATCAGCTCTCCTGAAGATAAGGAGTTGATTTGATCATTGAATTTTGTTAAAATCTGTGAGAAAGAAAAAAATATTTGTTACAGTATAATGATAAAGTAGGAGCATTTTCTCTGAGGTAAAAAAAAAAAAAAAAACTTTAGATGATTAAATTGTCTATCACAAATGCCACAAACCATTGTAATAACTAATTATAAATATTTGGATCAGTTAATATAATTAACTTAAAGGGATCATAAAATGCCACTTTTACAAGATGTAAAATAAGTCTCTGATGTCCCCAGAGTGTGTATGTGAAGTTTTAGCTCAAAATACCCCACAAATAATTTTTTATAGCATGTTAAATTGGTCACTTTTTGAGGGTGAGCAAAAACACTCCGTTTTGGTGTGTGTCCCTTTAAATGTAAATGAGCTGCTGCTCCCAAGAAGAGGACAGAGTTTCAAGAGCTTGTGTTAGCAGCGCTGATTACCTCAGACTCACTGAAAATGTCAGAAATTGTTCAGCCTTTTATGTTCAAACCGGAGTTGGACAATGATGGAGAGACTCAAGAAGAAGTGACAACATGTAGAATGCAACAGGATGTTTCTGAATGGTTAGTTGATGTAGCTGATGTGGAGTTAACTATCTTAAAGTCATTGATTAGCATATTCTGTCATGATAATCTATAAATCGCTCATGTGGGAACTGTAAGATGCCTACAGAGCCAGAGAATATATCCTGCATGAAGATAGAACAGGTATAGTATAGTTTAATTACGGTTATAACTTATGTTGTCATCTTGCTTTTATGACATGCTATTGCATTTGTGTTACATACTGTATTGCAATAACATGGCTTCACCCCCTTTGTGGTCTGATCCCCTTTTCTCAGGGGCAGGGTTTATGTAAATTTTAGGATTAGTGATGTCACTAACCCAGGAAAAAGCTCTAACTGCCTAAGCCTAACTGGCCACCCCCTTTTGAGTTCTCTTCCCTCAATTCCTTACTTTAATGAGGAACTGTTTGGCCCCCTTAGGGTCTTGTGGCGGTCCATCCTCACAATCCTTGAGCTCTTTCTTCACATCCCACAGCTGCTTTTTAATCTGCTCATCGAGCTGTGGTAGTGTTTTCTGTCAAAGAAGGGTTAAAACCACACAGTTTAATTATAGCCTTTCAGTCCATCCTACCACAAAATGCAGTTTACTAAATTCACACTCAGTGTGTTAATTGGCCTTTGGATTGAGACCTTTAGAAACTTACTTTGATATGACAAACAAGATCTTGAGTCAGTTTGATGGCAAGACATTTAATAGTTGCTTTATCTTCAGTCATGAGGCGTCTGTATAAAAATAGAATGCACCTTTTTTAAGGTGGTCTGGTTTAGTTTCATTTATTAATTTGCTTGTTAACAAAGTAATAAAGTAACTTTAAAGGATGTACTGAACACTTCTGAAATACTGCCATGATAGAAAAACTGATTGATCTAAATTATATTATCCTCAGACTGTAACCTGAAATAGTCATGATTTTGGAAGAAATCTCTCTCCATTTGCGTCGCCTCCTCCAGAGGAATTTGATCATCAATCTGCTGTTGTCCTCTACACTTCACCATAATGTAACCTTTGCGGAGAGGAATCACTTTGTTCTGAACAATGGCCAGAATATTCTTTTCTGTTCCCTTGTCTATGAGGTCTGGCTTGGTCAAAATGGCTGTGAGAAGAAAAAAAAAATTGTAAAATGTGCATTTGCTGACAAACATGCCATAAAATATTTGTTGATACTTTACTGATTTTTTAGATGTTGTGCAGATCATGTGCTTCATTACCGGCAGTTCTTTTTCCCTCAGGATCTACTTCTTGTGCCATTTTTAATGCTTCTGTTGTTGCAATGTCAGTGTTACAAGGGACCACTACCAGGTTTATAGTCTCTTGTTTCTCAATAAATTTCATGATCAGACGTTTGATCTACAAGACATGAAAACATAGTTTTAAAACTGGATGTCTATGGTACAGAATGTGGCTTGCAAAATCAAATTATACTGCTCACCTGATTACCAATATCTTGTGGCTGTCCTTTTACTGGGACTCGGGCAATTCCAGGTAGATCGATCAGTGTGAGGTCACACACATCTGGTGACATGACCTCTAAAGTGATGAGCTCATCACATATTCCTACCCCTTTTCCTGCCAGTTCATTCTGGGCTGTAGAACACACAAAATGTAAATTACATCATTCAAATAAAGCATATATTTCAATATTTAAACAAATAAAACTGACTGATTCTCTAGGCGCTTCTCAAATAATCAAACATAACACGCAGAGCTTTTGGACATGCATTTTGATGCATTGGGAGTAATAAAAGGTTGATAAACAGACAAAAGTGGACCACATACACTGATTAGGCATAACATTATGACCACTGACAGGTGATAGTGAATAACACTGATCATCTCTTCATCACGGCACCTGTTAGTGGGTGGGATATATTAGGCAGCAAGTTAACATTTTGTCCTCAAAGTTGATGTGTTAGAAGCAGGAAAAATGGGCAAGCGTAAGGATTTGAGCGAGTTTGACCAAATTGTCAAATTGTGATGGCTAGACGACTGGGTCAGAGCATCTCCAAAACTGCAGCTCTTATGGGGAGTTCCTGGTCTGTGGTGGTCAGTATCTATCAAAAGTGGTCCAAGGAAGGAACAGTGATGAACCGGCGACAGGGTCATGGGTGGCAAAGGCTCACTGATGCATGTGGGTGAGCGAAGGCTGGCCCGTGTGATCCGATCCAACAGACGAGCTACTGTAGCTCAAATTGCTCAAGACGTTAATGCTGGTTCTGATGGAAAGGTGTCAGAATACACAGTGCATCGCAGTTTGTTGCATATGGGGCTACATAGCCACAGACCAGTCAGGGTGCCCGTACTGACCCCTGTCCACCACCGAAAGCACCAACAGTGGGCACGTGAGCATCAGAACTGGCCAATGGAGCAATGGAAGAAGGTGGCCTGGTCTGATGAATCACGTTTTCTTATACATCACGTGGATGGCCAGTCACTTACCTAGGGAACACATGGCACCAGGATGCACTATGGGAAGAAGGCAAGCCGGCGGAGGCAGTGTGATGCTTTGGGCAATGTTCTGCCTGGAAACCTTGGGTCCTGCTATCCATGTGGATGTTACTTTGACACATACCTCCTACTTAAGCATTGATGTACACCCTTTCAGGGAAACAGTATTCCCTGGTGGCTGTGGCCTCTTTCAGCAGAATAATGCACACTGCTACAAAGCAAAAATGGTTCAGGAATGGTTTGAGGAGCACAACAATGAGTTTGAGGTGTTGACTTGGGCTCCAAATTTCCCAGATCTCACTCGAATCAAGCATCTGTGGGATGTGCTGAACAAACAAATCCGATCCATGGAGGCTCCACCTCACAACTTACAGGACTTAAAGGATCTGCTGCTAACATCTTGGTGTCAGATACCACAGCACACCTTCAGGGGTCTAGTGGAGTCCCTGCTTCGACGGGTCAGGGCTGTTTTGGCAGCAAAAGGGGGACCAACACAATATTAGGAAGGTTCAACGCAATATTAGGAAGGAACATTCTGATTCATCTGGTTGGTTAACATGTCTTTGAAGGGTGGTGGTAGAGGCATTAGAATTGGCTGGTGGGCAGGGAAAAATGTTCACATAATATTTACATAAATAAATATATAAATATGAATTGACTAATCAGTGTCCAGGACCCCAGCTATCCATTCTATAATTTTAAGACAAACACAAACCCATTTAATCATTCAAGTCTGATCCAGCTGATTTTTGATGTCTATTTTATGTACAACACTAGAAAGAAAATAAATTTCAAGCAGTTACACAAACCTGCTTTAACATGTTCTTCAACTTCTGAAGGATCCTGAAATTCAATTTTCTTCTCATCGTAAGTTGAACGTGCCGTCCTTCCACTCACCAGCTGACCAGAAATGTTAAGAGGACCTGCAACATTATTTGGTTTACTGTAAATCCGACTGTAAAATGTATAATTTAGAGCTACTTGCACCTTGCCACTTCAAACAATATTAGGCGACTAACCTGCAAAACGTGAGGAATCCACAAATTCAATTCTTTTCTTACGGTAGGACAGAACAGCCTTCCAGCTGACTCCACCTGTTACCTTCTTCAGCCTCAGCTCTAGTGGACATCTGGTGACAATTCCTATAGCAAATACAGTTCAGTTAATAACAATCAGTACAAAACTTAACAGTGGTAAATTATGGGAAAAGTAGATTATATATTACAAAAACACTAGTGCAGGTGTTGACAAAATTAGAATTCTCTTTGAATATGTATGAATATACAATAAAACCAGTCCTCACCGGTTCCTCTTGGTAATGCAACTCCAGAAAGCGCTTCCAACACAGAGCTTTTTCCAGAACTCTGGTCTCCGATCACTGCAATAGTCGGTAATGCCAAGTCCTTCTGAATGCCAACTGACCGCAGAGTGTCGATCAGATCAATGTATGGACGAATCCTCTCCTCTAAATGTCTGTGAACTTCTCCCTTTATTTCCTGACTAAAAAGATAAAGATGTACATTTTATTTCTAAAACATCACTGTATTATTCATTTCATGGGTAGTTCACCCAAAAATGAAATTTCTGTCATTAAGTACTCACCCTCAATATTTTCAACACAAGTTTTTTTTTTTTATCCCCCATAGAAAACAATGTAAATACCGTCCTTCAAGGTCCAGAAAAGTATTAAAGACATCGTTAAAATAGCCAGTGTGACTACAGTGGTTCAACCTTAATGTTATGAAGGGACAAGAATACTTTTTGTGCACAAAAACAAAACAAAATTAACGACTTTAATTCAACAAATTCTTCTCTACCCTGTCAGTCTCGTATGCAGTTGACGCAGTGAACGCAGTTCAGCGCTTCCGTGTTTACGTCCAAATACTGAATACTGAGCCAGCGTTCGGGCGTAAACATGGAAGCGCTTGACTGCGTTCATTGCATACGAGTCTGACAGGATAGAGAAGAAATTGTTGAATACAGTCCTTATTTTGGTTTTGTTTTTGCACACAAAAAGTATTCTCGTCCCTTCATAACATTAAGGTTGAACTACTGCAGTCACGTTGACTATTTTAACGATGTCTTTACTACTTTTCTGGACCTTGAATGACGGAAGTTACGTTGCTTTCTATGGGATAAAAAAAAAACCCTCTTGGGTTTCATCAAAAATATCTTAATTTTTGTTCCAAAGATGAACAAAGGTCTTACGGGTTTGGACCGACATGAGGGTGAGTAATTAATGACAGAAATTTTATTTTTGGGTGAACTAACCCTTAAAGTCTATTTAATTTTATACAGACTTTTTTTTTTCCTTTTTAAATAGTTTTTAACCATTTTATTTAAACTTTTGTTTATTTTATTTGTTTATTGTCTTTTTTATACTGTTCATATTTGTTGATAAAATAATTCTATAATGGTCTTTTTTATTGTTCTCTCTCTCACACACTCTTTATGATGCCAGTGTAAAGCACTTTGAAGTAATTTGCTCTTAAATTTGCTATATAAATACACTTACCTTGTAAATGTTAATGCACTTTTTCTAATTGTTCAATAAGAAATAAACTAGACTTATAAAAGCATATAAAATATTTATCTCAAAATGTATTAATAAGAAAAATAAAATGTA
This sequence comes from Hypophthalmichthys molitrix, assembly GCA_037950675.1. NCBI lineage: Eukaryota > Metazoa > Chordata > Actinopteri > Cypriniformes > Xenocyprididae > Hypophthalmichthys > Hypophthalmichthys molitrix. The sequence goes on along the minus strand of CM075515.1, from coordinate 13,149,474 downwards.
TACTAACCTTTCATTTTGAGAACTATCACTATCTTCATCTTCATCATTTTGAGCACTTCTTCGATCTGAAGATGAGAATAAAGAAAATATGCCTGAAGTGGACATTTTCTTGATAAAAATGAAAACACAGTTAGCTCTGATAATAGATAATAACTGTTTTTGGATGCCTCTTGTAATTTGTATAATAGATTTCAGATTAGTTTGTGGTGATGCTGAAGAGAAATCAAGAAGAGTTCAAATCTGTGTGTCAGACTCGGTTATAGTGTGACACATCCATTATAATAATGCAAAAGCAAGAAACGAAGGAACCATGAATTTGCATAGTAAATACCCTACATTTGGTTGTATGTGGGTGTGCCTGATATACCTGCACGGCAGGGTAGGAAAATATTCTGGTCCCACTTTATAATAAGCATCTTTAACTACTGTGTACTAATATTGAAATTAATAATTTGATACAATGCACTTATTGTGTACATATTTGTTCCCTTTCGAAAGGGAACTCAACTCTGTGTTTACCGCATATGGGGAACGTCACAGTTGAACCGATGTCTGAAAGCCAAGTATCAAACCACTCCAATCCTGTTGGCCAGCGACAGCCTATGACATCATCATAGCGCGACCCGGAAGTATATAAGGATATAATTATATATTATATATATATATATATATAAGTGTGCTGACCCGTGTCCAAGGTTTTTGACACCAGAGGACACACACGACCTGTGCGTTTTCTGTTTGGGCAAGGAGCACGCACGGACAGTGCTTGAGGGCGCTGTCTGTGTTCATTGTGAGTGTCTTCCCATGAAGACACTCCATTCCCATCTGACTCTCTTCTCGAGGGAAGAGGCGTCAACATCTGTGCCTGGTGGTTCTGGCCCCGCTTGTGCTGAGGCAGAGCGGCGGCTAAAATCATGGGGCTCGCAGGTGGAGCTCGCTGAGGTGTTTGAGAGAGGTGTAAATCTTTCTCAGCCCCTGGCGGCTGACGGGGATGAGCTCCTGGATGACGATGACGTCCTTTCTTTGACATCATCGGATCCGGGAGCGAGTGCTCTTCTGGCGGCCAGCCCCAGAGAGCAGGAGATGGCGGTTGAGGAAGAAGCAGGTGAGCCTGCTGTTTCCTCTAAGCCTCCCTGCCCAGCGTATGCTGAATTACTGGAGGTTATGGAACGCGCTTCTGGCAGGCTGCAGCTGCCTTGGGAGCTCGTTAGGAAAGAAACCGCACACGGACAGCTTGACGAGCGGTTCCTTTCCGGCCATAACCTGGTAACTCCCGTGAGCCTCCCATTCCTTCCTGGTCTTCACGTTGAGATCGAGAAGGCATGGAAGAACCCATACTCGCCTCGCATTCATCTTCATCAGCGGGTGAACTTCGCTGATGTTGAAGGATTGAGCCAGCATGTGTATGTGTCGATGCCCCCTATTGACGAGACGGTCCTGCATCTAAGGTCCTGCATCTAAGCCCCTTAAAGTGACATCACGCTTGAACGGCAGGGCATTCGCGGCAGCGGGTCAGAACCTGCATCCCGCTCAGATCCGAATCAGGAGGTCCTGGCCCGTCTCGAGCTGGGGCTCAGAGGCAGGGCCAGAAGTCCAGTGTCGCTGCTCGAGCGCCTTCGAGCAAGTCGCAAAAGTGGCGGGACTCGAGGAGGAAGAAGCAGGATTTGAGGGAGGTGATCGAACACAGGTGCCAGCAGCGTCGGTGATCGATCCCCTCTTTTGCAAGGGCAACTGTACACCTGCCCTCGCCCCTTCTTTCTCCACCTCCTGGGGTTTTTGGATTCTGTTTAACATGCTCTGGCGCTTCTAAACAGTCAGGCTGACAGTTGGGCCCATGATGAGAATTTTTTCTGAAAGCCCGCCTTCTGGCTTGATAGTGAAGAGGCTCTTTTAGGCTTTAAAGAACCTTAGATTCCATCCTTCTTTATGGAAAGAAATGGGGAGGAGGAGTCTTCGGTCTTCGAGCCGCAGGAAGGTAAGCTGGGTCTATATTTATGTTCTAAATATGTTGACCTTGTTTTTCCTGTATAGTTTTTCCTGAGCATGTAGCCGTAAAAATTAGTTTTTTTTTTTTGTTTTTTTTTGGGCAAAGTTGTTAGGTTGGCTAGAACTATATTTGTGCAGGCCACAAAATGGCTGCCGCTTAGCCACCTTTGTATAGAGTAGCTTCTCATCTAGTGTTTGCTAGAGTAGTTTGAGTTAGCACTCGTCACTTCAGTTATTTCCTCGTATCTATGGAGATTCAGAGGTGAAGCCCAGGCTTTGCTAGGTGTGCAGCCCTGTAGACCCACAGCTTAACGGCCTAGGCTAGAACTAGGTTAGGTGTTTATTGTTATAAATCACCCTCTTTAAATTACTATCCCTTGTTAGGTTGTATAGTTCCTAGTTCTGGCCTCCTCCTGAGGGAGTTGTTAGGCCGTATGCCCATTTCCCCTTGTTTATTGTGTAGGTGCAAATGCTGAGGTTAACAGCTAAGGTAGGTTAACAGCTCCCTGGTGCTGTTTTCTCAGGTGGTAGGCCCTTATCTTTGCGTAGATAAGTGTATGCAATGTATGCTAGGCACCACTCTCTAGAACTTTATTCATGCTATGAATTTGTCTTTCCCCTGAGCCCCTTGAATTAACATTCAAGTTTGAGTTACGGTGCTAGCTTTTTAGCTTCCATTCTCTAGGGTTCAGCACAGATCTGTATTTCTGTTTGGTGAGAGCATTTATCCTTTTTAGGATGGCATGTATTTACAAAGTGTTATATTTGCTTTGGGTTCTAGCTTTTGCCCTACATGTATGTGAGCTTTACTCTAGTGCTGCCACAGGTTAGCACCTGTTCTCATAATAGTAGGCTTGTGTTAGCCTCTAGTTAAGAGCACTTGTACTCCCTGGTGACTTTTGTACTCCCCGGTTAGGGTTTGTGGTTTTTCACTGAGTGCATCACCTGTTGGATTGCACACTCAGGTTGACTGTAGAGAACCTCACTTTCAGTTTGGTTTCTGTTAGCTCCCGCTAGTTTGATAATTGCCAAAACAGCTATATTGCATATAACTGTAGGAGTTGTAGGCTCTAATGGATTTAGCCTCCTTCTAGTTTAGCTGCTTGTGTTTACAAGTGTTGTTGGTGTATGGTCATGAGTTTTGCTCACTTAGTTTAGCACTGCCACAGGTCTATGCTCGTGTCTGTTTGAGGTAGTAGGCCTTTTGTAGGCCTCCCTTAGACCATGATAACATTTCATTGTGCCTTGTAATTGTGTAAATTATGGTACATTGCCTGTTGGAATGTGTAGACTTAGCTCAGGTTGTGTTAAGCTTCCCACAACTGTTTGTTGGGTTTAGAGCTGGTCCCCTTTGAGCTTGGTCCCCTTTTAAACCACTAGCTGACGCCACGTGTTGTTGAAGTCGTAGGCCCCGCTAAGGCGTCCTTTCAGATTACATGTTGGCACAGTTCTGTGTTGGTTTTGTATGGCCCATTACTGCCACTGGCCACGCCCGTCTCTGCTAAGAGTTGGCCCTAGGTAAGGCCTCTCGCAGAGTATTGTGGCGGAGTGTGTACTCCTCTTGTTTTAAGAGTAAAAGGTGTGTTTACTGAGTGCATGGCCTGCTGGCTGGTGTGGTCATGATTGCCACTAGCCGATGCCACGTGTCTGCAAGTTGTAGGCCTTCTGGGCCTCCTGTGTAGCATGTTGGCGTTCGTTTGTGTACTCCTCTCATTTTTAGAGTAAAAAGTGTTTTTACTGAGTACGTTGCTGAGTGGCTGACCTCTCAGGGTGAGTTTTTATAGTAAACCTTACTGCGATTCGGTTTTCTCCATTTGCTTCCTTGAGCTTAGTTTGTGTTTATCCTTTAGCTCTAGTTGAGCTAAGTAGCTACCTCGTAAGTAGGTTGGTTCTATTTTGCTCCTAGAACTTTAGTGGCCACTAGACTAACGCCACGTGTTTACAAGTAGTAGGCCCTCTGGGCCTCCTTTGAGAGCATGTTGGTGTATGTAATAGTGAACTCCTCTCGCTGAGAGAGTTTAGAGGTGTTTTACTGAGTACACTGCTGGTTGGCCAGGGCCCCAGGTGACTTATTGAACCTCCCTGTAGTTCGGTTGTTTGTCATTCCTGGAGCTTGAAACACTGCCACGAGCTGACGCCACGTGTTTGTCTGAAGTTGTAGGCCCGTTTTTGGGCCTCCTTTAGATCATGATGGCGTATGTTGTACTCCTCTTGCTTTAAAGAGTAAAAGGTTCTTTTACTGAGTGCACTGCTTGTTGGATTGTGTTAGGTGGACTGTTATGTGGGCTCTCTACAGTCTTATCTGCTGTTACTGTCATGTGGTTGATTCTTGCTTCCAGCAAGATTGGTGTTCAAAGGGGCGTGGCCTTGACAGGCCGCCCTTGGATTTCCCATTGTTGTGACTAAGCATGTTAGCATGTGTGAGTTTCTACTCCACGCAGAACTATTGTCATGTTGTAGGCCCCTCTCTGGCCTCCATGATTATATGCCTACAGTATGGTCTATCTGTTAGGTTGAGCTTTGTACTCCCCTGCTAGGGTTGTCTTGTATAGTGCTTAGCTCCCTAAGCTGGTCATTGGTTGAAGGCTTCCATGAGTCCTCCCGTTGAGGATCAACCCCAGGCTGGTTTGTGCTCCCCTTCATCAGGGTTTATTAGCACACAACCTACTCAGTGCAAATAATCAGGCGCTGAGTAGATCCTAGGATTGAGCAGAGTATACTCCCCTATATCGTTCCCCATATGCGGTAAACGCAGAGTTGAGTTCCCTTTCAAAGGGAACGTCTCAGGTTACGTATGTAACCATGGTTCCCTGAGAACAGAGAACGAAACTCTGCGTTGCTTTGCCATGCTTCGGGGCTGCCTGCTGAACAGTGCCTCAAGACGATAAGATACTGACTGATTCTCTAGGCACTCCTTATATACTTCCGGGTCGTGCTATGATGATGTCATAGGCTGTCGCCAGCCAATAGGATTGGAGTGGTTTGATACTTGGCTTTCAGACATCGGTTCACGTGTGACGTTCCCCATATGTGGTAAACGCAGAGTCTCGTTCCCTGTTCTCAGGGAACCATGGTTACATACGTAACCTGAGATGTTTTTACATTGTACTGTTAGGAATGATGAGGACATTGAAGATCTTGATGAAGTTTAATGCAGCATAGCAGTGACAAAGTACATGAAGCACCTTGGGTTCATCAGCATCAGAATGAACCCAGAACATCCAAATCTCAAACCTTTTATCCTGTTACAGTTTACCACACTTAATGTAAATGAAATTGCTCCTGATGTAACAGCTGTGGTCCATATATTAATTAAGTTGTGACACCCCATTGTCTGCGAATGTGTCCCACACCCATTCCCATTCTGCAGTTGACCATTTGCTCAGGATGTGATCACCCCAAATGGTACATAAACAATATAACGGTTGAATTTCTTGTTCTCTATGATAATTAAGCCATTTTGGGGATGAGCTCATTCTAAAATATACTTTGCCCCCACACATCAAACATGTTGAATATTTACAATTTGAGATCAGGGCGGCTCCGACTTTCTTCTGAGCAGATTCAGTCACTCTTAACACACCTCACACCAAAGGAAAATCTGATAAGATAATCTGTAGAACCATCAAGATAATTGGGACATTACCTAGGATTGTCGGAAGGGGAAAAATCGGCCCAAAATCTTGTGGTGTGTACCCAGCATTACAGGGAACTAGAGAAAATAAGAAAAAACTAGATAGCAACAAAATCAAAATCTAGAAAGAATCCAAAATAAGGTTTGGGAGAACTGGAGCAAAAGAATGACTAGTAGAGCAAAAACACAGGAACAATAAAACTAAAATTATCAAAAGCAAATAATCAAACAAGCAAAACTAAACCTAGCACTGACTGACAAGATCTGCTAGAAATGCACGCACACACACACACACAATGAACGCATCAAACCAGCAAAGACATGAGGGAAAGAAGCACAATATAAAGGGAGCAGAGCAAATGGTGAATATAATTAGGCCAACAAAGATAGACAAGGATTAAACAAGGGGGCGTAGTAACGAGAAATAAGGAGGCAGGACGAGGAGAACATGGCAAACACAAACGAAGACAAAGTAATGTGTTCAGGCACAAGACAAACAAAGAAACATTAAACAAAGACAAAACAGACAAGACTGTCAGAGCAGGATCCTGACAATGGTTCCCTGAGAAGGGGAAGGAGACACTGTGTCTTGGATCAATACCATGGGGATGCAATATACGTCATCAACTTCTTTGTCTGAAGGAGAAGTGCAGGCAAGCTCGAGGCATGGCAACGAGACACAGTGTCTCGTTCCTCTTCTCAGGGAACCTTGGTTACAGTCGTAACCTGAGATGTTCCCTTTCAAAGTAGAATTCAACACTGCGCCTTGGATCGATACTATGGGGAATAAATACCCAAAATACCCATTTTCAATGAACCTGTTTACCCGGTTCACAAATCACACTGAATGATTCATTTGTGAATTGGGCTGATCCGATTGCAGCTGTTCTCGAGTCAACAACTCACTGATTCAACGATCCCTTCAGAGCAAGTATCTAGTTAACTGAATTTAAAAGTCAGACTCAAAACAAGCCAAGAACCGGGAGATTCTGACATTTTCTTGCCAAAGAAAAAAAAAAGTAAAAATGAAAACATAGTTCTGATAATAGATAATATCTTTTTTGGATGCCTTTTGTAATTTGTACAATGTAGATTTCACCAAAACACAGTTTGTGGTGATGCTTAAGAGAAATCAAGAAGAGTTGAAATCCATGTATCAGATTCGGTTATAGTGTGACATACCCATGATAATAATGCAAAAGCATGAAACAGAAGAAACATGAATTTGCATACTAAATAGCCTACATTTGAGTGTACTGTACGTGGTTGTGCCTTTGTATGAGTCATTTCACTCTGAGATTATATTGGAATTGCCCCCGGACAACTAGTGCCAGTTATGCAAGATCTTATCCACTCGAATAAGAAAAGATTTAAATATTGAAATCTCAAAAATGGTTGGTCCATATTATGTTAACTGAATTTACAAGTCTGACTCAAAATGAGACAAGAATTTTAGGATTGATTTTTGTAAATAACTCATCTTTAGGTCACAACTGTCAGTTGCTTGTGAACTAAATCTGCTGTAAAAGGGTGAGCTGTAATGTTTGAATGCGGGCATGTCCATATCACCATCTCAATGGTGAAAACTAGATACGTGATTAACATGTTGTTAGCATGGTGCTAGTAAAATGAGCCCACCCCCATGCCTCTATGACACTATGCTACAAAGATATCCATCTGGGCCTTTTATAATGGCAGTCTATGGGATAAGTTGCAAGGGTGCTCTAAATGATTGCTAGGGCGTTGCTAGACAGTTTCCATGGTCATAGTAATATTTTAGAGTATATGTAGTTTTACTTAAGTACTTGATTTGTGTACTTCGTCCACCACTGCTGCTGTCCTTCTAAAAGGGAGCCACCAGAGAGCTATCCTACTTAAAGACTAGTGAGGCAGCACTAGCCATAGTGACAGAAAACAGAGAGATTCTGCAGTACCAGAAAGGGAAAGCAAGGTTACTTAAGCTATCAGTGTCATGGATGCTGTTAAAGATAGTAATAGAGCAACAAAGATTAGAGTCAGTCAAAAAACAAGTAACCTGGTTACATACCCCAGGGGTTTCCTTACTTAAACACCCAATTTTTATGGGGAAGGAACGTCTCTACCCTCAAGCCATGTGCCACACCTAACAGAAGGCGGATCATATAATAATGAAAGCATGCCATTTACATTATCAATCCAGCATCAGGCCCTGATGTAACCACTTGTTACAACCTGTAAACTGGGGTGTGACTTCTCAGCAGTTCGGTGCTGTTTACGAAATCGTTTTCTTTCGATCACTTCCCTCAGATCTATAATACTGAGCCCACGTTCAGACATAAACACTGAAGCTCTGCAACGAAAATATATATATGTTATATAGAAAAATCTGATTATCTGAATACTTAAATATATAAATTTATTCAATGGGAAGACCACATTAGGTAAACTTAAAACAAGTTTTGAAGATAAAACAAGTATTTTTAGCTACTCAATTAAACTGCGGGGATGTGTTTCCTCAAATAATTTGAGTAGAAGCAACTTATTAGGGTTTACAGTGCAGTTTAATAAACAAAACACAAACCAAATACAAAACAAACAGAACTAAACAATGCCATTAACAAGAGTGCTTGACTATGACTTGAACTTGATATACATGGTTACATGAAAAAAAGCAAAGCTAACAAAAGGACTATGGAAACAAAAGGGTTATATATACACATGGACTATGACAAACAAGATACACCTGAGCATGAAAAAGACAATGAACCAATGACAAAACAGAACTGATTAACATATGACAAAATCAACCACTGAAAACCTACCACATGAAACAAAGGAAACACATGACCAGAATGCATGAGGAGAAGCTATTAAGCAATAGAAAAATGTGGACACAGTACTAATATACTAAAAGCAATAAAGTGGAACAGTGGGCAAAGAGGTTTACAGCTTAATTAATAAAGTAAATTAAAAAATAAGATATGTAGGTAAATCAAGAAAAGAATGTATTTACAACAGAATAAGTTTAGGGTATTCCAATTTAAACAGCACTCTCAAAATAATAGGAAAACATCCAAATGGATTACGTGAACAATGCCAGGTTGAGGAGACTATATCTCATGCAATTACTGAATGTACTAAATATGAGCAGAAAGGAACAATATGATAGAAGAAATGATTAAAAACAGACCTCAGGAATTAAATATTAAAGCTTTAATAAAATGGTCAAGTGAGATAAACAGTAAAGCTTTCTCTAAATTTGTTAGGGAGACGGGGCTGATGAAATGTGGCTGTTCCACATTCTGGAGAATAAGGTTTTGGTAATGCACCTATTATGTTGGATGCCAGTCGTCATTAAAAACCAAGAAGAAGAAGAACAAATAAGGAGATGAAGGAATCACATGACATGAACAAACCATAAACAGACATAACAAGTTAGGTCTCTCAAATAAAATCATTAAGTGCTTCCTGAGCAACAGTCAATCGGTCCAGACGGGCATGTAGGTCTTTGCGTCTTGTACCAACTTCAGTGGCCTCAAGCAGGAGCTCACTCACATCTGCCCCGTCCAGTAAACTCAACATGTCAGTAGACAGGAGCTGAGCAGTCTGCTTCAGCATGAAAAAAGTGATCATCATGGGCAGTTGGTCAGCCATCCGCTGCACCACAATCTGAAAGAAAATCACAGAGGTACTAAGAACTGCAGTTCATTCCATCTCTGAACAAAACTTCATATTTGTTACTGAAAATTAGAAAAAAAATCTACCTCATAATACGCCCGCAGCATTTCACTGTACCTGCTCTTTATGTCAAAGACAGGTAATTGATCTTCTGAAAATGTCTCTTCGCTAATCTCATTCAAGAACTTCAGGTAGATGGGATCTTGAGTGTAGATCATGTTTTCCATTTCAAACTGCTCTGAGATCCTCTGCTCAGTCTTGTCTTGCTGACTTGACTGAATGTTGTTGATTTTGTTCTATGGTTTCAAATGAAGAGGAAAGAACCTGATTAAAGGAATATTCCAGGTTTTTAGGGTTGGAATATTGGGTTACAAAGAATTGGGTTACAAGTGTGCATAGCAAGCGAGACAATTACAGTGGATGGGGGCGATGCCCCCTTTTTAAAAAAATGCTGAATAAAATTTAAGAAAATTTAATGATAATTTCATTAAAAACTAAAATGAGAGTACACGTTTTTAAACTGCTGTGAAAAAAAAACTTTTTCTGAATAATAATAATAATAATTAAAATGTTCTTTCAGTTTTAATTTTGTTGAATAATGAAAAGCACTTCCCATTGAAAAACCTAGACTGATTAACTTTTTGTCAGTAAGCCTACATTGTAATGTTTCTTTCTTCTTCTTTTTTCTTTTCTATTTTCTATGTTGCAAAAACACATAACAAAACACTGAAATTAGGCCTATTAAATGGATTTTATCCCAAAATAAATAACTGACAAGTGAAAAATGATTGTTGTAGCAATATTTACCTCAGTGATATTTTGAAGTACAGAGTAGTTCCGAAAGCATTTATAGGACACATCTTTGAATTGCTTGAGGATGATATCTTCAGGAGAAATACATAAATAAATAAAAAAACAAGTTTCACAATTTAGATATGCTAAAACTATTAAACATCATTTCAACTGTGATCTAATCATTTAGTTTTATAATAGAGATAAGATGTGTGATGATACCTTTGATGGCACTGAGCAATTCCATGGCTGACTTCTTAAGTTTGGCCACATGGCACTGCAGAACCCACTCAAACATTCTGTAGTTGCTGAAACCGAGCAGTTCTCTCCCTCTGTAATTCTGGCTAAACTCTTTCAAACTGCGTACTTGTTTAGGAACAAGATGGATTTTTTATTAAATTAACTAACTTTTTGTAAGCTTATAACTCTTATAAAATCACAACAGCAGTAAAAAGGTTATAGCATGTTTAATGTTGAAAATATACTGACAGGATGGCTTTGTATAGTTAAGATGATCATTCCACTTCTTGAATTCAGCCCGAAGCTGGGAAAACACATTTTCTGCATTAATCGGCTCCCCTGATGATAAGGAGTTGATTTGATCATTGAATCTTTTTAAGATCTGTGATAAAGAGATAATATTTGTTACATAAGCATGTTATTGTACATTATCATTTTACAGCAAAAGTGTTTTCTCTGGGGAGGTTAAAAAAAGACATTTGGATGAGAAAATAATTTACAATACAACAACAACACCACAAGGAATTTAATAGATGCAGCGTTTCAATCATGATCTCTATAAACTATAGCACCACCTAGTGTCAGACAGTGTGCCTGAGCAGTGGATGAGATTTGGGACCATCTGATTCCAAGATATTTTTACAGCAGGTATACAAGGAAGAAGGAGAATATCACAACAAACACAAAAGGTTTCCTGCAATTTTGGACACTAAATGCTAATTCTCAGAAGCAAAAAGGTGTGATGACTTGAGATCCTACTTCAATGAGAAACTGTTTGGCCCCCTTAGGGTCATTTGGCGGTCCAGCCTCACACTCTTTGAGCTCATTCTTCACGTCCCACAATTGTGTTATTATCTGCTCATTGAGCTGTGGCAGTGATTTCTGGCAAAAAAAAAACATGATTTATTATAGTCTTTCAATCCATTTGCAATTCACACTGCCATAAATTGCAGTTTTTCAATTTACAACTACATTCATGTTCAGTGTAAGCAGGCCTTTAGAGTGAGACATTTAAAAACTTACTTTGATATGATCGACAAGATTGTGAGTCAGTTTGATGGCAAGACATTTAATAGTTGCTTTATCCTCATTCAAGAGGCATCTGTAGAAAATGACAAAGCACTTTTTGTAAGGTGGTTTAGTTTAGCTTGTTTACCAGGTATTAAGAATTGTAACATCAATGGAACATTTTTATTAATAATAAAAAAGGTTCTTTAATGGTTATAAAATGTTCTTCACACTCTTCTGTGGCATCACTGCATCACTTTTGAAACATTTATTTTTAAGAATGTAGAAAACTAGTTGAAACTGAAAACAAAACAGTACAAATCAAGTCTTTCAGACTCATTTTTGGGAACACAAACTTAAATTATATTATCTTCAGACTGTAACCTGAAATAGTCATGGTTTTGGAAGAAATCTCTCTCCATTTCTGTCGCCTCCTCCAAAGGAATTTTCTCATTGATCTGCTGTTGTCCTCTACACTTCACCATGACGTAACCTTTGTGGAGAGGAATCACTTTGTTGTGGACAATGGCCAGGATGTTCCTCTCTGTTCCCCTGTCTATGAGATCTGGCTTGGTCAAAATAGCTGTGAAATGAGTATAAAAAATAGTGTAAATGTTAAAAATATTAATAGACAAAAGTAAAAAAAAAAAAAAAAAAACTCAGACTCAGGTGCTCATATATCAAAGATATTTGGTGAGAGTGCATTAGCCTACCAATAGTTCTTTTGCCCTCAGGATCTACTTCTTGTGCCATTTGTAATGCTTCTGTTGTTGCGATGTCAGTGTTACAAGGGACCACTACCAGGTTTATAGTCTCTTGCATCTCAGTAAAATCTGCTATCAGACCTTTAATCTACAAGACATTAGACATAGTTTTAAAACTGGTATGGTACTGAATGGGGTGTGATAAATCAGATTATACTGCTCACCTGGTTTCCAATATCCTCTGGTTGTCCTTTTACTGGGACTCGGGCAATTCCAGGTAGATCGATCAGTGTGAGGTCACACACATCTGGTGACATGACCTCTAAAGTGATGAGCTCATCACATATTCCTACCCCTTTTCCTGCCAGTTCATTCTGGGCTGTAACAAACTTGTATATTTTAGCTTTTTAACTTTCATTGTATAAAAGGTGTCAATTATGCTACCACAAATTGATGTTCCATTTTAATATGGTTCATTAGCATTGCGTCAATAGCTATCAATAGCACCTGCATAGACGATGGCTTTTCAGCCTGCCAAAATGGGTTGGCTGACCGCCTACTTAAGTAAAGAATTTCATCAGAATTTTTCTCCTTCAAGCACGAATATAGTCTTCTCGCTAACTCTGAAGAGAAGAAGTCTTTCTGCTCGCCGTTAAAACAAGCCTCAAGCAGCAGATTAACAGCGCGTTAGCAGCTGCAGCTGACTCAGCGCTTCTCCTCTGCGACTATCTGGTGACTCTGTAAGAGTAAATTCCGCTTAAAAGAGCAAATTTTAAGTGACATTTGTTGCAAAATGGCGCACTATAAGTGTGGCTCATGCAGAGCTTCCCTGCTTCCCTCGGACCAGCACACCGAGTGTCGCTTGCCTGGGACACACCAGCGCCGAGGCTGCGCTCACAGAGATCAGCTGTTCTCACTGCAAGAGCTTAAGTCTCGCATTGCTGTGCTTAAGGATCGAGTTTTTAAAAGAGAGTGATCCCATCTCGCACACTCTCCCATTCTCTTAGCTGTGATGGAAGAAACATCGGAGCCATGGGGCAGAGCAACAGGCTGTAGCGAGCTCACGTCGGCCCAGCAACCGCGTGCCTCACTCTCCCCTCAGCGTGATGAATCTCCAGTACTCTTCACCCGCAAAGACCAGCGCCCTGGTGTGAGCAGCATGGTTTAATTTGGTGGCTCAGAGGAGGACTTTGATTACACTAGGTCTCTGGCTGCATCTAAAGCGGAGGACTAGGTGAACTTTACGAAGGCTGTAGTGGAGTGGAGGCTCAAGAGGAGCCTGCCCACAGTCAGCTCAATGAATGGTTACTGCAGCTGGGGCAACACCCAAAGTTTACGAAGAACTGACTAAGTCATGGTGTGCACCGCCCCCTATTCAGGACACCTCCACTATTCCTTTTCGTCTGCCCTCACCTCGGTTGACAGCACGGAGGAAAAAGTGTACACCAAGCTTCCCTGGCCACCAGCTGGTTTTCAGACCAGGATATAGACTCTACTTTGCGAGATCGCATCAATACTCTAATTTCTACAGGAGCTGCTGGATGATGGAAACCACTCTCCTGTAGCTGGCCAGTCTATTGAGAAAAACGACTTGGTCCTCAAGTTTCTCAGAGGGCCCAGGAGGCTGAATCCACCTCGCCCCCACACGGTGCCATCTTGGGACCTGTCCACAGTCCTGAGGGTGCTCCAAAGCCCTCCGTTTGAGCTGCTTGCAACAGCCGACCTTCGGCCTCTCTTGCTAAAGATAGTCCTTCTTCTAGTTTTGGCATCGGTCAAGTTGGCAATTTGCAGGCTCTTTCAGTGGTCGCATCTTGCCTCGAGTTTGGGCCTGATGACAGTAAATGCATCCTTAGACCAAGAATCTATGTGCCTAAGGTTCGGGTTTTAGGGTGTACATTGAGCACTCTAGCTAGTTCAGGCAGTCAGAGCAACTATTTGGGTGCTTCGGAGGCTGCTCGAAGGGGCTGCCAATTACGAAGCAGAGACTCATTGGATTGTAGACGTGATAGCACTGGCTTACAAGTCTTTAGACTTGCAGTACCCTATAGGGGTGAAGGCAAACTGCACCAGGGGAATGGCCTCCTCCTGGGTTTTGTCTAGTGGAGTGTCCATTGCCGACATCTGTGCAGCAACCGGCTGGTCCTCGCCATCCACCCTTGCCAGGTTTTACAACTTGGACGTCCCTGCTCTTCAGGCATGGATATTGTTCGCTTAACCATTTCCCTAGGGTTTTTTGGGCAGCATCATGCCCCAGGGGCTCCAGCTCCTGTCCCATGGCTGTTTTGTTGGACAAACCTTTTAAGTCCCTATCTTTCATGTACCCTGCTATGGGGCCCCTGTCACCAAGCGCTCCTGGGCTATGGGCTTGTAGGACAGCATTCCATTCTCTGCTAGTAGCTCGGTGCTTTGAATTACATTCCCCATACACATTATCTACTGATGAAGAGAATGTTTCAGTTAATAACATAACCTTGGTTCCCTGAGATAACGGGAACGAGGATTGCATAGCTTGCTGCGTCTGCACACGAGTCGACGCTGCCGCTCCTCAGTGGAAAAATTCTGATGAAAATGGCTTTCAACTGAGTTTTCCCCATACGCAATGCTCATTTCCATTAACTCAGGGAACAAAGGTTACGTTAGTAACTACTTTACTAACTAGCATTACCAGATACAATGAAAATGTTAAGGGGTAAAAGTGAATTTCATAAGTGTTTTTCACCGAACTGTATTTTCCGGAATATACTCAGTGTTGTTATAATTTGCTGTGACTTACTGTATATTCCAAAGTGGCATACAATGCAATTTACGTCAAGCATGCAAAAATGTTGGACGCATTTGAATTTTTGCCGAATGACAGTGCTATCTTTAGAGTCCAAGTTTATTTGCATTTTCCACATGCTGGCGGTTTCGTTTTGCTTTAAATAAATTTGTTTATGTTAGGCTTTTATTATTAATGTTGTTTATAATGAATGTCACTATCATTTGTTTGTTTTATAGACTGCTTATAATTTTCATTCCTGTTCTGAATACTGTCAAATTTGAATTTTTTTTTTTTTTTTTTTTGTGAAGAGATCTACAGTACATTGTTTTTAATGTTTGTAAATGTTTCTACCAGTATTTTAAGCTACATTATTTCTAGAATGTAATAGACCAGGTAAGCCGATCCCACGTATCTGTTTGTTTGTTTTTCTCTCTTGCCGTTTGTCGCCACTTGTTTTAACGATTGACCAAGTTCAATCAGCGTTTGTCGGGTTGTATAAAATTACTGTAATCTTGTGATTGTCAGCGTTGCGTTGGTGTCAGTGCAGTGTGTCAGGTGCAGCTTGGTTTCTGGAAAATACTGTAGGCTAAAGGCCCATTCACACCATCTGCTGCTTTAAATGCTCAAGCTCTTTAAAGCTGAATGAATTCTGATTGGCTGTCAATGTTTTTATCTTTCAGCAGGTGAAAATATATCATGCTGAAAGTGATTATAATGATATTGTTTCTCTGTGCAGTTATTGTTGTGGTTGTGGTGTGAACTACAGTGGTGTGCTTTTCTTTTTATATTTAGAATAATTTTTAGAACTATATCTTTATCATTATCGCTATAGTCATTGTCTTGGTGTGAAGATGCCTTATACATTAATACTGATTTAAAGGGTCTGGTTTAAAATTTACTGATTTAAAAATTTCTGTCATTAAGTACTCACCCTCATGTTGTCCCAAACCCGTAAGACCTTTGGGTGTACTCACTCTAGGCACGGTTGCCTTATACCGAGCCTGAGCACGATTGTTATGAAGTGACAAGAATACTTTTTGTGCTCAAAAACACATCAAAAATAACGACTTTTTCAACGATATCTAGTGATGGGCGATTTTAAAACACTGCTTCATGAAGCTTCGAAGCTTTATGAATCTTTTGTTTCAAATCAGTGGTTCGGAGCGTGTATCGAACTGCCAAAGTCATGTGAACCATTGAAATTTTAAGACTTATGACATAACGATGCCTCATTTACTGAAATGACGTGACTTTGGCGCTCCAAACCACTGATTCAAAACAAAAGATTCATAAAGCTTCGAAGCTTCATGAAGCAGTGTTTTGAAATCGCCCATCACTAGATATTGTTGAAAAAGTCGTTATTTTTGTTTTGTTTTTGCACACAAAAAGTATTCTTGTCACTTCATAACATTAAGGTTGAACCACTGTAGTCACGTTGACTGTTTTATCGATGTCTTTTAATACCCTTCTGTACCTCAAAAGATGCAGTGTCATTGCTGCTTATGTGTGGATCAGATACCCTCGGATTTCATCAAAAATATCTTAATTTGTGTTCTGAGGACAAACAAAGGTCTTACGGGTTTGGGACAACATGAGGGTGAGTAATTAATGACAGAAATATTATTCTTGGGTGAACTAACCCTTTAACTCTGTAAAAGTGTGACTAAGTATGTTTTTTAGGCTTAACTTTGTGGTTAATGTTACATTAAAGGTAGACTTTATTTGGTAGTATATATAGTACATTTAGTTTAGCTATATATTAGTACATTTTACACATAGTTCCCTCAGTCTCAACCAAATATGTTAATGTATATTAGGCAACAGTGTTTTTTAAAAAGCTTTGAATGCTTTATTCTTAACACTTTTAAAAGAAAAACCAAAACAGATTGCAAGCAGTTTTACTAACCTGTTTCAACATGTCTTTCAACCATGGATGAATCCACAAATTCAACTCTCTTATCACGGTAGGTTAGAACAGCCTTCCACTTGACTCCAACTACCTTCTTCAGCCTCAGCTCTAGTGGACATCTGGTGACAATTCCTATTCCAAACACAGTTCAGTTAACAATTATTAGAAAACTGATAATGTTACAAGAACAATATATATACAATTTGAATGTAAAACAGTCTTCACTGCAAGTGATGGGCAGCAATGTCATTAAAATTTCTCAGTAGCGTCGTTATTTTCTAAATAGCTTTTCATGTCAAAGCTATTTTAAACTTTTCAGTAAGGTATGTGTATACTCTCTGACACCTGTTTAGAATCAGAACAATAGGGTCTGTTTTGGGAATCTTTTAAATTGGTTCTTTTTACCCAGTTTAAATCATCAAAGTCACAAGTTATCATTTTGAGTTTGAATCGATTGGAACAGTCTAAGAATCAATAAATCATTCACGCAATTGGATCAGTTGGTTGGTTCCTCCAAACTATATGTCCCTGCTTTCACACAGTGCTGCGCTGTAAGCTTCAGTACTGTGGCACAGTGTGTACGCGCTAAGGTCCCCCTCACACTGAAGAAATTAGAGCCTAGCTACAATTTTCATACCTTACACATGAAAAAAAAAAAAAATCAAAATAAAGTAGATTCAGTAAAACAAGCTATTTTTTCCATGTAGCCTGTAGTGTAACTAGCTACTTTTCACTGAAGGGTATCAACTTAGTTAACTTTTTTGTAGAGTAGTCTGTAGCTTAGCTACATTTTTGAATAGCTTGCCCAAAACTTCTCACCGCTTCCTCTTGGTAAAGCAATTCCAGACAGCGCTTCCAACACAGAGCTTTTTCCAGAACTCTGGTCTCCGATCACTACAATAGTCGGTAATGCCAAGTCCTTGTGAATGCCAACTGACCTCAGATTGTCAATTAGATCAATGTATGGACGAATCCTCTCCTCTAAATGACTGTGAACCTCTCCCTTCATTTCCTTACTGTAAAGACGAAAATGTACATTCATTTAAAAAACACATCTTATTCAGTTTGTCCTTTCATATATAAACTTCCCCTTTTATTTGTTATAATCCATTTTTGATTTCTTTTTCTTACTTATAATATTTTTTATTTTTTATTTGTATGTTAAAATGTTTTTTTGATTTAAAAAAAAATCAATATTATAGGCTATGTAAGGAATTTAATGAATCTAATGAATATAAAATTCCATTTTTTTACTTAATAAATAAACTACGCCTATAAAAGCGTAAAAAAAAAGCATTTCAAAATAAATGTAAAATTAACTATCTTAAAAAATAGTTTAGTAATAAGCAAATTACAATTTTTTTACTTACCTTTGGTTTTGAGAGCTATCATTGTCTTCACAATCAACACTTTGACCTGGAGAAGCGAATAATGAAAATAAGCCTGAACTGGACATTTTTCTGGGAAAACAAAAGAGGAAAAAACAAAGTTAGTTCTGAGAATAATTAATGTCCTTGTTTTTGAATGACTCTTATAAATTATATAATTTAGGTTTCACCCAAACACAGTGTTTGTGTTTAGAGAAATCAAAGAGTTGAAATGTGTCAGACTGAATTTATAGTGCATGATAAGAATAAAACTGAAAGTAGACACAGAATAAACATGAAAGACATTTTCATAATTTTTGAAAGAACAACACAACTTTATAGGGTTTTGCATTACAGGAAATGCATTTGTGCATATGTGGGTTTACCTTATGTGCCTGCAGGGCAGGATCAGTGGCCAGTTGCATTGCCACTATGTCTTGGGTGTGTTTGCACTTGTAGTTGGTTCTTTTGGTCTGGACCAAAAAAGAAAATGATACATTTAGTCCTGGTTCGCTTAGCATTCACACTGTTATTTTTAACACCAAACCTAGAGATAAAACAGCTTTTATGATGTACATTTTGTAACAAAAAGAATGCTGTGTGTTGGGCTAAATGTGCTCATTGTTTGTGCGTACATGTGATGGTATATTTTTACCAGTTAAGAGCTCATGAAGAGCTATAAAATGTGTAAAGAATTCAATACAGCACCAGGAATTCCTCCGTTCCACACAAATGAAGATCTGCTGCAAGGAGACAGCACTTCTGATGCCTGTAATGGGCAACATCGTTCCTCTGATGAGGGAAACCATGTATGCTTGAGCATTCTGTCCTTTCTAAACTCTGTTGCAGTTCGCCTGAAATATTATGTCCTGTTTTGGTTTGTTTTGCATTCATATTTCAGGCGAACTGCAACAGAGATGGTTTACACCTAGTTTGTTTTATTGGTAACCCTGTCTAGTGAGCAGAGATGGCGTGCATGGTTGCAGCACGCCACTATTTTTGCTGCTGTTAATAAACGTCAATGTTCAGGGGTGCACATAACTTTTTTGGTCTGGTTCTCAAGTGAGCACCTGGAAATGTTGCTTGGTACTCACACTTTACACGACACACTTATCCTAAAAGCTGTCCTCATCACTTTCCTCCTGACTGCTCTCCTCACTACCTTCTTTTCTCTTAAACAAGGTAGATGATGATAATGAATTTTTTTTTTTTTTTTTACTAACATTAATGACACAGACAACAGCAAGAATATTAGGCTGCTGTCACTTTAAGAAGGAAAGCACAGACCGAATAACATCCGGTTTCTTTCTCAACTGTTCACTTATGACATAACCGAGAGAATACTTGCCAAGACAGGTATTTTGACATAATTTTGTGTGTATGTGTCTGTTCAAGCGCAAATAAACGCGAAAGAGGAATTAATTCGGTGTTTGAGCGCTGTCTGTCTGACTGTCTCTCTCTCTCTCTTTCTCTGCGTGCGCGTTTCAGGGGTGTGAGGCTGTGCGCACAGATAACAGCTCGCGAGTTCCCTATTTTTCACTTCTTCCACTTTTAAAATCGTTCGAATGTGTTAATTGGCGAGACAAAACACACCCAAATGATAAACTTTCACTCTTTGATGGATACATTTAGCAGTTAATCGGCGAATCACATGTGTGCTGAACCGTTGGACCTTATCCGTACGGATCACGGATTAACTGCGATCCGTTGCACACCTAATAATTAAAGAACATTAATTACTTATCATCATAATTGCTATCTAACCAGAGATGGAGAAAAATCCTACTCCAGTAAGTAAACGTGTCCCTGGGAACCGGTCCTCAAAAATGTTGGTACTCTAAAGCGCTTCCCTCCATGTTCTCTGGTGCGCATCATTTATTTTTACCACGCGTGCGCACCTCAATACCACGTATGTGCACCCCTGTCAATGTTCCTCTTTAATTGATGTTGAATTTATTTATTAAAAAGGAATCCTTATTTGGACCAATATACATTAACCAGAAAAAAATGTATGATTAACTTGTAACACTAGTCAAAGCAGTTTATGCAACACAAAACTTATTACTCAGTACTTAAATGTGTAATTACACTGTAATAAGTAAATAAATTAAAGTGATACTAAATAAACTAACAGTTTTTTTTCAACCTGCTGAACCAGTTCACAGATTGGATTGAATTATTTGTTTTGATTCTTGATTAGGCTCTTGTGCTCTCATCCAAACTTTATTTTGTTTTTTTAAGGTTGTGGGTTTGTTACGAATGCCAGCGAAGATCCCTCGATCCCTCTGCCTCAAGCTATGTGTGATTAATGGAGTAATTTGAAACATGACAGAGATTAATAGGTCATCCTTAGCAGGTAGTTCACATATCTTTTCAGGGAATCAAATGAGCGAGCAGGCAATTCAGACTCAAGGATTTGTTCTTGAATCAGATTGATCAGAGCTGTGTTTTATTTCATTTCACTTGATGGGATACATTAATAAAAATAATCTCTGTATAAGCACTCTGTAAATTGCCCTTAGCCAGTCAAATTTGAGTAATTTTAATCAATATAAAAATTAAAAGTATTTTTGTCTCTTGTCTTTTAGTGTGATTTTCCAGTTTGAAATGTAATTCAGTGACTTCTCACACAAAATTACAATACGCAGTGATATTGCTTTGAATTATAAGAAATTGATTTCTGTTTTAGATATGCACTTAATGGAGTGAAAATATATGAGAGAACTTATGATTGTCACAGACACGCCAGGTTCCAGCACCATCCAATCACAGCGCACCCCTTCTCCTGAGTATTGATCATCCGCACCTGCACCTCATCTAGCTGCTCATCACTGCCACCATAAAACACACTCACACACTCACAGTCACTGTCTGGTCTCGTTTGCATCAAGGATTCCCTATATGCTTACCTCAAGGACTCAAACCAAGTTACTTACCTGTCTCCAGCGTCTCCTAGTCTCCTCGTCTCCATCGTGTGTGTGTGTGAGAGTGTCTCCTGTCATCCACGTCTGCCTCATCTCATCATCTCCATGGATCTTCACTCCTGCAATCACCACAAGGACAGTATCACTATTCATCTTCATTATACCATCATACTTCACTCTATTCAACTCACCTGCACTGCTGTTATCTCTGCTGTGTGTGAAATAAAACCGTGTTACCTGTTACCTCTGTCTCTGCCCCGTCAGTATTGTAACAATGATGGAATTTTATTTGGATGTAGGCCTACACCCCTTCCCACTCTCCAAGAACTGTACTCATCAAGAGTAAAAGGGCTGGCAAAATCACTCTGGACCCTAGTAAGGTATAGCGCCAATTAAAAAAAAAAAAAAAAAAAAAATATATATATATATATATATATATATATATATATATATATATATATATATATATATATATTATCAGTTGTAAAGAACAGGAATAAAGTGAAGAGCTGAAATAAAAAAAAAATTTTGTGGAATAATATCTAATATAGAAAAATATGACATTTTAACATATGAAATTTGTTGGTTTGGCAACTTTAGAGCATTGAATTGTTTCAACTTTACTAAGGTACTGTTTCAACTGTACCTAACATAGGTACAATTGGAACAAAAGTACTTGCCTTATGAACTAACTGGAAAAAAAATTAAAATATTTATAGATATTATTATAATTTCTTTAGACTAAGCCTGGTTTCTCCCAAGGTTTTTTTCTCCATTTTTAACACAGCAGTCTATTTGCCACCTGTTTGCCATCTGATGTCACCTGTTGGAGTTTGGGTTCCTTGCCGCTGTCACCTTTGGCTTGCTTAGTTGGGGACACTTGACATTTGACTTTACATTTGATATTCAACAGTGCTTTGATCTGCCGGCATTGACACTATTCTTTAAGAGCTGCTGTGCAGCCAAAATTATATACCAGTTATCAATGTAAAGCTGTTTTGACACAATCTGCATTGTAAAAAGTTCTATATAAATAAAGGTGACTTGACTTGACTTAGTAGGCAAATAAAATGAATATTTCATGAAACAATTAAATGCTTTTAGGTTTTCTGTGGTAATGTAAAAAGCAAAAAGTGTTCCAATTACACAGTCTATCCTACCTACTGAGCTACAATGAATTTACTGTTCTGATGTCATTCATATAACATATTAAACTGATGATGAAATGCTGTATTTTGTACTTTGAGACACATGCACCCAAAAATGTTCATGAAATTTTTATTTTCTAACTCAAAATTTTTCTAAATGTTCTTAATTTCTTTAGGGCGCCAAGGCCAAGCAGAAAACCAGAAAGCCATGATCTACACAGAGCTAAGTAAGATGCCTTGTGACTGAATGTCATCATTGTACACAAACTTTTATTTGTTCACTAAGCACATCACACAAATTATACATTTGTAACTTTAAAGAAAATAATATAGGGCAGAAAAAAAGACATTTAGGCTTTTATCTACCTTACTAAGTCATACTGCATTTGTGGGAAGCATGAAAACAACCAAAGATATTTCTGTTCTGCCATAAAATATTTTTAAATGGTTACAAGTTTCAATATTTCATTAAAATTACAGAAATGTATCAATATAGCAAACATGTTTTAAGATAATATCCTCTAGTCAGTAGATCTTACAAATAAAACCGCTAATGGTAAATTTACCAAATGTTATGTTTAACCCTACATAGCACAAGTGACAGATGAATGGATGTAAATATATTAGTAAATTCTTTTGCAAGGCTAATAGTAACCTTATAGAAAAATCAATACATGCAAGTTTGGTTAATATATTAAACTGCAATCTAGTAAAAAAAAAAAAAAAAAAAAAAAAAATCATATGTGAAGAGATTTTAATGGATTAAGCTGTCAAATGTTTTATTTATTTTTTAGATAATATTCTAGTCAGCAGATCTTTCAAAATTGCTGATGACTATCAGGCCAATCCTCAAACGGTCCATGCGAGCTTGTAGGTCTCTGCGCCTTCTGCTGACATCAGAGTCCTCAAACAGGAGATCACGCACATCTGGCTTTTCCAGTAAACTCAACATGTCAGTAGGCAGGAGCTGAGCAGTCTGCTTCAGCATGAAAAGAGAGATCATCATGGGCAGTTGGTCAGCCATCCGCTGCACCACAATCTGAAAGAAAATCAAAGAGCTACTAAGTTACTTCAACAACAAGTACTGCAGTCCATTCATTTAAAAAAAAAAAAAAAGATCATACTTGATACTGAAAAACAGAAAGCTGTACCTTATAATATGCCTCCAACATGTCAGTGTACTTGCATTTCTTGTCAAAGATAGGTAACTCCTTTTCTGAAAATGTCTCGTCGGTAATCTCATTCAAGATCTTCAAGTAGATGGGATCTTGAGTGTAGATCAAGTTTTCCATTTCAAACTGCTCTGAGATCCTCTGCTCTGCCTTCTCTTGCTGACTTGACTGAATGTTGCCAATTTTGTCCTATAGAATCAAGTGAAGAAGTACAGAGGAAAGAGAACTTTATTAAAATTGTGCATAGGCTGTTTGGTACTTTTCTTTACTTCTAATAAGAAACAATATTTACCTTAGTGATTTGTAGAAGAACAGGGTAGTTCTTGAAACACTGATTGACTACATCAGTGAAATGCTTGATGATGATGCCTTCAGGAAAAATACATAGATGAAAAACAACAAACAGACGTAACTGTCTCACAGTTCAGATGTGCTGAAACTAAAATTTCATTCAGTTGTGATCTAATCTTTTGGTTTTATAATGACACATTTCCCCAGTGACCAGAAAGATCTTAAGCATGAAGATGCGTGATGGTACCTTTGATGATGCTGAGTAAGTTGATGGCTGGTCCTTGAAGTGTGGCCACATGCTTCTGCAGAATCACTTCAAACGTTATGTAGTTGCTGAAGCCGGGCAGTTCCCTTCCTCTGTAATCCTGGATATGCTCTATTTTCTCTTCAGTTGATTCTTGGACTTGTTTGGGAACAAAATGCATTTCTTGTTAAATGAAAAGGCTTTTTCATATGGAACTCTAAACTGTAACCCTGAGAAAAGCAAAACAACAGTGAATTCAAACTTGTTTATGTTTCTTAAATTTGAAAATATACTGACAGGATGTCTTTGTTTCCTCAAGATGATAATTCCACTTCCTATATTCAGCCCGAAGCTGAAGAAACATATTTTCCTCAATGATCAGCTCTCCTGATGATAAGGACTTTATATGATCATTGAATCTTGTTAAGATCTTTGAGAAAGAAATGATTTGTTACATGAGCACATTTAATGTTAAATTATCATTATACAGCAGAAGTGTTTTCCTGAGGAGGAGGAGGAAAACACATTTCAATGAGAAAATAATTGATAATAGAGAAATAATACAAAACAAATATTACAAAAAATTCTGTTGTGAATCGGTATCTTTACCTACATGTTGTCATATACAATCTAAAAATATAGTTTTGGACAAATTATTAGGGTGTACTTCCTCATAAATATTAAAAGAATCAATATCAGAATTGCTAAGAAACGTCTCGGTTGCATATGCAACCCGGTTCCCTGAGAAGGGTAACAAGACGCTCTGTCATGGAGTTGACGCTATTGGGAACCAATACCCACTATGCCAATACTAAGGGAATAATGTACCTGTGTCAGGACTCGGGTTTGATCTACCCTTTTGTTTTCTTTCCTTTTTTTTGGTTTCTGTTTCTTCCACATGCGAACGCTCAAGTTATCAAGCTCTGCAATCAGCGCAACCACTCATTATCGCTCACGTTTCTCTTGATTTTTATGCTATATTTATCCTTACTTTCCCTCTGTTCTCTGCCATTGTGTTTTGTGTTTCTAACCTCTCACTTGCCGTTATTTTGTCAAGTCATGTTTTTAATTTTTCTTTTGCCTGTTGGCCCCCCAGAACTCTGGTATTAACCGTCTGACTTGGTTCTAGTTTTGGAGTCTGGATTCTCCCTCTGTACTACTCAACTGTCTGGACTGTCTTACTGCTTAACTATCTGTCTGATCTTGACCATGAGCTTGGATTTCTCTGTTGGTACTGTCTGCCCCTCGTTTGATCTCTCTGCCCGAATGACCTTGGAATTTCACCTCATGTCTGGAAATTTGCTGCTGGACTGATATGGATCTCGACCCCTGCCTGCTTGACTAATCCTTCTTCCTACTGCCCAGAGTTGGTTTGGAGCCAAGCAGCTCACACTGTTTATCTCTGTGTTTCAATAAAGTGAAATTGAGTACTCTTCTGCTTTTGGGTCCTTTCTTTCTGAAAACGTAATAGCCTGTCTCACTTAGCTGTGAACATTCAAAAACATAATGGGCATAGCATTAATTGACTCTACGAATTACTTAGAGAACAACAACCACAAGGGTGCATCAAAAATGACTAATTTAGGCTCATATAGTGGTGCCACTCCCTAAGCCAATATCTTCCAATAGTAGGAGAAAATACGCAAGCTTCTATGCTCTATGGCAAGGGAAGTCCCCATCTTTACAACCTTCCTCCCTCACGAGACAGCCATCAGCCTTATAAGGCCCAAAGAGCAGAGCTCTAAGGAAAAATTGCCCAGCTATTTCAGGACCTTGACAAAGCCCTTAGGGAGTAGCCTACCGAAGGTAGTATGTCAACTATGACTTTCGATATAATTTTTTTTTTTTTTTTGACTCACTGTTGACTATATAGCCCTCTACTACTGGAGGGAGAAATCACCATAGGGATAAAGGAATACCTCCTACCATCTCAGATCAGCAATGATCAAGGATAACTGAAGGAGTCATGAGGTTTACCAAGACCACCTTCTATAATCATTACTACTGACAACTTCCAGGAACATGGTGAAGACAACTGGAATCAAAGAGAGGTTGCATCACCTCACTGCGATTGTCTTTGTCAAGCAGTTACCCTCTATCTTTGCAGAAAATTAGTCCATACTCTGTGGTCCATGAAGGCAGACCTCAACCTCAGTGTAAGCTTAGAGCGAGAGAGAAATATATTTCCTCTATTTCTGCTAAATATTACTCCTTCAACCCTCAATATATTATATTATATAAAATATTCTAGCTCACCAGAGTTAGTTTTTTTGACATAACACACCGCAGCCACAATAACACTATATGACAGATGTATCGCTATTATTTTGTTTTTCCTTTTTTATTTAAAATAGTTTAATCAGTCATTAATCAGTCAGGTTGGACTCATGTAGATGCTTAACGCTTATTCCTCAAGAGAGAGTAGAGCATGGATGGAGCTTCCCACAGAGAATGTATCACAAAGAATGCAGATGAACTCCCTTGAAAGCTGAACATGCAAATGTTAGATTCTTATCACTTTATCGAGAATCAAGTGAAAACAGAGCCACCTACCGCAAATGCCTCCAACTCCCTCACTCAACTCACTCATGCAAACTCTAGATTCCTATCCCTCAGGAGAGAGTCAAACAACAACAGAGCTTCTTACTACAAATGCATCATAATGAGCACATGAGTGCTATCTTACACGTTCATACAAACAAGCGGCTCCTGAAGACAAAAAGCTGATGATGTGTAATTCAGTCAATTCATGTGACGTCATGGACTGCCATCTGCCATTGATTTATTGGTGTTTGTTTACATGTGCTTCAAACACTGGTCATGCTGATGATGTTCCCCATAGCATCAACTCCATGAAGTTCCACTTCAAAAGGGAACCAGAACCATTCAGTGGAATCGGAACCAGAATCTGTAAATTCCTTACAATTCCCTTCAGTAAAGTAGGAGAGGATATCACTGCATATCTTAGATGCATATCTAAATTGAAATATATAAACAAGACAAAGCTGTAAATATAGTCAGCAGCAATCATCAGGGGTCAGGTAGTTTGAAGATTACCAAAACTGCCAATTTTAAAAGAACAGATGCAGTGGATACAACTGTATTGGTAACAAACATCAACACGCTGCTCAAAATGTATTAGAACTCCCAAGCATTTTGTGATGGCAAAATAGTTCTTACTTCAATGAGGAACTGTTTGGCCCCCTTAGGATCATGTGGTGGTCCAGCCTCGCAATCTTTGAGCTTATTCCTCAGGTCCCACAACTGCTTTTTTATCTGTTCATTTAGCTGTGGTAGTGATTTCTGTCAAAGGTGGGTAAAATAACAATAAAAAACAGAACACTTATGGAACACAATATACTCAAAGTCGGCATGAAATGGAATGTTGTGATAGTCTTTTCTTCCCTATTGTGACGTATATATATCCAAGTGCAATGGCTTATGGAATGAAAAAAAAAATGTAGGTCTGGACTTGATTTCATCCTCTGGAATTGATTGGATCATAGGAATTGGGCATTGCAAACTATATGGACACAGATCTGAAATTTACAGCATAGTTTGCAGTCAGTTGTGAAGAAAATTTATGCTGCCACAAAATGTTCATTAAAAAAATGATACTTAATATGAATATAGGTCTTATGCTTGAAACTTTCAGTAACTTACTTTGATATGATCAACGAGATGATGAGTCAGTTTGATAGCAAGACTTTTAATTGTTGCTTTATCCTCATTCAAGAGGCCTCTGTAAAGAGAAGACACTTTTTATGGCTTGATAATCAGGTTTTTTTTTTTTTAAATTCTGTGCTTTGGCAATATAACATTAAGAAAAAAATAACTCAGGATGAAATTTGTAAAGGCAAACTTTTACAGTGGCCAGTTGGAGGTGCAGCTGAGTTTTACTAAATATTTCTGAAACTTTAGTTCATATAACCATGTTAGAAAATTGGTTGCAATGGGATCAAGGATCATATGGATTTCACATGTTCCAAAACCATGTTTCTCATGTGCAAAGTATGTGTTTCACATGTGTTCCACATATGTGTTTTTGCATATGTGAATTCATGTGGTTTTTCTGTAAGGAGAACAAAGCAACCTGATAAGGGCACATCAAGTCTCACTGACACAACTCAGTTTAAATTTTATTCTTAGTTATTCAGAGTTAAATTATATTCTTAGATTGTAACCTGAAATAGTCATGATTTCGGAAGAAATCACTCTCCATTTGTATCGCCTCCTCTAGAGAAATGTTCTCATTGATCTGCTGTTGTCCTCTACACTTCACCATGACGTAACCTTTGCGGAGAGGAATCACTTTGTTCTGGATAATGTCCAGAATGTTCCCCTCTGTTCCCTTGTCTATGAGGTCTGGCTTTGTCAAAATGGCTGTGAGAATGAAAAATAGTTATTTTGTAAAATGTCTATTGGCTGATACAGGTGCTCATATCAGGTATATTAGATATTAGTTGTTGTGTGGATTGTGTGCTACATTACCAATAGTTCTTATGCCCTCAGGATCTACTTCTTGTGCCATTTTTAATGCTTCTGTTGTTGCAATGTCAATGTTACAAGGGACCACTACCAGGTTTGTAGTCTCTTGCATCTTAATAAACTTTGTTATCAGACATTTGATCTACAAGACATAAAGACAAAACATACTTTTTTAAACTGGGGTGGTACTGAATGTAATGTGTAAAATCAGATTATACTGCTCACCTGGTTTCCAATATCCTCTGGTTGTCCTTTTACTGGGACTCGGGCAATTCCAGGTAGATCGATCAGTGTGAGGTCACACACATCTGGTGACATGACCTCTAAAGTGATGAGCTCATCACATATTCCTACCCCTTTTCCTGCCAGCTCATTCTGGGCTGTAAAACACAAACTATGTTTCTCAACCAAAATCATTGGTAATTTATTATATAAAGGCTTCTTAGAAAACAGTGCCTTTTAATGAAGTGGCAGTAGTGCAAAAGAAGAGCCTGAAGTTTCTCTTTAGCACTTTTCATTGACATAAATGGCCATAAAACATGTTTTACACATTCAGTAAATTCATAAATGCTTCTCAGTCAACTGCCAGGAGAGCAGAGAGACACACAGAGAGACAAATACACTAGTTTATAATGATAATATTTGGGAAGTGAAGTCACCGGAAAGGTGCTTTATTCACAGTGATTTTTTTTTTTTTTTTTTTAAAGATTTATTCTTGGCGATTTTGCCTTTATTATGACAGAACAGTAAGTTGACAGGAAGCGAAGGTTCCGAGAGAGAGGGATCGGTAAAGGTCCACGAGCCAGGACTCGAACTCGGGACACCCAAAGCGCAACTGCGCAAAATCCGGGCATGCTGCCCACAAGGCTATTGGTGCTGACCACAGTGATTTGTAGCAGTAAAATTACAATTCTTATCAAAAATGTCAGTATTACAATTTGAACCATCTTGTTTGGTGGCTGGTTGTTCCTTGGATGCCTGGAATTAATGAAAATTAAAGCAAAAGCAGAATTGCAAACATGAAACAACAAATGGACGCTTGGCAGCGAGATAGCTGTGTGCACACCTTTTGTCTCTGTTAGGTAAACAAAGTTTTTGGCAACTAATTGGTCGGTGATTATGTAGAGTCTACCCATCTAGTTAAGTCAGAATATTACGGGTGCTAAAAGTAACTTTCAGATTGCTCCCATTATAATGAATTTAGCTAAACATGACATACGCTTATAGTGTTAACAGCTTCATTAATTATAAAGGAAGCTATAAAAAGTGGTTAAAAAACAGGCATCGGTTTGAAAATGTCTACTGAATGGGGAATGCCATTCTGCAGAGATACTTGGAACATTTCTCAATATTCATTCTTATGCGATTTTGCGTCTTTGTGCTCTTATTCTACATAATCAACCACCAAAGTACAATTCCAACTCTCAAGAAGTATCAAGGATGCATAAAATTACCTAGTTGTGCTCTTCATATCGAGGATGCATTGAATGCAGACTTAGGAGAATCAAACCGTTAGAAATCCCAGAAGACATTGCAGGTGGATGACATACGGTAGCCTGAAAGTTTTAAACTTTTCTTGTTATCACTCAAGAGACTCCTGTTGCAAGCTTGAAAATGTGTGGTGACTTGTGAGAGTAAAGAACCTGTCAAGAACAGTCTCCACGAGAACACAAGTCCATTCTTTGCGTTCTTGAAATTGAGAAACAACCTCATTATAAAGTGCCAATACTGGAGCAACTTTTCGAGCACCACTGCTTTGTAATGTGTAAAGAATATAAGTGAAGAATATTTAAATGTTAAAAAAAAGTATGTTTAAAATGTGTAGCTGTTTTAACTTGTTTGTTGTTTATTTAGATGTTGCTGTTTTTTTTTGGTTTTTTTTGCCTATTTTAAGTATACCACACTTTGAAAAAGTAGAAACTGCAGTCGTGTTTTGTTAAAAAGATTGTGCGGGCACATGTTTTTTTAAAAAAATAAAGGATGTGCACAGACAATTTATATAATCAAATGTAATTAACAATGGACTATTTCCACCAAATATTTGTGTTCTGTGTATTTTATGCTTCTTAGAATATTAGCTTTGCAACATACTAACAACAGACTCCTATGTAACCCTAAAATCGTAACTGCGCCAGCTAGCCTGTCAGTTTAGAACTGCACAATTTACCAGTGGTAACCATTAAGCCTGACGGTATAAATACTAAGACACGACTTTCTGAGTCCAGTCCATTTCACGGCATGATTTGAGATGAGAAAAATACTAATTATTATATTGAAAAGATCTATTCTTAATCTATTTTTTAGCTACAGCAGGACAGATAAAATTATATGTGATGTGTGTTATAACTTGCATCTTAAAGTGATAACCATTTCTTTTAATAAATGGCATACACAAGAATTCACACTTTTTGTGTGAAATTAGTTCATTGGGAAACACAACTGTCCAAGATCAACCTAATTTATGACCACAAGCCGCAAATGATTAATTATAAAAGGTTAACATTTATTCACTACTGTAAAAATGTGACTGAGAAGCTGACCTATAAATGAAATAAGTAGCTTAATTTTTAGGCCTAACTTTTGGTTTTAGATGAGTCGTTAACAGAAGCGTCATCGTGGCCATTCAAACCTTATAGATTTGTGAGCCAAGCTGAGAAATATTAATATTAATATTAAATAATTATTTTAAAGTTGTAAGTTGTGGAATAGCGAAAGTATAGAAGTTAATAAGGTATTTCCTTGCTTCAGTTTAGAATTCAAAAACATATAATTGTGTCTTTCTTGAAATTCTCTTCAATAATACGTTACAGTATATTTATAAGCTTTAACTACTTTATTCCACACTTGAAAAGAAAACAGTTTGCAAACAGATGTACTAACCTGTTTCAACATGTCCTCCAACTAATGATGAATCCACAAATTCAATTCTCTTATCATGGTACGATAGAACAGCCTTCCATCTGACTCCACCTGTTACCTTCTTCAGCCTCAGCTCTAGTGGACATCTGGTGACAATTCCTATAGCAAACACAGTTCAGTTAGCAACCAAGAATACTACCGGTGGGAAATTATGAGACAAGAACATTTTGTAAAAATAGCGGTGAGCGGCAATCATTGGGGTCCAAGCATTAATGACCTATGTGGTTGATTATCGGTCCAATTGAAATGTATCTTATGATGTTGTTTTTATAGCAAAGTCCATCTTGAATCTTCACTGAAAGTTAGGGATTGATTATAATACGTGTGGTGTATGTGGACTCGCATTCAACATTTAAATTTAGATGAATCGCATGTCGTAGTGTCAGGGAACACTAGACTAGAGAATGGTGAGTAAAGACAGTAAGTTTATTTAAACTGGCAGATGGCAATGGTAATGCAGAGATAACCGGCAGACGAGTGAAGAAACAAGCTGGATATCCACAAGCAGGTGAAGAACACTGAAAAATAACTGTCTTTTCTTATTTACAGGTAGATGAAGGGATCCAGAGAAGGAGACTAGAGATGGAGAACTGGGAGGGAGTCCAAGACGGGACTAGAGGAAGACTGTGAGTTTGGTGAGTGCTTATATCTGATGCAGGTGAGATGAGTGACAGGTGGACGTGATTAGTAATCAGGTGATTGAGATCAGTGAATTAGAAATTTTTTAATATATTGTCATGAAAAAGACATATACTGTAAGTTGTCTCTTAATTTTACATGGACAGCATTATGTTTAATTAGGTCTGGTTGTAGGACTTGATTCAAGGATTGAGTGGAGAATTTTGTTTCTAGCCCTGAGGGTTCCAAAGTTATGATCCAAAATATTATATGCCTTATTATAGCGCCACCTAGAGTCGGTTGGGTTGTGTCTGTGCGCCTGAGTGGTGCAAGATTGGGAACATCCTGCCAATTTTGGGGTCACTGTGATTTACGGTCTTTGACACCCATACACATTTAGGGCAGAAAAAGAAGAAAATCAGTACAAACACAATAGGTGTTTGGTGCTTGGACCCCTAAAAAACTGCAGGTGCTGACTAAAGAATTATTATTATTATTATTATTAGCATTCAATTTGAATGTATATGAATATCCATATAAGCAAAGGAGAGTAAAACCAGTCCTCACCGCTTCCTCTTGGTAAGGCAACTCCAGACAGCGCTTCCAACACAGAGCTTTTTCCAGAACTCTGGTCTCCGATTACTGCAATAGTCGGTAATGCCAAGTCCTTGTCAATGCCAACTGACCGCAGAGTGTCAATCAGATCAATGTATGGACGAATCCTCTCCTCTAAATGACTGTGAACCTCTCCCTTCATTTGCCGACTGTAAACATGAAAATGTATGTAATTCATTTTGAAATTTTCTTTTTCTTATTTTTGTCTTTTTCTTTTCTTATTCATTTTTAAGTTCTTAAATGATTTTATAATGGATGTTTACATATTCATATCTGTCTTTCTCTTTATTATGCTAAATTAACCATTCTGAATTACCATTGTGTGTAAAACTTGCCATAAACTTGTACATAAATGCCTTGTATAAATGTTCTATACAAAATTAGTTTAAAACTTTATACATACCTTTCATTTGGTGAAATATGAATGTTTTCAGGATTATCACTGCTTCTACTTGAAGGAAATGAAGAAAGCATGTCTTGCCTTGAGCGAGACATTCAACATGGATTGAAATCCTATCTGTCATACTGTATTTATAGTGCATCATGCACAGTAAAAGTGAAAATGAAAATGAAAATAAAATATTGACATGTCAGACAGGTGGGTCAGTCAAACTGGACTATGGTTGCATAAAGAACCTGTGTGACTTCAGTGAAATGCAAAATCAAATATTTTAAGAACTGTTTTGATAGTGAACGTCAGTGAGGTCCAAAACAACACTGGACCTCAATGACTTTCATTTTACGGTCAAAAAACACTGATACATTTTTTTTAAATTGCTTGAGGTAGACATTTCTGGAAACAAAATCAACATGGGTTGAAATCCTATCTGTCATACTGTATTTATAGTGCATCATGCACAGTAAGAGTGAAAATGAAAATGAAAATAAAATATTGACATGTCAGACAGGTGGGTCAGTCAAACTGGACTATGGTTGCATAAAGAATCTGTGTGACTTCAGTGAAATGCAAAATCAAATATTTTAAGAACTGTTTTGATAGTGAACGTCAGTGAGGTGCAAAACAACACTGGACCTCAATAACTTTCATTTTATGGTCAAAACACACTGATACATTTTTTAAAATTGCTTGAGGTAGACATTTCTGGAAACAAAATCAACATGGGTTGAAATCCTATCTGTCATACTGTATTTATAGTGCATCATGCACAGTAAGTGTGAAAATGAAAATGAAAAAGAAAATATTGACATGTCAGACAGGTGGGTCAGTCAAACTGGACTATGGTTGCATAAAGAACCTGTGTGACTTCAGTGAAATGCAAAATCAAATATTTTAAGAACTGTTTTGACAGTGAACATCAATCTCCTCACACTCGCCTGGTTACTTTCCTAACCAGAAATACAGGGGGAGTACTCTGGGTTGGGGCCAAATACCAAGCTCGGGGCCTTCTCCTTGGGCAGCACGCCAAATACGTATGCTATTTACTCTATCTGATTATTTGTAAGTGTGAACTCGTGAAATTTAATATATTGTTGCAAAAATCTGGATTATAATGTGATATAATTAAGCAATATCACAAGAGCAAGAGAGCTGTTTTCACAGATTTGAGCATGACTGCAAACATGATCTTGCTTTTATGCAAACATTCAATAATGAAAAAAAAAAATTATTTGCGACATTATTTTTGCATTTGTAATTTAACAATTCAGATGCATCTTCTGCACCACCTCTGCAGCGCAAAAATTAATTTTGTTGTTAATGATTTCATTTGATTGGTAACAGCTTTAAAGTGTCTCATTCTAATTACATTTATTGATTAAAAGTAAGTCATTTCTCAGGCAGTATATGTGGATCTTTATGAATTTAAGGAGTGCTGGTCTGGTCTTGACTGGGTCTCGCCCTGCCTTGGACTTAGTCTTGTCTTGGTCTCAACACACACTGGTCTTGGTCTTGACTTGGTCTTGGATTAGATGGTCTTGACTACAACACTACATCCAACTGCAGAAACATTATAAACAGTATAGATAACAATATGTGTTTTGAATGTTCAGGGTTTTTTGTCACAACTTTCAGTTAAAAGCTATGACATTGAGAAAAAAGGTAATATGCAAACAAAACTGATAAAACGCTCTGTGTGTATGCAGTGCTGCGCAGACCAGTCGGCGCCTGCCTTCATGCAATATGTGCCAATTAGATTTTTTTATTATTATTATTATTATTGTTTTACAATGGAAAATAAATAATGTTATGTGCCAGGTGAAAATAGTGTAACCTAGATTAAGTCCTTGTAGCTTTCCTATTAGAAGTAGTTTATGTAATTTCTTAAATCTAAAATAAAATTTAATGAAAGAATAGCTACTTTTATTTAGTTTACACATGTACTAAAATTAAGGTTTTTTTGTTGTTGTTTTTTTATATATATGGCCAAACTGCACTGCACAACTATAAATAGTAAAGGCATACTTTTTTTCTGTAATATCAATTAAAAACTTGCTGCCATTTATAGGGACACTCTCTTAAAACTACTTGATGAAATATGTGACCAAATTAACATCATTAAACTAATTTGATTGATTTAATAAAA
The DNA here is from genome assembly GCA_037950675.1 of Hypophthalmichthys molitrix. Classification (NCBI taxonomy): domain Eukaryota; kingdom Metazoa; phylum Chordata; class Actinopteri; order Cypriniformes; family Xenocyprididae; genus Hypophthalmichthys; species Hypophthalmichthys molitrix. Next base: position 13,114,454 of record CM075515.1, on the reverse strand, counting down.
TTTAAACAATGCGTGTGCACCTGAGTCTGCTTGAAAACAGGTCTACAGGAACTACAGTTCATACTATATTTGTATAATCATACTATGGCCCGGTTTCACAGACAGGGTTTAGCCAAAGCCAGGATTAGGCCTTAGTTCGATTAGGATATTTAAGTATCTTTTATAAATGTACACTAGAAAAAAGACATTACCGGTGTACATCTTGAGACAAAACAATGGCACTGACATATTTTAATACATGACAGTATAAGTTGCTTTCAGTTAAAACAGCTCAAACATGCATTTTAGTCTAGGACTAGCTTAAGCCTTGTCTGTGAAACCGGGGGTATATTAATTATATTCACCAACAGATTTTATTTTTATTTTTTTAGTCAACATGATGATCCCGTTCATAAAAAGGACCATATGTTCAGACTCTTTATTTAGTAGAAACAATCATATCTTTTGTGCACTCATTTGGTCTTGGGTAGGATTTACGTGATTGGGCATAATTCAGTGATTTCTCACACAGCAGATAAAATATCAATCTGAAAATTATGTTTATTTAGATATGCTTACAGAAGTGAAAATGTAAGTATACATAAAGAGGGGGAAAAAATGACATGAAAATATAAAAATCTTACTGGGACAGACTGTAAGAGTATTTTTATTTAAAATTATAAACAGGTTTGTGCATTTTGTCACGGTGGTTGCGGGATGTCAGACAAAGATGAAGTATTTCCAAATGACAGACGATCATGCAGCAACACACACTAACCAAGACAGTGAACGGACAAGGAGTGACAGAAAAGGAAGAACTTATATAGGAACACAAACAAGGTAACAAGTAACACAGCTGAACAGAATGAACTCATAATAAAGTGATCATAGTAACCAAGGAGTGGTGGGAATTACAAACAAAGGATGGCATGTGACATGTGAAAAGGTCCAAAACAACACTGGACCTTAATGACTTTCATTTTATGGTCAAAATACACTGAGGCATTTTCTGAATGCTTGAGGTAGACATTTCTGAAAAAGAAATCAAAGGGTTGAAATCCTATCTGTCATACTGTATTTATAGTGCATCACACACAGTAAGAATGAAAATGAAAATAAAATATTGACATGTCAGACAGGTGGGTCAGTCAAACTGAATGTCCATGATAAAAAAGTAAGAACTTGTATAGGAACACAAACAAGGCAACAAATAACAAAGCTGAATAAAATAAACTCATAATAAAATGATCATAGTAACCGAGGCGGGAATTACAAACAAAGGAAGGCATGTGACGTGAAAACAAACTGAATGTCCATGAGAATTGAAACTGAACAGATCGGACTGTAACACATTTCAGGAAAAAAAAAAAGCATTGTAACAAACTTTTTTTACTGAACACAAGCTAACACAATAAAAGGTTACAAGTACATTGTAACAAGCTGACATTGTTTTACTTTTGATTCAAAGACACATTTCTGCAGTGGCTAAAAGTGAACTACAGTATCACTCATTCCTTATCATTTAAACAGATAATCACTTTATACTCTATTAAAATCTTGATGAGGGTTTATTACTTAAGCTAATATCTATTATTAAATTGAACCAAGTATCATTGATTATCACTAAAGCCACACAAACTACACTGGAATTTTTGTAAGATGATTGATGAACTTTCACTGTGCTTCTTTTGCTTAAAACAGTTGTTTTATTTTTAGTGATTAAACACTAGGAGATAAAAAGATCTGTATGCTTTCACTATATCCCTCCCTGTTTGTAGCTTGTACTATTCTAAACGATGTCTGAAACTTTGTATTACTTGCACTTCTCATGTTTATTGCCTCTTTAAAATGAAACGCTAACTGCATTCCTTATTTTTAAGTCGCTTTGGATTAAAGTGTCTGCTAAATGAATAAATGTAAATGTAAAAAAAAAAAAGTCTGGTCCATTGTGACAGAATAGGTCTTTACCAGAGCCAGCTTCTGTCTCAGAGGTATATACTGATGCGTTCTTGTGCCAGACGCAGCCGCTCCATGCGTTGATGTAAGTCTGCTCTCTTCCGTCCAGCCTCTGTGTCCTCCACGAGCAGCTTCACAACATCCGCTCCGTCCCGCAGGTCCATAGCGTGAGCCCGCAGCAACACGGCAGCTTCCTTCAGTATGAACAGCAGGATCACCATGGGAATGTAGTCGGCCAGGCGCTGATACACAATCTGTTTGATTGACAGAACGTGGGAGTTTTTCAGTGCAATCAAAACCAAATATTAAAGAACAAAAGCAGCTAATACTGAAATCAAAAACTGATTTACACCTCGTAGTAAATGATCAGTTTCTCAGGTGTCAGACTCCTGGTGTCAAAAACAGCACAGTTGTTGGGTGAGGTTGCGTTCTCTCCCGTATCCAAACTAACGGACTCGTACTCCTGTCTCTTTTCCACAAACTTGAAGTCTACAATTTTCTGGGTAAAAATGGGATCCTGTGTGTACACAAGCTTCTCCATTTTAATGTACTCATAGATCCTCTTCTCCACCTTGCCTTCTTGCTTTGAGTGAATGTCGTCAATATGGTTCTAAGAGAACATCAGAAATGTTATGTTTAAGACTTTTATTGTCTTTTAAGATGATTTAATGTGATCAACATTAACATCATTTTAACACACCAGTATTATGTGTCTCAGATGAGGGTAGTTTGGGAAACACAACTCACACATGGCCCTAAACTCCTTCTGCACAATACCTAAGGTTATATTAAATGAGAAATGTTATTATAAATAATTTCAAATGTAATTCACATATAACGTAAAAAATTCCACTTAAAAGTTCAGCCAGCTACCTCGGATCAGCCTCAAAGTATCCAATGCTGGTTGTTTAAGGTCTCCAACATGTTTCTTTACCATTGATTCATACACACAGTAGTCACTGAAGGTCACCAGTTCTCTCCCACGATGAGCCTCTTCATATTTTTCTGTCATCTCTTTTACAGACTCTCTGACTAAAAAAAAAAAAAAAAAAAAAAAAAAAAAAAAAAAAAACTTAGAATAGTCAACACAAATTATAAGAAAAAAGGTCAATGGTGAAAGTTTTGTATGTTACTTCCTCAAATTTGATTGGCTGAGACACTTTGGTCTTTTCATTACTCCACTTTTCGATGTTTGCTCGTTCCAGACAGATTGTTTATCAGTAGCCTATGTTTTTAGTAGGGGATTTCCATGGACGTATTCTGCAGTTACATCGTTATTCCAGTAGGTGGTGACAAATCTTTATGAGTAAATAAACTCAAGCGATCCTTCAGTGTTGCCAAGTCCGCGGTTTTCCCGCGGAATTAAGCTACTTTTACACTATTGTCGTGGGTTGTTTTCATATCCGTGGGTTGAATCGACCCAAGATAACATGATATTTAGTCCCTGGAATGCAAATTTTACCAGGGGAGTCCTGCCAAAAACGCAAATTTTACCCCCCGGAACGCGATTTTTTACCGTGGGACCCCCTCAAATGCCTTTGGGCTAGTTTTGAGGAGCAATTGGGCAGGTTTTGTTGTGAAAACCTGGCAACCCTGGATCAGTTCAAAACACTCTGGATCGGGAACGAATAATGCTAGTATGTCTTGCAAGGAGACGCAGCGGTTATTTAGCTTTGACTTAGTTTGGAACTAATGGTGTGTTAAAGTCCTCGTGGGAATTTTGTATTTACGAGTTTGGAAGTCCGGTTTACGACGGAAGGTGCATTCAAGTCACTTTCATCGGGGCAAGATGGCGGTGTACCTTCTCTTAATTAATGCTGCGTTCCAGGCAAGTTTTTGAGCCCGTAAATCACGACTTCAAACCACGACTCACGACTTTGTAGCGTTCCAGGCAAGTCACGGCAAACTGCCTGAGCGCAAGAAATTGTGGTAGCTAGATGTATTATATTATTATTAATTTGACTGCAACATTATATAAAGTCTATTTCTCACCGTGTACCACTTGCATAAACACCGCATCCGTAGGGGCTGCCATTGTTGTTTCGCGGGCTATGTGACGTCAGAGCGCGGAACTGGGAGTGCATCGATCTAGTAGAGTTCACAGGTGGGAAGTCACGGGTTTGACTGCCATTCCAGTGCACTTTCACGGGTAGAAAGTTGGAAAAACACGGTTATCTGGAACACGGCATAACTACATACAAAAAGCAAGGTTTTTAGGATGAATTCGGGTTGATTGGGAGTGGGACACTTTCCCAAGTCATCTCAATGGCAACAAGTGTCCCAATCAACCTGAATTCACCCCTACATCTACTTCAAAGAATGAAGAACAACGTGCATCAGGTGTGTTTTGCTTTTTTATGTCTTAAATCACTTCATGAGGCCACTGTAAACTTTTGTGTATATTATATTGTTATATTACAATGCTATCATATTTTGTACAGGCCATTAGTTTATATTTCTAAATACTTGTGTATTGTGGTATTTCGCCATGTTCCTCACTGACACGCCCCCAGCTCGTAAACTCGAGGCTTAAAGAAAATCCCGAGCTTCCCACTGGTATTTACGACTTTGTGGTGGCGTCCATGTGCATTCATCTCATAAATGCGATCTTTCCGAAATGATTTGAACCATATTTTCACTGGTGGAGCAGAAGTACAAAGGTAACTTGCAATATTATGATTAAAATGTATGTTACTCAATATTATCCTGTTTATTGGATTTTGTATAAAAGAAATATCACATTGGCAATATTGTTCTAAATAATTTAACAACAGCACTCTTGTTCATTGTACAATTGTACAGGTTTGAAACAACATGAAGGTGAGTAAATGATGACAGGGTGAACTGTCCCTTTACATCGTAATGCAAATTGTGCTGAATCATACCAAGAGATAGAAAACAGAAGAAAAAATGGTTCTCAATAATGTTATGTCACCATATGACGTACATGATGCTTTGGAGTTGCTCAGATGACATTCCCACTGCTTGAACACTGGTCGAAGGAGCGAGTAGAGATTCCCATTGTCTGATTCTCCTGTTCTACACAACTCACTTATCTGATCACTGAACTCCAAGATTTTCTACACATACAGAGAAACACAGAAGTTCATTTCAGTCAGGATTCCTCAGATATTGGACAATATAAGAATTGATGCTTGCGCTAACTGTACCTTGCTGAGATAAGGCCCCATGCGCTCAGGTTCTAAAGGAGGACCGTCATTATAACTCTTGAGCTCAAATCTCACTGCAGACAAGTGGATGTGAATTTGATCTCTGAGAGATGGAAGTGAAGACTGTAGAATAAGGAAGAACTCATAAGTTTAGTGTTCAGAGTAAGTTTCAGAATGCCATGTTTAGACTTGCCTTGATATGTTCAACCAGCTCTTTAGTGAGTCTGGTGGCCAGGCAGGATGTTGTGGCCCTCTGCTCTTCAAGAAGATAACTGGTGGCAGCAGAAACACTCGTAAATGGCTTTGAACATTACACAAAATAACTGAATATCTACCAGGTTAAATGCAACGTAATACCTGAAGTGCACGTGATTAGCGAAGAACTCTTTTTCCTGTCTTGTGGCTTCAGCCAGAGAAACGTTTTCATTGATGTCACTCTGACCTCTACATCGGACAATGGTGTAGCCCTTCTTGAGAGGAACCACTTTACCCTGCAGTACTTGTAAGATGTCAGCCTCTGCTCCTTTATCTACCAGGTCTGGCTTTGTCAATATTGCTGAAGCAATAAAAAGTGTTTGAACAGTCATGAATGGAATGGCCCTGCTGTGATATTACATGTGATCAGCAATAATTAAAGCAAAACTACATTTATAATATGCATACTCAAATGTGAAAATTTATCTGTAGATTAAATTGAAAGTTATACCTAAAGTCCTTGAGCCATCAGGATCGACACCCTGAGCCATTCTAAGCGCTTCTGTGGTTGCAACGTCCACATTGCAGGGAACAACAACCAAATTAATGGTTTCTTTTTTTGCAATGAATTTCAGTATAAGGCGTCGAATCTGCAATTAATCAAAGGCTAATTTATAAGACAATGAAGACCTGAAACACATTTCAAACTGCAGTATGCATGTGACTTAATAATGTTGCAGGTTTTATTCAGCAAGTGGTGTCCAGTTATTAAATTTATTCTTTTTATTACATTTTATTATTTTTTTAAAAAACTGAATTATATTAAATTGTATATTTTTAATTAGAAATAAATAATTAAAAAAAAATGTTTTCCTTTCTATAGAAAGAAACTGAATGCATAAAAATATGGGGTATTCATAATTAAATATTTTAATCAATGCACAGCTTTAGAAAAATATGTCTTGCTATTTTTGACATTCAAATAATGATTAAAAGGATTACAAAATTGTGTCTGTAAATACTTGTGGTTCATGGCATTGGAAATGAAAGGTCAAATTGGTCACAGTGCATAGCGGGATAGAGTTTTCCATATAGTAGGTCTGTTGTCATTGCACATTTTGATAATTACATTCTAATTACTATTTCTGCAGTGTATTTGTACTAAACATGTAAGTATATCATATTTGACAAAGCTATTCTCTGGTAGCACTTTATTTTACAGTCCTGTACTGCATGTACATACTATGTATTTATTATAGCAATAACAGGGTAATAAATAGGTAATAACCCTGAACCTAACCTTAACCCATGTAATTACCTTAAATTACCCAGTCCTTTTTACGTAAGTGCACATACTGTAAAATTAAGTGCATCACCTGGTCTCCAATGTCTTCTGGTTGCCCTTTCACAGGTACTCTTGTTATACCAGGTAGATCGATCAGTGTGAGGTCACAAACATCAGGTGATGTGATCTCTAAACTGATGAGATCGTCACAGATTCCCACTCCATCTCCAGCAAGATTATTTTGTGCTGTAAAAGACAAATACTACATACTTGCTCAACATTCATTCATCATGTTGGTAATATTTTAAGTAGTGATAAACTGCTGTCATTATTTATTATAATGATTATTTATGATATTGAGCTTGATATATAGCCTCACCCCTTCTGACGTAACCTTCAACTTCTGCGGGATCATGAAACGTCTCTCGTACATCTTTGTAAGAGATTATGGCAGTCCAACCGCTCCCACTATTCAGCTTCCTGAGTTTAAGCTCCAGTGGACAGCGGGTGACAATACCTGAATGGACCATATTAGAATATATAGATGCCTCCTAAAGTAGGCAGAAGAATGTAAATAAGATATATGTAGTGTATTATAGGTGTACAACATACCACTCCCACGAGGCAGAGCGACTCCTGACAGAGCCTCTAGAACAGAGCTTTTCCCTGAGCTCTGGTCACCCACCACCGCAATGGACGGCAGTGCAAGTTCCTTCTCGATGCCGATCCGCCTCATGAAGTCAATCATCTCAATGTAGGGCCGAACCTGTGCATCCCACTGCTGCAGAAATATTCCACTGTTCTCGGGACTTAAAACACACATTTAACAGTTACACTGAATTTGTAGAAAAGTTAAAGCTAAAGTTAAAATCAAGGTTTTCCTTACCCATTTTCATCTGAAGAATCAAAATCCAATATTTCCGGTGAGCTGTCCATGATTGAAATGATATAAATCTCACTGATTGTTCCTAAATTTAAAAAGGGCTTTCTTTTAGCTGCAAATGTGTTTAAATTTATTTTAAATATTTCGGGAATCAAGTAAAGTTTGGTCAGAAATGAAGTCCTGGCAAATCAGTGTCAAATGCATACTATGAACCTTATATAGGTTTAATATTGCCTGTGGTTTGTGGGGGTGGGAGGAGGGGGTTCCACAGACAACAATAGTCAACCATAAGCAGAAATTAGTTTCTCAAAAAGGCTATGGTCAGCACTTGAACTGACCTTGAGTTCAGGAAAAGGGAAGAACTGAATGCAAATATACTGCAATTTGGGACGTTGATTTATGGGAACTAGTTGATTTGTATGGCCATAGTATTAGTGTGTGTTTCATGTGCTTCTGTTAAAGTCTGTTTTTAAAAGTTTAACAGACTCAGATTTCACAATGAGTAAATTATTTAAAGACAGTCATTGTGCTGTATAAGCTATGATATTATTGACAAGACTTGAATGAGGAAGCAGGTACCACAAAAGCTGAATTGCAAAATCTTATTTGTTTAATGCAAACCTGCCGTGCAGTTTCGGTAAACTATTTGAATACAGTTTAAAAAAAAATGCTATCCCTCGGTTTATGGGGTTGCAGCATAAGTTATTAAATTTATCATTATTGTATTGTAAAACACTGTAGATCTGCAATCTCAACATACTATTTCAACAAACTACCATTTTCTCCCTGCTTCACTGCCTGCAACTTTTAATTTGAGCATTTTTAGAACGCTGTGTCAGCAAAAATACGCAATGGTCAAATACGTGACGTCCATCTAGCGGCAAAATTTTGTGGGCAAGAAAGGTCCATTGTCAATAGTGTAGTGATGTATGAAGCACGCCTCACAGAAAAGTCACTTTCAAACCAAGCAGCTTTCTGTTGATCAACACAGCAAATCCATGTGACCAACTTGAACCCATTGCAAAATCTGCAATGGGGAAATCGTTCACCCTCATGTGAAATTCCAGTTTGAGCAGATTCCTATTAAAATGCTGGATTTTCCCAGTGCAGAACATCTGTAAATGTGACCGTAACTTTAATCTTTTTATGCATTTTGGCTGTTCATTTAAACGCCAATGGTGTTTTGGGGGTCTGAAAACGCAAACTTTTGAAAACGGGTTTCAAAGGGCAAGTTTTTGAAAACGATACCGTTTTTGTCTCCATGTAAACATGAATATGTGAAAACGCTGACATCATGCACATTGCGTATTACTTGTTCAGTCTATAGGTGCGTAGTGTTTCTAGTGACATCGCCAACTACTGGCCTGGCAGCAGAATACAGCATTTTTAGTCATTTTCACAGATCCAAGTGAGCGGGGTTTTTGTTTTGACAAGGCTGTTGTCTATACATAAAAAACGCAAAGGAAATTGTTGTCCTTTTTTAGTACATCGATGTCGTGTAAACGTACTCTAATTTTATAATGCATTTATATTGCAAAGCAGGGCAATTTTTTTCAACAGAAAGCTACTTGTTATGAAAGTGTGAGCTTTGCTTTATCAAAGTCCCTTTAAGGCAGGTTATTTCACTCGGCGGCCATCTTTGAAACGCCTCTCGGCAGCTGTTTCAGTCATGCAAGTACAGAATGGGGAACCATCAAATTCTCCAAAGCTATTCACCAAGTTTACGATTAAATTTCATATTTGAAACTGTCTCAGTGACGCAATGACTTTACCAACTGTCGATTGGCTCTTTTATTTAAAAAGGCGGGACTTATTCCACCATATTGCATGTTGCACTTTCTCCTATTCATAGTAATATCTAAGTGCACTGTCTTTGTGTATCTAAAGTCTTTGTCATTATGCATCACTACACTACTGACAACAGATCTTTTTCCCTAGTGAAATTTTGCTCATGTCACCGCACCTTTTCAGTCACAATTTCTTTGCAGTTTTAAAACAAAAGCAACTCTCTATGAAGAAAAGAATAGGAAAACACATATTCTATAATAATGAGTCTATATTTTTTAAGGCACTAAATAAATATGAAAGATTTAGCACAAAAACAGAAACAATAACTTTAATCTCAATGCATCCAAGAACGTGAAATAGAGGGAATAAACTTAACATTAATTAACCATTATGCATTGTACTGAACTACAATGAATGACTAGGACTATAAAGCTTTGAACACAGCTGGGAACACATTTCCTCTAAATGTGTCTTAAGTAAAAGGAGCAACTTAACCTTGAAACACTTTACCTTAAGTACTGTATTGTTTTAAATACCTTCAGAATGAGCAACATTTCAGTGTACCAGAATGATTTTAAAATCTCTCGATTAGCTTTTCGAACAAAAATATTAATCTTTTTCTGTCCTCTGCATATGGCGAGTCTGGTTCAGTGTGTCCTGTGCCATTTGTCTCAAGAGCCATGGCGGTGAAAGTCTCTCTGTCTCTTTCAAGGGCCGCTCTGTCCCGCTCCAGTCTCGCTCTGTCCTGTTCCAGAGACGCTCTTTCCCGGTCAATTGCAGCTCGGTCCTTTTCCAACTGCGCTCTGTCTCTCTCCAACGCCGTTTTCTCTCTTTCAGCGACGGCCCTCTCACGCTCCAACAGCACTCGCTCTCGGTCTAGGGCTGCGTGCTCCTTCTCCAGCAGCTGTCGCTCTCTTCTGAGTTTGGCTCTTTCAAAGTGTAGCTCATCTTGAGTCTCTGTGGGGCTTTTTTCCATCGGTCTCCCTTTTACACTTTCTGCTGTATCTGATGAGGGTCCATCATCAGCTACCGTTGCTTGAGTATTGACCTCGATGACTGATTGTGTTAATAATTCTAAAATGTCACTCCCCATTTCTACCTGATACATCTTCTTGCAGGGCTGGGCTGCACATTCGGTCTCATCGGCCAGGTTGGTCAGCAAGGTCGGTTTAGGAGGGTCGACGTCAGTGGGATCGCCATCTACGGCCTTTTCCATGAGTCTGAACCACCGCCAGGATTCAGGTTTAACCGTTTCGACATCCTTCGCAAGAGCTTTTAAAACCTAGGCACAGAGGGTAGAGAAAACTACATTAGGGCAATAGCATGCATATATATTTAATTTATAACTAGAGTTTTAGATTTTCTGAAGAAAATAAGTGGTGTGCAGCTATACAAGTAAATAATTTTAATTGAGAATAAAGACAGACTCTATGCATCCATCTTACCTTGTATTTGCATTTTAAATTCTCCCACTTTCGTTTTGCTCTTTGAGAAGTAATATTTCCATCCAGGTTTGATTTAGCCTCTTGAATGAACAGCCTAAAAACAGAAAACTCTCTCAATTTCTCTTTTGCTACTGCATATAGATTAAGACTGGGGTTTTCTACATAAAAGTTTGGGTGACACCCATGTCTGTGAAAACATTGAGCTATTTATTTATTTATTTTTTTACACAAAATATTTTTAGGGCTGTCAAAGTTAATGTGTTTACTTAAGATATTAATTAAACGTTTAACACATTTTATATATTATTATATTTATACATTTATTTTTAAAGGGTTAGTTCACCCAAAAATGAAAATGTCATTTATTACTCACCCTCATGCCGTTCCACACCCGTAAGACATGATTCGGATCACGTGTCAAATCGCCAAACTGATGAAATCACGTGACTTTGGCGCTCCGAACTGCTGATTCGACACAAAAGATTCATAACGCTCCGAAGCTTCATGAAGCAATGTTTTGAAATCGGCCATCACTATATAAGTTGTTATTTTGTTTTCTTGGCGCACCAAAAATATTCTCGTCGCTTTATAATATTAATATTGAACCACTGTACTCACATGAACTGATTTAAATATGTTTTTAGTACATTAATGGATCTTGAGAGAGGAAATGTCATTGCTGGCTATGCAGGCCTCACTGAGCCATCAGATTTCAACAAAAATATCTTAATTTGCGTTCCGAAGATTAACGAAGGTCTTACGGGTGTGGAACGGCATGAGGGTGAGTAATTAATGACATTATTTTCATTTTTGGTGAACTAACCCTTTAATATTATTTTTTAATATTTAAATCAATAATGGAAATCATGAATTCCTTCTACCATTATTTGTGCTGTTTATTCCTACTGCGTTTCTCCTTGCCATTGTGACCCTTATCTGGCTCGTTGGGTGCTGTAGGTCAATATAAACTGTATTTATTGTGAAAATTGCTAAAATTATGTAATGTATTTAACTGAAGAAAATGTAATTGTTATTTAACTAATCTAAAGTGGGTAGGAACAAATATACTATCAACTTAATATAACTAAATAGTAACAAATTATTTAAATAAATGTAAATAATTTATACATAATACAGCCAATCATTTATAAAATATTATCTCTATATTTTTATTGTTAATATTACACATGGGGTATTAAATATGAAGTATGTGTCTTTATATATTAGAATGGAGGTTACCATAAATGGGGGTCAATGGCATCAACAATTAGAAAACCCCTTGATTAAGAGTTGTTCTTTATTGTAAAACATTAGCAACAACAAATAAGCATAAAAAATGAGGATACAAACAACATGTACTGCAGATGCAAAATGAATCACAATGAATACATACTCCCAGCCATTTCTGCATGTGTTTCTCCAGCCTGAGAATAAATAGCCATGGGCCATGCGCCACCTGATCAGTGTCTCTGTGTCCTTGTGAGACCCTGAAACAGAACCGCAGTCCAAACAAATACGGTGAATATTCATTCACTTTAGGTTTGAACATGTGATTTTATGCAGAACAAACAGCCCAGTCAAACCACATTACAAACAATGACAACTGTCAGTCTGAAATAATAGCAATAATCCTTATTTATTAACCTAATGCAACTGCACATATCAAGCACATTACACTGGTTTTAAATCCACTCTGAATTACATAAGAACTAATAAAAGAGAGTTACAGAAATGTGCTAAAGTTTTGTATTCATGCAGACACAGTGCAGGTTTACAGAATGACACTCACACTGTTGAGATGGTTGCGCCATTTCTTAAAATGAGAGAGGTGGCCAAACTCCTCTTAGGAGATATATAGTAATATCATGAATATTATTGATTTCTTTCACTTCTTCATCAACCGTTTATGTGTCTGTTGCGGACAGCACTTCTTCCCTTTTCTAACAGACATACGAATGATGTCAGATTATTGCCCTCTAGCGGTCAGGAGCAAAACAGCTTTATGATAACAGAAAGCGCATCTTATGAATTCTTTTTCATCTTCAGTTAGTAAATCTACAAGTTTGAATCCTGCCGAAAAAAAAATGCTGAATCGTGAAATGAACAACATTATTATATTTAACTAATACTATTAAAAGCTTTTTGTTAAAGAAAATAAAATTGAAATAAAATACAACATAAATATTATACAAATAAATAACATTAAAACTAATTTTTTAATTGAAATTATTACTAGAATGATTATTAGAAATGTTTCCCTGGCAAGTAACTGAAATAAGTTTAAGCTGAAGCATGAAAACCACTGGAAATAAAATATATAAATATAAAAGTTAATTCAAAATATAACTGTATTTTTGAAATATCATGTGTACTGTGTATATTTATTATGTATATATACACACACACATACATACATATTTATTTAAGAAATATTTACATGTATATTTTATATTTATATATAATTGATATTATATTTAAAAATATTTTATATATAAATATATTTTTGTTAAATGTATACATGCATGTGTGTGTATTTATATAATGAATATACACAGTACACACATATATATGTGACCCTGGACCACATAACCATAACCATGAGGGTCAATTTTTTGAAAATTGAGATTTATACATCATCTGAAAGAGGGTGTTAGGATAGGACAATATTTGGCCGAGATACAACTATATGAAAATCTGAAATCTGAGGGTGCAAAAAAATTTAAATATTGAGAAAATTGCCTTTAAAGTTGTCCAAATGAAATGCATATCCACTCACAAAAATACATTTTTGATATATTTACGGTAGGAAATTTACAAAATATCTTCATGGAACAAGATCTTTACTTAATATCCTAATGATTTTTGGCATAAAAGAAAAATTTATAATTTTGTCCCATACAATGTATTGTTGGCTATTGCTACAAATATACCCGTGTGATTTATGACTGGTTTTGTGGTCCAGGGTCACATATTATGTAAACACAAACTTTTATTTTGGATGCGATTAATCGTTTGACAGCATTAGTTGTAATACTTGAAAATGTATAAATAAAGTGAAAATTCAAAACTATAAACACAAAAATAATGCTGATCAACAATCAGCACTGGGTAGTAACTGATTACATGCAATCTAGATTACTAATCTGATCCCAAAAATTAAGTACTTGTAATTAGATTATATTACATTTTAAAATTAAATTTGATTAATTATTACATGTTATTCTCACAATGCCAGTACTTATTCATAAATCATTGATTCAGCTTACTTCTTTTTTATCTTCCTTTCCAAGAAAGCCTTATATAGGTTCAGAAGGTCGTCCAGGTTTGTGGAATTGCACACAAAACACATTCATTAATATTTGAATTATCACTCAGTAAGTCATTTAACCATGTATTACTGTCTTTTGAAGGCTTCACAATTTCACATCATTGCATATTTACATGCAATGCAGGGATTTCCAAACTTTTTTGTCAGCTGAACCTCTTTGACCTAATACACCATATAAATGATTTAATTACTTAATAGCTTTTCTTTAAACTCACAAACCCCCTGCAGTTTCATCATGAACCCCAGTCTGGGAAACCCTGATGTAATGTGATTTTTAATGCACTTCATGTTCTTCATAACAAAGACTGAAACATTTTTTCTTTCTTTGTATTTTTATATCAATTTGGTACAAGATTCAAATCAATGTGAAAAACAAGTTAGGTCAAAAGTAATCCAAAAGTAGTCTGATTATATTAACTTAAATGTGTAATGAATTATGCTACTAACTACAATTTTTTTTTTCATGATATTAGGAATCAGTAACTGACTACAATTTGTAATTAATAAACCCACTGCCAACAGTAAGATTTTTCTGAAAGAATCTAGAGTTGGGTCCAAAAGTCTTAATGCTTTTATTTTGAATTATTCTCATGAAAAAAAAAAAAAAAAAAAAAAATACAAATTATGTTATCCGCATTACATGTATACACATTTATTATAATAATATACATTTTTAATTTCTTATGTTATTTCATGTTTTGTAAACAATTTGAGTAAAAACATCTAAATGAAAACACAGCGGACCGTGAATCTTAGGTTTTGACATTTACTGTATGGCACAAACGGTATACTTTACTAACAGACACTGTTATATTACATTATATCAGAAATAAAGCATCATATTCCATGTTTCTTAGTCAACATTCACAAGTAATTAAACAAATCTCAAAAACATCTTAGTTTAGGGGCCCTTGTGCACCCTGCCAATGTGGTAAGTGAAATCCATTCTATGAGTCAAGACTGAGACAAATGTGATTGATTTAGAAGTGAAAAGTACAAAAAATTTTGACAAAAAATTAAATGTTTAAATGTCTCTTCAGACTGCAAAGACATAAACCCAAGGAGCGTTCAGATATCCCATAAGCTCACAGAACTCGTTGCAGTATCCGTTTTTCCCTGAGGTTTGCCTCATTCTCAGAGTTGCTTCAAATTTTTTCCATCACCCTTTCAAGTAAGAATATTAATTTTTCTCTGTTCTTTTCATGAGGACAGTCCAGTCCATTGCATCCTGAACTGCTTTTCACATGATTTGTGAAATCCGCCGACCTTCTGTCTCTTTCAAGAGCCGCTCTGTCCCTGGCCAAAGCGTCTCTGTCTTTCTGCAGTCGGGCTCTGTCCTGTTCCAATGACGCTTTGTCTCTGGTAACCGCAGCTTTGTCTTTCTCTACCTGGGCTCTGTCCCGCTGAAGAGCCGCTCTTTCCCGGTCCGCAAGGGCCCTTTCCCGCTCTAGAAGGGCTTTTTCTCTGTCCAGGCCTCCAAGTTCTTTTTCTAGAAGCTGTCTTTCTCTTTGAAGTTTGGTTCTCATGATGTCCAATGAATGGCTCTCTGCTGTCTGTTTGCCCTTTTGCATTCCCCGCTTAACCAGATGCGATTTGGAGGCTGGTGGCACGTTCACCGAAGTTCCTTCCTCTTCCAGAAATTCTAATATTTCCCCTCCGACTTTGATCTGGCGTAACCTCTTATTTGGAAGAGGTGCATTATCATTGTCAGCTTCTGAGGTGATCACTTGCTGGCTGATCTTTTCATCAAACTCTTCAGCCAGAGCATCGTCCATGAGATTGAACCATTTCCAGCAGGTGGGGTTCTTCTCCACGCCGGTGGGAGGATATTTTGCATCCTTGTAATGAATTGGTAAATTTACTAAACTGTTGAATATTTTTGGCATTTAAAAAAACACAATTGGCAGTGAAACCAACCTTATATCTTGCCTTCAGGTTTTCCCACTTTTTGGCAATCTGCTCAGTTGTCATCTTTTCCTCAAGCCCCATTTCTCTGAGTATTGCACTGGAAAAAAAATAAACAAAATAATAACTTTTAATCAGAATACCGGCTGTGAGAGATCAGCACAAATTCTAAGGTTACAAATAGCACCTCCAGGCTGTTTTTGATGAATTTTTCCTCCCGTCAAAAAGCGCTGAGTTGCTCGACCGCAGCTGTATCAGTTTTGTGATATCCTCATTAGACACTAGTGTACATAAAACAGACAGTTAGTTAGCTTTATGCTCACATTACTAATTAGTTTCGCGCAAAAACGAACGACTTACTTTTATAGATGAGTTTAGAGGTGGTTGACGCTGAATCCATATTTTATATCACTTGGTAAAACAGATTTCTAGGGCCCTTAATAGTGCACGATGGCAGTGTGCTTCTGTTAACATTCCATCCCAGGGAAAATGGCGCCGTACAAACACATCCTGGATAGGCTGCCTACTAAGTGCCCTTATTTTGAAGGTGTGAATATGCGTCCTTGGAGTGCTTATAAAATTACTTCTCGAAATGCAAATTCTAGTTTGACCTAAACAGAATTATTATGTGTGATTAAAAAATTAAACTCAAACGCACTAACGAGCTCTTTCTATGGCTTATGTTCCTGACTAGGCAAGAAAAGACCAAAGAAAGGAAATTAACATTAAACGGGGCGTGGTTTATCGGACCGGAGGTTGTCTCTAATATGTTTAAATAATAATTTTTAGCTATTCTCTGTGTATTTTCGATTAAAAGAATATTAAAGTCTCTTATTAGTGTCATTATTTAGGTTTAAATTCTTGTCATACGGGATCATCCAGTATTTACAGACAACTGTGATTGGTCTATCCCGAAACAGCGCTGAGAAAAATAACAGGTACCATGAGACAATACAATCATGTGTAAGCTGTTACTTTTCTCAGCGATGATCAGAATTGATCAATCAAATCGTTTGTTAATAATATGAGGATTTTTAAAAATCATTTAAAAACGAGATTTTGGGTCAGTTTTGCATGATAAGTGTTAACAAATTAATAGATTTAAGCAAATATACTTTTTAGTGAACAAATGTATCCAATAATAACGTCCTGAGATGTGAATACAGTCGTGGAGTCTGCGGTTCTCAGCCATGCGCCGCCTGGAGGAAGACAACTTTTGTCCCATAGAAAACATAATCAAGCAATATTTTCCATCCAATGGTGAAGGTGAGAAATGAGAAGTCCCAATGTAAGTAGATGAACGTTATGTTTAGGAAATTAAGAAGTACATCTGTCCACAAAAAAAAAAAAAAAAAAAATGAAATTTTAAAATTTAAAGAATATAAAAAATATGCCCAAATGAAGAAACAATGTGTTACTCTACACAAATTCATGTTGTGAGATGGTTTATAATGTGCACAGTGTCACATCTCCTCGTCAGATTTATTTATACTCATAAAATAAGTACAATACTCTTTATATAAATAAACAGCTGCTGTTATCCTATCCAGATCTTCATGTAGCATGTTTGAAATCTCAACTAATGCACTTGACCTTTACAAGCCTCTGCTAAACTATTAATAAGAGAGGTGGACTCCTTCCCTAATGAAGAAACAGTCAGCAAGTCCTGTCAGGATGGAGTGTCAACATTCAATTCATCAACTAATTGGACGGTGGAGATGTGGCTCAGTTAATGCTTGGATCTGCCAAGCAGCTAGTGCATAAAATGGTCAGATGAATTTAAAAGGCAGGAAAGTGTGGCATTCTGTTTGTGCCCAAAAAAATTGCTTTGTACAATACATTTGTCTATGTCTAGCTTTCCTGTAGCTCAGTGGTTAGAGCATGGCACTAGCAATGCCAAGGTCGTGGGTTCGATCCCAGGGATTGCACATACTCAGATTCAAATGTATAGTATAATAGCAATGTAAGTCGCTTTGGATAAAAGCGTCTGCCAAATGCATAAATGTAAATGTCTATTGTTAAACTTGTGACACCAAAGAATTAGAAACTGTGTTGTCACTTTGCATCACCTGCTTCTGGGCCAAAACGTTGTGCTTGAAAACACTGCAAAGATGGCCAACTAGCATTCACTGCGTGAGAGGAAATAACTGTCTATATCAGCACAGCAGGTGGCAGTAGTCTATATATGTCATTCAAAAAGGGAAAAAACAAAACAAGTACTGCAGATATACAAACCGTAAACAAAATAGTGCTTGCGTACTATTTTGAATATGAATCATGTTTATCACTTTTTTCACTCCAGACTATAATGTTGTTATAAAATTGGAATGCTCAGATAAGATGATGTAAAATTAGAAAAGCCTTCTGTATCTTGACTTCGTACTTTGCTCGTTTTTATCACGTTTTTTCATGCACTGGTTCACTGTAAAGCTGAACAGCCAATCAGAGTGATCTGTCTCTCCAGCTGCCCTGTGCTGGTTAAAAAACAAAACAAAACAAAACAAAAAAAACTGGACTGACAGACGCTCAATGACGCCCCTACTTTGGTTGACGGCTGACCATCGGCTTGGTGTGTCACTCAGTGAACGTTCTGCAACACATTTTACAGATATCCAGAACAAATAGAACAAATAGATTTTTTCAGTAATAACTTTTCTAAAATGTATCTTTCTGTTCTATAATCTTTAAAGGGTTAATTCACCAAAAAATGAAAATTGTCATTTATTACTCACCCTAATGTCGTTCCACACCCGTAAGACCTTCGTTCATCTTTAAAACACAAATTAAGATATTTTTGATGAAATCCGAGAGCTTTCTGACTCCTCCATAGACAAAAATATAATCACCGCTTTCAAGGCCCAGAAAGGTAGTAAAGACATCATTAAAATAGTCCACCTGACTGCAGTAGTTCAAACTTAATTTTATGAAGCGATAAGAATACTTTTTGTGCGCAAAAACAAAACAATAATAATGACTTTATTCAACAATATCTTCTCTCATCTGTTGTTCTCATACATTGTTTACGTCCAGTGTTTCCAGGTTCTACATCAGAACGCAGAATCATTATTGGCCGACACTGTTCACGTGAGCAGCATGACACATGCGTGTGATGCTGACGCAAGAGCCGGGACTATTTTAATGATGTCTTTAGTACCTTTCTGGACCTTGAAAGTGGTCGTTAAATTGCTGTCTATGGAGGAGTCAGATACCTTTCGGATTTCATCAGAAATATCTTAATTTGTGTTCCGAAGATGAACGAATGTCTTACGGGTGTAGAACTACATGAGGGTGAGTAATAAATGACAGAATTTCAACACATAATGGCAATTGCATCAATCAAAAACGACCCACTCAAAAGTTTGTGAACCCTTGATTCTTAATACTGTGTGGTTACCTGGATGATCCACGACTGTTTTTTTGTTTTGTGATGGTTGTTCATGAGTCGCTTGTTTGTCCTGAGCAGTTAAACTGAGCTCTGTTCTTCAGAAAAATCCTCCAGGTCCCGAAAATTCTTCAGATTTCCATTTCTTTTGCATATTTGAACCCTGTCCAGCAGTGACTGTATGATTTTGAGATCCATTTTTTCACACTGAGGACAACTGAGGGACTCAAACACAACTATTAAAAAAGGTTCAAACATTCTCTGATGTTCCAGAAGGAAACATGATGAATTAAGATTTAGGGATGAAAACTTTTGAACAGGATAAAGATGTCCAAATTTTTCTTATTTTGTTTAATTTTTTTTTTTTTTTTTTTTTTTTCATTTAGTACTGCCCTTCGGAAGCAACAGAAGACACTTAAATGTTTGCCAGAAGACAAATTAAGTACAATATTCCTTGATCTTTAAATTCAAAAGGTTTTCACCCCCCGGCTTAATTCATTGTGTTTCCTTCTGGAAGATCAGTGAATGTTTGAACCTTTTTTAATTGTTGTGTTTGTCCTCAGTGTGAAAAGATGGATCTCAAAATCATACAGTCACTGCTGGAAATGGTTCAAATACGCAAAAGATGCTGGAAAACTAAAGAATTTTTGGGATCTGGAGGATTTTTTTTTTGAAGAATATTGGGCAGTTTAACTGCTCAGGACAAACAAGACTCATGAACAACCATCACAAAACATAAAAACAGTCGTGGATCATCCAGGTAACCACACACAGTATTAAGAATCAAGGGTTCATAAACTTTTGAATTGGGTCACATTTTAAAATTCTTGTGGACTTTATGTAAACATTGTTTATGTAAAATATCTTACTCAGGATAGTACTAATTAAACAATGACATGCATTTTGCATGATCTTTCTTATTTTGTTAAAATTATTCACATTTTCACAGATTCAGCAAATGGTTCACAAACTTTCAAGCAGCACTGTACATTCTTTGCTTGCAGTGTCACTTCACTTCACTTTTGTCAGGAAAGTGAGTGAGAACACACACAAATACTCCGTTTTATCGAATCATACGTCATCAATAGCGGTTCACTTCCACAATTTAGTACGATTGCATTCATATTGAACCATACCAGAGTTCACATGACCCATACCCCAGACAACCTTTTTATGTGGACTTGGACCGGTTCACAGGTGCACACCTGAGTTTGGAAAAAACAGTTCACATCATCCAAACAAACCGAACTCTGACGTCAATCGAACCCGAGTGTGCACCAAAAGTGCTAGTGTAAAAGCACCCCAACAGATTTTGTTTTTGGCACGAACAGAATGCTGTAATTTCCACAAACGACAGAAAATGACAGAAAAAAGTACATAATGGACAAATGTATAGTAAAAAGCAATAATTTCCTTTCTGGCACATATTGAACCTCATACAGAAGTGGAACGAGCAAAACTCTGTTCTGTCGATATATATTGCCCACTCTGTTTTATCGTATTGATAACGAAATGCATTTTGCATCATCAGTTCAGTCATGTGAAAGGGTGTCCTTTGTTGTCCAGCGTGGAGCAAGGGGGCTAATCTCTGTGCATATGTCCTTAAAAGCACTGATGCTGTTTTCCTCTTAAATTATTAAGCTTCTTCAGCGGCTTAAAACCATTGAGAGAAGATTAGTGAGGTTATTCTGTGACGGTGTGTTTGTGCGTGCGCGTGCGTGCGTGCACATGAAGTGTGTAAGGTTGTGTCTTCTACGTTTTGTTTGTGCAAGGATGCTATTCAATATCTCAATCAATGTGTGCACTCCAACAGAGGCTGATCAATCAATCGGTGCCAATTAAACCTCAAGCCGTTGTCTTTCAGAATCACATTAGTGTTGCATCTGTCACTCAAACAACCAAAATGGCCTTTTGTATTTAAAATCAACATCTGGATCATATACGGATATGTACTTAACATGTATAGATATATATAATTACGATCTTATAGGTGCATGCATGTGTTTTTATTCCCAACAGTGCATTTGAGAGAGTTTTTGACATGCACTGCATTGTAATTTCCCTCTATTTGAATCTGTGTCTCTCTAATCCAGCAGTCTGTATCCTGTGTAGGGGAAGAAGAGGGGGTTGTATGTGTCTCTGTAATCTTGCTATGTCTGTGTGGAACTCTGTTGGTAATCCTGCTGTGTGTGTGTGCATGTATATGTTCGCTCGGGTGTGTGTCTTCAGTGTAATCTATGACAGCGAGCATTTGTGCACGTGAATGGTCGTCAGTGTTAAAGCATAGCCTACATGCCTTGTGCGTTTAGCATCATTTTACGCCGTATGGCCGGCTGCACGGGCACACACTCGACTCCACGTGTGGGCAGGGTTTGACATCATCAGCCGTCATTGCCGTGCTGAGGTGATATGGGAGGGCAGGGCCTGGATCAGGAAAGACATTTGGCTTGATCTCTAACTTTCCAGAGGCATGGCTGGGGGAGGGGAACGACCAGTTCGTAATGACAAACTGGAATTAGGATGAAAATAGTAAGTAGTCTCAGATCAGCGGTTCCAACTTTTAACCATTATGGAAAAATCTAAAAATCTGGTCTCATGTTGCAGATATTGTGGGTTTAAAAAATGGGAATGTGTATTAATTCAGGTTTTGAAGAGGTCAGTAGTGTGTCTTCACTTGTGAAAAAGAAGTACACTTCATCATACTTTAGACATTATATGTGACCCAGGACCACAAAACCAGTCATAAGTCGCACGGTTATATTTGTAGCAATAGCCAACAATACATTGTATGGGTCAAAATTACTTATTTTTCTTTTATGCCAAAAATCACTTGGATATTAAGTAAAGATCATGTTCCATGAAGATATTTTGTAAATTTCCTACCATAAATATATCAAAAATGTATTTTTGTGAGTGGATATGCATTGCTAAGGACTTCATTTGGACAACTTTAAATATTTTGATGTTTTTGCACCCTCAGATTGTAGTTGTTCAAATAGTTGTATCTCGGCCAAATATCCTATCCTAACAAACCATACATCAATGGAAAGCTTATTTATTCAGCTTTTAGATGATGTATAAATCTCAGTTTTAAAAAATTGGCCCTTATGACTGGTTTTGTGGTCCAGGGTCACATATACTTTAAATGAATATTCTTAAGTGCAAACTGAATGTAATGTTTTAGGACACTTCTTAATGCATGTTATTTACAATTAAATAAAAAAAAAAGTATTATAGTTTGAAAATGTGTATATAGTTTATATTAAATGCAATTAGTATTTAAGTAGGATTTAAGTACATCTTTGTATGTAATTTCATAATACTTCTTTTGACTTTGAATTGTACTGCCGAATGTGCTGACAAGCATAGTAAACTTGCTTTAATGTCATTACTATTGTTGCGCTTCTGGCAACATTAAATCCTGGAGAGAAGACTATTCTAGATTGACGAGTGCACATGCAGGAGGACAAAGTTTGTCCTCAGGGCCTCTCCATCACTGGATGTTTTTAAAACCAGTTTAAAGACTTATTTTTACTCTTCAGCATTTGAGTGATGCTGTGCATGTGTATGTATATATTATTTTTTATATAGTTGGTGTTCCATGTTATGTATGTATATACAATTTGTTTGATTGACTTTGATATTTGACTTTTATCTCCATTTTTTCCCCTCCTTTTCTATTTTAACTTCTGATTTACTGTAAAGCACTTTGGATCAACTACAGTTGTGTTAAATTTGTGCTATATAAATAAAATTTGACTTGACTTGACTTCTAAGCGAGAGAGGGCGCGTGTCCAGTTTTGTGCGAGACGGGAATCCGCTTGTGAGCGGAGAGCTTCCTGCTCACGCATTTGATGCGCTCTCGCTTTACATAATGCGCTCTCGACATTTGTCATTACAATAACACCATAGAAACCACCTTAAACGAACTATTAACGTGAGATGAAAGTCGTGTCTAAAAGTTGCAATAAATTTTTTATTGGTTAAAATGAATGGAGAATATGTTTTTCCGTAAGTTCTCGACCATTTCCGTGAGTGCCGCTCGAGCATCCACGGGATCGGCACACGTTTTGTTTGTTTGTTTGTTTATTTGCCATCAGGATGGATAATTACATGCTTTAAATCATCAATTTTGGCACCTTTGAGCAGCTCTTGAGGTTATTATCCAGTATGTGAGATGAAATCTTTGTTTGTGTAGCTGTGAAAAAAGATAATAATACAGAAATGCGGGACACTACTTGCGTCTTGCGGGACGCGGGATAAAGCTCCCAATTTCGGCTCCCAAAATGCGGGACGAGTGGTCACCCTAGAAGTAATACACTGTAAAAACAATGCATTCTGGGTAATAGCAAAGTCCCTTTAAGACAAGTCATTTCACTCTGCGGCCATCTTTGAAACGCTTCTCAGGCATCCAAGTGCAGCTTCTATCTCTTTGAATGGGGAAACATCAAATTCTCCATAGCTGTTCGCCAAGCTTTCGATTAAATTTTATATTTGAAATCACCAATGAAATCTGACAACAACTGTCTCATTTTGTTTCTAAATGCTCGAATCATGACAAAAAAAACTGTATTTTTCAGGCTGGCTCAAGCTAATACGCATCCGCAGTCCTAAATGCACGTCTCTCCTGTCTCATTTCGGAGGCGCGAGTCTGACTGTTTCTATAGAAACCGGAGCTTCTAACGGCCGCTGCAGTGACGCGATATCGATTGGCTCTTATTTAGAAGGCGGGACTTATTTCGCCATATTGCGCGTTGCACTTTCTCTCATTCAAAACAATACGAGTGACACGTCTTTTGTTATTCTATAGTCTTTGGAAATATTTGTTATTTTCGACAGATAATATTACCCAGAATGCATTGATTTTACGGTATATTACTGTTTGCAATGGAAAAAGGTATTTTACTGTGTTAATTTGTTTCATTTTTTTACAGTTATTTTTAGAGTGTACATTTAAAATATATTAACTTTAAATGTAATATCAACTAACACTACACTTAATTATAATCAAGTAGGCCTACTTAACATCTGCTTTGATATGTTAGTTAACACATCAAAAATTTGTGTAGGCTACATTTCCTTAAAACATGACAAAAAATTACAAAGCTGTCCAAAGTGGCATTTTATTTGATTAATAGTAGGCTGTCTGCCTGCAGTGCAAGTACTTTTTTTTTTTTTTTTTCAAATATACATTCAGGTTTTGAAGCACACTACAAGTGCACATTACATTCAAATAAGCACACTTCTTTTTCACTAGGGGGTTGATACAGCAAAGATGGAGGTAGGGACGGATGCTCAATCAAACCTGGGCTATAGTGCAGCGGGTTTAGCGATGGAGCCCGCGTCGCGAGAGTAGCGGATAGGCAGCACTATTTATAGCTAATCCTGTTTAAGCGAGGTCATGCTCTCTACCGTCCCTGAGACAGAGCAGTGGAGTTAAACGCTCGCGTGCCAGCGTACAAGAAGCATCCCCTGCGCTTTTAGTGCATCGTACCAAACAAAAAAAACACATCCCAAGAGGCTATTTAGCATTATAAATATCAAAGGGGATTTTTCCATGCTTATTTTGCTAATATAACCTATGGGACGACACATCCCAACTAATTTTCAGAAGAAAAAAAAACATTATTTTATAAATATAATTCTTCAGTAGCCTTTATCCTCAATCTATAGACAAAAAAAATACTCTTATATTAGATGTGGCTGGATAGTGGAGCCTTCAATAAGATAATATCTAGTAAATCTCTGCTACGGCTCTTCTCTTGTTGCTAATAATAACAGCTACATCAAGTTTATCATGTCTATCACATCGCCCTATCTTTGCTGGTTGCTGGTGATGACAGCTGTTTCAACAAGGGATGACACCTGTACCTGGGACAAGCGCTGGCCAATCGGAGTCTGCGTTAAATCCCGAGCCGTGCCTCTGACGTAAATCCTCCACAGACTACAGCGCGCGGTGGGCGGGTCGTCACGGATCGAGTTGTAGATCCACTGCGCGAGACTATTGATGA
Organism: Hypophthalmichthys molitrix; assembly: GCA_037950675.1. NCBI lineage: Eukaryota > Metazoa > Chordata > Actinopteri > Cypriniformes > Xenocyprididae > Hypophthalmichthys > Hypophthalmichthys molitrix. Next base: position 13,089,127 of record CM075515.1, on the reverse strand, counting down.
TGCCAAGTGGAACTGACGCGCACCAGTTCAAAGTGAGTACACATGTATGCAATAAAAATGCATTATTATACAGTAGGCTATATAAAAGGGTTGTTTCAGATATTACAGTAGGAACCAGATGACTTAAAAAAAAAAAAAAGTCTTAATCAAGAGATTCGGTTTAAAGCGGAAACATGCTGTTTGAAGTTATTCTAATATTTTAGCTTGTAGAAATCGCGTAATTAATACTCGTTTTTTATAATTTCCTTTTTATGTATCCAATTTTTCTGCTTTATACCTTCTGGCAGCAAAATATGATTCTTTATGAGAATTCATTACTGTTCTAAATATTCTCCCAGACATTAGACAACGAAGAAAAACAATGGTGTTTTTATTTCAGATGAATCTAATTTAAAACAGTATTACATTTTAGCTTCTTAGATAGATTACGCGTTCGTCTGTCGAATCTTTTCTAAAGGAGAACTGTGATTAGTCTTTCTTGTAAACTTCATGCTCATTAAGCCCTTGTAACACATATGGGCCCATTACTGCGCGCAATGCTGTTTGTGCCGCCAGGAGGATTTTGCATGGCACAATGACTTCATAATCATAACTGCCTTGCATCATGCTTTCTGCTTTAGGGGCCAGTAATTTGTCTTCAGGTCATTTCATGTTAATAATTTTATGATGATGAAATAGACCAAATAGTAGAATATGTTTATGGTGATAATGTAGACCAGTAGGCCAAGTAGAATGTCATAATATCAACATTTTATTACGTTCAGTGAGGGTGCGAATTGTGGGGAGTTAGTCAAAACAAAATGTTGATGGGGTTTCAAAGTATGTTTTATCAAAAAAGTCTATACAATACGGCAACGTTTTTGTTAAAGTAACCACAAAGTTGCATTAAAAGTTAGTCAGAATGTGCTTATATAACGTTACACAGACGCTAGCGAACAGGTGTTGCTTTCGGCTAGGAGGTGGTAACCATAGCAACAGTTAGGCGCTCTAGTTCTTTCCTCACGTCGACAAAACGTACGTCCCATCATTATTTTTATCTTTTTATTATTGGGTAAAGGTGCAATATGTAAGATTTTTGCAGTAAAATATCCAAAAACCACTAGGCCAGTGTTATATATTTTGTTCACTTGAGTGCAATATCCAAAATGTTTCCAACTATTTGTAAATCGTGAGAAAATTGCAATTTTAACCAAGGCTCCGGGACGTGTGAGGAGTCGCCTGTCAATTGCGTCATACCCGCGTTACCCTCGGTTTCTGGTTTTATTTTGTAAAAACCATGGAAACACCAAAGAGGCTTTAATATTTACATGTTTTAATAGGCAAGGGAACAACTGTTTTGAAATATTTATAGACAGAAAACTAATTATTGTTATATAGCTCAACACTTTTAGTCTAATTGTTTAAATCTAATTTTCTTGATTTTTTGCGAGTACCATGCTTTACCATGCCTCAGACAAAAACACTATTTTGTCAAGTAGCAAACATAGCAAAATCAGATGCAGCTTTATTTTTAGTAACAGTAATACAGCATTTTCTCCATCATACAATACGTTTTAAAATTAATTGCATGCCATTTATCAACACAAGCCATCCAGCATTTAATATGATATTCTAAAATCGATCTATCTTACTGCAGTGTGTCTCAAACAAGTGTCTCACAGCAGCCGCCGAGTGAATGCACAGAGTAACGTTATAACATAATTTTCAACACTCTCAAATGTATCTAATATGATAAACAGATAGGGCTGTCTTGATAACCGCAATATCGTAATACCGCGCTATTGACAAGCCAACCACAGAGGACTGCAAAAACCAGCGCAACCGCGATATTTGCATGTTTTCTATTTTTTTTTTTTTTTTTTGAAAGATTATGTCTTTCTTATTTTACACTTCATGCATGTGTACTAAATATTAAATAAGTTAATAATGATAGCATAATGTGTGCCATGGTGATTTGTACAGAGGCTCCGTAGATTTGCACTAACAAGCTTAAACAGACAGTGAACGTGACAGAGATCGACTGAGCGTGTGCGATTACCTGTGTCTGCCCGAGACATATATTCGTGAAAAAAGGTAGTCGTGTCCAAGGATAGCGAAATCTCTGCCTTAGCATCGACGCATTACTGTTCCGCTGAGCCGTATAAAGTGGCACTCAAAGTTAAAATGATTTCAACAGCTTGTCTTTATTTCTTGTTTCAACGCTCTATTTAGTGTCGTTATTGAATATGACCTCGTTACACAGTATAGCCTATAAATGGCAGCAATATCGCATATTGCGCTATTGAGCCACTCAAAAATACCACAAGGTAAATTCCTTAACCGCGACAGCCCTATAAACAGAGCTGCGTTACTTCATACTCATGACCGGAAAAACGGAAGCAGCGCCGGCGACTGTTGCATAATAAATGTTCTGCTGCTTGCGGCGTGTGTTGCGCAATCGCTCCAGCGGCCTCGTTCAGCTCCCACGACACTCGGTCCTGCTCTGCTTCATACTACAGTAATGTTAATAATCACATCCATGAACGTGATTTCTTCCTGAGTCCTATCCTGATTATTTTCCACCAGCTGTGATGTGAAGACCACATGTCCCTAATAAAAAAAATAAGAAAAATAAGTATTTTGGCGTGGTATTATGTGATGTTTGATGTCATAAATCAAAAATATACAATACTGAACATATTAGATATAGTGAAATTCCTGTAAAATGACAAGTTATTCCTTTCAGATGCTAATTTATTAACATTTCTCACCTATTCCCTTCATTTAGACAGTAATATTCCATATCTGACTTCCAGAGCTTGATGATTCATCACAATGTGACTCACACTTCTCATTCACAGCATGAGTAAATATGGATTTTCAGCTTTCTTGTCACATAAAGGTTAACAGACAGTTTATTTTTGACAGCATTTAGTTTGGCACATTGAAAAAGGTGCTGCTGTGTGTGACCATTCTTTATAAAAGACAGATTTTATAATCTTACAATACCAGTTTGGACCTCATATACAATGATTGTGTACATAAAACCTCTAATAGTGACATTCAAGCTGTTCTTTCAGCCTTCTTTATGAAATTCCCCTTTTAGTTTATTTTGTGATTCAAATAAATGTACCAACTAAAAGCTTTTTTATACAGAAGAGCAACTCTTGTGCCCCAGGCTCTATCCAGCTCACTCAGAAGTCTGAATGAACTGAGGCTACTATCTAGGAATGAGTAAATGTGTTTGTTTGTGTTCAACAGCGCATACTCTTCCATACAGCAGCCATGGCTTCATGTCTCACTACTGCCACAGATTGACTAATTAGATTAAGCAAGAAGCTTTCCTAAGATAATCATTCAGCGAGCCATTTCCTCTAATGGAGACTGTGCTCCTCAACACTGTCCACTGAAGGTCAAATAATTTGGTGAAGTAAAGGAGAATTTTTGGCATGTCACTTTGTAATACAGACTTTTGTGTTGTTTGGGGTTATTGTACATGACAGTGAGTCACACAGTCTCTGAAAGCAGCACCTTTTGACTGTGCTGGTCGCGGTGCTGCATTTGTCTCGTTGTGGCAGGAATGGATACGTAAAACAAATCTGTGAGTATATACTTTTCCATCTGTTTAATGACAATGAATTAAAGTATATAGACTATCACAGTGTGTTTTAGTTTAGTGCTTCTGTCAAATAAATATTTCAGTCGTTTGATTGGCAAGTCAAGGTTGGATTTTGTTGTTTTCTTCTATAATTGGGAAAAATTGGGACACAAATAAAAAGTAAAGATAAAGCTCCAGTAGTGTTGAGAACAAACATTTAATGTCTGAAGAAATATGAGATGCTTTAAAGTCTGCAAATTTTGTTTAATATAACCAGAACATATTGTGTAGTCCATGACGTTTGAAAGGGCTTTAGATGTCACTCGAAACAGCCTTTGAATCTTAACATAATTTACAATTACAACAATCCCAGACTTCTTTGTTGATTTGCAGTGAAAATATTTGTTCAGTTATTATCTTTAACTTAACTATTTGCAAAAATATTAATGAAAACAATAATAATATATAAATAACACTGGTTTGATCATATGTTCATTCAGTTATACCCTCTAAAACTTTATTTGCCATTCTCTGTTTCTTGAACAGAACTTTTGAGTCACGTCTATTGTTTTTGGCAGATCTCTTCTAGACGAGATGCCAGTTTTATATAACAGAACTAATTTTAGCATTCCGTTCTTTAAGCAGACGTAACGGATCTTTCCACTGAAGGGTCATTACAAAAGCCTACTGTCGCTTTGCATACTTATCAACATCATTTTTAACAGTGACACATGGTTTGATGTGACTTCCTTTGTTGACTGACAGTGAAATCACTTGATCTGGCAGTTGTGACAGGACACAAATAATCACATTTTATTTGGCTTCAAGTGCTAAATGTTCATAAAAGATGACATGGGAATGATAGAGCATGTAATGAACTTGCTTTTGGTTTTTGTTTCAGATGTAACTTGGTAATGATTTAACCTTCAGTGACTCCAATCAAACCAAGATGAGAGAAGATACACCAGAAAATCAAGTGGAAATGGCATACGAATTACACCTGGTTTGTCATCAAAAGAGTCGCTTTTTGCATCCCTGAGGAAATAAGTCTGGATATTGTCACCGCTTGCCCAAGGGGAAGCCACTTCTCCTCCGTTTTTTGGTGCGCTTCAGTGGGAACATGGCCAAAAACTCATTCCGCGGGTCGAAGTACAAGGCAGAGGCCAATCATGATGGAGAGTTTGGCTGCACACTCAAAGAGCTACGCTCTCTCATGGAATTCAGAGGGACAGATGGATTACAAAAAATTCAGGAGTGCTATGGAGATGTTCAAGTACTCTGCTCCAGGTTAAAATCATCACCAACAGAGGGTAAATATTTCATTTGCTCTCAGTGCATTAACTGACAATAATATGCACTGACATTTTCTTTTTTTATTACCAAAACAAGTTTATATGTGGTAAAAGGGTTAGTTCACCCAAAAATGAAAATTCTGTCATTAATTACTCACCCTCATGTCATTCCAAACCCATAAGACCTTCGTTCATATTCGGAACACAAATGAAGATAATTTTGATGAAATCTGAGAGCTTTCCTGTCCCTGCATAGACAGCTACGCAACTACCACTTTGATGCTTCAAAAAGTTCATAAATAGATCGTAAAATTTAGTCCAAAATTTCTGAAGAGACACGATCGCTTTATATGATAAACAGATTTAATTTAGTCTTTTATTCACATAAACATTCATCAACTCACACATCAGTTGTGGTAAACGGAAGATCAAATATGTTCGCTTGATGTGCGAGAAACAATGAGGTTTATTCTCGTGTTACGCAGCACGTTTGAGCTTTTGCAAGAGGTTTGTTCTCACGCGTCAAGCAAGCTTCTGTTTATGTTTGCATATGTTTATATGTGAATAAAAGCCTAAATTAAATCTGTTCATCGTATAAAGCGATCGAGTCTCTTCAGAAAATTTGGACTAAACCACTCAATTCATATGGATTAGTTTTACGATCTCTTTATGAACTTTCTGAAGCAAAGTGGTAGTTGCGTAGCTCTCTATGCAGGGACAGGTAAGCTCTCAGATTTCATCAAAAAGATCTTCATTTGTGTTCCGAAGATGAATGAAGGTCTTACGGGTCTGCAACGACAAGAGGGTGAGTAATTTATGACTGTTTTCATTTTTGGGTGAACTAACCCTTTAAACTGGAAAATTTACTGTTTAAGTCAAATTGGCTGTTTAAGTCATTTCAACTCATTCTAGATGAATCTTGTATTAACTTAAAAATAAAGTTGAAATTGGTTAAATTATTTTTATGAGTTAAAGTAATGAAAAAAACAAGTTGTCATGACTTACTGATATAATTTTTTACAGTGCAGAGGAAATAAGCATGCACAATTAAATATCCAATATCAACTGATACCGATACATTTAAAAAATCTCTAATATCAGCCGGTTAGCGATATGGTACTGATATATCATGCATACCTAGGAAAAACATCACTTTCAGCTCTGCTGAACCACAGGTCTTATTCAACCAAATGGTTTAATGACACGGAGGCTGATTTAGTCTGGTGGTTATACTGTAGATCTGAGCTGAACAAAGGATGAATGTTCAGACTTCACAAGGGTTGATCCATGACCTCTCACCATTTCGCCCTTGTGCAAGGCATTTAACCTCAGGCCCTTCAAGGAAGATTGTCTCTGTTACAAGTGTACCGTAATCGCTTTGGATAAATGCGTCAGCTAAATAACTAATTAGCAATTAGACGTTTCAGACATCTTTTTCCATTTGCTTGTGTGCGTAGCACTGTAGCTTTCATTAAGGAAAATATTTTAGCTTTTTAAAAATCTCTCAGCATCTCCGTTGGACGATGGAGCAAAAATGGAGCCCATAATTTAGGTACATAGTTCGTCCGCATGCTCCAGGTGAAAGGCTGTGCCTGTAAAAGGCAGTTGTACCACTGTATGCAGTCCACACCGCAACTATAACATTACAGTACCGAGAAATGATATTGGTGGAATCACTTTCAGAACGATGTTTTGATGAATGATAAAAACATTGACAGCCAATCAGAATCTATCCTGTTTTAAAGAGCTCGAGCATTTAAAGTGGCAGACAACAAACCTTGTGCATTAGTGAGGACAGTAATATTGTTTTTGGCAGCAAGAGCACAAACTAATATACTAATACATTATTAAAATCAGAAGTTGTATCTGTTATTTGTATTATTTAATGGACAATGAGCATTTGTATTTTTATTTAAAGTTTACAAAGATTAAAAAATACTGTAACAAATGCATTGCTCATTGTTAGTTAATGGTAGTTAATGCGCTAACTAACATTAACTAATGGGAGTTTTTTGTAAGTGTTAATGATATTTTAAATTATTGACAACCCTAATATTTTTAGTCATTATTTCTGCTTTCTAAGTGTCTTTCTAAGTGCCCCTGGTTAAGAATCAAAGCTAAAATGAATAACAATATTTAAAAAGTTTTACATCACTTGTAGCTAAATCTCAGTTATTATTTGTCAGTCAGTTTAAAAAAAGATGTTTAACCACTGGACATTATTGCCTTTCTTAGCAAGTGGCACCTGGCATTTGTCACTTAATCGTCATGGTTATGAAAGTGACCATGTCGTCTTGGATTTTACAGTTCCTCTTTTTGCACATTTCACCTTTATTCATCTCCTTCTGTGCTTCTAGTTTAGACCAATCCGTCTACATGTTATTTCAACAAACTCAACTCCAATCATTTGTCTAACACCATGATAAGCTTATGTATCCCTTGATAATTCCAGCGAAATATGTTAACACACTGCTCTTGTGATTCTTTCATTTAAGATTTTTATGTGCATTATAAATACACAGTCTGTCTGTTTTGAAAGACGCTCTTGTAACAATCTGATCTTGATTATTGGTTTATTAAGTCTTATATTTTCTGGTTTGATTTACACTGGCTTACCACTCTTTGCTGACATATTTAGCTCAGTCATGAGCCATAACAGTTGTAGTTGTGACAGGTGGGACCAGATCAATTTACCTCATGTAATCCCACTCACCTCAAACCGAGGCAGGCTCTTTATTGCTCCGCTTCACGCTAATCTCACTGGCCGCTGCTCTGCTGCATGGGGTTTACATTCATTTTTGCCCTTGCCAACAGTGGGTAAACCTTTGAGGGGGCAGAGGACTAGCATTTTGTAATTGAGCAAGGGAAGGAGGGGAGGGATTACACTGTGTTAGTGTTCAGGCTGTGCTCTTGCTTGCGTAGGGGGTGGAAATCTTGATTTTTTCAGAATCCATTATGTTTAAAATGAAAAACAAAACAAAAAAATAAAAACCCTCTCCAAATCCAATTCAATTTCTAAAGCGTTTTAAAAAAAGAACTAGAATAAGTCCAAGTTTGAGGACTGACTTATTCTTTCAACTTGAAACATCTGTCATTTTGTTTTTAATTGCAAACTCGGTACATATTAGCCTCGTTCAGACTGTCAGTCCAAATCCGATTTTTGTGCATATTCAATCAGAGTTAGAAAGTGTGAACTACAAAAAATCACATGAAATGTGATTTTTACAAATCCGTTTCGAGCTACATTCATATGTGGTTTGTGGCATTTCTTGAAATCTATTTCAGTCTGACTGCTCTGATCGGATTTTGCATGGTTTATGTGACTTTCTCACGGCACGTAAAATGTAAACATCAAATGTGGAGACATGTTTTGAAGCCGGCGGAGATGACAACACGTAATAAAGTCGCACATACCTGCCTTTTACATTTCTGCCACATTTCTGGACAATCAATAATTTTAGATCAGATACACAAATAATCGGATTTGGACGGTGTGAACGTAGCCATAGATACCCCACAAGGTGTGATTTATAGATGTTTAGGTCATTTAAAGTCATATCTAATTCAAACATTATCTTACCAAGAAACCCCTCAGAAATCTCCTCATGTTTGAACAATGCAAGGGTGTTAAATTATGCAATTAGAAAATCATCTTGACTGTAATGGTGGTATGATATTTTTACATTCAGAACCATAATCTTATTAGATAAAATAAATTGTTACAGTATTTGTTGTGGTTATTTGCTCTTAAAATCCAGTTTTATAGCTTAATATTTGTATTATCTATACCTTAATGTTTTTTGTAATAGTAATGCAATTGTAATTTTATTCTGCTCTTTCTCTTTGTCTAGGATTAAGTGGTCATTCTGATGACATTGCAAGAAGAAAAGAAGAATTTGGAAAGAACTTTATACCACCTAAAAAGCCCAAAACATTCCTTCAATTGGTGTGGGAAGCATTGCAGGATGTGACACTAATTATTTTGGAAGTTGCAGCCATAATATCCTTAGGCCTTTCTTTCTATAAACCTCCTGATGCCGAGAGAGAATGTGAGTATCGTAGGGCTTTTAAGCTTGCTATGAATAATATGCCTCTGTTTCTCTTGTTCAGTGGTCCTCTGGAATAACAATGAATTTGAAATTGTAACATGGCCTGAAGGTGATGTAGTGCTATTATGTATTCGGCTCACCCAGGGCTTCTGGTTTTAGCAAAAAATACTTTTTCCTGAGCCCTGCTCTGCATTTAGCAGTAAAGTCCTGCATACCCTGCTGAAAAATCCAGCATAAACCAGCATAAACATTTTGGTCCAGGCTGGTTTATGCTGGTTAGAGCTGGTATAGTGCTGGTCTAGTGAACCAGCAGAGTCATGCTGTTCTCAAGCAAAACTGAGCTGGTGTAGCTGGTCCTCCAGCACTCCCGCTTTCCATTCTGGTACCATCATGCAAAACTTACCTTATATTGGTGAACAGCAATGCTGGATTTTCAGCAGGGCATTCATTACTTACAAACAAGGTAGAAAAATGACATTTTGCCTTCCATGAAATTGCCTTCCATGGGCCAGATTTACTAAACAGGGCAAATTAACGTGAGACCACAATCCCGTAAAAGCACCAATGGAAGTGGAAAGTTCTGCGGGTGATTTACTGACACAGACTAAGTGAGATCATTTCCATAATGACCAACACAGTATATCAAGGGCAGCACAAATTCACGTAGAGTCTACTAACACAGGCACAGAATGGGTTAAGACATGCTTTTTTGGGTGCGTTAAATAATCGCGCAAATACCAGTAAATTCGATTATCACAAACCTTAGTAAATCACATTTTGCTTAATTCATTTAAATACACTCCTCCCATAAATATTGCATCTGAAAGGGAAAGTCCTACAAATGCATATGCAATAAGGTCAACCACAAAAATAACTGTGCCTTTTCATTGATAACTTTTCACTAAGTAGTTTTTTAAAGGCAAAAGAGGGCTTGCACTGGTGCAAGCAATTGGTAAATCTGGCCCCATGTATGTTGCATTATTTTTATTTGAATAAAATGTGTCAGTATAAATTATTTTCTTGCATGTTTGTGGCAAACAGCACAAGTCAATGTGTTATTTGCAGAATCATATTCAAGATGAGTCAGTCTCTCAGTCTTAAAGTTGGACCCTGCTTATGCTGCACATACAACTAAAGAATCAGAAATAACCTCTCCTAAATTCACACTTCAGACTTATATACTACCAATCAAAAGTTTGGAATCTGTAAGATTTTTTAATGTTTTGAAAGAAGTCTATTATGCTCGCCATCTGCATTTATTGTATCAAAAGTAAAATACAGTAAAAACAGTAATATTGCGAAATATTGTTACAATTTAAAATAACTGTTTTCTATTTTAATTGATTCCTGTGATGAATTTTCAGCATCATTACTTCAGTGTCACATGATCCTTCAGAAATCATTCTAATATGCTGACTTGCTGCTTAAGAAACATTTCTTATCAATGATAAAACAGTTGTGCTGCTTAATGTTTTTGTGGAAAATTTGATTATTCTTTGATGAATAGAAAGTTCAAACGAACAGCTTTTATTTGAACTAGAAATCTTTTGTAACAATATAAAAGTCTTAACTGTCACAACTGAATTAATTGCTAAATTAAAGTATTACTCTTACTGATCTCAGACTTTTGAAAGGTAGTGTGCATATACATATATCTAGTCTTTTATATAATCTAAGACTTATATACACAAGTTGCCATAGTAGCTATTTCTGACAGTTACTTTCACATTGGTGCAGACTGTGGTAGGGCGGCTGGAGGAGCGGAGGACGAGGGTGAGGCAGAGGCGGGCTGGATTGAGGGTGCTGCCATCCTCTTGTCCGTCGTTTGTGTGGTTCTTGTCACGGCATTCAACGATTGGAGCAAAGAAAAACAATTCCGCGGACTGCAGAGCCGCATCGAACAAGAACAGAGGTTTACTGTGCTCCGAGGCGGTCAAGTCATTCAGATTCCTGTATCCGAGATTGTGGTTGGAGACATCGCACAAGTAAAATATGGTAAAATTATGGTGTCCCTTGAGATTCAAACCGGTTTTTAATATATAGGACAATTTATTTCATTATTGGATTTCAGCTGAAAATGAAAATTATGTCATCATTTACTCAACCCATGTGTTGCTTTAAACTCATATGCTGTTAGATGGAAATTTTTGAAGAATGGTTATACAGCTCTTGCCATAAAGTGACAGTTTATGGTGACCATATCTGTCAAAAAAGGACAAAAAAAACATTTTTTTAATTCTGCATGTAAAAGTGTTAGATGAAAGATTCAAGGGAAGTCAAGATTATCAGTGAATGACTTTAAATTTCGGTTTGATTCTCACACAGACCTATTACTTCAGTCATATGGACTGTTTTTGTGGTTCTTTTATGGGTCTTATTTCGGCGATGATATGAACTGTCGTTTTATGGGAAACAGCTGTATGAAGGGAAAAAAGCTGCATACTGGTTTGGAACAACAGATGAAAAAATCATCTTTTTGGATGAACTATTCCTTTAAAAAGTAAGGTTAAAACATAAAATACAGGGGCTTTTTTTGCATTTTTTTGTCCTTGTTTTTTGGTTGGCATTGGCCTTGCTCGATTAAAACCTTTCTTTTGGCTTGCGATGCAAACATCTGTCTGTTGTGTCTCAGACGACACCATCTGTCATTTGTGCTTGCAGGTGACCTCCTTCCTGCTGACGGTGTACTAATCCAAGGCAACGATCTAAAAATTGATGAGAGCTCCCTCACTGGGGAGTCAGACCATGTGAAAAAAACCCTGGACAAAGACCCCATGCTTCTTTCAGGTTTTTCCTCTGCTTTTCTTGAAGTGACAATAATTGTAAAACTCAAAAGTTCAAGAATGATGCAGTTTTGCCATTGCAATACTGGTTACATGACCATTTTTACCCTGTTTGCTCAGGCACGCATGTCATGGAGGGCTCTGGAAAAATGCTGGTCACTGCAGTGGGGGTGAACTCTCAGACGGGAATCATCTTCACTCTGCTCGGAGGCGGAGATGATGATGATGATGATGACGATGAGGAGAAAAAAAAAGAGAGGGAGAGGAAAAAGAGGGAGAAGGAAGAGAAAAAGAGGGAGAAGGAAGAGAAAAAGAAAGAAAAAGAGAGGAAGAAGAAGGAGAAGAAAGAAAAAAAGAAAAGTATGTTGCTGAAGATGAGTTTCTGAAATGTATTTCCAAAATAATTCCTTAATTATTGATGTTTTTTTAACCAAGTTTAGGTCCACCACCCCACTTCCAAATGAAACTTTAGTAATTTTGACCAGGAACTGTGTAGATACATAATTTTAAACATGGCTAAAATCTCACATCATCTCCAAATGATCTGTATCTATAAACAGTGTTGGGGAAAGTTACTTTTAAAAGTAATGCATTACAATATTTCGTTACTCCCTAAACAGTAACTAATTGCGTTACTTAGGTACTTTTTATGAAAAGTAATGCGTTACATTACTTTTATGTTACTTTTTTTCACCTGGGCTGGGCTTGCATGTTTGTTTTTTAATAACAACAAAAAAGTTATATTTTTGGTAAATGGCAAACCTTTCACACCAAAAGTGAAATGAATAAGCCCCAGGCTGAAGGAAATGCATATTTATGCCTGTACAGTAGAGGGCGCAGCTCAAACAAACCTTTCAGCTGTGCTGCCATTCTGGATTAAAGAAGAATAGGATACAGGAGAAGAAAGATCAACACTCTTTATTTCTAATAAATAAGAATCCAAGGCACTTCTTCCGATTCCAAAATATTAAAAAGCCTTTATTCAAACATGGCTAACTTTAGAAACATTAAAAACTGACTAAAACACTTGCACACTGATGCATTTCGGCCACTCTTAGTTTGGTTGAATTGGATCATTGAAGGTCAGCAGCACAGACATTGATTTATAAAGTGAGATTAAATACATAAAGTGTATTTGTGTAATTTAATATAGTTAATTATTACAGGTTTGCATAAAATTCTGAGATTGCATTTCACTGTTTTTATTCGTTTTGAGGAATACTGACAGTTTTTGTGTAAGCGAGATGAGTAAATGCATGTTTAGTCTAGAACTACAATAACATCATGTTCACACAGCGCACACAACACCTCTGCAATTTATTTCTCTCAACATGGGGACAACAGAGCTCAGTCAATAAATGTGAAAAAGTAGCTTGCGTTACTTATTTGAAAAAGTAACTTGGATATCTTGTTGTAAATTGAAAAAGTAATGCGTTACTTTACTAGTTACTTGAAAAAGTAATCTGATTACGCAACTCAAGTTACTTGTAATGCGTTACCCCCAACATTGTCTATAAATATCACAAATATGTGATTGATCCATCTCACTTTTCAACAGACAAAAAGCCAGATGCAACAGATAAAAAGAAAGGTGTGTATCAGCACATAGTGCTGTAATTGTATATCATAGCATTTCCTTTAGCTCAGTGGTTCTCAGCTGGTGGTTCGTGACGTAAATAAGCCGGTTCTGATGGGTTGTGGATTTTGACTGCAGGGAAAAACAATGCTAAATACAAATAATAAAATGCAACCATATAATTAGGTATCTCTTCCTATATCTTTTGTTGTTGATCAATCAAACCAATGAAACAGTATTTATTGGTGCGAATTCATCTGCTATTTGGATAAATTTAGTCAAATTAGGCAGATGACGTGACCTCATTGTCACAGAGTCATTTTGATGGGCCTATACAGTGATAATATTAACAAATTTTAATGTTTGATATTAAGCACATTTTTACAAAACCAGTTGAGAACCACTACAGGAAGATTCGCTACAGGAAGTAGCAGTCACTGACATAGTTCAGTCAGTAGTTGCTCTTTTGGCACGCAGTGTGTGTCTTTCTTTCCTTATGTATTGAGTGTACAAGAATATCGTGTGAACATATGGTTGAAGCTAGTATCTAATTGTGCTCTTCACTCTTTTCATGCTGATTAGCAGTAAGAAGATTAGGGCCTTTGGCCTTACAGCTTTACTTTTTTCTCTTGTCCACATACAAACACATACAGGCAGACACATAATGTAGATCTCCACAGTAAACAATGTGTCACAGTTTCCACAAATATATTAAGCAGAACAACAGTTTTCAACATTGATAATAATAGGAAATGTTTCTTGAGCAACAAATCAGCATATTAGAATGATTTCTGAAGGATCATGTGACACTGAAGACTGGAGTAATTCAGCTTTGATCACAGGAATAAATTACATTTTAAAAAAATGATATTAAAATAAAAAAGTTAATAAACGCTGTAAAAAAACGAACATGCTGTTGCATTAAGAAGCTATTTCGTATTTTTTGTTTCGAATAACGTGATGTATTCAGGTTTAGTAATTTTGAATTCAACAAAACATTTTTATGTTACATGACAAATCGTTTTAGTTCAGTAACAGTTCGATACATGCACTTGCATAGAGATGGCATAGTTTTAAACATCACTCTTTGGTTTTTGCCTCATTCAGAGAAGGATGGAGGCACAGTGGAGATGGAGCCCCTCAACAGTGATGATGGAACAGAAGATGAGAAAAAAACCAAGATACCAAAGAAAGAGAAATCGGTACTTCAAGGGAAGCTTACTAAACTAGCTGTACAAATTGGGAAAGCAGGTAAAAAAAAACATAAATCATTGATTTTTGAAAATTTGCAAGATACAAAGATTGGTCCAATTTATATGTGTTGCCTTGTTTCAAAACTTATAGAGAGGTGATGTGTTTTTTTACCAGGTCTCTTCATGTCGGCCATCACAGTCCTCATTCTTATGGTGTTCTTTTTGGTGGACACTTTCTGGATCCAGGGGCTTCCGTGGATCAAAGACTGCACTCCCATCTACATCCAGTTCTTTGTCAAGTTCTTCATCATTGGTGTCACTGTGCTGGTTGTTGCCGTGCCTGAGGGTTTACCCCTTGCCGTCACCATCTCATTGGCCTATTCTGTGAAAGTATGTGGTTCATGTTTTGCAACTTTAATGACAAACTTGTACATACAAAAGGTACGTACTGTAGTAAAGTCATCTATGTCATTCCCTGTAGAAAATGATGAAGGACAACAACCTGGTGAGACATCTGGACGCTTGCGAGACGATGGGCAATGCCACTGCGATTTGCTCTGATAAAACGGGCACCCTTACCATGAACAGAATGACAGTGGTTCAGGTGTATATTGGAGACAGACACTACAGGAAGGTCCCAGAACCTGATATGATTCCTGGCAACATCTTGAATCTGCTCATCACAGGCATCAGTGTTAACTGTGCATATACTTCAAAAATAATGGTGAGAAACAAAAATATTTTGTATGAATGTGTGTTTGTGTGAGAGAGTCCTCAAAAGCACAGCAACTATCATCAAAATACTTTTAAATAAACAGTGGGATCTAAAACATGTGACCACAGGAGAAAATGCTTTTAATCTGCATATTTTTTCATTACAAATAATATTATCAGTATAGAAATTTGAGTGACTTTAATTATGCCCCGTTTTGATTTAATGGCATCAACACACGAGCTGCAAGAACTCCACAAGTTTCTGTAAAATAATCAATGTCACAATTTAGTATAATAGATTAAATATAATATAGTATAATATATAAAAATGTCTTCTTTTTATGTATATTATACTATACTTAATTTCTCCATTTTATGTCATAACCTTTATTTTGAAATTCATGTTTGTCTATAGACATTATAGATAAATAGAAACAGATATAGATATATACTGTAGATAAAGATATATGTAGATAT
This sequence comes from Hypophthalmichthys molitrix, assembly GCA_037950675.1. Taxonomy (NCBI): domain Eukaryota; kingdom Metazoa; phylum Chordata; class Actinopteri; order Cypriniformes; family Xenocyprididae; genus Hypophthalmichthys; species Hypophthalmichthys molitrix. Next base: position 13,073,466 of record CM075515.1, on the reverse strand, counting down.
ATAGATATTATTTATTTAAAGATAAATCAATGTGGTTTCAGACTTTTGGACCACACTATATTAAATCTTTTTGTCATCATTTATATGATTTTAGCTCTTTTTTTAAAGATTAGACTTGGTTTCATGATTTTTATAAACCCTTTTTTCTGTCTAGACTGCTGAGAAAGAGGGTGGTCTGCCGCGACAAGTTGGGAACAAAACTGAATGTGCCTTGCTAGGGTTTACCACTGATTTACGGAAAGATTACCAAACCATTCGCTGTGAATATCCTGAGGAAAAACTGTTCAAAGTATACACATTTAACTCAGTCAGGAAATCCATGAGTACAGTCCTTAAAAATACAGATGGAAGTTACCGCATGTTTAGCAAAGGAGCATCAGAAATCCTCCTGAAGAAGTAAGTACGCATTTAATATTAAATTATTAGGGGGAGGGACAATCTCATTCAATAGAGCATTTGATTGGACAAAAATCTGGGTAGTTCAGGATGAGTCATCAGTATTTTTGGTCCAGTTTTCTGGAAGAGACAGAGCATTTAATAGTTTGGAAACACTAAAGGCACAGTCTCATTACCAAAATGTTAGCGAAATTTAACTGGCAAAAAAGGCAAAAGCACCATTCACATGGAAGTCACTTTCAAGCCAAGCAGCTTTCTGTTGGTGAACATGGTGAATTCACATAAATAAAACTTGATCCTGATATGATATTTGCATGGGGAAATGTTTCACCCTTCCTGTTGAAATGACTGAATTTCACCTGCTAAATTTCACCAAGCAACAGTAAATGTGATCGCAGCTTTAGACATTTTTATGAAGAAATCAACACTTCTATTTTCCTAGAATGCAATAAATGGATCAAAAATGACTGTAAATACATTTATATTTTTACAAATGAAAGCTTAGTAATACTAATTGCTTTTTAATGCGAGACTACGTACTTGTATCATTAACTTACAAGTTAGAATCTTTAATATTTCCCCAGGTGCTGTAAAGTCCTGTCAAACAATGGCGATGCCAGAAACTTTAGGCCTATTGATCGGGATGACATGGTCAAACAAGTGATTGAACCCATGGCCTCTGAGGGCTTGAGGACCATCTGCCTTGCCTACAGGGACTTCCCTGTTTCAGAAGGGGAGCCTGATTGGGATAATGAGGCAGATATCCTGACTGGACTCACCTGCATTTGTGTGGTGGGCATTGAGGACCCTGTTCGGCCAGAGGTAATCTCTCACATGGCCTTTAATCCTATTCCATCCACATTCAGACATGATGAAGTGCTCATTACTGTAAGTCAGCATGTGTTTGTTGACACCTAACCCATGGGTGGTATAATCTCCACAGGTCCCAGATGCTATTAAGAAGTGTCAGCGAGCAGGCATCACTGTGCGTATGGTCACAGGGGACAACATTAACACCGCTCGAGCTATTGCAACCAAGTGTGGCATTCTCCATACCGGTGACGACTTCTTGTGCATTGAAGGCAAAGAGTTTAACAGGCGGATACGCAATGAACTGGGAGAGGTGAGCTGGTCAAAAAAAAGTTCTTTATAATTTTTCATTCAAATAAAAGGTTGATATTAAAGGCCTCATCGTCTTTTTAGATTGAGCAGGAGCGCCTGGACAAGGTCTGGCCCAAACTGCGCGTACTTGCAAGATCTTCTCCAACTGATAAGCATACATTGGTCAAAGGTAATCAGTTTTAAACTGGACTGTTGCTAATACATGTGGTGTATATTACATTTGGACTGCATTTGAAATGTTTTGCTGTTTCTTCAAGGTATAATCGATAGCACCGTTGCTGAACAGAGACAAGTAGTTGCTGTCACTGGAGACGGAACCAACGATGGCCCTGCACTAAAAAAAGCTGATGTTGGATTTGCAATGGTATGATTTTTTTATATTTAAACAACTTATTAGCACATCGCTGTGACAGACCAAACAATTGCAAATGAATATTGAAGTTATGACAAATGAAAGAAGAAACAATCTCTCTATGTTTCAATCCATGTTGTGAATATAATCTGAATATTGCAAAAACAATGAGCAAATGAAGCAGCGTTTTTCACATGTGTTCAAGAGAACAAAATGATTACTTGTAGGGAAATTAGCACAAATGAAAATTCCCCAGTATAATCACTAGGGAAGTTAGAAATAACTTAAAGGGGACAAATCATAAAAATCAGACTTTTTCCATGTTTAAGTGCTATAATCGGGTCTGAAGTTTGAGCAAAGCATGCTAACTGTTCTGTTGTTGGCTGCACAGACGAGCACAGAACACTATTTTAGGGTCTCATTAGTTTGGATAGCCTGCAAGTTGACCCTGGCAAGCTTGATTGCTAAAAAAGGAGCATTTCTGTCCTAGAGTTATTTTGGAAAAAATATTAGATCATTCACAGCATTTGATAGCAATCATAGCCTGGTGTGTATGGCTCTATTTAGCAAACAGGTATGCAATGTATAGTGGGCATCCAGACAGGTTTTGCACAAAAGATTAACATGGCGGCACATGCTAGTCGATGAGCTGAATCAATCCACGACAACTACATAAATTTATCCTCTAACCATTCAGAAACGTCCAGTTGCATTCTAAAAGTTGTAACTTCTTCCTGAATCTCTCCATCAGTGTCCAACTCCGATTTGAACAATGTTTGGCTGAACACCGTTATTGACTATCGTCATTTTGGCTGCGTGAGATTCTCCAGCTTTGTTGTTGTCGAGCAACCGAAGTGCGAGCTGTTAAAGCTTTTGGAAAGCGGGCAGGGAGCAGTAGCTCATTTGCATTTAAAGGGACACACACAAAATCGGCATGTTTTTGCTCACACCCAAATAGGGGCAAATTTGACAAGCTAATGAATGATCTGTGGGGTATTTTTAGCTGAAACTTCACAGACACATTCTGGGGACACCAGAGACTCATATTACATCTTGTGAAAAGGGGCATAATAGGTCCCCTTTAATGTGTGGTCAAATTAGCAAAAATTAGACTAAAATTTAATGGGCAAAAAAAGGTCTTTATGTAATTGTCAGTAGACAATTCACGCACGCAGAAGTCTCTTTCAAAGTTTTCTGACAGTGAACGCGGCAATTGACCAACTTGAACATGAAATGGATCGCTATTGAAATGACTGAATTTTGTCAGCAAAATTTTGGTGAGCGATGAGTCCACACCTTTAGTGTTTCCATCCTGCATTTTTAATGCAGTATCGCAGGATTAGAATCAACATACTTAGATGGAAAAAGAATGAATGAATACATTTTGACATTCTGCTGTGTCATTTTCAGGGCATTGCTGGTACAGATGTGGCCAAAGAAGCATCAGACATTATCCTGACAGATGATAACTTCAGCAGCATTGTGAAGGCAGTGATGTGGGGGAGGAACGTCTATGACAGTATCTCCAAGTTCCTTCAGTTTCAGCTGACCGTTAACGTGGTGGCTGTCATTGTGGCGTTCACTGGAGCCTGTATTACACAGGTCAGAGTACTGCTTCCTCTTTCTTCTGTCTATCTTGTACCACCTCATTCTTTCCCTATAACTTTTTGCTTTTTTTACACAGGACTCCCCTCTCAAAGCTGTACAGATGCTCTGGGTGAATTTAATCATGGACACGTTTGCGTCACTAGCTCTAGCGACGGAGCCTCCCACTGAGGCTTTATTGTTGCGCAAACCGTACGGCCGCAACAAGCCCCTTATTTCCCGCACCATGATGAAGAACATCCTCGGACATGCTGTATATCAGCTAACCATCATCTTCACACTGCTGTTTGCCGGTGAGTATCATCCCGAAATATTTAGAGCATCCTATCTGAGTAATCCGGCAAATATATCTCTGACTTTACCTTTCTCACAGGTGAGCAGATCTTTGACATTGACAGCGGCAGGAACGCTCCTCTTCACGCTCCTCCTTCAGAGCACTACACCATCGTCTTCAACACCTTCGTAATGATGCAGCTGTTCAATGAGATTAACGCTCGAAAGATCCACGGTGAGAGAAACGTTTTTGAGGGCATCTTCAAAAACATGATCTTCTGCACCATCGTATTTGGGACCTTTGTTATCCAGGTACGTCACCTTTCAATCTCTATAAGCCTGTGTCAGTTATCAATAATTGTTCTGAATCCCAACATGGTTTCATTTTTTAGATCGTAATCGTGCAGTTTGGAGGGAAGCCTTTTAGCTGTGTAGGTCTCTCTGTTGAGCAGTGGATGTGGTGTGTCTTCCTTGGTTTTGGCTCTCTTCTCTGGGGGCAGGTAGGCCTTTAAAAGCATTTAAACTCCTGCTGACTTTTTTGTTTGTTTTATTTTTTCTTAAAGAATCCATACATGTACAATACAACCAATCAATCACTATACAGGAAATCCTGCTGAAGTTTGATATGGTTGGAATGTATTGTTTTCCTCACCAAAACCACTCTGACCCACAGTTGATTACCACCATTCCCACAAGTCGCCTGAAGTTCCTGATGACAGCAGGTCATGGCACCCAGAAGGATGAGATACCTGAGGATGAGCTGGAGGAGATGGAAGACCTGGATGAAATCGACCATGCTGAGATGGAGCTGAGAAGGGGGCAGGTTTTGTGGTGTAGGGGTCTCAACAGAATTCAGACACAGGTACTGAATGAAGTTTTCACTCCTTGATTGTTTTTCATCAATACATGGATGTTTTATGTCCCAGGATTCAGTTTTGCCCTCACAGGAATAAATTACATTTTAAATTATATTAAAATAGTATTAAGTTATTTTAAATTGTAACAATATTTCACAATATTAATGTTTTATTATATTTTTGATCAAATAAATGCAGCCTTGGTGAGCATAAGAGACTTCTTTCTAAAATTTGAAAAAATCTGTGTTGTTGGTTAAAGACACAATATGTAAGTTTTTACATTTAAAAATCCAAAAACCACTAGAACAATGTTATATATTTTGTTGAATTGTATACTTACATTATCCCAAAAATTTCCAACAATGTTTAAATACATAGAAATCAGCAATTTTAACCAGGACACGGACCGTGTCATTTCCTCGCCTGTCAATAATGTCATATCCTCTATTTCTGGTTTTACTTTCGTAGAAACCATCGAAACACCAAAGTCGCTTTAATATATTATGCGTTTTATTAGACGTGAGCAACTGTTTGGATACACTTATCAACAGAAAACCAACCATTGTTATATAGCTCAACACGGTTAGTCTTATTGTTTGAATCGCTTGTTTTCTTGATTTACCACAAGTACCATGTTTTTACCATGCCTCAGAGACAACACTATTTTGTTAAGTGGCTAACAACACAAGTCATCCAGTTTTTATTAATATGACATTCTAATATCAATCTAGAGTTAACTTTCAGCACACACAAATGTATTTAGTATGATTGTTTTAACCATGTAAAACCGTGCTGCATTACCCTATATACACAACAAATAGAGCGCCAGCAGCTCCGCTGGACTCCCGCGGATCTCGGCCCGCCCTGCTTTATACCTCAGTAACGTTTAGTTCAAGGATTAGTTCAATTCAGAATTAAAATTTCCTGATAATCTACTCACCCCCATGTCATCCAAGATGTTTATGTCTTTCTTTCTTCTGACAAAAAGAAATTAAGGTTTTTGAGGAAAACATTCCAGGATTTTCCTCCATATAGTGGACTCCAACTGGGTTCAATGGGTTAAAGGTCCAAATTGCAGTTTCAATTCAGCTTCAAAGGGCTCTACACAATCCCAGCTGAGGAATAAGGGTCTTATCTAGCGAAACAATCGGTCATTTTCTAAAAAAAATAAAATTTATATACTTTTTAACCACAAATGCTCATCTTGCACTGCTCCGTGATGCGCCACGCATTACGTAATCACATTGGAAAGGTCATGCGTAATGTTGGCAGAAGTACCACGTTAGGGCAGAAAACATTTTCTCTTCCTACTTCAAAATTGTCCGACATTGTTGTTTTACCTTTTTTTGTAAAGGCCATTTCACTTAGTCTTTGCATGTTCACTTTGTAGACAATAGATCGGTACTTCCGCGTACGTCAGGCGTGACCTTTCCAATGTGATTACGTAATGCGTGGCGCATCACAGAGCTAGTGCAAGATGAGCATTTGTGGTTAAAAAGTATATAATTTTTTATTTTTTTTAGAAAATGACAGATCGTTTCGCTAGATAAGACCCTTATTCCTCGACTGGGATCGTGTAGAGCCCTTTGAAGCTGCATTGAAACTGCGATTTGGACATTCAACCCGTTGGTAACTGTTGAAGTCCACTATATGGAGAAAAACCCATGGAATGTTTTCCTCAAAAACCTTAATTTCTTTGCATTTTAATTAGAAATTTTCTGTCGGATTGGTTTCCAATGGCTGTGGAGGTGAAGACAACAACTCCCATGGTTCCACACTCATTCACAGCATCATCAAGCTATGCCTTTGTTTTGAATAAGTGACCTCTAGTGGCAAAAATTACATATTGTGCCTTTAAAGAAACACCCAACTGGGGAGGTTGTTGTTGGTGGTGGTGTCGAGGGTTTATATGTTGTTTCACTCTTTGAGTTCACTGACCTGGTGTTTTTTCTTCAGATCCGTGTGGTTAATGCTTTCCGGGATACCATGTCCCCTTACGAAGGCCTGGAGACGCCGGAGTCTCGCAGCTCCATTCACAACTTCATGAGCCACCCAGAGTTCCGTATTGAGGATTCAGAGCCAGCCATCCCACTCATCGATGACACAGATCCTGAGGAAGATGCACCTACTAAACGCAACACAGTTCCTTCCCAACTGCCTCCAGTTTTATCCTCCCCTAATCAGAACAATAATGCAACCGACAACAGGGGCTACCATCACCACAAAGATCTAGCAAAAACTATCCTTCCTCCAACTCCTGGAAGCCCCTTACACAGCCTGGAGACCTCTCTCTAATCCAGTACCACCTACGTCAGACCACGTCAACAACTGAGGGCACATTAAGGACAAGGTCAGGGCTTCCGGGCTTCTGATAGTGAACTGGAAAAGTAGCAAAACTTGTTATTTTTGTTTTTTTATTTATTTCATAGGGGGTTTGTTTCATTCTTATCTTACTTGCACACCTGGAAAGTGTACGGTTTGGGAATGAACATTGTTGCTCAAATGTTCAAATTCTTTCCCCTTATATTTTGTTCACTTAAATATTTTATATATATGGTGTATTGGATGTTCATGTAGTTAAGCAGTTTTTGGACACTTTCTTATTTTGGAAGAAAAAAAGGATTCACATGTAGTTGCTGCTCTGTCTAATTGTGAGCACAAAAACTTTTTGAAGGTGCACTATTTGCCTCTAAATAGGTTTTGATTGTGATTTTTAGAAAGCTAGATGTAAATTAAATGGGAAACGATACAATGCCTCAACATTTTTAAAGGGGTACGGCAGGACAGTTAAAGGTAGGGTAGGCAATTTTGGAGAGGCTAGCGCTTCAGAGCTCTCTCCAAAGCCACGCCTCCTTCATAATACATGAACGCGTACAGACAGTGCGTCCCGAGAGACGGCGTTAAATTATCTGACTCAAAGCACATGACATTACAATAATAATGAATGTAAACAACTTACAGAGCTCGGAATTGTATCTCTGCTTTGATAGTTTTGTCAGAGAGTCTGAGGATGTAAACAGCTCTGGGTAGAACGTCACGGGTTGCCATCTTGTAATTACGGTTACGACATCGCATGAAAGTGGCATAAACTCGTTGTTTTGGTTCAGAGGGAGTTGTAAAAGGTGGCTGCTGTTTGTTTGCGGTGCTCAGTGACTGTCTGTCTACAGCTCTGCATAGCCTTAGCTTTCTGCGCTGATGACGTGTCATGTCTCCGCTAGCAGGTGCGCGAAGGTATGGAATACGCTGACAGGCAGGTAGGACATCCTGATTGAACGAACATTTTTTGGTCCTGAGACTTCTACAGAAGATATATACATTTTTTTAATATTTAGACCACTTCTATTATTGATTGCCATCAGGATGTGAAGGGAGTTTCAACCAGGATAACAAAAAGTGTTTATGAAAAAAACAAATTGCCTACCCTGCCTTTAAAGTTGTTGATTTTGAGCCTCTTATTTTATGAAAAGTAACTGTACTCACAAAAATGCCACATCCAAGGTGTTATTAAGAGAATGAAATACTTTCTTTAATTGACCAAATAAAAATTAAGAAAGGACATGTGGTAGTTCAGGGAGGCCACGCTAAAATGTAACTGTATTTTCTGTTTAGAGTGGTTTTATCAGTTTTGATCCACACCACCTCCTTAAACTACGGATGAGGGCTCAAGCACAGCACACCACACAATTCAGTCAAGTCAAGAAGCTGTTGTATGAAATATTGTGATGGTATTAATCACAGCAGATATTATTCATTGTCGGGACATGAAAATGGTTTCAGCAGAATGTGGTATAGGATTTGTTACAGAAATGTAAACAATATAAGATTAGTAAAGAAATGGAGAAATTTGTGGGTTAATTTTGTTTATTTCACTGTAGTTTCATTCTCATTTGGGGAATGAATATTTTTCCATCTGTTTATGGAATATAATTTTGTAAATGTAAATGGTTATTGTGGTTTAATTTACATTTGGAAGTCTTTAAGTTATGTGTATGGTTTTTGACAATAAAATATTAATATTTAGCTTAACCTAATCATTGGTTTTAATTCCGTGGCTCCACATTTATATGAGAATTACATGAACTACTAATTTTTTAAGCATATGTTTGTTAGTGACTTATTATAGTAATAGTATAAACATAGTCATCCCCATTTTAAAATGATTTTGTCCTGCGCACTGCTCAACGTCAACATGACGACTGCTGCGTTCCGGAAACGTGCTCCACCAATCCTGTCGCAGGGTTTGCGTCACGTGATCTTCGAAATCAGGCTGCCCACGAAATTTGAAATGTGAAAACAGATCGCTATTTGCTAGTGCTAGTTATTTATTGTGAACAGACAACACTACGATTAATAAATAAACCCCCAGAGCTGAAACAAACAGTAAGTATTTTGGCTGTAGTAAGTGTTTATCATCTGTTTTTAAGATTAAAATTAGAATAGGATCGGTGATTAAACCGTATGAATCAACGAGATTCCATGACTTTTATTATGTTTATGTATTGGTTATAAGATAAAAAAAGGCTCGTTTTATTGAGTAATGTTCGTTTTATTTCGAGTATTTTAAACTGCATTTGGGTTAAAATGTACTTGTTGGTGTTTCAAACATGTTGTAATCAAAAAGTGGAACCACATTAACTGTAAACTGATGTTAGCAGGACTTTGGCCTCCATTTGTTTTCCTGGCTGAAGATGGCATCACTCACGCACAGTGGTAATGATGTTTTATCTGATCACAATATGTCTAAACTAACCTTACAAAAATGTACTGTTTGGTACCATGGTACTTGCCAGAAAAAACAAAAAACAAAAACAGTACCATGGTACATGTCAAAAACACCACAGTATTTGTGCTTTTTTTTGTAAGTGTAGTATAACAAGCCAAGACAATAAACACTGATTTGGCATATTGGAACATATTTAACGTATTTTATCAGTTAAAAGAGTTTTTTTTTGTGTTTTTTACTTCTAGATTTTGTTTCACTGGCTGAGGAGAAATTTGACTTTGACGTTTCATTGTCACCTGCGAGGTTTGTTTTCAATGTTCAATACGTTTAAAGCAGTGTTGTTATTAACTAAAACTATTTAAAATATTTTTTGGTAATTGAAATAAAGCTAAAATAGCTTAAATTTAAAAATAAGTTATAATATGTTTGAGCACTAAAGTTGCTAAAACTGAAATAAAAATAAAGCTGAATAGAAATATAAAAGAAAAAAACTAATAAAAATGACAAAAGCACATAACAAAATTACTAACATTTGACCTTGATATTAAAAAGAAAGCTTTTATTTTCATATTTTCAGTTATTTCAACAACACTAATAAATACTATAATAGTATTAAAGGGTTAGTTCACCCAAAAATGAAAATAATGTCATTTATTACTCACCCTCATGCCTTTCCACACCCGTAAGACCTTCGTTCATCTTCAGAACACAAATTAAGATATTTTTGATGAAATCCGATGGCTCAGTGAGGCCTGCATAGCCAGCAATGACATTTCCTCTATCAAGATCCATAAACGTACTAAAAACATATTTAAATCAGTTCATGTGAGTACAGTGGTTCAATGTTAATATTATAAAGCGATGAGAATATTTTTGGTGCGCCAAAAAACAAAATAACGACTTCTATAGTGATGGCTGATTTCAAAACACTGCTTCATTAAGCTTGGGAGCGTTATAAATCTTTTGTGTCGAATCATGATTCGGATTGCATATCAAACCTCCAAACTGCTGAAATCACGTGACTTTGGCGCTCCGAACCGCTGATTCGACACAAAAGAATCATAACGCTCTGAAGCTTCCTGAAGCAGTGTTTTGAAATCGGCCAACACTTTATAAGTCATTATTTTGTTTTTTTGGCTCACCAAAAATATTCTCGTCGCTTTATAATATTAATATTGAACCACTGTACTCACATGAACTGATTTAAATATGTTTTTAGTACCTTAATGGATCTTGAGAGAGGAAATGTCATTGCTGGCTATGGAGGCCTCACTGAGCCATCGGATTTCAACAAAAATATCTTAATTTGTGTTCCGAAGATGAACAAAGGTCTTACTGGTGTGGAACGACATGAGGGTGAGTAATAAATGACATTATTTTAATTTTTGGGTAAACTAACCCTTTAATACTAAAATAACAGGTCAGTTCAGGCAATGCATTTCAATGTCAAATGTTCTCTCATAGCTCTAAAGGAGATTACGATGTTGAGGATGAGGTCTTTGTGGGTCCGGTCGGTCATAAAGAGAAATGCATTTCTCATGGAATGGAGATTCACGTGAAGGACAGTTTGAGCAGCGGTCCGTCTCTGGGAGAAGAGCCTAGCTGGAGCCCACTCACAGGAGAGAAGTTTGATGAAATCTGCAAAGAAGCTCATCTGCTCGCCAGCCACCTCGAGCAAACCATCACTGACTCTGTAGCCGAGAGCAGCGTAGTGTCCTCGTACCAAGCTGAGGAAACCGAGACGTTCGAGGAGGACACAACAGCCAAACTGAGCATGTTCAGCAAGCCAGCTGATGTTCTGAGTCCCATTAAAAGAGAGACCTTTCTTGTGCAGGACAGCCCTATGAAGCAGCTTCCCCCCGCCATTCAGAAACGAATGCTGAAGGCTAACGGGACAGCCGGGTTTGGCAAGCCACGTCTCAGTACGTCGAGTCCAGTCAGGCCGGCTGTGACTCAGCCTAAGATGGCTGCCAGAGGCAAAGCCCTTGTGGCTAGTAGTGGGGTGTTACCCAGCAAACCCACAGCCCATGGGAACTCACGACTTTCCTCCAGCACAAAACTTCCACCGGCCACTAAAACAAGGCTTCCTCCTCCCAGCAAAGTATAAATACTTTAATCTCAATTTGTTTATACACTGTTACTGTTTGACATACAAGATTTATTTTGGGTTTATCAATGTCTTTCAGGGTAATTTTGGTCTGAAGCGCAGTCCCAGCAGTAGAAACACAAGTAGAGCTGGTTCTTCTGAAGACCTTCTCTCTGATACCACCAGTGTTGCTTCTGATGTCAGCGATTCCTCCTTTAACACTAGTTTGCCAGGAAGAAGCAGCATTCCAACCCGGCACAAGGTAAAAGGACCTGTCAACGTTGTATGCTGTTTTATGCTTCAAGAATTGTTGATAATAGTTATACATCACTGTTTAAATGTCAGTGGTCAGTAAGATTTTGTTATTATTTTTGAAAGAAGTCTGTTACACTCCCCAAGGCTGCATTTATTTAATCAAAAATGCATAATAATGTGAAATAACTTTTTTCTATTTGAATATATATTCAAATGTAATTTATTCCTGTGATCAAAGCTGAATTTTCAGCATCTTTACTCCAGTCTTCAGTGTCACATGATCCTTCAGAAATCATTCTAATATGCTGATTTGCTGCTCAAGAAATTAGTTCTGAAGGCTTCAGCTTCCAAGGCTTTTAAAGCATTTGTAAACACGGTTAATAATAATGTCATCAGTTTTACCATACCAGTTCGAGCCTGAGTCGGATTCTGAAAATGTGGATGACCAAGCCGATCAATCGGAACCAACTTTGCAAGCACGACTTGAGCAGAACATTCGACAGTGATAAGTAGTCTTTGTATATAGTCAGCGTTGTGCTTTCCCAGGTTCAGGAAGCTGTGCTCTGTGCATAAGTAAACTTTTTGATTGTACTGCTCAGGAATAGCTTTAGAAATAAATCTAAACCTCTGAAAGAAAAAGCGGTTTTGCTTTTGCATCCAAACACACAGCGTCTCCGCGACATGACAACAACACACTTCAATTCACTGAAGCCTCGTCTTCTCTCTTTCCGTACGCCTTTGAGCGGCATTATGCTAATATCTCACGTTGTGACGTGGACGTGTGCCGTGGTAATATATGTACTTGGATCGAGGCATTTTAGGTAGGTCTGGATCAGTGTTCTCTGTTAGTAAATCGCTTTGTGGGAAAAGGAAAATATTAAAAAGCATATGACCCCTTTAATATTTATGTGGATACAGTGATAAACTTATTTTTCAGGACTCTTTGATGAATAGCTTTTTCAAAAGAACTGCATTTATTTGAAATCAAGATCTTTTGTAACATTATAAATGTCTTAACTGTCACTTTTGATCTATTTAATGTGTCCTTTCTGAATAAAAGTATTAATTTCTTTAAGAGAATCTTTTCAGACCCCAGGCTTTTAAACAGTATTGTATATTGTTTTTAAAATGCACAATAGGCTTGTTTTGTCATTTAGTGTAATTTACCACTAATATAGGAGGATGCACGATTTTGGTAATTGGTTGACAATACAGATTAAAATGTATTTATATTTAAACATTTTTCAATATCATTTAGACAGAATTGCGAGCTCCATCTGCTCTTAAAGCTCCTTCACTTCAGAACTCTAGAGTTGTGGACAGGAGGAGAAACACCTCGTCCTCATCATCTTCTGTGTCCAGCATCAACTCTAGTCTAACTATCTCTCCAGGAAGCAAAGGTGACTTTTCATAACTTTGCTATCATCTAATGCTTACTTACAGTTTTTAATAACACTAATAATTTAAAGGGTTAGTTCACCCAAAAATGAAAATTCTGTCATTAATTACTCACCCTCATGTCGTTCCACACCCGTAAGACCTTCTTTCATCTTCAGAACACAAATTAAGATATTTTTGATGAAATCCGAGAGTTCTCTGACATCCAATAGACTGCAACATTATTACCATTTTCAAGGCCCAGAAAGGTAGTAAAGACATCGTTAAAATAGTCCATGTGACTACAGTGGTTCAACCACAAATTTTTAGGTGAACTAATCCTTTAAAATGAGTATCCATTTGTCATGCTGTACATTATAATGATGTTATGCCTAAATTCAATTGAGACATTTAAAAGTATTTATTCATTTATTTTCATTTTTTCTTATGATTGAATTGTTTGAATTTATATATATTATATTATATTATATTGAATTGAATTGTTATAAATATGTATTTGTGATAAGAAAATGTGGATGATTTTGATTTAATTTTTACTTTAAAGTGCAAGTGATGCACCTGAAAGCTACTTGGGTATCTACTGCCATCTGCTGGTTATTAACTTCAATAAACTTCTCCTCTCACCAGCCAAACTCAATTCATCCTTGAACTCCAGCACTAACAGCATCAGTGCTCGTTCACACAGCAGTGTGAGCAGGTTGCCGAGTTCTAGCCGCAAATCCTCTGTTGTTAGCAGAAACCCAGAGCCTCCTGTCAGCAGACGGACATCCATTTCTACACAGGGAAGGAGAGCATCTGAACTTCTCCCCAGGCCTGTCAAAGCTACACCCATTAAGAAAACGGACCCATTTCCACCTCCACAGCTTCAGACTCCAGCAAAGGCTACTGCTGAAAAGACCACTACATCCAGCATCCCTGCATCTAATGCAAGGATTGGAAGTGCTCTTAGGGGAAACCCTAAACTCAGGGTCCCAGTGGTGCCAACGCCCACAAACTACCTGAGGGGAGTTCGCAAATCCGAGGGTGAGGAAAACATGATAATGCATAGGAACTATTAGGATGAACCTCATTCAACCTGTCAAGAGCATATCATGTTGCACACCAAAATCAAACGAAAAAAATGGTTATGCTTTACAACAAGGTCTCATTTGTTAATATTAATTCATGAATTAACTAACAATGAACAACAATGTTTACTGCCATTATTAACGTTAATATTAGTTAATAAAAATGTTTGTGTTCATGTTAATTTACGGTGAATTAATGTTAAAACTGTTGAACTTTAAAAATGAATCGGTAAATGTTGAGATTAACAAATTAAGATTAAATGCTGTAGAATTGTTGTTTTATTGTTAGTTCATGTTAACTAATGTATTTTAAAAAATGTTAACAAATTAAACCATGTTGTAAAGTGTTACCATAAAATTATATATATTTAGCATATGGAAAATGAAGCTGCTTTTAAGATTTTTTGCTTTGAGACAATTTAAGACATTTTATCCACAAATTCTCTTTACCATAATAATAATAAAAAAACAAAATTGCGGGGAAAAATATTTTAAACAGAAAAAAATTAATGTTTTGAGAAATAAATGCTGCATGAATACCCAACATTTAGCATAATTACTTAACATTAAATAATTATTGCCTTACTATTTAAATATAGTAATTTTATGAAAATAGTCTCACAATGCAAAAACATCTTAATTGTCCTACAAAGAGGTTTATTTTTATGTTGAATTCTTTTAATTTTAAGGTGAAATGTGCCCTGAAAATGTTTTTGTGAGATTTAACCAGGACATTATTGCATTAAGTCATGCTAACTTCTAATGATTTTATAGTTTCCTCCTCACCTGACGTCCCTCGTATCATGAAGCCAAAGAAATTATTGTCTGCATGCAGTGTGGAGAGGTAATATAGTACTATTTTTCTCAGAACATTCCAGTTCTTTTGAAGGATTCTCTTAACTCTTTGTATACATGTCTTTGTAGTATTCCTGATAATCTAGTCGGTCCCCCGGCAGGCCTCCTAACGCCCTCGGCTATGGGCAGTAAACTGCGGAGGCCCTCGGCTCTTCCCACCCCAGTCAACCGCCGTATCTCTGGCATCCCTGCTCTCACACCCAAGAGCGTGTCACGCCTGAGTAAACCTTCCCAGGTCACAGAGCGCTCTTCGACCTCCAGCCAAGGGGCCACTTATCCAAGGTACTACTTATGGCCCTTAAACTGCCTCTAAGACACTTAGTGCATCAGTTGATCTCAGATATTCTGTATCTCTGTATAAGTAGAAATCAAACTGTCTATCTATACAGCCCAGAAAACATGAAGGAAAGTGAGAAACAGGAAGATAAGCAAACCTCAGTGTCAAATGAGGAGACCTGCCCTCCAGCTGACCTCCAGCCCTGCTCCCTGGTCTTTAATTTGGAGGATGAGCCTGAAGGACCTCCTGTCTGTGAGCCAACAGTTGTGGAGAATCCCTCTGAGCCTTCGTCACGTGATCCAGAGCCTCCTCAGGTTGACCTGAAACCCCCAACACTTCCAAACACAGTGGACACCCAAAAACACCACCTTCTGAAGAACAAAGAGGAAAAGGATGTTAAAGAGGTAAAATAAACTCAATTTGAATGGATTTTTAGATAAAAATGTGTTAAAAAAAAAAACAAAAAACTTCAACAGATCTGAAAATAATGCAATTGTAGGTTTTGCTCGTGGACGCACCTGCACCAACACTTCAGCTGTCAGAGAAGATGCTAATTGATCTTTCCAACACCCCAGACCTGATCAAAACCTCCTCTGCAAAGCCCTGGGGAGGACAGGTGAGAGGACATTTGATGTATGATACACAATACTGTTCAAAAGTTTGGGGTCGGTAAGATTTTTTGAAAGAAGTCTGTTATGCTCATCAAGGCTGCATTTATTTAATCAAATATTCAGTTACAAGCTGAATTTTCAGCATCATTACTCCAGTCTTCAGTGTCACATGATCCTTCAGAAATCATTCTTATATGCTGATTTGGTGCTCAAGAAACATTTATGATTATTATCAATGTTGAAAACAATTTTGTCGAAACCATGATCTAAATTTTTCAGGATTCTTTGATGAATAGACAGTTTTAAATAGCTGCAATTATTTGAAATGGAACATTATAAATGTCTTTACTGTCACTTTTAATAAATCTTACTTGTCCTTACTGAATAAAAGTATTAAAAAAAATAAAACTCCAAGCTTTTGAACTGTAGTGTACATTCTTATATTGCTTGCATCATTCAACTATGTATACTGTTTATTTAAATGACTTATTAATTTATCCCCCAGTTAATTGACCTGAGTTCGCCTCTTATAAAGTGGAGTCCAGAGGACAAGAAAGAAAATACGGAGAACACGGCTCCACTGATCGACTTGTCTTTTTAGAGGACCAACAGAATTTACTGTGAACTGTGCCAAGAAAAAATATTAACTGGAGCATTTCAAATACTGAAGAAATTAATCTAATGAGGGAGCTTGGATGCTGCTGTGCTTTATTAGACTTTGATTGTGACCTTTTTTTATGTGTTATCTGTCCTACATAATTGTATGTAATTATGGTGATCTGCAGTATTTTAGAAATGAAAATTGTATGTCCTCCAAAAGGTACAAATAAATGTTAAATTTACAATGTTGTTGTTAGTAGTATAATTTCAGTTACCACTGCACACAAACAAACTCCCATACAGTAGGGGGCGGTATGCATTCACTGTTTTCAGACCTTTAACATATGAAGTGTAGAATAAGAAGCCCATTGAGCAGCATGATCATTTAGCCGATTCAAAGTTTATTCAGACCACTAAATTAAATGCAGTTTGCTTCACAATTTGTGACTTAATCTCATCTTATGATTTAAACCAGTCCGTTTGATTAACTGAGATGTAAAAATGTCAACGCTCGTACTGGATAATGGTGCGTACTTCGCCAAAATCGGTTACAGTCATGAGAAAGTCAGGTACAGTGCTTTTATTATGCATTTCATTGTTATGTAAATCGCATTATATTATGTATTAGTAGTTATGTTAAGCCAAATACCGAATCTTTTTTCCATTAGTGTTATTCCAAATTGCCAATTCCGTTCGAAGACCTCCAGGTTGAAAACTTTCACTGCCAATCAGCTGGATGAAATTAAAGACCCATCCGGACTCTTCTACATCCTCCCGTTTCAAAAGGTACCGCCTCAATATGAATTATAAACTTCACTGCATTCTATATAAAGCGCACAGTGTCTTACTTCATCTTTCCTGCACCTATATCAGGGGTATCTTGTGAACTGGGATGTGCAGCGCAAAGTCTGGGATCATCTGTTTGGAAAGGAGATGTTTAAGGTACATGTTTGTATGATTATAAACATAACGTATGTGTTTCATAAATGTAGAGTACGAAATATTGAGCCGGCTGTACACAATATATTTGCAGGTGGACTTTGCTGATACCAACATTGTGATAACAGAACCGT
Organism: Hypophthalmichthys molitrix; assembly: GCA_037950675.1. Classification (NCBI taxonomy): domain Eukaryota; kingdom Metazoa; phylum Chordata; class Actinopteri; order Cypriniformes; family Xenocyprididae; genus Hypophthalmichthys; species Hypophthalmichthys molitrix. Next base: position 13,055,916 of record CM075515.1, on the reverse strand, counting down.
ACTTCAACTTCACCTCAATTCAAGAATCCATGAATGAGATTTTATTTGAAGAATATCAGTTCCAGTCCGCCCTCAGAATTAATGGCAAGTATAGTGTACTAGGATGCAGCCTACTTAGATTATATATGAGGATTCCATAAATCTGAAGATGTAATTTTGTTTTCCAGCTGGATCTTTGAGTGCTCATCGATACTTCCATGAGAAGAACTCTGAGCTGTGTTGCATTGTGGTGGACAGCGGCTTCTCCTTCACACACATCGTTCCTTATTGCAGGGGAAGAAAGATGAAAGAAGGAATCTGCAGGTGAGCTGCTCATTAGCCTAAAATCATTTAATAAAGTCATATAAACACTGAACATTTTATGAATCTCTGTGCACTTCCTAGAATGAATGTAGGAGGAAAGCTGCTCACCAACCATTTGAAGGAGATCATTTCATACAGGTAGGCTTGCCGCCATTTGAGAAAGATAATTCTTTGGTGGTGTTTCTCTTTGAACTTGTCAATCTTTGTCTTAAAGGCAGCTGCATGTGATGGATGAGACCCATGTGATCAATCAGGTCAAGGAGGATGTGTGTTACGTGTCTCAAGATTTCTACAAGGACATGGAGATTGCACAGTAAGTTTGCATCAACTTGACTATAACAAATTAGCAATTTATTGCATTAGCAAATTACATATATATTAGTGCTGTCAAATCGATTAATCGTATCTAACATAAAAGTTTGTTTACATAATGTGTGTGTATATGTATATAAATATATATATATATATATATATATATATATATATATGTGTGTGTGTGTGTGTCTGTGTATATACATTCCACGAAACCGGTACGATTTAGACTTACACATCTTTAGATTTTTTACCAAAATGTATTACTTTTCTGAACACCCCACAACATTAATGACATATTTAACTTCCAGAAAAACCTATTTTCTCATCTCAGGCATCAAATCCCTATTATTATTGGTCATTATTTTAAGTTATGGAATTAATTACTTATTCAGTAATTGCAAATATAAAAGTTACATAAAATCTCGCACTTTTGCTATACTAAAGCCTGAAATGGGCACTTTTTGTGACGGCAACCTCATCATTTTTTTTTATCAAAGGCTTAACTTCAGAATTTGAGCTAAAATCAGTATTCTTCTGATTGCTCTGAACATTTCAGACAGAATTTAACAAACTTTAAATTACTTTTTCGTAAACATAACAAAAAAATAAATAAATAAATATATGTAGGTGTGACGGGGTTGTGATTTTCATTTTTTTTTTTTTTTTTTTTTTTTTTTTTTTTTTTTTTTTTTTTTGCCCAAATTGGCCACTGCTCTAAATCTAGTGAATAAATGGAGAGCACATGGCATGCATGATATTAAGAAATCATGAATAATGTTGAAATAACAAAGATCATTTTCACAAGTAATAGTCTCAATCTTTAATTGATGTAACGGGGTTGAGTCGTTAAGCTTGACAAACACAAATTCACAACATAATTTAGTTATAATTATTAAAGAAGGTGGTAACTTACCTGTGTCTGCTCACAATGTTGTTCAGAAGACTTCTATGATGTCACTTCCTATTAATGATGTCACATAAGTATCAGTTCATTATTTTTATGGCGGAGAATGGTTTGTGTAAAGGGGTTGAGGGGTTACTGATGTGATTTTAATGAATAATCATGAATTTACTTTAAAAAAAAACATTACCAGCAAAAAAGCACAGATGGATATTTATGGGAATGGCAAAATGTATGGACTTTTTTCTCATTTTATTATTCATATTCCAAGTACACTTTCATAGAAGGCCTTGAGGGACATGACAAAATAGGTGGTGTCAACTGAAAAAAACAAAATACATTTTATCTTCATATTAGAAATTATGTCATGTTTTCAAACATTATTAAAGGAGACATTTCAATTAATACAAAAAGCTTTTAAAAATATATTTTGGTGACCCAATAGATAAAATACACTGAAAAAGGTCAGAGGGACTCAAATCGTACCGGTGTGTGTGTGTGTGTGTATATATATACACATACATACTCATATTATGTAAACAAACTTGTTAGATGCGATTAATCAATTTGACAGCACTAATAAAATAAATAAATATATATAAGTTAATGTATTATTCATCAAGGATGCATTACATTGATCAAAGACAGTAAATACATTTTAATTTTCCACAATAATATTAAGCAGCACAACTGTTTTCAACATTGATAATAATAAGAAATGTTTCTTGAGAAGCAAATTGGGATATCAGAATGATTTCTGAAGGATCATGTGACACTGAAGACTGGAGTAATGATGCTTTTGATTACAGGAATACATTACATTTTACAATACATAAAAATAGGAAACAGTTATTTTAAATTGTAATAATATTTCACAATATTACTGTTTTTACTGTATCTTGCCAACCCCAAACTCTGAGACACTAGTCAATGATTATGTAATATAAATAATTCTGATGATTTGACAGATTGAAAGGAGAAGATAATACAGTTATGAGAGACTATGTGCTGCCAGATTTCAGCTCTATCAAAAAGGGATTTTGCAAGGTAAGCAATTTGGGATACTATGAAAAAATTCAACAGTATACTTTGTCTTTTACTTATACAGCATTTTTTTTCTTTGTGCATCAGCCTCGAGAGGAAATGAATTTTACAGGCAAATATAAGACTGGGGAGCAGATTTTGCGGCTCACCAATGAGAGGTTTGCAGTCCCAGAGATGCTCTTTCACCCCTCTGACATTGGCATTCAGGAGATGGGCATACCTGAGGCTTTGGTCAACTCCATTAACAACATGCCGGAAGGTAGATTTCATCTGGCTTCATCTCATTAGATCTATTTGTGGTTTGAAATGTTATTTCATTGAAAGTACTCTAATAAATGCCTACTTTTTATGTCCAGAGATGCAGCCCCACTTCTATAAGAACATTGTTCTTACTGGCGGCAACACCTTGTTCCCTGGATTCAGAGATCGGGTTTACAAAGAAGTCCGTGCACTCGCTCCTGTAGAATATGAAGTTTCTGTCGTTCTGCCACAGAAGTATGTTTTGAGAGTTCTGAAAGAATGAGTGACATTTTGTTTGGTTATTGTTTGCTGAATATTTCTCTTTTGTTCTCAGTCCTATTTGCTACCCATGGGAAGGAGGAAAGTTATTGGCCGAAAACCCTGACTTTGAAGAGATGGTGGTCACGCGAGACGATTATGAGGAAAATGGACATTATGTATGCGAAGAGAAGTTTGATATTTGACCTGCATATGAATGATCTTTTGGTACAGAAAATTTGAACATTGCACATGTTTTGTATTTAAACTAAGCTGTACATTGGCAACTGTACATTACATTCAATATTACTCTATAGTCAATTTGACTTTGAATGTGAAAATATGTATTGTTTTCCTGTATAAAATTTCTTTTTGTATTCTTTTTGACATTTCTTATTGTATATATTAAAATAATTTGAGCTGTAGAAATAAAACTTCTTTTTTTTACTCTTGACTCTTGGTAAGAAAGATTAAATAAATTATGTTTTGAAGCCAATTATATGATTAGTAGCTTATGTTTCAGTTAAAGACCTATGGCTTCACTATCCTATAATAATTTAAATTATGAAGTACATCTTTATTCATTAACCCTAATGTACTATTTGGGGGAATAGAATGTTCAAAAGAACAGCATTTATTTGAAATATAATCATTATAAATGTCTTTACTGTCACTTTTGATCGATTTAATGCATCCTTACTGAATAAAAGTATTAATTTCTTTTCAAAAAAAAAAAATTCTTACTGACCCCAAACTTTTGAACAGTAGTGTATAATGTTACAAAAGCTTTGTATTTCAGATAAATGCTGTTCATTTGAACTTTCTATTCATCAAGGAATCCTGAAAAAAAGTACACAACTGTTTTCAACATTGATAATAATCATAAATGTTTCTTGAGCAGCAAATCAGCATATTAGAATGATTTCTGAAGGATCATGTGACATTGAAGACTGGAGCAATGATGCTGAAAATTCAGCTTTGATCACAGGAATAAATTACTTTATAAAATATATTCAAACAGAAAACACTTATTTTAAATTGTAATAATATTTCACAATATTACTGTTTTTACTGTATTTTTAATGAAATAAATGCAGCCTTGGTGAGCAGACAAAACTTATTTTAAAAACATTAAAGATCTTACCGTGTCCAAACTTTTACCCGGTAGTGTGTGTATATATATGACAACAGCTGTTATATATAACATATAGGAGCAGTTAGCAACATCCAGAATAATGAATGGATCTCTATGGGCCTCTGCTAGACAGATATGGTATTTTTCGTCAGATATTCCTACAAGCTTTTCTCTAACCAGCAGATTGCAGAATTCTGCATCGAACACATATTTAATTTTGATCATAAGTGGGGTTTTTTCCCCATTACAAAAAATTAAAAAATGTATACGCATGCTAATGGTGTAATTGAGAAAGTTTGCAGTGAATTGATAAAAAGGTAATTCATACAGCCCAAAACACAACATAAACGTATAAATGAGAAGTAAATCAAAAAAATATATATCATGTATGTTTAAATATATATATATATATATATATATATATATATATATATATATATATATATATCTATACATTTTTGGGGTCGTACTGACAACGAGTGTAAACAGGAAACGAAGCTCATCCTCTCGCGCTCAAAATAAAATCCGCGGGAAAACCGCTTTAGAGACGCAGGAGTTCAAACCGTCGCCAAATATTAAAAGAATTAAATACTTTTCTCTAAACAGTTATAGAGTCATAACATACATTAGTAAAAGTAATTACATTTTGGATAGTTTTCTAGGCAGGAGTGATTGGTTAGAGTAGACAGATCAGACGCGTCAGGTAAGTTATAGATGATTCTGTGTAGATTCTTACAGAAAGGAAAACCAAGGCCTACATAAAGTCTGTTTTTTAGCTTTTGTGAATAAAAATAGTTTTATATAACCTACGGTATCTGGTTTAAATTATTTTAATATGATGCTTTCATTATGAACGATATCACGTTTCATGTTAATGACAAGCTCAATGATAATTCTTTGAATTGATTAACAGGTGCGGGTTTGTTATTTGTTGCTGCTTTATATTTGAGTTTATCATCAGACTACCGCAAAATACTCTTCATACAGTGAGACTATGGCAGCTTCAGCGAGAAAACAAAACAAGAAGACCAAACACACTGACAGCTCTACAGACCTGAAAGCGTTTGACTTCAACAATCTGGAGGAAAAGAAAGGAAGCGGATCTGACGATGATACAAGAGATGGTGTGTCTGTGTATTTTATTATAAAATAGCTTGTTTTATAATCATATACTATAACAAAAAGATAATTTGTGTTACAGTGATGACATTAGAGGTAATACCATGGTATTTACATGGTACTCCAAGGTGATTAGAAAAATGTAAAGTTATTACCATGGGAAGAAAACTATATGAAGCATGTTTTTATGTTGTTCTGATATGTTAGAAACTCCAATCATTGACAAGCTGACCAAGAAGAGATCTGCAGAGACGTTTGATGACGATGAACTACATGCTGGTGTGGGGTAAGTTAGCAAGATATATAAACCTAGCGAAGGTTATGAAGCCATTCTCTGGATCAAAAAATAATTTGCTGTCCTTTACCTCAGGAATGAGGTTCAAAATATGCTGGAAAGATTCGGTGGTAAGTGAAGTCAACAACTGCATATGGTTTATTTTGAAATACTGTTTAATACTCAAAAATATGACTGAACGGCCATTTAGCGGACATCAGCAAGGCCATGCAGACCAAAAGGAAACGCTTGGAGGTTCTCACCAAAAACTCCTTAAAGGGCAGCACTCAGAAACTGGAGCAAATGTGGAAAACCCAGCAGAATCAGAGGTAAATGAAAGCACTTGATGGAAAACGACACATTCTTCTTTATTCACACCCACACATCTGATGTTAATGTTGATTTTTTTGCAGGCAGAAGCTGACACAAGACTATTCTCAGCAGGTGCTCTCTGTGCTTCACCAGTGGGAAACTGATGTTCAGAAATCCGAGGAGCAGGAGGAGAAACTAAACGTAAGAGCCAGACATTCGTCACATAAAGATGAAGTCTAGAAGTTTTAAAAGTTGCAACGTGTCATTTTGGGGCACACCATCACACTAAAGGAAATGAAATGTTAATTGTAGGATTAAGGGTCTCGTGAAAAATAGAATGCAGCTTTTTGGGATATCTGGCAGCCATTTAGAGATTTTTGACGTAAACGTCTCTCACTTTGCCTTTGAACTTCCTAATTTCTGTTTTCACAGAATTTGTTTCGCCAGCAGCAGAAGCTCTTCCAGCAGGCGAGGGTTGTGCAAAACCAAAAAATGAAAACCATCAAAGACCTGTATGAGCAGTTTGTCAAGGTTACTGTTGCCGTCCTCACTTTAATTATTTGAAAATTGACCAAGACCTTTTTTTCATCATTTGGCTGACCGAGTGAGGTCTTTAATTTCTGTGCAGAACATGGAGGAGATGGAGAAAAGCCATGAAGCCTTCCTGCAGGGCACACAGATGGAGCTTAGAAAGGAGATGGCTCTGCTGCAGAAGAAGATAATGATGGACACAGTGAGTGTTTCACAAAAAGATTTCACACAACAGTGTGATATATTAAAAATGTCTGCTTTAAATAGACTTTCAGTGTAAAATGTAATGTATGCTACATTACCGAAATAACTAAAACAGCCTTGGAGCTCAAGGATTTTCTGTAAATTGTTCATAAAACCATTTTTTTATTTAAATTGAAAAATTCGGTTCAATGTAAGAATGGATTATGAACAGTTTGAAGGGTTAGTTCACCCAAAAATGAAAATTCTGTCATTAATTACTCACCCTCATGTTGTTTCAAACCCATAAGACCTTCATTCATCTTCATAACACAAATTAAGATATTTGCTTTCTATGGGAGATTAAAAAAACCTCTCGGATTTCATCAAAAATATCTTAATTTGTGTTCTGAAGATGAACGAAGGTCTTACGGGTTTGGAACGACATGAGGGTGAGTAATTAATGACAGAATTTTCATTTTTGGGTGAACTAACCCTTTAAGAACAATGAAAATGTATTTAACATATATGCTTTCATTTTATTATTACAGCAACAACAGGAGATGGCCACCGTTCGGAAGTCCCTCCAATCCATGCTGTTCTGAAAACATCTTTCTGTTCTAATGTCATCAGTAGAAATGTGTGGATGACTTAACCTTATGTTCTAAAAGGAAGGTTTCTTTTATTGAATATGAGTTTATAAGTTATCTTCGTTTTTATTTTTTACATCAGTTTGTTCATTTTAATATATAATTGTACTCCTGTTGTATTATATGAAACTATCCAAATAGATGCTTCTGTATATTTTTTTTAATCTATTAAAGAATCTATTCAGTTTTCCTTCCTGTGTTGAGGCATTTTCTATTGAATCGGGATGGTTTGGGTGGGACATGTCAAAGAGCTTTTCCCTGTTTTAAAATTACCCATTGGCTTGTTACATCACAGCCATGAATCTTTATATATATATATATATATTTTTTTTTTTTTTTTTTTTTTTCACACACACACATTTTACTGCTTGCTAGTTGGTTACTGATGGCATTAAGGGTGGGTTCTCATTCTAGAGAGCATTTGATAGGACAAAATTATGTGTAGCGCAGGATGTCATTAAAATTATATATATAATGTATGATATATTAGACTGAATGAACGTACATGTAACTTGAATTACATTTATGTGAAGTGGTTTATATCAATAAGTATGTTCAAATAGGTTTTAAGACGGTTTTTTGACATTTAAATAAAATAAGGCTCTTTCTTTACGTGAGAGTAAGAAAAATATTAGGATTCTTTAAATGCTAACCCAACTATCCATGTGCCGGAAGTGGCGTAACCGGAAAAAGTCCCTAAGTTTCATGGCGGTGTTTTCCATTGTGACTTCGCTAATCGCTGAGGCGGTATCTAAGCGAAGATTTTTGCTTTTCGTGGTGGTATGATTTGTAAAGATGGTAAGTAAAGTTAACGTATTTCAATTCCATAGTAAACCCGTGAAGTTTTCGTAATCGATGGACATACGATGTTAATGTAATTTCTTGCTAACCGGTTACCAGCTTCTTCGATTAAACGTCGAATCCAACCAGCTGCATCTCAGGTCATTTAAACACCTCAGAAATGTTTTCGCGCACACCCGGAGGATCTTGAATGCCTGTCAGTGGATATCATGAATAACTAATTTACTAGCAAGGAACTACACGTTTTAGCATGTCAATAAGTTATTGATTGTAAAATGTTTACATGTAAAGGGAGCGTAATTACATTACAAAGCTTTTAAGAGGCTTTTATTTATCTTCCTGTCTTGTTTTTCCTCTTCATAGACTCAACAGCACAAAGTCTGTCAGCTATAGCCAAAGTACAAACATATTAAGCCATATTCAGGAGTGATGGATGAGACACAGGAAAGCGCAGACTCGGAGGCCGGCAGTCCTCCGTACAGTTTCCGGAATGAGCCAGACACTCCGAATTCCCTGAACAACGCCTGTCTGTTGAATGACAGCGACTACCTGTTTGAAGACCCTGGACTCTCCCATGAATTCTCCTCCACTTTTGTTCCCGAGACCCCTAGGTAAAATTTCATTTGTAAATATCATATTGATCTAATACTTATTTGTATTTGGCATGTAATAGACAAGTCATTATCAATTCATATCAATGACAATATGAAAGAAAGTATCTAACTTCACTTTACAGCCCACTGACTCACACAAGAAAACGACATTCCCAAAAAGATGGCAACAAAAGTGTGGTAAGAGAAAAAGGGCTTTGTTCAGAATCCCAAACTACTATACTAATCTATTTCTGTAGTATGTATACTATGAAGTATTCACAGTATGCATAAGAATTTTTTGCATGCATAAAATTCTTGGATGCCCTTATACATTTGCTAAAATGTGCAGTATGCAGGAGAGAGTACTATATCCCACAATGCAGCACGCTTGACCTTTCGTTTCCAGCACTACCAAGAAATTTGAAGTAATATGATATTTTAATATGAAATTTTAAAAAACAACAGTTTGTATATTATATAAAATGCAAAATAACCATTTTATGTATTATATAAAAATGCAAAACAACAATTTACTTATACAAATTACAAGCAGTTTTAAAATAACAAATACTAAATAACCATGTATTTAAAAAATAAATGAATTCAAAATGAAGTCATTTATAAATATTATATAAAAATGCTAAATCATTTATTTATAAAATAAAAATATATATTTTTCAATAAAAAATGCAAAATAACCATTTTATATATTAAAAAATGTAAAAAATTATTTATAAAAATAATGTGTGTGTGTGTATATATATATATATATATATATATATATATATATATATATATATATATATATATATATATATAATTATTTATTTATTTCATTACATTATTATTCATTATTATTATTCTGTTTAATTACACATGTAATATGTTAACTTCAACATAATTACTTGAAATCGGCAATTATTAGTACATAATACTGCAGTATTGTTTCATTTTTTTTTTTTTTTTTTTTAATTGTAAGCAGTATGCAATTTAGAGAAGTATGCCATTTCAAAATTCTAGTATTTCATTCAGAAGATTCAATTCAGATTTTGAAATTTAATTCATAAATGTTTTTATGCTCGATTAAAACATTGTTCTTAATTGTAGACGACATCGTCCTGTTCGGATAGGAAAAAATGGGAAAGACGAGAACACATTCCAGGATACCTCAGCACCACTCCAAACTCCCAAAGAACAATGAAGCGGCGCAGACTGGAAGACTCAAATGCAAGTGCACTGCACGGATACTCCGGTGTTGTGCCAGGAGCAAACGGATTTGTAACGGCCTCGTCTCTTTTACCCTCTGATTTTACGTGGTTGGAGTCTCCACGTCCAGCAGCCTCCTCGGCTTCTCAGGTTTCTGCATCTTGCAAGCCTTCATCCTCAGCTGGGTCTTCCACATGTGCACTGGATCAAACTAGTGATCCAGCGTATTTAAACGAGCTGCTAGTGACGGGTCGCACCTCTAAGAAAAAGACACCACACACAAGCAACGGAAGGGAACAGAGGTCCAAAAAGAGCATCTGTAGCAAGACCAGATCTAAAGCCTCTAAAAGTTCAACAGCACACTCCCCTTTACTTGCCATAGAGGATGACGCTTTACTGCTGGATGCAGGTACAGATGACCTGGATCCACATGTTTGGATATTGCTCATTAACCTTTCTATAATGAGTTTTTCTGTTCGTTTATAGCAAAGAGAATGCAAGGACCAGCAAGTTCACCTGTATGTTCGATACCAGAAGATATTGTCATCATAGAGGATGACACTGATGATGTAGCAGTTGAGAGCATGGTCCGCTCCATTCAGATGGCTGAGGATGAGGCGTATGCCAGAAGCCTTCAGGTAAGACTCGCTGTCCTGGTCCTTATTGAGAAACAATAGGAAGTGACTAACTCTGTTATTCTGGTGTATACAGGAACAGTTTGATACGGAGGAGCGGATGGAGCAGCAGAGGCAACAGAGCAGTAGAAGCAACCACAACCATATGGTCAGTTGGGTTTTTTACGTTATTCGTATTGCTGTTTTTCTTCCGAGCGCTGAATGATGGTGCTGTGATCATATGCAAACAAAAAATGATGCAGGTTTCATGCAGGTTGATCCCTATGTTGGCTTGGGCTGGATCTCTCCTTGGGCTTCATTGATGAACTCGGCATCATTCTCACATGGACCCACCGAGCTTTCAGAGCTACAGCAGGCCATCTTTGCAGAACAACCCCGTAAGCCACCATAGATCATATCACATACCCAAATAGAAATCATTTGATTCTGTCCTGATGATTTAATTTGAATTAAAGACGGTTTTAATCATAATATTTATCAGGGCTGTCAATTTGACGTGTTAAGTTAATTTGTTATAGAGAAAAATTACATTAAAATTACTAACGCATTTAACGCACCTGCCCCAGACCTACGTGGTTCATCTTACATTTCATAAAGTTGATTTATGACAAACATGAAGCAGGGCAACAACGTACTGCATGATGGAGCCTATAGAATGCAGTTAGATGCCCGTAAAATTCAAGATATTCAGGCAAAAATGCCCGTTTTAGTTATTGTTATATTTTACAATATTGTCTGCTTTTGCTCAGTTTTGCCAATGAAAATATTACCTATAAAGCCAGAACTGTTGTGCATCTCCGAGCAATTTCTGAATGAATCCACATTTTGAGCGAAGCAACCAGGTGAACCAATGATTCAATGGTCCATTCATAAAGAGAGCCTTTTACTTCATTCCTGAACGAATCAGCCCTTTGAACGTATCCAGTGACTCAATGACTTACTCATTTGGACATTTACCGCCACCTATTGGCTGTTTTAGTTTCTTATTTAGAGTATCATTTCATTTTTAAAAAAAATTCATATTTCCATATTAATAAAAAAAAAAAAACAATTAAAGATATAGTTCACCCAAAAATTAAAATTCTTTCATCATTTACTCACCCTCATGGCCATTGAAGCCTAAAAGTTAAGGTGTAATAAATTCTATGTTAAATCAAATAAATCAATTTTTTTTTTTTTTTTTTTTTTAAAAGATAGTTTTTGTCATGCCTATGCTTTTGATGGTTTTTCTCATTTAACACAATAATGACTTTAAATTATCTTTTTGGGGGTAATGTCTCAGCCTCATTTGTGCAATTAATTTGTGATTTAATTAATCGCCACATTGTGTAATTAATTAGATTAAAAATTTTAATCACCTGACAGCCCTTTTATATTTATATATACACTGCTGGTCAAAAGTTGGGTTCAGTAAGACTTTTTAAAAGTCTTATACTCACCACATCTGCATTTGTTTGATCTAAAATACTGTAAAATCAGTAATATTGTAATATATAATCAGTAATATATACAGTAAGTATTTTTACAATTTAAAATAAGTGTTATATTTTGTAATGTTAAAATGCAATTTATTCTTGTGATGCAAAACTGAATTTTTGGCATCATTACTCCAGTCTTCAGTGTCACATGATCCTTCAGAAATCATTCTAATATGCTGCTTTGCTGCACAAGAAACATTATTATTATTATCAATGTTATTTTTGCAGAAACAATGATACTTTTTTTTCAGGATTCTTTGAATAGAAAATTCAAAAGAACAGCATTTATATAAAATACAAATATTTTATAATGTTATTAATCTCTTTACTATCAATTTTATGCATCTTAAATAAAAGCATTAATTTCTTTAAAAAAAAAAAAAGAATCTTACTGACCCCAAACCTTTGAATGGTAGTGTATGTTTGTATATTTATTTCTTTATTTTTTAATATTTAAATTGAATCTTTGAATTGGACAGGCAGACAACAGGGACGCCGGCAAACCAGCAGAACACATAATTCCCGGCGCAGACGGCCTCGCTTAGAAACGGACTTGTTTGATGACAGCCAAGGAAATAATTATGAGGTTTGAGTTAGGCTTATTCACAGAAATCACATGCTTGACTATAATTATCGCGTGCTTCCTCATCTCTGATATTATTCATTGCTTTATAAGGCTCTATTAGCTTTTGAGGAGCAGCAAGGTGCTGTAGTATCCAAGAACACTCTGACTAAGGCCGAGATCGAACGGCTGCCCATAAAAACCTACGATCCCGCACACAGCGCAGGAAAGACAGAGTAAGTCACAGAGCAGGACGCCACATAAGAGATTTCCCATAATGCAATATATTTTAATCATACTCTCCTTGCAGCTGCCAGATCTGTTTCAGCGAGTACAAGGCGGGTGAACGGCTCAGGATGCTTCCATGTCTCCATGATTACCACGTAAAATGCATCGACCGCTGGCTAAAGGTCTGGCTCACTTATACAACTCAATCCCATTATTCATTTCAAAGTCGTGTTTTTCTAATCATTTTCCACTTTTCTTACAGGAAAATGCCACCTGTCCCATCTGCAGAGTGGATATATCAGAGTGTGGTGGTTTTTCTTGAGCACACACAACTTCAGGACTCAGTTTCTACCTCACAGCTGGTCATGTGACTCCCTATTTGTCTTTTAAACAGTCTTATTTTGAGTGTTATTTAACGCTTTTTAAATTCATAATATTGTCTGATGTTCGAACCAGCATAAGGCACTGCCAAGCAACTGTATTACTTAGAAAGATTTTTCTAAAACATTTCAGATGTGAATTTAACACCAGTGGCAACAAATCAACACTGTTAGCAATAGCGAAACTTGCATTTATGATTTTCAAATAAAATCACTTTTTGCCTTTTTTTTTATTGTAATAGTGACAATTTTTGTAATGTAATTAGGAGTATAAATTATACATGTAGCTATTTACAGTCATACTATCGCTATTGTTCATGACAGGCATGCGCAGCATGAGATTTTTTTCACTCTGTTTCATAATATCGCTGCTTCAAAGCTCTGTACTTCCGGAGGTAATACAGCGCTTCGAGCTCTTTCACCACAAATTCTCCTCGGCTGATAAGCTCTTTGATCTTCTCTGGGTCTCGCACATCTTTATTCTTGGCAAAAGCAGCCCTCAGTCTGTCTCTGAAATAGTCAGCTCCTTTTGGATACTCCCGTCCAAGAAACAGCAACTTCAAGCAGAAGAATCATAAGACAGGATTATGACTTGACTTTCTACTGCCTGGAGTCACAGATACCCCTATACTTTGTTTATTTCCATAATATAAAAGAAGACTGTGACTTGATTTAAAGCATTCGTTCACCCATAAATGAAAATTCTGTCTTTAATTACTCTCCTTTGTGTCGTTCCAAACCCGTAAGACTTTCGTTTATCTTCAGAAAACAAATCTTTAATAAAATCTGAGAGCTTTCTGACCCTCCATTGACAGCCTGCGCAACTACCATTTTCAAGCCCCCGCATTGGAGATTATTATTTTGTAATTAAAGTGGTAAATTATGCAAACAAAGAACTTGTGTTGCTTCATAAAATTGAAGTTAAAGGGTTAGTTCACCCAAAAATGAGAATAATGTCATTTATTACTCACCCTCATGCTGTTCAACACCCGTAAGACCTTCGTTCATCTTCGGAACACAAATTAAGGTATTTTTGTTGAAATCCGATGACTCAGTGAGGCCTGCATAGCCAGCAATGACATTTCCTCTCTCAAGATCCATTAATGTGCTAAAAACATATTTAAATCAGTTCATGTGAGTACAGTGGTTCAATATCAATACTATAAAGCAACAACAATATTTTTGGTGTGCCAAAAAAAAAAAAAAAAACATATAGTGTTGGCCGATTTCAAGACACTGCTTCATGAAGCTTCGGAGCGTTATGAATCTTTTGTGTCGAATCAGCGGTTCGGAGCGCCAAAGTCACGTGATTTCAGCAGTTTGCCGGTTTGACACGTGATTCGAATCATGAATCGACACAAAAGATTCATAACGCTCCGAAGCTTACTGAAGCAGTGTTTTGAAATTGGCCATCACTATACAAGTCGTTATTTTGTTTTTTTGGCAAAAATATTCTCGTCGCTTTATAATATTAATATTGAACCACTGTACTCACATGAACTGATTTAAATATGTTTTTAGTACATTAATGGATCTTGAGAGAGGAAATGTCGTTTCTGGCTATGCAGGCCTCACTGAGTCATCGGTCTTATGGGTGTGGAACGGCATGAGGGGGAGTAATAAATGACATTATTTTCATTTTTGGGTGAACTAACCCTTTAAACCACTGGAGTCACATGGATTACTTTAATAATGTGTTTACTACCTTTCTGGGGCTTGAAAGTGGTAGTTGCGTCGGCTGTCAATGGAGGGACAGAAAGCTTTCAGATTTCACTAAAAAGATCTTCATTTGTGTTTCGAAGATGAACGAATGTCTTGCAGGTTTGGAACGACATGAGGGTGAGTGATTAATGTCAGAATTTTAATTGTGAACTTTTAATTGTTTTACTAATGGTGAACTAACCTGTTAATAGTATTGGGTAGACTGGGGCTAGTTGTCACTGTTCACTACAATTAGTATATTTGAGTGAATAGATATTTTTGGAGGTCGTTTTGTGACTACATAAGTTGTTTTGCTACAAAAAAAATTAATAATAATAATGGGACATTTTCACTGCAGCTGCCCCAAAAAATAAAATAAACGAAATCACTGCAAGAGAAAACACTGTGTAATTGGACTTTGACTCAAAACCTTGTAGACACTAAGATTACAACGCTTGACACAACATTGTATCAATTTTAAATTTCAAGTTTACCTCAAAATTACAAGGGACTGAATCGACATTAAAAATATCCAGACGTAGGTTACTGACGCACACGGCATTTAAAAGCAGAAGGGGGCAGTGTACTCACAGTTTTGTACAGTTGCACTACCTCTGCTCGGAGTGGGTTGGCCATTTCCCAATGATTATTCTGATCTCAGCCAAACACAACCTGCGTATAAACACAGCTGACCTGTTGCCTCTCATTCAAGGTTTTTCAAAACAGACGGCGATAAAATTTCAAGACGGAATAATGATAAGCTTTACGCTGTAACTGAAAACTAAAACAGACAAAAGAGTTGTTTTTAATGTACTTACTTGCTAATGTGTCATATTGCCCTTTGGACGCTTTGAAAAAAATCAGCAGGAGTGTTACATGTGCGGTCGTCGAAAGCATAGTCAAAATAAAAGTCCTCAAACGTTTGATACACTTGCTGGTAAAAACAGTATGTTATTGCTATTATTAGACATGAACAATACATGATATTTGTTTTAAAATATTAAATATACTTACCACAGACATTTTAGGTTTATCAAGATAAAAGTCAAGGTAAAAACAAACCTAGCACTTGTTCTTATGCTACAGTCATGCTTGTAGTGAAACGGCAACAAAACAGAAAACACAGCTACACATGAATGCAGAAATAATTTATTTAGGCCAGTCCATGGGAAGACACCTTACAAATACAGATTAGGGGCACAGTGTACAGGACAATGGTTTTGTGTTAGTCTTATGCTTTTTGTTACCAAGATTGAATGAAACTGATTCAAAAGAAATGTCATGTATTGAAGCACTCTAGCATTCACACACACACACACACACACACACATTTTGAAGCTGCAAAACACCTAAATTTCTACTCTTACACAAAATGACCAATGTCCTTTCATTTTTGGCATTTGGTTTGCAAAAATAATCTGGATAACAATTACAAAGGAGCACAGTTCATTAGTGGCAAAATCCACGCTGGGATGTTTCTTCACTCTAGCACATTCATGCAAATATGTGTCATTTTTCCTGTAAACTAGTCGGGATATACAAAACACACCTTGGAGAAAAAACAAAGTGTTCTCTTCCTTGCTATTTGATTTTAAGGCATATAAATCTTACAAAAACATGCTTTATAACCTGAAACAAATACAAAACTGTGCCAATATGACAAATGGAAAAGCAGACTGTGAGCGTTGGTCTGCAGAGTAAAGGCACTAGTAGAAACTTGAGCTACTATCCGTCCTCTGATTCCGATCAGTATTCCGGACCTCCACAGTGACATAGACGCGGGTCTATGGATGTCTTTAATAATTGGCTCGCAGTCGTTTGTTTTCCTCCTTCAGTCTTTCTATCTCCTCCACGAGCGAATCATTCACTGAGTACTTCTCAATCAGACCGTGGATTTCATTCTGTAAAAGATGAGTGGCAGTATTAAAGGGGTGTAATATTCATTTTTACCTTTTAATTTCTTTTTTCTAGTTATTTAATTATGGATTTGGTTGGTAAAAAAACCCAAATGTACCAGCTGAATATAGAACTGGCGAACCATCTCCACCTGTAGATTGATGATGTCTCTATGACAGGTGTCCCTGGAGGAAACAAAAACGATGCAAGTTACTCTAATCAGTGATCTCTAAATGACTAATAAATACATAATGAATATATGGATTAATTAGTGTGCTATATATAATATATATATATATATATATATATATATAAACTTCAATTATCAAATATTATTATATTCAATTATTATAAAATTCAATTTCTGTATATTTCCTACCTGTTAGGAAGGTAAGAAGGCCACAGGTATATATGACATTTATTATAATGGGTATATGAGAAGAAATTGATAGCTTTTAGTTATACTGTAATGTTGAATGTCTATAATTAATGTTTAAAAAAAAATCAATTTCATAGAGACATCAGTAGCAGTATTAGTATCAGTGATACTGGCCTTTATTCATAAAAAGATGACATTAAACAAATATTTAAAATATACTGTCTTTAAGTTATGTAACTGTGTAGTAACTGTGAAATTACAATATGAAAAGATTAAAACTTAATTACAGAAAAAATGTGCGATTAGTTACTAGTTTTTTTTTTATTTAGTAATTTTTTTCGATTAACATTTTTTATTTTTTTCGATTGACAGCACTAAAATAAATAAATAAATAAATATATATATATATATATATATATATATATATATATATATATATATATATATACACACACACTTAGTTTTAATTTTACTTTTTGTTAAAGATTCAGTAATTTTGTTGTTTTATTATTTGTTGTATTTGTATTATTTTTTTTAAATATGTCTATAGTTTTTACTTAAGTGTTAGTTTTAGTTATTTTAAAACTAAATGAAAATGATAAAAGTTTCCTAGCTGAAATGAAATAATTTTAAGTTTAATATTCTATTTTATTTCAGTTAACGTTTATTATTTTTCTGGTTTTAGTTATGTATACACTACTGTTAAAAGTTTGGAGTCAGTAAGAAATTAATACTTTTATTCATCAAAGACATATGAAATTCATCAAAAAAAAAAAAAAAAAAAAAAAAAAAAAAAATCACAAAGACATTTATAATGTCATAAAAAAAAGTTCTATTTAAAATAAAAGCTGTTCTTTAGAACTTTCTATCTGTCAAAGAAAGAAAAAAAATGTATCATAGTTTGCACAAATATATTAAGCAGCAACCTTTTCAAATTTGATAATTATAAATGTTTCTTGAGCACCAAAATCAGCATATTAGAATGATTTCTGAAGGATCATGTGACACTGAAGACTGAAGTAATGATGCTGAAAATTCAGCTTTGATCACAGGAATAAATTACATTTTAAAATATATAAAAATTGTCTGTGATCTCTAAGGGTGCGTTGTTCACTTGTTGGACACTTGTAGTTCAGTTCGGTATTGCCTATTTTGAGACAGAACTTACCGAACATCCAAAACAATGCTGTGTGCTTGGATAAATGCACTCGTTGTTTGTGCATAGCCTGCATATGGTGGTATTTTGGCCAGCTGGGAACTTGTGAAGAGCTTATAAAATGTGTAAAGGAGTCAAAACAGTGGCGGGAATCCCTCCCAATCTGCTGCGTGGAGACACGCGTCTGAATCCTGTGATGGGCAAACTTCCGACTATGACGAGAAAAACCGATATGCGTGAGGATTCTGTCCTTTTTAGGGTCATTTTCCTGTTTTTGGTTTGTTTACATGTCTTCGGTCCGTGTTGCGTTCATATATCATTCGAACCGCACCAGAGATCGTTTGGAAGCGGACCGAGACCCATCTTTTCAGCAGTCTCGGTTCACTTGTTTGGTGCGCACCTGGGTTCGGATAGCAGCGTTCACACATGTTCAAATGAACCGCACTAACAGCAATCCCACCAGGGTTCGTTTTAATCGAATCAAACATGACAAGTGTGAACACACCCTAAATGACTCTAATGATAAATAAGTGGTAACTCACCTGAAGTCCTCCAGTGCCTCATGGATCATGTTACGGACAAAGTTCATCTGAACGGAGGTGAGTGGACCTTCACGGCCCTCGGCTCCAGATTCGACTGCTGCCGCTGGAGCTTTAGATCAAAACATCCGTCACACATTGTGTCCCATTGAAATGACTTTTAATCTAACTGTGGCTCATTCAAACATACCGGGTGCAGCTGCAGGAGGAGCTCTGCTGACAGGCGAATCATAGGTGAGCTGGGTGGGCAGATCTCTCCTCTGACTGGCCTCAGGTGTGTTGAATGGCTGTGCGGACTGAACGCGTGTGCTCTGAGCAGCAGGTGGCGTTGTTATGACATCATACTCCTGGCGGAGGCCGTTATTCTTCTCCACCTGTCAATAATCCAAAGGAAAAAAGTTGAATTCATGAATACAAAAATGTGTTGGATGTTAACAAAACGAGTTGGACCTTGGTGCCATTTTGTACATCAGTCTGTTGTGGTGGGGTAGTGATGGGCTCCTCCTCTTTGATTGGTGGAGGAGTCTGAACCACAGATGGGCTGTAGCAGCGACTGCCTGGAGTGCCCAATGGGGTCTTCCTCTGGGATGATCCACCAGGGAAATGAGGTAGGTATTCAAAGTCTAGTAACACAGGAAGTGCTTATGTTGGTAAAGGTAAATAAAACCATGTTGTTTTGCTCATTACAGTTTATTAAAATGTAGTTTCCACAAACTTGCCTTTTTTTCCACTTGATACATCACTCAGTCTGTGTCCTTTGTAATCTAGAGAAATATGGTTTAATTAGTATGTAGTTTTAGTGCTGTCAAATCAACTAATCGCGTTTAATCGCATCGAAGTTTGTTTACACATAATATCAATAAATATGTCTCTCTCTATGAAAAGTTCCCTCACCATCTCGTACAGGTGAAAAGATGTCCAAGCTGTTTCTGCCGACTCTGAACCGGTCTGTGTTGTGCTGGCCTTCTGCTTCCCTCGAGAACACATCTATACTGCCACCTAGATGCCGAACAAACATTGAGCCATATAATCATTACACGGCATATTCATAATCTCTTGAACTCTGCCATACAGTGCATCCGGAAAGTATTCACAGTGCTTCACTTTTTCCACATTTTGTTATGTTACAGCCTTATTCCAAAAGGGATTAAATTCATTATTTTCCTCAAAATTCTATAAACAATTCCCCATAATGACAACATGAAAGAAGTTTGTTTGAAATACAAATTGAAATGAAATTCAATACTTTGTTGAAGCACCTTTGGCACCAATTACAGCCTCAAGCCTTTTTGAGTATAATGCTACATGCTTGGTACACCTATTTTTGGGCAGTTTCTCCCATTCTTCTTTGCAGGATCTCTAAAGCCCCATCAGGTTGGATGGGGAGCACAGCCATTTTCAGATCTCTCCAGAGATGTTCAATCAGGTTCAAGTCTGGGCTCTGGCTGGGCCACTCAAGGACATTCACAGAGTTGTCCCGTAGCCACTCCTTCGTTATCTTGGCTGTGTGCTTACGGTCGTTGTCCTGTTGGAAGATGAACCTTCGCCCCAGTCTGAGGTCCAGAGCGCTCTGAAGCAGGTTTTCATCAAGGATGTCTCTGTACATTGCTGCATTCATCTTTCCCTCGATGCTGACTAGTCTCCCAGTTCCTGCTGCTAAAAACATCCCCACAGCATGATGCTGCCACCACCGTGCTTCACTGTAGGGATGGTATTGGCCAGGTGAGGAGTGGTGCCTGGTTTCCTCCAGACATGACGCTTG
This sequence comes from Hypophthalmichthys molitrix, assembly GCA_037950675.1. NCBI lineage: Eukaryota > Metazoa > Chordata > Actinopteri > Cypriniformes > Xenocyprididae > Hypophthalmichthys > Hypophthalmichthys molitrix. The sequence goes on along the minus strand of CM075515.1, from coordinate 13,035,338 downwards.
CTATTCAGTGCTGCAGAAATGGTTGTTCTTCTGGACGGTTCTCCTCTCTCCACAAATAAACACTGGAGCTCTGTCAGAGTGACCATCGGGTTCTTGGTCACCTCCCTGACTAAGGTCCTTCTCCCCCGATCGCTCAGTTTGGCCGGGCAGCCCGCTCTAGGAAGAGTCCTGGTGGTTTCAAACTTCTTCCATTTACAGATGATGATGGAGGCAACTGTGCTCATTGGGACCTTCAATGCTGCAGAAATGTTTCTGTACCCTTCCCCAGATCTGTGCCTGAATACAATCCTGTCTCGGAGGTCTACAGACAATTCCTTGGACTTCATGGCTTGGTTTATGCTCTGTCATGCACTGTTAACTGTGGGACCTTATATAGACAGGTGTGTGCCTTTCCAAATCATGTCCAATCAACAGAATTTACCACAGGTGGACTCCAATCAAGTTGTAGAAACATCTCAAGGATGATCAGTGGAAACAGGATGCACCTGAGCTCAATTTTGAGTGTCATGGCAAAGGCTGTGAATACTTATGTACATGTGATTTTTTCGTTTTTTTATTTTTAATAAATTTGCAGATTTTTAAACTATTTTTTTTACATTGTCATTATGGGGTATTGTTTGTAGAATTTTGAGGAATATAATGAATTTAATCCCTTTTGGAATGAGGCTGTAACATAACAAAATGTGGAAAAAGTGAAGCGCTGTGAATATTTTCCGGATGCACTGTATATGATTGAACATAATAGACAAAAGTTGAAAACACTCACCATTTCTTGAAGTTGGAGTATCACCAAAACCATGTGTTTTGAAACCTGCAGAGAGGATGGAAAAGCACATTTTGGAACCATGAAATGACAATACACTGGACAATACATGAAAAATGCAAAAGAAGCAACATCAGTGATTTTACCATCATTAAGTGGGGAGAAAATATCCAGGTTTAGGCTGTTCCGACCTATGCTGCTAAATTTCTCCACATTAGGCAGTTGATCTTGACTGTGCTGTCCCTCTGCCTCTCGGGAGAACACCTCACCTGCAGTGCCTACAAAAGATGACATATTTAGTACCTATAAAACCATTACAAAAGCTATAAACAAGGCTTTATATGCTAACTGAGCTAACCAAATATGATTGAACATGAAATAAAACCTTCTACAGCCATAAAGAGGAAGGTTGACCTGTGACTTGGGCTTGGCCATCTCCAGGAAATTCAGACCCAGGCACACTGGGTGGGACTGTAGATGTTGGAGTAGAGGGTCCCATCTGCTGACCGCTCAGTTTTACTGAAACCCGCTTATTTGATTGAGATGTCTTGCTGGATGTTTTAGTGGACTGTGGAAACAGGGCCGGTTTTTAATATGCATTATAGTCAGAAGTATTCAGAAGTAATATTGAATTGTTGAACATAGGGGCAATATTCGATTTTCAGAGGAAGCGTGTATTTTTTCTAGTAATTAAATAAATAAACAAATTAATTAATTAAAACTAAAAAATTAAAATAATTAATTTCAGAGTGAATAATTACATTTTAAATTAATTAATTAAAACAAATGAAATAAAAATTCTAAATTCATAAAAACACAATGCATGTTATGTTTTAATTAATTAATTAAAACATATTCTCCATCTGAACAATTTGAATAATTACTCCTAGGACAGATTGTTTTAAAATTATATCAGATATTACAATAAATAAATAAATAAGAAATGATTATACATTAATTAAAATTTAAATAAATTAATAAATTAAAACTAATTAAATAAAATTTCTAATTTTATATAAAACACACTTCATGTTACATACTTCCTTAAATACATAAATCACTAATTAATCATTAAATACACAAAAATCATTAAAATTACATAAATTAAAGTATTTTCTCAATCTGAACAATCTGAATAATTAATTATTCATAGAACAGATTTTTTAAAACTATATTAGATGTTACAAAAACGTGAAATAAATAAATTACATTTAAAAAAATCATAATACATTAATTGTAATTTAATTAAATTAGTTCAAACTAATTAAAAATTCTTAATTTATATAAAATGGATGTTACATACTTTAAATCAATTAATTAAAACTTTCTCCATTGAACAATTTCACTAATTAAGTATCCCTAAAAAGATTTTTTTTAAATTACATCAGATGTTACAAAAAATGTAATAAATAAATACAATTTAAGAAATAATTATACATTAATTACAATTTTAAATAAGTTGATTAAAAACTATTTCTAATTTCATATTAAATGCACTGCATGTTTTACACTTTCATCAATTAGTAGAACAATTTTTAAAGCTACATCATAAGAAATATATATATATATATATATATATATATATATATATATATATATATATACATATATGTGTGCGTGTGTGTTATTTTTGTCCCCATGTTTTGAATGTTGTCCCCCATAACAAAAACAAACACTACCTCACATGAAACATGAAGGGTGGTTCTGTAGAAATGTGTTTATGTACACAAAACGGAGACAGCTGTACCTTTAACTTGGAGGTGGAGTTCTGGAAGCGAATACAGGTCACTGACGTCTTGTGAGCCGTGGTGATTTTGATTGGCGCGCTGAGGTTTCTCAGATCGTACAGGTAGATCCTGCCCTGCGTTGAACCCACAACCAGTCCAGCCCCATCTGGGGTAAAATCAATGGCTGTGAGTGGAGACTCCACCTGCTTATTACGAAACACCCTGTGAGGATACGGACATACAATAAATTGATTAACAAAATCAAACTCCAATGTCCAAAATGCATACTAAATTAGATGATTTTTTTCTCTTACATTTTGCTGGAGGTGTCATAGCAGACGATCTTCTTATCAAGCCCCACAGTGATGAAGAGCAAATCATTGGCTGGGGAGAAGGCCAACCCTGAACACGGGGCTTTGTGTGCCCCCTCGAATAAGTGCAGCTCCTTTTGAGTGTTAGCGTCCCAGAGTGCCACAGAGCCACTGTCAGATACAGTGCCCAGCAGAGACCTCTTCACCAGCGAGTACCTCAGATCATGGATTGGCTGGAGAGATCACATGGTGTATTTTATATTAGGGCTACACGATTAATTGAAATGAAACTGAAAACAGATATGGCTTAGTGTGATTATCAATTGCAAAGGCTGATAATAATTTTACATTCAATCTCCAAATTAATGTAGAAACAATATAAAGACAGTATATTTTAAATATTTGATCTAACAGGTAGGAAATATCCAGAATCAAAGCAGTTAACACTTCACTGCATAATTTAGATTAAAATATAGATTATTTTTTATTAAAGCTACAAAAATTATTCAGTTAATAGCAGTGAGTGATTTTCTTTTTCTTTTGTTCTTTGATTAACATTAATGGCAGACTGTAGCAGGTTTATTAGGCTGCTGTCACTTTAAGACCTGTTGCACATGAAGCGGATCTGATACACATTTTCTCACTTTTTAAGTTAATTTAAGACTTTATTTAACTCATTTAAGACTGTGCTTATGAGGATACTCGACAAAACAGGCATTTTGGCATAATTTTGTGTGTTTTTTTGTACATTTAAGCGTGAAAAAGAACTCAATGCAGCCAGGTGTTCTGCCAAATAATGCTACCTATCATATTGTGCTACCAACAATATATTTAATTAAATATATTACCATTATAATTAAATATATTAAGATATAATTATTATTATTTCATATTGATCTATAATCACTGTATATTCACAAAATTTAGGGATAAACTGTGCAGCCCTAATAACAAGCAGAGCAAACCTGGAACTTAAAAAATATGTATGGCTAAAGACGTCAAACTCACTACATTTGGCCCATGGCCGAAGGGTTTGCTGGACAGGTTGGTTGTGATACTGTGGAGGATGATATCTCCACTAGTGGAGCCTGATGCTATGTAGCTATCACCTCCATTAAAAGACACACATGTCACTTCCTCCTTGTGGTCCTATACAGAAAGAGACAAAGGAAATGGATTAGGATGCAGATGTCTGTCTAGCAGATGATCTAAACCATCGCTCGAGTGTCTTTTGAAACTTGCGAGATACATGGCTACAAAGTACCTTAAGGGTTCGGTGCAACCTTTTTGTCTTTAAGTCCCAGATATTAACGCTGTTATCCAGTCCTCCACTGACCAGGAACTGTGATGTGGAGTTCAGACTGACACGGGTTTGTTTTTTCTATAAACAAAAAGCCATTATGAAACACACATAAAGATATACTGAGATAGGATATCAAGTTTGTCAGCTCACCCCTTCTCCCAGCTCCATCACTGGAACCGGTGACGACTTGAGACTGGAAACCACCAGCTTGTCCCCTATACTGCTGGCACTGACCAGGTACTGATCTGAACACTGTCAAGGCAAAAGCCCTTTCATCGATGAAATAATAAGAAAACTAAATGCTCTGTTATTAATAAATATGCACCATGTTTCTCAAACTTAATCTTTTAGATGTCACAAACGCCCAAATATAATCATTCTCATGCATCCCCATCCTAAATTTTAAAAGGCAGCTATATATTTTCATGTATAAAGACCACTTAGACTAATTTAAATTGGTATACAATATATTTAAAATATTATTTAAAAAATATCTAGTTTCTATCAAGTTACGTTAAATTTTCTTTCTACTAATACTGTACTCTTTTATGAATTATTTATTATTTTAAACTATATTTATTTTGTTCTATATATTTTTATTTTTTATTTATTTTATTCCAATTATGTATTTATTTTGACAATTTTATTTTTATATAATTTATATATTTTGATATCATTTTATTATTTATTAATTATCTATGTATTTATTTTAAAGTCGACATGAAAAAGAAGTTGCGAGTCTTTTCTGCCCTATTGTGGCATTCAAAAGTTTATTTGGTCCAAAATACAGTAAAAACAGTAATATTGTGAAAAATTGTTACAATTTAAAATAACTGTTTTCTATTTGAATATATTATAAAATGTAATTTATTCCTTTGATTTTCAGCAAGTTCAATAAAACAGCATTTATCTGAAATAAAAAGCTTTTGTAACATTATACACTACCGTTCAAAAGTTTTTTTTTTGGAAAGAAATTAATATTTTTATTCAGCAAGTATGCATTAAATTGATCAAAAGTGACAGTAAAGACATTTATAATGTTACAAAAGATTATATTTCAAATAAATGCTGTTCTTTTGAACTTTCTATTCATCAAGGAATCCTGAAAAAAAACTGTTTTCAACATTGATAATAATAATAAATGTTTCTTGAGTATCAAATCAGCATATTAGAATGATTTCAGAAGGATCATGTGACACTGAAGACTGGAGTAATGATGCTGAAAATTCAGATTTTATCAGAGGAATAAATTACTTTATAAAACATATTCACATAGAAAACACTTATTTTAAATTGTAATAATATTTCACAGTATTACTGTTTTTACTGTATTTTGAACCAAATAAATGCAGCCTTGGTGAGCAGAAGAGACTTCTTTTAAAAACATTAAAAATCTTACAGATCCCAAACTTTTGAACGGAATAATAAATAATAATAATAACAAATACTGCAATATTCTATAAAAAAAATAAGAATTGTCAATTTTGATTTTATTGTGACTATAATATTTTATTTTTGATTTAACATATTTTTACTATTTATTTATGTTGGTTTATTATTTATTTATTTACATTTTCTTTAAACTTTTCCTCATACCCCAGTTTGAAAACCCTTGGTCCGACCAATGGCATACCGGGCAATTCTGTAAGGTGAACTAGTCAGAGAAATTGCACACCTCACTTTGGTAAACATGGTCGTCCAAGGGAATATCTCTTCTAACAGATGCTACAAAAACAAACATGATCATGTCTTAAGCATTCTGCATTACTGTGGGACATGTGAGTGATGCTCAAAAATGAGTGATTTCACAATGATAGAGGATACTGCTGCTGCTCCAGCACACTTGAGCCACTGGATGTGTGGCACTGTGAGGGTTGAACTGCTCCACCACCGTCATGGAGGTCGAGTCCCATATCTTCAGACAGTCACCTGACGACACCAGCCGCGTGACGTCCTCCATAGCAACGGCTGCCGGGAGAAAAGAAGGTGGACAGCTGTCAGGCGCGCGACACTATTGAGTTTGACAAGAATAATACGTGCTTCACTTCAAGAAAAAAACAGTGGAAAAAATAATCATGAAATCCCATTGTGCTGCACTTTAAAGTGCTGTTATGGCAATTTTGTTACTTTTTATGATTAGAAACACACTAAAACATGACACTTTTTTTAGACAGTAACGTTACATTATCTGTACATTCATTTATGGGGTTATTCTTAATCTGGCGTATTATTTAGAGTCTGAATTGTGCCATAACTATGCTTAAAATATTCTCAATGACTCAGACTACATTATATTCAAGTTAGCCAACAAGCAATGCAGCTAGTTCATGACAATCCTGTTTAAAGAATAATCAAATCCAGTTCCATAAAAGTGACTTTAACAGCCAATTCTAACAAAAAACATTTAGAATAAACCCGTAACGCTCGTTTAATGTCTTTTATTCTCCGATTCGCACTTATTTGTTGCTTTTCGTGTTGTTGTGCTAATAGTTTCTGCATTCATCAGCTGATTAGCAACAGCTAGCTACTTACCCTTGGTTTAGACTATAAAAAGTGTGGGAAATTTGAACGCTATGCTGGTAAACACCTCACAATACATCCACGGCGGTTGAGTAAATGTATCCTTTTATTTGAAAGTAAAACTTTGTCATATCAACAGAGTTTGAACATCCGTGGCTCCTGTAAGGAACCGCCACTACGGCACGCCGCTGGGCTCAAAACAGGCAAACATTCGGAATTACAGCAACGCCAGTGTGGGAAGGGCAACAAGATGTAATTGTGTTTCTGTGGCAAAGTTTGCATTAATAAACACGTCTGAGAAGAAATATGCGTCCAAATATTTGTAGTGCTCTTATATAACAAGTAAACATATGTTATTTTACAATAAGATCAACATTCATAGTGAAAACATTGGATATTTACACTTGCAGATTGTAAAGTGGACATTGGGATTTATTTTATTAATATTTATAGTGCACATATAACATAAAGGATACTTAAGACTTTAATATAGCAGCATATTTATTTAACATCTTTAGATTCTTTAAAAAAAAAAATCATCAAATAAGGAATACAAGGCTGGGTAGATGACTTTGCATAGTAATGATACAGATTAAAATATACAGCAAGGGCTCAGAAGTGCTTGACACATTAACCTTTATCAAATAATCAAAGTTTCTGAATCTCCAAAAACTGGAAAAGTTCATGTTGTCCAGTTGCAGTGCTTTCCCGCTGTCATTGTGGCAGAGGTACAAGGACTTTGACGTAGTTCATTGGAAATAATCCAGACTCCCCTCTGTTCATACCCTCACACCAGTTGTCATCAATCTGGCCGGTCAGAATGATGACGTCACCCTCCTTAAAGCCCAGCTCTCCCTGGTTTTCTGGCTGGAAACTGTAAAGTGCCTGACAGCAAGGCTGGTCCAAGGGGGGAGCGCTATCATCTAGTACACATAAAGAAAATAAGCTTTATTTTTACAGCTTCTGTGCCAAGGTTAAGGTCACTTTACAGCAAAAAATAATAAATTGAAAACTGAACAGACACATTCTAATGTTTAATACAAGTTTTCCTTCTTTATTTAATTGTTACTATTATAGCTACTATATTATATTATATTAATATAGAAAATTAAAGTCTAATACCACATTGCAAATCGATATTTAAACCTCTAAAAACTGTAAAATAAAAAATAAAAAATAGGATTAACTAGTATTTTTTAGAGTGTTATTTTGAACTGTCCTAATTATATAAATATGTTTTTTTTTTAAATATACAAAGAACTTTTGAATGTTTTGAAAGAGATCTCTCACTGCATTCACATGGGGGGTCAGTGCTTGACAGAGGGCGTGTCTAAAGCTTGAAAAATGTTCAACTTCTGCTGAAAGCAACGCCAGTGACGTGACCCAACGGAACCCACAATTCAGTTTGGCACCTCATGACGTCACCCATTCAAAGTTAATGAGAAGTGTTCACGCCGATGCCCCATGTGAATGCACCGTTATGCTCACAAAGACTAAAATACAGTAATATTGTGAAATATTATTACAATTTAAAATAACTTTTTATATTTTAATGCATTTTAAAATGTAATTTATTCCTGTGATGTCAAAGCTGAATTTTCAGCATCATTACTCCAGTCTTCAGTGTCAAATGATCCTTCAGAAATCATTCTAATATGCTGATTTGCTGCTCAAGAAACATTTATGATTATTATCAATGTTGAAAACAGTTGTGCTGCCTAATATTTTTGTAGAAACCGTGATACATTTTTTTCAGGATTCTTTTATGAATAGAAAGTTCAAAAGAACAGCATTTACACTGTGTTCCAAATTACTATGCAAGTGACATCAGTAGGATTTCAGTACAATAAACATTCAGATTTTAGTTTTTCTAAGAAAGTGTTTGTTTGTTTGTTTGTTTGTTTACCCACGTCTTTTTAGATAACTGGTATCAATCTCAGACAAAATAGTTTGCCAGGTACTTACTGTAGGTAAATGGAAACCCTACTTAGAGGTTGTTCCACATTATTAAGCAAGTCACAGTTCTCATGCAATATGGGGAGGAAGAAAGATCCTTCTGAAGATGAAAAGCATGAAATGGTGCAATGCTGTGCAAAAGGCATGAAAACAACTAATATTGTGTGAAAACTGAATGGAGATTATTGAATTATCATAAGATTTGTGAGTGATTTAGAGCACAACAGAACTCGGTCAGATAAAGGCTTATTAAGGAAAGTTCCTGTCAAAAAAAATTAGTATAAAAAAAAGCCAGTGTTGAGCAGCAAACAGGTATTTGAAGCTGCTGGTGTCTCTGGAGTCTCAAGAACCTCTCCATGCAGGCTGGCAGTTGTGCGTAGAGGGGTGGCTAAAAAAATGTTTGGTTAGGGGTGACTGAAATGCATCTTTACGCACAACTGCCAGCCTGCATGGAAAGGTTCTCAAGACTCCAGAGACACCAGCAGCTTCAAATACCTGTTTGCTGCTCAACCTTTTAATACAAAGAACTTGTTTGACAGGAACTTTCCTTAATAAGCCTTTATCTGACCAAGTTCTGCTGTGCTCTAAATCACTCACAAATCTTATGATAATTCGATAATATCCATTCAGTTTTCACACAATATTAGTTGTTTTCATGCTTTTTGCACCATTTCATGCTTTTCATCTTCAGAAAGATCTTTCTTTAATGTCACTTTTGATCAATTTAATGCATCCTTGATGAATAAAAGTATTCATTTCATTTCAAAACTTTTGAATGCCCAGTATACATGCAGGGCAGCCATTTTTAGACATTTTCTTGGAGGCAAAATGATCGTACTTACTTTTGCTGGTTGGCATGTCTGTTGTTTGAGATTTAATGGTGACTTTATTAGGAGGGTGAACCACAACCGGGGCATCTGTTAAAGTAAGATAGAAACACATTAGTAGCAAAGCTTGCTGGTGTACTTCCAACTACCTAATAAAAAGAGTGTGAGTTTTTGTAACACATTTAAAATTACTTGCATTTTTCACTCAAAGCTTCAGTGATCTCAGTATCTGTGGTACATAATACAGTATTTCAGCTCGCAGAGAATTCAGAAACAGTTTGTAAACAGTTCATGTTTAATCTAATCAAATAACCTATTACCACACCTGATGAGCATGTGGAAAATCCATAAGTATCTGTGTAGCAAACTGTGCTTGCAACTGATTTAGATGCAAATTCTCTTTTGGGTTGATTGCTTGCATCTGTTATCCTATACACAGGGACAAAATAAGCATATTAAATGAAACCAAGGTTAGTACAGGAAATCTGACGTCTGTGGACTAATGATTCTAACCTGCTCTGCAAATTGCTCCTGAGATTTTCTAGAATCTGGCATGACTGGCGGTGGTAGTCTATTACTGCTCCTAAAAGACCTGAGAGGTGTTGCATCCGTTGTGCCTAAAACAAAATATCAAAAGATCAATTTAGTTATACATCATTAGAAACTGTGAAGGGCCTACTTTTATTTTTGTAATCTCACAGTAATACCAAAACTTTGTGTTTTTTTAAAACAAAGAAAACAAACTCAAAATTTATGTCACGGCCAATACTTTTGGCCATGGCTGTTTTTATATATTTCAACTTACATCTCTCTCTAGGAGATTTAACATGCCTCTCTCAGCCAGTTCTTTGGATTCTTCAAACTTCTCGAAAGCTTTCTTAATTTCGGAGTCTGGAATCTTTCCTTTACGTCTCTTCTTGTAATCAAAATCTAGACGGCGACCTTCAAGTTTTCTCAGGTGATACTGACAACCAGAAAAAGAATAAATCAGTATACATTTAAAGTCACACAATCACAACATTACACTAATGCTTTTATGCTGTGGATTAAATGCATCTGCGAAAGGACAGATAATCTGAACATTAGTAAATTGAAGCCAGGTATACAAATGATACCATTTACAACATTATATTCAAGACTGACCCCAATTTCCTTCAGCTCTTTTTGTTGCAGGGACTGCAGAGGATCAATGAAGGTTCTTTTCACTCGCACATCCATACAGTCTTTTGCCTGCGCTACTTGTTTCAACGCCTCTCCCATTTCAAGCAGAGCATAACCTACAATTGTAGCAAAATTCAAAATTGACATTTATAAAGCAGTAAAAAACATTATTGTGCTTCATTCGGTTTCTTAAACATACCAAAACCAGACTCAGCTCCAAGCTCATTGCCATAGTACAACATGCAATCTCCCAGAATGCCCTCTGTCTGTGGATAGCCACCAGCCTTCACCTTCCCACGCATTTTGGACACTGTGTTGAGCATGCTGAGCTTTGCTCTGTATGCTTGAAGAACAAAAAAGGAGAATCAGCACCATGTAATAAAAAAAGTCACTAACTAAACTTTAAACAATAACCTTTATTATTAAATATATAAATACCTGGGTTTGGCTGAAGATATCCTATAGTTTTTGGAACAAGTTCGAGAATCATTTTGTTGGTAATATCAGTTTTCTACAATAAAGCAATCAATAAAATAGACAAAGAAAAAAAAAACTTTTTGATGCATCCAGATCTTTAATATTTCAAATATACTATTTTCTTTATTTTGTTTGGATTGATATGTATACCCTTTCCATGTTGAGGAATTCCTCATCCAGTTTTGTTCCTTCAACTCCATTGATCTTTTCCTTTAGCAACTGTAAGAATAATCAAAGTTGGAAAAAAATCTAATATCACTTTGAGTGGACTTACATATGTGAGTTAAAGGGATAGTTCACCCAAAAATGAAAATTCTGTCATCATTTACTCACCCCCTAGTAGTTCCAAATCTATATAAATTTATTAAGATATATTAAGATATTTGGAAGAATGTTTGTAACCGAGCAGATCTCGTGTTGTGTTCAGCAGAATAAAGAAATTTATACAGGTTTGGAACTACTTGAGGGTGAGTAAACGATGACAGAATTTTCATTTTTGGGTGAACTATCCCTTTTTTGTGAATAAATGTTATGAAGACTATTATGTGTACTTTTTGTAGTGTCCTTAATATCATGCGTAGTGACTGTTTCAACACATAATAGTCTTCATAACATTTAAGATATGATATTAAGGACACTACAGAAAGAGTTGGCTTATAATTGCAATATTTATAAAATGATATGATAAAAAGTATCTGATACAATCACAACACAATCCAACATCTACAACATTTCAAAACAAAACCAGGAAATCCGCAAGCCTTGCCATTGTGATGACTGAGCATCTGTTTCCTGTGGTTCATAAGCAAAACTGTTTATGAAGGTCAGTCATTTGACCAATGAGTCTAAAACACTAAGAGGATTCAGAACACCATGAATGAATCGAAAGAATGTGACCTTGGAAAACATGCTTTGGTGACTTGAGGACCTAGAAACTGTCCCTAATACTGTAAACAAAACCTCCAGGAGTGAATGACCAGGCTTTATTAAAAAATTCCAGTAGATTTTATTATCCACAATAAACTCGATATGAACATAAACAATAGCAGATAATAAGTGGACTTTGGATCCAAGAAACAGACAACACCCATGTGCATGTTTCTCAGTAGTTTTAATATTAGCGCACTCAGTCCTCAAACCTCTGCAGTAACACTGATTCAGCAACACAAGGTGAGAAGGACGTGTTTGATTAAATAAGGTGGGAGAAGCACAGTTCTAATGTGGAATCACTGAATTTAAACATTTACATTTTACATATTAATGCCCTTTATATTTTAATATTACATGTTTAGGTCATCCTTGGTGGTTTTGAACACAAGACAATTCATCAGTAACTGGGCCGTCAGGTCACACACGGTTGGCTACAGTTGCTCTAGATGTGATGAACAGAGAGAAAGTCCTATAAATGTCCGCGAATCGGTTCCTTCGAACGCATTGTTTCAAAGAATCGGTTCAACAATCAGATTCGGCGATTCTTTACGTCGTGAGGTAATTAGGCTACGTCATCGTCAAGACACGGCACGACATACGTTTTAACGATATAATTGTACTTTAAAATATATCTCAGGTCAGATCGTTGCTGTCATGATTCAGTTCAGAAAAAAAAGTCATTTACAACCTAAATAAAACTAGTGTTATTAACTTCTCTAAAACGTTTTGCACTTTTCAATAAAATACAGCTGTTTTTCATGTCAATTCGTAAACATAAAATATTTTTATATGTAACTTTTTTATGTAACATTGCTGTTCTTCAATAAGTTGTTCACTCGAGAACCACCGGACCGATTCAGTCCGACTCGCTTGTGAAGAGGTTCGACTAATTCATTAAAAAGAGCCGACTCAAAAGAACAATTGATTCACGTTTCGGGCATTGCTATGACAATATTCACGCAGTCAACAAACGCGGAATGCCACAAAAGTATTAAAACTCTTTAAAGCCGCGATTTAAAGCGCTGTTAACAAAGTGCATGTCCTTCAGGGGTGTATCACTTTAAAGAAATGACTCGAAACAAATCTTGTTTGCATCGTCGCACAAAAGCTTCGTATTACCTGACTTGCTTTGTGAAACTGTTTCTTCAATCCGGCCACTGACATTCTTATCCGCGTTCGTCCTCAAATGTTTCACATGAACAAACGTGTCGGGATGGTTCAGTCTGTGTACTATCTCTGCCCGTGAGTCCACATTGCTCTCCACCCTCTTCCGTCCGTCGCAATGTATACTGTTATTTTGCACCTTGGGACATTGCCCAGATTTGATTGGTGGGGCTGTACTGAGATCCTGCAGCTATGTCGGTTCTAGAGGTCACTCATCGGTTACTGGCATGTATCTACTGCAAGAATTTCACTAGAAGGTGATACAGAGGATAGGTTTTGAAGATGTAGGCAGAGTTAGCCAACATAAAGGCTTATATGCTTAATATTTCTGTGGAAACTGTGATACACTAGGCTACCATTAAAAGTTTGGGGTAAGCAAAATGAAAAGGGAACAGGGAAAAAAAGAAAGAAATTAATACTTTATTCAGCAAGGATGCATTAAATTGACCAAACAAACTGTTTTCAACAAAGAACATTGATAAAACATGTGACAACTTACCCCAACCTTACATTTAGGAAAATACCCTTGAGAACATGGTTCAATTGCATTCAGTTGTTTATCCAACAGCTACAGCAAAAATATGATGGCACTGGAATTTGTGCAGATGCATTCATAATGTTTAAGTGTTGAATCAGTAAACACATGCTGCTGTAGTATTTATTGGGAAAACAAGGTTTCAGTCTCTTTTAATAATTCCTAATAAGCAGTGAGTGTTTGTCTGGAACTGTTGCCTTTGCTGCTCTTTATATTTAGAATGAAGAGGAGGTTATAATCAGTATCTACCTATCTGTACCTTGAATGTAAATATCATCTGTAAATTAATGCACCCAATTATAAACTCTCTTCATAATCTGTGTATTTCTTCAGACACTGGATGGCAGGGTCTTGATTGCATCTCATGGCCTCCTGTAATGCGGTGTTACCCCACCTGTTAACATCAGCACAGCATAGATTAGTCCTGTTGGCTGGTAAATGCTGTAACGTTTGATAATAGTCATATCCTACATGTCTTTGGCAAAGTTACCTGTCCTTGAGTGTGCAGTTTGCACCTGCGTTCTCCACCAGGAACTTGATGACATCCAGACGGCCCTCGGAGGCTGCGACGTGCAGCGCTGACCGTCCATCATAATCCACAGCATTCACATCTGCTCCTGACAGAAGGTACCTATGAAAGAGTAATGAACTCTTGTTTTCAGTTCACCATAAACAAGCCTAATTCAAATATAAAGTTTTTGCTATTGTAACATTTTGCCGAAAAATCTAAATAAATTATGTTTTTAATTATAGGTTATCTATTAAAATAAAGGTTTATATATATATATATATATATATATATATATATATATATATATATATATATATATATATATATCACTCATCGGTTACTGGCATGTAACCGATGAGTCAGTGCTCAGCGTAAATGAGTACACCCCCTTTGAAAAGTAACATTTTAAACAATATCTCAATGAACACAAAAACAATTTCCAAAATGTTGATAAGACTAAGTTTTATATAACATCTGTTTAACTTATAACATGTAAGTAAGGTTAATAATATAATTAGAGAACAAAATTTTCAGTTTTACTCAAATTAGGGTGATGCAAAAATGAGTACACCCCACTGAAAGTCTCTGGAGCAAAGCTAAATTTTAGACTACAAATGTCTAATTTAACAAGAATTCAACCACAGGTGAGTGTAATTATTCATTACACAGGTGTCCAGCAGACAGTTGACTATAAAAGGGTGTTAAAACCCCTTCCCATTTCATGCTGTCAGCAATGGCACCACATGGAAGAGAAATGTCACAAGACCTGAGAAAGAAAATAATTTCTTTACACCAGAAAGGTGAAGGCTACAAGAAGATCAGCAAAGCTTTTATCAGTCAGAATACTGTAGCAAAAGTGGTACAAAAATGTAAAAAACATGGAACCACAACCATCTCGAGACGTCCAGGTCGTCCACGGAAGTTAACACCTCGACAGGAGTGTCTTCTGATGAGAAGGGTTGAAGAAAATCGGCATGCACTTCAGTTCACTGCAGTTATCTAAAGAAGTAGAAAGCTAAACTGGAGTGACTATTTCCCGTGACACAGTACGACGTACACTGCAGAGGAATGGCATGCATGGGTGCCGTCCACGAAGGAAGCCTCTCCTAAAGCCCAGGCACAAAAAATCCCGCCTAGAGTTTGCCAGGGCCCATGCTGACAAAGATGAAGACTACTGGGACTCTATACTCTGGAGTGATGAGACCAAGATAAATGTTTTTGGAACTGGCGGGTTCAAAACTGTATGGCGTCGCAAAGGTGAGGAATACACAGAAAAATGCATGGTGCCTACAGTGAAACATGGTGGTGTCAGTGTCCTTATGTGGGGCTGCATGAGTGCTGCATGAGTCAGGGAGATGCGTTTCATTGATGGCATCATGAATTCACAGATGTACTGCTCTATACTGAAAGAGAAGATGCTACCATCACTCCGTGCCCTTGGTCGTTGTGCACTTTTCCAACATGACAATGATCCTAAACACACATCTAAGGCCACTGTTGGATTTCTGAAGAAGAACAGGGTGAAAGTGATTCAGTGGCTCCTGATCTGAACCCAATCGAACACCTGTGGGGAATTCTGAAGAGACAAGTTGAGCATCACTCTCCATCCAGCATCCAGTCTCTAAAAGAGGTCATTCTTGAAGAATGGAAAAAGATCGATGTTGCAAAATGTCGCCAACTTGTTCATTCCATGCCTAGAAGACTTGGTGCTGTCATTAAAAATCATGGAGGCCATACAAAGTACTAGATGTAGTAGTTTTTGTTGTGGGGTACTCATTTTTGCATCACCCTAATTTGAGTAAAACTGAAAAATGTGTAATCTAAGTTATATTATTAACCTTACTTTCATGTTTTAAGTTAAACAGATGTTATATTAAACTTAGTCTTGTCAACAGTTTGGAAATTGTTTTGTGTTCATTAAGATATTGTTTAAACTGTTACTTTTCAAAGGGGGTGTACTCATTTACGCTGAGCACTGTATATATTGTGTTGGAAAAAGTTATTTTACTTAGTTTCTTTTTATAGAAAGTGATTCGTTACATTACTTTTGTTTTACTTTTTCTTATCTGGGCTGTTTGTTTTTTTTTGTTAATTTTTATAACAACAAATAAGTTCTTTTTTTGGCAAACGCAAAGGCCCTTCATGCCAAAAGTGAAATGAATAAGCCTCAGGCTGAAGGAAATGCAAAATCATGCCTGTACAGTAGAGGGCGCAGCTCAAACAAACAAGCCTTTCAGCTGTGCTGCCATTCTCAAAGACTAAATATAGAAAGACATTCACTTCTATTAGTTATGAATGGGAGAAACTGCAACGCAATATGGTGAAATAGGTCCCGCCTTGTAAGTAAAAGAGCCAATCGCTGATTGATAAAGTCGTTGCGTCACTGCAGCTGCCGTTAGAAGCTCCGGTTCCCATAGAAACCTGAGACTGGTGCTTAGGTCTGCACATGCGCATTGGCTCGTCTAGCATGAAAAATAAGCTATTTGAGCATAAGAAACAACATTTATGGGTCAGTCACTATCAGATTTTGTTGCTGATTTCAAATGTGTTATTTAATTGTGAGTTTGCAAAGCAATCTTTGAGATTTCAGAATTCCCCCATCTACTCCACATAAATGTGTGTGCTTCCACAGATGATGTCTGATGTTTACATGTTATAATGAACATATCTTGGTGATCCTACCTGCGCAGAGACACCATGTCCCCTCTGTAAGCAGCTAAGAGTACATTCATGATTTGGTATCCCTGTATTTCAAGAAAGCAGTATATTTATTTACCTCCATATCCCCCAACAGTATAAAAAATTTACATAAATTATTTAAATAAATAAAAACCATTCCATAAGCTAAATATAAGTTTAATTTAAAAAAATGAAATAATTAACCAGACCTCTGACTCCACCTTCCACTGTCTGTAACACAGCACCTGTCTGAAGGGTGTCCTGATGTCAAAACTGTGCAGCTGAAAGGTTGAAACCAGCTCCTTTGGCAAAAAAAGACAATAAATAGTCACCATTTTCACAAGAGCAGCCCACTTTTTTCAATACACAATAGGCTGAGTTTGTCAGGGGCTAGTATATACCTGTGGTATTAGGGGGGGGGATGCATTATTATACAAAACAGAATCTGACTGGACATAAATTTATAGTGCAGGATGAGTCATCTAAATCTTTATATGCATATATCTGCTAAAAATTAATTTCATTAGCATTAAGGATTACATGTAGCATTTACATAAACATAAAAGCTAAGAAATATAGACTGAAAGCCACAAAAACTGAATTTTGTTTCTAACTGGTTTATATTAATCCAGTAGTAGTTGCATAAATAAAATAAAAACCAAAGAAGAAGAAAAACAGCAGGAAATATTATACAAGATGTTTTACATTAACATATGTGACCCTGGACCACAAAACCAGTCATAAGTCACACAATTATATTTGTAGCAATAGCCAACAATACATTGTATGGGTCAAAATTATCTATTTTTCTTTTATGCCAAAAATCATTAGGATATTAAGTAAAGATCATGTTCCATGAAGATATTTTGTACATTTCCTACCGTAAATATATAAAAAACGTATTTTTGTGAGTGGATATGCATTGCTAAGGACTTCAGATTCAAAATTTTCAAATAGTTGTATCTCGGCCAAATATTGTTCTATCCTAACAAATCCATACATCAATGGAGCTTATTTATTCAGCTTTCAGATGATGTATAAATCTTAATTTAAAAAAAATTGACCCTTATGATTGATTTTGTGGTCCCGGGTCACATATGATAAAAATTCTAGAAACCTTTCTGGTAAAATCTCAAAGTCCTCAAGTGAGATGTATATTGTTGTATATTGATACAATACCTTACCTCACAGAAATGGACACCCCTCCAGGAATTTCCATTGCAATCCAGCCCAGGTGACCAGCACACGAGTCCTAGAACTCCGGGAACCACGATCAGCACAACACCAGACTGACTGGACTTGGCAGGCACAGACGTCTGTAGTATTGAATACAAATATTTTATCCAGCCTAAATTTAGCTTTAAATCCTCAGCAGTTTAACCTTGTGAAATATGCACATTTAAAATCGGCACATCTGCTTTAAGCAAAGCAATTAGGACTGTCTCCATTAGAGGGCAGTAGGGGAATACATACATAATTCTTACAGACATTGTTAATTCATGGACACCTCCACCGCTGTTCGATCGTTACCATTATTGTTAATTAACGTGGCAGGGTATGGGCTGTTTTAATTAGTTACATGAAAGTGTAATCTAATTTAATTACTTAAACTATTCTCTTACAGATGTGGGAGTGAATTTAAACCGTGGAAATGAAACAGAACTGATGCTCAACCTGCAATATATCACACAAATATGACTCATTATTTACCAGCTTAGTCACAAACTCACCCTGAAATGAAATGTTCTGGAATAGTCATTCATTCCAGCCACCTGCATCAAGGAAAGGCTACTGCGGACGGCGTGGGGGGACATCACTTGGTCACCTGACAGGGGGCACAATCCTCCATTAGCCAAGGTAGCAGCCAATGCCGCGCCGGACTCGCAGGTGACTTCTGTTGATAAACACTAAGATATATGCAAAATTAGAATCTAATCTTCCTTTTCAAGAATATAATATGTAAATCTGAATACCTGCAACAGTAAATCCAGTGTAGAATTGATCCCCACACCTTCCGGAAAGCACTGAAATTGTTTATTTATTAAAAACAATGAGTTTAAAAGACGCTTTGCAATGTAGAACCAAAATTGATCGTATTAAGAATTATCCTGGACTTACTTTCTTCTCTTGTAAGTAAAATGACAGTGCGTGGAGACGGATGATGTCTTTTCGCAAGCTTTGATAACTGCAATGGCAATGCTGACAGTTGAAATTAACACCAACAAATAAACAGAATAGCACTGGGGGAAAAAATCAATGTCTCATAAAAATACCTGGTGCAGTTTAGGTTTGCATGCTCTTTGTTGCACAGTCTTCTGATGATATTCAAAACCTGTGTGAGAATGGTTTGCTTCAAGATTGCTTTATGCCTTTTTTTTTTAATCAAATGTAGCTGGTTGATATAAAAGTTAAGCTTACAGACTCGTACTTTTCTTCTTCCTCAGTGACTGGTCTGGTTGCCAGCTGTTTTAGGACAAAAACAGTCAATAAAAGTACATTTTTGTTCATTTATAAACAAGCAATGTTGTTACCTGTAATAAAGAAGTGCAAATAATGGCTCCTGTCTCAACCAGTGGACTATGAGGCACACCTGCAAACAAGTTTTCTGTAGTGAAGAAGCTTAAAAAGCTTTGAACTGAACATCAAACTCTTCTTGAATCCAGAACCGGACATAAATCAAGGAAATGGAATATGTGGAGTGAACTGAGTGAACTTACCTTGCTTGGTCAGGGTAAATAGGGACTCGTATTTGGAATATTCCTCCATTCCTACAAATCTGTGCACGTAGTCGGACCCTTGCTGGTCCACCGCGAGGCCGTATATGAGGGGCCAGGATATCTCTCCCAGAATGCAAGGTTCAGCCCAGTCTCCTAAGGAAAGTCTAGAGTCCAACAAATAACAGCATCTCATTTAAACTTCAACAGGCAAACTGAACTCATAATCTGTAAATAACATTAAATTTGAGTATTAAAAAAAAAGATTTATAGTTGTAATTGTATATAATTGTTTATATAATATATATTTATATAACAATATAATATAATCGACTATAGCTGAACCTTCAATTCTTCATTGTAGTTAATGAAGTTTACAAAAAAATTAAAATGTTTGTTAAAAATACTTATTATATTATTATAATGATTATGTATATTCACAATTGTTCAAGTTTAAGATTTTAATGTTTTCAAAGTATCTTATGCTCACCAAGCATGCATTTATTTGATCAAAAATACAGTAAAAACAGAAATATTACAAAATATTATTACAATTTAAAATAACTGTTTTCTATTTTCTTATATTTTAAGATATAATTTATTACTGTAATGCAATGCTGAAATTTTAGCCTCATAATGGTCTTCATATATATTCAAATTAACTGAATTCATATATATATTATCTATATTATCTATATATTATTCATATATATTATGCATATTAGCATATATGGGTCAATGTTGTGACGGGTCATTTTTTGTCCAAAGGCCTTAATAATAATAAAAAAACAAAGATTTGACATCCAAAAATATGTAGGGTAGTACAACTAGATCTCTTTTATTGAATTCAAAAGGTTTTATTCAATAAAATATTCATTTATAATGAAGCAAAGTAACTAACACTATTTGAAAAAACTAAATTTTGGTTAAACCAAATGACTTTTTTGGTAAAACATTTTTTTGTCCATCTTGTAAAAAATGACAAAAGCAGTGTTTATTGATTATAAAAACCACATAATCTCATTGTTAACACTTGATAAAACTTCAAAATTAATTATATCTCCATTATGATTTTTTACACTTTTAAAAACCTTATTTGTCAATGACCCATATATATATATATATATATATATATATATATATATATATAATCAGGGTTGCCAGGTTTTCACAACAAAACCCAATCAATTGCTACTCAAAACTAGCCCAATTGCGTTTCGGGGGCGTCTCCTGGAAAAAATCTCGTTCCGGGGTGTAAAATCAACCTTTTTGACGGGCCCTCTGATAAAATTTGCATTTTTTAGGGGCTAAATATGATGTTATTTGGGGTCGCTTCAATATATGGACTTCTGTGTGTGTACCTCTGCCCATCCACAGTACAAACTGAAATGCCCCATTTTGTGCTGCTCTCTCTTACGTCTTCTTTCTCCTGTTCATAAATACACAGGATATGAGTCACATTGTGATATTTTTCATGAAACAATCAATTAGAAAATAACCTGTGCTACTTTAAGGCTTCTTTGCACATCTCTTTCTCCAGACTGTTATATAAAAAAAACAACAACAGCGGAAACGGATTTGACACACCTTTACAGAGGATAGTTGTTTGCATTTAATAAACAGCTTTTGTGTTTCCTCTGTGAAAGTAGAGAAATCTGGAATGACAAATCTTCCCTGCAATGCCTTCAGGATGAAAGACACAAAGCCTGTCACGCACCTGCAAAATGTTAGGTGCACAAAATATTAGCAGCACAAAAGATTAGGGGTGTTTAGAATGTTGTTTGGCATGATTTGACCATGATTTGGTATCAAGATCCTGTCTGGCCTGTGAAAAGTGCTCCTGTCAACAGTTCCATCCGCTTCCTGTAGCTTCCGCATCAGGCTGTAGCAGTCTTTAATCCGCGGGTCTGTTCGGATGATTCCTGAGCTCCACAGGGCCTGCCAAAGTACAGACAGATATGACATCCTGCACTGCTGAATATTAGCAAATATTAATGATGCTTCTGAAGTACCTCAAAAAACTGATTGCAGTTGACTCTTCCGCCAGAGGCGAAATTATCAAAGAGCACATCAGCAGCCCTTTTGGAAAACAATGTGTTGTGTAGTCACTATACATATGGCTAGTGAAGCATGTTAAGTGAATGCTGCCATACACATTTGAGACTCACACTTTTTTCTTAAAATGCCCTTGATGGGTCTCTGGTCGGCCCAAGTGTTGCCATGCTTGGCTGGCTTGAAGTTTGTCCTGCTCTGGTACTGTCCGTTTTGTGCCTCCGTTGCTTATAAAAGATGGCACGCCTAGGGAAAAGAATGGGAATTCTATTAGAGCTGAAAAATGAATCATTAAGAAAAAAGACAGTGCTTGCTAGGCAGCAAAAAATTATATATATATATAATATATTGATTTGCTGCTCAAGAAACTTTTCTTATTATTATCAGTCTTGAAAACAGTTGTGTACTATGTTTTTCAGGATTATTTGATGAATAGAAAGTTCAAAAGAACCACATTTATTTGAAATAGAAATCTTTTAACATTGTTAATGTCTTTACTGTTCCTAGCTCTGTTAATTGTTAAAGTATGAATTTCTTTAAAAAATGTTTTACTGAACCCAAACTTTTGAATGGTAGTGTACATAAAATATTATATAAAGATAATTCGAAATTATGGCTCAAAATTATATATTACTTAACATAATAAATATGATATAATATTTTATATATGTAAATAAATGTTTTATACTATTTATTTATTTAACATTTCTTTAAAGCTGCAGTCCGTACATTTTGCCTCTTTGTCGCCATCTCTGTTTGAAACCTGCAATTGCAGTTATTTGTGGAATTATCATCTTTACGTGGGTTGTGCATCGGCACGGCTCCTCAGCGCGGATGAATCTAATGTTTGCTGTCAGTCACCGCACCGGTGTGGATACTGTATTCGGAATCACAGACTGTAGTCTTGGAAGTGTGACCAAAATAAGAATTTTCACCGGAAAATTTAATCTGAACAAGTAAATAACATGTCTGCCACTTTTGTTCTGACCAACTGAGGAAAAAAAACATTACAATAAATCACGCTGCCAATGGTGATTAAATCTAACGATCGCTTAGCTCGGATCACGTCAAACCGTGTAAATTATTATTATTGTTATACTTTGTTCTCAAATAGTTGATGTTATCAGCATTACTTGACTATGTGTATTTAGTGTGTATTAGCGTTACCTGATTTCAATTTCTGTAACCACTCCGCAGTCCGAAGTCTTTTGCTTTTGACTACGGATGAATCTCCAGTTGTCACTGATGATTGTCATTTGGACCTTTCTGGATTACAATCCGCCATCAAAATGATAAGTTTAATTATTACAGCTGCTGTGAGAAAAGGCTATAAATGATCCGCCACCGGCATCCTCACATGTGATATAGCCTGCTAGCTGGGACTCCTTCTTTATGTAAACAGACGTGACGTAATGACGCAAAGACGAATGGCGGCATGCTCAAATTTCCCATGAAAACCTACCAGTACCACTCTATTTAGGAAACATTATTACTAGCTTTGCATTGTGAATCAGGCTAATGTAAGGAGATATTTTTGAACACTGGCAAGTTATGTAACTGCTCATAATTTTTAATCAAAAAAAAAGTTACGGACTGCAGCTTTAACCAATTATGCTTTTGTAATATAATGTCATGTCATTTCAAAGCCAGCTACTGTGTCGTGTCAAGACAGCAATTAACTGCTTAAATATATGTAAGGCAGACGAGATCAATTAAAATAAAAGAATATAAAAGAAGACCAATCACAATTCAGCATGCAAATATAACAATAACACCATTGTTTTAGAATGCCACATATTATTCAGAAGTCAATGAGAAATTATGCTAAAGTTATATACAAAACAAAGTTTGAATGGAGTCTGTTCACGGCCCAATTAATTGCAGTACTTGATGTTAGATGTGTAGAACAAACACTAACCAGAACTGCTGCTTCACGAGAGCTGTAATATTTACAACAAAAGAAAGCAAGTGTACAAAGGTACATAAAAGCAAAAGGGAATTAACAGGAAGCAGAAATGTGTGCCACTGGAGATAAGAGCACATATTGTTTTATTTTGATCTTTCACCTGTAGAGCCTGGAGAGACATAATTGACTGGCCTCTGGGATGGAAAGGTATTTCTTGGCACATGCTGAGGAATGTTCCCTGCGGATTTTGTTTCCTAGTAACATAAAAAACATGCATTGAGAGCTTGGCTGAGAAAAATTATCTATATATAGACTATTATATATAGCATCAAGCAAACAGTCTGCATTCGTGTGCATTATTTTTTCTTGAGCAAGAACTAGCTTTTATTTGGGGCTAGACGTAATGATGAATTAGCTTATCTAAGTGTTTTACACCTTTTGAAGCCTGATGAAATACATGCAACATAATGCTGGTGCCAGACATGTCTTTGAAGTCTAACTAATTGCAGGTGTTTAGGACTGCAGGGAAACATATTGAGACATATTACCCTCTCATGTCAGCATGCTAGCGAACAAATGTTAGCCTCAAGCAGTAACAACGTCTACAGGGCTGGGATTTTATTACAGGTGAAGTACATGCTAACTTTTTGTCTTTGTACAGACATGCTATGCTAAGCGGCAGAGACAAAGTGTCTTTAATGTCCAGCACACTAATTAATGGAATATTGAGTGTTTCAGTATTACAGCCACATGATGTAATCAATACCCTTATGAAAAAGAAGTGCAATTAATTGTACTGAATGTGCACTTGTAGTGTAATTTAAGTATACGTAAAGAGAGTCCACTTTAATGACTAAGTAGATTTTTAAAAAGTGCACTTTGTATTAATGTCAATTTAAAATGTCAAAGTTCAATGCAAAGGGAGATATTTTCTTTTAAAGAACACCGTTACTGACAATCGTCATTTTGGCTGCGTGAGATTCTCCTGCTTTGTTGTTGTTGAGCAACCGAAGCTCGAGATGTTAAAGCTTCGCCCTCTTCTGGAAAGCAGGCCGGGAGCAGCAGCTCATTTAAACGGACACACACAAAAACGGCGTGTTTTTGCTCACACCCAAATAGGGGCAAATTTGACAAGCTAATGAATGTTCTATGAGGTATTTTGAGCTGAAACTTCACAAACACATTCTGGAGACACCAGAGATTAATATTACATCTTATAGGACCTCATTATAGGACCCCTTTAAATGTTCTAAATTACAACTTCATCATTACAAATGTTTAATTACAAATATATTTAAATATATGACATATACATTTCAATTGAAATGACATTAAAATATATATAAGTTTACCACTGTTGAATGTACTGACATTTAAACATACAGTTAAAATTCAAATTAGTATGAAATAACATATATACAGATGTACTTAGGGCCTAGTTAAGTGGGACAAAAAGCACCTAATCCAGCTAATTTCAGCTAAAAGTCCAGCTAATTGCTTTTAATATCAATTTAAACTATAATACATTTTCAATTGTTAATAAAAAAAGTTAATTGTAATTAACATGCAATTAAGTGTCCAAAAACATTACATTCAGTTCACAGTTAAGTTAAACACTAAATCTACTGTAAAAATGAATGAAATAGCTTTAAAGCTCAAATTTTGCTCTAAAGCTCAAAGTTTTATAATTTGAGCTTCACATTTCTACTGTTAAAACCCCCCAAAATTGGCCCCATTCACTTCTATTGTAAGTACCTTTTTGTAATAATCAACATAATGCCATTTGAGCTTAACTTTGAACCTGGAATCGAAACTTTTGCTAACATCAGCTGAATGAGTCTCATTTTAGAAAGCAGTAAAACAGCACATTAGCACAGGTGTATTGAAATGTCCCTCACCTCAGTCTTTTTAAAAATGCTGGTCATAGTTTCTGCCTCCAGGTTTGTTTTATAGTTTATGTGTGGGTGTGGCTATGAGAGCAATACAGGACTCAGCACGTACCTTAGCAGTAAACTTCACAGGGTCTGCGTTCCTGTTTGTGAAGGCATCTGTCATCTCTCCATTCTCTGAATGAGTGGGGGGTAAAAGTTTAAGAACCCAGGATGAGAAAAATCCTGCTTTGCTGAATCTTGAGAGAGGTTTAAAGATTAAGATTAGTGCTTATTTGTGAGTGTGAGATTTAAAAAGGATTTTTGAAGTTGAAAACCACTAAGCATTGCCTCAGCAAAGAATGTATATATGAAGCTATTTTAGAATCTAGGACACAAAGGTTTTTTTGCGAGTTTAAGACATTGTTTGTGTTGTGTTGTCCTCTCGGTCCAAAACCTCAGCAAATCCCACACAATAACTCTTTCTGAAAGCTAAAACATATGAAGCCATGGTGCTGTGGATAGGGGATGGATGTAATCTGTCTATTTTTACTCTTAATCTTCCACCCAAAAGAACAATAAATCTTAAAGGGATAGTTCAACCAAAAATTAAAATAATTTACCTTTACGTTGTTCCAAACCTGCATGACGTTCTTTCTTGTGCAAGGCACATAAAAAAAGACATTTTGACAGTTTGTTTTTATCTATAAAATAAAAGTGAATAGGATACAGTGTTGTTTCGGACCCCATGCAATTTGATTGTATAGACAAAAACAGTTAAACAGTTAAAATTTGTGTTCCACAGAAGAAAGACAAAGTCATATAGGTTTGGAATGATATGACGGTAAATGATATTCTTTTTTCTTTTTTGAGTTAACTATGCCTTTAATAAACATACATTGTAAAATCCAACAGTTGTTCTAACTAACACGTTTTAGTTACTTAATTGTAAAAATCTAGTAATCTGTTCTATTCACATACTATGCCTTGGTTACTCAGAAAACCCAAGATAAGATTAATTGATTGGTTTGAGTGCCATTTTGTCAAGCAAAAAGAGTTTTTGAGGCGGGACAATTCTTAATAGACTTTTCACTCATTTCCTCCACTTCTACAGTTATTTTTGTCTAGTTGCATTCACTTATTTCCCAAAGTCATCTTGAATGTTCAATTGTAAATTCAACTGGAAAATTTGAGAGAACATCACATTAGCTGGCTTCATAAATTGATGTTGATTTTCCTAAAATGTTTGTCACCATAATGGTGATCAGCGTTCCCTTCGGTTGGGCACTTGGAACTTCATATTATTGTAATTCTCTTCCTACTGTTGCAGCGATGCAACAAGAACTCACAGTTTTTGTTTCAAAGGAAGGGAAGTAATATATAGGTTGCTTTTAAAAGGTGACTTAACTTCTAACTTAATCATTAACTAGTCTATTTTTCATGTCAAATAATGGTCTTTTATTGTTAACCCTTATGTCATGAACACCTTGTGAAACTTTTAATTGGGTTGATAATCCCTCTATATTTGTGAAATATCTTGCAATTGAACATGCTTGAGTCACACACAGACTTCAACATTCAGCATGCAAAACACAACAATGGTAACAAAAATGGTAGCTATACAAAGTCAAAAGTAAATGATCAAGTACCCTCTACAGTTCTTTTTTAGTTACTAGAACTCAAGTGAACTATACTAACTAAGCATTTGTCAGTACAACATACTGTTCCTATTTCACTGTACTTTTTTCGTTTTTTTTTAAGGCAATTAGTTGGCATGCTTTTTTTAAAAAGTAAGTCTAACTAATTAGATTTTACAACGTACAGGACAGCAATTTTAATAAATAATGTAAAAGATATTTGCAACAACAGCATTTTGCAAAGCTTTGAGGTATCTTACAGCCATCCTCACCTCAAGAAGTTGATTTTGTGCCCAGCTATAGGGTGGTCCATGCCAGACAAAGTTATGCAGATGGTGCTTCCACCCCTTAGGGTGAAACTAGAAAGTAGCTTAATTGTGTTTCTTTTAAAGGAAACCCACATAACATGAATATGGTTTGCAAAACAATGTGAATGTGCTTCATAATAGTCTAAGGAATTTTACTCCTTGCCACAAGCCTTTGCTACATGATTTTCTGTAAGGAAATAACATGTATTGTATTGTGAAAATGCTGTAGAAATTTATATAAAAACTCAGCTTTGTAAAATGGCTGTATTAATTGATTGTGTGACAGAACAAGCTTAGTTTCAGTGCACTTATAAAATCAATTAATTCATAATAAGTCATCAGCTTTCCGTTGACAATTAAGTGATGATTAAAAGAAAAATCTAAAAAAAAAAAAAAAAATCATATGATCCTTCAGAAATCATATGCTGATTTGCTGCTCAAGAAACATTTATGATTATTATCAATGTTGAAAACAGTTGTGTACTTTTTTTTCAGGATTCCTTGATGAATAGAAAGTTCAAAAGAACAGCATTTATCTGAAATACAAAGCTTTTGTAACATTATACACTACCGTTCAAAAGTTTGGGGTCAGTAAGAATTTTTATTTTTATTTTTTTGAAAAGAAATAATACTTTTATTCAGCAAGGATGCATTAAATCGATCAAAAGTGACGGTAAAGACATTTATAATGTTACAAAATATTATATTTCAAATAAATGCTGTTATTTTGAACTTTCTATTCATCAAAGAATCCTGAAAAAAATATTGTACACAAATATTTTGTACAATTGTACACAATAAATGTTTCTTGAGCAGCAGATCAGCATATTAGAATGATTTCTGAAGGATCATGTGATACTGAAGACTGGAGTAATGATGCTGGAAATTCAGCTTTGATCACAGGAATAAATTACTTTATAAAATATATTCAAACAGAAAACAGTTATTTTAAATTGTAATAATATTTCACAATATTACTGTTTTTACTGTATTTTTAATTAAATAAATACAGCCTTGGTGAGCAGACGAAACTTCTTTTAAAAACATTAAAAATCTTACAGATTCCAAACTTTTGACTGCTGGTATATATATATATATATATATAATATATATATATCCATAGCAGTTTTATATATATCTGCCACATCACTTTTCCCCAGAACACACCCACTGCCTTTGCACATTTTTATGGCCCAGATGTTGACCACAATCCTGGTTAAATGAGAATGTCTACAGAACTGTCCCATTCATTTGGCCTAGTTTGAGCAGCTCTCTCACACTGATCTTGGAGGTTTCCTGTATAGAGCTGATGTGACATCAATGTCGCAGAGTGGTAATGCTTGGGATCTAGCCTCACAAATTGCATCTAAATGATTCACAGTTGCAATGTTTTGTTTTTGTACCTCTTGTGTCGTCCTCCTTATTTGGCTCCAGCAGTTTGTTGCCGTCCAGGCCTCCGTAGCGCTTTCTCCATTTACGTCTCAGAGACGGTGTTCTCTGAAAACTAGAAAAAACTATGTGCTCACATGGGTTTCTATTGAAAGCATATGTTTCATTTTGAGTATGGATTAAACATAAGTTTGAAGTGCAAGTGTTTTTTGACAGCTTGCCTTTAGGCATAGTAAACATCAGTAAACTACATTAATATATAATTTCCACACAGGATTTTGTGAAAATACACTGAAATGAGACCTTGGGATAAAAGCAAGTGTGTCTGTGTAAAGACAAGTCTAGTCATGATGAGCAGCTCAGCTGTGTGAAACATCTGACACAGTTATCAATTGTCAGCTCAACTCAAGACTGTGCCTGAACGGAAAAGACTTTCCATATGTTAAAAACAGTTTAAACAGTTCTTACCACAGATAGGGATTTTCCTCTGCTTCTTGGCTTAAGCTGTTCTCCATGATGAAACTTCCCTTTATGCTTTGTAAAGGAATTTTGAATTGTATACAATTCCAAATGGTGTGTTTGTTTGGACAAAGATGAGTCTTTTTGGTAGCTGTGCAAACAGTGAGACAATGTGTTTGAGCCAGTCTCAGTGTGAACAGCCAGTTTTTAGCTGGATGAAAATAGGAGGAACTTAACTGCATCTTGGAGGAGGGATCTCTATTCTGGAAAGGAATACTTTGTAATAGGAGAACAAAAAAGACAAGAAACAAGAATACTACTACTAGACAACAACTATGGTATTAATAATAAAGTTAATTATTATTAGTAAAATCAGCACTACTACTAACCATCATTATTTAATAATATTCATTATAATATATGTTATATATTGTAAGAATTTAAAATTGATATTATTATTATTACAACTCTAAAAATGCAAATAAAATCAGCACTACTAATAATAGTTATTTATTTAATATTTTTTTATTATAATCATTATTATTACAGTTACAAATACTAAAATCACTACTACTAATAGCAGTTATTTATTAAATAATAATTTTATATTATTTATTATAGTATATGTAAATATAATCATTTTATTTTGTTATTATTATTAAAACTAACAATACAACTAAAACCTCTACTAATAATACTATTAATTATATATATAATTTCTGGTATATGTCATTTATGCCAGCAAATGCAGTATCGGCTCGAACAATGCAGCAAAAATAAATAAATAAATAAATAAATAACATGATAAATTATTGAAGCCTTGTTTAAACGCGGTCTCTGTTCTGCACATTTAGCGCGCATAATTGACGCACTAAACGTATTTGCTTGTGTTGTCATGCGCGCGAGTCGACCTGTGCAAACTACTGTTGTCACAAGAAACTCATGCTGGTCACTCAAGATAGTTCAATAATGCTTAAATGTCTTTTAGCTCATGCATTCCCAAATTCTCAATTTTGTTCGAATATCTTTTTTTCCACTCGTACACCCCTCAGCATTGTGCAGTCGGACGCTTTTGACGCGGAAACTCACACTTTACAGCTCTACTTCCAATAGTGTTTACTCGCAATACAACACGATGCCTAAAAAGGACAAGACGGTAGGGCTCATTACATATTACAATAGATTCTTCATGAATATGAATGTATTTTGTATGCATATGAATCATACTCGGTTTAATAATAATAGCAGTAAGCCAAAATGTGATAACAAATGGCTGTTAGCCTAAATGTGAGTCAAGTATGTAGTACAGTGATGTTCTGAGTGTCTATTAAAGAGATTAATCTTGTAACACGTTTAAACTGTATTCCCTTTTAGAGCAAAAGCAACCCAAAACCACCGGAGACACCTCCCGGTCCTGTAACTAAAGTTAAAGACGGGACAATTGCAATAGCAATACATGCTAAACCCGGGGCCAAACACAATGCAATCACCGGTTGAGTATCATACATATATGAATAAAGAAATAGCGCTTATCTATGAGGAGTCCATGCACCACAACCGTTGTTTTTGTGACAGATGTGTCCGAGGAGGCGGTGGGTGTCGCCATCGCCGCGCCTCCGACAGACGGAGAGGCCAACGCCGAGCTGCTGCGATTTTTATCCAAAGTCCTGGAGCTGAAGAAGAGTGAAGTATCATTAGATAAGGTCAGCACCCATAAAGCCGACTATAGTGTATGTAAATGTTTTCTGCCCAAATATGCAGAATAATACATTATTAATTATTAACATGGTTTCTTTTGCATCATAGGGCTCCAAATCCAGAGAAAAAGTTATCAAGGTGACTGCAGATATCAGCCAAGAGGAAATCCTGAAGAAACTGAGGGCAGAGGCTAGTGGCTGATACTGAAATGGATTGTTTGCTTTAAAGGGATAGTTCACCCAAAAAATGAAAATTCTGTCATCATTTACTTACCCTCAAGTTGTTCCAAACCTGTATGAATTTCTTTCTTTCTTCTGCTGAACAGAAAAGAAGATATTTTGAAGAATATGAGAAACCAAACAGTTGACATTGACTTCCATAGTATGGAAAAAAAATTACTATGGAAGTCATCAACTGTTTTCTTACTGACATTCTTCAAAATATCTTTTGTGTTCAGCAGAAGAAAGAAATCAGTACAGGTTTGGAACAACTAAATGATGACAGAATTTTTAATTTTTGGGTGAACTATCCCTTTAAACCACATGTTCCAGGATATCCATATTCCAAGAAAAAAAATTATATTTAGATTTTTGTTCAATAAAATGTAATGTTATTTTTGTGTATTTACTATTTTTAATTGTTTTGTGTGTAATGTTGAAAGTAGTGCGAACATGTTTGTAAGGACGGGGAAATTATCTTATTTGTATTATAACATATTTGTAATATATTTGTATTTACATAACAATAAGCCTCAACAATAAGAATGTATTACTAGTTCAAATTTGACTTGCCCTTCCAACATCACCCATGCACACAAAAAAAGAAAGAATACATTTTATTTTTAGCAACATATTTTGTGTCTCAAAGTATGATTTTCATTTAATATTTAAAAGAGGTACAGTCCATAAGAAATTCTTGGAGATTTTGCATACTGCAGTGGATCTTTTTAAGGCATTAAAGTTCAGGACCATTATCCTGCTCCTGCCTATTTTTTTTTTAAAGACCACAGCTGCGCCTGAAGCCATCCACCAGTGACAAATGTGTTCATTAAGGAGAACCTAATGAGTATAGTTATCAGACTTTCACTAAGAGTTCATTGATGAAAATTAAAGATTCTTAGAGTCTCAATTTCTGCATTTTTATTCAGTTTAAATCCTATGTGGTATCATTTTGGACATCAAGACAGCATAAATGACTGTTTATGTCATACACCGACATATTAGTGCAACTTAAACTCTTTCTGCATCTCATATCAGCTGTGTGTCAGCCAGCAAAGAAAAATTTATGATGTAAATGTAAAATTAGAAATGAGACTAATATTTGATTTTGATTAATTACTGAAGTTCATTACAAAATGAAGATGCAGATACTATTTTTCTTTTACTAAGTGACATTTGAGGCATCCCTCTATTAGGGGAGGGGAAGAGGACCCAAGAGGAAAGAAACATGTTTACATTAAATCACGCAGCTGTAGCTCTGCATCCGAATAGATTCATTATTCTTGCAATATAACCTCTCCGTAAATGAAAATCTCTGGTTATTTGCCTGTTCCCAGAGCTCGTTCTGTAATAAACTGATATCGCATAGGCCTTATGAAATGAAAACAAATTAATTTTCATCTAAAATGTATTATGACTTGTTCAATTAAAAATCTGTTGTCAGAAATATCCCATTTTACAATGCCTTACACTTGTTATACAACAACATAACGCATAAAAGTAGGTCTTATTTTAAAATCTTTTTGGACGTTTTGTTTTGTGAATTATCAGAAAGGGTTACCGAGACCTGAATGAGTAAATTCTGCTCTAGTTCATCAGCTATAATCAGTGAAGTTACTCTAAAAAAGTAAGCTACTAATTACATCTTCAACAGTGTAATTAGATTACTGTACTAATTACACTCTATAAAATGTATTGCATTACTTGTTACTAATTACTTTCTAAATCCAATATCAACCTCGACCAGCTGAACAATACAAGGATAGAAATGAAACTGCAATTTTAATCATTTAAAATCATATAAATTATTCTTGAACTGACCAGTATTTAAAGGGAGGTTACATTAAAAACATACATTTTATCATTAGACATTGAATTTTTATGTTAAATCCACTATTACAGTAATGCAGTTGCATCAGAAGTAACTGTAATTAAATTACAGAAAAATGAAGAGTAATCCCTTGCTTTACTTTTTCAAGGGAAATACTTTAAATGCAATGTAAATGATGCATTACACCCAACACTGGCAATAATGCACCATTTTTAGCTTTTAGTGTTAAAATTATATGATGGTATAATTTGTGATGCACCCTTAAGATCACACTTAAAGGGTTAGTTCACCCAAAAATGAAAATTCTGTCATTAATTACTCACCCTCATGTCGTTCCACACCCGTAAGACCTTCGTTCATCTTCAGAACACAAATTAAGATATTTTTGATGAAATCAGAGAGCTCTCTGATGCCTCCATAGACAGCAATTTAATTTCCACTTTCAAGGCCCAGAAAGGTAGTAAAGACATCGTTAAAATAGTCTACGTGACTGCAGTGGTTCAACCTTAATGTTATGAAGCGACGATAATACTTTTTGTGCGCAAAAACAAAACAAAAATAGCGACTTTATTCAACAATTTTTTCTCTTCCCTGTCAGTCTCCTACACTGTTTACGTAGTAAACACAGTGCAGCGCTTCCATGTTCTATGTCGGAACGCTGACTCATTAGTGGCTCACGTGTGCAGCATCGGCCAATACTGAGGCGGCATTCTGACATAGAACCATTTAAGTGCTGCACTGCGTTTACTATGTAAACAGTGTAGGAGACTGATAGGAAAGAGAAGAAATTGTTGAATAAAGTCGCTATTTTTGTTTTGTTTTTGCGCACAAAAAGTATTCTCGTCGCTTCATAACATTAAGGTTAACCACTGTAGTCACATGGATTATTTTAACAATGTCTTTACTACCTTTCGGGACCTTGGAAATTGGTAATTAAATTGCTGCCTATGTGTGGATCAGATACCCTCAGATTTCAACAAAAATATCTTAATTTGTGTTCAGAGATTAACGAAGGTCTTACAGGTGTGGAACGACATGAGAATGAGTAATTAATGACAGAATTTTCATTTTTGGGTGAACTAACCCTTTAAAATCCTATGTAGACCTATAAAACATTAAAAAGATTTACTTTTTTTTTTCGTTTTCTTTTTTGTATTTTAAGAGCCAACCCGTATTTCATTGCATTTTGATTTATCATTAATCATGAGAACGCCACAGGTCGTTTCGTTTTAGATCCTTACACTTACTCCTACAAGTGTTTTTTTCTTACTTGTACAACTAGGCTTGATTAAACCAAATTATGCTGTCATTAGCACAGTCATGAAGACATATCTTGTTATTATGAGACTGTGCGAATGATTTATACCCTGTGGATGGTGAAATCCTAGCAGTAATTGAGGAGAAAAGTCTCTTTCAGAGCTAAATGAAGATGGGTGGGAGGAGAAGACAGAGTGGCCCTTCCTCTACTGAAGTCATATTTCACAAAGCTGCTTTCTGAAAGCCATAGAGCCACACAATATGTCATGATTTAAACACTGTTCTGTTAATGGGATGAGTATCTATTAAAGTCATTGTGGGACATGTCTTAATTGCAGGATTACTTCATTTAACAGCTGCCCTCAGCTATTAAATGTGGCTGAGTCATTGAAATAAAGGATTTATATTACACATATTATAATGATACTGATCAGAGAAGCTCTCACACTTGACTTCAAATGCGGCCCTCTCCTGGAATTGCAGAAAATACATAAAATAAAATAAAAACACCTTAGCAAAACAACACGCAACTTTTGCTTACAGCTGCACTGTATGGCATAAATCTAATAGGATTTACAAATAAATCAAAGTCTCTGTGTTTGCTGTGAATATTAGTTTAATCTTTCTTTGCAGATCAAAACTGGTGACGTTATACTAAACCAGATCCATCTCTTCTGCTAGCAACATGTTGACAGTATAACAGAGGCAAATCATATTTCAGATCAGCCTATAGCAATGAAACCTCTCAAGACTAACTCATTGATGTATTGAACTGAGACCATTGTATATCTATAAGATCAGTTTAATATTGCATGATATATTTTTAATTACCCAAGAGGACCCACACCACACAGATGTGAACAGTGGCAACACCACTTCTCTTCTCAGGCTACATTCTACTTTTATTGTTTATGATGACGTTTCTGCAATATGAACTGAATCCAAAAGGTCTCTGCAGTTATGATCCACAAATCATCTTACATAATGGACTTTGAAGAAATGTTTACAGAATTAACATTTTGATCATTTTATCATAATTCCAGTGTTTAAGAAAAGAGACAGAGGAAACCATGACAGAAATATAATGATACCATATACATTTGGACTCCCAAGATGTCTCCTTGTAACACCAAAGATTTGAATTTAAGCATTATTGTGGCACCATAATATTGTGGCATCATTGAACAATTGCCAATTTAGAAACAAAATATATGTCAAAATGCTTAACTTAAAATAATTTCTAGAAATCAAGTATAAACAAATAAACTAGGGGTGTAACGGTACACAAACCTCACGGTTCGGTACGTACCTCGGTTTTGAAGTCACAGTTCGGTACGGTTTTCGGTACAGCAGGTGGGGAGAAAACTAAACATTAAATTGCTTTTTTTTATTAAACAGTGGTTTACTGAACAAATTGTGTTTTTGTCTTTAAATATATTAAATTAAATTATAAGGAAGTTTATAAAAAAATTATCTTTGCTAATGCTGTAAACTATGTCGGGACATACTTGAACATTATGCTACTATAATATTAAAGGTTAACAACTGAGCCCAAAACTTTTTTTTTTTTTTTGCATTAACTTTAACTTTGAAATATAATCATTTCTACACAGTGGCTGTCATTTTCATGACAGATTTATATAAACATACATTAAATAATCAAGACATCACTAAAAGGTTAAGTAAAATATAATGAATAGACAATGCATATATTAAGCGAAAGAGTTCATTTCTCTAGCGAACTAACAAGCTGTAGACACTGAATGGCTTTTCTGAGGTATGTGCTACGTGACATATTGTTTACCAGCTGTTTTATTGATGTATTTCCGCCATTGAAACACTGATTGAGCGATTACAAGAGATATGACCGTTTCAGTAATTTGTACTGTGTCTTTCAACATACTTTCAGATGTTCATTCATGTTTATTCTGTAACTAGTATTAAAGATGAAGCGATGATTGCGCTCCGCGCTTGCGCTGCCGGTTGAACTGAGGCGCCTGTACAGTGATCTGTCACACCGCATCAAAAAGCGTCAAAACGGCATTTTCTGTTTTTAATTTCATGATTTCGTGGACAGAATTTGAAGATGACACTTTGTTTCTTATCAAAAGTAACAAAACGCGGAGCTTATTGCAATTATTGGTGGTTAGGCTACAATGTTGCAATGTAATGCACCGAACCGAAAGCCCTGTACCGAAACGGTTTGGTATGAATACGTGTACCTTTACACCCCCAAAATAAACATAAATATGCAAATATGTGGCGAACTAAAATGTGCTTATTTCATATCAAACTTAATGAATGGTGTAATTCAGATAAATGAGGTGTAAATACACTCCAAAAAAAAAAAAAAAAAAAAGGCTGGGTTAAAAATAACCCAATGGACAAATCCAGCGATTTGGTTGTTTTGACCCAAGCGGTTGGGTTAAATGTTTGACTTAACCTGCTAGGTAGTTTTATTTAATTAATTAAACTAAAATTACTATATTGCTAGTTTAAAATGGACATTTATTAAAGTTTAATAAATAATAATGAAATAGTAAACATTTATTAAATTGCTTATTAAAAAATGTTCACCTTTTGATTAATACTGTTGCCTCTGGTAATTTTGTGTCTGATTTTTAATTTCCAACCTATTTTTGGTTCATTTTAAGCCAGCCATATAGTAATTTTTAAACAAATAAAACTTGGTAGGTTGCCAAAACAACCCAAACTCTGGGTTTGTCCATATTTACACCAACTTGGGTTGTTTTTAACCCCACATTTTTTAGTGTACACAAAGGAAATGCTTAAATAGTTTGAAAAAAAAAATTTTAGGTAATGCACTTAAAGAAATATTAATACAAAACAAGTGAACATGAAACTTTTGGGTATTTCTTGTTCTTTGTAAGAGCAAAGTACAGTTTTTCAACCCCAATCAAGCAGTTTTCTATGCATTGTTGCCATTGTTGTTCTGTATCAGAGCAGATCTCCCTCCCTACCATCAGCAGTTTAATTGAGTATTGCTTTTTTTTCACACACCCACGTGGAATATACTATACCAAGCAGCCGATACAGCCCATGTGATCATACATCCAGAGCACATGATGATATTCACTGGTGATAAGGGAGTAGAGGATGAATCAAGAGGAGATAATGAGGCCTGGTCTCTCCCACACAGGAAAAGAGAAACCTCTACAGGGATTCATCTTCAAAGAATGGGTATGTGCTCTCGTTTTTCACACACATAAACTCGTATCCTTGCATAGTTACTTCGTAATTAAACACTTTCTTGCCTGGATACACACACATACACATTAAATTAAGCTTAAACGGAAATAACAAACAGATTTTGAGTATCCACGCATTCCCCTTTACGAGTCAAAGGCTGTTGTTTTAAATAAAGAGAATTTGCGGCAGTTTAATACTTACAATATCTGCAGTATTTTGTCAGCTTTGCAGAGCTGATGATGTCACATGGCACCCATGACCAGCCCAGAAAGCTCCGAGATCATTAAAAAGTGGCCTTTGAAGAGTTTCTCTATGATCTCCTAAGCGTTATTTCTCGTTATTCGCCTCTTTAATCATGGCAGTCCTGCAAACACAAATTCCTGCCAAAGTAAATGAACATCATTTATTAATGTCTGACAAAGCAGCTTATGAGAAAAACTTCACGGGGCTGCTCAAGTGATGCTCGCAACATTCTACTGACATGAAAAGTAACGCAAAACAAGATGACAGGTTAACTCCTAAGGCACCGATAAAATCGAATTTGCTACCGGCTGCTTGCATTGAGGCTGATTTGCCTGTCAGAATGAGGAATTGGGCAGATGTAGGGAACAGCTGTAAGTGACATGGCCTTTAAATTCAGGGGCCTGTAAGCACCAAGGGCTGTTCTACCACCCTGTCTCCTCAGGCCTGAGACATGAGAAACAGCTCTGCGGTGGCCAGTAAATACACACAACTGCTGCTAGCTAGCAAGGGAATTCAGAAACCTATGAGTGTTGCCTTGTGTCATTTGTCCTGTCTGTTAACATCTGCAGTCTAGCAATGCAATTGACATTTGTGGTAATGAGTTTGGTTGTGTAATATTTCACATACATATATAAAAATGTTATGTATTTTTTATAATTTAATATTTTTCTGTCATTTAATTTAAGATAAATACATGTATTTTGATTCCTGACTAGATCTGCAAGTTGCATCTCTACTGTATAGTAGGTACTATATTTGTTTTAAAACCTGCATCTATAGTTTGAACGTGTGTAGTATGAATGAAATTCAGACGGACTACATCCGCCATGTCGTCACTGTCATGTGACCATCAGTTGCTTTGCCATTCACAAATCCTCTCCCGTGGCCTCACGGGATAGTAAAGTGTCCAGGGGATGCGCATGAATTCAAACATACTACTTGGCTCACATACTGTTTTTTTACTTACTGTATAGTATGGAAGTAGGCATATTCGGAAGCAGTGACTAATTCATTGAGGAATGAAACAGGTAACTAGCTGCATTCAAAAGCGTATACTCTCTGAGTAGATTCTGCATTTGAATAAGTACTTACTTCACGAACATTAAAAAAATACATTCTATACATGAGTATGTGTATTATAGTACATTATATACTATTATTGCCATGTGACTTACAGCATGACTTGCGTCACTTCACTGCCATTCACAAATCCTCTCACATGGCCTCAATGGATAGTAAAATGTCCATCAGAAATGCACTTTGGAATCTCGCCAAAAGTAGTAGGTCATTCAGGTACTTTTTTCCTATTTTTTTATGAATACTATGAATTCGTACATACTCATTTTACATACTGTTTTTTGTTTACTATAGTAAGCATATTCGGACACAGGGGCTGCTTTTATGAGTGAGTCATTGAATCATTCACTCAACAATTCGTTCAAACATTAATTCAGGATGGTAACAGCTACTGTGTGTTACTACAAGACATGTAACAGTTCTTTGGTGTCTTCGTTTGGAAATATTTTTGCAAACAGAGCAAAAATGAACAAAGTAACTGGCAATATTGTGTATAAAATGTAAGTTACTATATTCTTCTTTAAAACTGTTGATTTTAAGATGTCATTTAACCCGATTGAAATGAGCCAATGCCCTAAAAATCATCTAATGTTTTCTTTCACTGATTGTTAGAAAGCTACATCCTAAGCTGAAAGTGCATGTTTGGAAAAGACCCATCTGAGGTTGGTGACCTCTGAGAGGTTAATTTGATTCTTTCAAGCAGGATGTAATTAGATGTTTAAAACTATCAGAGTGTGCTCCACCTGATAAGTACCTTGTCTTGCTCATTTCTGAGGCCAGTTGTTTTGTGGTGTTGCCTTCTGATCAATGGGCAAATCAATTGGTTGTTTTTTTTCCCCACAGGGCTTAATTTTAACTGTCACTTTGATAAACGAAACAGTGGAAGTGGAATGCCTTAAGTCTGTGTTTAAAACGGACATAATAATGACCAATTTGTTCACATTCAGTGACTGTCACTTTATGATAACCTTACATGATTGTGTTAAATGCATGATTAAGAAATAGTCCCGATTTTCCTTTCTGCAACAGTGGATATGATGCACTAACGAATTAATAGCTTGTGAAATATTTAACTTGCTTCGTTGAACTTCTTTATGACCGGGCTGATTCAAAACATAACCATAATTTAGCCAAGCAGGAAGTTAGCCAGTTGTTTAGCAACAAGCAAATCGACAATCATTAACTAAACGTGCTTCCCTCATTAAATACGCAATATTTACACTCACAGAAACTTTCGCGCGCTTTATTTCCTTCCAGCGTCTGAGGAAAAAATCATTGACGGAGAATGCGTTAATTGTAAGATGCCGTTTTTATTCAAGTCTTTTCAGGATAAACTGTTTGATACAGGATTGTGTCCAGCTGATGCGCAACAACGAGACACGTCGTTATTTAAACGGGTCGCGTGATGTTCGTGAAATCAATGATGACATCGCGAACAAGCAATGTACACTCTGAAACAGATATAGGTTTTAAGTGTACTATTTTAAGAGTGAAAAACCTAGTGTTGCCTTTAAGTGTAGAATTCTAACCCAGTCCCTCTTATTTGTGAGGTAATATGGCGAAGTTTAGGGTAGGCTTCCTACTTTACTTGGCTAAATCACGTTGTGTATCACCTTTAACCTGTTGAACAAAGCTCATTTATCGTTAATAAACTGTAACCATGAATTTAGATGTCTTTGTACTTTTCTCAATGCATAAATTACAGAGAGACTGATAGGTTAATCATAGGAAAAAGCATGGTGTGTCAAACACTGCAGGGGTTATGGGACTGGGGATGAAGTTTGGGAGGTTGAGGAGGCAAAATGGGGTTTTTGGAAGACATGCAGACGTGGGCAGACATAAGCGGATCCCAAGGAGACAAATGGGAATCAAATCATGCCCCATAGCGAAGACCGAATATGGCAGTGGAACAAGGGTAAGATTTTAAACCCCTTAACTCAACACTACTGCAGTGCTAAAAATAGCTGAAGGTTTTTTGCACTTGCTGTGAAAACACCCTGTTTCCAAGGCCTTAGGCAAATGTCACTGGCAAATTTTTGATTTGTGTGATTTTAACATCTGAATAGCTAGTTGATGAATGACGACCATCCTTTTGATCATAAACCGTCAATATCCCATGGTTTTCCGCTGTAATATGTGAAAGGCAAAATATTTGTCTTCAATACCAATGAAATGGACAGTTGCTACTTCTAGTTAAAGCATGCCTGCCAGAGTAGCCAAGAGAGTGCTTGTTCTTAATAAAGCATCCAGATTAGAGAGTTACTGTGATATATTGTGATTTTAAACCATACACGTGCATGCAAATCTCTGATTCTTCAATGTAAGCTTGTCTGGTGGATATATTTTTAATGAGGGTTCGGGAACATGTTGTACACGTGAAAATGGTTTTCATTCACCCATGACCTCTATTTCCGATCCAGTCCTGTTTGGAAAGAAGAACGAGTTTGTTCACCACACTGTTTGATTTATGAACTCATTGACAGGGGTTATGGGCCAAATCTTTCCAGTCAGTTTATTTCCAGCTTATTATTTTGTGGCATCCATCGTCATTTAGAAGAATGAGAATTTTGCAACAAAATAAAATATGGAAGCGAATGTTTCCCTGTTAACAAACCCCAACCTTTGTTTTTCAAAAGCTTTGTATGGACCCAGGAGATTGGCTGAATTTCTCTAAAAACACTTGGTGTGTTTGCCATTGATCGGTTATGTTTTGATATGAATGTGGACTAAGGAGAGTGAGTCATATGCCTCACACCCATTGTTAAAGTGTCCTGTTGGGAAATTAAAAACCATCACCTCCGGATAGAATGCTTGTACGAGTTAATCCCAGGCATATAGCTTACAGGAAACTTATTTCATCTCCACAAATGAATGTAACACCCTAACTATAAGACGTATTCTCCAAATTCATACTTAATGTGAATGTTGTCAGGCAGAAATGATTTGATCTGTTGATACACAAATAGCCTATCAAATTCAACCTCAAAATAATTTCCTCTACATGTGACGTCACAGACGGGCAAAAATATTAGCCTATTACATCTACCCAAGAAAAAAGCCTTCCATTGGAAAACTATTTTTTTCCTTGAAATAAAAAATCCCTATTCACATTCCAGTGAGACTTAGACAAGTCTAGACGTGCTTAAGTAGTTGGGTGTCACTTTCAGAGTGCAGATGGCTCTTGCCCGCTTGCAATTAAACTTTAAATGACAGCATTATTCAGCTTTTCTCAAATCACTAATAAGCAAACTTCCTCTTCACATTATCACTCATAAAATATTAGAATGTTTCAGAAGTTCTCGTTTGAAGTTTATGAGAAGTTTAGGCATTGATATTCTAAATAAATAACACATTTAATTTATGCAACCACTTAATTTCGAATACTTTTATTTCAATAATGTATTATGTACCTGTTTGAAGCATATTTGGAATTCAAGCATCTGTTTTTAGATAGATAGATAGATAGATAGAACTATGAGCTACAAAAAGTTTATCTGTGCGTGGTCACCCAGTATTTAACTACACCCAGATTGTAAGCTTAGATGACATATTTAAAATTATTATAAAGTTACGTATATTATATTTGAATGGACATGTATATGAATATTACATATCCATACAAAGTCTTATGCAATCAGAACAGCTATCCATGCCCCAAAATGTTCAAAAGCTGCGCTTATACAATCGACAGCGCCTGCAGTATTTTTATCTGCTCCTCACAACTCGAGTCAAAACACATAGACGGATGTGTCCTTAGTGAAGCTGAACATATAAAATTCCGGGGGCAACATTAACGCATTTGATGACTTGTCTCCAGCGCATTTACGCAATGAATGATCGCGCTTACGTGCGAACGAAATCAATGTTAAAGGCGGGGCGACAACAGATCACATAAATGCATGCACTGTGGAGCACATAAAAGGGTGCAAGGCTGTCGAGATGGTTTATTTGCGCCAAAACTTTTAACTGAGACGTATAACGGTGTTGCGCGCTCAAGTGCCAAAGCTCCCTCCATTCAGGACCATGGAGAGCTCCAGTCTGAGGACGCGCATGGCTGTGTGCGCGCTGCTGCTCTGCTTGTTGACCGGAGCTAGAGCGAACGATTCTGAGCCGGAGACAGAGGTGGAACTGGACACTAGAGCCATCAGAGACTTTTACCCCAAAGACCCAAACCTGACAAGTGAAAAACAGCTTGTGAGTAATTTATCTCTTTATTGCGCAATAGAAAGTTTAACTTAGACAACATAGTGTATTTACACAAAAGTGCCACAACTTTGCTTGATTTTTGTGTGAAATGTTATATTGGCATGTTTTTAAAGATATTTGACTAAAGGGACTGAATAGAAACTTGTTTTGTCAAACCAGCTCGGGGCTCTGCAAGAAGTTCTGGAAAAGCTGCAGACGAAACGAATTCCACCTTGGGAGAAGAAATTTGGTCAAGTCCCCATGGTATATTTATATTATACATTTTAACATTGCGCGTAAGTGCGTGTTGCTTGTGCTGGCGACATTGGTCATTGCGCAACACTGGTACTGTTGCATGGATATATGAATGTCTTGGCTGTTTTCATCGCTTAAGTAAAACTCCATTTGTTTATCAACAAATAATATTTGTTAGATGAAAATTCCTATTATTTTATGATCTACTACGTGTGTCCAAACAACAAGTGCGCTTTTACGCACTAACTCAAATGCTGTAATGGCAAAAGTAACACGATCTCTCCTGTTTTCTCTTGCTAGTGTGATTTGGGGGAGCAGTGCGCGATCAGAAAAGGCTCTCGAATCGGAAAGATGTGCGATTGTCCGCGCGGAGCTCTCTGCAACTTTTTCTTGTTAAAGTGTTTGTGATGGAAACATACATTTCGGAATGGATTGTAATGAGATTGAGGGAATCCATATGCATTATATATCATAAATAACTACAGTTTTATTTATATTAATATTTTTTTAAGTGAAGAGACTGAAGACACTGACGCAAAGTTGTAAAGAAATTGTTCTTCAAATATTTGTGATGTAAACATGTGATACTGTCATATTTAATGTTAATCTGCTGTTTTGTGCATTAAAGTGCAAACTTGTTTTGTAAAATTGTCTGTGTATCGGTTACTTCTATACTTGCATAATATGAAAAATGTGATTATGTTTTTGATAAAAAGACAATAAAAATGATTTTAAAGACCACTTTTTGCCATAAAACTTTAAGATATACAAGTAGGCTACTGATTATTACGGATGATTCAAATGATTGGGAAAGTTTCTACGAAAGTAAAGCTATAATAATAAAAATAAATTCATGAACTCTGCACAATTAGTTTTTTTGTTTGTTTGTTTGTTTTGTTTTTGTTGAAATACTGGACAGTCGTGTTTTAGCTGGATGACAACATCCAAAGTAAGATTAATAAGAGTCTGTTTATTGCCTCATTATAAATTAATGAAGTTTAGTTTCCACATTCAGATTCTGTAAAATGAGAAAAAAAAATAAAATAAAAAAAAATTAGACCATCCCTCATTAGCCACTTAATAAATTGGTTAATAACTGAATAGCATTGTGTAAACAAATCAGTTTTTCACCTATTCTACAGTATTTATTATCATATTTATATCATATTAGCCTATATTTAACTTTATAAAACGACACAAAATACTACTGCAGGTCCACAGGAGAAACATAACTATATATAGAAATATATATATATCATAAAATAATTTCTAAACACTGCATAAAGTGGCACCAGGTTAAACATCATTCAATCTGTAGAGCCCTGAA
This sequence comes from Hypophthalmichthys molitrix, assembly GCA_037950675.1. Classification (NCBI taxonomy): domain Eukaryota; kingdom Metazoa; phylum Chordata; class Actinopteri; order Cypriniformes; family Xenocyprididae; genus Hypophthalmichthys; species Hypophthalmichthys molitrix. Next base: position 12,990,840 of record CM075515.1, on the reverse strand, counting down.
AATACTTATCTATCCTTTGTCTGTAGCCTAAATGCTGTATCGATCTCTTCTTTCTCTTTTTGGAAACAATTTACTGCTACTTGCTCCAAAACAAAAGCTAAACAAGGTTCTGACCACAAGTAGCAAATGTTGAGACGTCTACTTTGCTTTCGCATAGCATTTTCTGGAAGCGAGGTCTTAGCCATAGAAGTCAGAATCAGAGTGTTATGATCAGAGCCTTCAAAAGGAATCCATAATGTCATTCGAAGCAAATAGGGGAACATAAGTTGATTTAAAAAAGTTAAAATGCTTGACTTTTGAATTTAATATTCCGTCTGACTTGGACAAATGATGTAAAAAGTGCCTCTCTCACGGATAATAAGACGATGATGACAATCAGCCTAGCATAACACATTAGCAATTGGCGGCTTCACAGAAGGGAGCTGTGCATCTATCTTTAAAGCGTCCAGCTGTCAGGAACTATTTCTGACATGCGATTTTCATTTTGGTCTGATGGTTATGTATTTGATAAGATGTTATTCCCAACACAGGCCACATCCGGCCTCACCTTCTTTAAGGTGCTTATGTGTGCCTCAAGACTTATTGCTCGGCTTTGTCACTGATGCCACATATGTATGCTGCTCCCCAAAACCCTTTTTGCAGATCAATATTTCATCATTTTTGGAATGAAAAAAAGAGTGTGATGTTGCCCCCTAGAGACATAAAAGAAAAGTTGGGCCTGGCTTTATATGGCTTTGAAAAGCTAGACGGCAGTGCTGAATTACTTCTACCCTGAATGGATTTTCTGCTGCTGTCATTGTGGAGAATTGAAAATGTTCATACCTGTAATCACTTGGTGATTGTGAGGTTGATTGAATGGCCACTTTATCAGGACAGTAACTGCTAGGAGATTATGCTTCTTGTATGAAATTGACATTGGCAGAGCTCAGTACTAATAAGGTTCTACTTAATAAAGAAAAAATTTGGTCTGAGATCAAATACGGTTTGATAGCTCTGAGAAATTTTAGTAAAGCTTAACATAACTCAACATTAAATACATGTAAAGTAATAAATATATTTAAAAATTTAAATATATTTTAAATTATTTAAATGTCTATATTTAAAAATACATGAATAAATAGGCTATATTTAAAATGATTATTTGTTAATTTAATATTTTCATAAAACATACAATAAAATATAATAAATAAAATACATTAAAAATGATAATAAAATAAAATAAAGGATTCAGCTGCATGTGCCACTGTGTTTTGGTGACACATTGTTACCATATTGTTTAGGAATTCTTAGCAACTTTTGCACTTCACTAAAGTTGAGATTCAGGTTTGGACCTCAAGCACAAGCTTCAGATGACTTGCTAATTTCTGTCTGCTTGCATTCTGATTATCCAATATGGCAGCTTGCTGCTAAAAAATGAGAACTTAAAGGGTTAGTTCACCCAAAAATGAAAATTCTGTCATTTATTACTCACCCTCATGTCGTTCCACACCCGTAAGACCTTCGTTCATCTTCAGAAACAAATTAAGATATTTTTGATAAAATCTGATCGCTCAGTGAGGCCTCCATTGCCATCAAGATAATTAACAGTTTTAATGCCCAGAAAGCTACTAAAGACATTTAAAACAGTTCATGTGACTACAGTGGTTCAACCTTAATGTTATGAAGTGACGAGAACACTTTTTGTGTGCCAAACAAAATAATGACTTTACTCAACAATATCTAGTGATATTTCATTATGAAGCTTCGAAGCTTTACGAGTCTTTTATTTTGAATCAGTGGTTCAGAGTGTGTATCAAACTGCCAAAGTCACATGATTTCAGTAAACGAGGCTGTTACGTCATGTGCTTCGAAACGTTTAAAAATTTCAGTGGTTCACGTGACTTTGGCAGTTTGACATTAAGATATCTTTAAGGTTGAACCACTGTAGTCACATGAACTGTTTTAAATATGTTTTTAGTAGCTTTCTGGACATTGAAAGTGTTAATGATCTTGCTGTCAATGCAGGCCTCACTGAGCCATCGGATTTTATGAAAAATATCTTAATTTGTGTTCAGAAGATGAACAAAGGTCTTACGGGTGTGGAACGACATGAGGGTGAGTAATTAATGACAAAATTTTCATATAAACTTTAATATAAATGATATCTAAAGTATATCAATAAATATTATAAAAAGTGAAATAAAGCAATAAATATAACATTTAGAATTCTACAATTATATGAAAATATGCCAATGAATTGTAGAAATAAGACAAAAATTTATCAATTATTATTTATATTTGTATATTATATTTTATATTACAAATACAAATTTCTTTGATGTTGAGATTCGTTAGACCTCAAGCACAACCTTCAGATGACTTACCTTGATAATTTCCTTCTGCTTGCATTCATGAGTGAGCCTTTCTAGTTACTATCCAATATGACAGCTTGCAGCTAAAAATACCAGCATCACCTGATGGATCAGAGAGAACTGCAGTGTCATCCTACCTGCCGTCTGGATTTGTGAGGTACTTGCTATACAGCTTATGTGAAAAACTGCCAGATTTCAGCTCTTCAGCTCAGCATCTAATAGGGCAGTATAGTGGCCAAACAGCAACATTTTGGACATGTCAGTCAGTGTCTGTACTTTAAATCCCAGATGTGCTGAGGAATCAGAGAACAATTAGGGAGTCATTGAGGTCACAAAATTGTTTACTCACTGCTTTATCCATACAAAACATTTATACGTTTATTGTATCTGATATGTTGTGTATGCAGTGTGTTCATTTCTAAATGACAAACAACAATTACTGTTATAAATATTTTCAGAAAGGTGGGCACTGCACTTGTCTAATAAGTCCAGCAGAGTGCAGTATCGGCTCATTTCTGTTAGACTAACAGACTGCTGACTCACTAGAAAATCCAGTCCAAGGCCAGACAGGTGCTTCAGCATGCAAACTCACCTTCAGAGGGAAAGCCCAAACTCTTATTTATTTATTTTCATTGCATCTCCCTCCTTTTTCTCTCTGTTTTAAATCGTTGGTTACACTAACATTTAGGAAATGGCTGATTTGGACAATATTAAAGGAATAGTTCAGCCAAAAATAAAAATTTTGTCATCATTTACTCACCCTCAAGTGGTTACAAACCTATATGAGTTTCTTTCGTTGTTTGAGCACAAAAGAAGATATTTTAAAGAATGTTGGTAACCATGCAGTTGATGGACCCCATTGACTTCCATAGTATTTTTTTTTCCTACAATGGAAGTCAGTGGGGTCCATCAGCTGTATGGTTACCAACATTCTTTAAAATATCTTCTTTTGTGCTCAAACGAAGAAAGAAACTCATACAGGTTTGGAACCACTTGAGGGTAAGTAATTACAAAATTTTCATTTTTAGGGGAACTATCCTTTTAAGGATGAATGAAAAGTACATGTAGGCCTTGCACCACTCAGACCCATATCTATTAACTTTTCTCTGGTGTATTTTTTTTAAATTAGTTTTTGTCATTTAATGCCATGCAGATCTCAAATGATTATTAGATTAGATGCCAGAGAAGTCAGTCTGTTAGTGTTATTTCACACATCATCGTCTTTTGACTAATAATAATAAAAATTATCATTATACAGTACTAATAATATCAAAATTATAATTAAATAACAAATGACAGTGGGTACCATATCTATCTACAGGCCTAAAATTAACACTCGCCATTGTCGCCAATAGCCAAATGTGAGTAAAAATCGGCGTTGGTGTCAATCTCTCAACAATGCGATGTTGTGAGTAAACAAACGTGAACGACGTTCGGGACACACATTTTTTTTTTGTTGAATGTTGAATTAAATCATTATATGCCTATATAAAACCACTGTCCATTGTAACACCAGGAATAATTAAACCTTATTAAACAACAGTTGATTTAAAAACAGTTAAATTATAGAACTGGTAAATATTTAAACAGTCTGATGCGTCGTATTTGCATCGCGACGCAATTTTTTTTTTTTGCCGTCAAGCGTGACATCACACAGCTGCATGGTCTTTTGACCAATCACACGCAGGTAAACAGCGCCTAGTTTCGCATAGTTTCAGCAGCCCTCCCTGTCTTAACTTTGCAGACAGGGCAGGTGGCAGCAGTTGTCATGGAGATAACTGCGGGCCTGGCGTCGGTTCCAGGGGTTGTTTCCATGGAGATCCCGCCCCGAGGTGCGCTGGCAGCGGTGGAGGAGGACGAGGACCGCGAGCAGTTGGGCACCGAAGAGCGGTTTCAGCATCCCGGCCATCTCCGCCGGCGCGGCCCGACCTCCAGCCAGGGAAACTTTTACATGCTCATCGTGATCGGAGAGATCGCGACAGAGCATCAGCTACACACCGCCAGACAGCACATAGAGCGCGGTGAGCCTTTGTTATTGAAAGCATGCCTCCTCTACCACTAAATATGACTGATTTTTCCAGATTTTTAAAAAAATAAAACTCTAGATTCTCATAGAGAATAAGGCCAGATAACAATTATTTATCCTTATATTTATATTAAGTCATTATAGGATATTGTAAACAAAATAAATAATAAAAAAATCAGAGAAATGTCTTGCATGTAACTTCATTTAACGCAAGTTTACTGCTATATAGACTGCATACTTGCATACTGCGGTGGGCGTGTTCACGTAATCTTGGACGTTCAGTCAAAACGACGTTGCAAATGCCAATTTCCAAATGATTTCCAAAGATATAATTTGCTTAATGGAACATACACGTCGCCTGTCTTCTGTACTTCTTTTAAGCGTTATAATATCCGATGAGACCATTATTGCATACTAGTTACAGCAGCACACTGCGGCGACCTCGCGTGACTGCACTGAGCACTGCGCCATGAATTGTGCATTTTTAGATGAAATTGATGAAGCTGCAGTTTTTAAGGTATGTAAGGTCGGGGATCTTGTGATATTATTGCTGTTTATGATGTTTTTTATTTACCACTATATTTTTGGGCAGGTGTTTAAACTTATACCTACTATAGGGCTGTGATCAATATGACAGTAGGAGCGTCCCTAATGTTGTTTATCTTTTCAAGTATAAACTAGCCAATGAAACACAGCCTATTATTCAATAGAAGCATCTTCATGAACATTTAAGCTTATGTATAATAAACAAATTGACAATTTTAGCCCTTAACTTATTGTATAGATATAGAATTTTTTAGACTTGAGCAATTGAAACACACTGTATTTTATTTTTTAGAATTCTTAAAATGTCTTTGATTCCAAACTTTTACCTTGTCACAGCCATTTTGATCATTTTTACATGATTTTCAGAGTTTCAACTCTGATTTATTCATCTCTAATTAAATTCAAAGTGGCGGAAAAAATGTGCACTTGAAAGCAGCAAATAAATGTAACATTTTAATTTTGGTGGGTTGAATTTTTTTCAAAGTGCACATATTATGTAACTATAGTTTACAGAAAATACATTAAATTTTAAAGTACTATGTTAAATGTTTTCATCATATAGCAGAACTCTCTTCATCTACTGATTGCTGTTTTTTTTATCGTAACACCTTTACTTTAGTATTCTAAAATATGTTTTATTGTTCATCTTCCAACTTTTTTTGTCATAAAAAAAAAAACTTAACTTTTGAGTTTAAAACTGCTCAAAAAGTCCATAACAAATCAGAGCCGCTGAGAAACAACCAAATTGTAACACAATATTCAGGGTAGACTTGTTACATTCAGTACATTTACAATCTTGCAGCATTTTCTAATGTTTGGACATCTAGAAGCCTCCCATTCTTCCTAACAGACATTTAATCAGCAATTAGCATATCGATGAGAATAAAATCAATACTGTAAGGAATGTCGTGTTTCTATAGACTGTAAATCTTATTCTGAGGAAATAGAAGTATCCGTTCATCTCTGCGGTCATTACCTGTTTTAAATCCCAATGACACAGCATTTCTGAGGACAAACACTGCAGTGTTTGCAACATTTACACTTCATGTACAAAGAAAAACAGAATTTGAGGAAAACAGCCCTTCATCTGTATGAAGAAGAGAGGAGGAAGGACACAGCTGAGGAGAGTTAAGAGGAATAGAGATTTCATTTCATTCCCTAATTCTCCAATTTGGACTTTGAAGTTCAGTGCAGTAGGAGCTTAAGAGACATCTGAACTTTTGGGATCTTATGTAATCCTCAATGAATATTCTGAACACAACACACTGAATCTCATTTTAAGAACTATATGGCAGATGTCTGAAGCCATATTAAAAATAAAGGGTTGAAATATTAAATTTAAACCTGAATATAAACAGAAAGTTTATTAAACTTAATATTATTAATATTACAAGTACATTATTAGTATTATAAATATAAAATTGAAATGTATATCAATTCTTGAACTCAGCTTATATATTATATAAGTAATATAATAATTTGTAATAAAAAAATGGCATGTTATACATTAGAAAGTTTAAGGAAATTTATTTTAATTTTTCAACTCACCTTTCATAAATTGTTAATATAATATAATACGAAATACTAAAGAAAGATGTCAAATGAGGATGTGGATGAACATTGCGTACACATGTAATCTTTAAGTACTGTGCTCATATTAATCATGTCACATGTCTCTCTGTACCTGCAGGTATCCGTTCCTGGGACATCAATGTGTCAGAATGTGACCTGGACCAACAACTACAGCTTTTCATAACCAGACATTCCGCCCAGTTCTCAGCTGAGGTCAGAGGTCAGTCCAGTTGAAAGGGTGACATCTAGATGAAGATAAACTGTATAAAAAGATAGCTCAAAGCTAAGTAAACATTTACATGGTTAAAGGGATAGTTCACCCAAAAATGAAAATTGTCATCATTTACTCCCCCTCAAGTTGTTCCAAACCTGTATAAATTTCTTTGTTCTGCTGAACACAAAGGAAGACATTTGGAAGAATATGAGAATATCGAAAAAGTATTTTTTTTCCTACTGTGGTAGTCAATGGGGGGCGAAATCTGTTGGTTACAAACATTCTTCCAAATATCTTCATTTGTGTTCAGTAGAACAAAGACTTTCATTTAGATTTGGAACAACTTGAAGGGGAGTGAATGATGACAGAATTTTCATTTTTGGGTGAACTATCCCTTTAAGACATACATTTTCCATTCATTTATGCCACATATAAATAAATATTTTCAAGGAGAAGTTGGGAATCAAGCTATTCATACACACACTGCCAGCCCAAGGTCACACTGCAGTGTTCTTGCTTACAGCAAGCTCACAGATAACATGCACAGCATGCAGCCAATGCAGTGCTGAGAATCTCTCCACGGACTCCAGCATGTGTGTTTGCACGGGTGCTGCCTCCACTGTACTGCCTGGCACAGTGCTAATCAAAGAGCTGTGTCAGGAGGAGGGAAGCTGCAGAGCCAAGGCTTGACTGCTGCAGTGTGTGTGTGTAGGGTGGGACGGACCTTGATCTGTGTAGTAACTTGAGCTGAGGCACAATCATAAGGCTCAAATGTGCCTCGGACGGTATAAAAGTGATAAAAGGCTAGCAAGCTATTCATTTCCTAACTGCTGAGAAAGTGCTTTACTAACCACTTTAAACCTTAAAGGGTTAGTTCACCCAAAAATGAAAAGATATTTTTATTGAAATCAGAAGGCTCAGTGAGGCTTGCATAGCCAGCAATGACATTTCCTCTCTCAAGATCCATTAATGTGCTAAAAACATATTTAAATCAGTTCATGTGAGTACAGTGGTTCAATATTAATATTATAAAGCAACAAGAATATTTTTGGTGCGCCAAAAAAACAAAATAACGACTTATAGTGATGGCCGATTTCAAAACACTGCTTCATGAAGCTTCGGAGCGTTATGAATCAGCGTGTCGAATCAGCGGTTCGGAGCGCCAAAGTCACGTGATTTCAGCAGTTTGCCGGTTTGACACGCGATCCGAATCATGAGTCGAGACAAAAGATTCATAACGCTCCGAAGCTTCATGAAGCAGTGTTTTGAAATCAGCCATCACTATATAAGTCGTTATTTTGTTTTTTTGGTGCACCAAAAATATTCTCGTCGCTTTATAATATTAATATTGAACCACTGTACTCACATGAACTGATTTAAATATGTTTTTAGTACATTAATGGATCTTGAGAGAGGAAATGTCATTGCTGGCAATGGAGGCCTTACTGATATATCGGATTTCAACAAAAATATCTTAATTTGTGTTCCGAAAATGAACAAAGGTCTTACGGGTGTGGAACGGCATGAGGGTGAGTAATTAATGACAATATTTTCATTTTTGGGTGAACTAACCCTTTAAGCTGCTGTTGGAGGGGGTGAATTATAGAGTACCTGGAAATTTCATGTAAATGTTAATATAATTTAGTAATGTCACGCAACCAAACATGCTTTTGTTTTCAAATATATAGGCTAGTAATCACAGTCGATATTCAATAAATGATAATAAGAGTGCCATGCAGGAATGATGTTTTTCTGTAGCCCAAAACGGGGAAAACAAGTTAGCATTTTAGTTAGCATGAGTTAGCATTTCTGGTTCCATTGTCCTGAAGTCATGGGTGTTTGGTTAAATGCCAGAAATAAGGTCTGTGGTGAACACAAGCTCTAGATGTTCAAAATGAAGCCTCAACAGAACTGTTGCACTTCTCCTATGGTAACAAACAACAGGGGTGTTTCATTCCTGAATGAATCTGTGTTTTTGAATGAATCAGTTAAGTGAATGATTCAATGACTTGCTCATACAGACTTGTGCTGCATTCTTTATACTATGCCCTAAAAAGTAGGTACTCTTTTTGTGAAGAAAAGGTACATACTTTGGAGTGTGTAGCAAAAGAATACACAAGCTTTGGGACATACTATCACGTCATACAATTGCGCCTTATATGGTTGCTATCCTGTCACTATAAACTGGCCTGTGAATCATCTTGTCACAGTTAAAATCCTCCATCCTCCTCCATTTCATTTCGTCAAAGAGAAATGCAGTAGCACGTTGATCTGCTAGTTGTGTGTCTTTCATGCGGAGAACTCTCTTCATATTAATGCATAATGATGCATTTATAAGTTAATAGCCAAACAGATCTTTATAAAAGTCCACTTTGTTATTGCAGATGAAATATAACAGTGATAACATTTAATAAATATTTTTTATCAGGTTAAACTTTGATTATTAGTCACTCAAACCTTTATCTAAACCTCTCGCTGTCTGTCGCGCATATCCGCCATATTGTGTAGTTTTTTAACACTTACTCATGTTTGTAGTTCTGAACTGAATCCTCATCCAAAGCGCAATTTGTTGTGGGCAATATTATCCTTTAGAGTGTGCACGGATCCACTCTTCAAAAACCTACCGGAAATAGACCATCTGGGGACTTTTGACATACTCTTTTCAACATATTATGCCTTGGGACACACTTATTTTTAATCTCACATACTATTTAGGATGGATAGTATGGACATTTGGATGCAGGGTCATTTTGTTCCTGAATTAATCAGTGTTTGAACAAATCACTTCTATGACTCACTCACAAAGACAGTCATTTTTTGCCACTTATTGCTGTGACAATGTTTTGCAATGTGTTTTCTAAGGTGTTCTGCATTTTTTTTGTGTTCATTTTATTGCAAGTTTGGCAAAAATCATAAGTCTGACAGCCTAGAATAGTAATAGCACACCTCTCCTCAATAAGCAACACTGAGGAAGATACATGCCTGTAGCACAATGTGAATTATGTGCCAAAGTTAAATGCTTACTAGGGTTAGAACAAAAGAGCACCACTAATAAACTGCAATGGCAAAACAATGGATCAAGTAGTGCTTGGGAGGTGGAGAGGTCCCCTCTGACCCTGCTGAAGGGCGTGATGTGTGCTTAGATTAGATTGTGATGACTGGTCTGTGGGGTAATATAAGGTTAACACCCACTAAAGGTTGATGTCTCAGATTGTGCTTTTCTGTGGCTCTAGGCCTGTCAGACACAAGGCTCCCGGGCTGATGGTGCAAATGGGACCACAGTATTGATTCTACCCTATCATATTCAGCATGCACCTTAGCATAGATCAATGACATTCAAGCTAATGGGAGTTCAGTGGCTGTCCTAGGTCACAAATAGATTTGTTTCTATTCTGATTGGGAACAAAATGGAAAATAAAGTATTGGCTAAATTAATTGCTTTGTCTAGGACTCATGGATATTTTGTGATTTTTTTTTTGGTCATATAAGGACTTGAAGTTGAATTGTCTGTATTTTTTATTATTAAGGATATAATTCATGTTTTTCAATTTTGTACTCAGTCCTTGGACTCCTTTCCCATCTTCATAAATATAAACTGATGAGCTGCTGCCATCTAATGGATATCGTAAGTAATGCAGAACATTGTCAAAAGAGGTATATATATATATATATATATATATATATTTATATATATATATATATGCTGAGAAAGTCAATGATGTGACTTTTTTTTGTCCAAAGGCCTTAATATATCACATCCAAAGTATGTAAGGTAGTACAACTAGATCTCTTTTATTGAATCCAAAAGGTTTTAATTATATTTTGCTACATATAAAGGTATTTTAAAAATTTTGAAGTGTCAAAAGGTCAATCAGTTTAATTGTCCAAAGGCCAATACAACCATTTCATTTGTGAAAAAATGTAATAAATGTATATATTTTATATTTTATTCTGGCATGATTTGATAACATCATATATCAACATAGTGCAAAATGGTATTAAAATTATGTGTAGAAGTCGTTGCTTTGTTATGAGAAAGAATGTCCGGAAAAATGAATTTCATTGATGTCATTCGGAGTAACCAATATAAAGGGACCATTTTGGATCAAGTCATGCGGTCAATATCATGTGACAGGATGTGACATCATTCAGACACCTGCAAAAGGACCACATGGTCGTAAAGCAAAGTAACTAACTCTCTCTTAACTATTTGAAAAATTCATGTTTTCACTTGCTCATACGCATATCCCGAAACTTCAGGTCATTCGGTACAACCGCTATAAAACATGGAAAATGTTGTAATATTTTATAAACTTGTACTAAATATAAAATGTTTGATTGTCCTTTTGCCAGCTAGCTAGATATCAGCCTGTTAGCACTGTTTGAAAATATCATCATTCGGTATAACCAAAAGTGTCATTCGGTAAAACCGAAATTTTGGTTAAACCAAATGACTTTTTTTGACAAATTTTGTCCATCTTGTGAAAAATGACAAAAGCAGTGTTAATTGATTATATTGTAAGTTTGGCATTGACAAAGGTCACGTGTGACCGAAACGTTTGCCCTTTTTTTCAGTAAAGTTTTGTTTTTTGTCCCACATCTAATGTTTTTTCATCCTTGATGGAGTGCGCGGACTCTTTTGATATGATACACTAATTGATTATAAAAAACACATAATCTCCGTTTTAACACTTAATAAAACTTAAAAATTAATTATATCTCCATTATGTTTTTTTTACACTTTTAAAAACCTTATTTTATATATATATAAATTTTACATGTGTGTATACATATATGTATTTGCAGACACTCCATGCATCCATATTTTCTCATTCTCATCTGTTTTGGTAAGTACTGCATGCCTGTTTTATGCCTGATTATACCCTCACAGCCTTTGGGTCTGATCTGCACTGAGAGTTACTCAGCAGTCTGAAGCCCTTTGAGAACTACAGGTGGCTAAAAGATTCTGCTGTGTCATTCATATTATGCAGCACATTTTTATGTCCCCATCATACATGTCTTAATATATTGGATAAAAGATTAAACACACTAATATTAAAGATGGAAATAATATTGGTCAGGTATTGAGTTATATACATTACCATTTAAAAGTCTGGGATCAGTAAGAGTTTGTTTTTCACAAAAATATTAAGCAAATGTTTAAGAAAGGTTTCTTGTGCAGCAAATCAGCATATTGGAATGATTTCTGAAGGATCATGTGACACTGAAGACTGGAGTAAAGATGCTAAAAATTCATTTATGTTTATTGTAATTTTAAATTTTAAGTTTTATTTTGTTTGACAAAAATACAGAAATGATTTTCAAAAGTAAAAAATGGTTAAAGTGAAGTAATTGTAAATCCCTCATATATATATGAAGACTTCAGATGCAAAAGCTTCTAAGTGCCATCTGAAATTTTCTTCTAAAATGAGCATTTTTATCAAGCTTGTATGTTTATGTTCAGTTATTTCACTTTAATAGCAATGAAAAGGACCTATTAATTGCCATTAAAATGAACCTAAACATATAAGCTTGATAAAAATGCTCATTTTAGAAGAAAATTTCAGACAGCACTTAGAGACTTTTGCATCTGAATTCTTCACACACACACACACACACACACACACACATATATATATATAAAATGTATTCATATGTATGTATATATATTACACATACACATATATTATTTGTGTGTATATGTCTTATCTGTTAGAGTCCATCTATTTAATTGTTTTGTCATTGGTGTTAAGTAGCCTATCTGAGCTTGACCAGAACATATTATTAAATCCTGTTATGTCTTTCTATAGAAATACTTCCCTTACAACACAATTATATTCATATTTTAAAAGTTAGAGTTCAAAGGTGCTGCATAACAGGACTGATCCCTTCGATGTCTGGCAGAAACAAGAAAATGAGGCATCAACAGATTATATAAAAGCAAAAACATCAGCAGGTATAACTTAAGGCCCCTCTGTCTCACAGCAGGAATGACCTCGATTAGACAGAGCCTCAGTGTCTAGAGGTTTAGCTTTTAAAACTGCGGCTGATGGGGAGGTTCAGGGCGAGGAAACGGCATGATCAGTGTTTTCATTTTTACTGAGTCACTCAACCTCCTCCTCTTGTCTTCTACTATGTTTCCATGGTGACTTGCATCTTGGCATGAGCCAAGGTGAGCGCCGATGTGAGAGGCTAATGAGTGTGTTTTGTGAGGAGAGAAGTACTAAATGCACAAATGCACAAGCAACAACTCTTGTTCCCCTATTTATATGACACTATATGGATTTATGATATCTAATGTATTCTGGGAAATGACATAAGCAGTAAAATTAAAGTAATTGTTTTTACTGTGATTTTTAAGATCAGATTCTGCCATAATTGGTTTCTATTAAACTATGACCATCACTGCATTAGCTGCTGACAGGCTTCATCCCCTTGAATATCCTATTATGGAGACCAAATGAGACGTTTCAACCACTGTTATGCTCTATGAGTTAGTGGTTAAGACTGATTGTCTGCAGGCAGGAAAGTAATGGGCTGGAGAAGAATTTTCTGATATTTCTGGTCCCGTCTGATTCACAAGTTCTCATTAGGTTCTCTCATAAAGTCTAGAATACCTAGAGAAAGCTGTCTGTTAGCTTTCCCATTCATGGCATCGTAGTCAAGTAACCAGCCAAACCTTGACCTTATCTATCACTTCTGTGAATGTCCTGGTTAACAGCACCTAGCTGGCACTATATCTAGAATCTGACCCAGACATTCCCTCTCATGGTGTCTGACTCTATTATCAGTGATTTCTTTGCTAGAGTCTCCCGTGAGTCGGAAACCCCCAAAGCAGTTCTTTACAACCCCAAACACTTTCAAAGAGTGTTATGCTTATTCTGCTGATGTAAAGTTAGCATGCATAGACAAAATCTTTACTTTTATGTTTTAAAAGGAGAAAAAATCAGTCATTTTCTGTAATAGTGTCACTGTGAGTGCAACAAGGTCCTCGATGTACAAGTTCATGGTCCCCATTTGACTCTTTCCTTTTCCTCCCAGGATACACACAAAGGAAATTGGTACTCTAGAGCTGAAGCTTCAAGCAGGACCTATTTATAATACAAGCACTGAGCCATAATTATGAATTTCACTGATGCTGAGGGGGAAGTGAACGATCACATGACTTTCAGACAGACTGATAATTAAGGCCCCGAGCCAAAACTTCATACCTCTGAAAAATTTAAAAGCACTTTATAAAGTCTAAACTGCTCAGGAAAGAGCTGCTGCTCTTGAGACACACAAAAAAACATTGTGACCTTGCGAGAATGGGGTAATTCACCAATAATTATTCAGCTCTGAAAATAAATTTATACAGTTCTGGTCTGTACAATATTTGTAAGCGCTGGACAAACACAATTCCCCTCAGTTGTTTGAGCAATCTTCAGCAGGCTTTTGTTTTTGACTAAAACAAAAGGCCAGTGAGATGTTCATGGCTCCGCACAGGCACTGAAATGAGGAACAAATCAAACACTCAAGCTGATTAGACAGATTTTGATTTTAGTTTTGGCTCGGACACATTTTGACTATGGAGTTTTAGGCATTTTTTAATATTTTATTTTATGAATGTCACCACGATCGTGTTTCAGAGGGTACTTCCTGTGAAAATGTTTATGGTGTGCTGGCCATAGAAAGGACTGTAATACATTATGGGTGAACAGCAAACAGTAAGTGAAGCAGTGAGCAGGTACTGATACAATGAAAAAAAAAAAAAGGACTTTCACAGAATTCCTGCTTTGTTACTAACCTTGACTTTGGAAATAATCACTTATCTCGGTTAATATGGACGTGTAAAAAATTATTTTAGATTATATATCAGACTACTACAGTACCTTTCTAAAGTTTTGCAAATATTAATACTTTAAGTTAAGATATTAATACTTTGATTCAGCAAGGTGTCACATATAGGGTGGTTGTAATGAGTGCACAATAATGGAGTACAAACAAACAGTCTTTAATAATAAATCCAAAGGGAATCACACAGAAGAATCACAAGAAGTAAATTATGTTTTATTAACAAAGTTCGGGAGGAGCATGTTCAAATGATCTACCCAATCAGCATAAGAGGAGGCCTATAAATACGTAGCCGACTCACCTATGTTCCTCAACAGTTTTTTCTGCATCCCTCCACCACCCTGTCTCCTCACACTTGCCTGGTTACTATCCTAACCAAAGATACAGGGGAGTATTCTGGGTTCGGGCATCATTCTGAGCTCTGAGCCCTCCCCCAGACAGCACGGCAAATACAAATGATTAGATCGAGTAAAAGAGTATGCGTAAGTGTGAACTCATGAATAGTAAACAACAATGTAAACTGAAACAACACGGAACCATGAATAGAGGAAACTAAGGGTTTAAATACACAGAGTAATCAACAGAACTAAGAACATGTGAGGAGCTAATGAGTAACCATGGAAACAAACCAGAACAGGGAACAGAATGAAACAAACCCAAAACAGAACTAGAATGTAACGTGTCGTGGCACAGGCAGAGCGATGACTGACCAAGCCCAGTGGAGCCATAAGGATGATGGCCCCAGGTGGAGACGAGGGAGGGAGGAGCCAAGGTAAAGCCGACTGGTCGGTGAGCTGAGGTGGAGTGATGAGCTCGGAAGCTGGAGACGAAGCCAGGGGATTTACTTGCCAATGCGGAGCTGAAGAAGGGAAGACCTGAGGCAGATCCATGCATCAGGGTGTAGTCAACAGTGGGGAAGCTGAGGGACTGAAGGGAACCAGCGAAGGCGGGGCTGAAGGACTGGCTGTCTTTGGTAGAGGAGGTGGGAGAGGGAGGCTGGGTGGGACCATTGGAGACGCAGATCTTGGAGCTGGGTGGGACCAGTGGAGAGGGGAATATCCTCTTCCACTTCCTCATAATATTTTCCATATGCAGCTCACCCTCATTGGCGGGAGTGTGGGCGGGGCTCCATTCCATGCCCTCGTACTCCACTAGCACAGCCACTGTGACAGACGGTGTTGCTGGCTCACACACCTGGTCAGACTTTCCGTCAGGCTCCAGGTGATGGTATGCTCTGGCGTCAGCACTGGTGTAGGCATCGTGGCAGACTCCTTGTCTGCGGTGGGCTCTGGCATAGGCTCCGTGCAGGGTGTGGGAGGCGACTGGCTGGGCTCTGGGTCCAGAGTGGGCGATTGATCCGGGTATTGGGTGAGGCATGCCAGATCTAGGAAGTCCTTGGTTTTGGCCTTGAGGTAATAAGGCTCCTGCTCTAGGCAGGACTGCTGGTAAGTCCTTTTCTTTTCTTTTTCTTCCGTGTTCTGTCACGTATATGGTGGTTGTAATGAGCGCACAATGACGAAGGAGTACAAACAGTCTGTAATAATAAATCCAAAGGGAAACACGCCAGAGAAACACAAAGTGTAATAGTATAAACAACCACGTAAACTGAAATGATGCGAACCATGAACAGAAGAAACTAAGGGTTTAAATAGACAGAGTAATCAACAGAACTAAGAACAGGTGAGGAACTAATGAGTAACCATGGAAACAAAATAGCTGAACGAACTCAGGCAAACCAGGACAGTGAACAGAATGAAATCAAAACCAAAACAGAACTAGAACATATCACAAGGATGCATTAATTTGATTAAAAGTGACAGTAAGAGCACCTATAATGTTACAAAAATGTTATTTTTATCATAATAAAATGATTTCTGAAGGATCCTGTGACAATGAAGACTCGAGTAATAATGCTGAAAATTAAGCTTTACCATCCCAGGAATAAATTACATCTTACAATACAGAATAATAACAGAAAACAGTTCTTATAAATTGTAATAATATTTCACAATCATGCATGCAACCTGTTTTTACTGTATTTTTGATCAAATAATTGCAGCCTTGGAGTAAAAGAGACTTCTTTCAAAAATATTAAAAAACTTACTGACCCTAAACAGTATAGTGTATATACTATATTAAAATGACTGAAAACGTTTTTTTCTTTTTCAAAAAGACGTAATATTATAGTGTTTTAGAGCTGTTGATTCATGCAATTTGTGCTGACATCCTAAACAGTAGAGAGAGGTCAGACATGCATAATTGAGGCTGCTCAATAATTTATGATTTGGATATTGATAACACTGCAGATTCTGTTTGAGTCAAAGCACTTAAACCATAATGTAAAAAATGACCTGGCACTGATTTTAGCATATTTTCGTCTATATGATGTTTTTAATAAATCAGTATGCACTGGTTATGACAGTAAGTTTCCCAGTGCATTTTAAGGTGGGAAACAACATGATTCGTTAATTAATTACATGAATAAATAAAATACACAGAGAAAAAGAGAGGGAGGAAATCATTTATTTCACAATCACTACCCATATGAATGAAGAATAGATTATCTGTGCTGATTTGACTGGGAATTATGCCTGAAAAACAGATCAAAATATATCAGAGATTGTTCCACAGAGAGGAAATTGAAAATATGGCCTGTCTAACAGAATGGGCACAGAAAAAAAACTGCACCAAAATTCAGTTCTCTTATGCCATAAAGCCTCGCACACATCAGTGCCTGCAGCAAATGTATTCAGGTCAAGCACAAAAAAAAAAAGAAAGAAAAAAAAAAAACATGAAATGATAATGTGACGTTTTTAAGGGTTATAGTGAATAGGCTCAATTTTAATTTCATGTTGACTTCTCAAGTTGAGAAAAATAATTGGTGATTTTGGTCTTTTGGCAAATCATCTTGACCTAAAAATGAACGGATATGCCACTTCAGAAGAGGTAATTGGAACAATGCCAGATATTTAACAGTGCAATTTTTTTTTTTTTTTTTTTTTTTTGGCTAATTAAAAAAGTTTCACACATGAAAAATGCACAGAAATATTGGGAAATATCATTAAAATGATGCACATTCACATGAGATGAAGACTCCAGACATACTACTGTATCAGGAGCCATTCACACAGAACATGTTTTGCATTGAAAAGCGCAAGATGTGGCAGTGGAGTGAGAAAAAATGCAAGGTGTCGAGATACGTTTTTTAAAAGTTACTTTAACACCACGTTTTTAGAATGTCGTGTCATGATGCTGAGAAAGACGTGAGCGCAAAGGTCAAAGACGTCTGTTCTAGCGCACATTTACATAGAAAAACAATGGAAAAACAGTCTAAAAAAGCTGTTTTAGGGGCTGTTCACACAGAACAAGTTTTTGGGGTTAAAATGTGAGATGCAGGGCAATGGAACAAAAAAAAAATACAAGTTCATGTTGTTTACATAGAAAACAAAGAAAAAGCAGCGCAATGGAAAGCAAAAACGTATTCTGTGTAAACGGCCCCTTATTCTACATGGAGTGGGCCGTTGCCTCAAGGATGCCATATTTACATCACATGACTGGGTGTGTGATGCAGCTAACAAAGTTTCATTTATATTTCAATTTCAGGCTTTATATAGAACTTGCGTGAGGCTGGTGCAATGCAGCAGCCAGAACATACCAATAAAACAAAGAAAATCAGTGAGACTGAACCCACAAATGCATGAAAAGGAACAAAATAAAAGATACACAGCTAAATTTCATGACAATGCATCCATGCCAATGGAGTACAAAAACCCACTGCGCTACTGGGATGAATAAGTACCACCTACAATAAACGTAAGCAAAAACTCACCAGTATCTGTTCATTGTTCATCATGTTCATTAGTCACTTATTCGGTTTTCCTCAAACCAAGTAAGTGACTAATATGAGGCTGAATGTCAGATGTTTATAATGGGCCTACAGGTATAATGGCGTATAATACGTGACAGACGTATATAATATAATATAATATAAAATAATATAATATTAGACATGAAAGGGTTACATGTGGTGCATTGAAAGTCACTAACTCCCCCTCCTCCCCGCCTGCCCCTCTTCTTCAGACAGTAGCTGCATCTGTAGTTTAATTGGCGGGTGGCTGCAGCCAGAGTTGCTGCAACCATCCTGCTCTGCTCGAGAACCCAAATCTGCCAACCTCACACGCTCCCTGGCCCCTCCCACACACACAGCAGTGACTGCGCTCCAGAACACCCATCAGTCGCGAGACACACGACGCACTGTTAAAGTGGCCCGCATCAGCATACGGTATGTATCACTTTCTGTCATGCAGACTACTGAGACAGCGTTCTAGCATGCGATGCGGTGACTGGCGTGACTTTTACGCAGTGTCGCAGTGGTCGGGACAAAGAGTGCAGCTAAAAACAGTCAGTGACACTTTGCTTAAAAGACTAGCGTCGTGGAGATTGCGTATCCTTATTTGAACGCGTATTTGTTTTCTTCTTGACATTATTTATGACTTTGATCGGGTAATCGGGGTTTATGGAGCTCGCGACATACGCATAATGATGCGTTTTTGCCGCGTTCCGTGACGACGAAAGAATTAGGTAATTAAATACCCAGACAGTCGTTTAAATCTACCTGGAATTGCGACATATGTCTGGGGACGGTTTGTACGATGAACGCCTTCCTGTGCTTTATCCAAACTAACTGGATTAATTTAAGGTGATGGACGGAGGTTGGTGGAGAGCTCGCGCGGACAGACTAACTTTGTTGCCTTGAAGATTTGTTTTATTAGGCTGTTTAACAGGTGAAATTATGTGTGTATTTGACTGTTGCTATTTAAATTTGTTTTGATTGTTATTATTTTTGACCAAAATGATCATCTCAAGTGATTATTTGCAGCATGACGCATTTCTGCGTATTTTAGGTAGGCTGTGTTAAGATGCTAAACGTGTAAGTCTTTGTCTATGAATATATTATGCTGAAAAGTTTTGAGGCGTAATCTTAAATATTAATGTTTCGAGTTAGGGAAATTATTTGAACGACTGCAGTTCATTAACGATTCTTTTAGTACTTTTGTGGAAGAAATATTTGGACAAAAGAAATTGTAATTATTTTTGCTGCCGTCAGATGTCTAAAATGAAATGAGGTCGTTTCAGATTTCCACAAAACAGTCATTCTGCGAAAGATTTGTTTACATAATCTTTTTTTTTTTTTTGTTACTGATCTTTCAAAGATATTTGAAAAATATCAAAATATCATATATATTTCATAAAAAACGAAAATAACCTACCAGAAATAGTTCATTCCAAAAATACCACAGATTGCAATAAAACAGGCAGTAAATAAACTGTTTTCATTTCAAGTCTAATTAGCCCTACTGTTAATATAAAGCAACACTGTTATTAGTTCATGATGACAATATCTAGCTAGAAATAAAAACTTGCGGTTCATTAATGAGTCATATGAATACTTTAAAGAGCCGGTGTTGTGCCAAATTCTGACCCCCGTCAGATTATTACCCCTCCAAGTCCCTAGTATAGGTAGGTTTAGGATTAGGTGTGGGGTTGAGGTTAGGATTAGGCAATCAGGTAGCAGCTTCAACGAGGCGGGGTAATAATTTGGCAGGGACACCAAATTAGGCACAACACCTGTTCGTAAGAACCGCTGTATGTTTTGATTAACTAAAAAGTATCGACTCAAATCATTCGTTCTAGGATCTGACTACACTATTCACACAGTATGTTTTCTGCTTTATGTTTTTGATTCAATAAAAAGACTCATTCATTCGACAATTGGAATACATTTAATAATGATGAATAATATTGGCTCTATTTCAAAATCTAGTAAGCTTCCTTCCTAGACAGCATTCCACACCTTATGATGCCCAGAAATGCTGTCTAGGTATAGCAGGTTTTGTGAACAGCCAATACACAGTCATCTCTACCACTCTTCTTTTAATTTATTGGAATACATAATATCCCAAAAAAAAAAAAAAAATCTTGATACATTTATAAGCGATTATCAATCCTAACACCGAGCTGCCTAGTTAGACAATGTTCCACGAGACTATGATGCCCGGAAATGCTGTCTAGCTTATCAGTAGGTTTTGAGACGCAGCCACTGATTTGTTTGCCGCTCCGTGACTCAGCGTTGCTGTGACTCTTTCTCTCCTTCCTTCTTTCTCTTTCGTTCGGTTTGCAATACATTTGCACATCTGGCCGCTTAAGGACCATTCATGAAAAATATTGACTAAATAGATGACTCGTTCTGTGTTTGAATATAATTGTGGAGGCTAATTAAACTCACAAAATGACTCTTTGCCTCATTCGGCACAGCTGACATTTGAATCTTGCTGTAATAATATATTCTGCTCTTGATGAAATGATCTGTATCATAGGAGTACAAAACAAGATCAGTGAACTAAATTAGACCTGCTTGAACTAAAAGTAATCTAATACGATGAAAAGTTGATAGTCTAAATGTTAGCTATACTGGAGACTATTTTAAACACATTTGTTTGTCATCTCACAGTTCTGAAATGATTCAGTCGTTCCTTGGTTCTCTTTTCTGGCACAGCTGTCTGGGTGGGATTCTTACATAGAGAAACACCCACTGACATCAGTGGGTCTAACAGCATTAGCTGCTGAGTCATTGTCCCATTGATACTGGTTGTAGCCCAAAGCAAAGTATGGTAGAGGTGCAGAGTGGACCTGCTTTTATAATATGAGATGGACGTTCCTGCAATATATAATCTTACTTAATTGATCTGTTTTGTGGCAGTGTGCTGGGTTATTAGGCTTAGAGAGATCCATCATTAAGCTTTCATGATATCATTGGTGCTAGGCTCAATGTTAGGACACTGAAGGGCACATCCATCTGCCACAGTAAAAATGGGCCATTGAAGACTACAAGGGTGAATGGGTTGTGGGGCTTTACCAAAGTGACTCAGACTTTGTTCCGTTTGACATTGGAAAATGCTGAAAAAAGGAACAGCAATTTTAGACCTACTGATTATAGTTTCCACGGACAACACAAATTGTCCAACTTAGAAAATATTAGCAACTCAACTTTGGACTTACTGGATAATCTTTCAGGATTTAGGAACGGTCAGTTGAGACAAACAACCTCTCAGTGGTGGATTACTCAGCGGAAAGGGACACGACCTACGTTGCAGGAGGTGCCTGTCTGTGGATTGTAGCACTTTTAATTACAATTCAGTCTCTTAGACAGGCATGCAGTTTTGTTCATATGTTTTCTCTTCAAACATTTAAACGCAACGACTGCTTTGCTGCCGTCAAAATAAACCGTTAAATTCTAAGTTACTTGTTTACTCTTAGTATTGATACTAAGTCAGCTTATTAGTTGATTTAAATGTATACTGGTAGATCTTTATGTAACAGCTCATGGCACCTGCTCATTAAGTTTATATTAAAGCAGCATTCAACAGTCTTGATGAAAGTCATGCACACAAGTGTAGACGAGTTAGATGTGCTGAAAACAAGATGTGGTGCTGCACACTGCTCACTGTCATGGTGAGGTGGTATGATGTAAGGCTGTCCCATTTGCTCCAAAGTCACCTTTTGGTGAAAGATTTCAGTCTTTTATTCAGTCTTTTGAAGGCGTTTGTGTTGGTGGGTATGTGGGTGAGTGCGCAAATGGCCATCATCCCTGGGAGCTTGCAAATTTAGTGTGGGAGGATCACCCTCTCTTTCCTTTGTAGTGCTGCAGTGAGAATTCCTCCACTGCTGCTGAATCACTGTGGTCTAAATTGGTCAATAATTGTTGCTTGTTGTTCTGGTTTAGGATCTTTTACCTTATTATTATTTGCCTTAGGAGATTTTTCTATGTTTAAAGGGTGTTTCTTTGGTACAACTCTTTGTGTGCAGTGTAACTGTGAATGTGGAACGATAGAATCTGTGTTATATGTGAGTCAAATATAAGCTTGAGCTCAGTAATAAATCTTGGATTTACTTAATGCATAGAAATGAGGCATTGATACCCAAGGGATATCATAGGGAGTCAGTTATTTACATAAAATAAAAACCCAGGCATCAGGACTTAAAGGGTTAGTTCACCCAAAAATGAAAATAATGTCATTTATTACTCACCCTCATGCCGTTCCACACCCGTAAGACCTTTGTTAATCTTCGGAACGCAAATTGAGATATTTTTGTTGAAATCCGATGGCTCAGTGAGGCCTGCATAGCCAGCAATGACATTTCCTCTCTCAAGATCCATAAATGTACTAAAAACATATTTAAATCAGTTCATGTGAGTACAGTGGTTCAATATTAATATTATAAAGCGATGAGAATATTTTTGGTGCGCCAAAAAAACAAAATAACGACTTGTATTGTGATGGCTGATTTCAATACACTGCTTCAGGAAGCTTCGGAGCGTTATGAATCAGTGTATCGAATCAGCGGTTCGGAGCGCCAAAGTCACGTGATTTCAGCAGTTTGGCGGTTTGACACGCGATCCGAATCATGATTCGACACGCTGATTCATAATGCTCCGAAGCTTCCTTAGATTATTTTAAAATTTTTAAAAATGCCCCATTACACGTAGGAAACAAAAACTCCCAAGCAACGAGACAATACGGCAACAATATTAATAAATACATTTTTAAGTCTTGCTATTATTATTAGCCTAATCTCCATTCCAAGTTCCTTTTACTATGGAGTAATTAGTCCATAACATATTTAACGACAACATAACATGTTGTCCTCGATTTTATATAACTTATATAGTTATAAGATTTTTGTGTTTCTTATTAGTTTTTCTGAGCCATTTTTGTACAGTTTTATGGTCACAGTAGTTTTAATTTTCTACTGTTTTATGTAGTCAGTAGTAATAATTGTTTAAAGAGCCATCCCAGGATGGTGCTAATTGGGATTATAACATGCGTTGATATTAAAAAAGAGACCATGAGCGTTATGAGAGACATAAAAGTAGCACCAGTATGTTGCCACAATGGGAAATGGCCAAATATACTGTATACTTTAGTGGTCTTGATACAAAAATACTTAGTATTTTAGTGCTCAACACTTCAAGTATTCCAGAGAGCTGTGTATAAGAGATAAAAGATAAAATCATTTTGCATCGTTTTTAGAAATTGCTAATTTAATCACCACTATCGTTTTAGTCAGCTTTTAGGTAGTTGGGCAGTCATAGCTGAGGTTCAATGGACAGTTCATTTGATTTGCAGTCGCTACAGCTGGGACACAATATTAAGATTTCTAATGAAAAATTCATCTCTTTTGTAATAGGATCTCTTCAAAAGGCTGAATAATGTTTAGAACAAAAAGACTTATGATAGGTTTAATACAGCATATCTGGCTCTGCTCATGTAACGCAAGGCCTTGCATACTACCGTTTGTTATTTTATAGTCATTTGAATACCTTACTTTAATCTTAAATGAATTATGCATGAAACATTGCACATTATTTCCATTACAATTACTTTTTCAACAATTACCTGTTTACTGATTTTAAAGATGGCAACACGAATACTCAAGATCTATTTACATACTATCAAATGTTATTATAAAATGTATATATAATTAAAAAAGGTTCAAACCTCAACCTGTCAGTTGCTAATTTTCAAGTCCACCCCTATGCTGTCTGTAAATCATCTGGTTTAAGGACCATGGAAACACTAACAATTTAGAGGAAATGCTGACTCATATGTTCTCTCTTAGATCAGAAGGTTTTCGCTATTTATACTGCTTTCTACCTGCTTCACAAGCATGCCTCTGTATTGCATTTCAAACCTGTTATTAACATCTGAGCATGTGTATTTTTCCATCACTTGCTGTATACTCATGACATTTTCCTTTATTTGAACTGGCAGTGTGCTGGGTATATATTATCTTTACTCAAAAAGGCCAATTATCAAAGATGCACTTATCAAGCACTTACTATTTTCTTAGGTCTCAAGCTTTTCTTCGTTGTTCTTTTGTTCCTGCCTATTAAATTGTCACATTTATGTGGCCATATTATGTATAGTCTGAAGTTTTTGTGGGACCGGGACATTGTGGTGAAATGGCACAGAGTTGTGGAGTCTCTTCAGTGTTGAAGAAACATCCAGCCCTTATTCAGAACCACAAAGATGTGGCTTCAAATGCTAATGAATGGTCTGTGTGGTGGCATGATCTCATAGTTGGCTCAGGTTTAGGCTGGAGTTTTCTGCCCCCCTAGGAAACAGTGGTACAGCACCAACAATCTTCTCGTACCCTTTTCTTTCTTTAAAACTGGCTTCCTCCTCAGTCCACATCTTACCTAATGTGCTCTTCTCACAATGCGCAAACTGAAGTCTATGTTTAATGTATACTTAAATATCTAACGTGCTGTGTGCATAAAAAAATTATAAAATAATGAAGATAAAAACTGTTCACAGTTGGAAGAGCAGAAGAATTTTCTAAATATTTTTTTAGTAATACTGTTGTTTATCAAGAGGATTGCTTAAATATAGGAATACAAAACCTACTAAACTTGTTAAAAGGTTTGGGGTCACTGTGAATATTTTCATATAACATTAAAATAAGTTGTCTTGGTGAAAACCTCATAACTGCATTGAACAAAAAAAGTATATGTACAATTTCTTTCTTTTAAGTGTTTATTATAAATTTTATATTGGTTTCGATTTTACTTTTTAGCCTTACTTATTACATATTTTATATATAGGCCTACATATTAGGCCTAGATATTTTATAAGGCTACTTTGCATATGCTGCTTCATTTATGTCTCATATTTCCATTTGTAGACTGCCAACTTATTGTGCAAGTTATCATATGTTACTATTTTTGAGTTCTGTGAACCAAAGAACTCTGTATTTTGCCAGTATAAAAGCTAAAATCAGAAATCCATGCAAATAAGGCATAAAAGCACAACATGCACTCCTGCTGGGGCATTGTGCCTCTGCCACACCCTTTACCCAGGTGGCTGTCTGAGATTCAGTGACACATCCGCGATAAAAGAGGCTTTAATATGCTTAACAGCAGAATCATTCAGCATTGCCAAATCACAGGACTAGGATTACCAGAAGAAACTAGGGCACTCGCTTCTTGTGTAGATGCAACAGGGAGCGTCAAAGTCCAAAGATATATTGGGCAGCTTGTTTTAGGGCTTTATAGAATGTATAGAGCACTTATATCATGTACTATGGTAGAAATTGCTCATCTGCACAAATGATATGGTGGCTAGCGCTATAATTTATAATAATTTCTGATTACTACTTTAATGGTCTTTTTAAGTCTCCCATCATACTTCTCTCAACCACCAATGTACACTAAGACTGGATTGATGACACATTTATGGGATTACCATAAGCCCCTCAAGTAACATTAATTCTCTCCGTGCTGAAAAGCTAGTTAGATAAAAACAAACACCTGTTGTGCTTTATGCTTCATGAATGTTAATGTCAAATTTGAAATAATAATAAAAAGAAAACCTCTGTGTCATCTGTACATGAAATGGGAATTAATGGTCTGTTCCACTGGGACAGACAGATTTAGCATTGCTAATACAGTGCACCACAGCAAGACGTGCCGTTCACAAGGTTATTTGCTCCCAAAAGCACATAGGATGGTGGCATGAGTGACTGTTTTAGATGCTCGGATGAGGCGATTCTGTTCCCAAACTTCCACAGGCCTCAATCTCTTGGGTGACCATATCTAGAGCAAAATATCTGGAGCAGCGCGGATGCTTGGTCTGTCTTCTATCATAGCACTGTTTGAGCTTATTTTAACAGAGTGCTCTCATTTTTAGAGTTCATGAGCGGATATTTATATCAAGCGGGTCAGGTGAGGTAGGACTGGATCTCTACACTGAGACCTTCTTAAAAATGACTGTTTTATGATGCTAATGCAATTAAGATGTTTCTGCTGTCAAACCTAAGCCATTAATTAATAATCAGCAGTTATGAAGTTGCTTGTTCAACAGATACATTGAATACCTTAACTTAGCCTTGGACTTTTAGACTTCTGTTACAACGCTACATTCTTTCCCATTCTTTAGCGACTGTGGAAAAATGCCAAAGGGAGTAGTGGAAAACGGGAAGCTGGCTGAACACACTGCTCTGCTAAACCATCTGTTTATTCAAAATGGCAAAGGAGTTTTGTGGTTTTTAAGTCCATTTCGAGATCATCAGTATGCTAATGTACTCCTAAAAGTTGACAAAATTCACTTTTAGCAGATAAACACATTTAAAATTTAAAGATTCATCCATAATTATTGTTATTTCTTTGAATTTAAAAATGAAATTAAAATTAAGTTATTTAAGTTAAATTTATACTTTTTACCACTACATTGATTTTTTTTTTTTTTTTGCTAATTCGTCACAAGTTTCATTTCTGACTGTCAAGAGTTTCAAAAAAGTGTCTTTTTTTTTTATCACCTACTGTATTTTGTTAATCTATTGAGTTCTTCCTAAGATTTTCATCAAACAACAACAAAGAGAGCAACACACGAAGTATTCATTACAAAAAGCCAATAGACCCATGTAGCTCTGGGCATTGTGCCAATGGCAAGGCATTGCAGTGCCTGAGACTTTCTCTTGTTTCTTTGTACTTTGTCAATCTGCAGAGAGCAGCAGGGTCGGAGCTACTAGTTTGTCGTTTCCGTGGCAGCCTGTATTATTTGCATTCAGTTTGTCCTGTTGAGATCTGCCTCACCAGTGTTCACATATGTTGTACTTTCACTTCTGTACTTCCATCTCATACCATCTGGCTCATAGAAGCAATGCTGGGCTTAGGCCAGCTTGGTCCAAACCCCAGTCGTGCTGCGTTCAGCAGCTCTTTGATTATCCCACTAATTCCTCCATATACCCTGCTCTTATAACACTCTTTACACAACTGAAAACACAGGATAAATGTGTTTGGACTGGACTCTTCAGACAATGTAAAGACTTGTATTGCATTTGTGATTTCTCCCTATTAGCTTCACATGGATATCCTCTTATTGTAATATACACTTAAACCCCTAAACCCCTTACTTCTGTCTATAATCCAAACATCCATGATGTTTCATTAATAGGACTCTTGCAGGATTTTCCTTGAAATGCATTGCACTAAGGTTGTCTACATGCTATACTGTCCATCTTGGAATCCTTTTCTAAATGAATGAACATTGATTTGAGTGATAGCTATGCCTTTCAGGGACATTCATTTTAATTAACAATAATCAATCATATGCCTACTAGCATTGACTTTCAAATGAACAAATCAGTACAGTGTTGTTACAGGACATGCTTTAGGGGAATAAGCTCTGGCTGCGGTGTTGGGCGTTTCAGTTACAAATTAGCATTTAGCACTTTCCTGAAGAAGTTTTCCTATATCATTTTGATTAGTGTGTTTCTCTTTTTTTAGAATACTGACATACAGTTTTGGTGACACTTTTCCAGTAACAAGCAACCTAAATTGGTTTGTCCTAAAGTTTGATTCAATCTAGTGAATTGGTTCATCCTAAAGTGTGATTCATTAGGTTGAATCAGTTCATTCGGACAGTAAATGAACAGAATCAAAAAAGAATCATTGATACAGTTATATACCTAAGGAATATTCTTATTTCATTTGTTATATTTATTATAAATTAATGAGAGCAAATTTGATGTCACTCTATTTGGGATTGTTCGTTCATTCATTCATTCAAACTTTTTTTGTTTTTGTGCTAGAAAAGTGCAGTTTTGATGAAATTATAAATTTATATCATTGTATAGTTATATATTTTTTTAAAATGTAACCTGCTTAAGTAGCTTCAGTGTAGTTAGTAGTTTGTAGCTTAGCCAACTATTTTCACAAAAGAGTAGCCATAATGTAGTTTAATTACGTCAAATTACACAGAGCTACAATTTTTGAAAAGCCAACAGAAAGCACACTTAATTAGATTTTATGAAAATCATTAAATCATAAAGAGGCTCAAAGACATTAGTATCTGAATATTAATAATAAAAAACATGTTTTCTTTCTTCCAGGACAAAGGACTTTGCATCACAAAAGTGATGTTCTTGAGACTGTTGTATTAGTAAACCCATCAGAAGATACTGTTATCTCTGAGGTAAGATCTCTGGACAAGGCGCTGTATGTTTCTAATAAAGATTGATGAGTAAGTTTTATGTTCGACTTAATAACCTTGTTTAAGCATAACCTTGGTGCAAACAGACTGACTCTAATAGACTAATGTGTTTTAAATGTCCTCTATGTCTCTTAATATGTCCTAGATCCATTGTCTTGTATCTGACCCAGCTGTGCATAAACTACTGGTCCTGAGTGGGCAGAGCTCTGACCAAGGTGACCTGGTTCTCCAAACTGGAGTGTTTAGTCATCAAACCTTCTCACGTGTGTTTTCTGACTCTGGGGTAAGCTTAGATAATATAATTGTATTTAAATTGATAAAAAAAACAATACATCTTGACTAATTTTAACTTGTTTTCCTCATGTAGGTCAGTAATTTACTGGCTAAATCCAGCTCTGGACAGCAGGTATCACTGACTGTGTCTTGTCGTGGTGAGGCAGGCTGGAGCTCTCTGGGGCAACAGCAACACGTTAGGGAGTTGCTGAATTATAGGCTGAATCCAGAGCCCATACTCCCTAAGATGGAGGGGGTCACTGAGTTTACTGATTATATATCTGAGACTGTGGATGTACCATCCCCATTTGACCTTCTTGAGCCTCCAACCTCTGGAGGATTCTTAAAGCTCTCAAAGCCTTGCTGCTACATCTTTCCTGGTGGACGGGGGGACTCTGCACTTTTTGCAGTCAATGGTTTTAACATTCTGATTGATGGTGGCTCTGACAGAAGGTCATGCTTCTGGAAGCTTGTCAGACATTTAGATCGTATTGATTCTATCCTTCTTACACATATTGGTGCCGATAATCTTCCTGGGATCAATGGACTCCTTCAAAGGAAGGTTGCAGAGCAGGAGGAAGAGCAGTCTCAAGGCTCAACCACCTACAGTGACTGGATGAAGAACCTGATATCGCCAGAGCTTGGAGTCATGTTTTTCAATGTACCTGAGAAGCTTCGCACATCAGAATCAAATTTGAAAGTTAAGCGAAGTATTGAGGAAGCCTCTCTTACATTGCAATACCTCAGCAAACTGGGAATTAAGCCTGAGCCTCTTTTTCGAGTGGTTAGTAATACCATTGAGCCCATTACTCTTTTTCACAAGATGGGTGTGGGCAGGTTAGACATGTTTGTCCTGAACCCTGTGAAGGACAGTAAGGAAATGCAGTTCCTCATGCAGAAGTGGGCAGGTAACAGCAAGGCCAAGACGGGGATAGTGCTTCCCAATGGAAAAGAGGGAGAAATATCTGTACCGTATTTGACATCTATTGCAGCTCTTGTCGTATGGCTTCCTGCCAACCCCTCAGAGAAAATCGTAAGAGTTTTATTCCCTGGAAATGCACCTCAGAACAAAATCCTTGAAGGGCTTGAAAAGTTGAAGCACCTTGATTTCTTGCGTTATCCAGTAGCCACACAAAAAGACATAAATTCTGGCGTTTCACCTTCAGCTGTAAAACAAACAAAGCTAAAGCAAAGAACTGACAGCAAAGAAAGTCTCAAATCATCTCCCAAGACTCTCGCACCAGCTAAGCCTTCTAAGAAAGAAACTGATGAGCATGAGGATGCATCCATAGTCGAAACAAAGAGTGACTCTGTCAAAGAAAACAAGATTGAGAAAAAAGAAGAAAAGAAGCACACCAAGCCATTGAAACCAAAAACAGAAGTGACAGAAAAGAAAAAGTTATTGAAGGAGAAATCACTGAAAAAACACCCAAAGGAAAGGGTGTCCAAAATGGATGAAAAGAAAGACAAAGAAAAGAGGGAAGTCAAGAAAGAAAAACGTGAAATTAAAAAAGATGATGCTGTGAAAAAAGATGAGAAAAAGTTTAAAGCCAAGGACACATCAAAAGTCGAACTTAGGAAAATAACTAAACCTGACCTGAAACCTTTCACTCCAGAGGTCCGGAAGACCCTCCACAAGGCCAAAACCCAAGGTAAACCCAAAACAATAAAGAGCAAACCTACAACTGCGAAGGTAGAGTGTGCAGAGATTGCGGCAGAACCAGTGGCTGAGAAGATCGAACTTGAGAAACAGGAGAATGGGACTGGAGAAGCCATAATTTCTCCATCTACTCCCAAAGATTTAACAAAAGACTTTGATGAAATGAGACCCACTGAAGCAACAGATCAGTCTGAAGCCCCTAAAAGTGCCCTTACTGTCTCCGGATTGCCAGCTGAAAGAGATGATGAAACCTTAAATGCTGCAGAGGAACACGAACAAGATCATGTTACAGAAACCGATATTGTGGAACAGAAAACTACAGAGAAAGAAGTAGCGCTATCAGCAGAAATTGAAGAAGTGCCATCAGCAGAAGTGAAAGAACAACAGGATGAGCCCCAAGTATCAGAATTAGAGAAATTTGAGGATGAGGGTGCTGCAATTGAAGATGAAGATGAGGAGGAGGTTGAGATACAGCCTGTTAAGAAGACAGAGGAAGAGGAGGAGGAAGACATGGGAATAGGAGATGAAGAGGATGAAGGGGGAGTAAAGGAAACCAAAGACTTGGAGGGAGTGGACAGAAAACATGAAGTTGAGGAAATGGAGAAGCAAAAACAAGCAGAGGAAAGAAAGATTGAAGTTGAAGAGGAGCAGCTTGAAGAAGAGGATGTGATTGAAAAAGCTGAGTTAGAGGAAGCAGAGGATTTGGATGCCATTGCAGATGAAGAAATAAAAGATCTCTCTGCTGAGAAAATCAAGGAAGAAGAGGATGCATACTTGTCAAATGTTGGAGGTGTCACAGCTGGCATTACCTCTACAGTCCAAGGAGCTGCTGCAGCAGAAAACTTATCATACATTCAGGATGAAACCATACCAGGTTACTCTGAGACTGAGCAGACCATCTCAGATGAGGAGATCCATGAAGAAGCGGAGGACAGGATACCACACCTTCAATATGAGGTTGGTAGCTATGATGTCTCTGTCCCAGACCAACCAGGCTCATTTGATGCCATCCATGGAATGAGAGAAATGCAAGCAGCTGCAGTGGGCAATGGAACAGGCAAAGTAGTAATGGGTGCAAATGAGCCAGCTATTTCTATCTACACCAGCATACTCGCAGCTCCATTAGCTGAAGAGGAACATGTTTCTTCAGCAACATCCATAACAGAGTATGACAAACTGTCTTCTTTACCCACTTCCGTTGCAGAAGATCAGTCAGTGGCATCAGTCACAGCACCTCAGACTGAAGACACTGGAAAAAGCTCCCTGGTCTTGGACACTGTTCAACCGGTTTCTCAGACTGAGGCCACCCAAGGAAAAGATCACCTACATTCTGCTGGAACCATCTCACCAACATCCTCCTTAGAGGAAGACAAGTGCTTCAAATCATCTCCCTCTGAGGAATCTCCTCCACTTCCCTTAGAAGGCAAAACCGAGGGAATTGAGATGGCTGCCCATTACGATGATGAAGAGGAGGATGAATATGAAGATCAAACACCAAATATTGACATCTCACTTGAAAAGTTACAAGAGGGATATGCCTCACCTGATAAACTTGAACACAAGGAGAAAGAAATGGACAAACCCAAAAGTCTTGTGCCTTTAGTTCCTGATACTTCATCTGATGAAAAATCCTCACCACCTGAGATAGAGAATGCATCTGTATCACCTCCTAGGGAGGATTCGTCTTTCGAAGTACAAACAATACTCTCTTCCCCATCGCACAGTGTTTCTAAGCATCCTGTTTCTGAAGCTAGTCTTTTTCCAGAGGTGGAAGACCGGTGCATTAGCCCTGATGACAGCACTGTGAAAATGGCTTCTCCTACACATTCTGGACCACCTAGTGCATCTCACTCTCCCTTCAGAATGTCACCTGTGGAAAGGAAAGATAAAATGCTCCTTAAAGAGACCCATCAAGAACCAGGAGTGCCACTTAGCACTACTGAAATCAAATTTGAAAAGGAGAGTGGGAAACAAAAACCTGATATTTTAGATGAGAAGGAAATACCTCAAGCAGAGGAGGAAGAAAAGAAGATAATCCAGGAAGCAACCTCTGCACCATCTCCTCTTGTTGATGACTTCTTAGCTAAAAAAGAAAGTATATCAATTCTACCATCAAAAGAAATTAGTGATACAAAGGTAATGCCTGATCCAAGTGTTGAAAAGAAGGGAGAAGTTGAAGAGGACTTAAAAGAGAGCAGTAAGGCTGTAATCCTTGAGGATAAAGATAGAAAGTTATCTGATGATCATGACGTTAAAGAAACTTGTGATTTAAAATCATCTACAGACAAAGAAGAGAAAATAGAAAAGATAGAAAAGAAAGAAAAGGAGGGTGAGAGAGATGATGCTGAAGAGAAGCATAAGGAGGAAGACCAATTATTAAAGTCTGCAGAGGTTACAGATAAAGGTGATGTAATATCAGAACCTGAAAGAGCATTGCCCTCTAAAGAAGATTTTGATAAGAAAACTGCAAATGAAGAAGAGTTTCAAGACAAGAGTTCTCCAGCAGTTCTGGAAAGGTCAGAGGTAGAGAAACAGGAGAAACAAGAAATTCAGTCAGAGAAAGACACAATTTCTTCTAAATTGGTAAAGGAATCCAATGAGAAAGATCTGACTGATACATCTTGTCAGTTTTTAGAAAGCCCAGACATCAAAGCAGAAACATTGACATCTCATACGGAGACACAGGACACTGTAGAGACAGATATGACAACTAAACTGGAAAAGACCTCTGAGCAGAAATCAGAGTCAACTGATATTATACCTGAACAGGTGGCTTCGGTGGAAACTGATTCATCCATCTGTATAGCCCAGTTTAAGGAAGACACAGATGGCCTCAAATCTCAAATACAACAGTTAAGTGAAAAAACAGATGTTACCTTAAAAGATGAAGAAAAGGCGGAAAGTAAAAGTGAGGCTGGGCTGACATATGACAAAAATATTTCAGTTGCCAAAGAACATGAAGAATCTAACGATAAAAATGTAGAGATGGTAAAATCTGTGACACAAGAGCAAATTTCTCTCTCAAAACCAGATGTTCCATCTACAGAGATGCATGCAGAGGTGTCCATTATAAAGAAAGATATGTCTGCTAAAGATGAACAAGAATCTAAAAGGAAGTCAGTGCAAGAGATGGAACCTCATATATTAGGGGCAACTCCAGGTGAGTCTGAAATTACTAGTAAACAAGATGAAAACTTGAAGGAGAAACTATTGGAAGAAACTCAAACCACACAACATTTAGTAAAAGCAGATGTATCACCCAAAGAAGAGCCTCAGATTTCACATTCCGTCATTTCACAGGACACAGATGATGTGCAGCAAACTAGCCAAGATATGGAAAAAACTGTAGAAGACACTAAATCCAAAACACAAATATCCATTTCAGACAAAATGGATTCCTCACTAGTATCAGACCAAGAATCTAGAGATGAACCAGCAGAATTGATCCAAGGTCAAGTCTCGCTGTCTGAATCTGAGAAATTAGATTTGTCTGCTAAAGATGATCAGGACCGCAAAAACAAAGAGGTTGCGAAGTTAACTAGCAAACCGGATGAAGAATCTACAGAATGTCAGATTTATGAAAAAACAGATACGCTTACTATCTCTAAATCTGATTTTGAATCTGAAGTGAAGAGTGAATCTCAGGCAATAAGAGAACCAGAGAACAAAGTTTTGCAAGCTGAAGAGGAAAAAACTGTAGAAGACACTAAATCCAAAACACAAATATCCATTTCAGACAAAATGGATTCCTCACTAGTATCAGACCAAGAATCTAGAGATGAACCAGCAGAATTGATCCAAGGTCAAGTCTCGCTGTCTGAATCTGAGAAATTAGATTTGTCTGCTAAAGATGATCAGGACCGCAAAAACAAAGAGGTTGCGAAGTTAACTAGCAAACCGGATGAAGAATCTACAGAATGTCAGACTTATGAAAAAACAGATACGCTTACTATCTCTAAATCTGATTTTGAATCTGAAGTGAAGAGTGAATCTCAGGCAATAAGAGAACCAGAGAACAAAGTTTTACAAGCTGAAGAGGAAAAAACTGTAGAAGACACTAAATCCAAAACACAAATATCCATTTCAGACAAAATGGATTCCTCACTAGTATCAGACCAAGAATCTAGAGATGAACCAGCAGAATTGATCCAAGGTCAAGTCTCACTGTCTGAATCTGAGAAATTAGATTTGTCTGCTAAAGATCAGGACCGCAAAAACAAAGAGGTTGTGAAGTTAACTAGCAAACCGGATGAAGAATCTACAGAATGTCAGACTTATGAAAAAACAGATACGCTTACTATCTCTAAATCTGATTTTGAATCTGAAGTGAAGAGTGAATCCCAGGCAATAAGAGAACCAGAGAACGAAGTTTTGCAAGGTAAAGAGGATGAAATAAGCAAAGGCATATTTTTCAAATCTAAACAAACAGTTGAGTTTGAAGACATATCCTCAATACCATATGAATCTAAAGATAAGTATGCAGAACATACTCAACTTCAGATATCTACAGATCAATCTGATAGTACAGATATGGCTGCTAAGAAGGACCAACAGTATGAAGAAAAACACACAGAAGAGACTGTAACTGAAGTACCTCAAACAAGTATGGCAACAGATGCACCATCAGACACAAAACAAAAACTTGAGACCATATCTGTGGGAGACGAAAAGACAGAACAGATTACATCAGAATCAAAATCTGTGGTTTCAAAATCAGAACATGATACTGTAGACCTTCCCATTGTAGAAGATAAAACAATTGATTCAAAAGTTAGCAAAGAGTCTGAGGAGCAATTAATGAAAGAAGATGCATTAAAATTGATGTCAGATGACACTAAAATGGACTTGGGAACTAAACGGAAATCTCTGGATAAATCTTCAGAACAAATTTTTGAGACTTCAGATCGGGAAAATTTGGAATTGAAAGATGAACCTAAAGAAGATATTAAACAAGACACATCATTACATGAAACGGATACCTTTCTATCATCAGACATTGGATGCAAATTAAATTTAGATTATAAAGAAAAATGCATTGAAGAAACCTCAACTGTAGACAAAACAAAAGACATCAAGTCAACCTTTGAAACTACGTTTCCAACCAAATTTTCAGATGAAGATGAAAGTACCGAGGAGGATGAAGGAGATGCTGTTTGTATGGGAGGTGCTGGTTCAAGACCATTATCAGTGGAACCATGGAAGTCAGAGGAACCAAAGGTAAGCAGTTCTGCACAACCACCTGAGACAAGTATGAAAAGAGAGGAAATTGTGGCCCATTTAGAAGAGAAAGAGTTGACCAGAGATTCAAGTGGCACATCAACTGAACCAGAGAAGGGGTATAAGGTGGATACCACATCACTTAAACCTACTGCAGATACAAGTAAAAAAACTGTCTCAGAGACTTTAACTGAGAGCAAACCAATGAGTATCACACTGCCTAGCTTCGAAAGTCAAGGCAGTGTTGAGGATAGCCAACCTCAAACATTGATCTCTGCAAAGGAAGCCGCAAAACTCGAGAAGGAGGCTGAGAGGGAAAGGGAAGGAGAACGAGAGGCTGCCTCTCCAGGGTTAGAGTCGCATTCTGATTTTCAAAAGACTGACAGTGCTGATGAGAAATGTGCTGAAAAGACTGATAGTGAGAAAATGAAATCTGATGACAAAATGATGTATGAAGTGGAAAAAGAAAGCTATGAAGCTTCTAAATATGAGCCTTATGAAAAGCCCATTTCAAAAGACACTGAGAGAGAAAAAGAGGAAGAAGACCAGTACCCTAGTCTGGATAGAGATTTAGATGAAAATAGAAAAAGTCTGGCCTCTTTGCTTGGAGCTGCTTGTTCAGTAGAGGAACAAAGTGATGATGAGCCAGTGTCTTTCAGCAAAGTTGATTACCAGACTTCAAGTATTCACAGCAGCCACAGTGCCTACTCAGAGCAAGACAATAAGGAGCGATACCAAGAGGAAGAATTGGTTAGAGAAGAGAGACCAGATCTTTTTGTCGACAGTAGTTTTACAACTGACAGCAAAGCCATTTCAGCAGCAGGTTCAAGCTTGTTTGCCTCTAGTGATTTGCAAGACAAATCAGAGAAATTGGAGAGAGAAGAGAAGGAGAAGGAGAAAGAGGTCACACATTTTCCTCCTCAAGAAAAAGATGATGAAACTCATGATAAATTGTCAGATAAAGAACCATGTACATCTGCTTCCTGCCTTTCAAAACCTGATATGCAAGAGAAAGACCATAAAACAGAAGAAACTTTGGCAATGTCTCATTCAGAGGACTTGGACAAGACCAAAACCCATGGGACTGAAGCTTCCACTCCACAAGGCCCTCTCACATCATCACAAGATCAAAGTCTCCAGAGTCTAACAACTTCATCAACATCTGCCTATGATGAGAACAAAATAGAGAGTCCAATATCAAGTCATGGTAGCAGAGATAAAAACAAACTGGATTCAGCTGAAAGCAAAGATGACCTGTTTTCTTCTGGTCGGTACTCACCACCTGAAAAGGACATGCTGCCTGCCAAGTTATTGGCTGAAGATCCCAGCACTGCCACTCCTGGTTCGTCGGGGCAGTCTGTGAAAGTTGATGACAATGTTCTTGCACTTGAGTGCACTGGCAAAACAGATTCTCTTTCCAGCAAGACATTGATTGTGAGTGCAGAGACAGAGGAATGCTTGGTCAGAAGCCAAAAAATATTTGCAGAAGAAGAGGATGACTATGAGGATGAGGAAGAGGAAGAGGAAAATGCAAGTGACTTGGATGTTGAAAAGGGTGCCAGAGAGATGTCTGAGAAAGAGTCCAAAGCAGCATTTGATACCACGACTACATCTAAACCACTCGAAACAAAACAAGAAGACACCACTGGTTCCTTAGCTTTTGGAGCAACTGCAAAAGTTCTACAGACAGGCATGGTCGGTGACTCATACACAGAAAAACGGTCACCCACAACAGAGCCATCATTAGTACATGGAGAGCACCATGATGTAATCAGCAAGGAGGGTGAACAGTCCAAGAAAGAAGATACTAGTTCAATCCAGTCTGACATACCTAAATCCAGCGATGACAAACATGAACCACAGAAAACTTCTGATAAAAAGCCTGAAGTGTCTGAATCCCTAGCTGTTGCTCAAGCGGCCATGTCTGATACAACTTATTCATCATCTTCATCCTTTAGTTACTCTTCTTCAACCTCTGCCTCATATTCAACTGGTCAACACCTTGGAGAAGGGCTAGAACCACCGATTAATATTCCTAGTGTCCAACTAAGGTCAGATGGAGACAGTATATCATTTGAGTACTCATCCCTGAAAGAGGAAGAATCACCCATTATGGATTTACCGTGTTTAAAAAAAGATGAATACATGGAAGTCTCAGATCGAATGACACCTGCTACAACAACAGCTGAGTCAATATCCAGTCTTGCCAGGTTTTCTCCTCTCAGTCCCCTGGAGGAATCCAAATCATTTCTTCAAGATCAAACATCATCGGCAGAGGAAAAGTCAGAGGAGGATATGTCAAGCATTAAATCTGATAGGGATCTAGTCTCTGATCCTAAACATGTAGCAGAACCACATTCTTCAAAACTGCCAGAATCAGCAACTTCTGAGCATGCAGCTCACCCAACTGAGGTGGCATCTTCCACATCTCTCAAGTTTGACATTGTACCTTTGGAGAAGGCTGTCTCTGCAGACAAACACTCACAAGAAAAATCCTCTGACGATGAGCCTGAGGACAACAAAAGCAATTTTGAGGAAGGAACCTTGCCATGCAGAATTGAGTGTGAAAGATCTTCAGCTACTGAAAAATTAAGCACAGCATCTTTACCAGAGCAACATACTGATGTAAAACCCTCAACCACAACATTACATTCATTTGATCTGCACTCCACAGATGGACCAACAGAAATGACAAGTTCTCAGAAGGTGCCAGTCACAGCTTGTGGGACTCTCAGTACTAGCACACTAAGTGAACAATGTATGAAGCAAGAAGGGGCAGAGAAGTCTGAGGAAAGTAAAGACTTGGCTGAGAAAGTACAGGAGAGGGTTGAAATTAAAGAATCAAAAGTGAGCAAGATGGAATATGAAGAGAAAAGTAAGACAGACAAGATAGAAGAAGTAAAACATAAAGCAATAGAGGAAGAACAGATACAACCTGAAAAGGAGGTTGAAGTGAGGTCAGAAAAGATGGGAGAGGTCCTAGATTGTTGCAAGAAGTCAGAGCAAAAGAGTGAAAGTGAAGGTAAAACTGAAGAGTCAAAAGTAAAGAAAGAGGTAGAACAAACTGAAATGTTGGTAGAAAAGGAATGTAAGGAAAAAAATGAAGAGAATAAAGAGCTAACAGTAGAAAAGATGATGGAAAAAGACAGCAAAAAAACAAATACTGTTGAGTCTAGCCAGCATAGTACCCTTGCGTCCACAGTGCAGCATGAAGATGTTGTATGTCTAAAGGCTCCACCTGGCTATGGGGAAGATGTTCATGAAGGTATAGATGAGGAAGAGGGGGATGAAGAGGAGAAGGTGAAGTATGATTCAAAAGAACGTCCACCAACTCCTCCATCAGGAGCACAGGCTTGTTACCCTGAAGTCTCCAAGAAGTCAGATGAAGGATTCACTCGACCCTCTGATCTTGGAATGGAGGCCACGTCCTCCCATTCACCTTCACTTTTCAAACACCGTAAAGGAGATATCTCACCCTCCTTTATTAATCCAAGCCCACAGGAGCTATCAAGTGAGGAGGGAGAGGAAGATGCCAGAAGTGATCATTCAAGAGATGACGAGCGTGAGCAGCACTCTGTTAAAAGGAGATCCCACAAGCAGCAGCATTGTCATCCCCACAGTCGCCATGAGGATGGCAAAGAGGGATCACACAGCATCCCGAGCAGTACAGCAACAGGGCACGGCATTATGCTAGCAGGGGAGGAAACTCCTCCTACATCTTTGAGCGAGTCACTCCCATCTCAGTCTGACTCAGATGTTCCTCCAGAGACTGAAGAATGTCCATCAATTACAGCAGAAGGAAACCTTGACTCTGATGAAGATGCAGAACATCTACCAGTGGACAAAATGTCTGCAGCTGGCAGCAGCGGAGGAAGCCATCATTCCTCCTCCCCAAGGAGTCACGATCCCCCTCCCATCCCAGTGAAAGACCCTCTTCCTCACCCACCACACCCTGATGTGTGCATGGTGGACCCAGAGGCCCTTCTTAATGGCCAGACCCACACAGAACGACCAGTGAAGAAAGACCTTAAAACAAATAGAGGCTTGAGGAAGACACTAGGAAAATCTGCATCGCCATCACGTAAAGGAGATGCAAAAGGCAGGAGATCTACTACCCCTGTGAAGCAGACATCCAAAGACTCCTCACCTCATGCTCTTAAAAGAAAAGATTCAGAGAAGACTTTTCGCTTGTCCAAAATGTCTGAGACACAGGGATCCAGGGGAGACATCTACAACCCAGGAAAAGGATTGGTCAATGGCGTTAAGAGTAATGCAGGTAC
Source organism: Hypophthalmichthys molitrix (assembly GCA_037950675.1). Taxonomy (NCBI): domain Eukaryota; kingdom Metazoa; phylum Chordata; class Actinopteri; order Cypriniformes; family Xenocyprididae; genus Hypophthalmichthys; species Hypophthalmichthys molitrix. The sequence goes on along the minus strand of CM075515.1, from coordinate 12,950,814 downwards.
AAATATCAGGATGCATGATACATTATTACCATATAGTACAGATTTTATTCATTTATCGGTCGAAAATTAATATTGCTGTCATATAACACTCACTTAAAGGTTCACCCAAAAATGAAAATTCTGTCATTTATTACTCACCCTCATGTCATTTCACACCCCTAAGACCTTCATTCATCTTCGGAACACAAATTAAGATATTTTTCATAAAATCTGATGGCTCAGTGAAGCTTCATGAAGCTTCGAAGCTTAATTAATCTTTTGTTTTGAATCAGTGGTTCGGGGTGTGTATCAAACTGCCAAGGTCATGTGATTTCAGTAAACAAGGCTTCATTATGTCATAAGTGTTTCGAAATTTCAATGGTTCACCACTGGGGGGTGTGACTTTGGCAGTTTGATACATGCTCCAAACCACTGATTTAAAAAACAAAAGATTCGTAAAGCTTCAAAACTTAATGAAGCAGTATGTTTTGAAATTGCCCATCACTAGATATTGTTGAATAAAGTCGTTATTTTTTTTTTTAATTTTCTTAATTTGTGTTCCAAAGATGAACGAAGGTCTTACGGTTGTGGAACGACATGAGGGTGAGTAATTAATGACAGAATTTTCATTTTTGGGTGAACTAACCCTTTAAAGTAATGCTTCAAAAACATTATTTTATAATACTGTTAAGTTTAATCTTTGGAAAATCTCAAAATGAAAATCTGTTTTTCATACTGTACATTTTAATATCATGATGCCTAAATTCACTTGTAGCATTCAAAATAACTGATTTAAGTTTTTAGTGCTGTGTTTTTAATTTATTTAGACAAACTAGTACAGATATTTTATATTGTTCATTTATTGTTTATTGATCATAACTAAAATAAATATCAGTATAAGCTAGACAATTATCTCGACTGCACAGCAATGGTCCTGCACTAGACCACGTATGCAAATAACCAATGTTATATTCTTTTAGGCTCAAACCTGAAATCCAGCACTGGGACTCCACCTGGACCACCCATCTATGTCGACCTAGCTTACATTCCCAACCACTGCAGTGCTAAAAATGTTGATCAAGAGTTCTTCAAGCGAGTGCGAGCAGCATACTACGTCGTCAGTGGAAATGATCCAGGCAGTGGTGAACCCAGCCGTGCAGTTCTAGATGCACTCCTAGAAGGGAAAGCACAATGGGGCACTAATCTCCAGGTACCATTTGGCTTTACACTAAAAACAAAAGGTCATGGAACAAAGTTTGTCTGTTGTAGTACTCCTCTAAAACAGGGGTTTTCAAACTAGAGTCTGGGGACACAAGGAGCTGTTAGGGTTTTTTTTTTTTTTTTTTTTTTACAAAATGTATTTTTAAGGGCTGTCAAAGTTAAAGTGCACTTAAAAATATTTATTAAATATGTTTAATGTAAGTATTTGTTTTAAATTGAATTGAGCAAATTTCGTGAAATAGTAATAATAATAATATTACTATTTCACTAGTTTCTAAACTGTTCAGGATTTTTTTTGTTCCATTTAAGTTTTTATTAAATTGTATTTTATCCTATATTTCTATTTTTATATTTATTGTTTTATATTTTTCTTTTTATATTTTTTTTTATTTTCAATTTTCTATTTACTGTACTAGTTTTTAACGGTAAGAAAAAAATCTATATAGTTTTATAAAGAAAAAAATGTTTTAGCTTTAGGACAATGACAATATAAAAGCCAAGTTTTTAATTTTTTTGTCGCACACAGTAAAAAATAGGATTTTATACATTAAATTACATAGATGCATTTATATTTAGAAAAGAAGGTCCCTCAAAATGTTTGAAAACCCCTGTCCTCAGGTCTCACTCGCAAGCACAACACTGACTTTTATAGTTAATCTGACAATCTCTGACAATGACAATCTTCTTCTCATTTAGGTCACTTTAATCCCTACACATGACACAGAGGTAACTCGGGACTGGTATCAGCAGACCCATGAGAAACAGCAGGACCTGAATATAATGGTCTTGGCCAGCAGCAGCACAGTGGTCATGCAAGATGAATCTTTCCCTGCCTGCAAAATAGAATTTTGAATTATTTTTCTTTTAAAATTACCATTCATTCCTCATTCATTTCTAATATTTTAGGTTTATAGTTACTCCACCCACAGCCTTCCCATCTGCTGCCATTTATAGTTTATATTCTAATCCTCAAAAATGCAACAAAATCCTAGTGCTGTCAAAGGACTTTATTGTAAGCTTTGGTCCTGAATCTATTGTACATTTTTGATTGCATCTGCAAAGCTTTGGCAGAAAACTGAATGTTCACTAGCTAGCTGCTATGAAATAGTAATATAATGTTCAACGTAGGCTGAAGTTAAATTGCAAATTGAGTTTACTCATATTCTTTAACATAACTTAAAGAGACCAAAATTTTGTCCTGCCTGTAATTCGAATTCGAAGCACAAAAAATGCCCTCTGTAAATTGGTTAATGCATCATCTGATTCATCCACATCCTTTATCATCAATCTTAGCACACGTACCACATATTGACACAGTTGCCTGGTAAAAAATACTCTAAATTTAAGGTCACATGGCCTTAGAGCAAATAACTTAAGAGAACAGAGTTAAAACAGTTCTGTCTTGTGAACTACTATTACAATGAGGCTAGACACAGTCTCCCCATGAGATCACGTACCAGCATATAGAGTGAAGAAATCAGTAAATGTGCTCTAAATTGCTAATCCAAAGAGGATTTGTGCCAAATCTCAATTATTTCAAATGGCATAAAAAAAAAACATAATCCAAGATTTATGTCCTTTAGTTGACAAGAGAATAATCATTCTTTATTCAAACATGCAATCCAATAGTTTTATCTCAATAAAGTGATGGTAATGAAGACTGTATTTACATGCTTTTAAGAGTAAGGCAAAGTAGATGGCATCTTTACAAACTACCAACTCACTGATATGACAGATTTTGGTTGAATAGGCTCTGATATGAAAATGTGACTGGTTATAGAAAGTATAACAGTAGTGTTAATTTGGTATTTCAGTTACTTTCCTAAAGCATGATGCTCTTCAGACTAAACTTTGTAGGTACATTAATCTAGTGATCTGTTTGTGGGATCTGTTGGGGTCCACTCTTTAAATTCTGACTAATCATCTGTCCATTATTTGAGTAGACCACCATTAGAGACAGATGGAAATTGTGTTTTATTGCCAATTACATTATGTTCTGATTTTGTTATGATAATTTTCGATAAAATCATCAAAGTATGATGGAAATTTAAATGCGGCCACTTTAGGATAAACTAAATCTGTTTTATATTTTAATGTGGAAGATTCAGACTTGTGACATGCTGAATGTTTTGTTGGTTTAATGTTGATATACTTGACCTGATTTTTTTCCCAACCTGAGATTCCCTGACCCACAAGCACTTTAGGTTTAACTGGTTTAAATGGAAACTGGAGGTGGAAATTAAACTATATATATCAAAATGTAGCAATAGAGACATTTGTTATAGAGAGACTAATAAATAGAATTGAATAGATTTCATGGGTGTTGTGAGAGCAGACAGTGAGGGTTACCCTCGTGTGCCTTTTGCGTGTTATTTAACGAAGAAAATGCAGAGTTATTACATATACAAAAAATGTCTATTAATATACATTTATTTTGGATTATCTGGAATTAGAAATTCTTTATAGCCTTACTTCAAGTTTACGCTAATACAGTTAATACAGTTTTAATTTAATGACAAGTTAAAGTATTATAAAAGCAGCAGGTGTTTATAATGATAACATTGCATAAAATGAAGTCAGTTTGGTAGATAGGCATAATGTAAATAATTAAGTAACATTAATTTATTTGAAAAAGCAAATATAAAAAATTGTATTAAAATGACTGATTGTCAGACATATATTTTTTTTTTTTTTGTCTGACAAAGTGGACAGGAACTACTTAAGCTACAATTACCTAAGCCGCTTTTCCACCGTGGGGGCGAATGGTTGCAAGAACAGCAAGGAACAGTTCCAGTTATATTTCCACTTGATCTTGGTACTGCATGATTACAAATCATTTTCGGCCAGGAATTCAGAAAACCTTGCTGGTAGAATGCGTATAGTGACGTGGCCACTCAGGATTGGTCACTTGTCTGTTGCCTGGCTGCCAGTTTCACTGTAGCTGTCCAAGCGCGCCATTTGAGCGAAGTTAATGCAAGTTAATGATAAAATTAAAAAAAATATCTGATGTAGTCGTTATTTAGATCTCAATTTACACCAAGGCAATGACTTACACATTTGTGTTACATTCCAAAGAGCTCTGTTATCAGAAAATAAAACCATATCCATACCGGCTGGGCCGGATCGGTACTGAATGGAACGGTTAAGCAACGAGAACACTTTGGCCTGATGGTGGAAAAGCGGCTCTATATTAAATTGTATGAAGGTCAGTTGTTGAGAACAGAGCAATATCAATAAATTAATTGGAATTTTTATGGAACTTATCTCTTTTAATGATAGTAAAATATGAATTCAACCTAATCTAAAGTTAAACTATTTACAAAAAAGGCAAGAAGAACATATTAGGAGTCTGTCATTTGCTTATACATTTTGAACTGAAATAGACTTGATTTGAGAAAGCTGCCCTACATCTTCAATTACATTGTAAGCAGTATCTTCAATAGCAAAACATCAAGGTCTCATTGGTAAATGCACAATTGTTCTGTCCTTGAAAGTAGCCTTGCTTTTAAGGCAGCAGTGCTATCATCTATTCTTTTCCAAAACAAGCTCTGAAGTACTGCATCCCTAACCTTAATCCAGTATATTTACAGTGAGTGGATCTGTTTTTAGTCTTGATTTTTTAAAATGTAAAAGTCAGTATTTAGCATATTGTGTTATTTGCATATAGATTAAGTTCTCTCAGACAAATTGTCTTTAAGATGGTCAAAGTGAAAGGTTCTTTGTGTACTTTTACTGAGAATGCACAGGTTACCAGCGGTAGTCAAATAATTTACCTCTAGGGCCTCAAAACGACAGTAGCTTTGAAGATCAAACTAGATTATTGGTTAAATATATACAGTTTAATACCCAATTCCACCGGTGTACACAAATGAAACCCACACTGAGACCAAAATCTTTTTTTTTTTTTTCTAGAAGGATTATGTTAAAATGGGCTGAATCTGTACTGTACGTCCTATGGTGTGGATATATTTTCATATTTGAAAACGTTTTATTTCAAATACCTGGCCTTAGTAACAAGTACTATATGGTCTTGTTAATTAGCTGTGATTTCTTTACACAAAATAGTTTTGTGTTAAAGATGAATGCACTAACTTTAAATAATATTTTTGAATGTAAAAGTTGCTTTGCTGGATGCTGCTTGAACAAAACAAAGAACTAGCAAAATATGCACATGGAACAGTGAACCTCAGAAAATGGGTCACCGAAAGAACAGTGGTTAGAATCGTGAGTGACTCATGACAAAATATTACGTTCAGCTGTTGCTGATTTTAGTACAAAAACAGAACTCTCTTAAATAAGATTCAACAACTTTGGTTTGCAGAGGGCTACCAACTACACATTGAAAACTGAATACACTACAGACGTAAGGATTCCTTCTTTACAATGACTTGAAATGCCAAAATAGAAGTCAAAACAAATGGCGTAACCTGTACATATAAATCAAAATAGCTGACATGGTCATTTATGTGAAACGCTTTCTTTTCAGGAAGTTCTATGGTCATTGTAATTCTAATTTCCTAAAGGTAAAAAAAAGACTGCAAAGTTAAAGTACCTCTACGAATCTCTATTAGTTCAATTTCATTCCACATCAAATGCATCATCATGTGATGGATTCATTTGGCCATATGTCATGTATACGTATCCATCTTTGCATGTGACCTTATTAGTTATACTCCTGAATGTAATCGTTTAATGATCAGAATTAAAACTATTTTAAGAAGATATATTTGAAGCTAATTGTCTTTATGGTACTGAAATATGCATATATTATTGGGCTTGGCTTCTGTTTACCCTAAGATGTTGTCGAGAAGATGCTGTGATATTTCCTCGTTCTTTGGCGCTGTATGAATCTTAGTTCTTTTCTTCTTTAGTGCAATATTCAACATTCTGTCTTTAAAAGCTCAATGCAAAAGTAGATTTCTGCTGATTTACTGTAAAGGGAACCATCCTGGTCATCATCAATAAAAACACAAAAATTTGGAAAACTCTTTCTGTGGTTTTTTTCCACTTGTCAGACTGTTGATCCAAAAACATGAAAAGAGGTGTATATAGACCAGTATTACCATCGCAGAATTTCGGATGAGTCCGGGAGTATTACTGACCAGATATGGGAAATACCATAGGTCCGTGCTGAAATAATACCAATTCGGATATATGTTATTGAGGTATTCTTCCATGCAACGGCCATTTGTTGCCATTACAAGTTATCCCCTTAGGCATTTTTTTTTCAGGGGACATTCCTACCTTTGTGCCATTCTTCCCTACCCTTTTGGTCATTCGTGTTAAACTGGATTGGTTGCTTTAAGGCTAAACCCACCCCCACAAGAGACCGCTATTGGGCCACTGAGCACACAGACTTTCCTCAAAAGTCATTTCATTGGTAAACTTTTAATTTATCCCACCCAAAACCCTTATAGCAAACTGACTTGATTGGTTACATTTAAAATATATCCCTCCCAAAACCCTTGCTGGTGAGTAATTTGATTGGTTGCAGGCCAGGTGTTTAGTTAGAACCCAACCCAATACAAAAATACAACATCTACTTTCAGTTAAAGATTTCAAACAAAAGCAGTAAATGACACATGAAATGTGTCCCAGTAGATTCCATTCCTCACTGTAGCTCCTGCATGCATCCACATCAACAACAACAATCTTCCTCATCTTACATTGAGCTCCACCATTTCTGTCCTTCGAAATGCTCTTTCTGTTTGTCTCTGTTGACCTCTTCTCCTGCAACCGCAAAATAACAGTAATGTAACCACTGAAAACACTCACAACAAATTAATAACAGCATATTTTAAAAAATTACATTGTGTTTTATTGATTTCTAAACTTTTGTCTCTCTTTTGCCTTTTTTGACTGTTTCAGCTGGGGCTTTCTAGGATGGGATGCAGGATACATAAGACATAAAATATGGTTAGTAACAGAAAATATTTAGTTGGATAGATAAAACAATATAAAAATGGATATTAAAAGATTGCAACAGCCTTCTGAATGTTACTTTTTATAATCTCAGGAGATAAGTTGACCCAGTCTAAGGTGTAGGAAACTCTGGAAAAGAGGAACCATTAGATGAGGACAAAATATACTATAAATATAGTTTTGACATTAAATATAGTAGTTTTACACAATATAGATAGTCTTACCTGATTTGTGCATCATGTTGAAGTGGATTCTTCTCAGAACTGTGCAGGCTTGTTTCAGCCTATAGCTGTTGGCTGAAACGGCTCTTCAAGAAGTGTGACTGGCAGTGTTGACAGGTTTCGCTAGAGAAATAAGCGACTTGGTCTGAAAAAACAAGCCTAAAATATGCAACCCGGTCCGGGGGGGAAAAAAAAAGCGACCTCTGGTTTTAGAGGGTGGGGTCTTCAGAATGCACCAAACACTATGCCTTCCATGGATGCACAGAAAAAGAGATAAACATTTTCTCTTGAGCGTTCAAAATTTAAGCAATCTTTGAAGAGATGTAGTGAATTTATGATTGTTTATACAGTGAAAAATGTATTGGCTTCCTTGATATCATGACAATTTGTCATTGACAAAATAACTGTCTTCAAAACTCATAAGACATAAATTACTGTCTTCAAAACTCATAAGACATAAATTACTGTCTTCAAAACTCATAAGACATAAACACTAGCCACTTTATTTTCCCTGGCTATCTAAATATTATTTACAAATATATGCGTGCATTGATGGCTATGAATTTTATTATTTACTATATCATCAAAAGCTGCTTGTAATGGTATAAAGATGCTGAATGTACTTCAGATGTCAAAATATTTTGTAAGACTGGTAAAAAAAAAAAAAAAAAAAAAAAAAGTTAAGTAATACAGACAGCTCTGGCACGAATAACCACACCATTTTGGTGGAAAGTGGGAGAGCACTTACTTGCCCCTGACACCTCACTCACAGCACTCATTTAAACTTAAAAATATTGGGCATGTCATTCCTAATTTTAGGACTCTTAGAAAAATGTTTTGCTCTAAGAGTATTTCTCAAAGCATTTTAGTGCTAAAACCAGCTCCTAAATCTGTGAATAGAGGACACCTGTCACTAAGACTAAATCACAAACAATCCTAAAATGGCTGTTGCTGGCAATCCGCCTCAGCAATCCGCCCAAAGACACTATACACCATTGAGGCAATAGGCGATAGAGCCTTGTGTGCTGAGACTTTTCTTCATAAATGCAATAAATATTTTGATCTATAGATTTTAATCTGCGATATACTTTTATGTACAGGCAAAATGTATTGAATGATGGAAAATGCAACATTGCAGTCAAGTTGAAAATAATGTCCCATCGTCTGCACCGATAGCCTTGTGGGCAGCTCGGGTGACCCGAGTTTGAGTGCCGGCTCGTGGACCTTTCCCGATCCCATCCCCCCCTTTCTCTATTCCACTCGCTTCCTGTCTACTCACTGTCCTATCATAATAAAAAGGCAAAAATGCCAAAAATAAATCTTTAAATAAAATAGTTGTTTCAACGAGTTACAAATGATCGAATAAAGTAAAAAAGTAAAATAAGCGTATATACTTGTTTTAATTAGTGATACTTAGCCTACATGAAATGTTTTGTGAATACAGCCCCAGGTCTTCATTTCTGTGAAATAATATGGAAAGAGGAATGAAATTGGGGAGAGAGGATGCCTTCAAAATCAAATTATAAATCATACATAGATATGTTCTCTAATGGCTCTGTCAACAATTATAAAGCTAGCTTTATAATTTGTTTGAATTCAAATATATTTAGACTATTTTGAGGCTGTTTTGTGAAACTTTTCTCACTCACCCCTCCCTCCCGCCGCTTCCTTTTTTTCCAGCACACATAAAAACTACAACTGCCGAAATGTGATTCAACATGGTGTTTTTGTTAACCACTATCGCATGCTGATGACGTTTTATTCTTCTATAGAAACTTGCATCGTAGCCTACGAGTCAATAGGTGTCATCGTCAGACAGTCTACATGCATGTTGTACCCAAGTTTAGTAGATCCATGTCACACAGTGTGATAAAGCAATGATCTTGTAGGATTGCTAAAATCGTGCAGTGTATCCTGGGCTTTACAACCAGCAGTCCATGTCCAAGATATTTCATGGATTCCTGTATATGTCTGTGTATGCCAAGTATCTGTTTTTTTTGGAAATTTGCTGTTCTGTGTAACTTGGCTCTGGTATTTTTCACATACATGCGGCAAACCTGAAATTACACGGCAGTTTTGTGGCCAGATTTGTGAAACTAGCCTGGTTAAAAACGTAGCGAGTTATCACGGTTCTCTGAAATACTTGATTCTGATTGGTCAATCGCGGCATTCACCGCTCGTTCAGGCAAACTAATCGGCTCTACTTTTGTGTCTCTGTTATCACACCGCACTCGCTTTTTTGTTTCTTGTGTTTCAGTTATCAAATTATAGTGAAAATGACCTCAGATTACTTCAGTAATATTCTCTAAAATAATAGTGTTCGTCTTGTTGCTGGACCGATTGTTTCGTAATGGGCTATTTTTTTTAGTTCAGCCAAAAATAAAATTTGTCACAATGTACTCATGTCATTCCAAACCCGTAAGACCTTCGTTCATCTTCAGAACACAAATTAAGATATTTTTGATGGAATCCAAGGTTTTTTTTTTATCTCCCATAGAAAGCAATGAAATGAACACATTCAAGGTCCAGAGAAGTAGTAAAGACATAGTTAAAATAGTCAACGAGACTACAGTGGTTCAACCTTAATGTTATGAAGCGATGATTCTTGTTAAGGTTAAACCACTATAGTCACGTTGACTATTTTAACGATGTCTTTATTACTTCTCTGGACCTTGAATGTGGTAATACAGTACATGAGAGATGACCTGTTTTTGTAGGCCAACCCGGAAGTTAGCGGCGCACGGATTCCCTTGATCGAAAGCCTATGCATTTTTCCCATAGACTTTTGGAAAATCGAAAAAAATAAGCTCTGTGTTTAACAAAGGTTTATGACACTTAGACGTTTTGTCTATCAATATAATCTTTACAAGTTAACACAACATTTATACATTTTGAAGCCTAAATAAAGTCGTCAGATATAAAAAGCTAACAGTAGGCTATAAACGGACTACAGCACACCATGGTCGCGGATCAATGTCACCACCAAGCTTCCTCAAACTTTATTTAAAAAACAACTTTATTTAAAAAAAACATACTCGCTGATTATGATCTGCGCTGTGTATGAATACTTATCTACTTCTTCAAGAGAAATTCTGTCAATTCGTTTTGTCCAAAAATGTTAGAAAATAATTTCATGCATGCCTCTCTGAGATATTTTTATCTTTTGTTAATAATGTTTTATTTATTTGTTTATTATTTTGTTAGTTTATATAAACCTTAATATTATTTTCTTTGTGTTTAAAAATTCTTATGCTTGATCATTGTGCCCCAAATAAACTTTAAAGATTATCTTTCACTGTATTATGTTTGATTGTATACTGTGTTTGCATACCATTTAACTACAATATGTTAAAAACTACAATTTGAAAAGACTAAATATTAACTGACAGGTAAAACTTCTAAGAACGTGAGACTGATGCTGCGTTCCAGGCAGGTTTTTGAGCCCATAAGTCACGACTTCAAACCACGACTCACGACTTTGTAGCGTTCCAGGCAAGTCACGCCAAACTGCCTGAGTGTAAACAAACAAGCATGGCGGACCGTACGGGGCTTATGCTCATTTACAATTATTTCTATCGCCAAAGGTGCTTAGCCTACTCCTTGCTTATTTGAGGGAAACGGAGGAGGAAAAACGGTGCATAAGGCAGGAGAGGCTGTTATACCTTTTATTTTACGTTATTTTATCGTGCATTTGCATAAACACCGCATCCGTAGGGGCTGCCATTGTTGTTTTGCGGGCTATGTGACGTCAGAGCGCGGAACTGGGAGTACATCAATCTAGTACGAGTTCACGGGTCACAGGTTTGACTGCCGTTCCAGTGCATTTTCATGGGTAGAGACCAAGGTTGGAAAAACACGGGTTACGGGTTGCCTGGAATGCGGCATGAAACGCGGGCTAGTGAGTTTGATTTCCTGTTTGTCATGATGACGTCTAAAGTCCCTGCCAAAGGAATTAGTCCCTTTTACTTGTTAGCAACCACCGTTTTTAAGACACAATAAAGGTTTAAAAAATCACAAGCGGGTTATAACTGGTGTGTTTTATATCATAGATCAAATATTTAAATATTTGTGAAAATATTTAGAGGCTTTGTTAACCCATTCAAAAAACCCATAGACTTAAGGGCAATGGAACCGGAAGTGCAAAAATGCTAACTCACTTTCGCGTTTTGGCCTACAGAGTGATGTCATACCTGCACCACTCTATTTCGTTGCTTTCTGTGGGAGATAAAAAATAAAAAAAAAACCTAGGATTTCATCAAAAATATCTTAATTTGTGTTCTGAAGATGAACGAAAGTCTTGTGGGTTTGGAACGACAAGAGGATGAGTTAATGTCAGAAATTTCATTTTGGGGTGAATTAATCCTTTAAAACAATAGATTAAGAACCATGAATTAGCCTAGGCTATCAGAAATGAACGTAAACAAACTTTAACGCTTCTAAATTTTAAACACTACGAAATTCATTGACTTCCACTGTAAGCACATTCATATTTCTTTCTTTAACCATCTAAGGGATGAATCCAAAGTGTTTTCTGAGGAAATCTGGTGTTGCTTGCCGTCGATTGATCGATACCTGAAACGGTCTTTTAGTCTTTAAACAGTTTCTCCTCCTCTCTCTTTAAAATGACATTACCTCATACTAAATGAGCATCCACAGCAATCCACACCCCTTCCAAAAATCTCTTGGCAGGAGCTGAAGTGGCTGTTATCCTCTCAGTCTCTGGGCACCGGCCGGTGACACACTTCTTAATTCGCGAGCTCACCGCCGCGCAGTACTGGACTCGAGCTGTTGCTATGACGATGTCTTTTATTACCAGCAGGCCGGATTTTAGGGCATAGAGGTGGGAGCAATTTATGATATTGTCTTTCAAACCTGATTAATGGCCTCGGTAACCTGTCAGAATTTATATCACACATAAATTGTGAAATGAATTATGCAGCTACTAGCAATTCAAACTAGGCAAAGTGAATATGCATGATATCGTTCACTTCAAAGACCCGATTCAGTATTATATTTCACTACTCCATCTGGTCCCTGTGGGAAAATATCTACTGAACGTTTGGCGTCCCCACATGCATGAAAACGAGCTAATAGCACAGTATGACTTCATCTTTAGCTCCCAGGTTGCCTGTGATGACTTCACACACACTACTTTGCAGTCACTCATTCAGAGCGGCTCTCACAGTCAATAAGCAGATGAGAATCCGTCCCTATAGCAACGCAGCAGCACAGCTGAGGGCAAAGCATGAGTCATCATTTTTGTTTTGCATCACACTCGCACCACAGATTGAATTTCAAAAACTCAATTAGGTCTGAGAGAACAACAAATCATGCCAGGTATAAAACAGTGGTGACATATACTGCCTTTCATTCATAAAACATAACACCACACAGAAATACACTTTACAGCAATTTTATTAAGTAATACAATTCTCTAAAATTAAATATACTTAAACTTTACAGAGTAAACACAACAGCAGATTGCAAACAGCTGAACATTCTCGAAAAAGTCTATTGCAGCTCATTCGGCACACATTTATTAATTCCCAAACAATACTTTTTGCATTTCATGTAATAAAAATACAACAATTTTCATTTAAATCTCAAAATAAATCATATGATCAAACATCTAAAAAAAAAAAATCATAAAATAATTATACACAAATCAAAGAACAGTGGTAAAATTAAACTTACTCAACTGGATCTGATTAAATATTAATATTTCTTGTGGTCTTATTGGTCTATATGCTCCTTTGGATATTTATTCGAGTTGCATTATTCTGTGCAATGTAATTACATTGGTGTGGGGTGACAAAAAAAGATGCACCGACAATTACTATTGTCTGTAATGTCTCTGTCTCTCTGCCCCTGAATCTGGGATCATAATTACTATCCGACTCCACCGGAGCGCAGAAGTACAACGGAAGAACTAATTACTGGTTCCAGAGCTGTATTTGCTGACAGACTGAACTATCAGCTGAATCTCAGCCAAAGTTGCTCTATATTGTTCAGGCAGAAGTGCAGATAGCACAATATTAGCAGCTTCCAAGTAGATAACTAGGACCATATCAATCTTAACATCAATCTTGCAAAGCTGATCAAAAATGTTTCCAAGACATCTACTCATTGTTGAATCCAAAGTTGGATGAAGGCTCTGCTACAGATGGAGACGATGGCCCGGCACTGGATACAGTACTGGAAGGGCCGCTGGTGTCTGCAAACAAGAACACACACACAGAGTTAGAGGTCCATTGCCTGGTTGCATGAGAGGAATTTCTTTAATTTCTTTTGCAACATACACCTTAAAGGGTTAGTTCACACAAAAATGAAAATTCTGTCATTAATTACTCACCCTCATGCCATTCCACACCTGTAAGACCTTCGCTCATCTTCGGAACACAAATTAAGATATTTTTGATAAAATCTGGTGGCTCAGAGAGGCCTGCATTGATAGCAATGCCATTCAAACTCTCAAGATCCATAAAGGTACTAAAGACATCGTTAAACAGTCGATGTGACTACAGTGGTTCTACAATAATTTTATGAAGCGACGAGAATACTTTTTGTGCGCAAAAAATATATAAATAATGACTTTGTTCAACAAGTTCTTCTCTTCCATCTTGGGCCTCTGACGAGAGCTCACGAAAGCACCACGACGCATGCGCGTAAAATATCTTAATCTGTGTTCCGAAGATGAATGAAGGTCTTACGGGTGTGGAACGACATGAGGGTGAGTAAAAAATTACAGAATTTTCATTTTTGGGTGAACTAACCCTTTAATCGTCACCCTTACCTAAGTGTTTACACCAAGCATTGCTATATCTATGAAATCTCCCACAAGAAACGGAACATAAAGAAACAGAACTTCTAAAGAAGTTTAACAATTACGAAATATACAGCTGTACTACAATATTTGAGTTATGGAAATTATTAAAGGAGGTCTGACGGACGACATACAGCATCCTAAAATTCGAGCACATTGTTTCTATGATTGTGCACAGTTTGCTAATCAATATTTATATTAGGGCTGCACGATTAATCGAAAATAAATTGCACACCATTTGGCAATTAGCTGCGATTTTTTAATGCGCATCTTGTCAGTGAAGTACAGCTAAATGCTGCTCCATCTGAAAGCCAGAGGGCACTCTCACGCAGAAACTCCAAATATGCTCCGCAGAAGAAAGACAACACACATCTGTCCAGGAAATCCCAATGGGCATCACACTATTGCTGTAGCTGAAAATACAGAAGATTGAAATGCTTTGATTGATTAAACATGACTAATAAACACACGATTACGACAATATATGGTTCTTCAAGCCTTCTCGGGTATTTTCATGATAATAAAGTATATTTATACTTCAATGCTAATTGAAATACCCTTTATCATTGTATAGAATACTATGAAATAATATGTTGTGTGCTTTATTCTGTGTAAAAAGCCACATTATCTCACAGAAGGATGTTATTTCAAACACTCGACTGACGTTATGAAGTAAGTTTGGAGTAGAAACATTATTAAATGTCTTTTGTTGGACAAGAGGTTCATAAATGCTTCTTATGTTTGGAAAGATGTTTGATGCGTTGCTTTTCAAATGCACGTTATAAGCGACTCAAACTTGCAGTGCTTTTAGATGGAGCAGCATTTACTACTGATCACAGAGCTGTGCTTCACAGACAAGCTGCGCATAAAGAAAAAAAAAAAATAAATCTCAGCCTTTGCGATTTCATAACCGCACTAAGCCAAACGATTTAAGCGCGATTTCATGGTTAATTGTGATTAATTGCATGCAGCCCTAGTTTATATGTGAATAAAAGCCTAAATTCAATCTGTTCATCATACAAAGCAAAAGTCTCTTTAGAAAATTTGGACTTCTTTATGAACTTTTTGAAGCGTGGTAGTTGCTTAGACTGTCAATGGAGGGACAGAAATATCTTAATTTGTGTTCCGAAGATGAACGAAAGTCATTCAGGTTTGGAACGACATGATGGTGAGTAATTAATGAGAAGAATTTTCACTTTTGGGTGAATTAAACCTTTAAGCACTAAAGTACAGAATGTGCCTAGTCCTGTGTTCTAAACCAAACTGGTCTAAGGACAAAAAAGCTATTCTTTTAGAAGACAGGGTAAAACACCCAAGCCTGCCGCTATAAACAGTTGCTTTACCATAAATCACAGGCTTCAGCTTCCAAGGCTTTTAAAGCATTTGTAAACACACAATTCATAATAATGTGATCAGTTTTACCATACCAGTTCGAACCCGAGTCGGATTCTGAAAATGTGGATAATCAAGCCAATTGATCAGAACCAACTCTGCAAGCACGACTTGAGCAGAACATTCGACAGTGATAAGTAGTCTTTGTATATAGCCTCTGTTGTACTCTCCTAGGTTCAGAAAGCTGTGCTCTGTAAAAAGCGCTGTGCACAAGCAAACGTTTTGATTGTACTGCTCAGGAATAGCTTTAGAAATAAATTTTAACCTCTGAAAGCGGTTTTGCTTTCGCATCCAAACACACAGCGTCTCTGCGACATGACGACAACACACTTCAATTCACTGAAGCCTCCTCTTCTCTCTTTGCATTTGCTTTTGGGTGGCATTATGCTAATATTTCACATTGTAACATGGACGTTTGAGGAAGTAATATCTGGACTTGGATCAAGGCATTTTAAGCAGGTCTGGATCATTGTTCTCTGTTAGTAAATCGCTTTGTAACTTTGCAGATTGTATACATGCACAAAAAGATACATTACACAATAAAGGAAAAGGAAAACATTAAAAAGCATCATATGACCCCTTTAAAGCACACTCAAAATGAACCTTTAAAAAAAACAAAATAAAAGTCAGCCAAACCAGAACCTGTTGGTATTTGTTTCATCAATCATCTTTCACATGACCGCATATATATATAACTGATATCCTGCTGTATTGTCCTACATAAAGAGCCTCATGGAACTAATGTTATGTAACCAAAAACAGAACAATTACACCATTAATCTGAGAGATACATATGTCTTCCAGCATGTTCCTGGCCCTGCTTTCACAAACAATGATATTATAGTAAATGGGTTACAAAGAGGCAGACATAGCAGTGACTAACGTAACCTAGATTTTTACTGAAAGCTGCTGCTAAAGCCCAGACTGAACATAAATCACTAAACTCTCAGGGGAAACTATGCGGCATTAAAAGCCAACAGTAATCACCTAAATGGGAAAGCTAAAAACTAGAATAAACTCAATGACTTAACTACATTTTGCACCAAATATGGGGTTTCACATCTCGTCTCATAAGAGTGAGCATTTAAAGTGCCCTCAAAGTTCCTTACCATACTAAAAAACTATGATGGTTATGAGATGACGGTATGTCAGTGTATATCATGGTAAAGTGAGGTATACTCACACCAGAGAGGCTGTGCAGCTGGTTGGTTCAGCTGGACCGGGATGGACACTGGGGTCTCCTGACTATCAACATCTATGGATGGCTGGGAGTGTGACTCAAACATGGCAGACAGAGCTAAAGAGAAAAGAAATTGTGATTTGTACACCGCTGATCAAGAAACATTTCTTGTTATTATTCTTATGATGTAACATATACTATCACTTTTGATCAATTTAATGCATCTTCGTCAGGGGTGCTGATGATGCAACCCTATGATGGGCATAAGAGACTTCTTTCAAAAACATTAACAAAATCTTAATCATTCCAGACATTTGACTGGTAGTGTACACCGATCAGGCATAACATTATGACCACCTTCCTAATATTGTGTTGGTCCCCTATTTGCTCCCAAAACAGCCCTGACCCGTCGAGGCATGGACTCCACTAGACCCCTGAAGGTGTGCTGTGGTATCTGGCACCAAGATGTTAGCAGCAGATCTTTTAAGTCCTGTAAGTTGTGAGGTGGAGCCTCCATGGATCGGACTTGTTTGTTCAGCACATCCCACAGATGCTCGATTGGATTGAGATCTGGGGAATTTGGAGGCCAATCAACACCTCAAACTCGTTGTTGTGCTCCTCAAACTATTCCTGAACCATTTTTGCTTTGTGGCAGTGTGCATTATTCTGCTGAAAGAAGCCACAGCCACCAGGGAATACTGTTTCCATGAAAGGGTGTACATGGTCTGCAACAATGCTTAGGTAGGTGGTACGTGTCAAAGTAACATCCACATGGATGGCAGGACCCAAGGTTTCCCAGCAGAACATTGCCCAAAGCATCACACTGCCTCTGCCGGCTTGCCTTCTTCCCATAGTGCATCCTGGTGCCTGGTGCCAGCCCAGGTAAGCGACACACACGCAACCGGCTGTCCACGTGATGTAAAAGAAAACGTGATTGATCAGACCAGCCCACCTTCTTCCATTGCTCCGTGGTCCAGTTCTGATGCTCACGTGCCCACTGTTGGTGCTTTCGGTGGTGGACCGGGGTCAGCATGGGCACCCTGACTGGTCTGCGGCTATGTAGCCCCATACGCAACAAACTGCGATGCACTGTGTATTCTGACACCTTTCTATCAGAACCAGCATTAACTTCTTGAGCAATTTGAGTTACAGTAGCTCATCTGTTGGATCGGACCACACAGGCCAGCCTTCGTTCCCCATGTGCATCAATGAACCATGGCCGCCCATGACCCCGTTGCCAGTTCACCACTGTTCCTTCCTAAGACCACTTTTGATAGATACTGACCACTGCAGACCGGGAACACCCCACAAGAGCTGCAGTTTTGGAGATGCTCTGACCCAGTCGTCTGTCTGTCACAATTTGGCCCTTGTCAAACTCTCTCAAATCCTTACACTTGCCCATTTTTCCTGCTCCTAACACATCAACTTTGAGGACAAAATGTTCACTTGCTGCCTAATATATCCCACCCACTAACAGGTGCCGTGATGAAGAGATAATCAGTGTTATTCACTTCACCTGTCAGTGGTCATAATGTTATGCCTGATCGGTGTATATAGCTAAATGCAAAGGCCCATTTTACATGTAGATTTCAATGCGTTTGGTGTCCATTTAGTGTAAGTTAATTATAGTTTTGATGCAAAAGTGATCAACATCCTCATTTAAATTAGATTTTATGATGACCAAGTGTAATAATAAACGTTAATGTATTTGTCCACTTACATTTGAGCCTCTTGAATTGTGCCTCGCTCCCGTTCTTACACAGCGCCGTGAGGAACTCGTCCACCTGCTTGAGGGACAGTGAGTTGTGCAGTGTCTCCAGCGGATAGATGGAGGGCACCAGGGAGCAACCTTCAAACCCTGCAGCAGATTCAAATCACAAACTCTTTCAGTCACAGCCATCATTATAGATAACCCACAAACACTCTTTGAGCTCTTATACACGAGACACATGACAAGCCAACCTCATGTGACCTATAAGCACTGTATGGCCATAAAAACTCCACCCAATACCATTTAGTCATTGGGTATCCAGAACTGTTTTTAGGGGACAATTGCAGCCCAAAAAAATCCCAAAGATGGAACAACAACACCATGATGGAACTGAAAATGCATTGTACCATGATGGCTTGTGACACAGAATCTTCACAATTAATTTGACGCAAATGAAAACAAGTCCTAGAACGTTGGTCTACTAACAAAGTTTTTGGCTTCTCGTATGCAAGGTATTATCAGTTTAATGCCTAAAGAATTAGGACAGACTGCTGGAGACTAATAAACCAGTGCAATGCTGGAGAAACACACTTTAATGACCCTAGATTGAAATGGGTTTAATTACTTCTTTGTTTGCTAATGTGTTTAGGTTAGCAGAAATGGAACTAGATGATGATAGATTTTAAAATTGAAGTGGTACGCCTTCTCAGTTTAATTATGACAAAAAAGAACATATTCAACTTGGAGGCAGTTTAATTCAGCACTTCATATGATGAGTAAGATTTGCATATTGTTAAAAAAAAAAAAAAAGAAAAGCTTTTTCTCTTAAGCTGGGTGCAATGTAATTCTTGTCTGTCCTTTACAATTGTTGGTTATCAGATTGAACGGTGTCACCACCAGTGAACTGTTAACTTGAGTACTTCAGAAAGAAGATCATTCAGTCAGTGAATTGAATTTGTGAACGAATCAGTCCCGATTAATGAGCGAACCATTTTGTTTCAAAGAAGCATTCAAGTGTGTCAGGCAAATCAAGTCATGCTGTTTGTACACAGCATATGGCAACATCTACAAGCAATAAAAACAGTTAGCCTACTCTGGCTGCTTTTAAATCCAGACAAACCAGAACACTATAAATCACCAAATAAAAAACAAAACCTTAGTATGATTTACGCGCAAAATGGCTTTTTCTTTGTCAATTTTTGTCAATTACTCTAAAAATGTGTAAAAAGATGCAAGATTGCTTCTTAAAAGCATACTTACTCTATGCAG
Source organism: Hypophthalmichthys molitrix (assembly GCA_037950675.1). NCBI lineage: Eukaryota > Metazoa > Chordata > Actinopteri > Cypriniformes > Xenocyprididae > Hypophthalmichthys > Hypophthalmichthys molitrix. Next base: position 12,931,096 of record CM075515.1, on the reverse strand, counting down.
ACATCAACATAAGCAAGTGGTCTTCACATTCATCGAGCCATATGAACATGCATGCGGTAAGAAAAGAGGAACAGAGGTTATGAGGTGTTATACTGCAGAAAGAAAGGCCACAGAGTGAAGAAAAGCAAGAAGTCAGATAAAAGAGCAGACCAGACACTGTAACGGTTTGGTATAAGCTGAAGCATCACACATTTTGTTGCATGTTTGCGTAAAAAATGGGTTAATAAGACCAGAAGCAGAGGAATGACTGAGCGAATGACAAGAAGGCTGACCAGAGAGGCATTCTGGGGGTTTCTGGCCAGCACAGAGCAGGTGGGAGGAGCAGCGGTGTAGGTGGTCAGCAGAAAGCCCAGCTAACAGCTTTACTGAAAGGATGCAAGAGGTGAATGTTAACAGAGAAGGACAACAAATGTCTGCAGAGAGGAATTTTGGGAAGGTAGCAGAGAATTGGGAAGGTAATGAATAGTGTTAGTTTTTAATAGTACTTTAAATTTGTCATTTGTATTTATGAAGAAAAAATAATGAATTAGTAAATAAATAAATACATTTATTTATTTATACTATAAATTTAAAAGGCCAGGCATAGGAATTCTGGGAAGGTACAGAAGAGAGAAGGTAAAAAAAAAAAAATAATAATAATATATATATATATATATATATATATATATATATATATATATATATATATATATATATATATATATATATATAATTTAATAGTTTTATAAATAAATTAAATTTAAAGTTTCAATTTGAAAAAAACTATTAAAAAATGTCAAAATTAAAAATTAATTTGTTAATTTTATCATTAGTTATTGAGGAAGGAGAGTCAGATTCATAAGCAGAATTTTTTTTAAATCCATTAAGTAACAGGAGGAAAATTCTGAGTAACAGCAGGACGAGGAGGGAGAGTAGGAGGATAGGAGGGAGAGGGATGAGGTAAGCAAAGATGTGGCAGAGATGGAGGAGGGATAGTGTGGGCCGTAGGGAAGCGAAGGTTTCGGGGATTCAGGAGGGAACCAAACACAGCAGGTTGAGGGGGAACAAAAGTATGACAGAGATGAAGGAGGAAGAGAGAGGAAGGAGAGGCCACTGCAGCACACAGCAAAGAGCCTCAACCCCTGCTGAGATGTTTTTACAGGAATGACTCAGCAACATATAATTGATGACCTGAAATTAATGTTTTTTTATTTGTCAGGACCTACAACTATTTTCAGAGGCAATCAGAGTGCAATTAAAGTCCATGTAAGAAGCAAAGCCTCTGAACACAGCCTAAAGATTGAACAAAGCTCTTCGCATTACCCTATGCTATTTGTATGTGAATGAAACATCTGAAAAATTTAGGTTTCACAGAAGATGCAAACACTCCTGAAAGGGTTAGTTTACCCAAAAATAAAAATTGTCATTAATTACTCACCCTCATGTCGTTCCACACCCATAAGACCTTTGTTCATCTTTGAAACACAAATTAAGATATTTTTCATAAAATCTGATGGCTCAATTAGGCCTGCATTGACAGCAAGATAATTAACACTTTCAGATGCCCAGAAAGCCACTAAAGACATATTTAAAACAGTTCATGTGACTACAGTGGTTCAACCTTAATGTTATGAAGCGACGAGAATACTGTTTGCGTGTCAAAAAACAAAATAATGACTTTATTCAACAATATCTATTGATGGGCGATTTCAAAACACTGTTTCATGAAGCTTCGAAGCTTTACAAATCTTTTGTTTCGAATCAGTGGTTCAGAGCGTGTATCAAACTGCCAAAGTCACATGATTTCAGTAAACAAGGCTTCGTTACGTCATAAGTGTTTCGAAATTTCAATGGTTCACATGACTTTGGCAGTTTGATACACGCTCCGAACCACTAATTCAAAACAAAAGATTAGTAAAGCTACGAAGCTTCATGAAGCAGTGTTTTGAAATCGCCAATCAATAGATATTGTTGAATAAAGTCGTTATTTTGTTTTTTTGGCAAACAAAAAGTATTCTCGTCGCTTCATAACATTAAGGTTGAACCACTGTAGTCACATGAACTGTTTTAAATATGTATTTAGTAGCTTTCTGGGCATCTGAAAGTGTTAATTATCTTGCTGGCAATGCAGGCCTCACTGAGCCATCGGATTTTATCAAAAATATCTTAATTTGTGTTCTGAAGATGAACGAAGGTCTTACGGGTGTAGAACGACATGAGGGTGAATAATTAATGACAGAGTTTTCACTTTTGGATGAATTAACCCTTGAAGTTTCATAACACTGCAAATCGTTCTTACAAAGTCAGCTGTAACAAGCAGCAATAATCTTGACCTGAAGCAATTTTCCAAGAACTTCTGTTCTTTTATATTTTATAAATAGTAATTTAATAAATTGCAAAATTAACTGAGCAAAATGGTACCGATATCAAATTACAATTTATGACAATGCAAAATGCCATTGATGTCAAATCAAATTATAATAATTAATAATTATATAAATAGTAATTCAATAAATTACTAAGTTTATAATAAATAAAATGACTGACATCAATAAAATTATAATAATTAGTAATTATATAAAAAGTAATTCCAAAAAATTCCAAAAATTATAATAAAATGACTGACATCAATAGTGCAACATGCTTAGGTAGTCAAAAGGTCAGAATCTCGCATTGAAGTCACAGAAATTCAAATCCTGGATGATTGTGCTTTATTTCTCAGTGAGGTTAGCAGGTGGCATCTGATTGTGTTTAATGATTTTACTGACTTGAGTAAGTTGGTCTGCATTGGAGATTCATATTTTGTAAATAAAGTGGTAAATTATATTTTTTGTGCAAACAAAACACTTGCGTCACTTCCTAAAATTGATGTTAAACCACTGGAGTCACACGGAGTACTTTAATGATGTCTTTAATACCTTTCTGGGGCTTGAAAGTGGTAGTTGCGTAGACTGTCAATGGAGGGACAGAAAACTCTCAGATTTCATCAAAAAGATCTTCATTTGTGTTCTGAAGATGAATGAATGTCTTAAGGTTTTAGAACGACATGAGGGTGAGTGATAAATGACAGAATTTTCATTTTTGAGTAAACTAACCCTTTAAATGCGTCACCCCAACATTTTTCTCACTTTAAATTAGATTTTTCTCAACAGTAGGCCAACAAGTTCAAATGCATCATCCATTACAGCCTGCAATTTTCACTATAAATCACAATGCAAAACCTTGTCTTGATGCACTACTAACACTATATCAGTGGAAAAACTGGATTTTTCATTTGTGCTGACAGCATGTCAATAGACAATCTTCTTCAATCTCGTCAAATATGCTAAAAGACCGGAAAAACTACTGACACATGTTGATAGGGAACACATGGATGGTCTGTCTGGGTTTTTAGGTTTGTGGCAAATAACGAGTTTCCCTCAAGCAGTGTTAAACTGTCAAATGAAATAAGCAGTGTTTGATCATTTCAACTCTTCCCTGGGCTGTACTGAGTTGAGAAAAACACTTCAACCTCACCAAAACCCAACTGAACTAGATTCCCTACAGAGACATGAACATTCAAAAAAGACAGAGGAAATGGATGGAAAAAATCCTAGTGCTAAACATTTGTTTCATTTCACAAGGGTTCAGTCCATCAGCAACAGACTTTTTTTCATGAGCAAACTTGGAATGAGTATAATGATCATCTTAAACATTTTGTATCTCAAAAGTCAAAACTAAGCAAAAGTCAAATGCTTGGTAAACATTAACTGAAACCTTGACACATAATTGCCAGCTTCTTATTGACAAGATAAGAAACAATCAATAAGAGCATGCAAATATAATGCCCACATACAACATTCAGGTTTGTTAAAAAAAAAACATAATTTTCATATATTTTACTGCAATCAAGATAATGAATCAAGTAAAAAAAAAAAAAAAAATGATGTTAACCCTCACCCCATTAGCAACTATGATCATCATGCAAAGTTATTTGAGCACTGTATCCAAACTACAATAAAAAACAGTTATCATACAGTTTAATTATCATTAATATCATACTATTTTATCTCAAATACATTTTTTAAGAATGCTTTAATATTTAAAAGAGGACCTATTATGCCCTTTTTCAAAGTCTTAATTTTGCCAAAATCCAGAATGCCGTCTGACAAGTTGATCCACTTGACAAACAAAGTGCAGAATACAAAGAGACGAATAATCTCTCTCTTCACAACCATTTAAAATCACCAGTTTTAATGTAATTAGTATTAATTGCTTGAAGACTCCATATTGTATTGTTTTGAAAAATTTTCGCATCAGACTTTTACCACGAAGGACCTTTACCATAACCATGCCTTGGGCGGCAATTACTTAAATGAGGAATATTGTGACGTGTTTGATCCTGGAATAAAACAAATCGAGATGTTTCAGGAAGTTCAGAAACAGTGCTTACTGATATAAAGAACAACTCCCTTTGGAGTGACTTCGCAGACCTTTTTCATACACAAACATCAACATTACTCACTAAAGAAAGTTAGCATAATAAGTCCTCTTTAATTTTAAGAAAATAATTTTACTTTATTTTTTGCAATTAAGATGCCTATTTTTGCATTTAAAGTAATGCATAAGTTATGTGATCAGTAAAGCAGTAATGGTGATGGAAGGGTTAACCATTTCTAAATTAAGTGGATCAACATGAAAGGTGGTCACACGAACAACAATATATCGAGAGATATATTCGGTACACAACCCATGCATCTAGCCAATCAGAAGGAGGAATGAATTAAGATGGGTCTGTCTTGTGAATTCAAAGGAAAAAGATGAAGGAAAGCCTCCCTAATTTATGAAAAGAATTAAACAAAAATCACAAACTGTGCTAAATTACGAATGCTATGTTGAAGCAATGGCAGAGGACATGCAGGAGGGTGTCAACAAAAAAAAAACAAAAAAAAAAAACATGGACTCCAAACATACCATTAGTCGGATGCCTGGCATACGACACAGAAAATCTCTTTACTGCCGGCATAGAGAGCAGCTCTGAGGAAATAAAAGAGGCATTCGGCATTACTCGTGTCACTGGGCTCCTCATGAGCTTTTGGTCTTACTCAAAACTACCAGCTTTTTTAATCTTCCCACCATCAAGCTTTTCTGTCCCTCATAAAATCTTCTATAACAAGAAGGTAAAAGTATCAGTGGGGCCAGATGTTACCCTTGAATGTGGGGATTGAGAAAATATAAAAACGACAGATGGTCACAACAAACTATCCAGCATTCCCTGTGCTACATCGTCCTTTTGGATGCAGCATGACATGGCAGTATTTTGAGTGGTATTTCAAATGTCTTAGACGAGGTAAATTTCAGAGACACAGCAACACCCTGTGGACAAAAATGTTAATGCTGCTACCAAGGAGTGAGGGGTGAAAATCCATTTCAAATATAAATAAATAATAAAATCTATTAATAATAATACAATAGAATTATAATAAAAAATATGAAAAAGCATTCTTTTCCACTGTATGCAAGGACTGAATATTAATTTCAATAAATAAATAATTAAATAATAAATCTAATACCATTAAATAATTAATTTCAAATAATCATACTGATGAAAATAATGAAAATGAATTGGAGTGCAATTTCCAATAAATGTTTCAAAAATAATCATAATATCCAGAGTTATTTAATTAATGTTTAGAGATTGGCATTTGTGTTGCCATGGATATTATCCATCGCAATCCATCAAAACACATTCCCAGAAGTGTCAGAGGATACTAAAATGTTTCCCTTTTTCATACAATTTAGCAAATTATTGAGCAAATGTTTGTTTACATGCAGCATGCAATTAATCGGTTTGGAGTTAGCAAAGGTGATAAACGATTAGTAACAAAATTATTCAGCTACTGTGGAGACCTAATTTCCCCAAGCGAGACCTTGATAAACAGCAAGACGCAAAAGGTCAAGGATCAGCTCCCGCTGTGTGTAATGACTTGATTTGGGATGTTTTTAAAGGCTAGAATAACATTTCAAATACATTTTAAGTGAAATATGCTGAAAAACAGTCACTAAGATAGATACAGTGTACAAGAAATGGAATGTGCAAAGCTAATCAACAGTTTTTGTTGCATTAAATGAGAGTGAATGGGAATATTTGAAAGTTATTCAGAAGAATTGTTTGCTGGGACATTTGTGATGATCGGAATCTTCATGTCTTCTGGTCACAGGTGGGTGAGGTACATTATAACCCTGTATGTGCGTGTGTTTGGGACATACCGGCTTGAGAAGACAGACTCCTGAGCGAGGAGGGCTTTTTGCGGGGAGGTCGTGTTAGGTCTCTCAGGTTGGGGAAGGAGGCACTGAAGAGGCCCGCACACTGAGCGCCTGCGAGTGGGAGGGAGGCCGTGGGGTGGAGCGGGTGGGAACGGGATAGGAAGGTGGTTAGTAGTGGTTAGTTTTCACAAGTGAACATGCAGCTTCTCATTTAAAGAAGTTAAAGGGATAGTTCACCCCAAAAATGAAATGATCTGTTCTATAGTTACAGTATTTCTGCATTAAAATTCAATTTAATATATTTTAGGGCATAAAAACAACTACAACTATCATAACAAAAACTTAAAATTATTGTCAATAAAATGAAGTTTAGCATTATTTTTTAAATATTAAAATATATAATATTAATACATTATTTGATTTCATAAGTAATTTGAACCATTCTTTAAGCTTATTTCCAGGTGCACAGACGACCTTAGCAAACAAAACCCATTAAACTGCTGGTCTTCTGCTGGGAAAATAAATATATTGTCAGTGCAGGAGGGTGAAACACTGACAAATGTAATTCAAGTAGGCATGTGGCTCTAAAAGATCAAAAGGACATCTCTACCTTCGGCCACTAGAAGGCAGTACTGATAAAACAGCATTTTGTTTACAAGCTTACATGAACAACATGCCAGATGCAGCATGCATAAAATAGTGATCTGCAAATCATGCTATAAGTCTTTAGTAATGTGCAACCAAACCCGGGAAACAGTGTGCATTGTTGCCTTGTGAAATTTCTTTGGAGATAGAAATAGTATAGACAAGAATAGCAGAGAGAGTCCTGCCAGCAGCCATATTTAGACCACTATTGGCAGCATGGACACATTTCCGATGCAATGGGCATGGCAGGGTCCTTGAACGGTGTCATTGGTGATAAACAGAAACAAGCGCGTTTAACGGTCAACCACACCATGTCACTTAAGAAAAATTGAAATGTTTCTCTAATTAAACTGATGACAAGAGAGATTTGCTACATGAAAACAACACAAATCAAGTGTAATTCCCACCTAGCCCGCTGGGTTTGATCTCAGGTGACTGACGAGAAGTCGACGGGAAGATACGATACGCCAGTCCACGAGAAGAAGTATTGCTCTCTGAAAGAGCCTGCAAAGAGAGGAAAAAAAAGGCATATGGACAATAGGGCTGGGACAATAAATCGATTCGTAGATCGCTTCTGAGATTTTCCGAATGCATCGCGATTCTCTCTTGAATCGATTAGCTTGCTTAGTTTTAACAGCAGATGGCGCTCTAGGCTAGTTTTTAACCGCACGCTCAAATGCTCACGAAGAAGAGCGCTCATGCGTTCGGCTGAATGTACTTGCACCTTTTTAATGCTTTTATGACGCAAGATTAATGTAAACAGCCCACTGCAAACACCCTTGTAATTCGCTTCAACCTTTTCGAACTTTATGAATGATTATTTTATGCTTCAAGTAAGGCTGTTTCTAAAGCATGCAGTGCTATCTACTGTTAAAAACTAAGCTCAGAATTGATTCAAGAGAGAATCGTGATGCATTCAGAAAATCTCAGAATCGATCCAGAATCATTTCTCAATTCGCGATCCACGATTTATTGTCCCAGCCCTAATGGACAAACATTAATATATATATAAAAAAAAAAAAAAAGCACAAACAAATCTTCTTTCTATGAAAATTCAGCTTATTATACAGTTTAAATTTATTATTATTTTTTTAAAGTTATATTTATGGGCTTTTTGTGCCTTTATTTGGAGAGGATTGGAGGAGAGAGGGGGGCAGGATCGGCAAAGGACCTAGAGACGGGAATCGAACTCGGATCGCCGTGAATGCGTTTACGCCATATGTCGGCACACTAACCACTAGGCTATTGGCGCCAACTAAATTTTTAAATTAGACCAGGGGGTTTAACTTTTTTATGCCAAGAACTCCCATATAATCAGACCACAGTTACTTTTTTATTGATTACATGATTACACGTTATTCTCACAATGGTAGTAAATTATTGATAATTCATTGATTCTCCCCACTACTTCTTTTTAATCTTTTAAATTTTCCTTTCTAAAAAAGCCTATATATGTTCAGAAGGTCTTCCAGGCTCATGAAATGTGTCTCTCTCTTTCTATATATATATTTTTTGTGGAAACAGTTAAACATTTTTTTTAGAATTCTTTAAATAAAAAAGTATTAATATCTTTAAAAATATCTTACTGACCTCAAAATTCTGAAAAAAAAAAAGTGTAAAAAAACCTGTAGTTATATGTGAAAAATTTATTATTTTTTAATCATTAAAAATAAATAATTGTTTCCAAAATTAAATAATTGCATTTTATACTGTCATTACTATTATTAAAATATTATCTAAAACATTTAATCAATATCTCAAGTTCACTTTTAAAGCCTTAAAAAAAAGCCACCCCCTAAAATGGACCCAAATTTTATTCAAAGTATTATTTATCATGTCAGCAGTTATTTATCAAATAAAGAAAAGTAAAGCTTAGTAGCAGAGCTCACAGTACAGTACCGTACCTCCATAGATCCAGCCTTGCGGTTGCGTATAAGTGGCGACTTCCTCTGAATGTTGATTGGCTCAGTCAGTGCGGCTCTGTCGGGCTCATCTTGGGAAAGATCTTCAAGACTGCCTGGGTTTGTTTGCTTCTCGTGATTCTATTACATATGAAATGGGAGTGTTGGAAGGAGTCCAGCATGTAATATTTCTTAGAAAGTTGTATATAAAATCCAAGGTTTAGCAGAGTAATGTGGTCCAAAATAAATATACATAATCCTCAAGCCGAGCAAAACACACAGACCTCTGAGGAGGCAGGCCGGAAGCCGAAACCCATTGGTGCATTATCCTCATCCTTGCACCCCTTCACCCCTGGGCTAAAGTGCAACTCCACGTGAAAACGTTCCTCTGAGGAAGGGTCCTACAGATACAAATGTCAGCAAATGAAACAAGAACAGAAATTGGGCACAAAGGGCTGAAGTGGGCACATCTCATACCTTGTTATTGTCCTCATACAGCATAATAACAATCTGTGTCATATAGTTGAGTTCGGTCACTGCGCTGAGGTAGTCCATAGCCTGCTTCCACTGTTCATCTTTTTGTTCCTAAACAGACACAGATGAGATAAAACAGTAATAACCTGCATTAAACATAATGCCGGGCATAATGTGCATGTCTGATGATTGCTCACTCACGTCTAACAGGCCTCCATAGCGGAAGATGCTAAGCAGGGAGTGTACGTGGCTCTCGCTGGTGAAATAGAGCCGGGTCCGAACGTGCCGACCCGGAGACATCACTCCCCGCGAGTACCTGAACCACCAGGAGGGATGAAATACACAATCTGATCACTCACAGGTTCTGTAGGTCACGGCTGAGTCTTCAGAGCTTCTACAACAATGTGAAGTTGTATAATATACAGTAAACTGAAAGCATCAAACGTACATACTGCACTTGTGATGGTAAAGTGGAACTTTTAAATAGGTACTAAGTCAGTACGTCAATATTAGGACTAGCAATGTCAAAAGTCAACACTAACTGTACAACAATTGGTTAAAACTGCTCCATCTGAAAACCAGAGAGCGCTTTCAAGTAGAAACTCCAAATATGCCCCGCAGAAGTGCAATATAATGCACGTCATTCCAGGAAATCCTTATGGGCATCATACTATCGCTGTAACTGAATAAACAGAAGATTGAAATGCTTTGATTGATTAAACATGACTACGACAATATATGCTTTATCTGAGTTCTTCAAGCTTTCTCGGGTATTTTCATGATAAGGTATATTTATACTTCAATGCTAATCGACATAGCTTTTATCAATGTATAGAATACTATTTTGTGTGCCTTATTCTGTGTAAGAAGCCACATCATCTCACAGAAGGATGTTATTTCAAACACTCGACTGACGCTATGAAGTGAGTTTGGAGTAAAAACATGTTATTAAATGTTGTCTTTTGTTGGACAAGAGGTTCATAAATACTTCTCATGTTTGGAAAGATGTTTGACACATGTTGCTTTTTCAAATGCATGTTATAAGCGACTCAAACTCACAGTGCTTGCTTTCAGAAGGAGCAGCATTTACTACTGATCAAAAGCTGTGCTTCATTGACAAGCTGCACATAAAAAATTAAATAAATCGCAGCCTTTGCGATTTCATAATCGCACTAAGCCAAACGTTTTAGGTGCAATTTCATGTTAATTGCAATTTATCGTGCAGCCCTAATTTTAATCAATAATCTCGACAGAAAATAAATAAATAAATAAATAAAAAGTAACATTTAACATTTAATAAATATGGCATGACAAACATCAAAACATTAACTATGACTGAAACATACAAACAAACAAAAAAAACTGTACAAGTGAACACTGTTTGGATCAGACAACTGTCGCAAACCAATCCTCTTACATAGCATGAGGAGTGGATAATATTAGCCCAGAAAGCATGCATGGATGCTTACTTTCAAAATCCACAGGAAATAATACACCAAAGTGAAATGTACTAATAGTAATTTGACACACTAAACAGGATGTATAGTGCGCAAAATGTGATTTAGCCTTCACACTGTCAAAAAGTATGGCGTTGTACCCCAGTATAGAGACTCACAGTGGATGCAGCTTGTTGACGGCCTCATCCTCATGAGTCCTCTGAAGATCCAGCTGAATCTTCTTAACCAGAGGCAGGCAGTAGGCACTAGCGATGTCTAGCTTCTCCGCTTTAGTGATTCCATACTCCTGAAAGACAGCGTTAGGTAAACACGATGAAAGAAAAAAAACGAACACTGTTAGCCACGTTTATTGAATCCTCTACCTGGGGGATGATGATGTCCGCAAGTGCTCTGGACAGACGGAAAAGCTCAAGCGTGTCCTCCAGATTCAGAGAACTGTTGTGCTGGGTGTCATATTTCACACAGTCATAGATGTCCGGGATCTTACTAATGTCATAGCGGCCGTTCTTCATGCGGAAGTCACGCTCCAGTTTGGACCAGCGCTGCAACATGAGCTCCAGGGTCTCGCTGTGGTATAGCTGCAGGTCTGTGAATGTCACACATAATATTTATGTTTAATAATACATAATATGTTTAATATTTAAATGTTAATTAGAGTTATTGAGCAATAACAATACTATAACACTTAGGACGCACTTCTAACATTCAAGACTTGTTCATATAAGAAGACAAAGCTCCAACCTGCAGATTTGGGGTCTTCCAGCCTTTTACAGATTTGGCAAGTAAGGCTTTTAATGAGAGTGTGAACTTGGTCACAAGTCCTGACTGGATTGACAATTACCCTCATGGAGTTTACCAAAGATGGGCTGCCTGTTGGAGCCAACTTAAAGAGACAGGACACATTTAGGGCTAGTTTAGTTATACTGAGATAATGAGCCATTTTTAAATAAGCAGTTGCAACTTTCTTCACCTTGTTGTAGTCCTCCTCACTGAAGTCTTTGTTCTTCTGCATGATCTCATGTAATCGAGCTTTGACTCTCTGCTGACAGTCAGTGAGAGAGTCGCTGTCACTGTCCAGCAGTCCGTTCATGTTGGCACTCTTCACCATCTGAACGAGGATTGGAGTCAACTCTCCTTCCAGTGCTAACAGACCCTAAACACAGACATACATAAAATTGTTTTATAAATTAATATGTGAAATAACAAGTAGGGGCCAAAAAGTCTGACATTACAACTCTATATTTAAACCTGGAAAGAATGAGAATATTTGAATATTCTAAAAACAAAAACAAAAGAATGTAAAATCCACCTAATAATACATAATTTATATACAAAATATAAAATTATAATACAGTAAAAAAAAAAAAAAAAAAAAAAACAGTATTAAAGTAAAAAATAAAATAAAAGATTAAAACAAAAATAAAATACAAATTAAATAAATAAAAAACAAAAATAAAACAAAAAACAAAAACAAATTCATACAACACAAACACATATTATAAAAAGCAAAACAGCAGAATTTTCCCTAGTGGCATTACACTTTTAAATCCCACTGTAAATCTACTGCAGTTTATATCAATTCCATCTAAAAGCATTATGTAATACCAACATATCCCTGCAGACAAAACCCAAACAAACCTTTGCGAATGCGGCTGCAGTCATCTGCACACGACCTTCATCAGAGGCGTAAATTTTGAGGTCATGGCGGTAAGTGCTGTGCAAACGAAGAAGGCCACAACCAGGGAAGCCGGCATAGTCACCTGCAAAAGCACAGAGAAGCAGACCTTGAAATAACAACGATCACAAGAACAAAACCCCAGATGTATGTGCATATCCTGGAAAAGAAAAGGATCTGAAGATACGCACACACAAATTCACAATACAGAACCACTGTTTAAAAACTGTGCATATAAAGTGCTGTACAATCAACTGGCTGAAGAATTTCTTCACAAAATTCAAAATCTCAATTCATGCATTTCAATGCATCCACACTATTGAAAGCATCTGGTGATATGAGTTTAGGTGCTTCCCACTCAAGTAGCAAACAGATTTAAGATTCCAGAATGTCCATTTGCGAGAAGTGCTGTTCGGAGCGCCAAAGTCACGTGATTTCAGTAAACGAGGCTTCCAATTTCAATGGTTCACGTGACTTTGGCAGTTTGATACCACTGATTTGAAACAAAAGATTCATAAAGCTTCATGAAGCAGTGTTTTGAAATCGCCCATCACTAGATATTACTGAATAAAGTCCTTATTTTGTTTTTTTGGCACACAAAAAGTATTCTTGTCGCTTCATAACATTAAGGTTGAACCACTGTAGTCACATGAACTGTTTTAAATATGTCTTTAGTAGCTTTCTGGGCATTGAAAGTGTTAATTATCTTGCTGTCAATGGAGGCCTCACTGAGTAATCGGATTTCATCAAAAATATCTTAATTTGTGTTCCGAAAATGAACGAAGGTCTTATGGGTGTGGGACGACATGAAGGTGAATAATAAATGACAGAATTTTCATTTTTGGGTGAGCTAACCCTTTAAGTAATAGATTGTTCAAATAATGGCACAGCAGTCTAAGAAAAGGTTGTACTGATATCACTAAAGAAATTATGGGGGGGCTGTTGTTACATAGAAAAAATATGTGTTGATTTCTAAATATAAAGTGCTGACAAAACTCTGAAAACAAACTGGCTAAACTTACTTCTAAGCAAAAAAGCTCTCAAGAACTATGATGCTTTGTCTGTGTATGTCTGAGTACAACCAATGTCCATATCATGGAATCTTCCACACAATCTGTGGCAAAAGCAAAGCATGGAATGTTCCTATGCCGTCCCTCTGACTGGATTAGTTTAATGAGATGGATGTCAAGGAATTAAAATGATGAATGCGTCAAATGATTTGCATTGACCCAATATCAAGACCACACACAATCCAAAAGCTCTTCTTACCACAGTCAATAGGGGACTCACAGCCAAGGGACCTGCAGCTGTCTAGTTATCAATTGAAGGTAAAGAACAGCACATTAATCAGTAGTGAAATATACTGCTGTCTCAGTGAAATTAGAAAAAAATGGTTTGACTTTGTAAGTCTGTGAATTCTCACATTTAATGAGTTACATCCAATTAGGCGCAGTGTGTAAATATAGACGAATTTGAGGTTTGAGGGAATTAACTGAACTACACAAGAAAGAATCCACAGCATGACTAAGATATTTTGTGGTGGTGCACCAAGTTAAAGGTGTTATTTGAGGTGAAGAAAGCATTCATTCCTCCCCGAGTCCTGCCCTTACATGCTTTTGTATGCCAGTTTCAAACAGGTGAAACAGGTTTCCTGCCCAAAGCAATAAGTTTTGCAAAACTGCATCATTGTCCCAATACCTAAAAACAGGCACAAAGTCTGTCACAATATCCTGTCATGGTATCCGATGCATCATGATCTCAAGCAAAGGGAGCAGAGCTTCCAAAAGAACTGATGACTATCTTCTTTCAGATGAACACAATCAGAGATATATTTAAAAATATCCCACATTTTGAAGCCAAAAAATGCATCCATCCATCATAAATATAATCCATACGGCTCCAGGGGGTTAATAAAGGCCTTCTGAAGTGAAGCAATGCGTTTTTGTAAGAAAAATAATTTAAAAAAACTTTATAAATTCAAGTGACTTGTTTCCAGTGAATGACCGCATGCATGCTGCACAAGTCGACTTGCTCCAAATGAGTAACCCCTGACGCGATGTATGACGCAGGATGTATGAGTATCGTAAGCTTAGACGCATCTTGCGGTTCAAACAAATAAGGCTAAGGAACAAACTCAAGCTCCTCTTCTCTTATATTGAAATCCTCCGACATTTCTCTTTAAAAATTATCGTTTTAGACTTCTAATTCATGACCGGTGTTTTGTTTTGCTCTATCCTCTGAGCTTCCGCATTTGTCATTACGTCGTGCGTCGTGTCAGAGGTTACTCTTCTGCCACAAATCGACACGTACGGCCATCTGCTGAAAGCTAGGTTTTATAGTTAAATATTTAAAAAAATATATTTTTAAATATGTATATTTTTCTTAAAAAAAAAAAAAAACATTGCTTTGATTCAGAGGGCCTTTATTAACCCCCTGGAGCTGTATGGATTACTTTTATTATGGATGGATGCATTTTTTTTTTGTTTCAAAATCACACCCCCCATTCACTGCCATTTTATAGCTTGGAGGAGCAAGGGTATTTTTAAATATATCTCTGATTGTGTTCGTCTGAAAGAAGATAGTCATATACAACTAGGATGGCTTAAGGGTTAGTAAATCATGGGATCATTTTCATTTTTAAGGGTTAGTACACCCAAATAGTAGATATATATAATATAATAGTTATATCAGAAGTTATATGATTTACACTACCAGTCAAAAGTTTGGAATCGGTAAGTTCTGCTCACCAAGGCTGCATTTATTTAATTAAAAATACAGTAAAAACAGTAATATTGTGAAATATTATTACTATTTAAAATAACTGTGTTTGAATATATTTTATAAAGTAATTTATTCCTGTGATCAAAGCTGAATTTTCAGCATCATTACTCCAGTCTTCAGTGTCACATGATCCTTCAGAAATCATTCTAATATGCTGATCTGCTGCTCAAGAAACATTTATGATTATTATCAATGTTGAAAACAGTTGTGTACTTTTTTTTTTTTTTTTTTTTTTTTCAGGATTCCTTGATGAATAGAAATTTCAAAAGAACAGCATTTATCTGAAATACAAAGCTTTTGTAACATTATACACTACCGTTCAAAAGTTTGGGGTCAGTAAGAATTTTTATTTTTTTGAAAAGAAATTAAAGAAATTAATACTTTTATTCAGCAAGGATGCATTAAATCGATCAAAAGTGACAGTAAAGACATTTATAATGTTACAAAAGATTATAATGCTGTTCTTCTGAACTTTCTATTCATCAAAGAATCCTGAAAAAAATATATTGTACACAAATATTTTGTACAATTGTACACAATAAATGTTTCTTGAGCAGCAGATCAGCATATTAGAATGATTTCTGAAGGATCATGTGACACTGAAGACTGGAGTAATGATGCTTAAAATTCTGCTTTGATCACAGGAATAAATTACTTTATAAAAAATATATTCAAACAGAAAACAGTTATTTTAAATTGTAATAATAGTTCACAATATTACTGTTTTTACTGTATTTTTAATTAAATAAATGCAGCCTTGGTGAGCAGATGTTAATCTGCAAATGTTAATCATGTTTAACTCTAGTGGTTCAGACACTTAAGTCACACTTATGTCTGAATGTCACAATATTAGATATATCAAACCAAGTGGTTTTCTTACTGTTAAGTGTGACTTCATTTTCGAAATAGTATTTGGGTCTATTGTATTTTCATCCTGTTTATTAGTAAAGCTCTCTGGGTGATGCAGGCATAGCATTATACCTTGTCCTCCAGGGTACATGCAGCGGAAGGCTCGTCCCAGCTCCTCAGCCTGAACTCTACCTGCTGGGGTCAGCTCACCACCCCACTTCAGCACCAGCAGTAGGGATGGATCCTCCTTCAGAGCGTCTGCCATAGGTACAGAGAGGACAAAAATTATACAACAGCAATGTAACATATTTAAATGCATGTATTAAACACACATACCTTCCTCCTCACTGGATGCTTTGGGCTGCCCATTTGGCAGGTAAGTCAGCTGCACCTTCCTGTTGATTCCAGAGAAATGGCCATACCTGAAAGACAATACATGGGGCAGGGGACATAAACATACCAGCCCCTCTTAATAAGCATTCTCCCACTGAACAACACAGACAGCACACATCGAACATAGCACTGTGCTCAAACCGCTAGCAGGTGCTCTGTGGCCTCCATGTTTCTGGAAACATGTATCTGAGTGACCTTCCCAAGCTGGCAGGGGTTAATCTGTGCCATACCAGGGCTGTCTCTACAGGAATGACAGGCTTTGGGAGGAATAAAACGTGGCTTCTGCAACAGTGCCACGTTTTTAAAGTTACACAATACAGCAGAGAGTGGAGAATTCTGGATGGTTGGTCTCTACATTTTAATGACTTTTTTCTGATCTTTTATAAAAAGCATTAATATGCAGCAAGATAAATATACACTACTGTTCAAAAGTTTGGGGATCGTAAGAAAGAAATTAATACTTTTGTTCTGAAAGAATGCATTAAATTGATCAAAGGTGACAGTACAGATAATAATGTTACAAAAGATTTCACATAAATGCTGTTCTTTAAAGGATTAGTTCACTTCAGAATTAACATTTCCTGATAGTTTACTCACCCACATGTCATCCAAGATGTTCATGTCTTTTTCTTCAGTCGAAAAGAAATTAAGGTTTTTGAGGAAAACATTCCAGAATTTTTCTCCATACAGTGGACTTCAACAGGGACCAATGGGTTGAAGGTCCAAATTGCAGTTTCAATGCAGCTTCAAAGAGCTCTACATGATCTCAGACGAGGAATAAGGGTCTTATCTAGCGAAACAATTGGTAATTTTCTAAAAAAAAAATAAATAAAAATTATATACTTTTTAACCACAAATGCTCATCTTGCACTGCTCTGCGATGTGCCACACATTACATAATCACATTGGAAAGTCACATGTGACAAACAGCCTTTACAAAAAAAGGTAAAACAACGATGTCAGACGATTTTGAAGTTGGAGGAGAAAATGAGATGGAGTTTTTCACCCTACTGAAGTACTTCCACCTACACCTTTCCAACATAATGCGTGGCACATCACAGAGCAGTGCAAAATGAGCATTTGTGGTTAAAAAGTATATAATTTTTATTTTAGAAAATGACTGATTGTTTTGCTAGATAAGACCCTTATTTCTCGTCTGGGATCATGTAGATCCCTTTGAAGCTGCATTGAAACTGCAATTTGGACCTTCAACCCGTTGGTCCCTGTTGAAGTCCACTATATGGTGGAAAATCCTGGATTCCTCAAAAAAAAAAAAAAAAAAAAAAAAAAAAAAATCAAATTTTTCCTCAAAAACCTTAATTTCTTTTCGACTAAAGAAAGTAAGACATAAACATCTTGGATGACATGGGGGTTTAATTTTGAAGTGAACTAATCCTTTTAAAATGTATCACCGTTTCCACAAAAATATCAAACAGCACAACTGTTTTCAACATTGATCATAATAATAAATGTTTCTTGAGCACCAAATCAGCATATTAGAATGATCTGATGATCACTGAAGACTGGAGTAATGATGCTGAAAATTCAACTTTGCATCACTGGAATAAATTACATTTTAAATATATATTCAAAAAGAAAATTTCACAATATTACTGTTTTTACTGTATATTTAAATCACATAAATGCAGCCTTGCTGACCATAAGAGACTTTTCTTTCAAAAACATTTTTAAAAAAAATCTTGCCGACCCTAAAATTTTGAACAGTAGTGATAAATATTTAGGGAACAACAAATATTCAGAAAAGGAGGCAAAAATATTTTTACATAATTTCTTTTCAGTCACACCTTGAAGTTTTCAGGTTCAGACAAGGGATGCACAATAAATCAGTACCATACCAGTTGTCAGTTGATATTTTTAATTTATTGGTATCTGGTAAGTAAATGGCCATTATTGCATATTATTATTTATTTATTTTTTATATTTATATTATTATTGACTTTAAAACAATTGTGAATAATAAAAAAGTGTTTTGTTTTTTGTTGTTGTTGTTGTTTGTTTGTTTTTTTAAACAAAATAACATAAAATTCTATATCGGCCATTTATCAGTTATGGGTCATAATATCAAAATTATCAGTATCGGCCATAATTGTAATGTTAGTGCATCCCTAGTTTAGTCTTTTTCTAATTGGATACAACTTGGTCTAAAGGTGTTCTTTTTTTATCTCATTGACCAGAAGCCAACTCTGGAGTGAATTTGCCACCATTTGCTCTGCTGCATTACATCCCAAAGCAAAGCACTTCCCCTAGCACCTGTTTCCTAGTTAATATACGACCCCGAACAACTGATAATGTGTTGATTAGGTTTCCCCATTTGAGTTCGGTGAGAGGAGTAAAAGTGAGGGATCGTGAGGGATTAGAAACACTTTCAAAATGGCATGCAGATGCCACACAGAATTGCAAAAGGGATTCATCTCCAAGGTACGATCAATTTTTGGAGCCCTCATTAAAGTGTCAGTAATTTGGACAAGATCTCAGGTTAATGAGGGTTAGAATCCACTTTGCCTGCTTTCTAAAGAGACAGGGGATATATGGGTGCGCACTGATTATCATTCAGACTGGATTCCCTTTGGAGAGACCGGCCAGGACACAAAGAGGGAAACAGAGAGGGGACAAGAGAGAAAAAAGGAATTAAGTTAAGAAACTCATCCATTTGAGGACAACTAAGGAAGCACATGAGTCAAGATCACACTACAGTCAGTTACATACAGTCAGCTGTTCATGAAATATCAAATGTTTTTCCTGACATTAGCATCCATGACGCTCAAGACTAGAAGACAGAATAGCAATGCAAGTTTAACAACAAAATCAAGTCTGACTAGGCTTGCACATAATCATATTCTATTCAAAGCATCTCCACAAAGCAAATTCATTTGAACTTCTTGCCTACTACAGACACAATATGAAATACAGATCTAAATCGCTCACCTAAATCTTACATCTAGGGATGCACAACATATATGTCCCATATCATTTAGAAAATCTCAAAACAAATATTCATTCATATTGTACATTTTAATGTGGCAATAAACTTTTATTTTTAATATATCTAGGCAAAACAGTACAGAATTTTAATAGTTACCATTTATCAGCATGAAAATAATTATCTGCTTCTCTGTATCAAGCAAAATTGAAATATCAGTGCATCCCTAATTACAATTGAATGTATTGAGGTCAGCAACCATTAATATAAAATATATATTTATTATTTAATATATGTCACATTCATTACCAGCTATATAATTACTAAATACTATATATATTTATTTTTACATTCTTCCTTTCATTCTTTTCTATTTTAGCTAAACTGATAAAACCATGTGTAGAAAATATGCCAACATTTGTGCAGATTCTGTGTGGGCCTACTGGTGACTAACTTCTATAGTGAAGCTAATCAAGAATACAATATATGTTTGGAAATTACTACATTTTTGGCCAGACCTTGTGCCTTAAGATGTGAAAAGAGAAGTGGGAATCTTCAGAGGAGTAAATGAAAGACAGAAGGAATCCAAAATATTTTAGAAATGGATCGAGACGATGGTGTGTGTATAGTAGCTTTCTATAAACTCACAAGGTTGGAAACGGAGGGTTGGGTATAACAGTATTATATTTATAAACTCACATCTCCAGAACCGTCTTCAGCTGTTCTAGTTTGGATTTCTTCTCCTCAATTTCACAATCATTATGTAGGACCAGCTCTGCCAACAGCTGACGAGCAATATCGAGCACTTCCTGTAAAACATCAAATAAAGTGTTCACGTTTTGATGTACATGTAATGATGTACAATCACAGCTGAAAATTGTCACAGATATTATTAATACATTTTATTTATATTGTGCTTTTCTCAAACCCAAAGCGCTACAACACAGAGTAATAAAAAAACACGATTACAAAGAATACAAGCAAGCAAAAAAAGAAGAAAACACTCAAGACAATAAGCAGATTTAAAAAGACGAGTCTTCAAAGACTTCTTAAAACAGTCCAGTGTTGGGGATTTCTAATTTTTACATAAAACCCAACAGAAGATGCACATGACACCCCAGTGAGTTTCATATCTGCATCTGCAAACATAACACTACATCTCTCTTAAAAAAAAAAGAAAGCTCAATCCTGTTTGACCTTTGACCCTGTGGTGCAAATTCTAGGCCTTGTACAAAATAAACCATTAGGTTACAGGCAAGCCTGTTCTGAAACAAACATTGTGTACTTTCTTAAGTTGCAACTATAGAACAAGTAGCACTTGTCATAAAAATAAATTAAACGCATAGATCACTTGAGTTTCAAAACAGACCCACCTGGAGCTGTTTTGGTTTCTTCAGCTTGAGTTTTCCGCTCTTATAGCCACCATATTTCTCGAACAAATCAAAAAACCTAAGAGAAATGGAATTGGTCATTAACAGAAGATAAAATACTTCAATCATAGATATATTTCATTGTGGTACATACTTTCACGGTGCCGATGGCACATACCGAGTTTCATAATGATACACTAAAGCCTCATTTCCCGGAACAATTTGTCCCAGGAACTTTTTTCCCAAGAACTGTTGCTGTCTGCGTTTCCATTGTGGTCTAAAGTACCGTAAAGATTAGTCCGGTGACGTAGGACTGTGCCCAACTTTTCATTTACTGCTGGATTTTGTCCTAAGCTTAATAAAGCCTGAACCTCATCGTCAGTCCATCGGTCGTATTTTTTAAACATTGTTGATTCAAATAGCAAACAACTCTTACTGCACGCACCGCAACAGACTTTTAAAAATAGTTGTTGAAATAAAATGCTGCATGGAGTCAACCAATCAAAGTACTGCATGAACTCAACCAATCAGTATGTTCAGCGCCCAAGTCCCACCCCTGAAAGTTCCTGAACATTGAAAAAGTACTACCTCATGAGCAGGGACTTTCTGAGGGGGACATTTTTACCGGGAACTTCATTTAGACCCTGTCCTGCGATCAAAATACAGAGTACCACCCCAAAGTCCTGGGGAAAGTTCCTGAGGTGAAAACGCGGCTTAAAGCATTCGCTAAATATAGGAATTTATATCAGAATTCTGAATTGTAGTTAGTGGCAATTTTATGTTTTGTTCAATTATAGCGCCACCAAGTGACACAATCCCGCCAAGAGTGCGCCCATACATAAGTATGCCAAATTTGGTGAAAATATCTCATAAACAGAATGTTATTGTGCGTTGGTGTGGATGCTAATGTAGTTATCATTATAATTATCTTTATAGTTATCGTTCTTGGTGTGAACTGGCCTTTAAGCACTCAGAACTAGAGTGACAACTGTATTTAGTTGTATTGTGAAAGCAGCCTATTAGAATCTGTCACTTACAGGGCGTTTCTGACCTCCATCTTCATCTTCTGTTTGGGCGTACGGTCGCCATGACGAATTACAGCAATAACACAACGAAGCTCCATCCTTCAGACAAGAGATGACACGTCCCGTTTCAAAAGCACAACACTCATAGTAAGCATATAATTCAAACTAATTTGTTTTAATAATCCAGACTCCACAATAAAAAGCTACGGGAAAGAGATTCTTAGGACAAGAGTGGTAACCCACATGGTTCCTGAGGTAGTCGGGACAATAGGGATGTCCTCTGCTTCCATGGGGATAGACCAGGGAATGTGGAACTGAGGAGCCAGCTCTCGCATTACCATGTTCCTGAAGGAAATGCATCAAATATGAGATAAAATAACCAAAAATCTTCTTATAAGATAGGAACGAGTACATCTCAGCTGAACATCGACACTATTGCCTTCTTTAGAGCTGCTTAAAGCTGAATTAACCTGATTAATTGATTAAACTTATTGCAGTATTATTGAACTAGACTGAATCAACAGTGAACTGTTTTGAGCTGAATAATTACACTATTATCTTCTGTAGAGCTGCTTTATAGTTTAACTGATTTGCTACATAAATAATGAACTGTCACATTCACACTGTTATTGAAGTAAACTGAATCAACATTGAACCAAATTACGCTGAATAATGACACAATTGTCTTTTTAACAGCTGAAATGTGTTTGTTTCATAAATGAAGAACTTTGCAACATTAATACTGTTAATTTCTTGTTACTGTGAAGCTGCTTTGAAACAATCTGTATTGTATAAAGAGCTATTATAAATAAAAAAAAAAAACTTGCTATTTTGCTGGTCTTAGCTGGTTTAAGCTGATCTTAAGTATTTAGCTGGTGGTCAGCTGAAAAGTGACCAAAACCACTCCAAATCCAGTCAACAGACAAGCTACACCATGCTGGGAGACCACCAAACAAGTTTAGACAGGTTTAACATCTTTTTTCATCAGAGATGCATTTTAAATTCAAAGCTTAGTTCAGAAAAGAAAAGAAACTGAGTGTGTGTTTGATGATCAAGTGTTGAGTTTCAAAAAAAAGGGCAAAATTGTTTGATAATATGTGGTTATATAGTTGGAAAATGTAAAGACTGCATGACAATGAGATTTTCGAGTTACTAATGACAAGAAGACAGCAACAGGGCTTCACCTACCCCAGAACTTTGGCACAATCATCATAGTACTTCATGGAGTTCTTTACAAAGCTGAAGCCATTAACGTCACAAACAAAAGAGTGGCCATTTGCTCGGAGGAGGTCAAAACCGCAGACTGTTTGCTGGGTTGCAAAGACGTTATGAGACAAAAAACTCATTCATTATCATTCTTAACCTTTAGCTACTTAGTTTTTCTTTTGCGAGGCTTACCTTAAAGGCAAGACACACTTTTCTGGCCACAAGCTTCTCCATTGCGGTTAGCATTACAGGATAGCGGATCTCCTTCCCCTCACTGTCTCTCTCTACTTTCCCATCCAGAGCAGGAGACTTACGGGCCTCGGCGTGAGCGTAATCAGGCCCTACTGTGTAAACCTACAACATCCATCAGGAATAAACAAAACATCCGGCCACCATATAGCGTCTAGACATGAGATACTTAGATACCTTAACATCTGTGCCATCTGTGGGCATGAACTCCTCGTAGATGTAAGATCCAGTCTTACGAACGGTACTTTCAGGAGAGTACACACTGCTCCGACTGCCAATCTACAAGACAGATGGTATGAGCTCCAGACCAAACAAATCTAAAGTTATTAAAAGTTATCAGTACTGTACCTTTCTAAAGAGACGCTGGCTGCCCCCACCAGCCGAGGTTGGGTAATAGATGTAGACATTGTGGTCCTCAGCGGAGACGGGCTTCTCCACAAAAGGTTTATGAAACACTTCCCCGTTCACTTCCACATGGTCCTCACTCTCCACCAGGTTACACTCTGATGTCACAAAGTCAAAATGTCACAATATTTCGCAATACAAAGAGTATTTATGTACACACTATGAGGAACTACAGGAAAAAAAACATTGTTAAATGAACAATGCTGAGCTTCACTCTGAAACACGCAGCATCGCACACAAATATCTTCAAAATTATGACCAAGGTAATAATAACCTTTACCCTCTGGTCTGTCGGGGTCCCGGTTCAACACTGCATAGCGTGGAAGGTCAATGCCTTCTTCCTGTAGAATCCTGTACACTTCCCTCCTAAAGCCATGAGCATATAGTTATATGTCTTAGTCAGCTCTCATAACAGCATTTGCTTGTCAAGATTATTTCAGAGGAAGATTTACCACACCTGTCTTGAATGAAATACTGCATGTTGAGGTCGTTGATAAGAAGGGGGTTTCTTAGTTTGGCATAACTCACTGCTTTGTCAAGGGGAAATCCTTCAAGATGAGAAAAAAAAAAAAAATGTATCCATTCACATTATTAACATTAAAAGCTTGGTGTTGGTAATATGTTTTTGAAAGAAGCCTTTTATGCTCACCAAGGTTTTTTTTTTTTTTCAAAAACATAGAGAAAACAGTAATATTATGGAATATTATTACAATTTAAAACTTGATTAAAAAGTTTGTAGGCTTAAAAAAGCCTAGCCAGGAAAGAGTTTTAACAGCTTTAGGTTTGAAGGTTTTAACCTTGATGTAGTTTTAAGTTTTAGTTAAGTAGTTTTAAAAAGATAGATAGATAGATAGATAGATAGATAGATGGATGATACTTCAGAAATCATTCTAATATGTTGATTTGCTGCTTAAGAAATGTTTATTATTATCAATGTTAAAAACTTTGTGGAAAATGTCAGACATTTTTCCAGGATTCTTTGAGGAACAACTATGATGCGCTCATCTTATAAAATAATCATTGTGACATGTTTTGAAGGCAGCATTAATAATACTGAGACAATATGGCACAACAAGACTTCAAGCTAGTGGAACTGCATGTGAAACTGTGTGTTGTCAGATACCTTTGGAATGGAATGAAATGAGGCAGTCACACAACGGCCACTTCTCCACCGGTTCATTGAGTATAACCTCCTCTGGAAAAATGACCACGGTGATGTACTCAAACTTACAGAGCCTCTCCATAATCTCAGTCATTGGTTTGGATTTTGATTTCTTCATCATGGAGCAGATCCCCACCACGATCTGACGCTCTGACTAATAGAAGAAGACATCACATGATCATCACTTATAAAATTTTCAACAGTACTTTGATCCCCGTTTCATTGATCCCTGAGCAATTCTGTACCTGATCCTCCTCCTCATCCTCCCCATAAGACCCTGAGATGTTCCTCATGTCTGCGTCGTCCAGTTCTCTGATTTCACCAACCTCACTTCCAATCAGGAACCGAGGGAGTCCGCTGTTGCACATCCCCTGTCCACTTGACCCCGACATTTCTGTCGAGTCTCTGTCAAACAGTCAAATTCCCAGCACACCATCTCGTGCTGAAGCTCAGTGGTGGAAACATTCGATAGATGAGGTATGTAATTCAGTTGGATGAGGCTCCAGAAGTGACTTCAATGCTTGGGTTGTCTTAGAAAATGTGATTAATCCTTACAGATTTGGTGTCATCCTTCCAAAACCAGGAATATTTTGAATTTATGCAGATTAATTTCTCTCACAAAATCTCTTCCTGTTCTTACCTGCAATAAAGTAAGATACAACACACAATATAAGTTAATATATTTATGCACAACAGTTCAAATATTTAGAGTCAGTAAGATTGTTTTTGGAATAAATGAATACTTTTTATTCAGACATTTTTAATGTTATAAAAGATCTATAACGCTGTTCTTTTGAACTTTCTTTTCTAAAAAAAAAAATGCTGAAAAAAGTATCACAGTTTTCACAGAGACTGCTGTGGCTGAATTACCACCTCAGGTGTGCTTTATTTTTCTAGTAATTCAATGGCCTTTCATCAATTATTCCTTACTTATTTCATTACATTACTGTTTTTACTGTATTTTTGATCAAATAAATGCAGCCTTGATGAAGATAAGAGACTTCTTTCCAACCCCAAACTTTGGACAGTATTGTATATTACAGTATGCAGACAGTGTAAAAGTATGTATTGTATTTGTGGAGCATCATTAAATACTTTTGAAATTTTACATTAAATGTTAAATTCATTAAAGGGGACACATCATGAAAATCTGACTTTTTCCCGTGCTTAAGTGCTATAATTGGGTCCCTGGTGCATCTACCAAACCAGAAAACGTGAAAAAGGACAACCCAGTAACGTTGTTTTAGTAAGCCTTTCTGTGAAAAAACGAGCCGCTCAGATTTTCCTCCCCTAGTGACGTAGGAAGGGGATCTTATTATAATATTACCGCCCCCTAAATCTGTATGTTTCCACCCACGGCACCACCATTGTTTTCGCAAATGACAACAATGTACTAGTGACACTGGTCCTGAAGTGCAGCTGTCCTGCACGGTTAAGCTACAACTCTGATCAAACACACTTGAATGTCTTCAGGATTACTAAAGCTACGTGAAGAAAGGTGAGTTGGGTTGGAGCAAAACTCTGCAGGACAGCAGCACTCAAGAATGACCGTCCCTGAGCTTGTGATATGTCTCAGCTATGTAAACATTATCGCTGATCTTAATGGCTATAATAGTAAAAATATGAGTCTCCATAAACTCCTAGCATCTGAGCCACTAAGGAAGCAGTGGTGAAATTTTATTTATGAAGGGAATGTGTCCAGATAAATTCATATACCAGTACATGCAAGTCATTTTAGACCAGACTGCTTTGCACACGAGGGTCAGTAAAACACAGGATTTGCACAGAACTGAATTCTCAAAGATGAATCGATACCAACTGTTCATGATCCAATTCCATATAGGCCATATTTCGTCATGTTTGCATGCTACTGTACTGTTAAATGTAGCTAAAGTTACCATTGTTTCATACTGTATTCACAGAGACTAGAGCCATGTCGTTATTTTCATTTTAACCCAAAAACGGTTGCAGTCTGTATAATTCTCCATTCTTATTGAGTCTCTCCAACAGTGTGTAGCTTTAGCCACGTTAGCCGTGCAGCACGCTATCAAACTCATTCAGAATCATATCATCCACAAAATACATACCATACCTGCGTAGTCTGATATGCTGCATCACGAACAGTTTGCAATGATCCATTTTAGGCTATAACCTTATTCTAAGTGTTACCACATTTTCTTGTATATGTGTTAATTTTGCAGATGTTTTATCTAAAATGACATTCAAAAGGGTAGTAAAACAATGGCCCGGTTTCACAGACAAGGCTTAGATTAAGCCAGGATTAAGCCTTAGTTCAATTAGGACATTTAAGTAGCTTTTATATTATTCTTGTCCATAGTGCATATGAGATAATAATGTTTGGCTTAGCAAGTACCGCTAATATAATCCTAATAAAAATTCTACAGTAGTTAAACAAGTCTTTCATTTACACTTAGCCTACAATTTCCAAAGCGATGCGACGCCTCCAGTATGCTGACTGCAAAAGAAAGAATGCACTGTTGCACACATATGCTGTTTCATATCATATTTCCATACCATGCTGATACATGCCATGCTAACTATCCCTCTAAACAAACAGTGCGCTGTAGTTCAATCCAAACTATCCTTGGGCTAGTTTTTACACAATGTATAACCTCCCATCAAGCCATCCAGATATGAAATTGATATGTTCCTCTGACATATTTTGCAGTTTGTACGAATACTACAAATACCTACAGTTTGCATGTGACTTAGGGCCCAATAATAGCCACAGGCCCCTGGCAGAGGTGAATCTGGGGGAGGGGTGAGACTTGGATCAAATGCAGAGGTCTACGTCTTCCAAAGATAACTCATCACACTGTGGACGTGTTGACAAGGAACATTAAGTTGAGAGGAAGCCGTCTACAGCGACCCCGGGTCAGGCAAAACACACACAGAGATAAACAAACTCATAAATAAATGTTACTATCACTTACAGCTAAAGCAACAAAGGAACCAGAGTCCAATATCTTTCTAAGATAATATGAAGATATAAGCCTTTTGAAAGATTTTCAACACCTTAACTTACACAACGTTGATCAGAAACAAAGATGAGGTAATAAATGCTTGCAAAAATATCTTTTGACTCAGACAACACCCCTGGATAATGTAAAGTGTATTTGACATGCCTTCTTCAGTTGTGAAATCTAGATTTTGTGTTATGCAAACATGTCAAAGTAATTAAGTGTTTAAGTGCATGTTGTATACCACATACTATGTAAATGTTTTACTATGTTTCTTCATTTTTCATCCTTAAATGGACAGTTTTTGTGAAGTCATTTCTGGAATTGCAAAAAAATGCTTCTGAACACGCCCCTATCTGCTATTGGTCAGACAAATTAGATAGCTCCGCCCCAAACACGTGATTGAGTTGATGTTGCTATGTCGGGCTGGTCTGGAATTTTGGTGGCATTTACTGACACTCTCATTTTTCCAAACCTGCATGCATTAACGGAAGCAGTAACGGTAATACTAACTGTCAAAAATGTTATTGTGGTTGCCGGTTTATCGACAAAGCAGTAACCATTGCATCCCTATTCAAATATTTGTGTTTGGATCCCACTGACTTTCATTGTATGGACAAAAACGGTTTCTTTTCCACAGAAGAAAAAGTCAAAAAGGTTTGTAATGACCATGACGACTAAATGGCGTCAGAATTTTTATTTTGGGGTGAACTGTCCCTTCAAGGCATCTGTTGTTCCCAAATCAGAGCAACTCGGTGCCAATTTCCATCTCACGTCATAGGAAACAAATCAGAGGCCAGAACGTATGAACATGCCAACATGATCTTATGATGATGAATCTAGCAGTCCAGTAGATACTTGCAGAGAGAGCCAATGACCTTTGAGATCATTATGACTGGGAGGATTGCCACTATTTAACTGGTTACTTCTGTCATAAATAATTTATCATTAAGATATAGAGAAAAACAGCAGCACTGCAACAACATTGCAATTGTGTACCAATGACTGAACGTGACTATATGATTTATTCACCTAATATAACCACAATATTTTCTTGGAGGGGTGTGTGTGTGTGTGTATTATATATATATCTCAACATTTTAAAAAATAATTTCTTTTTTTATTGAAAGTTATGAATGTTAAAGTTTGTTCTTGATGCAAATTAAGTGCAAGAATGTGCAGATATTAATGTGAATGCTTTACTCTAATTATTAATAGATTTCACAATAATTAATAATGTATTAAAATTGAGAAACAAGCAAATGTGCTTGCATTTACAGAATATGAAGAGTGCTATCTTGCCTAACTGGTCCGAAATGGAATATAATTAACTAGCAAGTTAATCATTAAGGCCTGGATTCACAGACAGGGTTTAGATTAATCCAGGATTAGGCCTTAGTTTATTTAGGACATTTAAGTAGCTTTTATTAACGTGGCTATATAAAACAATACTGGTGTTCATATTGAGACAAAACAATGGCACTGACATATTTTAAGATATGACGATGCAAGTTGCTTTCAGATAGACAGCTCAAACATGCATTTTAGTCTGGGACTAGGTTTAAGCCTTGTCTATGAAACCAGGGGTTAGAGTCTATAGTAAGAATCCTTGCTAATACACTATTATACTACTAAATAAATAAATCTAAACATGCTGAGGGTAGGATCAAACTAGGAACATCTGGCAAAGCATACCAGCCCGTCTATCCAAAATTGAACATTTTTTTCATCACTTAGTCACCCTCATGTTATTCCAAACCCATCTGACTTTCTTCTGTGAATCACAAAATGGAGCAACTTTGACATTATGTTTAACATCCTATTATACTCCACAGAAGACAAAGTCATACAGGAAGCAATTCTCATTTTTGGATGAACTATCACTTTAAGTGTTTCTTTGGCCATTAACTGAGATTTGTTAGCATTTTCAGGGCACTTTTCAGTTTCACAGGCATGCAACTGGCACACACTGTACCAATCTCACAAATTAACCACAATGAACAAGCATGCCATGCAAGCACAGCATGATCAACAGAGTGTGGAGTGGAGACTCAGATGTGCAGCTGTCAGACTGATGGCTGCATTTTAACACTGCCTTAAAAGTAGTCACAAGAGGCCAGGGAACACAGAGCCTGAATGGCATGCTGAGGTAGATGCATCCATGATGGACCAATGACAAAAAGTAGCACCTCATAACTGACAGCTCTTATGCATCTGTTTCTATGCAATATAACATAATGACGAGTGAAAGGACAAGATATAAGACTAAAGTGAGTCATGGACATAAAATGAGTGATTATATTGAGCAAAACTAATTATGAAATACAACATCCTGCTCTCATCGCATCAGTCGAATGACAAGTCAAACAAGTGTTGCAGCGCTCCATCACTCAACCGACTTCATATAAACTCAAGCAGCAGATTATCTCTACAAACACAAACTTTATATAGTATTAAACGATAAACAGAAACGACGGCGACATTTCAGAGTCCATAATGAAGGATACTCACTTGTTTGAAAGAGGAACTCGGCCGCGGACAGTGCTTGACTTCCTCATCTGCTGTCAGTCAATGTGAAACTAGAGCTCCGCCGAGTAAATTTACCTTCAGAAAACATTTGACAAGCACTGTCTTTCGTGCTCTGGGACACCAAAACTTCACACACATGACTGCCACCTACAGGACGGGCGAAACAACGTCTTTCATTTAACCCTGTAAGGACTAACATATGAAATAATACTAAAAAAGTATGAACTATCAATCAGACGAGAGAAGACATGTGGTGAAAACATACTATAGTAATTTATAGTAAATACTATAGTGTTTTTGAACCATACTATAGTAAAGAACTTGTTGTGATAATTATATAGTTGCTGTGATTGTACTGTACTAAGTTTTCTACAGTATACACTACAGTTTACTGTAGTAAAAACTAAAGTATACTACTTTATTTATTACAGTTTATCAGTTCACTATAGTTAATACTACAGTATGCTGATAGCATTCATTAAAGGTGCACCATGTAATATTTTCTGTCCGCTAGAGGTCGCTAGAGGTCTATTCAAAACAAAGTGTGGCTTGATGACGCCAAGTTTGAGCGCGGAATCTTGGGACATGTGGTCTTCACCTCAAAGGCCGGTGGAAAAGAATTGGGATAGGACTCGGGAAGAAATCGTGTTCATGGATGCGATTATTAACGTTACTGTAGTATGAAGCAGAGCAGGACCGAGTGTTGTGGGAGCTGAACGAGGCCACTGGAGTGATTGCGCAACATACGCCTCACAAGTAGCGGAACTTTTATTATGCCACAATCGCCGGCGCCGCTTCCGCTTTTCCGGTCATGAGTATGAGGTAACGCAGCTCTGTTTATCATATTAGATATATTAGAGTGTGGGAAAAATGTAATAACGTTACTCTGTGTGTTCGCTCGGCGGCTGCTGTGAGGCACTTGTTGCACACTGCAGTAAGATTTTAGAATATCATATTAAATGCTGGATGGCTTGTGTTGATAAATGGCATGCAATTAATTTTAAAATGTATTGTATGATGGAGAAAATGCTGTATTACTGTTACTAAAAATAAAGCTGCATCTGATTTTGCTATGTTAGCTACTTCACAAAATAGTGTTTTTCTCTGAGGCATAGTAAAGCATAGTACTCTCAAGAAAATCAGATTTAAGCTAAAAAATAAGACTAAACGTGTTGAGCTATATGACAATAATTAGTTTTCTGTCTATAAATGTATCAAAACAGTTGTTCCCTTGCCTATTAAAACATGTAAATATTAAAGAGTCTTTGGTGTTTCCATGGTTTCTACAAAATAAAACCGGAAACTGAGGGTAACAAGGGTATGATGCAATTGAGAGGCGACTCTTCACACGTCCCGGAGCCTTGGTTAAAAGAGCAATTTTCTCACGATTTACAAATAGTTGCAATCATTTGGAATGTTGTAAGTACTCAAGTGAACAAAATATATAACACTGGCCTAATGTTTTTTGGATATTTTATTGCAAAATTCTTACATATTGCACCTTTAACAAAGTGTTGTAAATATTATAATATATACAGTATACTACAATTTACTATAATATGGTTAAAAAAAAAACACTATAGTATTTACTATAGTATTTTTTCACCTGTGTACAACGGGTTTTTCAGCAAAATTTTGAACATGTTGATAATTTAGAGGCCTTATATATTGTTTTAAATCACACTGACAGTCCAGTCCCACCCTTAAAATTACCATAGTAACCGCGAAAATATCATGTTTTCCAAAATATTCTTACTACAATAAAAACGGTGCTACTATTAGTCACCATGGTGCAATTAAAGTATCATGTGTTACTTGTAATTATTATCATGCTCATATACCATGTTATCATATGCAGAAATGCATAGCAAAATAATACCTTTTCAGTTTGTAGTCATACTAGAAATACCTGAGGGAACTCATGGTGAATTGGCCTTAAACAAAAAGTAGGTTCATTCTATTCAGGTTGTATTTTGTATACCAATTTTTATATATCTGTTATAAATATACATATTCCAAAGCAGTTTGAGTTCAGTTCAAAGACAGCAATGTCTTATTCACATCACATACAACATGTTCGGTCACTGTATATGCCGTTACATGACAGATTTTTATGTTCTGAAGTATTACAGCATATCAGTGTTCAGATTAATAGGAAAACACACCTACACACACAGAGAGAGACAGTCATCCTGCCTGTGATTTTGTAATGATGCCCAGACTAAGAGAGAAGCTCTGGCTCCACTGAAGTGAACTGAAGTCTCTCCAGAGTCCACAGAATGTTTCCGATGCCATAGATAAGTGTCTCTGATGGAAAAATATGAAACTAAATGGTCATTGAAATGTGGACAAGTATTTATAGTGCTTTTCACATTAGATATTGTTCCAAAAATATTTCAGATAAAATAGAGAAGAGATGGTTCAATTATTGTTTTTTTAAAGAATAAAACTAAATTACTATACAATCAAATAAATATAAAACCATTTAAGAGTAATACTATAATAAACAAACTATTACAATTTTTAATAAATAAATAATTAAATTGTGTAAACACTACAGTGCTACACTCTAAAAAATGCTGGGTTAGAAACAACCCAAGTTGGGTTGAAAATGGACAAATCCAGCAATTGGGTTGTTTTAACCCAGCGGTTGGGTTAAATGTTTGCCTAACCTGCTGGATAGTTTTATTTAATTCAAATATTGTTTAAAAATTACTGTATTCTTTGCTTAAAATGAACTCAAAGTATGTTGGAAATTAACATTTTTTAATATGTTTAATAAATGAACATTTATTAATAAGTTTAATGAATAATAATTAAACAATAAACATTTATTAAATTGCTTATTAATAAATCTTCACCTTTTGATTATTATTGTTGCCTCTACTGATTATGTGTCTGATTTTTAATTTCCAACCTATTTTGTGTTCATTTTAAGCCATATAGTAATTTTTAAACAATAGTTGGTCTAACATTTAACCCAACCGCTGGGTTAAAACAACCCAATCATTGGGTTTGTCCATTTTCAACCCAACTTGTGTTGTTTTTAACCCAGCATTTTTTAGAGTGTACTAAATGTCCATATGTCAAATATTAACTTCATATTATTTATAATAATACAATTAAATTATTATAAATTAAATTTAATAATAATAATTTAATAATAATAATGATCAATTAAATAATAATAATGATCAATTAAATAATAATAATAATGATAAATTAATAAAATTATTAAATAATGATTTAACTGTATAAACTAAATAACTATAGCTTAGGTAATAATTTTACTTTAAAAAAATACAATATTTAAATTGCATACTGTATTATGTAAAATGTAATTGTAATGTAAAAGTATATGACTCTGTACATCAATAATGATATATTTTAATGGTTTTGCCATGTAAGAATCAATATATGCAAATTACTTTAGTGTGCTACTGTAAAATAAATGTCCATAATAAGCCATATTAACTTTCTATATATTATTTCTAATAATTAAATTAAATTATAAGGAATTAAGTAAATATGAAGTTAACAAAAAAAAACAAAATAAATTAATCAATTGAATTGAGTAAATCCTAAGCAGTTAGCTTAGGAAATCATTTTAATTTGAAAGATTCTGACTTCATGCATAAATGTCACTGTAATTCATCTATATTAATACATAAGTTTAAAAAATAACCTCTCTGTAACCTGTCAGTTGACCACTGAATGCACATATACAGCAGTAGGGGTCCGTGGCTGTGACATCTCCATAATGCCTCCATTCATTTAAATGAAACCCAGTAAAAAGACTGCTTTCCCCCCTTAACGGACGCCGAAAAGCTGTGTCAATACCCTGTTGAGCAGGCGAAATGGGAAGTGAGTCAATGCGAGCTTGTTTAAATCCAGGCCCTGCATCAAATTGGGGTGAGTAATGAGAGTTTGGGTTCAAGACCTGAGCTGGGGTCAAAGAGGACAATCAGGTGTGTGTGACTCACTACAGCATGTGATCACAACCAATCACATGTCATCCAGTTCACCACAGTATTCAAAATATGAGGGGGGAAAAATGTTCGATTCCAATCAAAGCATAATAATGAATCATTTTAAATATGATCTTTTTTTAGCTCGAGATGTCAGAACACTGATGACTATGAATCAACCGTTATATAGTCTCTAAACATTTCAAATATTTTCAGGGCAGCCAAATTAAGACATGAAGTGTATTTTTGCACTATGAATTATCGGTTTCCATTATTCATTTGCCAGAAGCTAAATGCGAAGACAGGCCTATACTATGTATATATATACCAATATATATATATATTGGCACTAGCATTGACCAAAGAACAAGAATTAATCATAAAGAGATTACACAAATATTAGTTTCGGTGGTTTGCCGATGTCTAACATTACCATTCGTGACATGATTTGAAACAGTGTATCTCTTCATTTTATGACCAGTTTAGAGGCTATTAGTGCACTTCACCTCTTACACTGTGTCCTTTATGCCAACATTTCTCAACATTTTTTAAGTACTGGACTCCCAACATATTTCAAACGATCTTCAAGGAACGTCTAGGAGAAAATATGCTCATTATTGTAATTAATGACGAGAGCAATCAAGTTCACAAATTAACTTGAATTTTCAGCAAAATCGTCAATTCTGTGGCAATTTCTTTTACGTCATTACTTATAAGACATATATTTATAAAATGTATGTTCCCTCTGCAATTACATCAGTTACAACTAGGAGGCCAAGGATCCATCATTTTATGATTTAGTATATTACATCAGTATAATTAAATGAGCTACATGTATCATGCTACTCAATTAGAGCAGATGTACGCAGCAAAATCCCCAGAGTTAAATCAACTCTGCTCAGATTACATATGGTCCCTCTCTATATAGTGTTAAAGTAGCACTGAAGCAGAGTTAAAGTTAATGAGAAAATTAAGTGATTAATCAAGTTATGATTGAGCATTAGTGATGAACACCTGCTGTTAACAGAATCAGAATCACTGAAGAGAAACACAATAACTACAAATGACTTCCAGCCACAGTCTTAGATGATATAAAAGACATTAATTCTCTCAAGATCTGATTAAACAACTCCACAAACAGCATATTATCTCAGTTTAACTCTGCTTCAGTGTTATTTTAACTCTATGTAGAAAGGGAGCATATGTTCTCTGAGCAGAGATGATTTAACTCTCGGGATTTTGCTGTGAAAAGGTTCTAAGCCATATTTCAGTAATTTGTGAACATTAGCAACTAAAAATTTTCCTATCCCATGATGACTCTCATCCCAAACAGAAAACTGAAGCATCAGCAGTCCTTTACAGACCTGAAATTTGTCACCTCAAAGAAAACATGTTGGTCTACAGAATAAGCAATCCAGCATGTTCACTCTGATGAATATGTGTTTCTTGCTTTCATTTTAGAGAGACACTTGAGCAAACTTGCCCATTTGCAAGCAGGGCTCCTGCTGTGAACAATAAAATACTGTGTCATGATGGTCTGAATGACATCTTTTGAAGCTTTTCAACAACATTATGTAGCACAACTGTTTTCAACATTGATAATAAGAAGAAATGTTTCTTTAGCAGCAAATCAGCATATTAGAATGATTTCTGAAGGATCATGTGACACTGAAGACTGGAGTAATGATGCTGAAAACTCCGCTTTACTATCACAGAAATAAATTACATTGCAAAAATGAAAATAGAAAGCAGTTATTTTAAATTGCAGCAATAATTTATATATATATATATATATATATATATATATATATATATATAAGGTGTCAGAATACACAGTGCATTGCAGTTTGTTGCGTATGGGGCTGCATAGCCGCAGACCAGTCAGGGTGCCCATGCTGACCCCGGTCCACCACCGAAAGCACCAACAGTGGGCACGTGAGCATCAGAACTGGACCATGGAGCAATGGAAGAAGGTGGCCTGGTGAATCATAGCCGCAGACCAGTCAGGGTGCCCATGCTGACCCCGGTCCACCACCGAAAGCACCAACAGTGGGCACGTGAGCATCAGAACTGGACCATGGAGCAATGGAAGAAGGTGGCCTGGATGAATCACATTTTCTTTTACATCACGTGGATGACCGGGTGCGTGTGCGTCGCTTACCTGGGGAACACATGGCACCAGGATGCACTATGGGAAGAAGACAAGCCGGTGGAGGCAGCGTGATGCTTTGGGCAATGTTCTGCTGGAAAACCTTGGTCCTGCCATCCATGTGGATGTTACTTTGACACGTACCACCTACTTAAGCATTGTTGCAGACCATGTACACCCTTTCATGGAAACGGTATTCCCTGGTGGCTGTGGCTTCTTTCAGCAGGATAATGTGCCCTGACACAAAGCAAAAATGCTTCAGGAATGGTTTGAGGAGCACAACGAGTTTGAGGTGTTGACTTGGTCTCCAAATTCCCCAGATCTGTGGGATGTGCTGAACAAACAAGTCGGATCCATGAAGGCTCCACCTCACAACTTACAGGACTTAAAGGATCTGCTGCTAAGATCTTGGTGTCAGATACCACAGCACACCTTCAGGGGTCTAGTGGAGTCCATGCCTCGACGGGTCAGGGCTGTTTTGGCAGCAAAAGGGGGACCAACACAATATTAGGAAGGTGGTCATAATGTTATGCCTAATCGGTGTATATATATATATATATATATATATATATATATAATAGAATAAACAATACAATTTATACAATAATAAAAATAATCTAGTAATCCAACTCCAAATGACAGTACACATTCAAGAGCATTTAAACCAGCAGTACAACACATATACTATTGATACTGCAATTTAGATGATGTCACCACTTTACCTGTTCATGACTGTTAACTCGCCTCCAGGGACGTGTAAAATCCTGTCCCTAATGAACTCACCCCTTCACTAAACTACAACAGTTATAAACTAAGCATGTTATAAGGGTCAACTTTTCACCCCTAAGCCCAGACAATACCACCAATTCACTGGCTTACAGAATATATTTTGAAATAAACCTGAATGGTCACTCGTGAGACCTCTAGGTTAGATTCGTAAAGTAGCTACACAGAGCAACAATGTGCTAGTATGAGAATCAACAAAGCACAGCTTGTGTGACCAGACACAATATGTTTTCGTTTGACCGGTCCAGGGTTTTCCAGGTAATTAAGTTTCTATTTTACACACATGGTTTATAGTTCACACATGTGAATATATCGCTTTGTATTTGTTGCATGTGTAATGAGGTGTACCAGCTCATTGGAGGTCCCTTTTTAGGACATTATTGATGTGGCTGTAAGTACCTGTGGCTAACGTTTCCTATTTTTTAAAAGACAAATAATTAAGTCTGAAGAAAACCATTAAACTGTAACCAAGCAATTTTTGCATAACTTCTACTCTGCTCTGTTAAATGTCTGAAATGTTGGCCATGGTAGAGTTGCCTATTACATAATTACCCAGTCTTATCACACTTCCTGTGACAGGGTTCATGGGTTTAAAACAATATAATTTCCCATTTCCTGACCATATATAACATAAGTATGGGTGATGGATTCCATCATATTGTTTTACTGAATTTATGCACAATAGCGAGCAAGTTCAGCTGCAGTTGCCAAGATAATCAACTTGTTTGGGTATGTGAAGAATTTAAAATGACTATTGGGCAAAGAACGTTTCTTCCCACATAAGGATATGAGAGTTAAAGGTGTATCTCACACTTCAAAAACTTGCAGAAAAAGCAGCTTCTGTTGGTGAGTCAGCACTTTAAAGTTTGAACTGTGAAATTCCAGCACCATCAGATGCAGACTGATATTTGGTTGAGAGATTCTTGCAAGCTTTTCCAGTGTCCCTAAATATACCACACCAAAGGCCCGCAATAGAGCCTGTACTACACGGGAAACTGAAGCATTTATTTCCACAGTAGAGTAATCATATTCTCGCCCACCTGATGATAAAGACTCATAAACTATGTACATTTCATGATGTTTACTACTCTATTTGTACACAAATACAGGCAAGAAAGCAATGACCCAATGACCCTTTCTGTTTTTAATTAAAAACTCAAATTAAAAGACCTAGAAAATATTATCTATACTGAAATACTGGAATGAAAATTGTATGATGGTTAGGGGGAAACTGGGGTTCATTGGAACAATTTCCATTCATTGTTGAATATGTCTGATGAAACGACCATTAAGATAACTAAACACTGGGTAATTAATGGGTTATTTATGCTGGGTTCAGCCTGTTGAGTCATTTTATTGGGTTATTTTTAATGTTTTTACCAGGTGCTGGGTAGTTTTTATGTAACTCAGTTGATGGGTCATTTT